>CM028131.1:1025602500-1027084375 GCA_016271365.2 Neoceratodus forsteri | reverse complement strand
AGCACAGCACTGGGAGAATGGGCACCCCAGTGTCACTGTTAGGTTTGTATCATGAGTCATGACAATGAGGGATTAGGCACCCCAGTGTCATTGTCATTGTTATGCTTCTGGGTGGGGGGTGGGGTTGGTGGGTGGTGAGAGGGAGAGTCAGGTAAGGAGGAATACATAATAAAAAAAAATCAGCAAGCTTGACACTGGGGGAGTGGGAACCCCCAGTGTCACTGTTATTCTTCTGGGTGGGGTGGGGTGGTGGATGCTGAGCAGCAGGGTCAGGTGGGGGGATATGCATAATTTTAAAGAAAAAACAAACAGCAGTCATGGTGGCGCACAGTACACTCTGCCGTGACCAAGATGACTGCCGCATTACAATGCACATGCGCTAGCGTATGTGCAGTAGAGTGCAGTGGACACAGCAGGTGTTCTGTGTTCTACCGTGACTGCCATTTTTTTTTTTTTCTTTAAAATTAAGAATATGTCTCCCACCAGCTCTCCTCTCAGCACCCACCACCACACTCTCCAAGAACATAATAGTGACACTGGAGGTGCCTAATCTCCAAATGTTCTGATCAGAACAGTCCAATTGTTTTGCAAGTTAAAAATAGGGCAGTGCAACCAAAGTGCTCCACAGATGCAGAGGTGACTGTGATGGCACTCCAACATGTTGTTCAGTTGCAAAGAATGCAAGAAATGCAGAATCCTTTTCTGAAAGCAATAAGTCTGCAGGGTTCTGCCCACTGCAGTCCTAAAAACACATCTGGTTGATCCTGCCAGTTTCAGACTGTGTTATGTATAATTACTTTCACTTTTTGTGCTGTAAAGTAGCGTGACTGAGCAGTGTTAATGGTGGTAAAAGACATAGAGGCAGAGGCTTAGAATAAGGCATTCTGTGTTGAAATAGTATGTAAATTTCCTTTTTCATATTAAGTCCATTCAGTGTTCTGAAAAAGAAGTCAGCAACTGTAGACAGAGTAGAACGAGTGGAGTGTGAGTGAGTCAGTGGCTTCTGAAAAGTAGATGCAAGTATGAACAAGTGTTGCCATAACAACGGTCGATTGGGCTTGCATCTACTTTTCAGAAGCCGCTGACTCATTTGCTCTTCTCTATCTACAGTTGGTGGCTTCTTTTTCAAAAAGCTGAATGAACTTAATATGAAAAATGAACGTTGCATACTTTCTCAACACAGAAAACTTTATTCTAAACCTCTGCCTCCAAGTCCTTTACCGCCCTTAATACCGCTCCATCACAGTACTTTATAGCACACAGAAAATGAAATTAATTCTACCATAACACAGTCTGAAAATGGCAAGATCAACCAGATAAGTTTTTTTAAATGAATTTTTCTTTAAAAATTATAGCAGGATCAACCAGATGAGTATCACTGATAACTTAAACCTATGACAATTATGGCAGGATCAACCAGATCACCTACTTAAATGATACATTTGTGGCAGACAGTGGCTACTTTTTGGTCTCCCTCAATATTTGTGGTCATTTTATTAGATAGATAACACACTGCAGAACGTGCAGTTGTGCTCTGATATCTGCATACCTTGGGTGGTTAAATGAGCTCGGTCTGCAGCCTTATGCATCACAGTGGACACCAAAGCATGCATATATCAGGGCACAACTGCATGCCCTGTAGTGGGTTATCTTTACATATATATATATATATATATATATATATATATATAAAAGAAAACTATGATTGCAGGTTAGGGTTGTTAAAGAGCCATGAGTACTCTGGAAGCATGAATGTCCTGAGGTGTCAGTTGCAATATCAGAAGTCAGGACACTGAACCAGTGAGACTGTATAATTGTTGCTGAGCTGTAGTGCTGGGTAGGATTCACAGAGTCTGCCTTGTCCACCCTTCTGCACCATCACTCTGGAGCAAGGTGGTGGAGAAACTGAGGGTGATAGCAGCGGCAGCACAAAGCACAGAGCTGGTCAAGCAAGAAGACTAGCACACTCTGCTGCTAACTAGACCCTGAGCCCATTGGCTTACCACCTCAACAGGCCAAGCAGGCTGAGAATCTATAGCCTGAGGACCAACGGAGGGACATTCCCAGTGATGATCTGGAGCTCAAGGTGAGGCTGGTGTGTGAGCCAGTACAGAATTGACTAGTCAGTCAATCCATGGCCAAGGCTGGTGAAAAAGCAAAGTGATCTTATAAACCTACAGTAGAGTAAGAGGAGATCTAGCTAACTGTATATGTGTGCTGTATATGCCCTTTACTCTTAGCACTCACTATTTTTTCACTTATATAGCCTACCCTTTCTGGTCTTATTGTTTTTTCCAACACAGTCAGGAACAAAGCCACACTCTGTGGTGCACACTCTTGGGGCAGCTGTAGGGGTAAGCACTCCCTATATGATTAGGAAAACAGTTCCAAAGCACAGCGCAGTCACTAGGAGAAAAAAAAAATCAAAATGCAGAGTTGCACACAGTATAAATCCACAATTGCACCAGGTGTAAATTGCAAAGAAAGTGTTTTATTAACACCAATAAACAAGGCCATTGGATACAGTGTGCTAACAGGTCAAACACTTATGAATGCCCCAGTGCTTTGCTCAGCTAGAAATTTATCAGCGGGCAGTCCGCATAGTACAGAAACATCTCTTAAATACCAAACAGCAGTGCTTGACATCACATAATTAATATTAGGTGAAGTACTGACACCATTAATGATACACTAGCTGCACAGCTGACAGCTCAAGTGTCATATTTAATACATGCAGCTATAAGCATGCTGATATACACAAGTGCAAAGTACAAAAATGGTGGAAAGGATGGCTTTTAAGAAACAGAAATGCTATTGTATATCAAGCCTCTCCTACTGCCATACTGCAGTAATACATTTTTGAATATTGATATTTACTGAGCAGGGGTCACATGTCCTAGAATGGCATTGAAATTCCTATGTTTGCAATCTCCCTGCTTGAGCATCAACTCACATGAAAAGGGGATCTGATGACAAAAGGAGTGCCCAAGTCAGGCAATTGTAACCTAAGAAAGAGTGATATGTAATTATTATTATGTAAGCAATTGTACTGTACTGAGTAGTCAGACATAATAGAAACGCAGTATATATCTTATACATATTAGAAAAACAAAGAAAAAACACAGGCTGTGGAACAAGGTGGTCAGCACTCCTCTAGGCCCAACTACCTTTTTAAATCCATCTGGACAAAGTGGGCAGCAAAGTCAATGTAGCAAATGTAGCAAAAATATTTAGTCCAAACAGTGTAGCAGCGCATAAGCATACAGGTACAAAAACAAGTTGAGCCAGGTGCAGAAGACAATGAAAATTACAGTCACAGTTAATGTCTGTATCAAAAGAGCAAATTTAAAGTGCAAAAGCAGGTCAAAATGTGACACAGAAAAATGGCTGCTTCACTTTTGCAGAGAATCTCATACTCCACCCTAACACACCTAAGTAGTCCACACAACTAACATTTCAAAGTCATACTGACGTCTTCCTCAGAGTCCTAAGGGTTTCACACTTCTCAGAGCAAAAATCCACTATGTTACTTTGCAGAGCAATTTATTCAGTCTCTACACTTTTCCCCAGTGGAACTGACTGTAGTACTATAAACAGAACAGCTTTGGGGTCTCTCTTATGTATCTTTTGAAAGTGTAACCATACTGGGGCGGTGCTATTTTTGTTTTTAATGCTGCAGAGATGCTCTTGGATTCTCTGTTTTAAGGGATGAATGGCCCTCCTGACATACAGCTTAGAGTATGTGTATCATAAAGTGTACACAACAAAACTATATTTACAGTTTAGAAATTCTCTGATTTCCATTTTTTTCTCTACTTTATTCAAGCCCAATTGTTTGACTTGTTGGCAGTTTTTACACACAGTGCAATGACCTGATTTATACATTCCAACTGTGGATTCAGACAGTCAGTGTAGATTAGAGTGTTTTTGTCTCTGTTTTAAATTGAATGTGGATCAACTTATCCTGTAAGTTGGTTGACCTCTTGAATGAAATTGCTGAGGATTCTTCTGTAATCTCTGCTAATGTATTGTCATTCAGGAGACTCAGCCAGTGTTGTGTGAGTATCCTTCCTATTTTACCGCTTAGAATATTAAATTCCACAGTAAAGCAGAAGGGTTGGTTCTCTACCATGGTTCGGTTCTTGTATAAGAAGTTCAGCCCTGGCTTTAGATATTGCTCTCACTATTGTGTCATTCAGGTTTGTCTCATTATATCCACTCTCCAAAATTTTAACTTTTAGGTCTTTAACTTCAGTTTCAAAATCTTTTGGACTGGGACAATTTCTTTTCAGATGCTAAAACTGTGCATAAGGTATTGAGGCTATAAGGCTCCTTGGATGAGCACTCTCTGCTCTCGGAAGATTGTTGGTGGCAGAAGACTTGTATATATTTTTCTACTGACTTGGTAGTTTTCTGTAACACTGAGACCAATATCAAGAAAGTTCAAATTGGTTTTGCAGATGCTACTAGTACATCTTAGATTAGTGTCATATTGGTTAAACCAGTAATCAAATTATTCTGCCTCATTTTCTGTATCATCCCACACACAGACCACATCATTAATATATTAGTACCAGCATGTGTCGTGCTTGATGGGTGAGTTGTTTCCTGGATTTAGCACAGTCATATTCTCTCAATAACCTAGAAAAAGATTTGCAAAAGTTAGTGCCACTGAGACACTAATTGCAGTTCCACAAATCAGAAGCCAAAATTCACTGTTAAAATCAAAATAATTGTAGATCAACACAAAATTAAGAGCTTCTAACAGAAACTCAATAAGAAATATTTCAAATATGTAGAAAATAGTCACATGTTGTCAGTCATCATGGTGTCCTATCAAGGTTTATAAGGACTCCACATCTATACCAAGGAAAAGATAGCTGGCTTCCCATTTGAATTGGTTAAATATTTCTAGAATGTGCATAGTATCTCTCCAGTATCGGGATGTATTCTACACTATTTCTCCAACACAGATCAATGAATTTACTTAGGTTTTCTGTCAGTAAATTCACTCCAAAGTCGGGCACTCTGGTGGATTTCTGAGATCTTTATGCACCATGGGAAGGATGTAAATGGTAAGTATATTAGGTGAGACATTCCAGATGTACAAGAACTCATCTTATGAGATGCACCTCTCTCTTTTAGCCATTTTGAGTAGTCCTAGTCATCCTTTCTGAAAACTACTAGTAGAATCCCCTTTCAGTTTCTACAATACTAAATGTCTAACAAAAGGTTGATTATTATACCTTTGTAGGAATCAGATGACATTATCACAATGTTGCTCCCCTTGTCTGCCAGATTTATCACACTATTTTGCATATTTTTGAGTTCTTTTACAGCTTTATATTCTGCTGTAGTGAGCATCCAGTAGATAAATGGGGTCAAACTGGTCAATATTTTCTCAGTTTTTTTATGGCATCCTTTCCATATGCCTTAATGTTTGGGTTATTATGGAGAGGGGCAAAACACAGAGTGAGATTTCAAAATAGCCTTTCTTAGTGTATGAAATTCTCTACCTGTAGCATCCTAGAGGGACATGGATTTTTTTGAGATCTGCATTTATTTCCCTTTGTTATTAGAAAATAAGTTAATCAGGAACATTCACATTCTCTAAATCGTGTTTACACCAGCTGTAGCTAGATCCAATACCATCTCAAGTCCCTTGGTCCAGAAGGGTATCCCACATGCTGGTAATTTCTTCTAGAACACTACTGGATGTTTTATTTGAGAGGTCCATGTGTTCTGGGTTAATGAAAAATCACATACTATCCTGTTCCCTTTGCTGTTTCAGAGAGAAATCTTTTAAGTGTCATTTTCTGAAGAATTTAAATATATCAGTTCATAGATTAAAGGTATCTGGTACTGCTTGAGGGAGGAACATGAGTCCTTTTCAGAGTACACTTTTTACTTAATATTAATTATATGATGTCTGCACTGCATTTAGTATTTTAGGGGCATTTCTGTACTATGGCTCCCACCACCGATGAAGCTCTAGTCGAGCAAAGCACTGGGGGCTTCCATAGGTGTTTCATCTCTTATCACACTGTGTCCTAAGTCCTTTTGTTTATTGGTGTTCATAAAGCCCTTTTTTGCAATTTACACCTGAAGCAACTATGGATTCATGTGTGCAACTCTGCACTTTAAAGGTTTTTCTCCTAGTGAGTGCGCTATGATTTGGAACTGTCCAATTTATTTCCACCTATGGTGTTGAATGAGATCAGTGAACCATCAGAGGCAGATTCAGAAGTTATGCAATGGTGGAACTGTACAAGTCTGATAACTCTTTCATAACAGGAAGAACTGTCATCTCCACTTTTTGTATAATTTCCTCCAAGACCCCCAGCATGTCTTTGCAGGTTTCTAGACAGACAAAAACTTGTTGCAGCCCCTCACAGAACCACAGAGGAGGAAGAAATTTGGCTTGAACTGGGCAGGGTCTGGCAGACTTTATGTGACCATGCCAGGCCAACAGCAAGATTGTCAGCCAGATGTGGGGCATTTGGGATGCAGGTTCCCATACGACCCAATTTGGTTAAGGCACACTGAAGGAGCTCAAGGACAGTTGTGGTTGCAAGAGGAGGTCAAACATCATTTACAGTACATGCCTTTGCAACTGAGGAGCAAAAAATAATCAAGGTATCTGAGGCACTAAGTCAGTGTGAAGTGGGAAGAAGTATCTATATGTAGTGGGTGGTGCATGGGATCTTGACCGGACATAGATCCCAAAGACAGCTGGAAATTGGGACCAGTTGTAGCCAGTAGAGAAGCCTCCTTCAACTCAATGCTAGATCCCCAAATACAAATGGTCTTAAAGGGACATGTACAGCATCCATAACCACTCTTCGGTGTGTCAAGTACAGGTTGAAGAACATTGGACAAAATCCAGGGATTGGTTTTCCCAGTTGGCAGTTAGTTCTTGGACCTTTCTGCTGAACTTAAATGCATTGCAGGGAATTTGCTTAAAGAGGCTTTTTTTAGCAGTGCCATGACATGAAAATCCCCAGGGTGGTATTTGAAATTATTGTAAACAGAAAATATTTGTGTGAATGGTTTCTTCCATTTTCTTCCACATGTAGTAGGAGGCAGTGGACTCAGTCAAGAACTGCTGTACCAGCTATGGTCGACCAATGATGTAATAGGCCCCTCCAGAATACTTTCAGAAACATAGATCCTTATGTTCCATAAAGTGAGGGATAAACTTGTAATATATGCTGTATAATGACTGCTATTAACAGTGCCAAATGTTGCAGCATGAATTTTCTTTGCAACACTCTGCATTGCTTGCAAGATATACCAAGTAAAATATTACAGTATATAGATAAGATTTTTGCATTTTGTTGCAACTCTCTCTTTCCTTGGTGTAGAAAGGGGCTTCATAGGTACAGCATTAGGGTGCCCTAGCTAGGGGGGAAATGCCCAGAGTCAGAAGGTGGTAACACTATATGGAGGGAGGTGGTGCAGGGCATCAGATATTCATAAGGCAAGGGTGTTTGACACCCAAGGAGGATTCACCTCTGTTTCTAGAAGACTGGGAGGTGACAACCTAGCCCTTGGGTGTGCGTTACCATCTCAGTTGAGTGCTACAGAGACCAGAGATGGTCAAGGTTATCAGCTTGTCATGACCAAGTAGGTGTGGGTGACTAGAATCCCAATGCATGGCTGGTAGAGCTAAAACAGAGGACTGCAGCCTCCAGTGCAATAGTCTGTGTGGCTTGCTGAATGTGTGTACGAACATGCAGGCATACGAATCTGCCAGGAGAAATAGGCCTTATGGTCTAGTAAGTTAGTCTGCTCGAATGCACAGCTAGCACCCTTATATTGCAGGTGCCCCACCCTCTTCTCCACCCTCACCTTTACCCCACCTCACACCCTGTCCTATGCTCTTTTAAAACTCCCCACCATCCTACAGAATACCACCTCCCTGAGTAGAGTATTCCATTTTTCCACCACCCTCTCTGTGAAAACATGCCTCCTCATCTCTCTCCAGTGTCTTCCACCCTCCAACCTGAGACCATGCCCTCTGTTGTCCCTTCCTCTCCTCAGCTTAAATATCCCTTCTGTGCCCATTTTGTTAATCCCCTTCAAATATTTGAAGGTCTCAGTCATATCCCCCAATCCCTCCTCTCCTCCAGGGTGTACATATTCAACTCAGTCAGCCTGTCCTTGTAGGTTTTGCCCTCCAGCCCCTGAATCATCTTAGTTGCCCTGCACTACACTCCCTCCAGCAATCTGATATCTTCCTTCAGAAAGGGATGCCAATACTACATGCAGTACTCCAAATGTGGCCTGACTAGTGACCTGTACAGTGGTAGGATCACATCCCTATTTCTGGATGAGATTCCTCTTGCAGTACACTCCAGCATCTTGTTGGCCTCTAGCTACCACCTTTCTGCATTGAGCTGAGTTGTTCATGTTACCTGTTATGGTCACCCTTAGGTCCTTCTCCTCCTCATGACCTCTATCTGAACCTCTCCCAACTGGTAGCCTCTCCCTGGGTTCCTTGCTCCGAAGTGCACAACCTTGCACTTCTTCACATTGAAGCTCAATTGCCACTTTTCTGGCCACTCCTCTAGTTTGGTCAGGTCCTCTTGTAGTCCCTGCCACCCCTCTATGTTGTCGACTGCCGCTCCTATCTTGGTATCATCTGCAAACAGACTGATCTTGCTCCTAATGCCATGTGAGATATCCCATATGAATAACTGAAACAACACCAAACCCAGCACTGAGCCCTGTGGCAACCCACTTGTCACCGCCCTTGGGGATGAGAGTGCCCCCCCACCACCACCACTCATTGCTGCATCCCTTTAAGCCAGTTCAAGATCCAGTTTACCATTTTTGTCCCTGCACCCACATATTGCAACTTACCCCCCAGCTGCCCATGGGGCAGTGAATCAAAGGCCTTGTGTAAGTGAAAACCATGGCATTGTTGGCCTGTGAAAGATAGCAATATATCAGATGTAGAGGGTGCATCCCTTTGTTACTGCAGAGTAGCTGGTTTTGCTTTACAGGGCTTTGGTTTGTTTGGGAGGGGTTCTGTCCTGGGAAGAGGAGCTGTGCTACATGTGCCCATGCTGGATACAGGTCAAAGAGTATTATGATCAGCCCCCTCATGCAGCACAATGGCATACATACTATTGGTCCCCTTCTCATCATCTCCTGGGATGGAAATGTTTAACAGGAGAGTATAGCAACTCCCTTCCTACAATAGAGGGCCAGAGTATTACAAGCAGTGCTCAGCACAGTGCTGGATTCCTTGGCACTATTGCTCTGTCTTTAGTGGGTAGGGAGGAGCTTAAAGTACAGCATATAAAAGGGGCCTCTATCATACTAGAAAGTGGCTTCCAAAAATTACAGATATTGAGCTACAGGGGTGAGGTGTGTGTTCAGCTAAGTGACCTGAGTCTAATGGGGTCAGGGGACATCCTGCACCATGTGGCCTTGATCTGGTGCTGGAACATGAACTACATGATCATAGTTTTTTAATTATACCTCCACAAACTAACATCATAATGCTTTGGAGAGTATACAGTATTCAAAAGAAAATTAGATTTACTAGGAAAAAAAAGCTGACTGCTTGAGACAGCTGCTCCAATTAGTTGATTGTAGACTCCATGAACTATATCTATTAACATCACTCCAGGAATGACGTTAATGGTATCACTGCACAAACAGGAGAATAGAAAAAAAATGGTTGTTCAGTGTTACAGGGAATAATAAAATATGTCAAGGTGGATATTATAGACAAAATAAAAGCAATACACACACAGATTATTTTTTTTTAACACTCGAATTTTGTTATAAGCAGCACAAAACAATTAGTAAAACTAACACACCAAATAAAGAGTTGCCATTGTTCTTGTAAAGCAGAGCAATGGAACCAAAAGCAGGAGACATGTTTCAAGCAGAAAGAATTAGGAGTCACAAAGGAAAACCTTGCAGCTTGCATTTTCCAGCCTTGTGACTGGACAAGGACTTCAAAGACAAAAGGAAGAATAAGAGGAAGAGTGGGCAGAATTTGGCAGGAGATCTGGCATTCTGAAGTGGAGATGGGAGGAGGAGGAGGAGCAGCACGCCTCCAAAAAGTCATCTCACAGTTCAGATTCATACCAATATGTTGACATGCTTTGCAAGCCAATAGAAAAGGATGGAAAAAAAAATAAGTCCTAAAATGTGCATATAACAAGTGTGTGGATTTACTTCTTCAAGGATTTTTTGTGGTCATAACTTCACCAGTTTTGAACATTTTGACCCCAAATGTTCAGTGCCATAAAGCTGCCACTCCACCTCGTAACCACATAAGTGGGGGAGGGCAAGATGGAGCCATGAGGGGAGCTGCCTTTTTTTTTGTGCTGCAGATAGAAGCCTGAAAAAGTTATATTTAATGGAGCTAGAAACCCTTTCACTGTCTCAAAAGAAAACTTAAAAAAAGAAAGAAAACAATAATCTAGACATTTGCCAAGGCGAGCCCACCTGCCCCGTTTAACTGTATGCTCCTCTCCCCCCACCCTTCTCAATGATCCTCCTCCTAGTCTTCCACCTCGCTTTCAGATTTCTACACCCCATCTCCTCCCCTCTTGTTCTGGGCCCACCCCTCTGCCCTTCCTCCCTATCTCCCCTCCCCTCCCCCATTATTACTTATTTTGGTGGCACTATTTCCTCCCTTCATCACCAGCTTCCCTCCTACACTATGCACCCAACCTCCTCTCACCCCACCTCTACATTCCTTTTGGCCCTACACATGCTTTCATTCCCCATTCCTGTACATGACTCTAAACTAAAACTTCCTCTACTGTCTGGCACCTGGGAATGCAAGCTGCTTAAAACTGCTCTACTCCACCATGCTCTCCTCCTCCTTCTTTTAGTTTCAGGGAATGTGCACCTGAACTCCGGACCTCATCCCCTGTCACCCTCCCCTAGTGACAAAAAGAGGGGCATCTTATTTGCCTCCCTAAATATCTGCAGCCTGCAAAAAATGTACAACATCCTTCAAGAATGGATGGCACGGCATAACCCTGACATCCTGGCCTTGACTAAAACCTGGCTCTCACCTGGCATAAAAGACTCCCAAGTGGCCCTGGTTACTCTATTTTTCGGATGGATAGATAGGGCAAATGGGGTGGCAGTTGTGTGCTCTACATCTGGGACTCTCTGCAAGCAATGGTCATTTTCATCCCTCCTCCTGCGCATGGGGCCCAAGTATTCCTGGTAAAGCTAGTTCTGGGCAATCCCGGCAAAACCCTTTATGTTACGGTGGTCTACATACCACTATGCAATCAAAATCTGGCCTTTGCTGCTGTCACCAACTGCATCTCACTACTCCTTCCTAATTGTGAGACCCTAGGTATGGGTGACTTCAACACTAACTGGTTGTCACCATCTGCTGCCCCCTACAAGGATTCCACCACAGCCATAGACCTTACTCAATTCGTCAAATTCCCTACAAGACTCAACCACAAAACTGGGACATTAGCTCTGCTGGACCTAATCTTTACAAACTGCTGCAAAAGAATCAGAAGGGTCACGCTGCTCCCTGATGCTCTCAGTGATCACGTGCCTGTTCTGTGCTGGTGGACCTGCAGGGTTCCCAACCCCCCTAAAACCATTTACTGCCGACGTTTAAAAAGGGGTGCATTAGCCCACCTCAAAAACCACCTCTCAAACTGTGACTGGACACCCCTTGATATTGCAAGGAACACTGACAGTGCCCTTGCCTACTTCATCAACACCTTCAATGCAGTTTGTGACCTCCTTGCCCCTGTCTCAAAACAAGTATTAAAAGATCACATGATTCCCTGGCTAACCAAGTCACTTCTTGACCTTATGCAGTACCGGGACAGTCTCTGGCGTAAAGCCCTTGCTTCAGGACAGACAAAGGTACAGGGAAGCCAGAAACAATTGCACCTGGACCCTGTGATGGGTTAAGACTAACTACTATCGAAATGCCCTCTCTGCCTCCTGGGGCAATGGTCATAAATCTTGGGAGTCAATCAATGAACTCAATGGTAAAACAATATCCCCTCCACCCTCTCAACTCCTGGTAAATGACTCACTAACCTATGTCCCACAGCAAATTGCTGAAAGCACTAAACAGTGCTTTCTGAGACCTCAGCAGTGTGCTTCCCCAAAACGTCTTTGACCTCACCCTCCTTTCCTCCACTTGCACCACCACCACCTGCCAACTCCCCGCCTTTCAGGCTTTGGGTTATATCACCCAGAGAGGCCAAAACGTTCCTCTCTGGAGTCCTAGGTAAGACTTGCCACAGTAGGGACACCTGGATTTAAAACTCCTTAACCTCTGTCTTGACACTGTCCTTACCCCCCCTCACCAAAATCCTTAACCTCTCCCTCTGTCGAGGAGAGCTCCCCACCTCTTGGAAAAGGGCTGTCATCACCACTATCCTCAAAGGTGGAGATCATACCTCCCCAAATAACTATTAGCCCATCTCTATTCTTCCCCCATTCTCCAAAGCTCTCGAAAAAATAGTAGCCGGCCAGCTCTCTGAACACCTTTCAAAGTATAATCTACTGTGTCTGGAGCAGCATGGGTTCCACAACGGGCACAGTACCACTGTGGCCCTACTGGAATACACTACCTCCATCAATAAGGCACTACATCTTGGACACTTAGTTGGGTCAGTCTACATCAACCTAACTAAGGCGTTTGATACTGTCCACAATGCCCTCATCCTTAACTCCCTGGCCACTGTAGGGATAACCCCAGAAACTACATCCTGGTTTGGGAGCTACCTTAGCAATAGGACCCAGCAAGTCAAAATTGACTCCATCCTCTCAGCCAGCCTCCCAGTTCTTTCTGGGGTACCCCAGGGTTCCATCCTTGGCCCTCTCCTTGGTCCTCTCCTATTCAGCTTTTTCTAAACTCCCTACTTGATGCCTGCTCTGGTCATGTAATTCTATATGCTGATGATTGTAGCGGGGTTGGGATAGTCAGGATAATAAATCAAGCAGACCCAGAAATTTAGTGCATAAAAAGTGATGGAAAGGCACTTATCATTTTATTTCTGTCAGGAAACGCTGACTTCAGGATTCACAGAAATCAGGAAAATAAAGTTAGTTCAGTCATTTTCAAAGTCTCAACGAAATATTGAACAGATGAGCTATACTCAGGATGAACCACTGCTCTGCTCAGCAGTACCACCAGGCTATCTCCTTGCAAATGTATATACTTCAGAGGCCCAGCACCTCTGGCAGTCAGCTCCAACTGACATCCTCTATCTTAACTCCCTAGTGGTAATCTTTTATACATTTCTGAGGAGTGACATCATAATCAGATGATCCTCCTCCTTTTTGAAAAATCAAAATAACATACTACAGGTTCCTTTTTTACTTTACATTTTCATTCCTAAACATCAGGTATATAAGTGTATAACAGTATTTGTTCTAAATAATCCCATAACCTTACTCTGATGTCCTAAAACAATGTTCATAGAGTTAATTAATCTCAATAAGGCTAAGCCCCTCCCTTGATAGTGACATCACTCACTGCAACTTCTATAAAAGCAGACAGACTGTGGGCTGCCAGCCCTATAGAACACCCATGCAGCTCAACAGGTAAGACTAACGAATATATTTCTCACTTTAAATTTACTTCTTTGTCAAAGGGCACACCATGCAATATTTAGGGACTCCCTGGTCTCATTTGCTACATGTGTTTTGTTAGTGCAACTTCTTTATTCATTTAGAAGCTAACATACTTCCACACTTTAAATAAAACACTGAGTTTTAGTTCATTGAAATGCTCAATACAGAGAGCTGTTTCAGAGGGGTTGCTAACAAAGGTTATCTTTAGTTTTTATTTTATTCAGGTTCTCTCCCTTCTCTGCAACTATTAATTTGAAAAGTACAACTCTTTTCTTTTGGCTCATTAGAGGCATGAACCAAGCTGCAAATGAAAATCTTTTCTTAAGGTTTTCTATGTCTGGGGAATTCAAAAACTGCAGAACTCCTGCCTGAACCAAACACTAGTTTCTCTCTTCTACTAAAATATCCATGTGTATATATTATATGTATCTACATTTCACATAAATGCCTTCACTATTTAGCATCTGGTACTTTATACCCAAGCATGATATCTCTGGGGGGGGGGGGTACTTGGAAGAATATTAGGGCCTGTACTCATCACAGGAAGCACCCTGTGACAATGATGCAGTCCTTTTCTGGAGCCACTCCAACCTTTACCTCTCCAGCATGCCCTCCAGAAGTCCTTTTCTGAAGCTGGAGCTTGGTTTTCTGAGCTCCGCCTAGTTCTAAACTATAAAAAAACCGAGGCAATGAATTTCTCCCACTACCAGAACCCACTCAGTGACTTCACTTTGTCAGACCACACTACCCTAGGCTCCCCGATTGAGCAGGTTAACACCTTCAAATACTTGGGTATTACCTTTGACTCCTCTCTCTCCTTTCGGGCACATATTCACCTCCTCTGTACCACCATCAGTGTCAGAACTGAACCTGTACACCAGCACAAACACTGTCTGCCCACTGATGCACTTTGCCTCGCTGTATCCTCCTCAGTTCTCTCAGTACTGGACTATGGGATTGTGTTTTACAGCTCTGCAGACAATTCTGCCCTTCACCGAATAAAGACTGCACCGAACAAAGCCTGCCATTTGGTGACAGGCTGTGATAGATGCACCCACACATGTGATCTCTACACTAGCTCAAATTGGCTTAACTTTGACTGCCATCTTATATATCACACCTGTCTCCTGGCCAAGAAAATTCATTGTAACCTCTCTCCACCTGGACTACTCAACTTGATCCAGCCCTCCCCTTTAACAAGGACCTCCAGGAGTACCACTAAGACCACCCTCAGTGTTCCCTGCTGCAGGACTTCACTGGGTCAAAGAGCCTTTTTTTCATAGGACCCCATACTGGCTGAATGACCTGCCTGCTGCAGTCTCCACCCTGACTAAGACTGGCCCCTTCAAAACCACCCTCAAGGAGTTTCTCTCATAAAGCTCTGCCTGTGAGTGCAACTAGGATCCTTCCACTGTCACTGCTCCTGACTTCTCTCCCCTCCACCTGTCTAACTCAATAAGTGCGATTTATTGGTCTGTCTAATGTCCACCATTTCCCAACTAGGCTACCTTCTGTACCAATCATTGTATGTATTTACTATTATGGGAAAAGCCAACTTACTGCATTATCTCTGTATGTACTTATTTTACTGTACATATGCCTAGTGTATTTACTACTATGGCTCAATGTCATATTATGACATTTTTTTTGGTTTTACTTGACCCTGGGTTGTTTCTACCCACAGAGTCTGTATGTACAAGTCAACCCACTGCATTAACTTTGTATGTGCTTATTCTACTGCACAAACGTCTGGTGGATTTACTACTATGGCTCACTGTCATATTATGAAATTTCTTGGTCTTACTCAACTCTGGGTTGTTTTCTACCCTCAGAATCTCTGTGGACAGGTTATTATTCTCCGCTATTACCCCTTATGTACTATATCTTTTTTTTATTCCTTTATGCACCTTGTTAATTCTCTCTGTTACATCTGTATACTTTGACACTCTGATGAGGAGCCTTTGCAAAAGAGTCTACAACTCAAAGGGTTGTAATTCCAATTTTCTCAATAAATAAATGAAAAGAACACTCATTATTAAATGAGTCAGGCCCTATGTACAGATTTCTGTCTCAAGGGAGCCCTGAACCAGGTGAATCAGGGGTCGGGAAGATGTTGCAGCATCTCCTGACAATGCCAGCCTGAGTTCTATAACTATGGACCATCCAAAACCCTTCACCACTATTCTTGTGGTGTTCCCAGCAACAATTCAGATGTTATCTGAAATCTGAGTGGCATTTCAATGTCTGCATGAAGTTTGTATCAATACCAGCAAGTAGATGGCGAGACTCCTGGCCCAAACTGAGAAACTTGAAGTAAGTCACACCAGTCAACAAACTGAGATTGTTTTTGTTAAAGGATTAGAGAAGGAAACAACAGCTAAAACTGAAATGCTTTCTGATAATCCCCTTTCAAATAACACAGGGGCTTCTGTTAATACCAGTGACTGTGAGGCTTTAAAAAGGAAAATTGAAACAGTAGAAAATGCTTTATGATGCAAAAATATTCACTTTGTAGGAATCCCACAAATCACCAAGAGGCAGTTTCCAAACTATAGCATTATTAAAAGATATTTTTGTGAATGCCCTAGCTCTGTCCACAGATACTCTGCCATATATTGTCATGGCTTATAGAATTCCAGGAAACTGAAGAGAGTTAAAAAATGCAGTAAGCAGGAAGATGTTCAAACCAATACAGAAGCAAACGCCTGGAGAGTGCATACTATTTTGTGTATCTTAGCCTTTAAGATGGACAGAGACTTATCAATATAAATTGCTGGATGATGTGGAACTATTAAATATAAAGATATAAAATGTAAAATGCTTCTTGATGTCTGTTTTACATGACAACAAAGAAAAAGAAGATTTTTGGTCTTAATAATTGAAGTTTTAGAGGTTGGTGGGATTTTTTCCATTATGGAACCAGCTAAATGTCATGTTTGATATTAGGGAAACACTCATGTTCTTTGATGTAGACCAACTAGTGAACTGTGACTGCTCTGCTTGTGCTTATGAGAGGGGGATGGAAAGGGGGAGGGCAGAAAGATGGCTGCAACACTGCTCCGCTGTCTGCAGCTCTCAGTATGAATTGGCATTCCTAAGTTTTATTTTACTTTCTTTTTATTTTTATTTTAAATTATGAATGAAACTTATGTTAAAATTGGTCCCTCTGGCTGACCCAGTGTGGGCTTGTGTTCACCGGCTTCATACTTTCGGAGGTTCGCTGCCGGTAACCGCTGGTAATCAGTGTTTACATGGTGCACCGGGAAAAAAATGTTGAATCTCAGGCCTTGGAGGGAGCTGTTACTAAGTGCAGTGTTGCTCCACTCCATTCTGTGCTACTCTTTGCAGTAACTTTGTAGCAGATTTTTTGCTTTTTGCTGCCAACTTTTAAAAGCCTTATCTGAGTTTGTACTAAAGAAACTCGGGTTATTTTTATAATGCCAGCTTCAAAGTGTATGCTGTTCCAAGTTGTTTGGAGCTGCAGGATTGTTTTATTGCTGGCTGATACACTGATATGATGCTCAGAGCTTTCGGCACTTAAAGCGTTTAGTGTGCCATAGAAGGAGAGAAGGAAGAGAAGGATGTTCGGGATCCCACTAGCACTTAGTTGCTGACAGACTTGTTTTGCCTGAAAAAAGGTATGCCAAAGTTGCCTAGGGGTCGGGTTGTAAATTTTTTGCTTTGGTGACCCCAGAGTTACTGCACTCAGTGAAGCGACTTTCTGTTTATTTGTATAGGTACGGATGACTCTGCAGCTGGTGAGGGAAGACTAGCGGAAATCTACCCGACAAGATGGAAATTAAATTATTTTTGGAGGACATTTATTTTTTGGAGGAGACTTATTTGCAGGAGCCTCAGAGGAGCATCAGAGCTTAGAGATGCCCGTGAAGCCATCAGATCTTATGGACGCCTGACTATGGAGGCCCCTGCCTGGCCTATGTTAAACGATACTTTGGAGGAAAGTGGAGGTTGGCTAGGGGGTTTTCTCCCCTTGTGTGAGGTACTGTATTTAAGATTTTGAACTGTGTTTTAATTATTTGGTGGAATGGGAGTTAGAATAGCAGGATGCCTGGTAAGATTTTAAACATCAGTATTAGGGAAGACAGTAGTCCAACTTTTGGAATTGGTGCTCTCAACTTGTGTTTACATCCCTGACCAGTGGGGTCTTTCTTTCTTGTAAACATTTCATAAACAATATTAGTTCCATACATAAAAATAAATAAAATATCAAGTTAATGTGTCAAGCCAAAAGAGTGAGTCCTGTGTCTAAAAGTGGAGACTTTAAAGGACCATGTGTATACAAGGCTGGTGTTTACAGTTTCAAAGGTCTTTTGCTGGCATTGATTGAACCAGTAAAATGAATATTGTGATCTTTATATTAATGTTCCTGGAAATGATAAAACTGAAGCAAATTTATTATCCTTATCCGGGACCTTTGGATACCAACTTTATACAATATATAATACATGAACTCCTGTAAGAACTTTTCTTTCTGGGATATTTAACCCAGGATGGAAGGAGACCATTTTATATGTCCTACATGTCTTATTATTTATACAAATTTAATTTATTGTGTTGTCATATGTATTTTAATGGTCAGCTGCTCTAATTAGGAGGACGCTACTTTGGATATTTAATGCAGGTCAATGATGGCTATCAGGGTAGGAGACAGTCATTTGACTGGCCTGTGGCTTTCTGGCATCACTTGTTAGGACAAAATGCCCCACAATTAGCAGACGTTCCTGAGACATAGAGTCCTATTATATGCCTCAGGAGTGGCCAACAGGAGTGGCTGGATTGAGGGTAATTCAACGGGGCATGGAGCAACGTGAGTTGCATGGTGCCCCTAGGGACATGCCTCAATACCAGTATGTCATACTGGACATCAGGCAGGTTCTGATGGGACATAATGTGGACAAATGGATCCTAACTGTAACACAGAGTTCCATCACATGCCTCAATAGTAGCCGACAAGAGCAGCCAGATTGTGGGGGTGGTCTGTGGGACACAGAGCATTATGTGCTGCATGGCGCCCCAAATGGATCTGCCCAAAGCCAGTGTATCCTACTGGCTACAAGGTAGGTATGGTTGGGACATGGTGTGATCAGATGGGCTACTCTCACAACATATAGTCACATTACCCGCCTCGGAAATGGCCGACTGGACTGGCTGATTAGGAGGTGGTCTGTGGGGTACGGATCTGCGTGTGCTGCATGGTACCCCTGATGGATTTGCCCCATAGATTCAGCATGTCCAATTGGTTACAAGGAAGGCATGGATGGGACAAGATATGATTGGGTGGGTAAATTCTGTGGGATAGATTAATCCGACATGGTGCCACTTGGCCTAACCTCAGTCTTTAGGCTCTACTTTCTGAAGGTTAGCCTGGACTGATCTTCTGTCTGGGTCTAGAAAAAATGAATTAGAGGGGCCCAGTGAATTATACGACAATCTAAAACAACTTACATGGGGAAGGTAAAGCTTGTGAACATATCATGGTATAAAATGCATTGTTTATTTTATAATATTTACCAAGGAACAAACTAATTCAAGATGTATATTTTAACAACTGATTGCCATTAACAGATATTTCTCACATTTTCCTTGCTTCCCATATTGTTAATGTTATTTGAGAATTGCTCATAATTCTGATTGTTATGCAATCAAGTAGTTTGCTGAATTTAAGACAAGTGATTGTTTCATTGAGAATTAATTTTTGAAACAGGCTTGACATTTTTTTCCACCTCCTGAATGCTGATTTGGAAATCTTTTGTTATTTTATTTTTTATTGTCTAAAATGTTATTGCGTATGTTTGCATGACATGGAAATAATAGTCTTTCAGAAGCAGTTTCTAGAAATTAGATTTCTGTGTCAATGGCTAGGAAAATGTTCCAATGATCAACATTTAAGGGTTCGTGCTAAGCCAGCATCATAATGTGTACTGTGTATAGATACTTTTCTTGCCTTTTGACATTGCTTGAAATGCTTATATGTTTGCTTGTTTTGTAAAGGATTTTCAAATAAACTGTTGACTTGACTTGAACAAAAAACAACTAGTGAACTTCCTAAAATTGAAATCAAAATCTAAATCTGCTTCAAACACTCAATCAGAGGATAGCACCTCACTTTATAATTTCTGGAAGCTCAGAAGGGTCTTCTGTTGACTTTGTCATTGATAGAACTGCAACATCAGATGCTTTCAGTGGAACTGCTCTCATGGAATAAATTACCGTTAAAACTGAACTCTTTTTAAAGCTGTTGGAATAGAATTTGCTGAACACAGTTCTTACTTAATGAATATTTCTGACTTAATCCTTATTTTATGGTTCCTGCAGGAATAAGCAGGGTTGGAGGGTATGTGTTATGCCCTGAGAGGTTTACAACAATTCTTTTGCAACACCCTCACAAATGTTGTGCTTTAATTGGAAAGGAAGAGGGACAGAGCCCTTAAGTTTACATGTTACAAGTATGTGGTATTACCACAGGGTAAGTATGGTCCTGTGCCACATGGAAACATGCTATTTGTGAGCCCTTGGGGGTTGACTGTTCATATGGGAACATATATTTTTATTTCAGAAAATGCCTAGTTTCCTGCACCTCTCCAAGTGTGCTGAAAATGTTGTGACATAGGTTAAATGCCTGGATACTTTACTATTCCCCACTTGCATCTCTCATTCATGTTATACTATAGTTTTAATTTCAAATTGCATGTATCCTTTTCTTTTATGATTTCTTCTCTGAAGCACATGTTAAAAACATGGAATGAATTCTGTTTTCAGGGTTTACTACATTGCAGTTGCTAGGTATTTACCAAGCAGATAGTCATTATCTTGTTTGCTATCTCAGGATAATGAAATATGAGTTGTACCCATTTGATATATGCTATCACATGTATGCATCTTGCAATTTTATTATTTAGAAAAATCCAATCAATTTTACATAACATGAGGCACCTTGTAAATCCAACCTGAAATGTTTTACAGAGTTGACCAACAACACATTTTAGTTTGGATTTACAAGGCATCACTTAGGTGTTCATGATGTCAAGGGACTGACTTGTCCACTCTGACTATTTTGGATCCCTGTCAGGTCTTTGAACCAACCCATGACAGGTGTTCAACTTCCACCACCAGTATCCCCCTACACTCACAGAATCTCTGAATCATCTGATGGTGGGTGGCCAATCCTGCTGCCAGTATCCTGCCTTCCATCCAATCTCTAAATAAACTGGATGCAGGTGCTTAACCCCACAACTGGTATTCCACTCCCATCCCCTATCTTTTAAGGGAGGGATAGTGAGGCTGAATAGAATGAACGGTGGGTGGGCAGAAGGGGACAGTGAAAAAGCAGGGATACTGAACAAAAATTTCTGCTCAGTATTCACAAAAGAGGAGGGGGAAGTGCTTAATCCAATTAACAGAAGCACTCTTGATGGGGGGGGGGTCGATCCCAGTCCTTTCACAGAAAAAAGGGTTCTGCAAGAACTCCTAAAACTGAAGGTGGACAAAGCAATGGGGCCTGATGGAATTCACCCCAGAATTCTAAAAGAATTAAGGGGGGAACTAGTGAAACCACTGGCTACTCTTTTTAACAAATCATGGGAGGATGGTGTTTTACCTGAGGACTGGAGGAAGGAAGATGTGATTCCCCTTCATAAAAGTGGGACCAAGACATAGGCAGAAAACTACAGACCTGTCAGTTTGACCTCTGTGGTAGGGAAAGTGATGGAGTCACTTCTGAAGGAAAGAATTGGTGAGTACCTAGAGGCCAGTGGGGCACAGAACCCAAGGCAGCATGGATTCACAGCGGGAAGGTCATGTCAGAAGAATCTAATAGATTTCTTTGACTGGGTGACCAAAGTAGTAGACCAGGGAAGGGCTGTGTACATGGCCTACTTAGACTTTAGCAAGGCATTTGACACAGTCCCACACAAAAGATTATAGTCAAATTAACCAGCCTGGGAGTGGATCCCAGGGTGGTAGCCTGGGTAAAACATTGGCTGGACAACAGGACACAGAAGGTAATTGTAAATGGAGTCCACCCTGAAGAAAGAGGGGTTACTAGTGGGGTACCGCAGGGGTCAGTACTGGGTCCAGTCCTTTTTAATGTCTTCATAAGTGACATTGCAGAAGGACTGGAAGGAAAAGTATGCCTCTTTGCAGATGACACAAAGATCTGCAACAGGGTTGATACACAAGGAGGCGTGGAAACGATGAGAAGGGACTTGGCAAGCTTGGAGGAATGGTCAG
Source organism: Neoceratodus forsteri (assembly GCA_016271365.2). Taxonomy (NCBI): domain Eukaryota; kingdom Metazoa; phylum Chordata; order Ceratodontiformes; family Ceratodontidae; genus Neoceratodus; species Neoceratodus forsteri. Next base: position 1,027,062,526 of record CM028131.1, on the reverse strand, counting down.
AAGTATGGCAGCTTGGATTCAATGCAAAGAAGCACAAAATAATGCACCTGGGAAAAAGAACCCAGGGGAAGAATACACAATGGGGGGGGTGGTAGTAGCAACAACAAAAAAGGAAAGGGACCTGGGGGTAATCATATCAGGTGACCTTAAGGTTAGAAAGCAACGTGAGAAGGCAGTAAGGAGGGCTGGGGGTATACTGGGATGCATAGGGAGAGGAATCACCAGCAGAAAACAGGAAGTTGTTATCCCTCTGTACACACAGTTGATGAGACCCCATCTGGAGTACTGCGTCCAGTTCTGGAGACCCCATCTCCGCAAGGACATAGACAGGATAGAGGCAGTCCAGAGGAGGGCAACTAAAATGGTGTAGGGTCTGCAAGAGAAGCCGTACGGGGAGAGACTAAAGGAGCTTAATATGTATACCCTTGAGGAAAGAAGGGAGAGGGGGGACATGATAGAAACTTTTAAGTACCTCAGTGGAATCAACAAAGTCCAAGAGCGTAGCATCTTTCAGAAAAAGAGACGTGCAAGAACTAGGGGACACCATTTAAAGATAGAGGGGGAGGTTCAGGGGCAATTTGAGGAAGTATTATTTCACAGAGAGGGTAGTGGATGCATGGTACAGCCTTCCTGAGGAGGTTGTGTGGTCTAAAACTGTGGGAGAATTCAAAAATTCATGGGACAGACATAAGGCAATTCTTGTGGGGAGTAGGAAGAAATAGGCTGTTGGTTAACTGGGATCTGCGGCCTATCCTGTAGTTAGGGAAATGGGCAGACTAGATGGGCCAAGCGGTCCTTATCTGCCGTCAAAGTCTATGTTTCTATGTTTAAAAACAACACCTTTCTTATACCACTCCCCCACCCCCACCATTGCCTCTGGTTTGGTCCGTTATTGCGAATCCTCAGCGCACACCATCACAGTTCCAATTCTTCACAGTCCCACATTGCAGTTCTGAAATGTTCCTCAATGCACTCTTCTACCTGGTAAGAAGAAAAAAAAAAAAGGAAACTAGGGGTGTCAGAAACTGGACTTAGGGACAAATTGGTAAAACTTAATTGAAGTGTTCATGGGAGGTGGTAAGAACTCCAACATTCAAATTTGGTAGTAAAAATTAAAAACAGACACAATTATGGGTCTTAGAAAAAAAAATGACTGTCCAAACAAAAAAAAGTCCCATGAAATGCACACTGCACATGCTCTAGGACTTTTAATTTTTGCAGATTTTTTTTTTTATTTTCTATTAAAATTTTCAATATACATCAACAAGGATATTCCTGGGACTACAGAAAGAAAACTGATTTGCAGTATGTAATAAAAAGTCAGGCATATCATTATACAAGGACATGAAGAAACTGTCACTTAAATTATAAGATTTCTGTTTTACAGCATTGTCTACCAGGGCAATATAATTAGCCTTTGAACATTTGCTGGACGGTGGCTGTGAGGGGGGGTACATCCTTGCTGCTGAAGAGATATCATGAAGGATTAAGTTATTGGTCTCAGAGAATACAAAAGTGCAACCCCCCTCCCCCATTCTCCAAGTCCCCTCTGGTGGGATCACACCATAGGGCACAAATTCTGATTTGCACTGCATGATGTAGAGAGCCTACTTCAACCACATACTGTTTAAGGTAAGTAGAGTCTACTGTTACATATAGGTACATGTAACCACTCCCACCAGTGAGGTGTGCTGATTAAGCCTGGAGATGGTAAAGGCCCAAGTCTGTTATGCCCTCGGGTGAATCGTGTCTGGGTTTGTGGTTAGAAATGGACTTCAAAAGTGTCATGGTGCCTCCACTTATGGGGATCCTTATGACAGAGTGCTGCCTGGGTGTTTCCCCACAGGAAATAACTATAACTCCACCCTCTGTGACAGGCAACACAATAACATGACCCCCTCCCAACTTATTGCTCTAAGCATGTAAATAAACAGCTAGGCAATAATAGCAAAATATGTCAGAAGTTGCAAATAAATAACCAAGGGATTTATTTTGGGATTGGAGAATAAGGTAAGGGACAAGGGAAGAAAAGGTAAAAATAAACAAAGACAGCAACTTTGCACTCACCCCCACCATAAGCCATGTCTCAGCACCTCCTCCCCCCTAGTGCACTAGTTAACCCCATAGTCCCTCTGGGAGCTCCCAGTTATAGTTCAAGTGTGCACACAGATTCAGAGTTGCAGGCTTGTGATGCTTGAACCTTGGTGCAGTACTATGCAAATTCAGCTGTTAGCCACAGCTACTGACTGGCAATTATTCAGCTGGATGAGCAGTAAAACAGTGGCTCCTGGCTGTAAACAGTAGCTGTGGGCTTGTTTTTAAGGTTGCACAGGAATACCTTGAAAGTATCTAGCTAGCACTAACTAAACAAAAGGAATGATAAGTTCTGTGGGTAAAACCCAGTACTCATGACCTTTAGATGAAAGGTTAATGCTGTTTCCATGGGGGTGTTTCATTACGCAGATGGTGGCTGGATGATCTTTTCTATAGGCTGGATACAAGAGCAGTGGACCTAACCTACTCTCAGTGGTGAAGGTAGTGGGCTGTGATGACTGTGGATGTTGGGAGCTCTGTTCTGTAAGCTGGTTGGAAGTAGGAAGGTGGGCTGGTAGTTTTAGAGAAGCTGTAAGAACTACCGGTCTATTTGTTTTGGATATTTTAATACTTGGACCATTTGTAGGGTGATATTAATGGCCAGAGTCACAGATAAGTGTCTCTCACCCTTAAAGATTATAAATTGAAAGAGCTGGGCTGGCTGTTGCACCTCCATGACCCCAAGTCACTTCCGGCACGCATGGGGAGATAAAAACAGCCCTGCTGTGAGTGGGTGAGTATTACAATCTGGGCAGGCAACTCTTCAGCTAAAGAAGTTCCTGGGCTGCTGTGTTACTTTTATTTTATTTTAAGACAAGTCAAATATATTTTACTGATTTGCACTCCACGAGTGCACTTGAGCCCTATTTTCCATTATACTGGAAGTAGGAAGGGGGGCTGGTAGTTTCAGAGGAGCTGTAATAACTACCGGTCCATTTGTTTTGAATAATTTAATATTTGGACCATTTGTAGGGTGACATTAATGGTCAGAGTCAGGGATGAGTGGCTCTTGCCCTTAAAGATTATAAATTGAAAGACATGGCGCTGTTGCACCTCCGTGACCCCGAGTCACTTCCAGTGTGCCTGGGGAGATAAAAACAGCCCTAATTTGAGCAGGGTGAGCTGATCAGTGTGAGCATGGCACCACACATGGAGACTGGGAACATTAGGGAGATGGGAAAATAACCTGTATAAAGGTACCAGTTTTAACACTTTACCACATACATCTTGATATGACTACCGAAATGAATAAATGCCTAAAATCCTTAATGTACTTATTAGTAGAAATACTGGGTTTCATTTGTGATAATTGTCTGCTAATAGAAGCCCTCACACAGGAGAGTGCATGTCTGACTAAGAGGTTGGAAGTAAGGTCAGACATAAGTATACTTGAAAATTATATTGACAGTGTGTCTAAAGATACTTGTCCAGATAGTCTAGCCACAGACAACTTCAAGAAAAATCATGAAATTGTGGAATGGGCCACTGTGCATAAAAATAAAGGGAAGCAATGGGGAGGACAGATTTACAATAGTGCCCCAGTTCAGTTGCAGAATAGATACACTCCACTGGACATTGACACTGAATGTCAGTATTTAAGCAGCAGACATATAGGGGAGTCCCATATCACAAACAAGGTAGGTAAGGCCAGGGAGTCAACCTTCGGTCATCTCATAAAGGTTAGACAAACGGAGAAGGGAACTGAACAAGATGGTGGAAATCCTAAAGATAATAAACCGAAAAATGCAACTATATTAAACCAGATGGCATATTAGTAGACCAGAAGGGACAAGACAAATATGTTATTATAATAGGTGACTCGACTATAAGAGGTATAGATACTTTAGTTTGCAAATGCAGAAAAGAAAAGACAATGGTCAGCATGCTCCCTGTAGTCTAACTCAGGGATATAGGAAGATTACTGGATGGCGTCCTGGAACATTCTGAAAATCCATTAGTCATGTTTCAAGTTGGAACAAATGATATTCCTACAAAAGGCTTACATGAAATCTTTGAAATCTATGAAACATTAATTTACACCCTTAAAGTAAAAACAGGGGATATAATAGTATCAGGAATACTGCCCAGACACAGTCCTCATTCATACAAAAACAGATATATATCTACCCTAAATATTTGGATGAAACAATTCTGTGAATCAGAAGGAATAGAGTTAATAGAAAACAGGAGCGTATTTAAGAGTATAGCACTCTATAAGAAGGATAGACTCCACTTAAACAACATGGGAGTAAGAGTTCTAGTAAAAACTCCAAATCAAATAATTTCACATCATTTAAACTTGATGAGGGGGAGAGGAACTAGAGAAACTAAAATAATACCAACAATGAAAGTAGAACTGGGGAACATCATTTATTTTGGCGTGGCCTTTTATCTATCGTACAAAGCTTAGATAATAAATTTGAAGAATTTAAGTATTTACTTGAATCAAACAATATCCAGATAGCACTACTAACTGAACCATGATGGGAAGAAGGAGACCCTTAGGATAAAAATATTAGAGGATGTAACTTATTCAGCAAGTCAAGGAAACATAGAAGGGGAGGTGGAGTAGCAATGTATGTACATGAATCGATTCATTGTGAAGAAATCAATCTTAGCTCAGGAAATCTCGAACACTTACGGTTAAAAATATTACCATTAAATCTACCTAAAATTATTTTAGGATTACTATGCCATCCCCTGTCAATTGGTCAGGATGATGAAGATGAGATTCAGATATATAAATCAACTGTACCCAGCAGATAATATAATACCTGCAGGAGATTTTAATCTACTAGGGATTAACTGGAGTACACATACTGGGGTAACAAATAAGGACAGGGTCTATTTAGACCTGTTCGACCAACTAGGACTAATTCAAATGGTGAAAGGCAATACAAGATTTGAAAATATTCTTGACATTGTTTTAACAAATCTGGGTGATTCAATAAATAATTTCAATGTTGAGGCACCATTAAGTAACAGTGATCACCAGATTGTGTATTTCAACAGTAATGAACCCATCATAAAACAAATGTGGGTTACAAAAATCCCAATCTTTAGTAAGGCTAACTTTCTGGCAATGAGAGCTAATCTAGCAAGATGGAATTGGGTTTCTGAATTTCAAAACTGTTCCCTGGAGGAGGTGTGGAATTTTTTGGTAAATAAAGTACAGTCTGAAACAAATGAATATGTTCCTTATAAAGCAAAATACTCAAATAAAGGTATTACTCCAAAATAGATGACCCCAGAATAAAAAAAAAACATACATTACAAAAATAAAATGTACAAACAAATTAAACAGGAAATAGGCACTGAAAAACAACACAAATATCAGGAGACAGTAAAAGCAGTAAAAAAAAAATAAGATAAGCAAAAGCTAAATATGAGTTAAAATTGGCCAAGGATAATAGTGATAATTATAAAGCCTTCTATTCATACATAAATAGTAAAAAAGGAAATCAAAAATCAATAGGTCCCTTTAAGGACAAAGAAGGCAGGTCAGCAGACTCAAAGGGAGCTGCTGACATACAAAATCATTACTTTAGCTCAGTTTTCAACCCCAGTCCAGTAACCACACATGCCATAGATGAGGTGAAGTCTATACAGGGCCAAATACAAATTGAGCTTCAGGGTGTTAAGGACAGACTAAAAAAAAATAAACAAAAACAAATCCCTGGGACCAGATTGTATACACCCTAGAGTCATTACAGAATTAGCAGATCAAATAGCTCCCCCCTAACATATATCTTTCAGGCTTCATTGGACAAGGGGGAAGTGGTGAAAGGTTGGAGGGAGGCAACAGTCATCCCAATTTACAAAAAGGGAGCTAGGACTGACCTGGCAAATTATAGGCCAGTGAATGACCTCGATTATGGGTAAGCTATTGGAGGGAATATTAAAGGACTTAATTCTAGCACATCTGGATGCAAGTAATATGCACAATCCATCTCAGCATGGTTCCACAAAAAGTAGATCATGCCAGACCAACTTTCTGAAATTTTATGAACAAGTCAGTAGGGCACTGTAAGCAGGATAAGCGGTGGATGTTGTCTTCCTTGACTTCTCAAAGGCTTTTGATAAACTATCCCATAAAGAACTGGTTTGTTCATTAAGTGACACTGGACTAAATATTAACATAGTTAAATGGATAGCAGCCTGGCTGAGGGAAAGGAAACAGAGGGTTTCAGTAAATGGGGTTCTCTCTGATTGGATTTCGGTAACCAGCGGGGTTCCGCAGAGCTCTGTCCTAGGGCCTTGCCTTTTCAATATATATGTGACAACTCTGAAATATGAATGTGAAAATATATGGACAATTAAGTTTGCTGATGACTGTAGACTTAGGGCAGTGGTGGATACAGTGGACGATTGTAGATCTCTTCAAGAGGCATTGGACTAAATACAGAATTGGACATGTAAAAGCAAATTGCAACTAAATAAAAGCAAATACACAGTAATGCACATGGGGAGAAAAAAACCTGGGTTGGTCATATACATTACAGAATTATTCCTTGAAAACCACAATTAAGGAGAGGGACTTAGGGATGACAATGAAAAAAGATTTAACTTTTAATACATGTTGTGAAAAGGTCGTAAAAAAAGCTAACAGTACATTAAACTGCATTCTTAGACACATAAGGAGTACAGGTCGAGAGGCGTTGATGCTACTGTATGGATCACTGGTGATGTCACAGATGGAGTACTGTTGACAGGTATGGGCCCTGTATAGAAAACAAGATATAGATAGGTTGGAGGGAGTGCAGAGAAGGACAACAAGATCTATTGAAGGTATGACACATTTGATTTATGAAGACAGACTGACGGCTCTTGACCTGTATTCTCTCAGGTATAGGATATTAAGGGGATATGTTTTTGCTTTTTTGTACTTTCACAGATCAGATATTGTGGGACGACCTGGAGTTGGAATTGAAAGTACAGTCCTATGATACTAGAGCACATGCATTACAATTAAAATCAGGTAGATGGAATTTACTCAAAAGAAAGAACTGGTACATACAGTGAGTGGTCCCTATTTGGAATTCACTGCCACTGACAGCAGTAGGTAGTCAAACTATGATAGCCTTTAGAACTGAATTGGACAAACATTATAAAACAAAGGAAAGGATATTATAGATCTTTTCACATGGCAAGCATAATGGATGAAAGTCTAACAACTATTGTATTACGTATGAAACCTATGACATGACTTTTTTTTTTTTGCCCTCATGTACAGCCTAGACAGTGTGGATTTTTTTTCATGAAAGTTTCAGGGTTCAAGGGGTCTGTGCCAAGGGTGTGCCTTTTGAAGGTTTCATGAAAAAATATTATATGGTTCCAGAGTTATATAGATTTTTTATATAGATGTTTTGGGCAACTGGCAAATGCAAATGGTAAAATAAATATATATAATATATATGTATGTATGTGTATATATATATATATATATATATATATATATAGTGACTGCTTATTTTCATGATTTACTTGTCATTTGGAAAAAATAACAACTGTGATGACCGCCATCTTGCTTTTTCTAGCTCTCAAACATGGAAACTACATAAACATGATGTATTGTCAAAAAACAAACACTTGAACATACAGTAGGTAAACAGGTCCTATTTAGCTAGATTTCGGTGTCTGCTTTTTGAAAGTTGCCCTGGAAATTATGTTTCTGAGTGTTGCATGATAGGCCTAGATCCATTTATGTGGGTTCATATTGTATATGCTGTAATGTACTTTAGAATTAAGACACTGTCCCTTTAACAGGTAAGTACAAAATAACTGTAATTTCTATAAAGGCTAGTGTGGACCTGTTATGTCTCATGATAAGGGGACAGGTATATAGCCCAGAAAGGCATAAAATATCCCACTGTGGCTTTCCATGACAGAGAATGGTAATGTAGTGACCAGGGGTTAAGCCAAATTCATGGATCAGATGTCAGTGGGATTGAAATGGAACCACAGTGACACCTACAGGGAAAGGTACACTGTTGTACCCTAATATCTGTATTGTCTTGGAATCATTAACCCCCACCCCAGAGAAAAAATAAGGTGGGTGTGTCCTAAAATGACCCTCAAGTTATATTATCAGACACACACACTTCGAATGCAGAGCAGTTGAAAACCAGCTTAGTTTTAAGGCAGATAGTCTGTCCAGCTGGCATATACTTGAAGACCAGAAGTATATGTGTAGGCCTAGAAAAATCTCTAAAACCAGACCTGAGTGTGTGTGGGAATTAGACTCTTCACATACTGAACAGAAAATTCTGATTTTTAAGTCAGAATTTTGGAAATCAAGACCAAGGAAGTGCCTGAAAGACTTTTTAAAAGGGACATTTCAGAGACTTGACTTGGAATACACACTTGCTACACAACTGTTGCTTAAGGACTCATCTCTAAAAGGGCATTTGAAATCTTGTCTGAACTCTAACATCAAAACAAGGTATAGGTTAGAATATAGTGTTTTCTATGAACCATACCATTTTACTTTTGTTATTGTCTGTATTTAAAAGTTCTTCAGAACTGTAGAATTTTCTGTATTGCTTTTATTTTAAGTAAATGTTTATGATTTTCTTATCAACTCTGCCTGGGGTCTGATTGCGTGAGTTATCATTTTAACAAAAGGGTTTTGAAAAGACTGTGTGCCCTGACAAGATAGAACTGCTTGGCTATCATATAAAACTACCTAGGCAAGACATAACCAGTGGCCACGGTGGGATTCAAAATACTGAAAGTAGTGCAGAGTCAAGGGAACTCAAAACTACAGACTCCACCCTCCCACTGGGAAAGGGAAGGCTGGTGAGTCTTCCAGAAGCCCTTACTTCTCCTTATGAGTTCTTAAAAAGGGGTATCTTCTCTACAAACAGGAGGTCCTGCTGGGCTGCTTGAGGTTTGGGGGCCAGGGGTGGATGACAGAATTGTCAACAGCTCCTGGGATCTTGAATGGTCTTGCAAAACCATCACACAATCAAAGGCAGAATTTGGAAAGGGGAAAAATAAATTTGTTTGCAAACAATAGACCCCATCCTGTTTGAATTTTTTTTTAACAGAGTAGTGTAGATAGAAGAATGTCTGTTCAGTACAGCAATATGAACTTGAAACAACTAAGGAAGATCTGTCGGGAGAAGAGCATTCCTAGAGTAAACAAAAATAAAAGACAACTCATGGAGGCCCTTCTGGCAACTGAGACAGAGGAAGTGCCACTCCACTTAGTGCCAGAGATGGTGACTTTGGAGGTCCAGAGCCCAGAGGAGAAGAAGCCATCTACAGACAAAGAGCTGGAGCTGAGAAGGCTGTGGATGCAGGAGAAACAGCTTGGGAATGAGCAAAAAAGGGTTGAGATGGAAATGGAGGAATGATGGCAACAGAGAGAGGAACAACAGCAAAAGAGAGGCTGAAGAATGGGAGCACCAGGCAGAGGTGGAGGCTGAAGAATGACAGCTCCAGAGGGAACATGAACTGAAAAAGCAGACATTCCAACTGACAACAATCCCATAGCAGGTAAGTGGTGGCATTGGGTCTGAAACTCCAGGACTGGGCTACAAACTAAATTCAAAATTAATTGCTGAGTTTAAAGAGGGGGAGGATATGGATATGTTTTAAAATTCATTTGAAAAGGTCTGTATCCAGGCCAATCTGCCCAAAGAGATCTGGAGCTTTCACCTGTCTCCACTACTTATTGGCAAGGGGAGCGAAGCATTGGGGCAGATGGACAAGGTTGAAGGTAAAGATTTCAACAAGTTAAAAACTACTTTATTAAAAAAATATGATCTGAACCCTGATGCATACAGAGCAAAGTTCTGGAAACTCCTAGAGGGGCCAGAAATGAGCTATGAGGAGGTTGCCACAAAACAGCATCAATATTTAAAATGGTGGGAGGGGATGAAAGCAGATTCTGTTGAAGCTATTGAAGGGGTGGTTTTGCTTAAACAGTTGTATTGGATTTGCTCACCTGACTGGAAGCTTTGGCTAGAGGACAGATATGTTAAGACTGCCAAAGAGATTGCAGAGCTGGCAGATCACTATGCTCAAAGCAGGGCTGCTCCCAAGGGGAATTTAGGGGTGAAAGGGAAAAGTGGCCATTTTGGACAACCAAAAACCACAGGGCCCCTGCAAAAAGAAGGGCCTCCCTAGGTGCCCAGAAGGGAAGTTGGGGACAAGAAACATGATGAATGTTGGTATTGTCACCAGATAGACCATCTGTCTAGGCAGTGTCCTAAAAAAGCTCAGAAGGTAAGAGGGCCTGCGAAGTCAGAGACAATAGCCCACTGTATCACTAATGCGCTCACTGACAATATGAGGGGGCACATTCACCCAGTCAAGGTGAATGGGGTACAAACTAGGGGACTAAGGTACACAGGAGCATCTCTTACCCTGGTGAAAGGGGATTTGGAGGGGGCTGAACAAATACTGCTAGATCAGTTTGTCTCTGTGAGGGATTACACCCTGAATTGGGGAGATGCAGGTGAAGGGATAAGGAAGGTGGCTGTAGCTGAAAAAATGTATTATGGATGTTATTGTGGGGAATGATGTTCCACAGGGAGTGGTTTGTGCTGTGACCAGGAGCCAAAAGAATAGAGGCTTCTGTGTTCCTCGGGACTCCACAGAAATTCAGACAGGAGAGGTTGTGAGACAGGCCAGCCAACCTGTACCTCTTGTAAAAGAGGGTAATAACAGGGGAATGGAACTTTCCCTAGTGGCAGTTAACCTAACTGCTACTGAAGGTTGCTCTCAAGATGGAAGGGTGACACATAGCCCGAGGGAGGGAGAAGGTTGTGATACTGAGTCCCCTACTGCCACAGCTATGGACATCAGCCTGGGAACTGATGGGGGCATGCCCCATGCTCTGGGTAAGTTGGAGGACCTAGCAGCAGCACAATGGACAGAACCTAGCTTAGAGAAGCTGAGGGGCCTGTGCAGAGTCTGCTGGGACACAGGGAGGTGATGGAAAACACAAGGTGTATTGGGAAAATGGACTTTTATACACACAGGACGTCAGAACAGCGGGAGGGGTGGTGGGCAGGCAGCTTGTTGTTCCCCAGGAGTATTGTGGGTTGTTGCTCAAGGTAGTTCAGGATATTCCCATCTCCGGACATTTGGGCATTGCTCGCACTATGCAGCACTTAGCCCATAATTTCTATTGGCCCAATATTACCAAGTAGGTGAAGAAATACTGCAAATCCTCTCACCTGTGTCAGGAAATAGGGAAGGTCAGAAGCAAAGCCAAGGCTGCCCTGATTCCCTTACCACTTGAGGAGGAGCCATTCTAGAGGGTTGGAATTGATATTGTGGGTCTTCTGAGTACCCCAAGTTCCTCAGGGGAAAAAGGTATATATTGACAGTTGTTGAATATGCTACCCGCTATTCCAAAGCCAAGGCTGTCCTCCATGAAGGTGGACAAGGTGGCAGATGCTTTGCTGGGGATTTTCTCCCATGTGGGGTTTCCACATGAGGTTATCTCTGATTGAGGGGGTAACTTCATGTCAGACCTAATGAAGTGCCTGTGGGAGAAGTGTGGTGTCGTACAAAGGCGCACAACGCCTTACCACCCACAAGCCAATAGTCTCATAGAGAAATTTAATGGGACCCTAAAAGTTACACTTAATGGCATTTGCAGAACAGCATGGGCAGGACTGGGAGAAACACCTGCCCCACCTGCTGTTTGCCTTCAGGAAAGTGCCACAAGAGTTGACTGACTTTTCACCCTTCGAGCTCTTGTATGGATGCAGGGTGAGGGGGTCCCTAGATTTAATACGAGAGGACTGGGAAGGTAAGCATGCTACCCAGGGGACTCCCATAGGGGAATGTGTGTTAAAATTCAGGGAGATGCTGAAGGAGCTTATGGGCATGGCCCAGAGCAACCTGGCAGCTGCCCAGCAAAAACAAAAGACTTAGTATTATTGTGGAGCCAGCGCTTACTCATACGGGGTAGGACAGGGGGTAATGGTTCTGATCCTGGTCCAGAAGGACAAGCTGCAAGCTGAGTGGGCAGGGCCCTACAAGGTAGTATGGCAGGTAAACAATGTTAATTACATTGTAGAGTTACCTGACTGAAAACACACTCACAGGATGTATCATGTGAACATGATGAAGCCATATTTTAATATGGCTGACATGGTACTTGCAGTTAGCAGTCCTGGAGAGGAGCTAGGTGGGGAAGACCCTCTTCTCAGCTTGTTAGCAGACAGCAAGCAGGCACCATCTGTGAAGACAATCATGCTGTCACGCCAGTTGACACCTGGATAGGCCCAAGAATTTTGGACCATTTTGCAAGACTTTGCCCCTTTATTTACAGCACAGCCTGGATGGACACCACTAGTGGTGTATGACACAGACACGAGGACCCAAGCACCCATACATAGGACAGCTTACTGAGTGTCAGAGACAGTCCTCAAGGACATTAGGAGGGAGGTGGGGGAGATGCTGGATCTAGGGGTGATCCAGAAATCCCACAGCTCCTGGACCTCACCTGTAGTCCTTGTACCAAACAAGATGGGACTGCACAGCTCTGCATAGATTATTGTGGGCTTAATGCCATCATGAAATCTGATGCCCACCCAATGCCATGCACAGACAAGCTGCTTGACAAACTGGGAGGGATGACATACTTGACTGCAGTATACCTGACAAAGGGGTACGGGCAGGTGGAACTGACTGACAGGGCTAGGGAAAGGTCAGACTTGATCACCCCAATTGACCTGTTTGAGTTCAGGGTCATGCCCTTTGGGATGAAGAATGCCTCTGCTACATTCCAACAATTAGTAAATCAAGTTTTACAGGATACAGAGGACTTTGCAGTCGCCTACCTGGATGATACTGCTATCTTCAGCAATAGCTGGGAGAAACACCTGATACACCTGAGGGAGGTGTTGCACATACTGGCTGCAAGTCTGACTATTAAGGCAGAAGAGCATCAGGTGGCCATGGCAGAGGTTGCTTTTTTGTGAAATTTGGTGGGGCGAGGCCAACTTCGCCCAAACCAAGCAAAGATAGAGGCTATTGCATCATGGCCTACACCTGAAACCCAGAGACAAGTCAAGAGCTTTCTTGGGACAGCAGGGTATTATATAAAATTTGTTCCCAACTACAGCTCCCTGGCCACTCCTTTATCTGGGGTGCTGACAAAGAATAAGCCTAGGAAGGTAAAATGGGACACAGACTGTCAGCAGTCTTTCATGTAGCTGAAAATCTTGTTGCGCAGGGCCCCAGTGCTGGATAGCCCAGAATACAATAGGCCATTTGTGGTACAGATGGATGCCTCAGATGTGGGAATGGGGAAGTCCTCAGCCAAGTATCCAATCAGGGGAGAGAGCACCCCATTGTATACTTAAGCAAGAAGCTGCTTCCACGGGAACAAGCCTATTCAACCATGGAGAAGGAATGTCTTGCCTTAGTTTGGGCATTAAAAAAAATGGAACTATATCTTTATGGGAGGCATTTTAAGGTCCAAGTGGACAACAACCCATTAATATGGTTGGGCCAAATGGGAAAAACAAATGGTAAACTTCTGAGAAGAAGTATTGACTTCCAGGCTTATGACATGGAAATTTCGTATAGGCCTGGATCCAAAAATGGGAATGCGGATGGCCTATCCCACATACTGGATCTATAACAGAACTGAGAAGAACTGCCTTCTATAGGGACATGTTCCCCCCAGGTTCTGTTTTAGGAGGGAGGAATGTTGCATGATAGGCCTAGATCCATTTATGTGAGTTCATATTGTATATGCTGTAATGTACTTTAGAATTAAGACACTGTCCCTTTAACAGGTAACTACAAAATAAACATTATTTCTATAAAAGGCTAGTGTGGACCTGTTTTGTCTCAAGATAAGGGAGACAGGTATATAGCCCAGGAAGGCTTAAAATATCCCTTTACTCTTCTTGTCTTTATAGCTGGTATCTATTGCCTCCCAAACATCCAGTCCTCTACTGCTCTTCACCTCCTAACTTCCATCACTGCCTTCTCTCACTCTGGGGAGCTATACATCCTAGGTGACTTAAATTTAAACTGGCTGTCATCAAAAACAACCAAAATACGTAATGAAATATGTGCCCGTAACCTCACACAGCTACTATCGGAACTCACCCGTCCCAACCACAAGACACAAAATCACTCCCTACTTGACTGGGTTCTTACCTCCCACCCCCAGAGAGTCATCATCTTTGGCAGAGTGCTCCAAAGGAAGGGGGGGCAACTAGAGGGCATGGGTGGAAGCTGGAGGGGAGGAGATTCAGGGGAGAAAGGAGCAAGTGCTACTTCACTGAGAGGGTGGTGGAGCCATGGAATGCACTGCCCAGGGGACTGGTGGAGGCAGAGACAGTGGAGGGGTTCAAGAGGGGTGGGACAGGTACAGGGGAAGATTTCTGGAAGCAAAGTCCAGTGCAGCGAGAATATCCAGGACTGGGAAGGGAGAAGCCAGAGAGGGCGAGGGGGGCAGCAAGGTCAGCTTCCAGGGTGGGGGCTGACCAAATGAGCAGACACGAAAGACCATTAGGCCTATTCTGCTGGCATTTTAGTATGTTAGTATCCTTCCTGATACACTCAGCGACCATAATCCAGTATTCGTAGTCAGGAAAGTTCACAGATCCAAATCCTTGCATAAAACCTTGCAACTACGCTCTTTTAAATCCTTAGGATTAGAACCTCACTTGTGCTACCTAGCCCTCTACGACTGGTCCCCCCTAGCCAACATCCCGTCGGTTGATAAGACCCTTGCTTATTTTATAGATATATTCCTAGAGAATTGGAATACCTTTGCCCCATTCAGACAACCAGGGTTAGGGGAAACCACTTACCTTGGATTACTCCAGAACTATTGGCCTGTCTCAGAGCTAGAGATCGCACCTGGAAATGTTATAAAGCAACCCAGCTTCCAGCAATCGCATGACTTACCGCAAGCTTCAAAATGCCTGTACCAGGGCCACAAGGCTAGCAAAGTCAGAATACTTTAACACCACCTTCCTCACAAACATAAATTCACCTTCCAAGTTCTGGAAGGTGGTTCATGTCCTCTTTTCTCCCATGTCCCCCCTTCCTGTGCTTAAAATAAATGATACCCTTGTGGCTGACCCGGGTGTCATAGCTGTTGAATTTAACTCCTACTATACCACCTGTGCCACTGAGCTACTGAAATCCCTCCCTTCCTACCTTCACTCCTCTCCTGTTTCCAATGGTACCTCTCCTCCCCCCCTCCTCCCAACCCTTTTTCTCCTTTAATACAGTCTCCCCAAATGACATGCTACAAGCTCTCCTTGCTATCCACTCCTCAAAGGGCTCCTCCCAAGATGGCCTAGACCCCAAATGCCTCTGTCTCTCTCTCTTCCTCGGCCAATGCCTACCCCCTTTCTCTAATTCTAAACATCTCATTTTCTACTGCCTTGGTCCCTAGCCCATGGTAACATGCTGTAGTCCTCCCTCTTTCTAAAGGCGGTGACCCATCTGCCCCTGGAAATCACCGCCCTATCTCTCGCCTCCCTACCCAAGCTAAATTACAAGAATACCTTGTCCTCTTCCAGCTTACCTCATTTCTGACTGACGCCAACTACTCCACCCCTTTCCAATCTGGCTTCAGGAAAAATCACTCCGCCATTACCTCCCTACTTCAGTTCACTGACTCTATCCTTACCAGGATGGGCAATGACCAAATCACCTCAACCATCTTTGTTGACCTCACCAAGGTTTTCAACACTGTTTCCCACTCCCTCCTCCTTGACTCCCTCTCAACAGCTGGCCTATCTCCTTCAGCTGCTAGCTGGTTCAAGGCCTGCCTCACTGGTAGAACCTAATCAGTCAGGATCTCTGATGTCATTTCCCCTTCCCCGCCCAATCAGTACTGGAGTTCCTCAGGGCTCAGTGCTACGGCCCCTATTATTCTCCATCTTCCTAAATGACCTTCCATCTGTCTGCTCCTCTGCCACCGCCATACACATTTATGCTGATGATACGGTCCTGTATGCATCTGGCTCTTGGCCAGTTGAGGTTACATCCCACTTGCAGCAAGACCTCGACAAGGTTCAGCTCTGGTTTGCTAACCATCAACTTTATCTCAATGCCAAGAAGACTGTCTCCATGACATTTGGCACAAGACAGAGACTCTATAGGCTTCCATCTCTGCCCGCTTTCCACACCCTTGATGGGACTTTAATTGAGGACAAATCCTCCTTCAGGTACCTAGGAGTTTGACTGGATTGACACCTAAACTTCTCCAGACATATTGATGCCATAAAAATAAAAAGTGCGCCCCAAGCTTGGTGCTCTGTTCAGGAACTGTAGTTGTATCCCTTCTATGGTTAGGCATGAACTTGTTCAGAAGATGATGCTGCCCATCTTTGACTACCATGATGAAGTCTACAGTGCTGCTCCCAAGTCTTCCCTGGCCAGATTGGATACCCTTTTCAATTTCTTCTGCCGTTTTGCCCTTGATGCTCCCTCTCACACCCACCACTGTAACCTACAGGGGAAGATAAACTGTTGCACTCTAATGTCTGTATTGTTTTGGGATCATTAACCCCCACCCCAGAGAAAAAAAATAAGGTGTGTGTGTCCTAAAATGACCCTCAAGTAATATTATCAGACACACACTTCGAATGCAGAGCAGTTGAAAACCAGTTTAGTTTTAAGGCAGATAGTCTATCCAGCTGGCATATACTTGAAGACCAGAAGTATGTGTAGGCTTAGAAAAATCTCTAAATCCAGACCTGAGTGTGTGGGAATTAGACTCTTCACATACCAAACAGAAAATTTTGATTTTTAAGTCAGAATTTTTCGAAACCAAGACCTTGCACCAAGGAAGCACCTGGAAGACTTTTGAAAAAGGACATTTCAGAGACTTGACTTGGACTGCACACTTGCTACACAATTGTTGCTAAATGACTCATCTCTAAAAGGACATTTGAAATCTTGTCTGAACTTTAACATCAAAATAAGGTATAGGTTAGAATACAGTATCTAGTGTTTTCTGTGAACCATCCAGTTTTACTTTTGTTATTGTCTGCATTTCACAATTCTTCAAAACTGTAGAATTTTCTGTATTGCTTTTATGTTAAGAAAACATATACGATTTTCTTATTAACTCTGCCTGGAGTCTGGTTGTGTGATTTAACATTTTAACAGAAGGGTTTTGAAAAGACTGTGTGCCTTGACAAGATAGAACCGCTCGGCTATCATATAAAACTACCTGGGCTAGACATAGTCAGTGGCCGTGCTGGGATTCAAAATACTGAAAGTAGTGCAGAGTCAAGGGAACTCAAATCTACAGAATCCACCCTCCCACTGAGAAAAGGAAGGCTGGTAAGTCTTCCAGAAACCCTTGCTCCTGCTCACAAGTTCTTAAAAAGGGGGATCTTCTCTGCAAACAGGAGGTCCTGCCAGGCTGCCTGAGGTTTGGGGGCCAGGGGCTTGTAACACTGAGCACCTGAAAATCCTGTGTGCCCAGCTTAGTGAGAGGACCCGTTATTCTGTGTTCTCAATATCAGAAGAGCAGAACTTTCTTGAATTCTGAAGTCACAGCTGGAGTCATGCTGCCAGCTTCAGTCTAAGCAGTGAGCAGGCAATCCCCTGCTCCCTCTGTCTCTGTCTCTGTGGTTACTATTTTTTTCTCCCTCCTTCTCCTCCTGGATGCCCACCCCCTTTCCCACATTTAATTTAATATTTTTATAAGAGGAACGGGCTGCCCACCCCCACTACTGCTTCTCTTCACCCCTCCCCTCCAGATTGCCCACCCCCATTCCCATTATACACATGGCTACACCGGAGTGTCCACCCTGGTGCCACAAAACAGGAGCCAGATACTGGGGTGCCCAATCCCCAGCATCAAGTCCTTTAAAATATTAAAGAAAGCTGTCTCTCCTTGTTTTTTTTAACCTGTAAAACAGAAAACTGTCCCTTACTAAACTTACCCCTAGCGCCCCACACGACTACCCACCCCTACCTACCGCTCAGCAATCACCCCCCCCACACACACACTCACTAACGTAAACATGTCCAAGGATTTGAGGCATTCACCCACGTTCTCAGTACAGTCAATGCCACTTATATCATCCTTGTTTATCACAGACAATTATTTTTGCCAGATGGAAATTGAAAGCTATTTGACATTTCCATTGATTTCAATGCTAAATTCATGTCATATAATGCCAACAGTCATTGCCTGCCTATTATGTTGACCATTTTCTGGGCTGTCATGTGTCAAATTCAGCTGATTGAATCAGTTGCTTCAGCTGATTGGCACTACAGCACTTAAAAAGTTGTAGTAAATGCCAGCACTCAGTTCAGTAGAGTGGATAAGTAATGATTTGCAGCAATGGCTTCTGACACTAAACAAAAAGCTTTGAGCAGAGAAAGTGGAGCTGCTTAAAAAAGCTGATGAAATGTCACAAATGAGCCAGACTGGAGAAACATAAGTGAACCGGGGGACCATGCACCCGATCAAATAATGGACTTCTTCCAGTAGGAACTGTTATGTACAGTGCTGTACTGACTTAAGTTTCTTTTTTCCCCAAACAGGTTGCCGATTGCAGATTAGTCTCTGTTGCTTGCTTTGTTGTGCCTAGTTTTGGTGTTTTTAGTTCTGTATTTTTTTAGTTTTTGTTTAGTTTTATTTCTAATTTTAGTGTTTTGAGTTGAACAGTTATTTGTTCATTTCCGATGCACCCCGGCCCCCCAAAGCAGTCAGTATTGATATGCTGACTACTCTGTATTGCGGGCAGAATGGTATAACATGAACATGCCTGCTATAAGTGACTTAGACTGTATGACAACAGTGGGACTTTCTTGAACTCTGAAGCTGCAGCTGGAGTTGTGCTGGCGGCTTCAGTTAAAGCAGTGAGCAATGGATCACCTGCTCTCTCTGTCGCTATCTATCTATCTATCTATCTATCTATCTATCTATCTATCTATCTATCTATCTATCAACTAAGGATCATATTAAGGAGAATGAGGAGCTAGGAAGCTTGCAGGTCCATAATTACTCCTATATATTTAATAATAATTAATTTTGAAACCTGGAAAAATAAGCTTATCAAGTCGTCTCTTGAATTCGGATTTTGTTCTGCTAGTAATGACCTCTAAGGGAAGCCTATTCCATGGGTTCCCAGTCCACAGGGTAAAGAAATATTTGCATGATTTTGAATTGAATTTTTCACTATATAACTAATCTGGGTAACCTCTAGTGTTGTGATTGTTATTTTTAAAATCTAGGCCTAATTCAGAGAACAGATAAGGATTTTTTTCACTAAACCCCGCCTTCGCCACTCACTAGGCCATTCATCTGACATCCATTCTCCTGAAATAAGGAGCAAATACTATGAGAATAGCCCTTGTGATAACAGGAGTGGCAGACGTCAGCAGAAGCGGGAGCAGAGTGGAGCAGCTTTAAGCTTGAAGCAGCTTTGATGTTTTAAAATGCTTTAAAACTCATTAGGAATGGTATGCCACCAGTTGTTTTAAATCTAGAGTTTTACCTTACCGCTGTGCTCTTTATGGTGGTTCGCCTCTCCTTGACAGTGTTTTTCTTCCTTTACAGAGGAGTGGACTGGGAGCAAACTCGAAGCCAAACTCGGAGCCGAGGAATGGGTGTTTACTCACCTGGCAAAGGTGATTGTGTTGGTTGACATCCATGGCACTCCAGACATTACCTCATGGGTTTTAGCCCACCTGATAGGCTAGTGATGCACATGACTCTAGGATCAAATTTCTAGTATATCCAGGTCCCAGAAACCCCTGCTCTCCAGTTTGAATCTTCCATAGCTGAAATCAAGGTTAGTAGTGTGCAAAGAGAAATGTGATAGCAAAAACAAAAATAATTGCAACAGTGCATGAAATGATGGCGAGAGGATGTAAACTGGGTGACCAAAAGGCCCGATTTTATTCTCCCTATTATTTACAATCTAATCTCGACCCCCAAGGGGATCGACAGAATCAATCTTCAAAGAAACCTATCCCCTCCTGAACTTTGTTTGGCGTAGACTTCCGATCCTGGTCACTCTGAGTACTCTGTTGGGGGGGCCTTGGAGTGCCATGGATGTCAACCAACACAATCACCTTTACCAGGTGAGTAAACACCCATTGTGATTGGTTGACCATCCATGGCACTCCAGACATTACCTCATGGGTAGATAACAAGCAGTGTAGTACCCAAGGGAGGGAACAGAGTGGACTAAGAGTGAGAGGTGGATGTAGCTGCTAGGAGGACCTGAGTGGCAAACATGGGCTGTGTGCCATACAGATGCTCGAGTCTGTAATGCCTGATGAAGGTATGGATGGAGGTCCATGTGGTCACTTTGCATATGTCTTCTGAAGACACGTTTGCCCTTTCCACCCAAGATGTTGCGACTGCCCTAGTGGAATGTGCTTTGATCCCCTGGGGTGGTGTCAGATGTTTAGCTAGGTAAGCCTCCTGAATGGTCCTCCGAAGCCATCCAGCGATTGTGGACTTGGAGGCTGCTTTGCCTATTCGTTGGCCCCTTGTGACGATAAATAGTCTTTCTGTCTTGTGGAGGGGCAGTGTTCTGGTTATGTAAATGGAAAGAATTGTGACGCACGCCTAGATGATGCGGGATGGACCGTGGCGCCTGCAGCGGTCTCAAGGGAAGGTGGTAGCTCGATGGGCTGCTCCTTGTAAAAGCAGTGGGTACCTTTGGTTGGAAAGAAGGGACTGTTCGCATGCGAACTCCCTGGGGAGGGAAAACGGTGTAGGGTTCTTTGTATGATAGTGCACCTAGCTCTCTGATTCGTCTGGCTGAGCAGATTGTGACCAGGAACCAAGCCTTGAGGCCGACCCAGAACAGGTCTATTTCGCTGAGTGGAGCAAATGGAGCTGAGCTGAGAGAGTCGAGTACCAGGGAGAGATCCCATGGTGCGATGGTCGGGCGTGATCTTGGCCGGAGTACCTCTACTGCCTTTAGGAAGCGTAATCCTTTTGTTTCAGGAAGTCCTGCAGACCCTCCCCAAAAACATGCTTTCCCTTCATGGGTAAATTCTGTAATAGTGTCTTTGATTCGTTGTCGGCCTCCAGCAATTTTAGCCACAATGCTCTCCTGGCCCGATTAGTGATAGCCGTGGCCCTGGCGTGTAGTCGTAGTGTGTCCACTGCCATATCCACCAGGTATTTTGCTGTGTCCAGTGTGCATTCTGAGAGTTCTGCCTCCCAGGACTTTGGGTTGGCTTGTTCTTGGAGTTCTTCTAGCCAGCAGATTTCTGCCTGAGCTGTGTAAATGGCCGTCGTAGCAGCTTTGGCGGCTGTTCCTTCGACCTCGAATGCACTTTTTAGCATGTCTTCCATCTTCTTATCCATTGGGTCTTTTAGTGCTATTGTGCCGCATGGCAAGATTGTTTTCTTGCTGAGTGCTGTGACCTGGGGGTCTATAGTGGGGGCTTTGCACCATATCTCAGTTTTGTCCTCTTGGACCGGGTACATTCTGTCCAGGTTTCTCTTATTTGTTATTCTTCCTGGTTCTGCGGATTGCCACTCCTTATTGAACACGTCCTCGATAGCTGAGCATACTGGGAAGGTCTCTGAGGTGGTCGCCTTCTGTTGGATCAAGGGGTCGAGTTTGGACTTGGGTTTACTCTCTTCGACGTCAAACCCCATAGTGGCGTTGATGACTTTCAAGAGGCCTGGTATCATGTCAAAGGAACACAACTTTGAAGTAAGTGATGGGACGGTTTGTGGTTCGATGTCCTCTTCGTCAATGTCCACTCCATCCTCCTCCTCCAGGATGTCCCTTTCCTCTCCCGGGTTTTGGCGGGAGTTGTCTGGGACAGTGTCCTCGTGATCTTGATGTTCCTCCAGGGGTCCCTCTGTCTTGTCGGGTTCCAGGATCGCCGTCCATTGTTCTGTGCTGTGTAAGGGATTCGAGTCTCTCCATAATCTTTAGCATGAAATTCTGCTGACTCTCCATCATTGCGACTGTGGTCTGCTGGTTTTGAATCAGGAGGGAACCAGGGTCCATTCAAGTGGAACCGCTGGGTCCCGGATTGTTGGGACCCACGACCGTAGTTTGCTCCATGGATAACTCATCGTCATCGAGAAGACAGGCAGAGCAAAGGGGACCCGGAGCTTGGGGCAAAAGAGTAGCGTCGCAGGAGGAAAACTTCTTGGCCTTGACCATCTGGTGAGAAAGAAGAATAAGGTAAGCTTAGTTTAGGGCTGGTGCCATGCGCTGTGGGTTTCTCTCATCCCCTAGCAATCAGTATAATACTGTAAGATTAGCGCCTTGCTTTCGAAGGCGGTGGGGGAGGGGAAAAAAATGGTCTCTGTGCTATTCCCTGGCCAGGGGGACGGCGTGTGAGGTCACTGTGGGAGGGATCCCTCATGCAAGGCAGGAGTAGACTGGTCATTGCAGTAGACAGGGACTTCCAGAGCGTAGGCTGGCATCAGGGTCGCTGTGGAGAGGGACCCATGATGAGACTGTGAATGTAGCCCCTATAGGAATCGTAGGCCCTAGCACCAGGATCGTTATGGGAGGGACCCGTGTGTAGGGAAGGTGGACTGTGATTGTGTGCCAAAAACATGGCAATCCCTATGAAAGAGGGCCTATAATGTGAGGGTAGGGTGCCTGCATTCCTGTTGTCTACCCCACTACTAAACGCGTATCATTTTCCAGCCTATAATTTGGATCCATATATGTATAGCTATCTTTCTTTCTTTTTCTTTTTCCCCATGGATCAGAAGCCCCAGTCCAGGTTTGTGGCGTGGTCCAGTGAGGCTTTTCCTATAAGAAAGGGCGTTAATGGCCCCCCTTTTATACCCCTGGATCCTTGGTCCCTTGCCCCTTTAAGGTTCCAGGCGCTGCTGAGAGATTCCGGTGTGGAGCAGGGTTCCAGAAGCCCGGGCCTGGCGTTAGGCCCGATGTGACAACGCAGTTATTTTCCACCCCCACACTCGGGACGCCCTAGAACGAGGGTAGAAGAGATCTACCTCCAGTAGGATGGTGGCGGGAAAACCTTGTGGTGAGCGCGCCCGAAGGAAGGGCTGAAGACAGCTGGGCCCCCTCATAAGGGGAGGGGAGTCATGATGCCGCTGAAGGAGGATGCAGGCGATTGAAAAGAATGAGCCTGCGGTTCACGGACGCCAAATGGGCTGTTAGGGAAATGAGCTCCCAAAGGGGATTTGGAGTAGAAAAGGAGCTGTTAGCCACGCAAAGCGATGCTCCGGAAAAGTAAGTAAACCTCAGGGGAGGCGTGAGGGGGATGGGGACTCTCCCAGGCTGGCGTGTTGCGCCGAGACGACCTCGTGGTTCGCGAGGGCCATAGGGACTGAGTAAGTGGCGCGGCAGCCATCTCATAGTTTTACTAGAGCTGTTATATTGAAAACGCTGCATAACGACTTTGAATCGTGCTTTGTTTTACACAGAAATGATAACAACAGTTGGATAGCATGTGCTTTTAAAGACTGGGATAACATTATATCACAACAGATTTCAATAAAAAGACGGAGCTCAGGAGAGTGTACAAATGGAAAGAACCAGACATAGCCTAAAAAAACCATGCTAGCAACACAGTATAAGGTCCCAACAGATATCTGTACTGTGCAATGAATCTTAGTCAAGCGAGATAGCTAGAAAAACACACGTTTGAGCCATGTAGTAGGCAATACCACTAACTGCCCTGCTACTTCTTTTCAATCTCCTTAGCTTAGTGTTCTACAGATATATTATCTTTACAGATATAATTCCTATATCCCTCTAATATTAAGAGGCCTACCTTTCTGGTGTGGAGCAGACAGAGATCCTGGTGTGCTAGTTGCCTGATCAGATGCACGATTTGAACTGGAGAGCAGGGGTTTCTGGGACCTGGATATACTAGAAATTTGATCCTAGAGTCATGTGCATCACTAGCCTATCAGGTGGGCTAAAACCCATGAGGTAATGTCTGGAGTGCCATGGGTGGTCAACCAATCACAATGGAGAAGCCGTAAAGCTTCAGATGAGCGGTGGATCTGTGGACCTGTGGAACTGTGGAGGTGGCTGTGACACCCCCCCCCGCCTGTGCCGCGACTGTGTTGAGGAGTGTTGCTGCCGCCTTGTGAGACGGGCGATTCCAGTTGGTGGTCAGGGCTGATTTTGATGGTGCTGGATTAGAGTTTACAAACAGAAAAGCATTTCTATGCAATATCTGGTAGGAACGTCAGCTCTAAATATTGACTATTTGTTATTCACTGTGTTGTTGTGCTGTTGTGCCGGCTGAAGAAGGTTGGAGAGTCTGGAGAAAGGAATGTGGACAAGCGCATCTGAGTAAAAGACTTTAGTTTGTTTAGGGTACTTCTCTAATACGGTGCACCGTTTTCTCTCCAGGACTCCATAAGGATTTGACAGTATACATGAGGACACGCGCACACAAACAGGCTGAGTGAATACCATGGTCAACTGTATTATTAGGCAAGATTGTAAAGTGAAGCCATATGGAGTTACTATGCAGAGCTTAAAAAATACAGCATTAGGTGCTGTGTCTCTGTGAGGGCACGATTTAAAACATCTGAATATTTTTAGTTTAGTTTTACTTTCGTTGATGTGAGTGTTTTATTTTCTGTGGTTAGTTTATGAGTTTTTTTTTTTTTGGTAAGTCTTTTAAAAGATAAACGTTTAGAATTCACACCATTACACATTTATACTTATCTGATTGGTTGTCACACATCACGGGGGTAGTGCTATTTCTGCGCATGCATGGCATGTGAGAATCAGATCTCTACTGTTGGCATGTAAGAAGGGTTTGATCAGAGTTTGTTGTGGCTGATTTAGTGTTTGAATATTTCTGCAGCTGTATGTTCGATGCTAAGCTGACATCTTGGTACTCGGAGAGAGCTACTTCTGATTCTGTAATCCTTGAGGGCATAAGATTGTATTTTGCACAGTAAATCCTAGAGGTTAACTTAATACATTCTTTAAATTTTAAGCAGAAAGTTAATCCTCTGATAGTAAAGTGCTATGTTAGTTTTCTCTAATAGGAAACACTTTTTAAATGTTTAGCTTATTGAGTTTTTACTCCTTTTTATGAGTGGCTATCTTGGGGATTTAATTGGCTTTTAAAATTAAAAAAATTAGAACATTTAAATTTTAATTATAAGGACCCGGATATTCAAACTGCGCCAGGCTGTGGCGCAAGCCTGGGGGCAGCTCAACTTTGTTGTGCTGGGGTGTGGCCTGGGTGATATTCAACGGAGCTGTGCTATGGCGCAGCAGCTTTGAATATCGCACCCTGGCCACCCCCACTGTGCATGGCGCAGTGGCACTGCACCAGTGCAAGTGGCCAGAGTGGAGCATGGAGATGCACTAGTGCAAGTGCCATTGCGCCATGCACACCACCTACGATATTCAAAAGGGGACATGCAAATGGGGCCATAATTTATGCAAGGCACACAGGGGGCCATTTGCATCTCATTATGGCCCCATTTTCATGCCATTAGCATGCAGGTACGCCGATCCCAGAGGACTTGCGCCTGGCGCCCTGCCAGGCAGCAGCCATCAGGGCCCGATGCTCCCTGCAGCCCGATCGCGGGCATTTGTGTAAAAAAAAAAAAAAACTCGTCCTGTATCCCTGGTGGTCCAGTGGACCACACTCAGCTCGATCACGGACATTTGTCCTGAAGATTAAGCCCCCCCCATCCTATATCCCTGGTGGTCCAGTGGACCTCTATGTGCCCGATCGTGGGCATTTATCCTAAAGATTAAGCCCCCCCGTCCTATATCCCCGGTGGTCCAGTGGACCGCACTCAGCCCCATTGTGGGCATCAGTAATAGAACCCCCCCAGTCCAATATCCCTGGTGGTCCAGTGGACCGATTGCTGCCTGATCGCAGCAATCTGTAACTCATCAAATATCCCTATTACCCTGGTGGTCTGAGTGCCCTCTCCCGCCAGCCCACTGAGCCACCGCCCGCTCCCCCCTCAGCTGGTGGGTGGCAGCACCACCGCCTGCCACCCTGCCACCCGCCAACTGACAGCTCGGTGGGCTGCACCCGTGGTTCAGCAGCAGGCCAATGGGCGTGCAGCCATACCGTACTGCTCAGTCCAGATATGAATGAATTCATTCACATATCTGGACTGAGTATACAATAAGGGCTGCATGACCATTGGCTCATGCAGGAACAATGGGCGTGCAGCCCCACCGAGCTGTCAGTCAGCAGGTGGCGGGTGGCAGGCAGGTGGTGCTGCCACCCACCAGCTATGGGGGGAGCGGGCGGTGGGGCCCAGTGGGCGGTGGGGTGGGGTGCACAGACCACCAGGGTAGTAGGGGTATTTGATGAGTTACAGATGCCCGCGATAGGGCAGCTATCAGTCCACTGGACCACCAGGGATATTGGACTTGGGGGGGTTCTATTACTGATGCCCACGATTGGGCTGAGTGCGGTCCACTGGACCCCCAGGGATATAGGACGGGGGCTTACTCTTCAGGACAAATGCCCGCGATCGGGCACATAGAGGTCCACTGGACCACCAGGGATATTGGACAGGGGGTATTTCACTACATGGATGCCCGCGATGGAGCATGGGGGGGCGCCGCCAGGTGTGGCAGGAACTCGGGTGGCCACTCACAGGTGGCAGCTACTGTGTTGCAACCTGCAATGTGGCAGCTCACCTGTGGGTGGCCATCACTTGTTCCTTTTTTTTTGGCTTAACTTTGTGCAGGTGCAGGTAGGGGTTGTGCATGCATGACTCTGCACATCCCAGGCTGAATATCGGGCTGTGCAGCTTATGCATGTGCACGCCCCCCCACCTGTGCCTGCATACATTACTGATGCGCTCCGGTGCATCTGGATTTGTGCAGTGCACTTTTCCCTTTTGAATATCGCGCCGGGGTGCATCAGTAGGTTCTGCATGGCGCAACACTGTTGCACCATGCGCAACCCTTTTGAATATCTGGGCCAACATGTTTAACATATTTAATTAGCAAGGCTGAAGCAAATTTATTACTGGAGTAGAATGTTGGGATTGGAAAAGCCTAACCAGTAAAGGGGATGTTAATAAATTGTAATTAATTGTTTAGACAATTACTTGTCT
The DNA here is from genome assembly GCA_016271365.2 of Neoceratodus forsteri. Lineage (NCBI taxonomy): Eukaryota > Metazoa > Chordata > Ceratodontiformes > Ceratodontidae > Neoceratodus > Neoceratodus forsteri. The sequence continues at coordinate 1,027,035,435 of CM028131.1, read as the reverse complement.
TTCTTATATTATTTAATTAGCTGGGGGCTTTAAAAGAAGTATATTTATTTCTATATTTGTATGTGCTTTTTTATAGGATTTACTCAGGCCCCTGAGGGTATTTAATTGAATTGAAAGCAGCCGCGAGGTCTGAGAGGAAACAAGAAACTCATGCTATTGAGGGCCCCTGCAAATTAATGAGCTACCTCTTTATGATTGTGATAATTGTACCTCTTTGCCAAAAGGAAGGATTGTGGCTATTGAGTTAAATTTTTAATTGGCATCCCTGCTGAACTGGCTTTGGTGTGGTTTGAATCTTGCTACTCTTATGCACATGAACTACTGCTGAAAGAAATTGCTCTGAGTAAACCTACAACTTGAGTAGGAGGAAAAGCTGCTTCAGAGACTACTACAAAGGATATTAGAGCAGTAAAGAGATATTTATGGAAAATATTTAAATAGAAAGCTTGCATTCTGTAAAGTTATTATCCTTTTTTGTACTGTGTGACTGAGTTATACCTGTATTTTACTCTTTCTGTGACTATTATAATTATAATTTCTGAAAGTTCTATGATGGTTACAAGGGCAGCAAGGGAAAAAAAAAACAACTAACCCTGTTAGCTACAAAAAGAAAAGCGCCCTAGTAGTAGGGAAATCTGAGGAAATGGTAAAAAAAAAAAATGAAAAGAAAATAACTAGTTATCACAGCTAGTTATAACTAGTTATCACTAGCACAGGTGTGGTCTATAGACCACCAGCCCAGGAGAAAGAAACAGATAGGGAGCTGATGTTAGCCATCCAAAGGATGGCAGACAAGGGTGAGGTAGTACTGGTTGGAGACTTCAATATTCCAGACGTGGACTGGAGCATCCCAGCAGCAGCATTAACTAGGAGCAGATTTGTCCTGGACTCCCTTCAGGGTGCCTTCCTCAAGCAACTGGTCATGGAACCTACTTGGCAGAAGGCAATACTGGACCTTGCGCTCACAAACAGGGACAGTGTGATGGGGTAACAGTGGGGAGCACCTGGGGAACAGTGACCTACCAGTCATTGTGGTTTGAAATCACAGAAAGAGCAGAACCAAACCACACAAAAACATGTATCCTGGATTTTAGGGGGGGCAGACTTTGGGGAAAATGGGGAGATACTTGAAAGAGGCATTAAGGGGAATGAGGCAGGAATCAGGGGTTGAGGAGCAGTGGGCAGTATTTAAAATGGGGATTACAAGAGCAACAGAATTATGCATTAAGCAGGCTAGCAAGAGGAAAAGGAAGAGGAGACCATTATGATTTTCCAAAGAGGTAGCAAAGAAAGCGAAAGCCAAAAAGATTGCATTCAGGCAATACAAAAAGACACAGGCAAAAGGGGGATAGGGAGAAGCACCAGGAGAAGCAAATGGAGGCAGGGAGGTCAGTAAGGGAAACCAAAGCTCAGACAGAAGAACACATTGCAAAATCAGTGGGTAAAGGGGACAAAACCTTTTACAGGTACATAAGTGAAAAAAGAAAGGCAAGGGGAGGGATAGCGAGACTGAAGGGGGAGAATGGGGGCCATGTGGAGGATGACGACAGTAAAGCTGACATATTGAACAGGTATTTCTGCTCAGTCTTTACTGAGGAAGAGGAGGGTAATGGGTCTGAAGGGAGTACAAGGGGTGAGAATGGTGCAGAAATGGACACAAGTTCTTTTACACAAGAAAGGGTCCTGAAGGAACTGGAAGTAATAAGAGTTGATAAAGCAATGAGGTCAGATGGCATGCACCCCAGGGTCCTTAAAGAACTAAGAGAGGTGGTGGATGAACCTCTGGCTATCCTCTTTAGCTGATCTCTAGAAACAGGGGAGGTACCCAAAAACTGGAGGACAGCAGATGTAGTCCCTTTATACAAAAGTGGGAACAAAGAGGAAGCAGGGAACTACAGACCAGTCAGCCTCACCTCGGTAATGGAGAAGATCATGGAAGCACTACTGAAGGAGAGATTGGTGGAACATATGGTTGTCAATGGACTACAGGACCCAAGGCAGCATGGTTTCACCAGGGGGCGGTCATGTCAGACCAACCTCATTGAATTTTTTGACTGGGTGACTAGGGAGGTGGATCAGGGACAGTGGACATGGCCTGTCTGGACTTCAGCAAGGCCTTTGACACTGTGCCACATAGAAGACTATGACACAAACTGGGGAATATGGGTGTGGGCAGGACAGTAGTGTGGTGGGTAGGTAACTGGCTGGGCAGCAGGACACAGAGGGTGGTGGTAAATGGTTGTCACTCCACATAGGGAAGAGTGACCAGTGGGGTACCACAGGGATCAGTGCTGGGACCGGTCCCATTCAACACCTTCATCAGTGACATTGCGCAGGACCTAGAAGGCAGAATTTCACTGTTTGCTGAAGACACAAAGCTCTGTAACAGAGTAGACACACAAGAGGGTGTAGACAGAATGAGAAGGGACCTGCAGAAACTTGAAGAATGGTCAGGGGTTTGGCAGTTGAAATTCAATGCAAAGAAGTGCAAGATAATGCATATGGGGCACAAAAACCCTGGCACAATATATCAGTTGGGGGTGAGGATATAGCATGCACCAAGCAGGAAGGGATCTTGAGGTTATCATCTCTGATGACCTCAAGGTAGAGAAACAGTGTGACAAGGCAGCAGGTAAAGCAAATAGGATGCTGGGATGCATAGGCAGGGGCATCACCAGCAGGAAAAGGGAGGTCATAATTCTACTATAGAAGACACTAGTGAGGCCCCACCTGGAGTGCAGAGTACGGTTCTGGAGACCTTACCTACGTAAGGACATAGACAGGGTAGAGAAGGTTCAGACGAGGGCAACAAAGATGGTACATGGATTGCATCACAAGTCCTATGAAGACAGGTTGAAGGAACTGAATATGTACTCCTGGAGGAGAGGAGGGAGAGAGGGATATGATAGAGACATACAAGTATCTTACAGGGAGGAACAGGGTGCAGGAGTACACTATTTTAGCTTAAAAGATGTTCCAGGACTAGAGGTCATGGGATGAAGTTGGAGGAGGACGATTCAGAGGAAACGTGAGGAAGAATTTCTTCACAGAACGGGTGGTGGACAAGTGGAACACCCTGCCAGAGGAAGTGGTGGGGGCTGAAACAATCACGGGATTTAAGAATGCATGGGATAGACATAAAGGAATTCTGGAGGTCAGGGGTAAGGGGCAACAAACTTCTAGGAAAACATAAACTGAACTTACAAGCTCAAATGGGCAGACTGGGTGGGTCGTAGGCCCTTATCTGCCGACACTGTTTATGTATCTATGTATCTATTCTTGCTCCAGGAATTCATCTGAATTTAGTGGGAAACAAAATGGTTTTAAGAATAGAAAGTGCTTCTCCCCCACCCCCACATTTTCTCTCCACCTGCTGAACTCTTCTCCAATAAATGGTAGATCGGAGAGGAAGGTTCAGCAAGAGGAACACCTGATTATGAAATCAATTAGGCAACTAGAAAATGATCTCATAGTTCAGGAAGCCTCTTTTAATATTAGTGTTCTGTCTGTTGGGGTTGATGAGAAATGAGAGGGGGGTAAGGAAAATGACAATTTGGGAAAGGAACAACGAGGTGAAGTGAAGAACAAAAAGAACTTAAATGCCATTGAGGAGGCAAAAAAATGATTGACGCAGAGAACAGACAGAACACCAGGAGGAAGGAGCTACTGGTATAACTAAACTTCTTTACTGGGACTAAGAACTAGAACTCTTGTACTGGGACCTTCAATTTAGGGTAAAAAAAAGAGAGCGTGTTTGTCAGAGTTAGTTGAAGTGAATTGTTATCTGTTATCTGTGTTATCTGTGTACTTATCTGGGTGCTTGCCACAGGTGTCAGAAAGGAATTGTTATCTGTGAAATTAAGTGTAGAAAGATTTGAAAAGTAGGGGGAGTGGCTTAGCTAGAAGGAGCCAGGTTAAAACCAGATTTAAACACTGCCTTACCTAGCTTCTGCCAGAGAACAGACAGAACACCAGGAGAAAGGAGCTACTGGTATAACTAAACTTCTCTACTGGGACTATATTGCCCTGCTTCCTTCCCCTCCACCCCCCACCTTAAACCAGTTCTACTTTTATAGGCACAGGATTTAACTGGAAGTTCCTGTTTGAGTGCAGGAAGTGAGTGATTGCAGAGCCACCAAAGATTCACCATCCTAGAAGGGCAAGAGTAGCTCTCCATCCTCCCTAGCTGTTGGAGGTCTGACTCCGAGCAAGTAAGGAGACTACTGAGAAATATAGGAACTTCTTGTCTCAGAACAGGAAGAGCAGGTGCTAAAAGGGCATAGAAGCAGAAAGTAAGTAGGGAGAGAAAAAAAGAAATAAACAAACAGAGGAAAGAATAAGTATTCTAAACAACAGTTAGGGGGCCAGAAAAAAGACATGATGGGAGTGGTGCAGTGCAGTGGCTGTGGAGCAGCAGTCTTCTGGGAGACGTTCTGGAGGATGTAGTGTTATCCCATCTTGAGGCACCTCTCTGGGCTGAGGGAGGAGGTTGTTCCTCTCTAGGCTGAGTTGGCCAGGATTTATGGGACCTCATCTCCCACCCAGGGACCACCAGGGCCACTGCCATTGCCTCAGAGGTTGCCAAGAAAGAGGAGTGGTTGGACCACAGTGGGCTCAGGGAGGGTGAGGGTGGTGGAACAGAGGCACATCCATCCAGTTGTACCTCTCCACAATTTCTATGCCTTTCTGGAAAAGTGTGGTTCCTCTATGGAGGCACCCACAGTGGAGACCAAGGAGGATGCTGGGAACCTCCACAAGGGAGACCCACAGGAGGGTGGCATGGGACCCCACAGAGGAAGGAAACAACTCCTGATGGGGGACGCCATTGTTAGGAAGTAGAAATGGGGGAGGAAGGGGAGAGGGAGGTAAGGTGCCTGCCTGACACCATGGCTTGGAGGGACAAGGAGCGAATCCTCAGGATCACAGGAGCAGCTGCACAGAGGAGGGAGCTGGATGTGATTATCCACCTAGGGACAAATTACCTGGCTAAGAAAGGGATCAGAGCAGTGCAAGAAGAATTTGTGGAGATGGGGAGGGATCTTAGACAAATAGCACACACGGTAACCTTCTTGGAGGTGCTGCCTGTCTGTGGCAAGGGTGAGGCTAGGGTGCTCCACACCATGGGATTCAATCAGTGGTTGAAAAACTGATTCAGAGCTCAGGGATTTGGCTTCACTGGGGACTGGGGGTCCACCTGGAGGGATGCAGGCCTATACTGGCATGATGGTCTGCATCTGTCCAGGAGGGGAATCAGGATCCTAGGTGACAGGTTTAAATACTTCATTGGCAAGTATTTAAACTTGCCTAGGGTGGAGGCACTAGAAAGGAGCAGGGAAATCCTAGCCACCCCCCAAAAATCAGGGTACTAAGTGAGGTAGACACCAACATAGAGATGTCAATAGGGTGAAGCACAGGGGTAAATGGAGAAAGTGACAAATGCAATAAGGACAGAGATGGGGCAAAAAAGGGTAAGGCCATCAAGAATTGGAGGGTAATGAGTACCAGTGCCCATAGTCTGGGCAACAAGTTCCCTGAACTTGTGGCCATGATGGAAGAGGGATGCCTGGATATCGTAGCAGTCACAGAAACATGGTACACAGAGAACCATGACTGGGATGTTAACATACCAGGGTACACAACTTACAGGAGAGATAGGGAGGGGAGAGGGGGGGAGTAGCTCTCTATGTAAGGGAAGGGATAAAAGCAACTGAACAAAAGAGTAAACAGGGAGGAGAGGAGGCACTGTGGGTCACCTTAGAGACTGTAAATGGCACCACAATCCACACAGGGGTTGATATAGACTCCATGTCAGGGAGAGGGAATGGACAAGAATATGATAGAAGGCATACTTAGGATGGCAGAGGAAGGGGAGATACTGTTGATGGGGGACCTTAATATGCCAGATGTTAACTGGAGCACCTTTTCTGCAGCCACATCCAAAAGCAGGGCCATTCTTGATGCCCTTCAGGTGGCATTCCTCAGACAGCTAGTTTTGGAACTTACTCAAGAGGGAGCAATCTTAGATCTCATACTCTCAAATGGGGACAGATCTAGAAGTGGGTAACCATTTAGGAACTAGTGACCACCAAACAGTGTGGTTCACGATAAACTCAGCTACAGAGTCAAGCCATACAAAAGTGAGGGTTCTAGACTTCGAGAGGGCTGACTTTGGCAAGATAGGAGAGTGCCTTAGAAAAGCACTAGCAAACAGACTAGAAGGAAGAGTGGAGTAACAATGAGGAAATATCAAAACTGCCATCACAGAGGCAACAAGTCTTTGTGTGAAGCAAATAAACAAATCAAAATGAAAGAAAAGGCCACCATGTTTCTCAAAAGAGGTGGTGGTGAAGGTTAGGGAGAAAAAGATAGCATGAAGGTAAGGGAGAAAAAGATAGCATTTAGGAAGTATATGGAAACACAGAAGGAGCAGGACAGAGGACTGTACCAGTTAAGGCAGAAGGAAGCAGTGAGGGTAGTCAGACTAGCAAAGGCCCAAACTGAGGAAAAGATAGCCAACTTGGTTAAGAAGGGGGATAAAACCTTTTATAGATATATCAGGGAGCGTAGAAAGACAAAGGGAGGAATAGTTAGGCTGAATAGAATGGACGGTGGGTGGGCAGAGAGTGACAGTGAAAAAGCAGGGATACTGAATGAATACTTCTGTTCAGTATTCACAAAAGAGGAAGTGGGGGAGGTGCCTAATCCAATTAACAGAAGCACTCTGGAGAGGGGGGGTCGATCCCAGTCCATTCAGAGAAGAATGGGTTCTGAAAGAACTCCTAAAACTGATGGTGGACAAAGCAATGGGGCCAGATGGAATTCAACCCAGAATTCTAAAAGAATTAAGCAGAGAACTAGTGACATCACTCACTACCCTTTTTAACAAATCATGGGAGGATGGTGTGGTACCTGAGGACTGGAAGAAGGCTGATGTGATTCCCCTTCACAAAAATGGGACCAAGACAGAGGCAGAAAACTACATACCTGTCAGTTTGACCTCTGTGGTAGGGAGGGTGATGGAATCACTTCTGAAGGAGAGAATTGTTGAGTACCTAGAAGCCAATGGGGCACAGACCCAAGGCAGCATGGGTTCACAGCAGGAAGGTCATGTCAGAAGAATCTAATTGATTTCTTTGACTGGGTGACCAAAGTAGTAGACCAGGGAGGGGCTGTGGACATGGCCTACTTAGACTTTAGCAAGGCATTTGACACAGTCCCACACAAAAGTTTAATAGTCAAATTAACCAGCCTGGGAGTGGGTCCCAGGGTGGTAGCCTGGGTAAAACATTGGCTGGACAACAGGACACAGAAGGTAATTGTAAATGGAATCCACTCTGAAGAAAGAGGGGTTACTTGTGGGGTACCGCAGGGTTCAGTACTGGGTCCAGTCCTTTTTAATGTCTTTAAAAGTGACATTGTAGAGGGACTGGAAGGAAAAGTATGCCTCTTTGCAGATGACACAAAGATCTGCAACAGGGTTGATACTCATGGAGGCGTGGAAAGGATGAGAAGGGACTTGGCAAGGTTGGAGGAATGGTCAGAAGTATGGCAGCTTGGATTCAATGCAAAGAAGTGCAAAATAATGCACCTGGGAAACAAAAACCCAGGGGAAGATTACACAATGGGGGTGGTAGTAACAACAACAAAAATGGAAAGGAACCTGGGGGTAATCATATCAGATGACATAAGGTTGGCAAGCAATGTGAGAAGGCAGTAGGGAGGGCTGGGAGGATACTGGGATGTATAGGGAGAGGCATCACCAGCAGAAAACAGGAAGTTGTTATCCTCCTGTACAGACAGTTGGTGAGACCCCATCTGGAGTACTGAGTCCAGTTCTAGAGACCCCATCTCCTCAAGGACATAGACAGTATGGAGGCAGTTCAGAGGAGGGCAACTAAAATGGTGCAGGGTCTGCAAGAGAAACTATACGAGGAGAGACTAAAGGAGCTTAATATATATATCCTTGAGGAAAAGAGGGATGGGGGGACATGATAGAAATATTTAAGTACCTCAGTGGAATCAACAAAGTCCAAGAGGGTAGCATTTTTCAGAAAAAGAGATGTGCAAGAACACGGGGGCACAATTTGAAGATAGAGGAGGGATGGCTCAGGGGCAATGTGAGGAAGTATTTTTTCACAGAGATGGTGGTGGCCGTGTGGAACAGCCTTTCTGAGGAGGTTGTGGGGTCTAAAACTGTGGGAGAATTCAAGAACGCATGGGACAGACATAAGGCAATTTTTGTCGGGGGTAGGAAGAAATAGGCTATTGGTTAAATAAGATCTGCAGCTTATCCTCGAGATAGGGAAATGGGCAGACTAGGTGGTCCAAGCAGTCCTTATTTGCCATCAAAGTCTATGTTTCTATGATGCCTCACACCAATGTTCAAGTAATTTTTTTCTGGGAGAATCTGAGGCTTTTTTGACACCATATATTTTGAGACCTAAACTTGATCCCCCATCAGAATTTCCCCCAGATATTCCACATATAATTCAGGAGAGTCCCTTTCACCTTACAGTTCCTGATGATCCTCCCCAGTTAGGGAATAGTAAAGCCATTTTGGACATACTGACGGAGATAAAAAATGGAATTATGTTGAATAATAAGCTTCTTATTAATTTCACTACTGTGATTAGTTTACAGATTAACAAAGGAAAATACATTTTTGAAATAAACAAATTACAACATATGGAAAACATTAATGTTTATAAAAAGAAAGATAAAAATTGGACTGCAGATAATAGAGAGAAAATTAGACAAATTACAAAGGAAATTGGTATAAGGAAGTAGAAGAAACCCAAGCTTTGGTTTTAGACCTTCAAAATAAAAAGGAGTTAAATGAACAGAAACAACAACAAGGGGAAAAAAGTATGCAGCTGAAGTTAGATTCTAAAGGGAAGGAAAGCACGGGTGAGGAAAAAAAGACTAAAAATAAAGGGAAAGTTACTGAACAAGTTAAGGCAATATACTTAACTGAAAATGGAGAAAGTATGAAATATAGACTCCTGGAAGAAGACTTAGAACAACAAAATGATAAACATGGTGGGAAATTAGGGAAGGATATAGACTCTTATAACCATGATAAGGAGAAGACAAAAGAGCAACAGATAGACGCAGGGGAAAGACTTCAAACAATTTTTTTCAGCGGTATACCAAATGCGAAGGATGAAAATCGCATGACTTTGAAGTTAGCAGTTTACAACGTCAGCAAGGGGATTCTGAGAAATAGAATAAATTGGAGTGATATGGGAACAACGTATAGATATAAAGGGGAAATAGAAAAGGGATGGATTTATTTGGTGCTTAAAAGTAATAGGAGTAAGAGAAAGGTCCTGGAAGTAAAGGAACGCTTAAAAGAATGGGGAATAAAAGCAGATGTTTTGATCCCACCCCAGAGACAACTTTCTCGGGAAACTTTAATACCATCTGAGAAACAGAAAGTAAATAGATCAAAGACAGTTGGTAATAAGAAACAGCAGAACATTGTGGATTTTATAAAACCAGTGGTGACAACAGAACACAATATCACACAGGAGGAGACATTAGGAAAAATAATCAGAGGGAAACATCAGAGAGGGGTTAGAATAAATAACAGCATTACTCTAGAGGAAACCCCACAGAGTTTACCTTTAATTGACTTGAATTCAGTTGATCTGGAAGAGCAGGGAGTGAATTTAGAGGAAATATCTGAGAGTGAGATGATTACAATAGATCTTGAAGCATCATATTGACATATTAAATCTCAAGAAAATACAAATTACTTGACAATCCTTAGTTGGAACATAGCAGGTGTGTCGTGTAAACTGGAAAAAAAAATGAAATATCTTTTCTTTTTCAACAAATGCATATAGTGCTATTACTAGAATCCTGGATTGAAAGAGATGGGTTCCGTTGTGATGGATATTTGGCCTGGCATATATATGGTAAACGGAGAACAACATTTGGGAGGCCTGCAGGAGGTATTAGTGCTTTTGTTAGGATGAGTGATGAATTGATATGTGACTGTATATGGAGTGATACTAAATTTCGTATCCAAGCTTTTAAGATCCAGATAAAGAAAAAAGTGGAGTGCATTTTGCTAAATGTTTATTTGCTACCTGACACCAAGGCATCTCCCATATGTGTTAGTATGGAAACACTGGCTAGATTGTTGGAAGAGCTTCAAAATAAGTATACTGGTAAAATGTTCCTCCTTGCTGGAGATTTTAATGCAAGGATAGGGTTAGAGATTGAAGAGAAAAGTACCAATTGGAATTTAGATGATATTTTCATAATTCCTTTGAGAAACTCTATGGATAAAAAGAAAAATAAAGTAGGTGAAAGATTACTACAAGTTATGAATAGAACAAATATGCGTATCCTAAATGGTAGATGCCATGGTGATACTCAAGGTAATTGCACTTTTGTTTACAAACAGGGTTTGAGTGTGCTTGATTATGTTACGGTAGATGTGTACTCTATTATAACAAGCATTTGTCAATGCTGAATGTTGATTGCATTGGTCTGTTCAGCTCACTCACTGCCCCTCTGTCACTCATTCACTCAGTCTGTTTCTTCCGGTGCTGCAGGCTGCTCTTTTGTACTGGACTCCTGCCTGTGTTGGCACCTTTTTCTGCCCACTAAGAAATCTGCAGCTGTCCCAATAGAGCTCCGTTGAGGTGGCTCACTCTCCCTCTCTCACTCGCTCATTGTGTTTCTCCTGGTGCTGCAGAATACCCTTTTGTGCTGGGCTCCTGCCTGCTTTGGCACCTTTTTCTGCCCACAAAGAAATCTACAGCTGTCCTGACAGAGCTCCATTGAGGTCGCTCACTCCCCCTGTCTCACTCACTCATTCTGTTTCTCCTGGCACTGCAGGCTGCCCTTTTGTATTGGACTCCTGCCTCTGTTGGCACCCTTTTCTGCCCACAAAGAAATCTTCAGCAGTCCTGACAAAGCTCTGTTGAGCTCGCTCACTCCCCTTCTCTCACTCACTAATTCAATTTCTGCCAGTGCTGCAAGCTGCCGTTTTCTACTGGGCTCCTGCCTGCATGTCCGCCTTCTTTTGCCCACAAAGAAATTTGCAGCAGTTACAATAGAGCTCCATTGAGCTCGCTCACTCCCCCCTCTCACTCACTTATTCTGGTTTTCCCGCCACTGGAGGCTGCCCTTTTGTACTGGGCCCCTGCGTGCATTGCTGCCTTTTTCTGCCCACAAACAAATCTGCAGCAGTCCCAACAGAGCTCCATTGAGCTCACTCACTCCCCTTCCCTCACTCGCTCATTCTGTGTCTCTCGCTGCTGCAGGCTCCCCTTTTGCACTGGGCTCCTGCCTGCATTGCCACCTTTTCTTCCCACAAAGAAATCTACAGCAGTCACAATAGAGCTCCGCTGAGCTCACTCACTACTGCTGTGTCACTCACTCGTTGTATTTCTCTTGGAGCTACAGGCTGCGCTTTTGTAAGGGGCTCCTAGCTGCATTGGCACCTTTGTCTATCCACAAAGAAATCTGCAGCTGTCCCGACAGAGCTCCGTTGAGGTCGCTCAGTCTCCCTCTCTCACGTGCTCATTCTGTTTGTTCTGGTGCTGCAAGCTGCCCTTTTGTACGGGGCTCCTGCCTGCATTGGCGCCTTTTTCTGCCCACAAAGAAATCCGCAGCAGTCCTGATAGAGCTCTGTTGAGCTCACTCAGTCCCCCTGTCTCACTCGCTTATACTGTTTCTCTCACTGCTGCAGGCTGGCCTTTTGTACTGGGACCCTGCCTGCATTGACACCTTTTTCTGCCCACAAAGAAACCTGCAGCAGTCCTGACAGCGCTTCGGTGAGTTCACTCACTCCCCCTCCCTCACTCGCTCTCTCATTCTGTTTCTCCCAGTGCTGTAGGCTGCCCTTTTGTACTGCGCTCTTGTGTTGGGGTCTTTTCCTGCCCACAAACAAATCCACAGTAGTCCCGACAGAGCTCAGTTGAGCTCGGTCACTCCCCCCCCTCACTCACTCAATCTTAATCTGTCCCAAACACTGATTTCCGACAGCGACCATGCTATTCTCCAGCAGGAGTGCAAAAACATATTTTAGCCAGGATGTGAAAAATGACAGCTATACTGTTCATAAGAAGGTGTGAAAAAATGCAACGGTTGAAAATGTGGCATGAAAATATTACAAATTTGTGAAGTTACAAGGGTGCATGGAAGCAGTTCAATGCACGCTTGTAACACAGTCATGTTATGGAGTTTTGTCACCAAATTTTCAACATAGGGATTTTTAGGACCTCTGCTCATGAAAAGTGCCACTGTCATTTTCTTAATCTGTCCCGAACACTGATTTCCCACAGTGGCCGTGTTATTCTGCACTGGAACTGTGAAAATACGTTTTGGTTAAGATGTGAAAAATGACAGCTGTACTGCTCATAAGGAGGTGTGAAAAAATGCCACTGCTGAAAATCTGGCGTGACAATATTACAAATCTGTGAAGTTAAAAGGGTGCGTGGAAAGTGCGCAATGAACACTTGTAACACAGTCATTTGATGGGCTATCATCACTAAATTTTCAACATAGGCATTTTAGGACCTCTGCTCATGAACAGTATCACTGTAATTTTCTTAATCTGTCCCGAACAGTGATTTCCCACAGCGACCGCTCTATTCTGCACTGGAAGTGTGAAAACACATTTTGGCCAGGATGGGAAAAATGACAGCTGTACTGTTCCTAAGTAGGTGTGGGAAAATGGCAATGTTGAAAGTCTGGAGTGAAAATATTATATATTCGTGAACTTACGAGCATGCGTACAAACTGTGCAACACACGCTCGTAACACAGTCATTTTGTGGAGTATCGTTACCAAATTTTCAACATAGACATTTTAGGATTCCTACTCATGAACAATGTCACTGTCATTTTCTTAATCTGTTCTGAACACTGATTTCCCACAGTGACCGCGCTATTCTGCACCAGAAGTGTGAAAACACATTTCAGCCAGGATGTGAACAATAACAGCTGTACTGTTTATAAGGAGGTGTGAAAAAATGCCAATGTTGAAAATCTGGCATGAAAATATTGCAAATTCGTGAAGTTACGAGCGTGCGTAGCAACTGCGCAACACACTCTTGTAAAACAGTCATTTTTTGGATTTTTTCCACCAAATTTGCAACATAGACTTTTTGAGAGCCCACCTCATGAACACTGGCACTGTCATTTCATTAATTAGCCCTGACAGGTGATTCCAAACAGTGACCATGAAATCAACTTTGAGGGATGATTAACGCCATGACAGTGCTAGAATTCATGAGGAGGGGTCCCAAAAACCCCATGTTGAAAATGTGGTGCCAAAATTCCCAAAAATGACTGAGATATGCATTAAAGTTGCAAAAACACTCATTTATTCCATTATACAGCTTACCGGCATTTCTTCAGTTCGCGGTCGGCTTTGAAGAGTGCAGATGTGTTCCCGGTCCACCGAAGATCATCGCGCCAATCTCCGGAGGTAAGTATGGGGTGAGGGGGGTATGGGGATGCATGGTGTGCAGTGGGTGGGCACGAGTTGTGGGAGAGGGCAGGGAGAATGCCGAGGGACAGTTTCCTTTTTTACAGGTTAAAACCAAAAAAGACATTGCGGGACCATTTTTATTTACAGGGGCATGTAGCATGCTGGGTGGGCTCCCAGCATGCCACCAGAGAATCTTTCTTTTTGGGGCAGCTAGCCGACAGGATGGGCACCCCCGTCGGCACACAACAAAAGGGGGGGGTGACATTATGCCGACAGGGACTGAGCACCCTGTCAGCAGACAATAAAAGTGAGGGGGGAGTTACATAATAACATAAACATTGGGGCACTGAAGCCGATGGGGATTGGGGTCCCCATCAGCAAATAAACATGGTGGAGGTGTTAATATTGTTTGTGAACACAACAGCAAGCTGCCACCATGTTCACAAACAATATCAGGGTTTCAAGATCCCACCCTGCAATGACAGGTCACTCCCTCATTGGCAGTGAATGGGTGATGCTGCAATGACAAGGCAGCCCCTGATTGCAGCGGCTAATTTTTAACAAGTTGGTGGCACGCTGGCTAAACTAGTGTCAGCAGCAGTAGAATGCCATGGCATTGGGGGAAGCAGGCCAAGCCTTTACAGGCTGTGGGGGCATTGGCCACAAGAGTGCCGCTCCTCCACATTCTGCTTCTGGAGAAAGCTGCTGCAATATGTTTCTTGAGCATGCGCACAATCAACATAATAAAATGTATAGAATGGAAGTGATGCATATCTGGGATAGTGACCATAGACCAACTCGAGTCTGGCTGGAGACTGCAGATCGGCTGAGAGAAAATTACTTAAATAATGGTTTGAAGGATAAAATAGTAGAAATTAGGAATGGTAAATGGATAGTATGGCAAAAAGTGAGTCAAGAATTGTTAAAAAATTATATTACATCTGAAGATATGGAGATATTGAAACAAAAGTGTGTAACTGGCCTGAGTGAGGCTTTAGGTGTAGTAAGAACTGATGACCAGCTGGACACTCTATTCAGATGATACCATTTAGTAGAACAGAAGATATTAGAAGAATTGGCTAGAAAACCTGTCAGAAGAGGTATAAATCAAATGGTATATGGGAAAGAGTGGTTTGACAGAGAATGTATGCAAAAAAGGAGATTAATATAAAAAGTAGATAGAGGATTAATACAAAATAATAATATGGAGTCAAGGGAAGAATTCAAATATTTGAAAGCTGAATATAAACATCTGATTGTAACAAAGAAAAAATGTTATCAGGAAGACTTATGGAGTATGTTACAAAACTCCATAAAACAAAAAGACAAGGCAACTTTCTGGAAGTTAATGGCCCAGAGTACTAAAAACTTTAGAAATAATATATTGGCAGTAATACCACCAGAGGTCTGGACAAGGTATTATGAGAAACTTTTCTCTAGAAAGGGGATTCAAAGCCCAGAATATTTTCAGAGAAAAGGTAAGGGCATTGCTTGGTTAGATTTCACAAAGGAAGAAATTATAAATGCAATAAGGGCACACAAAAAAATAAAGCTGCAGGTACCAATAATGTGGGTGCTGAATTGTATCAGAGTGACCCAAGTTGGTGGGCAGATATTCTATTGTGCCTTTATAGGAACATTGTCAAATACATGAAGCTTCCAACAGGTTGGCAAGAGGGAATTATAATTCCTATATATAAAAATGTTCTATAGAGAATTATAGACCAATTACTCTTTTGAATATTAATCAAAAAATATTCTTTAGATTGATATTAACAAGAGAAAATTATTGGATAGAGAACGAGGGAATCATGTCAGAGGTACAAGTTGTTTTTTGAAGGGGTAGATCTACTGTGGATCAGATTTTCATACTAAGGCATATATTGGAAAAGTTTATATATATATTCTGCTTTCATTGATATTAAGGCAGCTTTTGATTTGATAAATCAAGAAATATTATGAGCACTCTTGAAATCTAAAGGGATGAATGAGACACTGTTAGAAGTGATTAAATTATTGCAGAAAAATGTGATCTTAGTCAAGTGTAATAAAGTGGGAGATTTGACAGCCCCTATCAGGGTGAATGTAGGGGTGAAGCAGGGTTGCATTTTAGCGCTCACATTATTTAACCTATACACTGAGGTCTTGGTAGAGGAATTAAAACTAGTAGATACATTTCCTCCAAAAATTTGTGGAGAAGGGGTTCAGCTGCTGCTATATGCAGACGACGTTATACTCCTTTCACAAGCTAAAAATGGATTGAAAAGGGCTATTACAGCCTCGATATAGATCTTTGGAAAGGTAGATCTTATGGTAAATCAGACTAAGACTAAAATAGTGACATTCTAAAAAGTTAGGGCTAGAAATTTGACACAGTGGAAGATAGGGAACCTGAATATTGAAGAAGTGAGTAGCTTCTGTTATTTAGGAGTCACTTTTAGCAGTGATTTAAGCTGGAAAAAGCAAAAAGAACAAGTATGTAATAAGGCAGTGAAGGTATTAAATGGTATTAGGCATTTTGCAAATACGGTAGCTACTAATTCCCTCTTGGCACAATTAAGATGTCTAAAAGTGAAAGCTGAGGCCCAAATGTTATATGGTGTAGAGATATGGGGATTAATGCATAATCATAATTTGAAAGAGTTAGTTGTCATTCAAAATAACTATTTAAGAAATATTTTGGGCTTATCAAATTTTGTTACAGCATCTGGGGTGAGATTAGAAACTGGAACACTCTCAATATATAGTAAGACCATAAAGAGAGCTTTGCTTTATTGGAAAAAAATTGTGACAGCTGGGGGAAGCAATTTAAAAAAAAAATGCTGGGAAGAAGCAAGGATATGGGAAAGGAATAGACAAAGGACTTGGCTGGGGATATTAAATCAGGAATTAAATAGGAATGGGTTACAGTATAACTATGTTTATAGCACTCAGTATAACCTGGTAGGGTTTGTAAAGGAAGCTATACAATGTATTGAGGACGTATCGAAAAGTGCGGATTTTATCAGAATGAAGGATCATCATTCAAATGATCCTTTAAAGTACGTTAAATTAGACTTCAGATTGGAAAAATATTTACTTAACTGTGAACAGGTAAAACAAAGAAAGGTGTTAACTAGATTGAGATTCAGAATTTTTGATAGCTGGCCACCCTGGAGAGGTAATGCTCAGTTTTCTATTTGTGCAGGCTGTTAGAAAGAGTTGTTGTCTAGCAAACATTTATTATGTGAATGTGAAGCTTTTGAACAAGAAAGAAATGTGTATATTGCTTAGCACTTTAAAGGTTTGGAACAGATGAATAATAATCAAATAATGATTTTTTTTATTAAATTGTGAAAGTACCAAACAAATCTTTGCTCTTACAAGCTTTGCATTAAAAATTACCAAGAAATTTAAATGGAATGTATAGTTGGTTTTTATAATGTAATGACTTAATAATGTATAAAGGCAGTATGCTGTATTTGAAATGTTTGCATGTGATAAAACATTTTTTATATACATATAATAAAATTAACTTTGAACTTGAACTTGAAGATAAAGGGTCATGAATAATATCATACATAAAGAGGAGGTCGCCTGTGAGACGATGAGTGGATAGTGTCATGAGGTTCAGACTATTAATTCTCATATCATACAAATCATTATACAGACCTTTAATGTGTTTTGTATACTTCCTTTGTACCCTTTCGAATAAGTCGATTTCTAATTTTTAGAAAGGGCACCACAATTGTGAGGTGTACTCTAGATGAGGCTGAACATAGGTTCTGTATAATGACATCATAACCCTACTATTTCTAGATTTTATATTCCATTTAATAGACCAAATAACTTAATTAGCTTTTTGTATTGCCTCATTTATCTGATTGGATGGAAGAAAGTTTTCTGAGATATTAATCCACAGATCTTTTTCTTTGGGGGAAATATTTAGAATTTGGTCATTTAATAGATAGGAAGCCCATGGGTTATTAGAACCCATATGCATAACCTTGCACTTATTGGAGTTAAGTTTCATTCCTCATTGTGTTATTCTAGGAGGTCTTTCTGAATTGCTTCAATTTGATCCAGGTTAGCACAGGGTCCACCTATCTTGACATCATCAGCATATTTAATTGCCGATGAAAGACAATTATTTGTTAAATCAGCTATAAATGCCTGAAACAGACAAGGGCCCAGGACAGAACCCTGAGGGACCCCACTATTAACTTTTCCAGTGTTGGAAAGTTGACCAGTTATCATAACCCTTTGTGTCCTGTGGCATAACCAGTTAGCAATCCAATTAACTATGTTTTTATTAATATTTGTTTTATGTAATTTAGATATTAAGGCCTAGTGTGGCATGGTGTTCAATGCCTTACTAAAGTCAATAACAATTACGTCATATGCTATCTTACAGTCCAACTGGCGACTGACCTCTTCATAGAAACCCATTAGATTGGTTAAGCAACAATGACCTTTTTTAAATCCATGTTGAGTTGTATCTATAATGTCCAAAGCTGGTGCGATTAAGTCCTTTATAATACTTTCAAATAGTTTGCAAATTGAGAATGTTAAGCTGATAGGCCTATAGTTTTCCCAGTTATTATGCGGACCATTTTTTATTGGAATTGCTATCTATCTATCTGTCTGTGTGTCTGTCTGTCTATCTATCGTTCAGTTCAGTTCAAAGGTTTATTTGTTCAGCATTAGCCGTTACAAAACATGCAAATATACAGACATATGCATAAAATTTGTGCATGTACAATTAGTTATCATTATAATAAGATAAATCATCCAAATCCAGATTTCAGTCTGACTTAGTTAAAAAATGGATAAAAAACAAAAGCTTTCAAAAATGCAAGTAATTCAGGCACAACAATAAAAATTTGATGCCAGACAAGTATAGATAAAGCAGTCAGCAACATACAGAAGTTGTACAGATGTGCTAAAAGTATCAGAAGACATCCATCAATTAATGAACTATACACCTTTGATCAATTTCAAACTCATGATTAAAACAATAACAATCATACCATTCTTTGTTCAAATGCAAATTCAGAGCATGTCAAGCCTACTCCATATATTTCAGTAATGATCATACCACTCTTTGCTCAACAAATTCAGAGCAGGTCAAGCTTACTCTGTATATTTCGATGATGATCTTACTATTATTTGCTCACCAAATTCAAAGCAGGTTAAGCCTACTCTGTATAGTTCATTTTGATGTGGCAGCAATAAAATTATCTGAAACAAGCTGTTTCATACCAGAGTAAAACTCCAGAATATCCTTCTAATAATAGGGCTACCTTAAAATTCATTCCTCTTTTCCATATCTTACAACACTATTATGGTCCACAATATGATTAACCTTTATAAAAATACATTCAGAATACAATGCCACATCACAGCACATAGGATGCCATCTGAAATTCCCGTAAAACGGAAGATGCATAGCCGAACCACTTTGTACCTAAGCCACAAACCAGCCCATAGCCATCAGTTGGAGGGCAGAGCAGTTGAACGTACTGTATGTGGCCAATGACCCTTCCCAGATTACTCTGTCCCAAGGAGTTTAACCCACCTGATTGCACCATGTCCCCTCTGTGTCTACCTGATAGCCTGTCGGACTCACTGATCTGGGGAAATTCTATCAGGGGCACCATGTGGCTTATGCTACTCTGTGTTCCACTGGTCACGCCACATCCAGCCACTCCTGTTGGCTATTACCGAGGCCCATACTAGGCTCCTTGCCCCAGGGTGGTTTACATAACATGGGTCATTTTATCCTTTGGAATGATGCCAAGTAGCCACAAACCAGCTCTGTCTACCATTCCCTACTCCACTTCCCCATCATGGCCATTACTGGATGCTGCAAAGATACCCTACAGCAGCACCACTCCCCACACCTGCTGGGCAACCTCTATTCCATCCATTTTTACCCCAGACTGTATCACATCAAGTGGGAACTTTTCCTTTTTATAGCACCAATAAAACTGATGATTCTATATCGCTGGATACACAATTCTAATAATATGCTGCTTACAATTCTGACTACTACATGTTATTTGATACGTCCCTTTTAATATAGTCAGGTCTCAAAATGTCTAAATTACTCTAATTAAGTAATTGAATAATTTAGCATCAAAATTACCAT
Organism: Neoceratodus forsteri; assembly: GCA_016271365.2. Taxonomy (NCBI): domain Eukaryota; kingdom Metazoa; phylum Chordata; order Ceratodontiformes; family Ceratodontidae; genus Neoceratodus; species Neoceratodus forsteri. The sequence continues at coordinate 1,027,015,853 of CM028131.1, read as the reverse complement.
TGCTCATTATGAGTTCATTAAGGGCTGCTTATTTGTTGAAATGCAAAAACTCGGATGGCACACAAATTACACAGATAGATTATAACAGAAACATTTTTTTTAATCCATTTCATTGCCATTTATGGGCTCCATTGAGCCCAGAGTCCCCAGATTCTTTAGTAAAATGTGTTCATTAAAATATCAACGTTTTTATAGGAGGTTCAAGGCTCCTTTCAGTCTGGAGTCCAAGTAACAGTGTGTGAAGTCACACAGCCAAACTCAAAAGTCAAGCAACTCAAACAGCTCCAGACCACTGAAACCACAAAAGTTCACCCTGGAACTCCACTACTTCCATATGAAAATGCCAATAATTATCAGATTTTTGTGCATTTAATGACTTATGCTACATGACAGGTACACTTTAAGAAAGCAAAATTCAGAAAACCAATAGTTCTGTCCCAATTGTGAGCCTGAAAGCAGCTCCATAAAAGTGGAGTCTTTAAAAGGGACCCACCAACTATTGACAATGTCTAGATTTATATTTAAAATCATGAGACTTCATATGACAGAGCAGATTATCATGTTTATGTAAGCCATATGGCTCAACTGAACAGGCATTCAAGGCTCTATTGACTCCATTGACTCGGGAGTCCATAAATTAGTTTTTAAAGCTAAAGGCTCCGTTTCTTGTTCTTAGTCCATTGATAATAGTCGTGCTCCTCTAACCGCCAGCATAGTATCCTTCCTCTAGTAATTCATTCCGGAGCATTTTTAACAGCCCAGTATTTGCAGACAGTGTCCTTATAAAACAACAGAGGGAACTGGCACAAACCCAGCACAATCAAAAGTTTAACATATCTTCCCTAGAAGGCAGAAACTGAAATAAAATCCTTTCTTAGAGACACAGTAACTAAGGCCCATGCAAACTGCATTGGGACTTTAAATGAATGAGAGGTATAAGAGTCTGGCAGTTTTTAAAGAGTTACCTCATCTAATTGAGCTGGGAGTCCATTAGTCACACCATCACCTCTCCTTCCCTTTTTATAGCTGCTGAATTAGATGTTTCTTCACCGGGATTATCTTCAACCTATGTTCTCCAGTTCTGTAGAACTCAGACCTGTCAATAAAACAGAGGAAAAAATGGTCTTCTGAGTGTAATAACTTTGATAATCAAGGACCACAATTAGCCCCAATCCCCAGGTAATGTGCACATAACTTTTTTTAGTTGTAATACAAGAATATTACTAGGATTACTAGGACGTTAGGACATAAGGGAGCTCATTGGGCCATCTAGAATGTCCCCCACACTAGTGGGACTATCATTTCAAGAGCTGTTTAGTATAGTATAATTCATCCAATGTATTTTTGATGTTATCAAGACATTATCTACAATATTTTGTGTAAGTCTATTCCAGGCTTTGATGGTTCAGCTAGTGTAGAAGTTTTACCTTTTATTGGTGGAGAATTTTGGAAGAGCTAGTTTTTTATTATGTGATCTTAAATTAGACCTTGTATTACTGAATTCAAGCTCACAAATTTCCATAAGTTCAGGGGACTGCAGTAATTTAATTAGCAGAATGTGCTACCAAACCTCCAGTCAATCTCCTTTTTCCTTGGTATCCTCCAGATTCCAGGTTCCAAAGTCAAGTACTCAGCTGAAACTGCACATCAAATACACTGAGCATGCCAATTTAGTTCAGCTCAAAAGGCCAGGCACCAACTGTTTTGAGATACAATTCTCTTGTTAGCATTTTACCCTAGATATCAGAGAAAACCCTTATTTAAAAGTAAAACAAGGCAAAGCTAGAAATTTCTCACTCAGTTTATAAGTTGCCTTGATCATTTTGGCTCCCGTTCAGCCTCCAGTTTTCAACAGCAGATATGCTAAGGGCAAGCTGATTTTCAGACGCTAGCATACTTGGTGACGTGTCTCCAAACAACAGCAATTCTCCATTGTCAAACTTCAAAAAGAAGGTTTCTGCTACAAGTCGGAGCAAATATAGCTTAAGTTGCATTCATTAAAATTAGTATGGTGAACTAAAACAATAGCAAAATGCTATCAAACGCTGAAGTGACCTAGAGCAATGTGGAGCAGAGCAGCACTGTAGCCATCTCTCTCTCTATCTATCTATCTATCTATCTATCTACCTAAAATCTATCAGTCTGTCTGTCTGTGTCTATCTATCTGTCTAGCTATCTATCTATCTTAAATTACAAGTGGATTGGGATGCCCACCCCCAGTACTTCACCCCCTCTAGGTTGCACCCCCTTGCCATATTTAATTTAATATTTTTATAAATGGACCAGGGAGCCCACTCTTGGTACTGCTTGTCTTCACCCCTTCCCCTCAAGTGCACCTGTTTCTGCTCCCATTATATGCATGGCAGCAGTGGGGTGCCTACCCCCAGTTCCTCCAAACAGTAGTCCAACACTGAGGTTCCAAGCCTCATTGTAAAGTCCTCTGAAATAAAGACAACCCTCCCTCATTGATTTTTTTACCTGTAAAATGGAAAATGGTCCCTCACTGATCTGATCCCCACAGATCCCAATCCATGCCACTCCATCCCAATTTCCCAGTCGGCACTCATCTCCCTTCACACACCCTTGCTCACCTGAACGTGTCCCATGATGCAGATCCACTCTCTGATTGAAGACACATCTTAATGCTAGAACCAGAAACTGCAAAATGAGAAAATAAGCGAAGTCCAGTTTAATGTATTTCAATTGGGTTTGGACTTTTATTCATAAATTTGTCATTTTTTATATTCTTATACCAAATTTTCAACCAGGATCCTAGGTGAGAGGTTTAAATGCTTGATTGACAAGCATTTAAACTAGCCAAGGGGGAGGCACTGAAAAGAACCAGGGAAATCCCAGCCTCCCCCCACAAAACATGGTAATTAATGAGGTAAACACCAAGGTAGAGAAGTCATTAGGGAGAAGGACAGAGGTAAATGTAAAAAAACGCTAAGGCAGTAAGGACAGGAATGGGGCTAAAAGGGGTAAGGCCATCAAAAATTGGAGGGTGATGAGTACCAATGCCCATAGTCTGTGTAACAAGCTCCCTGAACTAGTGGCCTTGATGGAAGAGGGTTGCCTGGATATTGTGGCAGTCACAGAAACATGGTACACAGAGAACCATGACTGGGATGTCAGCATACCAAGATACACAATCTACAGGAGGGACAGGGAGGGTAAAAGAGGAGGAGGAGGAGTAGCTCTCTATGTAAAGGAAGGGATCAAAGCAACATAACTAAAGAGTAAACAGGGAGCAGATGAGGCACTCTGGGTCACCCTGGAGACAGGAAATGGCACCACAATCTGCATGGGGGTTGCATACAGACCCCCATCTCAAGGGGAGAGACTGGACAAGGAAATGATAGAAGGCTTCCTTAGAATGGCAGAAAAAGGGGAGATATTGTTGATGGGGACCTGAATATGCCAGATGTTAACTGGAGCACCTTTGCTGCAGGCACATCCAAGAGCATGGTCATTCTTGATGCCCTACAGGGGGCATGCCTCAGACAGCTAGTATTGGAACCCACTCGGCAAGGAGCAATCTTAGACCTGGTACTCTCAAATGAGGATGGAGAAAGAATCTCAGATTTAAAAGTGGGTAGCCATCTGGGAACAAGCAACCACCAAACAGTGTGGTTCACGATAAACACAGACATACAATCAAGCCACACAAAAGCAAGAATATTGGACTTTAGGAGGGCTGACTTTGGGAAAATGGAAGCGTGCATCAGAAAAGCACTAGCAAACAGGCAAGAAAGAGGGGTGGAGGAACAATAGGGAGTAATCAAAACAGCCATCACAGAGGCAACAAGCCTTTGTGTAAAGCAAATCAACAAAACACAACAAAGGAAAAAAATGCTCTGGTTCTCAAAAGAAGTGGCAGGGAAGGTTAAACAGAAAAGGATAGCATTCAGGAAATATATATTTTTTCTTTTTTTAATTTAAAGTTTATTAGAAGTTTTCCATACATTAAGGAGACAGAACATATGACATGACCATGTTATACAAATTATCAGGTAGATTAGGTCTGTCCCCCAGCCGCCCACCCTCAGCCCAAACCCCCACCCCCGGCAAACCACTGCATTTACAACATCAGCAAACCTTGATAGTCCATGAGACCAGCAATCACAAACAGATTAAATGGAGTACAAGGCGTGAAGGGGATCCCAAATCCTATTATATTTGGGCAATTTATACTGAAGGAGAGCAGAGGCTTTCTCTGTCCTAAGATTCCCCAATAGTTCACTGAGCCACTCAGAATAAGAGAGAACCTCTGAATCCTTCCAATGCCTGAGGACTAGCTTCTTGACGGACATCGCAATAATGGACATGTAATATTTGCGTATGGTAACTTTTAACAAGGAGTAATCCCCTAATATACAAATTTCCTGAGTAAAACAATCAGAAATACCTAACAGCCTTAGCTGAAATTGCTTCCCAAAGAGGTGCAACCTTTGGACAGCTCCAGAAAATGTGCAGGAGCGTACCTACTTCCAAGGAGCAACGAGTACATAAGTTGGATTCGATAAGACCCCATTTAGCCAATTTCTGGGGGGAATAATATAAATTATGGAATATATAGAATTGTGTAAGACGGAGTCGATCTTGTGTAATGAAGCGATGGCAATTACACCACAGGGAGGCCCAATCCAATGTTAAAGAAGGAAACAAACTGGTCCAGTACTCCATGGGGCCGAAGAGCTGTGGGAAACGGTACTCAAAAAGTGTAGCATATATCTTAGAGATAGCTTTGGGGGAGTGACTTAAGACTTGGAGATCTTGATACAATGGCTTACTACTTAACGCCGGTGGAGAGTGGCCCAGGACTTTGATAAGAAGATGTTTGAGTTGACATACCTTGAAATAACTAGAGGGCAGAATATTAAATTTAGACATGATGTCCGAAATGGAGAGCCAAGACCTCTCATCTTTTTGAAGCAAGGATGGGGAACCCATCCCTAGCTGCGGTAACCATGTAGGAGAAATGGGTTTACCATCCATCACAAACAAGGGGGAGTTCCAAATAGAGAGGGAGAGGTCATGGAGAGGATTATATTGTAGGAACACACAGAGCTGTGAATGAACCCGCAAAGATAGCTTGATTATTGTGGACTTTAATTTAAAAGGAAGTTGAGAGGGCTTTAAAGTTAAGAGGGTAAAGGGTTCAATCCCAGTAGAGTGTATCATGGCCATCTCTATTTCAAGCCACAGAGGACAGGGAGACGCAGACATTGTGTCAACCCATCTCATGTACTTAGAGGCATGAGTGGCCCAATAGTACATATGCAAGTGAGGAAGCCTCAATCTGCTCTTACATTTTGGAGCCGCTAATTTGTGGTATGCCAATCTAGGTTGCTTTTTGGCCCAAATGAATTTCATAATGAGTTGATGTAACCTCTTAAACCACACCCCAGGAAGCCAAACGTTAAGAAGATTAAGGGGATACAAAGACGGGGAACTACATTCATTTTGAACAAATTGATCTGACCCCAGAAGGAGATAGGAAGTTTGCTCCACCTGTCCAGATCATGTGTGATAGTCAAAATGAGGGGATCAAGATTTTTCTTGATAGTTGAAAAAGAAGTTCTGGTAAGATGGATACTGAGGTATTCCAGAGCATCTGGAACCCATTTAAGACCTAGGGCAATGACCGATTGTTTAAAAACTTTGTGATTCAGGGGGAAGACAGCCAATTGACTTAAGTTAAGGCTTTAATTGGAGAGACAGCTATAATTCTCTATGACCTCAAGAACTGCAGGAATTGAGATGTCAAGATGTGAGAGCTGGAGAAGAAGATCATCAACATATGCTAAGACCCTTACTTCCTGACCATACATGTTGATATCCTGTATTTTTGTGCTATTGATTACATTTTGTAACAGAGGTTCAAGGTAAATATTAAATAGAAGTGGGGGGAAGAGGACATCCTTGTTGGGTACCTGAGTGTAGGGGAAAAGAGTCCGAGATAACACTATTCTCCATAATTCTAGCTGATGGGGCCTGATAAATAGCCACAATCCAATCTTGAAATTGAGATGGGAAACCAAAGGCTTGCAATGCCCTAAGCAAAAAATCCCAATCCACTCTATCAAAAGCCTTCTTGGCATCCAGAGACACCAAGACCACTGGGAATTGCACATCCCTGGATGCCGAGAGGATGTGGGAAAGCATGCAGAGATGATCCACTGAGGAGCGTCCTTGCATAAAACCCACCTGATGCATTCTGATAAGGTGCGGCAAGACAATAGAGAGCCTATCAGCTAAAATTTTTGTTAAGATCTTCATGTCTTGCTTTAGAAGGGAAATGGGCCTATAACTCTGAACAAGTTCTGGGTCTTTGCTGAGTTTCAGAATAAGCATGATGAGGGCCTCAAAAAGGGTGGGATCAGTGTGGGCACCAGATAAAATATGTTGGAATAGCGACAGTAGAGCAGGGATGATTAAATCTTTAAATTTCTTGAAGAAATAGGCTGAGAAACCATCCGGGCACGGAGCTTTGTCTAAAGGGAGTTTTTGTATTACCTCAATAACGTCTCGATTAGAGATAGGTGCCAACAATAAACTATTGTGGGTTTCAGACAAAGTCGGTAGATGGATACACGAGAAGTAAACATCCATTATGGAAGCAGAAGGAGGATTACTCATTTTTTGGTACAAGGATTTATAATATTGAGTGAATTTGTGTAAAATTTCCTCAGGAGTGGTTTTCAATGTTCCATCCATTACGGATCTAATGGGGGGATGAACCTAGATTCCTGCTGCTTAATCCTAAGAGCGAGAAGTTTGCTGACTTTTTCCCCTTGGTCCATATACTTGGCTTTGGTGCATAGCATGGCAAACGTGGCTTTTTTCCCAAGAATCTCCAAGTATTGATCCCTGACTAGTGTTAGCTTATGTTTAACTTCCTCAAGTGTGCTTGGGGTAAGGGAACTTTTGATTACCCTAATCTGAGACAGTAAAGTCTTCAGCTTGACATCTTGTGACTTCTTATGTGCAGTAGCCTGACTAATTAGGATGCCTCTGATATACGCTTTAAAGGCAGACCATAGAACATCTGGAGCAACATCCGGAGATTTATTTATGGTGAAGAAGAACTCAATATGTTCCTGTATTTTTTGAGCAATCTTGGGTTGCTTTATGATCAAATCATTAATTTTCCATCGTCTGTCCCTCTTTGAAAATGTGGTTAGGGCTAGATGGGATTGGACTAGAGAATGGTCAGAAGGCAGACCAGGTGAGACAGTGGAGGACAAGATCCCAGGCATAAGTGCCTGTGAAATTAATAAGTAATCTATATGTGAAGACGTACGATGAACCGGAGAGACAAAGGTGTATTCTTTCTCTTTGGGGTGCAATACCCTCCAGAGATCACATAACCCGAGTTGATCCATCAGGTCATGGAGGGCTCTTTGCGCAGGGGAAATCCCTCTGGTTTGGGGAGGTGATCAGTCTAATTCAGCATCAAATACAAGATTTAAGTCACCCCCCCATGACTATCATTGCAGGAAGAAAAGGAAGTATCCTCAAGGTCAAATTCATAAAGAATCCTGGGTCATCTATGTTAGGACCATACACACTACAGAGTAAAAGGGGGACCAAGTGAATAGTCCCTTTAACTAAAATGTATCTACCCTGCGGGTCCCCAATAACCTGTTCCACATCAAAGGGAATATTTTTGTTGATCAAAATCATAACCTCCCTGCTATTGGTGGAGTCTTGGGCTGCAAATACTTTGTCCACCTGGAGCCTTCTCATCTGCAAGGCCTCTGAATCTAACAAATGCGACTCCTGGATGAAGGTGACCTGTGAACGTACAAGACTTAAGTGCTTTAAAACCTTGTACTGTTTAAATTTATTTCTGATCCCCTTTACATGCCAAGTGGTAAAACAAGCCTCTTGTACCATATACGAACAAATAAATCAGAAGAAAAAATATAGTAATTGACCAATCCAGTTGCATATAGAAAATGGTATTCATTTTGGACCATTAATTATGGTTTGCCCCTCCCTATTCCCCTCAAATTGCCCAATGTACCCCATCAAACAACCAACAACCCCCATATAATATAAACTGAAAAACTAAACACAAAAACCATTCCTGCCTGAAAACCCCCACCCCACCCCTTTACCTGTTATGTTCATCATACAACAGCCTATCCTTCCGCTCCATCCTCTGAACCCCACCCTCATATGGGAGAAGCATATCGTGAAAAAGAAAACCCCAAAGTTTATGAACATGTTTCTCTAAAGAGCATTTTAACATCAACTGCCCTGAGGTGGAAGTGTAATGGAAATTAGGACAACACTCCCCTCTTGTGGCAAAAGAAATTTACTGCATGCCTGTAATACAAAGCAGAGGGTGAATGGAAATAAAATAAACACAATAGGAGCCTGCTTTATCTATTGAATGCCACTCTGGCAATGAGAATAATACCAACACTGAGCATAATTAATGAAACTTAAAATCTGGTCTGGAAAAATAAAAAAGAAGAAAGGGGAACCCCCCCATGCCATCTGACAAACACTGAGACAATTAGGCAGTAAACATACGGGAAAAGCATTGTAAAAAAAAAAGAGGAACCAGGGTCCCCCGGTTGTCTATTCGAAAAGTCAGTCATCTGATTAAAGACTTGCCACATGGGGGTCTCTCTCACATTTGAAATCAGGGACTCCACTTGAAAAGCACACAGAGGGATTGATAACATAGCTCTCCATAGTCCAGACTTCCAGCCAAGCAATGATCTCTCACTGGACAGACTTTTCATGCATCTCAGCAAACAAGACTTCCTGGGGATCCCTTACAGTTCACAAGCCCCCAGTGAACTGCTACCTTCTCGACTGACTTTGGAGCGATGAGTGCGGGACCATCATTTGGAATCTTGAAAAAGATCAGGCAGGGCTTGTATAAGGTCTGTATGAGCTGCTTCATATTCTTCATTAGAGCGCCACTCTCCGTCGATAAAAACCTGAAGTTTTGCAGGATATACCATACAAAACTTTATCCCTACCACAATAATCTTGGTGACCAGTGGATGAAAGCTGGCCCAACACAGCCTAACAGAAACCAGCAGGTCCTGGGCAATACAGATCCTCCATCCCTCCCATGTTATCTCTTGCAATTCCTTCACCTTGGCCATCAGGTGTTGCCACTCCAGGTAGTTTAAAAATCAAAATATGAGGGGGTGGGGGGCTGCCCCAGGTGATGGAGTAGGGTGAAGTGCCCTATGTGCCCTCTCAATTATATATTGGGAGCCATAGGGTGAAGGACCCACTACCTTTTCAAGGAATCGCTGGACAAAATGAATTGGATCTTTGCCTTCTTCTGATTCCGGCAAACTGATGATCACCGCATTATTCCTGTGGCTGTGACCCTCCAAATCTTCCAATTTCTGCTCGACCTTAGTTAACTTTTGCCTTAAGGAAACTATTTCAGGGTCTTGCTTATTGACCCGCTTTTCCAATGAGACAAGCTGGATTTCATTATCAGAGGTCCTAACAAGTATATCCTCAATTGTTTGTGAGAGCGATTTTATCTCTGAGGCCATCGACTGGAGTTCTTCTTTGAAGGGTCGAAATTCAGCCAAAAATTCAGCCATGGTGAGCGGCTCCTGGTCCCCCGAAGTTGCAGAGTGAGGGTGGGAGGCAGTAGCACCTGAGGCCCATGCCTTCTTTGGGGTCTTTTGCGGGGTAACAGGTGGCATATGTTTTGGGGGTGGCTGCTTCATTCTGCATCCATGACTCTGGAAAATATACCTATGGGTGCTGCAAGTTGTAGGCAATAGGTGTAGGGCATTTTTGTTTATTTTCTCTCCCTTTGTAAGTAAAATTAAGTACTTTAATTAGGCGGGTAGTTGGAGCAGTCCAGAGAGACGTCTTCTAGGCGTGCTGCATCACGTGTCCCCTCACCTTCCACATGCCTCCATTACTTTGCTGCATTCAGGAAATATAAGGAAACACAGAAAGAGCAGGACAAAGAACTTTATTGGTTAAAACAGAAAGAGGCTTGGAAGGCAGTCAGAATAGCAAAGGCCCAAACTGAGGAAAGGATAGCCAACTCTGTTAAGAAGGGGGATAAGACCTTTTATAGGTACATTAGGGAGCAAAGAAAGACCAAAGGAGGGATACTGAGGCTTAATAAAGGGAAGGGAATGTGGGTAGAGGGTGACAGTGAAAAAGCAGAGATACTGAATTAATATTTCTGCTCAGTATTCACAAAGGAAGAGGAGGGGGAGGTACCTAAACCAAACAAGAGAAACACTCTGAATTCGGGGCTCGATACCAGTCCATTTACAGAAGAAAGGGTTCTGAAAGAACTAGTAAAATTGAAGGTGGACAAAGCAATGGGGCCTGATGGGATTCACCCAAGAATTCTAAAGGAACTAAGGGTAGAACTAGTGACACCGCTGACTACTCTCTTTAACAAATCATGGGAGGATGGGGTGGTGCCTGAGGACTGGAGGAGGGTGGATGTGATTCCTCTTCACAAAAGTGGGTTGCAGAACAGAGGCAAGAAACTACAGACCAGTTAGTTTGACCTCAGTGGTAGGGAAAATTATGGAATCACTTCTGAAGGAAAGAATTGTTGAGTACCTAGAGGCCAGTGGGGCACAGCACCCAAGGCAGCATGGATTCACAATGGGAAGGTTGTGTTGGATGAATCTAATAGATTTCTTTGACTGGGTGACCAAAGTAGTAGACCAGGGAGGGGCTGTGGACATGGTCTACCTAGATTTTAGCAAGGCATTTGATACAGTCCCACACAAAAGATTAATACACAAGTTAGCCAGCCTTGGAGTGGGTCCCAAGGTGGTAGCCTGGATAAAAAATTGGCTAGACAACAGGACACAAAGGGTAAAAGTAAATGGAGTCCACAGTGAAAAAAGGAGAGTTACTAGCAGGGTACCATGGGGTTCAGTACTAGGACCAGTCCTTTTTAATGTCTTTATAAGTGACATTGCAGAGGAACTGGAAGGAAAAGTATGTCTCCTTGCAGATGACACAAAGATCTGCAACAGGGTTGATACACAAGATGGAGTGGGAAGGATCAGAAGGGACTTGGCAAGGTTAGAGGAATGGTCAGATGTATGGCAGCTCAGATTCAATGCAAAGAAGTGCAAAGTAATGCACCTGGGAAACAAAAACCCAGGGGAAGAGTACACAATGGGGGGTGAGATACTGACAACAGTAACAATGGAAAGGGACCTGGGGTAATTATTTCAGATGACCTAAAGGTGGGCACACAATGTGAGAAGGCAGTAAGGAAGGCTGGGGGATACTGGGATGCATAGGGAGAGGCATCAATAGTAGAAAACAGGAAGTTGTTATCCCTCTGTACAGACAGCTAGTGAGACCCCATCTGGGGTACTGTGTGCAGTTCTGGAGACCCCATCTCCGAAAAGACATAGACAGAGTGGAGGCTGTCCAGAGGAGGGCAACCAAAATGGTGCAGGGTCTGCACCAGAAGACATATGAAGAAAGACTAAAGGAGCTTAATATGTATACCCTTGAGGAAAGAAGGGAGAGAGGGGACATGGTAGAAACTTTCAAGTACCTCAAGGGAATCAACAAAGTCCAAGAGGGTAGCACCTTTCAGAAAAAGAGATGTGCAAGAACAAGGGGGCACAATTTGAAGATATAGGGGGATGGCTCAGAGATAATATGAAGAAGTATTTTTTCACAGAGAGGGTTGTGGATGCATGGAACAGCCTCCCTGAGGAGGCCATGGAGTCAAGAACAGTGGGGGAATTCAAGAATGCATGGGACAGACATAAGGCAGTCCTAGTGGGGGGGTAGTAGGAAGTAAGCTGTTGGTTAACTAGGATCTGCAGCTTATCTGTTAGGTAGGAAAATGGGCAGACTAGGTAGATCAAGTGGTCCTTATTTGCCATCACATTCTATGTTTCTATGTTTCTATGGCCTTTTTGGGACCCCACCTCATGACCTATAGCAGCTGAATTATTCAAATCTGGCCTGAAAGGCAATTTTGTAGTTACTTTGCTAAATCACCTTTCAGGCAGGATTTGAAAATTGCCACTGTCCTTATTCATGAGGTGGGGCCATAAGAAGGCTTTGTTGAAAATGTGGGGTCAAAATATTAAAGAACAACAAAGTTATGAATCTATTGATGAAATTTATCTATGCTCGCACATAACCTAGGTAATATTCAATATTTTGACCCTAAATTTTCAACATAGCCATTTCTTCACACCACCTCATGAATGTAACATCTGTCATTTTTCAAATCTTGGCCAAAATGCGTTTCTTCCCCTGGTGCTGTGGAGTGACGTTTTCGGGGGATTTGAGAGTTTTTACCTTCTGGATTTATGAAGTAGGATCATAGGAAGGTAATGCTGAAAATTTGGCATACAAATATGGTAAAATAATCTAAGTTATGAGTGAACATTGCAATATTTCAATGTTCACTCATAAATTCATTAATTTCTAATATTTTGACTCCAAATTTTTAACATAGCCATTTTCTCACACCACCTCATAAACGTGACAGCTGTCACTTTTTAAATCCTGGACGAGAGGTGTTTTCACATTTCTGGTATGAAATGACATTTAGGCCAATATAGTATAAATGCCACATGTCATGTTTATAATGGGAGTCATAAAACAACTGTCCAGAAATTTTGGGTTCAAAATAAAAATAAAAAAAATTAAATTATTAAAAAACATTGTGTGTGGTGCCAGTCTTGACCCCAACAGATATGCTTTAGTATCCCGTGTCATTGAGCTGAGTTCAGAGGTGAGCTCAATGACTCAGTAGGATGGGGTAATGTTTGGGGGATGGCATTGTTATGTGACACTCCCCCAGCCAGAGAATAAAAAACTGCAAGGCTGCCCACATGGCCCCAGATACCACATAGTGAAGACACTTCTTCTATTGGTGTAGGATCCTGTGTGTCTGCAGCCATGCATGGTAGAGGGCCCCTTTGCATTGGCTGACAGATGGACTCTTTGCCTCATGCCTTTGCATCTGTGGCCACATGGAAGTGTAGGGAACAGAGAGACCTGTGCTTCCACAGTCCACCAGACAGCTCAATGAATACTTGACATTTGTCGCTGCATGGATGTGCAAGGCCCAGAAGGGACCCTGCACTCCTTTCTTCCTTTGGGCCCTGTGTATATGCATGTGTTTGTGCAGGTCCCTTTGGGACCTGTGTAAATGAGGCTATGATTCCACTATCTCAAAAAGAAAGGAAACTCTTTGCAAAAAACTGTGATAATGCACTAGTTAAGGTTCCAGCTAATACCACAAAAGTAGAAAAATGTAGTGCTAGAGTTTCCAACCCTAACTGCCCACCCCACCACCCATGCAGCAAAAGGAAAAAAACATTAGTGTTTTGGGTCTCCAGAGTCTTGGTGAATCAGTGGTGGGCCCTTCCTTAGGGTTGGAAACTCTAATGCCCACCCTGTTCCCTGAGCAAACAAGATCAGATGTGATCTCCTTTCTTTGTGCAGGGCCCTGTGGGCCCTGCATGAAGAATTCTACAACAGATTATATTGGCAACATATGGCAAGACATTCTTCTCTACCTCTGTAGAGTGTACCCACATGAGGCATTGGCTTGGAGCTGTACATTTTGCTTCAGACAGGATGCTATGGGCTGGGTGAGCATTAGAAATGACTACCCTAAGGAAAACCCCACCACTGATTCACCACAACTCTGGAAACCCATGGGAAGGTAGGGTTGGAAACCCTAATGCCACACTTCCCTACTTTAGTGGTTTAGTGGAACCCTATCTGGTGCATCTATGCAGTTTTTTGCAAAGATATGCATATATATATATATATATATATATATATATATATATATACACACACACACACACTCATACATACACAGATGTGTTAGCACAATAGTGCTACCATAGTTAGGGTTGAGGAGCCATTTCTATGTTAAACCCCAAAACTTTGCACCTTAATAACTTTGCAACCGTATGACAGATTTGGCTGAAATTTGGAATACACAATCGAGAACCATAGGCCTTGGCATCTGCCAAGTTTTGTACCAGTCGGATACACGGCTGCGGAGTTATTAAGCATGATTTGCGCACGTGTTTACGCTTTTTCTGAATTCTACAATCATGGTCCCCGATGTGTCTTTCAAGATTTGGTTAAAAATATTAAACGGTTCAAAAGTTATTCAAAAAACAATTTCCCATTATAAGTCAATGGGAAAAGTTAAGAAAAAGTTCGACAGTGTCGCAAATGCATTTTTACTTTCGCAAATGGGCCTGTTACTTTCGCAAATTGGCCATTTTATTTTCAGTTGGTGATTAGAAAAATGCTTAGCATTTAAATTTGGGACCCTCTAGCAACCTGATTCTTTTTGTATTCACCTAGTTGGACCCTGAGGATGCTTGCCATGTCTTTATTTTGTGGTTAAACACCCCAGAAATATGTTTTTCAAATTTCTGGAAAAAGTACTTTCACAAATTACTTTCGTGCTCACGAAAGTGTCGAATTTTTTGCAAAAGCTTTCGCAAATTGCGACAGTAGTTTTCCATCTGTGGGAAAGTGACAGCGATTCTTTGGCACTGCGCTGCAAAAGAACTGTTGGGAGTTTGGGGCTGAAATTTGAAGGGAACGGAGCCGACATCTCACAGATGTGCCTTTCAGTGTTTTATTGAAAAAATATTACACAGCGGCAAAGTTACGGCACTCCAAAGTTGACAGTTTTTCCCATAGGATAACATTACGGCGCCCGACGCATTACAGAAATCCTTTGGATTCCTGCTGCAAAATAATGGTTTGGTCTTTTTCCTCAAATTTGAGGGAAGACAGCCAACAGCCCACAGATGTGTCTTTCAGTGGTTTGGTGAAAAATATTACAGGGAGGCAAAGTGGCACTGAACCTCTTTTTTTCCCATAGGATAACATTATGGCGCGTCACGCTTTTCATGTCGCCCGTATCTCGAAACGTGCAAGATACGGACTTTTTGTCGGAAAATTTCTTAGCCCTCATTTAGCCAGGACAGTTGCAAATAATATGACTTTTAATTTTTTTTTCTTCGTCGTACGGTTCCTGAGATATAACCTATTTAGTATTCCAAGTTCTCATTTTCTGCTCCGATACTCATTATTATGCATACATTATTTGTACTCACTGTCTTTCTCTATGCAGGTTTTGGGGAAAACCAGCCTGTGTGCTTACATTACTGTTACTGTTGCCCTTTCTGCCTGTGGTTCGCTAACCGTTGACGTTTGCGCCACCGTGTGCGTTATCCTTGGCGTTTTCATTTTCGGTTGTGTTTCTGTTATTTTTTGCCATTTGTGTCTACAGTACTGTTTCTCTTTCTGTTTTAGTTTGCGTCACCATGCCCATTGAAATTTCTGTTTGCAGGCACCATGTTACTATGTGACAACACATCACGTGGCAGACCGTTCCCGTCTATGCCACCGCGTGCGTTACCCTTTCTGTTCTCATTCACGCTTGCGTTACCATGTGCGCCACTGTTAGTGCTTCTGTTTGCATTGCTGTTCCTGTTACTATGCCTCAAGACATCCTGCGTGGCAGGGCTCGAGACTAAGGGTCCCAGCGTCCCGCCCATACATTATTCACTATTTCTCGTTATCATTGTCAAAAGAAGGAAATTAGAGGCAAAAACTCCATTTAATGCACTAGTTAGGGTTGTTCCACAGCGACAAAAGTGAGGAAATTAATAGTGTTGAAAATCTCTTGAGCCCCTGCTTACCTTCAACCAGCATTGGGGTGTGCATTGGTGTTGTCAGTCCCAACTCTCACCCCATTCTCCATACTTGCTGCTTCTTTACATGTGATGGGGTGAGAGTTAGGCTGACTCACTCCCAATGCACGCCCAATGCTGGTTGGGGGTGGGCAGGGGTCCAAGGGGATTTTCAACCCTAACAGCGAATTTCCTCACTTTTGTCGCTGTGGAAAACCCTAACTAATGCATTAAACTGAGTTTTTGCCTCTAATATATATATATATATATATATATATATATATATATACACACACACATATATATGTGTATATATCTATATATATATAGATATTATAGTGGCACAATAGTGCCACTATAGTTAGGGTTGAGTACCTCATTTAAGGTTAAACTCTGAGATTTTGCAGGTTAATAACTTTACCACTGTATCATGGATTGGCCTGACATTTTGCATGCATAGAGCAGTATCATAGATCTCTGGATATGGCAAGTTTCATACTAGTCAGATATATGGTTGCGGAGCTATAAAGCACAGTAGAAAGTCATAATTACGCTTTTTTGCTCATTCTTTGCTCACATCTACAGGTCGCATGGTCTGCACAACTGGTTCAAAGCCTTCAGGAAACATGCAGCCGGGGTCCCCGATGTGCCTTTTGAAGATTTTGTGAAAAAATATTAAACGGTTCAAAAGTTATTCAGAAAACAAGTTTCCCATTATAGTCAATGGGAAAAGTTAACAAAAAGTTTGACAGTGTCGCAAATGCAGTTTTTAGTGTTGCAAATGACCCCTGTAGTGTTGCAAATCTGCCATTTGGTTTTCAGTTGGTGGTCACAGAAATGCTTGGCATTTAAATTTCGGAACCTTCAGGGACACAGTTCTTGATGCGTTCACCTAGTCGAGCTCTAAGTATGCTAGCCATGTCCTTCTTAGGGGGCTAAACACCCCAGAAATATGTTTTTGAAATTTTTGTAAACAGTAGTGTCGCACGTTTGACTCTTTTGTGTTTTTGTTTTTTTTTTCGGAAGTGTCGCAAGTCACAACACTACTTTGCAACACTATGCCCAAAAGAATAGGAAATCTTTTCCACTCTTTGGGTTGAAATTTACTTGGTTTACTTGGTTTATAGGACAAAAGGAGGTGATTTGCCCATCGAGATTGTCCTCCATATAAATGGAACATTAATCCATATCCCGTTCATCCATCCATTTATCTAGTTTATTCTTAAAAATTGTAATGGTAGGTGAATCAACAATATCCTGGGGTAGTTTATTCCATATCCTGGGAGATCTGATAGTAAAGAAATTTAGCCTCTTATTATTATTTGCCTTTTTAACTTACAGTTGTTTATTGTGAAGTCTTGGCACAATTTTCCTTAATGGATAAACAATGCCACATTGGGCCATTTGAACTGGTGATTTAAGAATTTTAAACAATTGCAGAAGATCACCTCTAGTTTGCCTATGCTCAAGAGAATGTAATCCCACTTTTTGCAGTCTAGTGTCATTTTCTAAGTGAGCAAGGTGGGGTACTAGCTTAGTGACTCTGTGTTGAACCTGTTCAATTTTATTAATAGATGACTTTAAGTAAGGGCTCCAAAATGGAGTTCCATAATCTAAATAAGGCCTTATATGTGATCTGTACAAAGTTAAAAGGCATTCTTCTGATTTGGAAATAAATGTTTTATTTATTCTATGTAATAGTGCATTGGTTTGATTTGCAAGTCTGGAACAATGAGAAGCAGAGGATAGTTTATCGTTAACCAAAATTCCCAGGTCTTTTTCTATACAAGATGTCCTAATGATAATGTTATTTAAATGATATTTTTGTTTGGGATTATCTTTTCCCAAATGAAGTACTGCACCTTTAGATATATTAAAGTGCATTTTGTTAACAAATGCCCATTGTTCAATTAAGGCAAGATCAGATGCTAAATTATGACAATTTGTAAGGGTATTAATCTTACCCCTATGTTTGGTGTCATCTGCAAATTTAACCATAATATTATTTGGTGAAATGTACATATCAATGATAAACAAATTAAACAACACTGGGCCCAGAACAGCTCCCTGGGGCACACCACTAGTCACTATACCCACTTCTGACAATACACCATTCACCCTTACTCTCTGTGTTCTCTTACTCAGCCAGTTGTTTATCCAGGATATAATGGGTGCTGTGAAACCTAAATGGTTAAGCTTATTAATCAAAATGCTGTGTGATACTTTATTGCATGCCTTACTATAGTCCAAAAGAATGACATCCATAAGTATGTTACAGTCAAGGCTAGAACTAATGTAATCATAGAAAGTGATCAGATTTGTAGTGCATGCAAATCCTGTTTTGAAACCATGTTGATACTCATCATTAATATTTAATGTTGACATTTCATTTTCTAATTGTTGTTTAATTATTTTTTCCACAAGTTTACATGGTATCGACGTGAGACTAATAGGTTGGTAATTTTCAATTTTGGAATGTGAGCTCTGTTTAAAGATAGGTGTAACAATGGCCATACACCAAACAACTGGAACTGAAGACTCGTAAAGTGATTTTTTAAAGATAATAATCAAAGGCAAGATTATCATATCCCTTGTCTCTATAAGGAATCTAGAGGTAATATTATTTGGGCCAGAGCTTATATATTGTTTCAGCAAATCAAAAACCCACTGTATGTTCTGGGGAAAGATTTCATATGGTTCTAGGTTTGATCCTACTGGGATAGGTGAGATATTAGACAACTCCGGAGTAAAGACAGATGAAAAATATCTATTTAGTTCTGTAGCTGTTTCTATATCAGATGTTATAGTAATGTTATTACAGACTAAAGGGTTGATCATATTATTATTACTTTTCTTACCATTTAGATAAGTATACAATGCCTTGTGACAGTCCTTAGTATGAACAATTTTAAATTCAAAATTGCATTTTGCCAAAATAATTACTCTCTTTAAATGTCTAACCACCTCCCTGCATCTAAGTAAAATAGTATCTTTCTGATCAGGTAGGCATTTTTTTAAGGCTAAAAATAATTTATTTTTGTGTTTGATTAATTTTTTAATATTACCGTTAAACCAAGGGGGGATTTTCCCTTTATTATTGTACTTGAATTTGTCTGGGACATATCCTTTTTCAAGTTCAAATATTTTTGTTTTTAGAAAGTCCCAGGCCTCCTCAGTGTTCAACGGATACAGTATCTGTTCCCAATTAAGGGTCTTTATCTGGTGGTTAATGCTTTCAAAATTAGCCCTATTATATTGTTTTATTTTCAGTTTATTGATTTTAGGTAATAAGGGCAGTTGGATAGAGAAGAATAGGGACAGGTGGTCACTATTTCCCAAGGGGTTAAGTAATTGAATGTCAGATATGTGGGTCTCAGGGTTAGTTATAACTAGATCCAATATGTTCATTCCCCTAGTCGGTTCTCTAACAATTTGAGTAAGGCCCACATTAACTATCACTGAAAGAATTTGTTCATCATGTTGGTTAGTGCCAGAAAATTTGTCTCAATTTATGGTAGGAAGAATAAAATCAGTAAGATGAGAACTGGATCTTTACAAACTCTTTGGATAATTTCATTACAAAGTTGCTTGGTTTGGTCAATATCAGAGGGAGGAGGATGATAACAAGTTCCAATATGAAACTGGGGATACCAGTGGGTCTAATATGGACCCAGAGACTTTCAGATTCTACAGTAGTCATTGACTCATATGATGGGATATCATCACTTACATTTGGAAATTTGGAGGGAAGAAAGCCAAGATCCCACAGATGTGCCTTTTGGTGGTTTGGTGGCAAAATATTACAGGGCTGCAAAGTTACGGCACTCCGAAATTGACAATTTTTCCCATAGGCTAACATCTCTGCGTCTGCTGCACATTTCGGGGCCTGTATCTCAGAAACACTTCGAGATACGGATTTTTCATCAGAAAAATGCTTAGCATCCCCACTTGAGGGACTAAGTGCAAAACTAGACAGGAAAGTGATAAATAATACGAAATTTTAATTTTTTTATACGTCGTACGGTTCCTGAGATATAAGACATTTAGGGCCAGATATTCAAACTTTTGCACCTAGTGCAAATCCGTAGCTCTGGAATAATGCTGGATTTGCATGAGGCTGCAATATTGAAAAACCCTATCAGTGCCGGTGCTGTGTGGTAGTGCTGACGCTAATAGATAATGGTATGCAGAGGCGTGGACAGGAGAGCGTATAGCGTCATGCTACAGGCATTAGCGTGACCTGTAGTGTGGCACTAGATACCATCAGAAAAAAGTTGGTGGTAATGCGGTGGTGCTCCCCCCATCGTGGACCCTCATAGCTGCCGTATAGCAAAAATTGCCTTGGTTGTCTAGTGGCCCCCCAGCACGTATCCTGACCCCTGTTCCCTGTAGAATAGATAAATTCCCTGGTAGTCTAGTGGTCCCCCACCCCCAGCATGTATCCGACCCTATTCCAAATAATATTAAACTCTCTTCCCTGGTAGTCTAGTGGTCCACCACCCCCAGTACATATCCCGACCCCCATTCCAAATAAAATTAAACCCTTTTCCCTGGTAATCTAGTGGTTCCCCCTCAGCATGTATCCCGACTCCCATTTCAATTAAAATGAAACTCTTTTCCCTGGTAGTTTAGTGGTCCCCCCACCCCCAGCATGTATCCCAACCCTGTTTCAATTAAAATGAAACTCTCCCCATTTCAAATAAAAAGAAGCTCATTTCTCTGGTAGTCTAGTGGTCTCCCCACCCCACAGCTTGTATCCTGACCTCCGTTCCAAATAAAATTAAACCCTTTTCCCTGGTAGTCTAGTGGTCCCCCCCAGCACATATTCCGACCCCCATTTCAATTAAAATGAAACTCTTTCCCTGGTAGTTTAGTGGTCCCCTACCCCCAGCACATATCCAACCCCTGTTTCAATTACAATGAAACTCTTCCCTTTTCAAATAAAACAAAAGCAGCATTTCCCTGGTAGTCTAGGTGCCCCACAGCATGTATCCCGACCTCCATTTTAAGTAACATTAAACTATTTTCCCTGGTAGTCTAGTGGTACCCCCCCACCCGGTAGCACCACCCTCACACAGCCAACCTATCTGCCATGAAGCAAGCCGGCAAGCAGCTCAGCCCTCCTCACACCACCACGGCCGGCCGCTGACTAAGGAATGAATGAGCTGTACTACAGTACAGCTCATTCATTGCTCAGTCGGTGGCTGTGGTGGTATGAGGAGGGCTGAACTGGTCGGTGGCTCACTTTGTGTCAGATGGGTGGGCTGAGCGGGGGCGGCGCTACTGGGTGGGGGGTACCACTAGACTACCAGGGAAAATAGTTTAATGTTATTTGAAATGGGGGTCGGGATACATGCTGTGGAGGGGCACTAGACTACCAGGGAAATACGTTTAATTTTATTTGAAACAGGGAGAGTTTAATTGTAACAGAAATGGGGGTTGGGATATGTGCTGGGGGAAGGGGAGGGCACTAGACTACCAGGGAAATGTGTTTCATTTATTTGAAATGGGGAGAGTTTCATTTTAATTGAAACAGGGATCAGGATATGTGCTGGGGTTGGGGGGACCACTAGACTACCAGGGAAAAGTATTTAATTTTACTGTCAACGGAGGTCGGGAGTCATGCTTGGGGTGGGGGACCACTAGACTACCAGGGAAAAGTATTTAATTTTACTGTCAATGGAGGTCGGGAGTCATGCTTGGGGTGGGGGACCACTAGACTACCAGGGAAAAGTATTTAATTTTACTGTCAACGGAGGTCGGGAGTTGTGCTTTGGGTGGGGGGGGACCATTAGACTACCAGGGAAATTTAACTTACTTTCATTGCACATGGGTCAGGATTCATGCAGGGGGTGGGGGACCACTAGACTACCAGGGAAATTACTTTTAATTAGATTGCAAACTAGTTGGGTTCCATGCAGGGTGTGGGGGGGTCACTAGACTACCAGGGAAATTAATTGTAGTTCTATATTGAATGGGTCGGGAGCATATCTCTCAACTGTCCCTGAGATTCAGGGACCTGCCTGAATTTGTCTTACAATATTACTCTGTCCCTCCTCCCAGTTGTGTTTCCATGGCTAAACAGTGGAAATTGTAAGCACAAAATAATGTCAAGCATTACAGTTACAGACTTGTTCTTCTTTAGAAAATGCAGTTTGCCCTAAGCCCATATTCTACCAGCTTTCTGGATGGATATTTCTAATGTTGAAGATGTGTTCCTGATTTTGGTCCTTTGTCTCTGATTTGTTTAAGCCTTGTCCCCGATTCAGAAGGCAAGGGGTTATGAGATATGTATGCACCGACTGTGCCTGGCAGCACACAGTTCCTGCTGCTTCTGGCCTGTACTTCTATTCCAACCAACAGGGGATGCTGTGGTTATGCCTTGGCCTGCAACATCCAGCCTGTACTTCCATTCCAACCAAAAGGGCGAGCTGTGTGCTCAATGCAGTAGCACTGGGCAAATTGCATGGTAATGTATGCTAAGCAGCACTTAATGAGATGCAAATGTACCTGTTTGCCCATGGATTACCTAAGTAGGCTCATTTGCATGGGAGCTTTGAATATAGCTCCCTTTTGCCCCGGGCTAACCAGTTTGCACCAGGCTAATGTGTTAGCACTGTGCAATCAAGTTAGCCCTAGGCAAACCTCACTTCAGCATAGCACAGCATACCTCTCAACCTCGTGCCTCCCAAAAGTGGAACATTGCCTCTCACAATGTGGAACAAATGAGCAAAATGTGGAACACTTAATCAAATCTTTACCTAGAAGGCTCAGAGCACTGTTAAAAGGTTTCCATTTATGTTCAGAAAGTCTGTTATTAATTGAATAATATATTTTTTGCATCATTTACTATAGAGTTTTGCTTTACAGTGTTGATACTGAATGTGGAACAAGTCCTTACAATATGGAACAGGGAGCTTTTGTGAAGTGAAATGAGGAACGTTCCTCGTAATGTGGTGCAGTTGAGAGGTATGCAACACAGTTCTGCAGTATGTGGCTTAGATTGTCATTTGCAGTAGCTGTCAGACATCTCTGTGCAATCACACACAATGTTCTCCACCTGCAACACTGGCTTGCTCCAGAGTCTAATGAGCTGTGGTTGCAATGTGCACTTCCCTGTTGCTATATTCAGTGCTGTCTTATTCCTGGGCAATTTTTGCTCTGCATTCCTGGCCCTGTTTGCCTGGCTTCCTTTGCTTACTATATTCAGCTGGTTTTGCACTGGGCTATTTCCTTTTGAATATAGCTTGCTTTGTGCTCCAGGCTAAGTTTGCCTGCTGGGCAGTGCTAATTTAGCCCCGGGGCAAAGTTTTGAATATCTGGCCCTTAGTATTCCAAGTGTTCATTTTCTGATCCGAGGCCCATTACTATGCATACATTCTTTGTATTCACTGTTTCTCAATGCAGCTTTTGGGGTAAAAAAGGGTGTGCATTTCCATTACTGTTACACTTAGCATTCCCACCTGCATTACTGTAACCATTTGCATTAGCGTTCCCATCTACGCCACCATCTGGGTTACCCTTTGCGTTTGCATTTGCGCTTGTGTTTGTGCTACTGTTAACATTTGAGTTTCCATTACTGGTTTTGTTTGCATTTCATTTTGCGTCGCCATGTGCATTGTCATTTGCATTTCCATACGCAGTTGCATTTGCATTTCCGTTTGTGTTTCCTTTGGCATCATCGTTGGTGATACCGTCAATGTTTGTGTTTCCAATTGCGTTACCGTGAACATGCGTATAACTATTTGTGTTTGCGTATGTGCTTGTGTTTGCATTTCTGTTTTCATTAATGTTTGCCCTTGTGTTTCTATTACTGTTTGCGTTACCATTTACGTTTGCGTCACCATGTGCGTTACCATTTGCGCTTGCATTTGCGTTACTGTTACTTCACTATTTATAGTGCACATTCTCAAAAAGAAGGAAATTCATGGCAAAAAAAGCTGTTTAATGTATCAGTTAGGGTTGTTCCACAGCAACAAAAGTGAGGACATTCGATGTTAGGGTTCCCACCCCTTGAACCCCACGCCCACCCCTCCCCCAGGAACAGGCATTGGTGCGTGCGTTGGGGTCATCAGTACTACCTCTCACTCCATCCTATGTGTAAACAAGCTGAGGTGGTGCAGTATAGGAGAATGGGGTGAGAGTTTGGACCGATGACCCTAACGCACACCCCGATGCCTGTTGGTGGGGCCGGGGTGGGCATAGGGTGCAAGGGGTGGGAATCCTAACATCGCATTTCCTCACTTTTGTCACTGTGGAACAACCCTAACTGATGCATTAAATGGATTGTTTTGCCATGAAAAAATATATATATATATATACACACACACACACACAGGGTATATATAGTTAGGGTTCAATGGTCACTTCTATGTTGAACCCAACATTTTGCACTTTAATAACTTTGCAACCTTTTGACTGATTTGGATGAAATTGTGCATGTGCCATCAGAGACTAACGATCTCTTAATGTGCCAAGTTTTGTTCCAGTGGGATGTGCAGTTGCAGGGATGCAGAATGTCAAAAAATGTGAAAATGACCATTTTTAGGCAAATTCTTTGTCATGCCGTTTCTCCGAAACCACTTGGATGTTTGAGCTGAAACTTTTAGAATATAAGGGGGTTTCAGTCACAGATATGTCTTTTGAAGGTTTGGTGGAAAAATATTAATCCATTCAAAAGTTATTAAAATTCAAAGTGTCCCATTATTTCCTATGGGAAAAATTAGATATGCCACGGGAAAGTATTATTTTGCCTTCGTGAAAGAGGCTTTTGCATTTGCAAATAGTGTTGTGCTTCTGCCATCTTGTTTTCAGTTAGTGGCATGGAAAAAACTACATAACTTAAAAAATACTGCCCCTTGGTAAACACCAACACTTCTGTTTATCTAATCAGGGCCTGAAGAACATGATTCAGTAGTTAGTTTTTAAAAATAGTGGCCAGAAATATGTTTCTTTTAATTGTCCATTTTTAATGTCAAAAATGTATGACACTACTGCTGCAATCTGCAACACTATTTTTGTGAAAGTGCCAGAAATTGCTGCACTATTTTACAAAATGCTTGGGGTAAGGCCGCAAAGTGTGGCACTGTTTCATGAAACTAAGAGGCTTTACCACAAATTTGTGACACTACTTTTGTAAAACTTTCTGTTTCTTTGTCATTGCATTGCAAATAAACAGTTTGGACTTATGGGCTGAAATTTACTGGACAGACAGGGCTTGCCCCTCAGATGAGCCTGTTGCTGGTTTGCTGAGAAAATTTACATCTGTTGCATAGTTATAAGATTTTGAAGTTTAGT
The DNA here is from genome assembly GCA_016271365.2 of Neoceratodus forsteri. NCBI lineage: Eukaryota > Metazoa > Chordata > Ceratodontiformes > Ceratodontidae > Neoceratodus > Neoceratodus forsteri. Next base: position 1,026,990,864 of record CM028131.1, on the reverse strand, counting down.
GATTTCCCATAGAACAACATTGTAATGGTCAAGGTACCTTTCTGGAGCTATATCTCAAACACGCTGTGAGATATGAACTCACTGTGATTTGCTGCTACGTACTAAGCTGTTTTGAATGTTTCTTGGTCTTGTTTTAAGCTACTGGTGAATTGTCTTGGATGGGGCAAAGGTGACTGATACTATGTTATGTATTCTCAATGTGTTAGCAGTGCTTCTTGGGTGAGCCCTGTGCTACCACCACACAATAATATGGATACTGTTATGGGCTGATGGGAGTGCAGGGCCCTCCAGTCCCTGTGCTCCCACATGTAAATGAGCAACAATTTCAATATGCATGCATGGGAGCACAGGGCCCACATATGCATAATGCTAGGGACTGAAGGGAGTGGGAGCACAGGATGCCTTAAGCCCAGTGCTCAAACATGAACATATGGATACTATTACAGACTGGTGCACTCCCATACATAAATGAGGTACAATTACAGGGCCCAGATGTAAAACAAAGTTCATTACATGCTCAGGTCCCAAAGGGGTCTGCACTCCAACATGTGAATTACTTTATGATTACACCATCTCAAAAAGAAAGGAAATTAATTGTGAAAAACTTCATTAATGCATCAGTTAGGGTTCATAATAAAGTGACAAAAGTATGGAAATGTGATGTTATGGTTTCCAACCCTAACTCCACATCCCCCCTCACCCATAATAAACACACACATGCAAGCAGGGTAAGGGGCAAGGCAACACAACCAATCGGAGACAACCATCTGGACATATGGATACCATTACAGAATGGTGGTAGCACAGGGCCCAGAGGGTCCTGCACTCCCACATGTAAAGGAGTAACAATTACAATATGCATGCATGGAAGCACAGGGCCCAGAGTGCTCCCACATAGATATATGCATACAATTATGGACTCCTGGGACTTGTAGCACAAGGGTCCATAGGGCCCTGTGCTTACACATATAGATACCATTACAGAGTGATGGGAGCCCTGGGCCTGGAGGGCCCTGCACTCTCACACATAAATGAGGAACAATTACAATATGAATGCATATGCATACAGTTATGGACTGAGGGGAGTGGGAGCACAAGGCCCATAGGGTCCTGTGCTTACACATGGACATACTGTATGGATACCAGTGTGGACTGATGGTAGTGCAGGACTCAGAGGACCCTGCACTCCCACATGTAAATGAGGAACAATTACAAAATGCCTGCATATGCATACACTTATGAACTGCAGGAAGTGGGATTCTTATGTATAGATAATTGTATGCTCTTTCTGTCACCTCATGATGGCTGTCTCTGATTGGTTGTGTTGCCTTGTCCCTTACTCAGCTTGTACATGTGTGTTGGAGGGGTGCAGAGTTAGGGTTGGGAACCCTAACATCGCAGTTACATACTTTTGTTGCTTTATTATGAACCATAACTGTTGCATTAACTACGTTTTTTGCAAAGAATATTTATATGTATATATATATATATATTTATCTATATATCTATAGTATAGTGGCATGGTAGTGCCACCATAGTTTGGGTTGAGGAGCCATTTACATGTTGAACCCAAAATGTTGCACCTTAATAACTTTGCAACCATTTGATGGATTTGCCTGGAATTTGGAATACACAATCAAGCCCATACACCTTGGGATCTGCCAAGTTTCGTACTGGTTGCATATACGGCTGTGGAGTTATTAAGGATGATCTGTGCACGCGTTTATGCTTTTCTGGAATTTTACTGTTGTCTCTACAGGTCGCACAGTTTGTGCCACCAGTCCAAAATCTTTAGGGAATGTGTGGCCGGGGTCCCCGATGTGTCTTTTGAAGATTTTGTGAAAAAATATTAAACGGTTCAAAAGTTATTAAAAAAACAAGTTCCTATTATAAGTCAATGGGAAAAGTTAACAAAAAGATCGACAGTGCTGCAAATGCAGTTTTTACTTTTGCAAATGGCTCTTTTACTGTCGCAAATCTGCCATTTTGTTTTCAGTTAGCAATCAGAAAAATGCTTGCCATTTAAAATTGAGACCCTCTAGCAACCTAATTCTTTTTGTATTCACCTGGTCAGACCCTAAGGATGCTAGCCATGTCTTTATTTTGGGGTAAAACATCCCAGAAATATGTTTTTCAACTTTCTTGAAAAAGTACTTTCACAAAGTACTGTCGCACTTGTGACACTGTCGAATGAATTTACGAAAGCTTTTGCAAACTTCGACAGTACTTTTCTAGGCTGTGGGAAAATGACAGCAATTCTTTAGCACCCTGCTGCAAAAGAATGGTTTGGTGTTTTGGCCTGAAATGTGGAGAGAATGCAGCCAACATCTCACAGATGTGCCTTTCAGTGTTTTGTTGAAAAAATATTACATGGTGGCAAAGTTACGGCACTCCAAAGTTGACACTTTTTCCCATTGAATAACATTACGGCATTTAACGCATTACAGGAATCTTTTGGCACCCTGCTGCAAAATAACGGTTTGGTCCTTTGGGCTGAAATTAGGTGAAAACACAGCCAACATCACACAGATGTGCCTTTTTTGTGGTTTGGTGAAAAAATATTACAGGGAGCCAAAGTTATGGCACTCCGAACTTCTCTTTTTTCCCCATAGGATAACATTACGGCTTTCCCCCCCTTCAGGGCCCGTATCTCGGAAACGGTGCGAGATACGGACTTTTCATCAGAAAATTGCTTAGCCCCCCATTGTTGTACATCGTACAGTTCCTGAGATATAAGCAATTTAGTATTCCAACTCCTCATTTTATGCTCCGAGAACCATTATTATGCATACATTCTTTGTACTCACTGTCTTTCTTTATGCAGCTTTTGGGGAAAACCAGCCTGTACACTTACATTACTGTTACCGTTACAGTTTTCGCTTGTGGTTCCATTCCCGTTTCACTTACCATTCACGTCTACGCCACCATGTGCATTACCCTTTGTGTTTTCTTTTGTGCTTGCTTTTGCATTGTTTTTAACATTTCTGTCTACACTACTGTTTCTCTTTCTGTTTCCCTTTGCATCCCCATGCGCATTACTATTTGCATTTGTGGGCACAATGTTACTATGTGACAAGACATCATGTGGCAGGAGCGCGGGGCCCGCTCCCGCCACTGCATTGCATTCACTATTTCTCGTTATCATTCTCAAAAAGAAGGGAAATTAGAGGCAAAACACTCCATTTAATTCATTAGTTAGGGTTGTTCCACACCTACAAAAAAAGGGGAAATTCGGTGTTAGAGTTGAAAACCCCCCTAGCCCCTCTCTGCCCACACCCCCAACCAACATCAGGGTGTGCATTAGGGTTGTCGGTCCAACCTCTCACCCCATTCTCCAACACCTTTGCTTCTTTACACATGTGATGGGGTGAGAGTTATGGCCGACAACTGTAATGCGCACCCCGATGTCAGTTGGGGATGTGGGCAGGGGGGGGCCAGGGCGGCTTTCAACCCTAACACCTGAATTTCCTAGCTTTTGTCGGTGTGGAACAACCCTAACTAATGCATTAAATGGAGTTTTTTGCTTCTAATACACACATATATATATGTATATCTATATATATATATATATATATATAGTAAGTGTTTGTATATGTGTGTGTGTGCTTGTGTGTGTTATATATATATATATATATATATATATATATATATATATATATGTACTATATACTGTATATGAAACATATGTTTTGCTATAACTGGCCATATAAAAAGTGATATCTCTCTGAACATGAAAATATATTAGTGTCTTTTCGTGATGCATTATGCCATAGTGATATCTTTTGTTGTACTACTATGTTATAAAGCATTCTTAAATAGAAGTAAATCTCAGAACAAATCATTCCCAAATGAGAACACTGTGATTGGCTAGCTTCTAAATTCTACTCCTCGGGTCTAAGCCTTGCAGCAACTGTAAATGAAGCAGAAAGTTAGCCGCACATTGCAATGTCCCAGGCACTTTTTTCACCTTCCCCATCTTCATTGATATTTTTAAAATATCCAGCAGCAATGGGGTTAAAAATATTTGAGTTGTAATGACTTGATAGTTTCATTTGTTGCTGATTACAAACAAGATGGATGCATTTGTTCTGTTATTTGACTTTTACTATTGACGCTGATTGTAAAAGATGTTTGAATTAGTCATGTGGTATGAAAGTGAAGCCACTGGAAGAAAGAAGGGGTCTTCCAGGTTTTGTGTGTTTGAGGTAAAGTGGAATTTTTTTCAGCTCTCACTGGCTGTTTTTCCTGAAGATCAGTGATTTCTTCCTGTTAGCCTCAGTTTTTGTGGTAGAGCGTATTACTACTATTGGACCCTAAGCACGAAGGGGTGTAGGGTACATGCCAAAGATGCGTACTCCTTCCATGGAGCTGTGCACCCGTGGACAAGTGCACCAGTACTGGCATTCACAAATGCCGGCCACCTGTCCATGGCCACACCCCCAGCATACAGGTCTGCACAGGGCGGGCACAGGCAGAGTCATGGACCCAGCCAGGCAGCCAATCAGATGCCTGGCATGGGTCCTCCGGTGGATTCCTTGTGCCAGTCTGGTGCCATCTTGGTGGGGGTGCATAGAGTGCCAGTACAACTGCCAGGGGCACGTGCTGGCTGCCCACCCCTGGCCCGATCACTTTCCCCCAACTACAGGGGCACCATCCTGTGGGGTCCGATGACCCCTGCCTGCACCAGCAGGTCCAATGGCAGCAAGTGGAGGGGACGCATAGCTGTTATGGCTGACCTCTGGATATGTAGCTGCCAATCCCTGTGTATAGCACTATGCAAGTTTGTGAATGGTGCAGAGTGCCGTAACACCCCCCATGGAGACCCCGGCCCACCCATGTGTGGAACTCCATGCTTGGCCAGGGATCTGGTGCAGAGGGGGTATAACTGGTCCATGAATGCCACGGTGGGTGTGCATGGGTGTGGGTGGGCTATGTGCCTGGGTTATGTGGCTCATAGCCCATCTGAACCCTTCATGCATAGTGCCCAATGAGTCTGAAGATGTGTTTTGATAGTTTTAAATGTTTGTCTTGTACTCTTTTTAAACGTTTTTGAAACTGAAGGGAAATCCCTGCAGTCTTATGGGGTGTGTGATCTTTTAGATATTTTTAGGGCTGCAGTGGGTGGAGTCCTGCAGTCCTCTTGCTATGAGAAAAGGACTTCTTGTGAACCAGCAACATGTTGGAGTAGCATCACAGTCACCTTCGTGTCTGTGAAGCCCTCCACTCATGTTGTCTCAACTGAAATAGCACTGCACTATTTTTACACTGCCAGCATTCACGGCAGAACACAGCACACTCCACCATGTCCAAGATGGCCACCGCACTCTATGGTGCATACGCTAGTGATCGTGCATGCACAGTAACATGCGGCACCCATCTTGGTCACGGTGGAGTGTGCTGTATTCCACTGTAACCATATTTTATAATTTTTTTATACTCAGATAGGTATTTATTGGTTTACCCAGAAGACAAAACCATTACATTATGGTAGAATGGTGCAAAGTATGAACAGAAAAAGAAAATATTCAACAATAGATATAATCTTGTCATCATGGCTGCAGACAATACTATTACATAATTGAGAAGATACAGTATTAAAAAGTCCAAAGGATATCTAAACGGTGGTCTTGGTGGGTAAATTACATATTCTAGGAGTTCTTTAAAACTTAAATATAGCTACTGAATTACCCATGTCCAATTCCAGTGTTGATACTACTTGTGGGTCCCAGCAAGGTGGAGTCATAGACAAACAATCGTATAGTCAACCAGGATATGAACCTGTAAGTCATATTTTTACTACTCTAATACCAATAGGGCAGCATCTTAAAAATGGAAAACAGAACAAACTAGCTTATTGGTGATGCACCTTCCCCCATTCTTACTGTATTAAAAATATCTAATAATGCCCACAAGAAGGCAAGGGGCTCTTTAGCCACCCGTATTAGTCAGAGACCACCCAATGCCACGGTCCCCATACTTCTCTAAATTTGTCTGTAGTCAAATGTATACTGCTGGTAATGGATTCCATTCTTTTCATCGCTGCTATTTTTGTTCACCACTGAGTGACTGAGGGAAGTGTAGGAGTTAGCCAATTGAGTGTAATGCACTTCAGTGCTGCAACATGCAACATTTGGCCTAAATTTTGGGTAGCACTACTACAGATCAGGATGGTTGGAAAACCCGAGACCAATTCCAAAAAGGAAAAAGATAAAGCAATACTCAGTAAATTGTGGAGATCCGTATGAACTGAGAGCCAGAAGTTCTGGAGAATTGGGCATTCACAAAAAATATGATAGTGGGTACCCCTGATGCCCCAACAGTTACACCAAAAAGTTTCTATATAACCAGTATGGAAATGTTTAGTAACAACTGGGGTTCAGAAGAACCGAATGAGCACTTTCTAATTGAATTCCCTCCAGGTTGGGGAAGCTGTAACCTGCCAACCTAACCGTAGTACCAGGACCATTGATTTGGAGGGATAGGAGTTCCACTTTCCTGCTGTCGTTTAAGCCTGACCTTATCCAATGGGGGCACCGTTGGTTCCAACAAAATGTTATATAGATTGACTAAGTAATGTATTTTAGCACACAGCCTAATCACGTGGTAAAAATAGTCTTCTAAATTAGTATGATCCCACTGCAAGGAAGTAAGGTGTCCAGAAGACATGATGAAATGCCTAACCTGTAAAAAGCAGAAGTGATCTTCCCTGTGGAGGGAATAAGTGACCTGCAACTGTGAGAAGGGGAGATAGCCTTGGTTATTGAGACACTTGCTAAAAGTTGTAACAGCATGGGCTTCCTGGTAGGCAAAACCTGGGTCTAGTCTAGGAGGAAGAAAGAGGTCTGAGGATATTGGGGGTGGAAGTTAGTTTCCTAAGATGCAGGAGAATCCTCAAGAAATGGCTAATCCAGGTGTTGTGAATCCAGGGCCTGATATGGGAGAGAATAACACTTGTAGGTAAGATCAATAAAACAACCTGGAAGCAAAGCGGTTTCAATTTGGTACAAACCTGAGGCTGCACACCATTTAGTCCATGTGCACAGCTGAGCTCCCTTGGCAGCCAAATAATAGAAGGTAAATTTCTGGAGTGCTAATCCTCCCATTTGTCGGGGGTGGGGCTTGAAGTATTGATTTAGTGAGGTGTGGGCATCTCACGGCCCATACAAAGTGCTGCATGACTTTGCACAAATTGTTCCAAAACAATTTAGCTATAGGTATAGGCAGGATCTGAAACAAAAATAGGAGGTGGGGAAGGATATTCATCTTAATTGTCTGTATCCTACCAAAAAGAGTTAGGGTAACAAGTGTCCAACAAGCAAAGTCTGCCTGGAAAACATTAAACAGTTTGAAATAATTGTTCTTAAATAGTAAAGAGGTGTCCCTTGATATCTGTATACCTAAGTACCGAAATGTATTTTTCTTTGCTCACACAAAGGGGCACAAACGTCTGAATTCTACAGATGGTGTGCCACTGAGGATCATCATTTCTGATTTAATGTAATTGATTTTATATCCTGCAAGGATGCCAAATTCCACCAGGGTGGGTAGCCGGTGAGGTACAGATGACTGTGGGTCTCCCCCCAAATAACCGGGTCATCGGCATGTAGCGCCATCTTTAGCTCAGTCCCTCCCACCACCACCCCTGTGATGTTAGCATTTTGGCGGATGTTAATCAGCAGGGGCCCCAGCAACAGAACAAAAAGCAGGGGAGATAAGGGGCAACCATGCCTGGTGCCCCTTCTTAATGGTATATGGTCTGAGATAAAGCCATTTACCTTAACCTGGGCCTTCAGTGAGGTGTAGAGGGAAGTGACAGTGGTGATGAACTTTGGGCCTAATTCAAATCTGTGCAGGGTGGTGGTCATAAAAGCCCAATCCACCCTGTTAGAGACTTTTTCGCCGTCCATGCTGAGCGCCACTTGGAAGGAAGTTTTGGTATGCTGAACTGTGATGCTGTTAACTGATTTATGAATGTTATCTTGCAGGAAATGTCCCAAAATGAAACCAGTCTGGTCTCTATAAACCAGGAGGGAGATGCAGAATTGAAGACGATCAGCAAGGATACCTGTGAAAATTTTTAAATCCACAGGAAGCAGGGAGATGGGGCGATAGGAAACCCATTCCTCTGGGTTTTTGCCCGGTTTTAAAATGACCAATATCTGTGTTAAGTTCTAGGAAGGTGGACCCCCACTCACCCCTCAGGACCTCATTGTAAACCACCTTTAAAGGTTCCAGTATTAATGTAGCAAAAGATTGATAAAATTCTAATGCAAATCCGTCATGCCCCGGAGCTTTGCCATTTTTCAGCTGCTTGATTTTGGCCAGGATTTCTGCAATGGAAATAGGGGCATTGAGCTGAGTTTTTTGTTTTGGGGAGAGGGTGGGGAAAAGGATATTTTCCAGATATGCACTGATTCTGTCATTACCGTCTGGGAGTCATTCAGCATTGTAGAGAGAGGAATAGTACTGTGCAAAATCTTGAGAAATAACCGCGGAACAGGGAGTGAAGGAATGGGTACTGGGATTCTGTAGGTGAATAACATCCCGATTGGTTGCTTCCTTTCTAAGTTAGCAGGCTAATAGTTTCTCCGCATGGCTGCCACGTTCATAGTATTGTTGTTTAGAGTTGCGAAGTTGTCCCTCAAGTTGATCATCAAGTAATTTGTTTAACCTATTTCTTTCCCCTTCTAACTGTTATTTTATATTCTTATCTAGAGACAGCTGATGTTGGAATCATAGATCTTTTATTTTGTGTTCCAAATCTAGTCTAGTTTTGATATGTTCCCTCTTAACCCTTGAGGAATATTGAATAATTTTCCTTTGAAGGTAACTCTTAAGGGCATCCCATCAAATCTCTGCACTTTTTCTCTCCTACTGGATTGTTTTGTAAGAATGTTTATGTGGCAGACTTAATTTGCTCCTGTAAATCAGACTGGCTAAGCAGACTGACATTTAGTCATTTAGACACCCAAAAAGATCTTGACGGAGTTGAGGAGGTATTCAGTTGAAACCTAATGGGTGCGTGATCAGAGATAGTGATTGAACCTATGGATGCTTTATATAGTCTCAATGCCCAGTTTGCTAAGATTAAGAAAAAATCTGTTCTAGAGTAGGAATTGTCTCGTGGGGCATAGTATGTGTAATCTTTTCCTCGAGGCTGTAAAAAGCACTAGGCCTCAACAAGGCCCATTGCCTCACATAGCCTGGAAACCAATTTTCCAGTCATTGAGAAGTCATTAGTCCCCGAACCAGTGCTGTCAATAGCTGGATTCATGACAGCATTAAAGTCCCCCCCCAATAGCTATCAAGCTATGATAGTCTGTCATTAGGTCCCCTAATACTCTGGTGAGAAAAGACCTGCGATCCGACTGTTAAGAAGAGTGCAAATGTGACCCCTGTGTTCTCCCTGTAGGCTTACAAATCTTCCCTCAGGGTCACAGTACACCCTTTCCACAGTGAGTGGGGTGTTATGACGTATTAAAATAGTGACTCCATTGCAGTGCAGATGCTCTTCATAGTGTGAAACTTAAACCTCTCTCTCTCTCTCTCTCTCTCTCTCTCCCATCCTTGATGCAGTTTGGAGTGCTCTTGAGGGATTAGGTGAGTTTCTTGAATAAAGGTGTTAGTTGCCTATTAGCATTGTAACTCCAGGAGTATACGGGCAAGTTTGAATGGCTATTTATGCCTCTCACATTAAAAGAGACAATATTAAGGTCCACCATGGGGGGCTAAGTAATGCAATTCTCCTGACTTACCTGGGGGAGTAGGGAAACACCACCACCAAAGAAATTACAAACAACTTCAACAAAACTACATTAAACAACATTAAAAATCTAACAAAATATATTGTAACTCTAAAATTATTGTTGCTTCAAGGTTACAGAATCAAATCCATACCTGCTTAATGGTTGTATAGTGGTGGTGGGGGGATCACTATTTGTGGCTCCCCAGTCTAAATCAGTCAGTCACCCTATTAAGGGGAAGATCAGACCTAAATAAACTTCCACCCTAAGAAACAGAGGAAATTGGGGGAATTTCAGTAGTAGAGTGTAACAGGGAGTATTTAGCTCATTGTGTGTGTGTCATAATCAATCCCAGCTAAATTAGTGAAGATGAGAAGGGAGGGAGAAAAAGCCTCTGCCCAGGTGGGAGCAATGCCCACATTAACCCAGAGAGATGGGAGCACACAGGGCAATTCAACCGTCATTTTCCACTTGGTGAAACCATCCCCAAGGGGAGAAGAATCCAGCAGCATGGGCCAGAGTAGGGGACACAATAATCCATATCATCCCTGTGACCCCCCAGAGGCACCCAGAGAGCACAGTGTGAAAGACTGGTCACCAGGCCTTCTAGACCTTTCATTCATTTAAAAGAAAAAGAGAAGGAAGGAGATGTAGGGGTGGAAAGGTATAATGAATGGTGTTATGGCACTCATGCTCAGATTTAACCAGTGCTGTACCTGCAAGCAACAAACACTAGTGTAGCCAACACATGGGAGTGCCTCACTGGCACCAAATGGAAGAAATTGTGCCTTCAATAGAAGCCATTCACCAAGTCGAGGGCCCCAATTGGTCGCTCATCTTAGTCACCTAGGCTGAAAGGATCTTCTGCCATTCTATGAATGAACCATCTTGTAGGTCTGCCCATGTGGAGATGGTTCGCTACTGCCCTTTACGGGATGTGTGCCCAGGAGACCTGATGGTGGTGCTAAACCTCTCAGAGTTTTCTGTTGCCAGCATGAGTCTGGAGTCGATGGTTTTGGCTTATAATCAGGCCATTTCCTCGGCTCTTGACTCAATTGCTCCCATCCGTGTGCATCCCTTCCCTCTCTCTCTGCCCTCGGGCCCCTTGGTTTGATGGGTCTTTGAGGGAGTTGCAGCATGTGGGACGATGGTGAGAGTGTCGTTGGTGGAAATCTGTTCTAGAAGTTGACCGCTTTAGTTTGGAGGGACATTATCAGCTGTACCAATCAGAGATCTCGCATAAGAAGGCAGAGTTCCTGTCCAGGGAGATCGCTGTTGCTCAGGATTGACCGGCTCAGCTTTTCAGAACTGTGAACAGGTTGTGCAACTCAGTCTGTCTACAGCTCCATGGAGCTTTTTCACAAAAGGAGTGTGATGAGATCGCTCATTTCTTTGCAAATAAGGTTGCCGACATGAGATCGGAGATCCACCTTACCCACTCTATGGGGAGTGCTGTTAGTTGGTGTTCAGTCACGGTACCCTGAGCCTCCTGGGGTTCCTTTGACCTGCCGAAGTTCGAGGATGTTATGCGGATTGTCCAGGGGATGTGTCCTATGTGCTGTAGTTTAGATCTGGGCCCAACCTCCCTGATTTTGGGTTGTGTTGAGATTGTGGGCCCATTTCTGGCTCAAATAATCTAGTGCTCCTTAGAATTGGGTGCATTCCCAAGCTCCCTGAAGGAGGTGGTGGTGACTCCCCTTTTGAAGAAAACCTCTCTGGACCCAGATATTTTCACTAATTACAGACCTATCTCTAACCTTCCCTTTATTGGGAAGGTTATTGAGAAGGTAGTGGCAAACCAGCTGGAGGACCATTTGACCATCCATAATATCTACAAACATCTCCAATCTGGTTTCCGTAAGAGGAATAGCACTGAGATTGCTCTGGTTCGGGTGCTCAATGATCTCTTGATGGTGAGAGATCAGAGAAACTGTTCTATTGTGATGCTCCTTGATCTCTCTTCAGCCTTTGACACTGTAGACCATGGGGTTTTGCTCAAGTGCTTGAGGCCCATCTGTAGATTGTCGGGTACAGTACTCAGATGGTTTACATCTTTACTATCTGGGAGAATGCAGAGAGTTGTGTTGGGGATTTTTTCCTCTGACCCTTTCTCTCTGCCGTGTGGGGTTCCTCAGGGCTTGGTGCTTCCCCCATGTTGTTTGCAGTGTATATGCTGCTGCCCCTCGGAGATATTGTAAGATGGTATGGGCTGAGGTTTCACTGCTGTGCTGATGATACCCAGCTCTACCTGTCTTTTGCTCCCGGCCAGGCTAGTGCTTTCTCGGTATTTAGTAACTGCCTCACTGAAATCCATGTTTGAATGAATTCAAGCTGGTTAAAGCTGAACGCAGGTAAGACCAAGGTTATGGCTGTGGACTCGGGTCACAGGATAGAGGGACTAGGGACTGATCTGCCCTCTGGTTTATTTCTGGGGGGTGATCAGATCCTTACCTCTGAACAGGTGTGTAACCTGGGAGTAGTACTTGACGATGGGCTGACCCTCCGTTATCAGGTGTCAGCAGTTGTAAAGTCTGCATTTTTACCATCTCAGGAACATTGCCAGGGTGAAACACCTTGTTCCGTCTAGCGATTTACCTGTGTTGGTCCACGCCTTCGTGACCTCTTACCTTGACTATTGCAACTCCCTGTTCCTGGGGCTTCCTGTGATTGATATCCGCCACTTGCAGCTAGTGCAGAACGCTGTGGCTAGATTGTTGACAGGGGTGTCAAGGAGGACACATATTACCCCTGTACTGCGCGATCTGCACTGGGTGCTGATACAGTGATGGATCACCTTCAAAGTAGGTCTTTTGTCCTACAAAGCCCTGCACAGACTTGGCCCCCGAATACTTGAAAGAGCTTCTGATTCCTTACAGCCCTGTACATCAGCTCAGTTTGGCTGACAAGGGGTTACTGGAGGTTCTGAGGGTTGTTTTAAAATCTTCTGGGGCTTGGGCTTTAATGTTTATAGCCCCAACCCTATGGAATTCTCTGCCCAGTCAGCTTTGGGAATGCACGTCCATGGGGAGTTTCAAGCAGGTACTAAAGGCCCATCTGTACAGACAAGCTTTTATGGGTTAATGTTTGTATCATTATGATTTTTAGATATGTATTTATTTCTGTGATTTTATTGTTTACTTGTACAGCGCCTTGGTGCTTGAAAGGTACTTAATAAATAAAGTTTTATTATTTATTATTATTATAAGTTCAGGCACATGCTGTCTAATCAAATGTCTCCTCACACTGACCAGTATTAGTACAGTTGGCCTGAGACTGCAATGACCACTTAAGGTTACTCTTCCCTCTTGACACAGCAAATTAGAGGAAGGCCTGTAACCCCCCCCCCCACACATGATCCAGGCCTGAGTATAAACAGGTTTCATCTTAACTACCAACCTCCTATGTTTTAAAAAGGAGAAATAGAGAGAAAGAAGAAATGTGGATGTCTCTTCAGGGCCCACATTGCAGACCCCCACAGTGCTCCCCAGCCCACCCCGGGTGGCCCCCCAACAGGATGCAGAGCCCAGGCAACCCACCATTGAATATCCTATTGTGCTTATAAAATGATTAACAAGCAAGAAAAAAATACTTCCAGGTCGAGGTAAGACAATAATGCTGTCGGTTTGTGATTTGGTGATGTCATACTTGTTTGATTGGTCTACTGATGATGTCATAGTTGATTAAATGGTGGGTGATACATAAGTGATAACATACAATAGGGTGGAGGTTTCTATTTGTAAACCACAAGCTCAGGTGCTTTGTGAGTTATGAGGTGCTTATCCATGTTCCTTCAACTACTTGCAAGAGAAGAAGCAGGAAAAAAAAGGACTAAACAAAGAGAAAATTAGTCCCTTATACAATACAACCCCTACACATTTCTGTGCTACAAATACACCCCCACACTACTGTACCACCACAACACAAACACAGAAATCAGTTCAACTTCACCCTCCAAACACCGAACACTGATTGCAGTGTATATAAATGTTGTCATCAATTAAAACAAATACCCTGCATCATTGAAACTCTCCCCTTTCACACAGGGTAGTACATGCAGCCAGATATCTAGTTTCTGCATATAAAGATTAGTCAGAGCTGGAAAAGGAAAAGGCAATTAGATTAACTTACTGTATTAACTATATGCACTGGGTGATTCGAGGAAGGTCCAGTCCAGGTAAGGTTCATCCAAAAATGTGTAGGGGCAGCCCACCTAGCTACCTTTTTCATGTTGTACCTATTTTTGTGGGGGAGAACCCACTGTATTTTGCTGCTATGGGTGACAGAGAAACATGAAGTAGAAGGGAAGAGACCAGTCACCACAAGTCTGATGCAACATAAGGATGGTGCTTTGCCTTGGCTAATTTAAGCTTGCATTTCCTTTCCCTGCTTACTTTACTCACTCCACCAGTTACTGCACAAACACTCTCCCAGTGGAGACATTTTTTAAATGACTGGTACTTTGTTGCTATCCAGAACATGGGAAGGTCTTAAAAGAGGTTGATGTGAATGGGACTTTGAATAAAACAGTGATAAAAAAAGCACACACACATTGCAGACATTGCAACCAGCTGCATTTGTAATTTTTGATTTGGGAAACTGGCATTCAAATATTTTTAACTGCCAATGAGATGCTGTATGTGTTTTCAGGAAGAGGTAGGGGATTTGCAGCCATAAGTATGTTGAGAGAAGCACAACAGTAGAGCTGGAGCTGGAGCAGGTCTTGACAACAGCATTACCTGTTAGAGGCAGAAATTGGCATGGGGCTTCATGAGGCCTTTTAACTAAGGCAAAAATAATAGTTCAGCATGTCTGTTCATTTTTTGGGTAAGAGTTCAGTTGGGGTTGTATAGTGTGATTTAATGTAGTGGGAGTAAAGAAAAATAGGGGGTTATGTATTTTTCTAAATTGTTGCTTGTGCAGAAGTTTCCATATGTAAGAAGAGCAAAATGCTAGCACATAATAATGGCTAAGTAATTACGGCGAAGTGAGAAGGGTGATTCAAGAACATCGATCGCATGATCGATGACATTCAAATAATAGTGAATATGCAAATATGACAACTCCACAGGTATAGCAATAGTAACTATCAACGAGCACCTCGGAGTTTGATATTTAGAAATGTGAGGATTGGGGGAAGAGCCCCCCACATGAATAAAGGGGAACAATGGTATGCTCAGGTGTGGCATAGGTCCCTCCCTCCCAGACAGTAAACTTAGTCTCAGCACACTTTGCCTCCCAGTCCTGTCCCAGCACTGGCAGCTCACCTGCCTCAACTCCTTGAGATCCCTTCCCCAAACACACACACACACTCCTGCTGCTAGACTCGTCTGAGTCTCTCTTGGTGCTTTTTTTAATTTAATTTTCAGGTGTAGTGTGCCTGAATGAAAGCCTGTTGTGTGGTGAAAATGCAGTCAAATTTCACTGAGTTTATTCCACAGTCACCCTTATTTAGCATTGCTGATTCTGTCCTCACCATTATGGTTTCATCATTTTGATGGTCGCCAAAATTAAATTGCCATTTTGACATGGAGCCGAGCAAAATCAGTGATGGAGGTCAACATGCATTGTTTTGCACTAGCAGTGTAAAATAAGTAGAAAAAAGATAAAGTTGCGTTTAAAATGTTGGTTTTGTTTATTCATATGCAGTTGATTGGCTTGAATGAGAGCAGGTGGGTGAGTGTTTGTAGAAAGGTGACAGCATTTGTTTTTTTTTATTGTTTATTTTATTAATTCTTCCATACCAACAATAACAAGGACAATGGGTATACATCTCATTTACAGTTCAGTTATAACTGTCATTAACAGTGGTATGGATTTGGCCCCTTTCATAGAATACTTTCATGCAACTGTCTGCAACTGATATCATTCTGTATTTGTACTGTTATTGCTATATATTCATTGTATTTGTTACTCTTATAATCTTACAGCATTGTCTATTATCCCCCCCGGTGGTAGGGTCTCCATGAATTCTGGACCTGGTTTGGGGTCTTATAGTTGCATTCTATTCCTTTACATGAGTGACAATTGGGAGTCCAACATTCTGTATATCCCAACATTTACAGGTAGAAAGAGATAGATCTGCAAATCTTTAGTAACACTACCCTGCTTAAATTTGCTAACAATCTGAAACTAGGAGGACTAGTCGGTACCACAGAAGGCATACTAAACATGGAAAATAACCTTTTACGACATTAGTGAGATGGGCAGATGATAATGGAATGAGATTTAGCTTGAAAAATGTGTAGTCATGCACTGTGGCAAAAATAACCCTTTATATAATTATACAATACATAACAACAACTTACCAACAGTTAATAGGGTCAGAGACTTAGGAATTATAGATACGAGCAACCTGAAAAATGGTACTCGATGCAGGCAAATAGCAAAAAAAGTTAACCATCTAGCCACTTGCATTAATAGGTCCTTTGTGAATAAATCAAAATCTATAATGTTACCCCTTTATAAAACATACCAACGTGCCCACCTTGACTACTGCATCCAAGTTTGGAGCCCAGGGCTTAAACAAGGCATCATATTATTGGAAAAAGTACAAAGGCAATATACAAAACTTAAACCCACTCTAAAGCATTGTGATTATAATAAAAGACTAGACACCCTTAAGCTCTGGCCCTTACAAATCAGGAGGGAAAGAAGAGATTTATTGACTCTATATAAAATCCTGAGAGACACTGTACTCTTAGAAGACTTAGAAATAAGCTATAAAGGAAATCTCCATTACTTTAGGGGGCATAACAAACAGATTCTTGGGGTTGTATCCAGGACCAACCTAAGGAATAAGTCTTTCCTGCCTAGAACCATTAGGTTACGGAACAAACTCTCATAAGACGTAATCAATCAATTGACTTTCACAGCATTTAAAACTAAACTAGATGCCCACTTTAACAAAAGTGTTGTTATACATAAGCCACTGAGAAGTGGGGATGGCAATCATGGGTGTGTCACCTTCTGCTGTCCTAAAATCCTTAGTATAATCCTTAGTACCTCAGGAAAGAAGCAGGTATGGAGAGGGCAGTGAAAAATAAAACAGGGGGGATAGAAGTTCCGTTGGGGTACTGTAAAGGCCACCTGGCACAACCGCCTCTCTACAGTTAGAGAGGAACATCTCACTTCAGTGGTTTACCCCAACTCCATCAGATCCAAGAGCGAAATGATAAGAAAGTAATTGAAGATATGTTTAAATGCATAGGTTCAAATTATAGTTAATGGTTGGTAGTGTTCAGGGTCAGACCTTTCGGGGCACAAAATCTGGGTAGTGATTTAGTTGAAATACCACTCACTTCCTCTATCTTGTTTCAAAGTAGGGCATTTTGTCTTGAGCCTTGTATGTCATTCTCTCCATTGTATAAATATCTACCATTATGTTTCTCCAGGCCTCAAGGTTGGGGGTTCTGGTGGTATGCCAGAGATGGGTGATTGCCTTCTTTGTGGCTAAGGCTGCTACTAGCAGTAATCTAATGCTGATATGATCCAATGTGGTATCCTCTAGGGGGATAGCTAGTAACATCAGAGACGGAGAGTGATCCCTCCTGGGCAATCCAACATGTCCTCTAGTTGTTTTATAACATCTTGCCAGAATGGTTGGACAAGAGGGCAGTCCCAGAATATGTGGGTTCTCCAGTATGACAAGGTAGTTAAACGGTAGGCCAGGCTGGTGAATTTATTCCAGGTTTCAATGTTGTGTATCAGGAAGAGTTCTGAGTTCCATTTTTGTAGTATGGACATAATGGTTTCGTGTGATCATTCCTGTATAGCTTTGTACACAGAATCAATGATATGGTCTTGGGTGTGGCCCTGGAGGTAGGAAATTAATAATTGCAGGAGGGCAGGGAGTTTACACAATATGCTGCGGTGGTCCAAGAGCTTTCCCCCATGTAAGGTAATTGCAAGTACCTAAAGTGGTCTGCTTGGCAAAGGTTGAACTCTGCCTGTAGAGTGCCAAATGGCACAGTCCCTGAGTTGTCCAGTACTTGGAATACAAATTAAATCATCAATTTTTCCCATCCCTGAAGGGCTCCGTCCCATGTGTTTGGTTCATATAAGGAGTCTAATGCCATGGCTCTCAAGTAAAACCTATGAGCTAGGGAGAAGAATCGTTTGTACATGTTCAACAATTGTTTTAGCGTTGTGGCTGTGTATTGGTAGAATTTAGACAGAGGGGAGCATGTGGGGGGGAGCTACTGAAGAGATACAGGTCATAGTTATGGAGATCATTTAACATGAACTCAATTTGCTTCCAAAATGAATTTAGTAAAGGGGCAATCCAGGTAAGAATATGTTGCAGATGTGTTGCTAATGCATAGTGTAGTAAATTGGGGAGGTTTATTCCACCTTTCTCTTTTGGGAGTTGTAGGATCGAAAGTCTAATTTGGGGCTGTTTACATTCCAGATAAACTGGGATATTAGTCTGTGCCTGTCTCTAAAATAGTTTGTCTGGCATAATTGGTTGTGTTTGGAGATAGTACAGTATCCGTGGGAGTATGTTTTGATGTATAGTGCCTATACGTTGGAAGAAACTTAGATATAGTTGGGACCATTTGAGAGATTCTCTGTTATTTGTTGTGTCAGTGGTTCCATATTTATTAATTCAAGAAGGTCTAGATTTTCAGTAAGCTTGATTCCTAAGTATTTAAAGGATGTTTTATGCCATTTAAATAGGAAGGCCCTTTTAAGATGTGGTGTGGGGGAATAGTTATATAACAGAACTTCTGTTTTTGAAATGTTAAGGGTGTACTCTGCTAATTGTCCAAAGGTTTGGAAGATATTGACAGCATTTGTTTTGAAGGTAAATGACAGTAGATATTTTTTTATTCAGAACCAAGATGGCTGTTAGAAATCCAATAAAAACATTTCTAGCAGGTTCTGTTTACATGTGTTGGGGATAGCTGTGAAGCCATGTTTTTTTTTTCTTAAACCAAATGGCTTTGTAACCTCCTCAACCAATCAGGATGCAGGACATTTCCAAACCATTTTCAAAAAAAGTGTGGGATATAAAGAAATAATGCATTTGTTTTTCTATGGGGAAAAATAACTAACCATGTAATATAGATAATAATACATTGATGTGGGTAACCAGAATATAATTAATGGGCTTCCCTTTTTCCCATTGGGAAACCATGGCATAATTTGTCATTATAAAGGAGCGTTTATAGCGGCAAACACGAACACGGTTTTCCCCACACTGCGCATGCTCGGACTCCTTGCTCGCTATGTCCTTCCCAAACAGGAAACTCTACCACAAACATACCATGGAGAGAAACTGCCACGGACACTCAGCAGTAAGTAATTTTTTTAAATTACTTCAGATGTTCCACATGACTACTGGATGGACCCCCATAACAATATTTAAAATAAAGTGAAAGCGGACCTTGCATGCTGACGAAATCAGACTGTGCCGACACAGCAGTCTTTTTTTATTTTATATAATTGCTGAGGCAAAAAAGAGAAGCCCAACAATTATATAAAATAAATGTAGTTCAGTAGGTAATGAGAATTTACACTGTGGGTTTGATGCTGCATAAACCCCTCAATCTTCGCTCTCGGGGTTTATGTAGCATCAAACCCCTCATGTGTGTGTAAATTCTCATTACACACCGAGACCCATACTTTATCCTATATTTTATACTGTGTATATTTTATAATGTGTATGATGATACATAAACCACACAAGCAAAGTTTGAGGGGTTAACAAATGCATCACACACTGTGAGTATGTATAAAAATAAAGGTTACACACAGTGATCCATGCTTTATTATAATCGCTGGATAGCATTTTTAGTTGAATTCTGAGACTATGCAGTGCTGTTTGGAACTGTACAATTGACTTACAAATCCAATCATACACAGCCAGTTGTAATGCAAAATTACAACATGGTTATGTGTGTACTAGAAACATAGAAACAGAATTTGTTGGCAGAAAAAGGCTGTGTGACCTCTCCAGTCTACCTAGATGTTCCCTGCCTAATCTGTCTCTGCAGACCCTAATTGGTCTCCAGCAACCCTCCTCCTCCTCCTCCTCCTCCCTACCCATTTTCCAATACATTAAAACCCCTTTTATCTGAACATCTTGGGGCACATGAAAAATGTTTGGATAAATGGGGTTTCGGATAAGTGAGGTTTCATACTTGCGGTAGCTTCAGTATAGACTGGACAATCGGGCAGCATGGCAGATGGGGTTTAAGTTACAGTAGGACAATTTTGCCAATGTCCCGGCTCTGCTTACATGGGTTACATTTCTGTTGTATGTTTTATTTTTTTAACATTTAACTTTCACAGTATCCGGTATTGAAAAAGCAACCCTGGAATCCATGAGACTGGTGTGAGCACTGGGCACTGTGATACTGAGACTGCAAACCCATAGTATTCTCATTAGTTACACCTTAGTTTTCTGCAAGTAAACCACACAGCTTAAAGAGCTAGTGTACTGCTTGGAATTAATAGCAATTTTCAGATGCAATCAGCTATCACTTCCAGTATCTGAAGTATTTTTTATTTTCTGTTTGCTAATTAGAAGATTTTCCACCTGGCAGTACTGGAGTGATGTGTGGAGCAGCACCCTGTCTTGAGGAAAAAAAAATCAGTTCTGTTCCTCCCACTACATTGTTAGAAATTAAACCAAACACCGTGAGGCACCATAATCGGTGCAGCCTGAGCAGTGACTTTCACAAGCTACAAATCAAAATGCAGGAAATTGTGACACCACTAGTAACCAGGGAGAGCCAGTCCCTGCTGCTTCATGTGAAAGTGAAACCTGTCAGTGAGAAACGGTTCTCACTGGTTACTAGTGATGTCATAGTCAGTGTGGTTTCAGTGTTGATGTAGTGGGAGGAACAGAACTGACTTTTTTTTTCCAGACACAGTGCTGCTCCACATATCACCCAAGTACAGCCAGGTGGAGAATCTTCTAATTAGCAAACTGGAAAGAATAAATACTTGAGATATAAGAAGTGATAGCTGATTACATCTGAAAGTTACAGTTAATTGCAGGCAGTTTCCAGGCAGTACATTAGCTCTTTAAAGGACGACTGGAGGGAGCACTAAAGAATATGTTTCACTTTCAATTGAGTTTCTTTTCAGGATGATGACTGGCAGGAGCACTAAAGAATTTCTATTATTTTCATAGTTTCATAGATGAGTACAAGTTCAAAAGGCATTAGCCCATAAAGAGCTCGCCACCATGTTAGTGGTGGAAGATACCCATGTAAAAATCTAATCTTTTTTTAAACTGTTCCACATTTTCACTTGTAACAATGTCTACGGGGAGTGAATTCTATATGGGAGGCACCTTCCGGGTAAAAAATCTTGAGTGCTTCATTGTTTTGCACAAAGCATTTTTTAACTTAAAATTATGGGATCTAGTATTATTATTAGTTAGATGTCTTTCCAGACAAATTGTGTCTAACATAGATTTGTTTTAGAGCTTTAACGGTGTAGATCAAATCACCCCTTAGGGCTCTATATTCCAAGGAGAATAGCTCAAGTGATTTAAGTCTGCACTTGTAGTCTATGTTAGCCATGTTCTTAATCCTTTTGGTAACCTTCTGCTGAACTTTCTCTGTCATGATTTGGCAGCCTATTGATGTAGGAGCACAGAAGAGTGCTCAGTAGTCCAGATTCTTTCTGGGATCTTGCTGCTGTTGCCATCAGTTACCGAAACATCCCACCTGCCTCATGCGACCACACTGCCGGTAAACTATTGCAGAATCCTTGTGATCAGTGACTGTGATGCCTGCAGCACTGCAGCACTGCCCTGTCCATAATGTATTCTGTGACAAGCTGCCTGAGAAAAAACCCTTGTAGGGAATCCAGGATGGTCCTATTCCTTATGGAAGCTGCTGTTGGAAGGCTCCTGTACCTCCATGGCCTTAATTCCCTGTCTCATGTTTCCTATCCTGAGGGCCTCTGAAATGTCACTGGATATGGTAGCCAAAGCTATATGCATGGCTCATCCTCATAGGGCAATTCTGTGTAATGCAAGGTCCATCAGGAATAAGATCATGATAATAGTAGATTTTGTCAGGGATTGCTTAGTCAATCTGGTATCCACCGAGATCTGGCTGGGGGAAGGCTTTGGCTCTATACTGGAGGCTGCCATTTCTACAGGGTTAGGCAGTGGTGCACTATCCTAGGTGGGAGTGCAGGGGGCGACCATCTGGTTTAGACATGGCCCGAGATTTGCAGCCTACCCAGTGGGTCAAACTGAGACATCTGAATGTGTGCCCATTAAGGGTGATCCTGGTGTGGGGGACAGGATGCTTCTTGTTTATCATCCTCCTGGTTGTAAGAGTGGATTCCTGCAGGAATTTGAAGAGTTTGTTGCTGGCCTGATGCTGGATTACCCCAGGTGGCTTGTACTGGGTGACTTAAAAGTCTGGGCTGATGATGAATCCCTTTTACGTGGTCATCAATTTCTCTCACAGATGGAACCATGGGGTTTCACACAGGTTGTTACCTGAGCAACTCACCAACTTGGTCACACCTTGGATCTGGTTTTCCTGCTGGGGCTCAAGTTGTTTGATGCTGAGGTTGGGCCAATCAATTGGTCAGATCATCACACTGAGTTTTCAGATCAGGGCCCTCCAAAGCTTGTTAAACCCCCTGGTGGAGATGCTCTGGTACTGACCTTTAAGAAATGCGGACCATTGTAGGTTCATGTTGGTACTGAACTACTAGAGTCTCTTGTAGTTGTGCTCTGATGGGGTTGAGAGTGCCGTGGAAGCTTATAATATGGTGATTATGGCAGCTCTTTACTTGCTCACATGATTTTGTGTATGCCTGAGAGTCTCCTGACAGACCTCCCCTTGTTTTGTGAAGAGCTCAGATGGTTGAAGGCCAAAGGGAAGAGACTGGAATGATAAACTAACTCTGAGAGCTCATTATAATGAGTATCAGGGGGCAATCACTCTGACAAAGGCAGAGTTCCAGCTGCAAGTGGTTGCTGCATGGGTGAACAGACCCATTTAGCTCTTCCGCACCGTGGACAGGCTGTTACACCCGACATGCCTATAGTCCAAATGCACTTTGACACATGAGCATTGCAAGGAGTTTGGTCAGTTTTTTCTTGATAGGGTATCCTCAATTCACTCAATGGTCTCTTCAAGTGGGCCATCATGACCCTCCATGGTACAGTCTGTGACAAACAGGCATTCACTCTGTCTGGGAGGAATTTCACCCTGTTCCAGCTAAGGAGATTCTCTGGATGATACTGAAGCTGCATCCCACCTTCTGTTCACTGGATCCTGGCCCTACTTGGCTGTTGTTAGACTGTTGAGGGCCTATTGGTCCAGTGATTGCTGAGATTGTTTGGTGATTGCTTGGGGAGGGCATGTTTCTGATGACCTTGAAAAGGGCCATTGTGAAGCTGGTCCAGTGGCACTGAGGGCTGATGTTCTGGACGCCTTTACCTCGCATCACACTGGTGACCTGGATTCGAGAATGAGCCGGAGTCATTGGAGAGCAAGCATGGAAGAGGGGAGAGAGGGAACAAGATTGAGCAGCTGAAAGGCAGCTCTCCTCTCCTCTCCTCTCCCAAGGAGGACTCTGTTGCCCATAGTTCTACTGCCCCTGGATGGAGGTTCATGGCCAGTGCAGTCGAGCAAGTGGCAAGCAGTGGGAGGGCACCCTGGTACCACAGCATGCGCATGCCTCCACATGCGCTCGCACTGCTGGGATAAGGTTGTGAGAAAACAGGGTAAAAATCATGGATAAACTGTAAATTAAAAAGAAAAGAAAAGAAAAGGGTCTGTTGTGAGGCCCCTTCTCAAGAAATCTTCATTGGAGTCAGATATCTTGGCAAAACTACATACTAGTCTCTAAACATCCCTATTTAGGGAAGGTTATTGAGAGCGCGGCAGAGATGAAACTGGAGATACACTTGAATGCTTGTTTGATGTAAAAGCCATTTCAGTCTAGATTCAGAAGACGTCATAGCACAGAGACTGCACTCATCAGAGTGCAAAATGGCCTTCTCCTGGTTAGAGATAGAGGGGAATGTTCCATCTTGGTTTTTCTTTTTGCTATCAGGGTTTGACGCAGTAGATCATGGGATGCTAACAGCTCGACTGAGGGACTTGGTGGGGCTCAGCAATACCATGTCAAGGTGGTTCAAGTCTTTCTTCTCTAGCATGGTGCAGCAGGTTGCATGGGAGAATATTTTTTTCCCTCACCCAGCTGCCCTGATGTGTGGAGTCCCACAGGGCTTGATTTTGTCACCCATGTTATTTGCAATGTATGTGCTGCTGCTGCTGGGAAAGGTAATTCATGGGTACAGTTTGCAGTTTCACTGTTATATAGATGATACTCAGCTGTACCTTTCATTTACCCCTGGAGAGAAAGAAATGCAGTGGACATGCTTAATGACTGCCTTTCTGTGATCAATAACTATATGGCTCCTAGCTGGCTCAGGATGAATCCAGATGAGACTCAAATGCTACTGTTAGGCTCAGATATCTGAAGGGAGGCTGGACTGGTTGAGGTGGTGCTGGATTACATCTTGGCCACACTCACTTTACAACCAGAGACAGGGTAAAGAATCTGGGCATCATCATGGACCATAAGTTGACACTGGAACATCAGGTGTTGGCCATGGTTTGTGGTGGTTTCTTTCATTTTAGGAACACTGCACAGATTAAGCCCATTCCTAGCCCTCAGAACCTGAAGAAGCCGGTGCACTCTTTCATAACATCCAGATTGGACTACTGTAATGCTCTTTATCTTGTGCTATCTGGAAGGTTTGATGCACCACTTGCAACTAGTGCAGAACACTGTGGCTCGATTGATTGTCAGAGTTTCTCACTCCAAGCATCTCTCCTGCTTTGAGGATAATGCACTGGTTGCCAGTGATGTGGCACATTTATTTATTTGAAAATATTTAATCAGGAAAGACAACATGAGCTGAAATCAGCTCATTTCCAGAAGCAGCCTGCGGGAGGGGTTACAAGAGGAGGAAGAGCAAATAAAATAATTTATGTATAAGTGCAATTACATAAAGCTAGTACATATATTGGTGTCCAAAACAGCACTGTACATTTCAGAACATCAGGTCGAGGTAATTGTCATAAGAAGGTTGCAATCATAGTTGTAGCTAAGAAACAGGCAGTTGGAGGTTAAGGCTGGAGATGCAGAAACCTTAATAATTGTTAGAAGTAACTAGCTGGGCACTGGGTTAATAGGTGCTAGGAGCAGACCAGCCCAAGCAGGAAGGAGGATGAGATAGGGAATTGAGGATATCGGATAATGTGCAAGGTGGAGGGGGAGCCTTAGGGATAGGCAGACAACATAAGTAGGGGTGAGGGGACAGAAAGGGAGATAGGGGAGAAGGAAAGAGTCAAGCTGGGAAGCTATACCCCTTCAGGATGCTGAGAACCCTGCAAGAGGGACAGGAACCCGGCAGAGATAGAGGTGAGAGGGAGGAGGGTATAAGGTATGGGAGGAAAAAAAGGGGGCTAAGAACCAGTGGACAAGGAGCTGGAGGGGAAGGGGAAACTGGAAGGTATGGTGAGTCAGGGGATAGGAATTTTTTTTTTTTATTTTATTTATTAAACTCTAGGATTACAAGTACCTTTGAGCAGGGAATGCTCATTTACAAAGGTTCCACGTCAAAGGAAGGGGGATGACATAACACAAAGGTGAACAATGGTTACAAACTTAACTTGTTGATTACTAAGGCCTAAGTAGTACAGTCAATATGTTGAAGTGGAGCAACATAAGCTAGCTTTTAACAGAATTCATGGTAGAACAGTATCTTTGAAGGAGGAAGTCAGGAAGAAGCTGGCAGGTAGGTGCTGTTGTCAGACAAGGATGGAAAGAACGAGGGGGACAGGGGCCAGTGGCCACAGATGAGAGTGTGCCCTTTGGGGAAGGGGTGGGTGAGCAGGGGGGCAGAGGGAGAGGGGAAGGCTGCTGCTATGAAAGCAAGGCCAGAAAAGCAGGTTACAGCTACTGTTAGGGTAGGGGAGTAGGCAATGCTTAGTGGAGGCAGTCACATTGTGTGGTGGGGGGGGGAATATACTTAGTTGTCTTTTAAAAAGCTTAGCATTACAGCTGCAAGAGTTTCTTTGTTAAGGGTGTTGAACCACTGAGGAGCCCTGTGCAGGAAGGATCTCTGACCTAATGAGGTCCGGCGCCTGGGGACCTAGAAAGTCCGGTATTGAGAACTGCGTGTCAGCTGGGTGCTGTTGTTGGCAGTAAGGAGCCTAGCCACACCTAGCAGCATGAGTCCGAGGAGAACATTTTTGGCAATCAGACAGGTCTGGTATTGTATTCTACTAATGAGTGGTAGCCATCCAGCCTGGGCGTACAGGTCACAGGTGTGTGTTAGGCAGTCAGCCCCAGTGAGAAGTCTGAAGGCCTTGTTGAGCATCACAGATATCCTCCTAAGGGCAGTAGGGGAGGCAGAGCCATAGATGACTAGACCGTAGTCAACTATGGAGGTAACAGAGCTGTGGATGGCCAGTCTAAGGCATCAGAGATCATACAGTGTTTGTACTTGCGGAGCAGGCTGAGGCATATATTGGCAGACTTAGCAACTTGCCCAATGTGCTGGGAGTAAGAGAGTGAGCAGTCCAGGGTGATGCCGAGGTAGTTGAACTGTTGAACCTGATCAAGTGAGGTCCCCTCTTGATTCTTGATGGTGAGGTGTAGAGGTTTAAACTTGCTATGAGCATTGCAGAAAGTCATAACCTTAGTTTTGTTATAGTTCACGACAAGTTTCTGAGAGCCAAACCATTTTTCCACAAGCCTGAAATCATATTGCAGTTGACTTTCAAGTAGATTAAAGTCTAGATTGCAAGAAAAGAGGACCGCATTGCCTGCGTAGAGTAG
This sequence comes from Neoceratodus forsteri, assembly GCA_016271365.2. NCBI lineage: Eukaryota > Metazoa > Chordata > Ceratodontiformes > Ceratodontidae > Neoceratodus > Neoceratodus forsteri. Next base: position 1,026,964,282 of record CM028131.1, on the reverse strand, counting down.
TATCCTCTGTTGGCAGATGACAGGGAGATTGTTAAGAAAGAGATAAAATAGTAATGGACCCAGTATAGACCCCTGAGGGACACCTGAGAGTACTGGCTTTTCAACTGAGAAGACTCCAGCATTTTTAACACTTTGGACCCTCTCACCAAGGTAGCTAGCAAACCAGGGCAGTGCATCACTGGAGATCCCAAGAGCAAACAGTTGCCTGAGTAGGAGTGGGTGATTTACTGAATCGAAGGCCTTTTTTAGCTCAATGAATATGGCCCCCCCCCCCACAAAGTCCTTGGTCCAGGGTGTCATGGATACAACCGGTGAATTCCAACAATGCCGTGGTGGTACTATGCCCTTTACGGAAGCCATGTTGTTCAGGGCACTGAATATTATGTTTGTCCAGGAACTCTACAAGCTGGTCAGAATAGCGAATAATGTGCAAGAGGGAATTGTGGATAGAGGATAATGTGCAGGGATGGAGGTACAATAATTAAGAAGTCAGTTTTCCGGAGGGATGCACATGTCCTTCTACACTGATTTGTTAAAATACAAAGCCCTACATGATCTGGGTTCAGGCTACCTAAAATAGCTCCTTTTTCTATATGTTTCTGACAACCCTCTTGCTTCTCATCTGAGGGGGGCCTCCTGAAGGTTTCTAAATCACAAATAAAGCTGTAGGAGGACCGGGCTTTTGTGGTGGCAGCTCCAGTTTTCTGGAACCAGATGCCACGAGAGCTTCAGAAGACCCCCACAGCTGATAGTTTTAAGCAGGGGTTAAAACATTATCTTTTTATAAGGGCTCACACAACTGACTTCTGAATTATTGTACCTGGCAACATCTGTACTTAAAGTTATTGATTGTGCTGCTGTCTGTTTTTGATTCGTTTTTTAAGGCACCCATAGCCTGAGGGATTGGGCACCTAAGAAATAAATATACTACTAGTACATATAAAACAACTACTTGTCCTCTGCTCCCTGCCCTGTCTCTTCTGAACAAAGAGTAGTCCAGTATTACTATATCTTAAATGTGCTCAGTGCACCATGACTCTGTAATACCACTAAATCTGGGTCGGCCTCAACCATGATGGGTTCCAGGTCTAGAATTTTGTTTCCAAAACTCCTTGTATTGATGCTCAGGACTCCCCATACCTTCCTTCCAGTGTCCACCCTGTCTTTTGCCCTGCTTTCCCCTCCCATTCCTGACTGTTTTTTTTCCCTGAAGCTTCCCCTGAGTTTTCTGCAATCATTTTCATATCCCCATTCCTTGACTCCTTTAATCCTTTACCCTTGCTTACCTGAGTTTACCTACCATTTCTTCTGTACTATCCCCATCCCTGCCTTTCTGTGCCCATGTCCTAGGGGAGTTTTCTCACTCACGGGCCATCGCTTTCTATTGGTCAATCATCCGGGGGGCGGGGGCTTTGTTTTATTGCCCCAATTAAATCTCTCACTAAAGACTGTTGTACCCCCTTCCCAGGAGGATGCAGGCTGTCTGCCTTACAGAGACCATTATTCTCCGTGATTGGCTGCCAGTCCCTCATGTGGCTGAAGCCCTCTTCCATGCACCATGCCTTCAACCAGTCATTAAATGTTCTTGTGTGGAGTACTCTTACATCTCCTCAGTCACATACAGGTAACACCTTGGAAAAAGTCATCGAGTGTGCTACCTGCTTAAGGCCCCTCCCCAACTCCTTGAATTTGCCCTGCATTACTGCTACCCTGTCCCTTGCCAGGTAATTTTTCCCCAGGTTGACAATGATGTCCTGCTCTCTCCAATCTCCTGCTATCCTAGCAATCCTCTGGATACTTTCTCCATCTCTCCAATCTGAAGCACCGGGGAGGCACTACACTTCCCTCTCCCTTACTCTCCCTGCTCCCAAGTCTATGCCCTAACAATAGAGTCTCCCACCAGCAGTTCCTTCCTTCTCAGCTTGGGGCCTCTTTCTTCCTCCTTGGGGCATGCTTCTGAGGAACCCCACTTCTTCCCTTCCCACTGTGATGGGTGCCTGCTTGCAGATACCATCCTTCTAAAGTGGCATAGAAATTCTGCAGTGGTATAGGCTGAAGAAAATAATAAAGTAAAGCAATTTAAAGTATCTAATCATTTTGCTTTCTCTTTTGTTACAGCTGCAAAGACATTTATCAGTTTTGTATTGAGCCCTTTTACTTTTTTATTTTTTATGCTAACTATGACATTAACATTTAATTTATCTTAGTTGCTTTACACAACATAATGTTATATTTATTTATAAACAAAGAAAGGTTTGATTAAACAGAACAAAACAGAATACAGTATAGTTCATTTTTCAGTTTCCTAGACTGAAGCGCTCATGTTTAAATAGATGTTTTGGACCATAAAAGTGATCACCTATTCTCTTTGTATGGCAAATGCTGCGGGGATCTACTGTGCATCCATATGGTATGTTCTCATCCTTTTCTATGGTGAGCAACTTGGTCCTAAAAAAAAGGAAAGCAGAGTACAGTATACAGTTAGTCAGCATGTTATGGTAAACAGTATTTAAATACCGGATAGTGTTCAAGTTAGACATTTTTCTAAAATGGGCTGTCATGTTTGGAGATCTGGAAAACAAAAAGAATCTAAGTCCTCTATAACCTAAAAGATTTTTTAGCATCCTTTTATATCCGCACTTTGTATGCTTTGTGCTTTTACCATAATAGACAAATTAATGGAGTTTATTTGCAATTTTATTGTATATTTTAGGTGTGTGGTAGTGCCCCTATTTTAGGGATAAGTTGGCATGTCTACAATAAACACTGATTTTTCCACTGGAATAATGCAACCATCCCTGGGTGAAATGGCTTGACATTGGGCATACCTGTTGCTGATTCCTGGTTCTCTAGAGCCTATACATTTTTGGTAATCATTGGTTTAGTGGTTTAAAAGTTATAAAAGGGTGAAACAACATACAAATGTGTTCTTTTATGGCTATTTTTTCTCTCACCAATAGCAAAAAAATGGTTGTGACTTAAAACCTACAGCTTTCAGATTTGGTAGCATTTGGCCCAAAGATGATTCTGTCATGTATAAAGCACTGAAACATGATTTTATTTTAACTTATTAAGAAAATTAAATTTTGTTTGTGTGTGTGCGTGTACAGTTAATTTTTTCACACTTTTTTTGCTGGATTTTTGTGACATTGACATACTTGCACTTTTGTGAATCAGAACCCAGTTCAATGAGATAAGACTCCAGCTTTTGGAAGCTTTATTGGTTCTGAAAGTAGGAAAACAAGAGAATCCTTTCTGCATCAAAAACAAGAAACTGTGCTTTCTGCATCAGGGAGAATGTGGACAACCTGTAATACAAGGGGTTAACTTTGAGCTTTATTTTCACCTCAGCAAGCTTGTGTGTAAAATTATTAACAGAAAACTAGCTCTGGGAAAGGTAGTTTTAATTGGTTTCAAGAAAAATAATGCACTCTTCATGCTGGTCACAGACAGGTCAATAGCAAAAAATCTTGTTGCATTGTATGAAAAACAGGAGGTGAAACTTATAAGAACCGAACGCAGTGGTTAAATTGCCAGGCAAACACATCTCATGCAAAGAGAGCAATGTTTTGTTTGCAGTGAGAGAGAAAGAGAGAGAGAGAGAGAGAGAGAGAGAGAGAGAGACTAGGACTTTAGAGAGAGAGAGAGAGACTCAGTGGAAGGATTTTTTTGCTCTGCCTGTATGAAGAGCTATCCTGTACAACCTTGTACAATAATAAAACACTACTTGCAAAGTCAAGGCAAATTTGATTTGTTTAACTCCCTATCTCACAGGTTCAGCGTGCAGTACATAAAATCCATAATATGAAACAATAAAACAAACAACAATTCTGGGCCATTGCTCAGCAGTAGCACCCCATTATAATAATAAAACACTACTTACTTCTTCTGGTTTATCAATGATTCCTGACCTATGCCTCAATGATGGTTGGTGTCAGAAATAGGATTTATACCATGCATACTCTATGCCAGTAGTTTTGTGTGTGGGTACTAGACCTAGTACCAGGGAAGCATAAAAGAAAGGTATGGATTCTGCAACAGCAAGACCTGCTGTGATTACCAGAAGAATCCCAGCCAAATTAGAAGAAGAAAGAGAAGTCCAAACTGGAAAGGCCACCTGCAACACCTGAGAGCAGTTATCCAATCTATCAAAAATGTAGGTCTAACCATTATTCTTACTAAGTGCACATTAGACATGCAGGAAACAAGATATTTGAGTTATATTTTGGGAAATGGAGAGATATAGCTATACATTTCCAAGACAGAAACTATAGCTAACAGTCCTGTCCCTAAAACAAAGAAACATGTCAGGTCATTTTTAGGCCTGACTGGTTACTACCAGAGATTTGTTCCCAGCTTTTCTCAATTAGCTACTCCTCTTACTGACCTCATGAAAAAATGGTATCTGAATAATAAGAAATGGTCCACAGAGTGGGACGAAGCCTTTCAGGCCATCAAGGCTGAATTATGTTCAGACCCAGTTTTAAGAAGTCCAGACCTTGAGAAACAATTTCTGTTACAAACAGATGTATCAGAGATAAGCCTAGGTGCAGTCCTGAGTCAGAATATAGATGGAAAGGAACATCCCATTCTTTATATTAATAGGATACTGCACAACCGAGAGAAAAAGTACTCCACTTTTGAAAAGAATGTCTTGCTGTGAAAAGGACAATGGAGTCCATTAAGTTATATTTGCTAGGAGCTAATTTTGTACTTACAACAAATCACAGTCCTCTCTGTTGGCCTAATTAAATGAAGGATCAAAATCCCAGACACACAGAGGGTTACCTGGCACTACAGCCATTTAAATTCAAAGTGATGCACAAATCCAGGAAGAAGAATGTTAATGCTGATTTTCTGTCAAGATATGGTTCAAGAATTGAGACTTCAGGAGGTTTAAAAGATAAGTGTGCATAACTGAAATGTTTGCTGTAAAGTGTGTTATGAGAATAAAGTTACTGCATATGCAAAGAACTGTAACTGTTTTAAGGTAATGTTAAAAGAAACATAAAAAAGGTTTTAGAAACTTGTTTTTTTTAAACAGGTTCCTTCTTAAAGATGGGTGTGTCTGACAGGGCTGGCTTAAGACACTGTCCCATTTGTTATGCAGAGAGAGTTAAAAGCAAGGGTCTATTATGTCCTCTCCTATTCTGTCACTTGTCTATCTCTTGCCTGTCTGATTGCATAAGCAAAGTTTCCTTGTGGCATGTAGGAATTGGTCACTCCAATGGTCCCACAGTTTCCATCTGTTTTTTCCTTTCTTCACTTGTTTACATCTATCTGTCTGTCTGTCTGTCTATCTATCTATCTATCTATCTATCTATCTATCTATCTATCTATCTATCTATCTATCTCTTTATATGTGAAACTGGGATCTCTTGGTTTGCAAATGTATATAATGATACTGTTGAAATGAATACAGAAAGAGATCTGGGTTTCTTTAAAAAATGTCAATCTGTAAAACAAAGGATTAACCTTGAGCTGTATTTTGACCTCCACAAGCTTGTTTCTAAAATTATTAACAGAAAACTAATTCTTAGGCAGAATGTCTTAATTGGTTACACCTGTTAAACTAATGTACTCTTCAAGCTGGTCACAGGAAGGTCATTGGAAAACATTGTGTTGCATTTTGTAAAAAAAAACCGAGATGAAACTTACACGAACAGGATGCAGAGATGAAATTGCCAGGCAAAGACATCTCATATAAAGACAGCAATGTTTTGTTTGGGGTGAGAGAGTCAGGCAGAGAGAGAGAGAGAGAGAGAGAGAGAGAGACTTTAGAGAGCATGTCGGAGGAAGGATTTTTGTTTGTACTGCCTGTATAAAGAGTTACCTTCTACAACTTTTTTTTATTTTATTTTTATTAATAATAATAATAAAATGCAACTTGCACGTTTTATAATTTATCCTTGTTTGTCTTTGCTTCCTGACCTATGCATTGGTTATGCTCAGTTAATGTTCTTATTCCAGTCCCTTCCAGTCAAGATACCATAACTGTACTGCCTAAGGTGCTGAGTGACCTGAAGATGTTAATGTGGTTGGGGGAAGGTATCTAGAATTAGGGGAGTTGTTGGCCTTTCCAAATGAACAAGGAGAATTGGCAATGCCAGAGATTAAAAGGCATTATTTAGCAGGTTCAGCTAGTGCCAGTTTTGACATGGGGAAAACACAAGGATTTTATCATGTTGATATGATCTGGAGAATAAGAGGCAGTTGGGTACCACTTTATCACTTCCAATGGTCAAATTTACTAGAGACATCTGGCATCTTCAAATCCATGTGTCAAACACTTGATATGCATTGTGTGTGAAGCCAGAAAAGGCACAAAAACCCAAAATGATTTTGGCTGTCTCACCCTGATGAGGAATAATGGCAGTCTTTTGTCCCCAGTATTAGACAGGGGCTATTATGGATGCCAGGGAAGAGGCCTCACTACATTCTCACAATGTGTGGAACAAGGGATGATTATTCATTCTATAGTCCTGCAGCAAAGGTATCACTTGCCACACAAAGAATATTTTAGATATTCAGAGGTGTGGCACTTCCTTTCCTCAGATGATAATATATTAAATGTGATGAGACAACAGACAGCATTAAAATAGTTTTCATATTTGGTGGTAATATTACAAAATGAATTCATATATATTGCAGAACTATACAAAATGCCAAGGAAAGGGTCCGATGCACACAACAGTATAAGAAATGAATTCAGGAGGTGGGGCAGAGATCAAGAGGAAGAATTTAGATGGACAGTGGTCCGGGTGATGGAAAGTGAGAAGATCACCAACATGAAGGAGTTTTTATGGAAGATTGGGATTTGTTTTTTCAGACCTTCTTCAGTTTCCAGGCATTATGGTACCACAACCACAGATGTTTGCTGGTGCCACTGTTGGAGTAAGAAGTTACATACATGTATCTTGGGGATGCTCCAAACTCCAGTTATACTGGCAAGATTACATGAAGGTATGAAAAAGTTCCTGGGGTAGGATTGCCTCTTTGTATTTCATGATATGATGTTGAGACTACATGGAAGTGGATCATGTAAATCTTCTAAGAGAAAATTGGTGCTGATTATGCCGAGAGCCACTTTGAAATGCATTACCATTTCAAAGGTGTTGACAGACATGCTCAGCGTATGCATTTGTGTACAGCTTTTTCAAAGTACCTACAGTATCTAGAATCATTTGCCTTTATGTAACCATGAAGCCCACGGAATTTCAGTCTAGCTCTGTTCGCTCAGTTCTTACCTAAAGGCCCCTTCATGTCATGGCCCTCCACACTATGGACCACAGTGCCAAAGATAGGAATGAATCTTTGCACTTCAGTTATAAAGCCCTTCTCACCTAATTGTTATTGCATTGTGTGAGTCCCAAGATATTATGGTTCATAGGAACACAGAGGTTGATGGCAGACAAGGACAGCCAGGCCCAGCCAGTCTGCCCATTTTTCTCTGCCTAATAAAAAGCTGCAGAACCTAAATGGTCTCCAACCTCTACCCACCTGCCCCCTTCCCCTACTAATGGTGCCTCCAGCCCCTGTTTGGCTCTGGTTTACCTTCCCTACCATTTTGTATGATAACCATGTGTTTATCCCATGCTTTCTTAACTCCTTTTACTGTTTTGGCCTCTACCACCTCCACTGGAAGGCTGTTCCAAAGGTCCACTACCGTTTCTGTGACGAAATACTTTCTCATGTTCCCTCTGATCCTTCCCCCCTCCAACTTCATATTGAGACCTCTAGTTTTTGGACATATTTTTATTGAAAGATGCTTACTTCCTGTACCATATTAATTCCCCTTAGGTATTTGAATGTCTCAGTCATGTCTTCCCTCTCTCTTCTGTTCTACAGGGAGTACAGATCTAGATCCCTCAACCTTTCCTTGTAGGGCTCATGCTGTAGGCCCTGCACCATTTTGGTTGCCCTCCTTTGTACCCTTTCCAACCTGTTTATATCCTTACGTACATGAGGCCTCCAGAACTGTACACTGTACTTGAGATGAGGTTTCACCAGTGATTTAAATTGGGGCATTATCACCTCCCTCTGCCTACTGGTTATACCCCTCCCTATACAACTCAACATACGATTTGCCATTCCCACTGCCTTATCTCATTGTTTCACCACCTTTAGGTCATCTGAAATGATAACCCCCAAGTCCCTCTCCTACCCTGTTACTGTGACTGCTCCCCCTCCCCACAGTTCACATGTGGCCCTTGGGTTTTTATGCCCTAAGTGCATGATTCTGCACATCTTTGTGTTGAATCTCAGTTGCCAAGTTCTCAATCAGTCCTCTGACTTTCCCAGGTCCTCCTTCATCTTTTCCACCTCACTGGTGCATCCACCCTATTGTAGATTTTTGTATCATCTGCAAATAGGCACACCTTCCCTTCCAAATGTACCACAATATCTCCAATGTAGATATTAAAGAGGACTGGGCCCACTAATGACCCCTGTGGCACACCACTTGCCACCCTGCACTCCCTTGAGTGAACCCCATCTACTACCACCCTCTGGCTTCTACTGCTAAGCCAACTCACCACCCATCTCAGTATTTTAGGACCCACTTCCAGACTGCTCAGTTTGTTCACCAGATGTTTATGAGGGATGGTGTTGAATGCCTTGCTGAAGTCCAGGTAGGCCATGTCCACCTCCCTTCCCTGATCCACCACCCTTGTCACCCAGTCAAAAAACTTGATTAGGTTTGTCTGGCAGGACCTCCCCTCTGTGAATCCACGTTGCCTCTGGTCATGTAGGCCACTGGCTGCAAGGTATTACACAATTCTCTCTTTAAGGAGCGACTCCATTACTTTCCTGCCACCGAGGTCAGGCTGACCAGTCAGTAATTAGCCATCTCTTCTCTACTACCACTTTTGTGGAGAAGCACCACATCTGCCCTCATCCAGTCCCTTGGAACCTCCCCAGTGTCCAATGAGAGGCTGAACAGCGATACTAAAGGTGTCACCAGCACCTCACTGAGCTCCCTTAGCACCCTAGGATGACCTGCATCTGGACCCATTGCCTTGTCTACCCATAACTTGGACAGTTCTTTAAGGACATTTTCCTCTGTGAATGGACTAGTATCCACCTCCTGACCCTTCATGCTGTTTCTTTGCAACACCAGATCTTTTCCTTCCCCCCTTCCATGAAAACAGAACAGAAATAATTGTTCAGTAAGTCTGCCTTCTGGCTAGCCCCTTCTACTGCATCTCCCCCCTCCCCCTACCAGTCTCACTATTCCTGCCCTGGACTTCTTTTTCTCACTGACATATCTGAAGACTGTCTTTTCTCCCTTCTTTACCAATTTGGCTATCCATTCCTCGGTATCTACCTTCGCCTTCCTAACTATCTGCCCTGCCACCCTTTGTTTCCTTTTGCATTTCATTCTGTCCTCCTCCTCCTCCTTCTGTGTACTTTTGTACCTCTAGAAGACTATTTTTTCCCTTACTGATCTCGCTACCTCACAGGAGAACAAAAGCATCCTCTTTCTTTTCTTACCTTTGCTGACCTGTCTTACGCAGAGTTCTGTGGCCCTTTCAATTCCCCCTCTGATTACTTCCCATTGCTCCTCAACCTCTCCTGTTTTCTCAATGCCTGCTAGGGCATTCTTGAGGATCTCCCTCATTTTATTAAAATCTGCATGCCTGAAGTCCATAATTTCCTTGTTCTTGTGTGACTCATCTCTGCCCCAGTTCTTATTCTGAACTACACCTTGTGATGATCACTGGAACCTAGATTATCCCCCACCGTGACATAGGTGACACTATCCCTGTTGGTAAGGACCAGGTCCAGTATTACCCTCCCTTGAGTTGGTTCCTGTAAAAGTTGTTGGAGGAACTCTGTCTGCAAGGAGTCCAGTATATCCCTGCTCCTGGTTGTTGCCACTGCTGGGAGACTTCAGTCTACATCAGGGAGATTGAAGTCCCCCACCAATAGCAATTCCCCCTTTTGGGCCATCCTTTGTATTTCTCATATTAGCTCCCTGTCTACTTCTTCCTCCTGTGTTGGAGGCCTCTAAATCACACCTGTGATTCTGTTAACTCACATACATTTATTTTATACCCTTCAGTTCAAAATTATCTCTAGTTGTGTGACTCCTAGATACACCCTGTCTAGGCATACTGGTTATCTGCGTGCTAAATCTTGTTTTTCTCACAACTGTGCCACACTCTTGCTAATTGATTTGTGTTCTGAGAGTGTCAGCTGTTTTGCTTGTTTTTTTTTTTGGTGTATTCCATAATTATTTATACCCCATGTTCCCATTCTGTATACATTCCCACCTTATTGTTTTGCTGTCATAGTTTATTGCCTAGATCTGTTACAGTGTTTTAAAACTTCAACCAGCCTACACATTTTTTTCATAGTTGTTTTTTTGTGTTGCAGCTGTATATTGCATACCACTACCTCACTACCATGATCCCTACACTCCTCTGCTTTCTCCAGTTCTCCTCCCTTCCCCTCCCTTACCCCAGTTACCCTCCCCATCTTCCTCTACCTCTCCTCCTGTCCCACCATCTTCCTACACCTGTGCCCTTCTCCCACTACCCACCCTGAGCTCCTTCTCTCTCTCCTTCTCTCTCCCTCCCTCAACATGGAGTTTTTTTCACCATGGCCTCCTCTCCTGTCACTATCCCCCATCCCCCTGCTCTCCACCTCACTCCAAGGGGAGGAAGTCCTACTCTATCCATCTCCTCATTCTCCTGCTCTTCCTCATGTCTGGTGATGTAGAATTCAACCAAGGTCCCTCAACCACCCCTCCCCCACCTCTGTTACTGCCAAGAGCCTTAGCATTTTTCATCTCAGTCCTAGGAACCTTCTCCCTAAGCTCAATCTTCTTTCTGTTTGGGCCCAACAACACTCTCCAGACAGCTAAATCCTGGTTCTTCTCCAGGATCCCAGATTCTAGCCTGATCCTTCCAGACTTCCATCATTTTAGGCAGCATAGGGGAAAATGTGGTGGAGATCTGGGCATCTAAGTTTGCCAGAGCCTCTCCTGCCCCCTCCGGACAACAGAGAGGCTATATCCTCCTCCAATTTATTTTTCCTCGTCAAACTCTCATTCCCCTCATCTGTCCCCATCTTCACTGGGGTTTCTTTGCCTCACTCAAGATCTCACCAGTCTCTCTGACTTTCTTTCCAACATCACCTCATACTCTTCCACTGGTGAACTCATTCTTCTTGAGGACTTCAAAATAAATTGGCTCTCCCCTCCTCCAGATCGACCACCCAATGGATGGAGTCCCTAAATTTATCCTAGGTTAAGGCTGAGCCCACATGGCTCAATCCCCATTCCTCCAACCACACTCTGTGGACTGAGTTCTTTCCTTCCACCCCTACTACATTGCTGCAGCAGCCATTTTTCCAGATTCCTTCGGTGACCACTGCATGACGTCCTTCATCAGGAAAATCTGGCATCCCCCTAGCCCCAAAATATATCTGGGTGAGCTGCCTCTAGTCAATGAACATCAGTGCTCTCCTGAGTGACCTTGCTGAACCAGACTGCTCTGCCATCTCCTTGACTCTAACATTGATGTAACATTCTCTCTGTTTTTCATTCCAAATTCTCCTCAGTCTAGGACTCGTACTCCCCTCAGGAAATCCAGTGTCAAATCTTCCCGTCTCCCCTAGATTTCCACTGATATCATTGATCAATGTAAGTCCCCTGATCTCATGTGGGCCCACTATAAATTATCCCACTCCCTTTCTGATCTCCTCCACTACTAGGTCCTGAGAACAACATTGCACAAAGGCTGTCTGGGCTGTGCAATCCTATTATATCAAAGCCAACCTCAGCTCTCCAGACAAATTCTAGAAGGTAATCCACTCCTTTTTTGATCCCCCTGCCCAGTCTGCTTCCCATCCTCTTGGTTAATAGTGTGGCTGACCCTTCCTCTGTTGCTGCTCACTTCAGTGAGTTCTTCACCACATCTGCCCTACCCTCTTCTCTCACTCCAGGATCCCCCTTCCCCTCCTTCACCCCCTTCCTCACCCCCAATCCACCAGGGTTTCCATTCCCCCATCACTACTCAGGAAACCCTGTCTTTCCTTTCCTCCCTCAACCACTCAAAGTCTAACCCCGACAGGCTTGACCCTAAACTCCTCCACTTCTCTACTCCTGCAATTTCCTCACCACTCAATTACCTGCTCAACCTTTCATTCTTCCTCTGTTCCATTCCTCAGTCCAAGAAGATTGCCAAAATTCTTTCACTTCACAAAGGAGATGCCCCTCCTCCACTGTCAACCTTTGTGTTATCTTCCTCATCCCCTCCCTTACTAAGCTGCAAGAAAAATTAGTCTACTCTAGACTACCTCATATCTTCCAGTTTCCTTTCCCCCTTCCAATCTGGCTTCCAAAAGCACCACTGCACAGTCTCCTCCCTTCTGCTTGTCACTGATTTCATCCTTTTGGAGATGGATCAGGGGCACATCACGGCTACCATTTTTATCAATCTAGCCAAAGTCTTCAGCTCAGTGTCCCACCCCTTCCTCCTGGACAAACTCAGCTCTGCAAGCTTCTCAGCTCCCACCATTGATTGGTTCTGTTCTTACCCAATGAGCCATCAACAGTCGGTTCAAGCTGGAGACATTTTATCACCACCCATTTCCATCCAGGCTGTGGTCCCACAGGGCTCCATCCTAGGTCCCATGATGTTCTACATTTTTCTGAATGACCTACCTCTACCTGTACCAATTTGCATATACACATGTATGCAGATGAAACAGTCATTTTTACCTCCAGGCCCTCTACCACATCTGTGGAAGACCTGATCCAGCAGGATTTCCACAATGCCCTGCACTGGTTCCACTCCAACCATCTCTGAGCCAGGACCAAACAAAAAGGTGTCTCTGACCTTTGGTACCAGCCAGAAACTAGCCAGGCTCTTAAAACTTCCAGTCTTGTCATGCTGGATGCTCTTGAAGCAGTGCTGTTCTTCAAGTACCTCAGTGTGTGACTCAACAGCAAGCTTCTAAGTCCACATTGATGCCATCCATGCAAAATTCTGCCCCCAAGTTGGGTGCTCTGCATCATAATAAAGACTGTCTATCCCCACTATCCCGCCTGTGAGCTGGTCACCAAAGTGGTGCTCCCAGTTCTAGACTATGCAGATGTTGTCTGTGGTACTGCCCACTCCACTTCCCTAGCCAGACTGGACACCCTCTGCAATGTTTTTTTTTTGCTTAGCTACAAATTCCCCCTTCATATACATCACTTCTCCCTCTATTCCTCTCTATCCATCTTCCACCTACCCTCACATTGGCATTCACACTGTACCTCCTTCATTTCCAAATATGGGTGTGGCTCCCCTCCCTCCTACCTCAACTCATCTCAGCTTTATTTATAAAAAGTGTAGTTCAAGATATCAAAGCACTTATACAGTTACTAAAAACAAATACAGCAGTTAAAATCTCAATAAATAGTAAAATAAATAACCATCTCAACAGATCATTCAAATTCAGGGAAAGCACGAGTGTAAAAATAAGCTTGTAATGCAGATTTAAAACTCTCCACAGTCAGGCACTATCTTATCCGGCAAGGTAGAGTTCCATGGGGTAGGGGCCACATAAGCAAATGCCTTGGCACCCGAGCTCTTCAAACAAACCCTGGAAACCTCTAGCAATCCCTCATCAGTGGAGCAGAGTGGGCAGAGAGGGTGGTAGGGGTGAAGAAGATCTTGCAAGTAACACAGTTCTTGTCCATGCAGGGCTTTATAGGTCAGCAAACTAACCTTGAAGGTGGTCTGCCACTGAACAGGCCCCCAGTGTAGGCCACGGAGCACAGGCATGACATGGCAAGATCGAGATAAACCAGTCAACAGCCTGGCAGCCGCATTCTGCACCAGCTGCATGCATCATATCTCAACCCCCAGTAGTCCTAGGTAGAGAGAGTTGCAGTAGTCAAGGCGGGAGGTCACAAAGGCATGGACCAGTATTGGAAGGTCATCAGGCAGGATCAGGTGCTTAATCTGGGTGATATTCCTTAGATGGTACAGTAAAATGAGGTCTTGACAATGGATGACACCTGAGATTTAAACATCAATCCATTGTCAAAGATAATGCTTAGATTTTGCACCAGATCAGAGGTCATCAGCTGGCTGCCTCCAAGCCAAAGCCCAGAAGGCTGCCCCGCTGAAAGCCCCTCTGCCCGATGGCCTGGGTCCACAACCCACACCTCAGTCTTGTCAGGGTTCAAACTTAGCCAATAAATTTCAAAAAGTCCCACCCTCACCACCACCATATAAACGCTTCTCAATATACTTGGTGTGCAATAGACTTTTATTAACGGTGCCGACTAACACATCTTGATGTGTTTTGGAAATAAAAGATTCCTTTATCAAAAGACATGTCAAAAAACAAGAACCACATCCTTATATACCAGAAAGTGACATCTTAAAAAAGTTCTGTAATGACGTCATCACTACTGAGACAAAGTGCAAGTGCATGTAAATAAATGTGAACACAAACACCACAAATGCCATAAATACCATGTATAAGTACATTAGTATATATGCAACTATTAAATATATAATATCTGATAGAACAACAGCCGTTATAGCTAGATAATAAATTGATCCTGCTTTCAAGGCCTCCAGTGCAGTCACATGTGATGTCTACTTTCAAGGCTTCCTTTGCAGTTCATGGAGAGGATCATAAATATTGTGGATGGTAAGATGGTCCTCCAGCTGCAGTGTGACCACCTTCTCAATAACCTTACCCACAAAGGGAAGGTTAGAGACAGGTCTGTATTTAATGAGACAATCATGGTCAAGAGAGGATTTCTTAAGGAGAGGTGTAACCATCGCCTCCTTCAGGGTGTCCAGGAACACACCTCTCTCTAATGAACACCAGACTATCTCAGCTAGGACCTGGCTGATTACATCAACACACCCCACTAAGAGGTGTGTTGGGCCAGAGTCCAAACTACAGCTGGTCAGCCACATACTCTGGATGATCCTCATGATATCCATGATCGCCAACTGGTCAAAGTCAGACCAGACAAACCGAGGGTCTGCAACCTCCCACCGAACATTACAACACCCATTGGAACAGGCTGCATGGATCTCGGACCCGATGTCGACGACCTTATCTGCAAAGAATCAAACTCTTGTGACAATGATCTTCAAGACTGCAGACAGGCAGGACTGCACAATCTGTCTATAGTTCTGAATAGCTGAGCTGGTCGATTCTGAGCAGCAGCGATCTCCCCGGACAGGAATTCTGCCTTCTTATGGGAGATGGTCGATTGATACTCAGTATAGTGAGTCATCAATATACGTTTGTCGGCATCAAGGCCCAATTTATGCCAGTGCCATTCCAGCCTTCATCCTACTTTCCTCAACTCCCTCAAGATCCCATCAAACCAAGGGGACCGACCAAGGGTGAAGGGAGAGGGAATGAATCCGGACAGGAGCTATGGAATCCAGAGCCTAGCCACAGCCCTATTATAGGACTGTATCAGATTTTCCAGATCCGAGCTTGCACTTGGAAAGCCCGATAGATCCAACCCCGCCAATAGGCCATCTGGGGTCACACCCCTTAAAGGGCGATATTGGACCATCTCTGTAGGGTCAGGCCTATAGGGTGGAGCCTGGAAATTTAACCTTATAGTGTGATGATCAGACCATCCAACCGGCTCCACCGCCAGGTCAGAGGTCTCCATCCCCAGTAGGAACACCAAATCCAATGAGTGACCATATGTGTGGGTTGCATAGGTAACAACCTGTGTGAAGCCCAACAAATTCATAAGTTGGAGGAAGTCCTGACCAAAGTGTGAGAGTTGTTTTGTCATCCCAAGCATTGAAGTCCCCCAGAACCACCCATCTGGGGGACTCCAGCACCACGTTGATGATGAAGTCCACAACTTCCTGCAGGAATTGCTTCTCACCCTCAGGTGGACGGCAGATGAGAAGAACCTGCACCCATAACCTGATCCCATGATATATTCAAAGGACTTGGTCTCCACCACTGGCACATCTACAAGGCCCAATTCCATTTTAAAGCAAATGGCTACACCCCCACCCCTATGATCCAGCTTTGATTGATGTATCACCGAGAACCCAGCTGAATTGTTGACTGAAGAACTGGGCCAGGTCTCAGTGGTGCAAGCAAGGTCAGATGACTAAACAAGATCAGCAATCACTGCTATCATGTTCTTAATAGACCTGGCATTGCCTGACACTGCCCGAGTAGGCTGGCCGTGTCACTTACCCCCCCCAAGGAGGAGCCCTTTGGTATGGGATCCAGACAGGGAGGACCCCTCTTGGGTATCTATTTCACCCCAGGGTGTCTTCTAGTCCCCATGCCACCAATCTGTCCACCCTCACTCCTCTCCTTTCTTCAGTCACCCCTTCTCTATTCTCCCTCCACTTCAGGGACCAGAAACCCTGCTCCACTCCTCATTCTCATTCCTCTGCTGGGCAGTCTGCCTTCCCCTATCACCTTCCAGTACTCTGGAACCTGCTTCCCTATTCCCTCCACCTTTCCACCTCCCCATGCTTTTTCTGGCACCAGCTAAAACTCCTTCTACCTGAACCTGTTTTCCCATAGGAAGCCCTCCCTTCTGAGACTGGAAGCACAGAGGTTTGGTTCTTTCTGACCTGACAGGCCTCTAATGCACTGCATTGCTTGCTTTTGGACATTTTCTGTTGTATTATTCAGTATTATTTTGCACTTGTATAGGCATGACTTACTGTTCATTAACCTGCACTTTAATCTGTTCCATGTTTTGTGGCTGCCAGGTATTATATACTGTGCCATGTCTGCACTTTATTCAATACCATGAAATGTACTGTGTTATGCTCGCTGTACCTCCAAAAACACCTTTCCCCAGGTCACAGCTTTAAATAAACCTTGGCTCAGTGTGCCTTTTCCAGTCACCAAGTTTCAAATAAATAAGTAAATACATGCTAATCTGGAGCATTTGATTTAGTGAAGGCCACTGAGTAGTGTCTGTTTCTGCTTGAACTTCCATTACTTAAAATATACTGCAGATGTAAATGTACAACTTGTTTAGAGAATAGGTGAGATATCTGAACTAGTAACAATCTGATTTTTACAGCTGCATAGAGTCTGATGTAGTGTGAGAAAAAGGGGTCTGACCAGAATGCCTAATGCAGCACAGCTTGCTCTATACACCTTCCATACGCTGAGCAGAGTTGAAGCACACCATGTAATGGTATGCATGAATCAGCTTGCATCCTCTTCCTCTCTCTCCCTCCCTCCTCCTGCTCTCGCCACTCAGCACACTTCCTCTCACTCTCTTCCCCCCTCCCTCCTCTCTCTCTCCTCAGTACAAATTGTCTTCCCTTCCCACACACATGCTCTATTTTCTTGTTTGACTACCAGACAGGACCGCACTGAAAACAAGATGCTGCTTAGGGTTGCCACCTACCCATTTTTTTTTACCTGAGGGTTCAGTTTTCTGATGCCATCTCCAGTCATCCAGTTTCCCTGCTGCCTACTATGATTTTCTGACTTCTTCCAGTTTTGACTGCCAGTTGCCAGCCAATTCCACAACACTGGTAAAAGAAAAGACAAAAAAAAGCACGGAAAAAGACCTATTGTAATGCGAGTCACAGAGCAAGTGAGTCAGTACCATTTGGGAGGCAGTGAGAGTGCTTTGATTAAGTGTCCAGTTTAGAGTGCTAAGCAGACTGAGTGTTCTTGTGAAGATCCTCCCTACTGTAATTTCAACTGCAAGCTACTCCATCGTGAGCTCCCACTTCTTTCTGTCTACAAGGTGCAACTTAAGGTCAGATGCTAGCTTGTACAACTGGCCAAATGGGAGCTCTGATTTTTATAGCAAAACAATGCATTGCTGCCTGTATTGCTAAGCTGGCTCTAAGAGAGGCGTGGCCATAGTCAGAAGGGCGGGGCCAGGGGCATGGCTATATAGGTCCAGTTGTGGAAAAGTTTAAAGGTGGCAACCCTATTAATTAAATTTTAGCAAACTCAACCCTGGCCTATACATAAAGAGTTATCACATTTATAAAGCATCTTAAAATCTGTAGTGTTTACAGGGGTGCAGCTGGTGTGTGACCAAGCAAAAGCAAACAGTTATAATAGCAGTGCCCCCCCAACTAAAGCTGCTTTAAAGCATACAATTCATGAAAATTACTCAATTTTCTTACTTTTGTTTCATCATTTCAACATGTTAGAGGGATTCTTGGTCTCATCATTCAGCCAAACTGTGATTAGCCTGACTACCAACAACAAGGTGCCCTACTCATTGACTAGGAAAAAGCTTCATATTTTAGATTTTACCATGCAATTATGAGCTGTTGTTCCCCTGCTTTCTCTCTGTCTTGTGGGCAAACCACTGTCTGGATTCAAAAAGCTTCATATTTAAAATTTTACCATGCCATAATGGCATAGTAAAATTTAAAATATGAAGCTTTTTCCTGACCAACGAGTGGGGCACCTTGTTGGCAGTTAGGCTAATCACAATGCAGCTGAATGGTGAGACCAAGAACCCCTCTAACATGTTGAAATGATAACAAAAAAACAAGAATTGCAGGCTTTAATGCAGCTTTTTTTTGGAGGGGGGGGCACTGCTATTTTAACTTTTAACCCTATTAATTAATCACAAAGCATGGCCTGCCAAATTGTACTGTCACTGTGCTTACTTACTGAATTTGTGACTTTACTTATTTTATCCCAATAATTAATTACCCTTTAATATCCCTAATAAAGCCAGGAAAACTGTAACTAAACACAGAGGACTGTGTGGCATGAATGTCAGCCACCCGCCAATCACCCCCTTTAAACCAGAACAGAAAGTACAGTAATCCCAGAGCACACATAACTAGAACTTTCTAGTTTTGCACCAAGCAGGACCTGCTAAATTACAGAGTTATGACTCAAGGTGGGGGGTTCTGACTCCTCTGATCCATCTGAGCTGTGCGGCATGTATCTGTTCAGTAGTTGCCATCAGTAGCAGGAGGAACAAGTGACCTTCAACTCATACATCACACAGTTCAATTGGAAACACTTTTTTCAGTTTTGATCATTGTAAGTAAATGATGCAGAGTTATGGCTCCAGAAGGTGGTGGTGGTCCAGTTAGCTAAGAGTTGATATTGCAAGGCAATGGGGCTGAGTGAGTGAAGTGGCACGCCAAATGTTTATTATTTAGTTAACAGATTGTAAGACATCTTGAGCGCAGTGCGCCTAACTGCTTTGGTGCCCTGACAACTGGTCAACAGATGCATGTGTATAAACACAGCAGTCACAGCGTTTATGTCAAACAAGCACTAATTCCCCCGGGAATGTCTTCATTCACTCTTCTTGCTATACTCCTAAGTGATCTAGAGATAGAAGGGCATAACTGGGTTTCTCAATGTGAAATTGATACCAAAATTGGGAGACTAGTACTCTACATTTACAGGGGTGGGGAAAATAAGCCTCATAGTAACCAAAACAAGTTCTGGGATAGAGAAAATAAATGGCAAAAGGCTTTTAACTTAATATGAGGCAATGTGAGATTACATTATATGCAACTTTGTAATGACACTAATAAATCAAATTAATAGTTAAAGGAGGTGTTTTGAACCTGGAAGTAACTGTATCCCCTGTAAAACCAGTTTCTTTCAATACTGATTTCAGCATTGTTACTGTTCCAGATTCAAGTGCCTTTTGTAAACTGCAAGGTAATAAATAGCTGGTATAGGATAGCAAAATGCTACACATATCAAAGGGTAATGCTAACCATTTTCTGAACTGCATAGTACTAGTTTGCTAATCATTTTTAATATTTAGGTTTAAAGTTCACACATTCAAAACCAATTAAAGTTTAAGCATTTTTAATTTTGCTAATCAACCTGTGCCATGTGCTATGCATTTTCACAGTTGATTAGCAATTCCTTATACAAAAGGAAATGAATCAGTGGTTGGGGGTGTGTGAGTCATTCAGTGTCCAAGCTCTGGTCTTGCCCACCCATTGGTTGCCAGTCTGTATCATGAAAAAGCAAAACAGAAGTTGCACCAGGAGTAGTGGTAAGTGAAGTCCATGCACTTCACTACGCGGAGCACTTTGCATCATAACCACAATTATGTGAAGTACTCCGCAATGCAAAGTGAATAACTTTGCACTGAATTTTAACACAAAGTCCCATTGTTTCCTATGGACTTCCCACAGACTTCGCCTTTGCTTTTGGCCTTTGAAGCAAAGTTTGCAGTGAATCATGGGATGGCAGGTCACATGGACTCTAGATTGTCTTGCACAGCCTCAGTTCTGCGTAGTGTGTGTAGTGGAAAGCTGGGGACAGTTTGTTCTCAGAGCTCTGTGAATCAAACCATTGAAAAACCTTTTAAAAATCATTTTTGAGCCAATTTATTTGGTCAAAATTTAGTACACAGATTGTAGGAAACCCTCCTGTGCTTATGTCATTGAGTGTTTATTGTTATTGTGTGCATTTTGAATGTTAGTTTAGAACATTCAGTCTGTGTGCTGACAGACACTGTAGAAGTGTGCTTTGGGGGAGGGGTGGATCTGTGGTGAAGGGAGATTCACAGTGAGAAAAGAAGTCTTTCTAACAGTTGTTGGGTAGCTAGTGTGTTAGTATTTTTGTGTTCATGTACACAATAATACTTGTAGCAAGTTTAGATAATATTTTGCTGTTTGCTGTGTTGCTGTGGCTTTTTTAAGTTGGTTTAAAAGATGTGGTTGTAGTGTACTGAACTGTTAAATTTTCTGTGCATTACCTTTAGTGTGTGGGTGGGTGTGTGTGTGTGTGTGTGTGTGTGTGTGTGTGTGTGCGTGTCATCAAGTCAGACACATTTTATTGTGCCACACCATAATCGCAGCACTGTGAATCTCTTATCTGTCTGTGGTATTTTTTACTGCTTTGTTCTATCTAGGTAGTGGACTGGTACTGCAGCTGTCCCCCCCCCCCGCAAAAGAAAGTATTATTTTTCCAGTTTTGGATTTGTGACCACTGGTTAAGGTGTTGTTCTACCTGTGCGACTGCATCTCTCGAGTGCTCAATCTCCATCTATCTGTGCGGCTGCATCTGTTTAGGGCCCAATCTCCATCTGTAAGATACAGTTGTTTTTTTGGCTTCCCATCCACCCCAAAGTTCAGAAATCTAAATTTGTTGTTAATTTTCTGTGTAATCCCAAGAAAATGCCCACAAAGAGACGTGGATGCAAAGATGTTTCTGGCCATGGCACTTCTGCCAGTGGCAAGAGTGGCCGTGGGCATGGGTGTGGTAGTACATAGCACACATAGCATAAGAGCATAGTTGACTGCAGTAAAGGGATTTCTCAGACTGTGTTTTCACAGTGCAATCAGTTGCTTCAATGATGGTTAGAGATGCTGTTGCCCCTGCTGGTGGTGGTACTGAAGTTGGTGATGGCATGGGTATTGCCACACGTTCAACCTGTGACAAGTTAACAGGTTGCCAAAATATTGTGGAGTCCAACGATGTGAGTCAGAGTGTAGTTGATGTCACACTCCCCATCCCCGTCCCCATTCCCAGAGTAGTAGAACATGATTCTAATCCTGACAATGACTCACAATCACAATCGCATGTTTCCAGTGCTGTTGAGGTTATGCCTGGGCCATACAAAAATTCAAATGATGAAGAAAAAATAGTGTATGATCATACTGAGGCTGTGGTTGGACTTGGGACGTGTTCTCCACAGGACAGCATCCAAGCTGAAATAGTGGATGTGGATGATGATTATGATGATGATTTCAGTGACCCCAGTTGGGAACCAGAGAAAAAGAAAGTAAAGGTGGCTGTGTGTAAACAGTCTGTTATTGAATCCTCCCCTTCTCAAAGTTGCGATGTAGCTGTGTCTGATGATGATGATAACCCAGTAATAGTCGCAGATTGTGATGGTCAGGTAGAGTCCAAGTATTCCCGACAACATAAATCATGCAGTACACCCCCCATTTCAGTGACTAAAAAACTGGAGCCCAATATGCAGCATCAGGGACATGTGAAAAGTAGGGCATTAAAATCCCTAACTTAGGATTTTTTTTGTACAAGATGCAAGTGATGAAACAGTGGCAATCTGCTAGCTTTGCCAAGCACATGTGAGGCGTGGTAAAAAGGGTAGCCATCTGGGCACTGGGGGCCAGCATACATATCTGAAGAGCAGGCACATGGTACTATGGACTCAGCACCAGAGGGGAGCTAATGCCATAGTGGGGCATTCATCCTCATCTACCTTATTGAGTATGGTATCCTCCCCTTCCTTGACTGGAAGTAGCCCAAGTAGCCATGTCTGTATCAGTGGTGAAATAACACAGGAGGATTACTACAGGCATGAGGAGGAGGAGGAGGATTTTGAATTGTCAAGTAGTGGTCAGAGTAGAAGTGGTGGTGGTCTATGCAGTATTTCTAGTACATTAACCCCTGTGCATAAAATGGAGAAAATAACATCTTTTGTTGACTTGCCACCTGTGAACCCCTCATTACATGGCAAAAGCACACCACCCATGGCAGTTTGCAGAGCAGAGCCATTTGGCACACCACATGCAAAACGGGTAACAATGTAGCCCATGTTGCACAGTCTTTTTGCCCAGAACATGAAATACCCACCAAATCATATGGGGTCACATGAACTGAATGTTGCTGTAGCGGAAATGCTGGCAATTGACCTTTTGTCCTTCTTCTTTGTGGAGAATTCTGGATTCCAGCATTTTGTGGCATGATCCTGTCCCAAATGGAAAGTCCCGTCCAGGACCTACTTTTCCTCCTGTGCTGTCCCAGAGTTACATTGGACTGTGACAGAGTCTGTAAGATATGCCCTTCCACATTCCTCATCACCATGCAAACACTAAAGTATGGATATGTGGACAAGTGGCAAAACAGCAGGTAGTTCCTATCTGTATATTACTGCACATTGGGTGCAGGTACCAAGGGTTGTCTTTGCTGGCGGGATTGGAAATCAGTGTAATAAGTCAGACTGTCATGGTAGCAACCTTCAGAGAATTAGACAGCATGCGATGCTTGCAATGCGCAGTGTAGCAGGGTCCCACACAGGTGAAACCATGCTAGAATTGTTACTGACAGAAATTGATGAGTGGCTGAACTCCCATCCCTAATAGCTGGCTTTATAACAAGTGACAATGGATCAAACATTTTTAAATCTATCAACAATAGTGGCTTTGTGAGAGTTCCCTGCATGGCCCACTGTTTAAATCTTGTGGTACAGGAGTTTCTGCAGCACCATGACATCAAGCAAATGCTGACAGTTGCACACTGCATCTGTGCCCACTTTGCACACTCTGGAAATGCCCGTGACCAACTTAGGCAGCTGCAGATTCAAAATAGCCTCTCTCAGCACTGCCTCAAGCTTGAAGTTGTCACATGTTGGAACTTTACACTTTACATGGCGGAATGGTTGTATGAACAGTATAAAGCCATCTCCAAATACGTGGTAATACACACTAGCTGTGACAGTTCAGGGGCCTCAAAGTCTATGACAACTGAACAATGGTGCCTCATGGACTCATTGATATCAATTTTGAGGACGTTTGAACATGCTAAACAGGCAGTGAGTGGTGACACTGCATACATTAGTCAAGCCATTCCATTGCTGTGGGTGCTGAGGCAGACTTTTGAATCTGCACCCTAGCCTTACTAACATGCTAACACACTAAAATGCCAGCAGAATAGGCCTATTGGTCTTTCGTGTCTGCTCGTTTGGTCAGCCCCCACCCTGGGAGCTGACCTTGCTGCCCCCCTCGCCTTCTCTGTCTTCACCCTTCCCAGTTCCAGATATTCTCGCTGCACTGGATTTTGCTTCCAGAACCCTTCCCCTGTACCTGTCCCACCCCATCTTGAACCCCTCCACCGTCTCTCCCTCCACCAGCCCCCTGGGCAGCGCATTCCATGGCTCCACCACCCTCTCAGTGAAGTAGCACCTCCTCCTCCTTTCTCCCCTCCAGCTTCCACCCATGCCCTCTAGTTGCCTTGATGTGTCTGGAGGTAGGTCAAGCAGTGCATTACTGAAACACATGCTTACAGTATTTGACCGCAATTGCCACATCACCATTATTCAGCAAAGTGCAGAATTTGGAATAACAGTAATGCTGGACCCACGACACAAATATGACATTGCATCCTTATTGGAGGGAGGGCCTGATCAGGTTAAAAATCTGACTGAAAGCTGGTCCGATTGGTTCATGGGGCACAGAAGTCACGTGCAAAGTTCTGCAAACCACAGCATAACAAGGCTGAAGGTCACTGTGGAGTAAGCACATCCAGTAAGGTGGCAGTGGGGCAATGGGGGTGTCAGCAAATCAGGTTGCCATTAACCCACTTTGGGGAGCTTTGTCTCAAGTAGGAATCTGTGACCTCGATTAATCCTCTGAACTCATCAGGACTGCGTGCAGCACAGAGCATGGTGACACCTATTTGGCAGAAAACAGGCTTCTGTCAGTACTTGACGATCCTCTTGTATACTGGAGTGGCAAGGTGAATGAATGGCCAGAGGTGACTTCAGTAGCACTGAAGTACCTGACCAGCCCACCCTCCAGTGTAAGTGTGGAGAGGGTATTCAGTTCTGCAGGGGCAATAGTGCGTGACCATCGTACTAACCTCTCACCTACAAATGCCAGCATGCTGACATTCATAAAAATGAATAAAGGTCACACAACAAGTTGAACTACCACATCTGTGTTTGTACCCCATCATGATGATGGTTGTGCTGATGATGTGGGCAAAGCAGACCATCCTGGTGGCAGCATCAAATGGTTTACCATTGAGGTTGATGATTCAGTCATGGAAAAATAATTCCCTAGTGGGCACAATTCTGACCTTGACGGCAGCTTCCTCTTTGATCAGGAGGATGAGGAGGATATTGCTGGTAGTGTACAATAGATTTAAAGGCTGTCACATTTCTGTAATGTTAACATTTTTTGTCTTTTATAAAAGAAAAACAGTGTACTTGACTCTCATTCCATATGACAGATATGCACAAATAATGACCATCATTCTATTTTACCTTCTCCTTGGTAGATTTTCCGAGTACACTTAACAGAATGTGTGCTGTCATTAGCAAACACAGTCAGCCTCATAAACATAACTGTCTAGTTGTTGTCGCCACTTAAATCCTGCTGATTAAATGACAGCTATCCTCCTCCTGACACTGAAAGACTGTAGCACACCATATCCAGCCACACGTCTTGATGAGAATGAGAGACAGTGATATTGTGCCCATGCCCAATAAATGAACCCACAGTCTGCCACAGCCACCTGTCTACATGAGAGTGAGAGACAGAGAATGTGTACCTGTGCCCATGCCCAGAACAAGCACACAGCCAACCAAAGCCACCTGTCTACATGAGAGAGAGAGAGAGAATGTGTACCTGTGCCCATGCCCAGAAGGAACCCATAGCCACCCACAGCCATCATGCTTCTTATTATCAGTAGTTTACAGTGAGTACGTACTAATTTGTCATACTATGGTTTTTCCTTGAACTGTGTGAATGCTTCCTTAACTATTTTATAGATGCCTTTGTCCCCTAATACCAGCAACTGATTTTTTTTTTCCACAGGTTCCAGTTACAAACAGTGTTAACAGGACAGGAGGAGCACTGTAGTACTACAACCACCCAAAGGATATAATTTCAGGTAAGTATCAATCTTATTTCTTCTGTTCTTTTTTGTCTTTCATTTTTTCAAGCCGGTGTAAAGCATACAACAGAGGTGACATACAGACCAGATAATATATTTTTCATGCACATCTGTCACTGGCTTAGTTCAGCACGCCATGGTTGTACTAATTATTATCCTGGTCATGACAACATGTCATGTAATGTAACTTAAGTTAAGACAGTGGGCCAGGGCATATCACATGCACTAAACTTGTTAGTTGGTCTTGTAGTGGCTTACTAATAGCTTGGTATTTTAAGCTGGCTGTAACAGACAGGAACAGCCATACTTGGAACAGAATGTGTTAGTGCAATGAAGTCTGAATAATTTCTTCTTCATCTGTTTGCAAGTAACATTTAGGTGCTGTGTGCTGCCATCAGAGCTTTCTTCAAATCAGGACACATGCGACTTGTATGAATCTGGAGGATACATAGAAAACCTGTAAAGAAGACAAAACTATTATTGAAACTTTTTCTGATGATACCCCAACCCACCCCCCAAAAAGAAATACTTACGTTTCATGGCTTGATAGTTTTCGTAGAGCCAAAGTCAGCAGCAAGCCAAAATGTGTGCAGTATAACCGAAGTAGGACACCAAGACCTGTGAGAGAAAAAAAAATGATTACATATATATACTGTATATAGAAAGTAAATGTCTGGGTCTCTGAAAAACCTGAGCGTGAAACGTACAGTGACTTACCAATGGTGGTATGAATACACACACATAGGGCAGCATGTTTCAGTCAGTGCAGCAGATTAATGGTCTTCCAGAGCATAACATTATGGTTCACCCAATGGTCATCTGTGGCTATCATCATACGATAATAGCAGCAGCAGCAGGTGTTAGAGTTGTGGTTATTGGTGCACGCTTTAATCAGCACACCCTGCAATAATTGTGACTCTTCAACACATTTTCTCATGTGATTGTTCTTCATCTGGGGTCTGACCTTTTCATGACAGTTTAACAGCAGCCACTTTAGTGTGCACACTTGTGCAGAGTTGTGCCTGTTGGTACACGCTTTAATCAGTACACCCTGAAATAAGTGTGACTCTCCAGCACATTTTCTCATGTGATTGTTCTTCATCGGGAGTTGGGACGCTGATACTGCATGTTGAATGATGTTGCAAGATCACAGTATAAGCATGCTACATTTACATATCACACTAATTTTTTTTTCTGGGGGGGTTGTATAGTAATTGTGTTGGGTGATGGTAGGGTATTTTGACTGTGGTTGTTGTGGGTATGTTAAGAAAACAGAACACATTTAACAGTACCCAAAAACATATTGCATGACAACTACCGTAGCAGTGCAATAATCTGTTTACAGTATTTACCTGTACTTTTCTATGCGATTTTTGATTGGTAGTTGTTATCTACTGACTTGTCTATATGATACCCTTTTTCCCACCATTTACAACTGCTAGACTATGTTTTTTCACATATGATATAATAAACAGTGCTCCTTTTAATCTTTCTTTTGACAGGTTTTCATCAGTATTCACATCGGTTTTTGCACATCTATCATTTCAAATCCTTTCTGTTGGGACTCAAACAAAGTACCATGCAATCTAGCAGGACATGGTACACCACCATTACATTATGAAGCAGTAGGTGTTCAAAAACAGCTGGGTATACTGATTAAAACAACACAAAACGGTTATCTTAAATGCACGCTGAAAATAGAAAATAGAGTTAAAAATCTACGTTTCGACCTTAGGTCTTCTTCAGGAAATATCTAAAAGAGAAAAACAAACAAGTTAGTGTAGCTTTTTTTTCTCTTTTAGATATTTCCTGAAGAAGACCTAAGGTCAAAACGTAGATTCTTAACTCTATTTTCTATTTTCAGCGTGCATTTAATGTAACCATTTTGTTTTGCTTTTAGACCACATGCTGACGCAGCACCTTGTTTTTGATTAAAACAATGATTCAGAACAAGATTAAAAGGAGCGCTACTGTTATTTCATATCGGAGAAAAGGGAGTAAGAATGCTATAAGGAACCCACAACAGAACATGGGTGTGTCAGGGCATTAATGCATGTCCTGGGTGTGATGGAAGGCACAAAGGTTTGCCAGAGTGACTTACACCAGCTGGGAAGTGCATTAATGCACTAATACACCCATGGGCTGGAGTGGGTTATATCGCACTTATAAAATGGTCTGACTAACTGTAAAAAGCAAAAAATAAAAACATTTTTACAATAAGCATGCCAACTGTTGTTCAAGAGGGGCATTAATGAGTGACCAGGTGACACTTCTTGCCAAATGGCAAGTCGTCACATTTGAACTTTCATTAATGACCTTTTTATAATGCAGAAGAACATTAATTGTGGAAGGAATGGAATCATGCAAACAATACAGTAAATAAGGGACAATTTTAAATATAATAAAACTGTACAAGTCAAAACTGTTCAAGAGCAGGTGTGCATTGTCAGGTGGTTATTATTATCCAGCACTCCTCAAACATATATGATAGCTGACATGCTCCAGTGTTGAGGGGTATTAATAATACCATGCGGTCCAGTCCAGTAACAAAGTTAGAGCACCCCGAATGTGTACCCACAGAAAAACACAGCAGTGTCCAAAAACAGCTGGCACAACCCCCAGACAGGCACCCCCATGTTAATTTGGGGATGTCAGTAAATTAATTGAGAGTATGCACTCCACTGACAAGTATAGGCACGATTTTTCTACAGCATCTCGTACTACTTAGTGTTTCTATTTACAGAAACCACAGTGATCACAGGAGTGGAGTAACAGCCACTCTTACTACAGAAATCGCTTTCAGTTTCTAAAGTGTAGCTATAAATAGCAATAACAGCTAAGGAAAGATCGCACCCATACAGGTCAATGGAGTGCACACTCACTATTCATTTTCTAATGTCACAAAACTAACATGGGGATGCCTGCCTGCATGGTGGCATGTCAGCAGGTTCAGGAAATGCCTCTGTTTTTCTGTGGGTACACATTCGGGGTGCAATAACTGTTTGACTGGAAGAGGAAGACCAGCCAGAATGGCTCTCAGTCACTGTCCACAGCTTAATGATCCACAATCATTGCAGCAGGATAAATTCCACATAGCATTATTTATCACCTCAGCCTTGACACAGCACGGGTACCACGCAACAATGTTCAGATTGTTATGTGGGGAGGGGCACCTCTTTCTATGTGCTGATAAAATAAACTTTTGGGAAATTTATTCTATTGCAATTGTTGTGGATTATTAAGCTGTGGCTCGGGGACTGAGAGCTGTACTGACTGTTCCTACTACAATAGATGGGACCGCATAGTATATTATTAATACTGTCAACACTGGACAAAGTCATCTATCATATATGTTTGCAGGGGGCTAGGTACCTGACAGTTCGCACCTGACCTTGAACATATTATTGCACTGCTGCTTTAACACAAACAACACGACAGGAAGAAAACATTACTGAAAAAAAATTCCTGTTTGTAAAGAGAGATTATTAACTAGGAATATAAGGAAGGGAAGGACGGCATTTTTTTAGGTTATTTTCTTTAAACTACTTTTATGTTTTTTTTTTATTTGTTTGGGGGAAACGAGGTTATGACTGAGAAAGAAAGACAGACAGAACACAAAATGAAAATGATATACAAAACAAAAACTCTAATGTTCCAAGTTATGGTGAGATAGCAGCTGTTGGAGCATGGACATAATTTACAGTTGGTGACCCGCCATAAGCTCCAACTGCTGTTCAAGGTTCTCCACCCTGTTGTTAAGGTGGTCTATAACACTCAAATCAGCCTGTGTGGCAGGTGTTGTTGCAAGGTTTCCAGAGTCACGTTCTGTAGCAGCCACTTATACCCTGGCCCTTGTATGCTTCACACCCCATACAGGTAGTGGCTGCACTGCCACTTGTTGTCCAGCAGGCACATTACTTGCATGTTCTGCAGCCTTGGCCTCCTACTGCACACACTGGTGGTTTACGAGGTGCGTGTGCTGCCCATCTGTTCCCAGATAAGTACCCCTGGGCCCACAACACACTGCAGATTTATTTATTTATTTATTAAATTTTGGTGGCCGGGTAGGTCCACTGAGCCCCTAAGGTCCCTTTTTCAGGGGTGACCCAGGATAACAATACAAGTTATAAGAATGAACAAGGACATAAGGAACATTTGAGGCATTGTGAGTTACATCATGAGGTGGTTACAGTAAAGAAAAATAGTGGATACAGGCATGGTTACAGGCATGGTAAAAGAAAAGCAGTGGATACAGGCATGGCTTACAGGCACGGTAAAAGAAAAGCAGTGGATGCAGGCATGGGTACAGGCATGGTTATCATCATGACATGTAAGCAATTGGTAGTACTTTGCATGTAGTTTATTCAGGGGTTACACATGGCCTCTGGCGAGCAGTCTGTATAAGGCAGGTAGTAGGAAGGTTAAGCTAGGAGATGGGAGTTGGAGAGGAGGTGAGTACCTTAGGAGCTTTAAGTGCCATGACAGTGGCATGCACTTGATCTTGCACTTTACAACACTGGGGTCACTGGGTAGTGAAGTAAAGAATTCCCACACAACAGAGCTCTGGGCAGACTGGGCACAGGCGGGGAACCCCAGGTGTTATGGTTATGGGCTGCTGGTGCACAATTGGAGGGGGACAACCTGCTGCTGCTGCTAAGACTGCAGTTGTGGCTCCTGGATGACTTCCTGCTGCTGCTGCTGCTGATGCACCAGTGCCATGGCAGGTGGTGGTGCAGCAGTGGTAGGTGCCACTGGTGGGGGTGCTTGTGTGGCACCAGTGCCTCCTCTTTCAGGGAGGGGAGCACTAGCACTGAACACAGTGCTGTGATTTATTTGTGTGATGCCACCATGCATACATGGCCCTACACGCTGTCCTCTATGTGCCTCAGAAGAAACAAACTCATCTCTCTCCAATTTACACAAAAAAATAACTCTATTAAAAACAACTACTGAAACAAAAATGCAAAGAGGTAAACTAAGGAATCAGGAGTGGAAAATGAACTCAAAATCAAAAGGGGCACAACTCCAAACAAGAAATAGACAACTAAACTACAAAATAAATCTGCAAATTCGATTGAAATTTTGAAATCTCTCTCTCTTATCTCTCTCCCACACAAAACAGCTGTTTCTCCAAGACTAGGCAAGGCAAAAGAGAAGCTATTTCACTGTCTTGCCTGATTAACATCCTGCCTGCAGCATGTAACCTGCAAACTGTGAGTCTGTAAGTCATGTGATCTGTGGGCTGTTTCAGTTCTCACACACTTCACCTTTTCTGAAAATAAGGTGAAGTGAATGCAAAGTCTGCAATGCAAAGTATCTCATTTCGATGGAGACTTCATGTAGCCCCAAACAGATGCAAAGTGGGCTACTTCACCTGTACTTCGCTAAGGACGTAAAACTTTGCTGCATCTCTAACCGGGAGTAGTGTGCTACAGGTAATAAAGTTCATCAAAAGTAGTAAAAGAAACTAAGCACTCACCACCATAGGTACTGTAGCCTGTTTTAACTTTTTTATACTGGCACCTCAAATAAAGATGTTATGCATTGCAAGCTGGAATCTAGTATAGCATGGTCTGTGGTTGTGAGTGCTCAGTTTCTTTTACTACTATTGACAGTCTGTATCATCCCTGTCAAGCAGCTTGTCTTCTATTTTCTATATCCCTTGTCAGATTAGTGCATTAGCAGCTGTTTTGGCTCTTACCAGAGTTTGTTTTACAAGAGCTGCAGTTGAAGGCAGCAGTTAGAGAGAGTGTGTACAAAACTGAAATCTCTGCTTACAATCCTGTACCATTTTGTGATCAACAGATGTTACTCCACAAATACAAGTTTGGAAGAACAAAGGAAATGAGATAAAAAAAACATTGAACAGAGTACTGCAACTATTTATTTAGTTATGGAGACAATTATAAACATTTGGCACCCTTGGGTGACCTTTCTCGCCTCAGACCCTTAGTTGGATACTTTCTGTACTCCTATTGTCAAATACTGTATTACTGTATGTCTATTGCATCCCAAGTGTAAATGGACGCTTTTTGCTCGTTGGTTAGAGATATGGTTTATTTATGTATATACATTTTTAGTTCAACTTATATAGTGTATAATGAGTTTGATACATGATTCATTTAAATAAAGCTAAGTTTAAAAAAAGACAGTTATGTAGTCGATAGTGTAGGGTGTTTGGATGATTTCTAGAGTACTTTCTTTAAAAAATAATTATTTTTACAATATTAAATAAATCAGGCTACTACAAGTCAAGAAAGTAGGCCATGCTTTTCTAACAAGTGAATCTACATTCATGACTGACAAACTCCCTTTTGTGAGGCTTTGCATTCATGCAGTGGCATGCTGGGGTGCATAGGCAGAGGTATCACTAGCAGAAGGTGGGAGGTAGTAATTCCATTGTATAAAACACTAGTAAGGCCTCACCTAGAGTACTGTGTACAATTCTGGAGGTCACATCTTTGTAAGGACATTGACAGGGTGGAGGTGGTCCAGAGAAAGGCAACAAAGATGGTACATGACTTGTACCAGAAAACATATGAGGAGAGATTAAATTACCTCAATATGTACTCGCTGGAGGAGATGAGGGAGCAGGGAGACATGCTAGAAACCTTCAAGTACAATATCTTAAAGGCATAAACAAGGTGTAGGGGGGGCAACATATTCCAATATAGGAAGAGTATAAGAATGAGGGGGCATGATATGAAACTGGAAGGTGGTAAGATAAGGGGAAATGTGAGGAAGTTTTTTTTCACAGAAAGGGTGGTAGATGCATGGAATAGTCTGCCACAGGAGGTGGTGGAAGTGAGCACAGTGGAGGGATTTTCACATGCATGGTACAATTATAAGGGAACCCTAGAAGTGGGAAGGAGATGAGAAATCCATGATCGCGTAGCGTAAGAGGCCACAAACAAGGGTAGGATTTGCGAGCAGACTGGATGGGCCTAGCTGTCCTTATCCGCTGATAATTTCTATGTTTCTATGTTTCTGCAAAAATAGGAAGGGGAAAATAAAATGTGTGCATCAAAAACAAGAATCTGTTGGAAGTTAATTCTTAAACGTGTGGCTGGCAGTGTAGAACACGAGGCTGATTCTTAATTGAAGCATTTTTTGTTAAAAATAAAAAATACTTTTTAAAGTATTAAAAAAAAAATAGACTGAAGCATGTCACTAAATGCTTTCTTGACCAGAAAAACAATTTTGTAAGATACAACCATTTTTTCTGACAGTTTCAAAAGGTGGACAATCTAGATAGCTTTATAGGGCCATGGTTGCAAACATGCAGCTGAAGTTCAATAGATACAGTATGCAAGTGCTTTGTGGGTAGCCTGCAAGTACATCCATGAAGCAAGCTACAGGCCTGGTGCAGTGAGTTTCATTAAGCAGATGCTTCATGAGAGCACCAGGCAACTCACAGTGCTAGCTAACGGTCTGCAAGCTACAGGTCTGGAACACTGTGAAGCACTGCACAGCTGTTTGATAGCTTGCAAACTATGTTTTGTTTCCTCTAGGTTGCTCAGCATTGGGGTCTCACAAAGTTCTATTTCAGGGCCCTTGCAGTTCTGCTTATTTATAAATGAGTTACCAAGCATCTGCAGTGTATCTTCAGTTTTACTTCATGCAGATGATTCAGTGTTATTCTCTATGGGAAGTTATTTAGAATTTGGGATTGGCAAACAGCAGCAAGGTGTTTTTGTACCTACATAGATGGATTAATGAAAGCCACCTAGTATTTAATTAAAAAAAAAAAGTAAAGTAGTGATGTATTGTATAACTTAAAAAATGACACTGTGTCCCTGAAAATACATAGGTCACTTTGGATAACATACTGTATCTTTGAAATCTACACATCATTTTAAATACCTAGAAGTTACCATTGACAGTGCACTGCCATATGGAGTGCCAATAGATTTGTTTAGAGAAAATAGTGCATATATGTTTGGGTATGTTGTGTAAATATGAAAACTACTTAACAAGCAACTTAAGGAGGACTGTAGCACTATCTTTTCTATTATCCACCATTATAGTTTGTTAATCTTTGCATATGCTCCTGTCAGTATGCTATTAAGGGTACATGTTTTGATTGACAGAATTAGTAGATATGTTTAAAGCACAGATGAAAGAACACATTATTGTAACTTGCATTCATCTCTTTTCTTGGCGTGCAAAATTTCGATGGATGTGTTTAGTTCTGTCAAGGTTCTATGCTGTGCTGTGGAAAACTCTAAACGGTTCATCTCCTCCTGTCATTCAGGAGATGTATAATTAACTGCATGGTAATGGTATTTCAAAAGTAGGATGAACTGCATTGCAAAGCTCCAAGTTCCCTCTAGACAAACTAGGCATGCTCAAAACACTGTATACATAGATACATAGATATTGACAGCAGATAAGGGCCTTTTACGCACCTAGTTTGCCCAATATCGCATGTAATTTTGCCTCTTCAAGTGTCTTTTGAACTGGGTTGTCCCTTTCTCCCAACTGCTAGGATCTCCTGATGCCTATCCCATGCATTCTTAAATCCTGTAATCATTTCAGTCCCCCCACCTCCTCTGGCAGGGCATTCCACTTGTCCACCACCATTTCCATTAAGAAATACTTCCTCACATTACCTCTGAACCTAACTCCCTCTCTCCAATTTCATCCCATGACCCCTAGTTCTGGAACATCTCTTTCTCTGAAAAATAGTGTTTTCCTGCACCTTGTTTCTCCCGGCGAAGTACTTGTACATCTCTATCATACCCCCCTCTCCCTCCTCTCTTCCAGAGAGTACATATTCAAGTCCTTCAGCTTGTCCTTGAAGGACTTGTGATGCAAACCCTGTACCATCTTGGTTGCCCTCCTCTGAACTGTCTCCACCCTGTCTATATCCTTACGTAGATAGGGCCTCCAGAATTGGACACTGTACTCCAGGTGTTGCCTCACTAATGTCTTGTACAGTGGAATTATGACCTCCCTTTTTCTGCTGGTGATGTCCCAGCATCCTATTTGCTTTACCCATCACCTTATCACACTGACACCCAACCTTCTTTAGGTCATCAGAGATGATAACCCCTAGGTCCCTTTCCTGCTTGGAGCATGCTATATCCCCCCCCCAGCTGATATGTTGTTCCAGAGGGTTTATGTGCCCCATGTGCATTATTCTGTACTTTTTTGCATTAAATCTCAACTGCCACACCCTTGACCATTCCTCCAGCTTCTGCAGGTCCCTCTTCATTCTATCCACTCCCTCCGCCATGTCCACTCTGTTACAGAGTTTTGTGTCATCAGCAAACAGTAACAATTCACCCTTCTATATTATCCATAATGTCACTGATAAAGATGTTGAAGAAGACTGGATCCAGCACTGATCCCTGTGGCACTCCACTGGTCACCCTTCCCTCTGTAGAGTGACAGCCATTTACCACCACCCTCTGTGTCCTGCCATCTAGCCAATTCCCCACCCACCGCACTACTGTCCTACCCACACCCATATTGCCCAGCTTGTTTAACAGCCTCCTATGGGGTGCAGTGTCAAAGGGCTTACTGAAGTCCAGATAGGCCACTTCCACAGCCCCTCAATCCACCTCCCTTGTCACCCAGTCAAACAATTCAATAAGGTTAGTCTGGCACAACTTCTCCCTAGTAAAAACATGCTGCCTTGGGTCCTGTAGACCACTGGCCACAAGGTGTTCCTCTAATCTCTCTTTCAGTAGTGCTTCCATAATCTTCCCCAACACTGAGGTGAGGCTGACAGGTCTGTAGTTTCCCACTTCCTCTCTGTTCATGCTCTTGTATAAGGTAACTACATCAGCTGTTCTCCAGTCCTTGGGCACCTCACCCATTTCCAGCAATCAGCTAAACAGTGTCATCAAAGTTTCAGCCACCACTTCTCTGACCTCCCTCAGCACCCTGGGGTGCACCCCATCTGGGCCCATAGCTTTATCGACTCTTATTCCTTCCAGTTTCTTTAGGACCCTTTCCCATAGAAAAGGACTTGTATCTGAGGCCGGGAGATCAGAGGGTTGTGGGTTCAGTTCCCACATCTGGCACTTGGGTTAATATCCCAGTACTGACACTGTAGTGCAGCATGAGAGGGGGTGCTGCACTTCTGAGGTGCCGTCTTTTGGATGAGAGCGTTCAACGAGGTCCCATCTGCCTGGATTGGTGGTAGTTCAGGTGGATGTTAAATATTCCATGGTATCCTCGAAAGAGTAAGGAATTTCCCAGTGTCTTGGCCAAATTTCCCTCATTCACTAAAAAATACCACCAACAGCTTAATCTGGTTCAAGGGCAGCTGGCATTCATCTGTATCCCCCTCCCCCGGGTCGTGCCTGAAAATAGGCAGAATTTGTCTAGTGCACTTACCCGGTCAACAAAAACTAAATAAATAAATAAATCCATTTCTGTGCCCTTCCCCCCATTTGTACACCCTTCTGGCCTGCTACCTGCCCCATCTACTGTAAAGAATGAGCAGAAATATCTGTTCAGTATGTCTGCTTTACTGTTGTCATCCTCAACACTACTCTCTCCCTCACCCTTTAACCTCACTATCCCTCCCTTTGCCTTCCTTTTTTCACTTACATATCTATAAAAGGTTCTGTCCTCTCTAACCACTGTTTTCACAATTCGCTCCTCTGTCAAGCTTTGGCATTCCTTACTGCCCTCCTTACTTCCCTTTGCTTCTCCTGCTACCTCTCCCTATCCTCATTTGCCTGTGTCTTTCTGTATTGCTTGAATGCAGTCCTTTTGGCTTTCACTTTCTCTGCTACTTCCTTGGAATACCATAGGGGTTTCCTCTTCCTTGTCCCCTTGCTAACCTACTTAAGGCATAATTGTGTTGCCCTTGCTATCCCTGTTCTAAATACTGCCCACTGTTCCTCCACTCCTAATTCCTTCCCCATTCCAGCTAATGCTTCTTCCAAGCATTTCCCCATTCTCCCAAAATCTGTCCTCTTAAAGTCTAGGATACGTGTTTTAGTGTGGCAGCGCTCTGCCCATTCAGTTATTTCAAACCACAGTGTCCACTGATCACTGTTCCCCAGGTGCTCCCCCACTGTGACCCCCATCACACTGTCTCTGTTTGTGAGCACCAGGTCCTGTATTGCCTCCTGTCGAGTTGGTTCCATGACCAATTGTTTAAGGAAGGCTCCCTGGAGGGAGTCCAAGATAAATCTCCTCCTGGCTGATGCTGCTGCTGGGAGGCTCCAGTCCACATCTGGCACGTTGAAGTCTCCAACCAACACCACCTCCCCCTTGTCCACCATTCTTTGGATGGCAAGCATCAATGCCCTGTCTGTCTCTTCCACCTGGGATGGTGGTCTATAGTCTACCACTGTGCAGATGGCTGCCCCTGTTTTTCTTCAAGTTTAACCCACAGTATCGCCCCCCCCATGTTCCCCTTGGATTTCTGTGGCCTTAATGTTATGTTTTACATACAGTGCCACTCTTCCCCCTTCCTGCCCTACCTTTCTCTCCTGAATAAGTTATAGCCAGGTATAGCCATCTCCCAGTCATGGTTATCATTTCACCAGATCTCTGTGATGGCCACAATGTCCAGGTCTGACTGTGGCGTAGCTACCTCCAGGTCCTCCATCTCGTTGCTAAGGCTCCTGGCATTGGCACACATGGCTCTCCATGATGTAACTTCCCTCCCCTATTTTGTTGTCCTACACGTCCCCCCCTTCCCGAGTGATCTTTTTGCCTGGCCCACCCTGCCTTTTGCCCTTCTGTTGTATTCTGCCCTCTGACTGTCTATCCACTCCTTGGATACCTGCGTCCCATCTATTCTTCCCTTCCTCTGTCTTTTGCACTTTGCATTGCTGTGATATCCCCCCTGGTCCCCTGTTCCTTTGCTAGCTTTTGGGGGTGGGCAATCAACTTCCCTTCTTGCTGGCCTGCCACCCTCCTTGGCTAGTTTAAATGCTTGCCACTGTAGCATTTAAACTTTTAATTGAGGACCTGGGTTCCTCTCCAGGATGGATGCAGGCTGTCAGGCTTGAATAAGCTCTCATCCCTCCAGGTGGGTCCTCAGTCACCAGTGAATCTGAACCCTTCCTCGCTGCACCAGTTCTTCAACCATGTGTTAACATTTTTGGTGTGGGTACCTCTACACTCACCTATGCTTCTCACAGGTAGTACTTCTGAAAAAGTGACAGATGTAGCTACTTGCTTGAGACTCCTCCCCAGTCTTCTAAACTCCTCTTGAACAGCTTTAGGTTCCCCATTTTCCAGGTCATAAGTTCCTAGGTGGATAATGACATCCAGCTCTCGCTCCTGTCCTGCCTTCCCAGTGATCCCCAGGATCCTCCTCCCATCCCTCCACACCATAGCACCTGGTAGGCACCTCACCTCCCTGTCCTCCCCGTCCACTGTTCCTAGCTGGATCCCCTTCACAACAGAGTCCCCATTAGGATTTGCTTCCTCTTCTTCTGGGGTCTACTGCTCTCCCTTCTGAGGTCACCTTCCTGGTTGACCTCCACATCCATTCTTTTCACAACTATGGGTGCCTCAGACTGGTCATCCCTGTTTGACAGTGCAGTGTATGAGTTATGTAGTGGAATAGGTTTTGGGATGTGTTTCTGCCCAACCATCCTAACCTTTACCTGAGCCCACTGTCATCCAAGTGCTCCTCTTACTTGACATCCTTTGAGGCAGTAGCTTTGGAAGAGATGGCCTGTGGATGTGGTTAAAGGTATGCACAACCCAGTTTACCTCTGTTCTGAATATGGCAACCTCTTCCCTCAGTATAGAGAGGTGCCTGTAGATAGGGAAGCACTTCAGCATCCAGAAGGTCTGCCTGAATTTGGCTGCCCCACACCCACTGCATTGCATCACTCCCTACATAATGCTACACTTAATCTGCTATTTAACTAGCTGTCTATTTCTCTATCCCTCCTTCTAGGTCCCTTTTGTTTGTTGCCTAGCAGTTTTGTAGCTAGACCCCTTTTCTAAGTTATTTAGTAGTCCCTCTTTTAAATTTGTTTGTTGTTACTGTTGTCTGTACTGCTCACCTTGCTTGCCTTACTGTGGTTTGACCCCTTTTACTCAGTTATTTAGTTGACACCCCTTAAAAATGTTTTTCTTTTTTTTGTTCCCCTACGGTGGCTTTACTTTATGTGTTACTGTAACACTACCCCCTACCTGGACTATTTGTGAATTGTATGCTGTGTAGTACCTATAAAGGAGATGTCAGGAGTTGTCAGACCCACAACCTATATAAGGAGGATGAGCCCTGGTGTGTGTGGGTTGAGGGATGGGTGGGATTACTCCTGGACTGAGAAAAACAATCAGCTGAGGACCCCTCGCTCTTCCTGAGGCTAGATTACCTCCCTGGCAAATAAAAGTTTCACTAAGTAAAGAACAACCTCAAAAACAATGAACCAACACACTTACTTCTACCTACTTCCACAGGCCCCTGAATTATGAACTGAATTCAATGTACTCAAGTAAATCAACTCCTTTCTTTAAAGCAGCTGGTAGCTGTTCTCCCTCTCAGATCCTGCTGTATATTGTCTTTTCAAGCAGTAAAACATTGGAACTCACTTCCTTAACCCAGAGTAAAAGCAAGAACATTTTAAAGTTTAAAACATGGTCCGAAACAGCACTTGTTTTCTTTACATGCATGTAACAATTTCATTACCTAATTTTTAATATGTTCCAGCTTAATTGTATACCATATTTATTATTGTAAATGAAAAAAATAAATAATAAAGAAAGGGCTTATTATTAGATTTAAATAAATGTAGGGGTTGATAGAGCCATCATTTAGTGTCGTGGATGATAGGGGTCCCAAAGACATGTAGGCAAGGGCCTGTAAACAAAAGCATACAGCACGATGGCGAAGTTTATGGCCATGCTGATTCCAAATGCCATGTCTGACCCACTAGTGTGCTACAAACCTAAAAAAGTATCATGTTGTACTACTTCAAATAAGAACCACTGAGATAAAGAACATAAAAGACCCTGGTGGTAAGGGGGCCCAAACTTAAAACTGAAAAAATTAGAAATTTGCTGTCTTCCATGACCCATTTTCATGGGCAATTAACATATTTCCACCAGATGCCACACATTGTTAGAAAGGGCTGCTAATAAGCTTTAAATAAAGGTAGGGGTTAATGGGTCCATCATTTAGTTTCATGGGTGATAGGGACCCAAAGATAGGTATGCAAATGCATGTAATCAAAATAATAGAGGGAGACTGAGACATATATGGCCATATTGACACCAAATGCCATGTATGATGCACTACTGTAATACAAGTCTAAAAAGGTATATGGTAGGACTACTTCAAATTAGAGTCACTGAGACCAAAAATAGAAGGCCCTTGTGGCAAGAAAGATAGGGTTACCACCTTTGGATGAGGTGAAAACTGAATACTAAACCACACCCCCAAACTCCACCCTTGGCTGTACCCCTTTTTATGACTGACAAGTATATCACACCTTCTCCAAAGTCATTTGTAATGTCTGAGAAGGTTTAAAAAGTGATAGGACATTGTTTTTATACTGCTATTTTGTATTTATTTATTTTTATTATTTTGTACCCAAGTAAGGCCCACTGGGCGCAAGGCCCATTTACAGGAGTGACCCAGGAGGCCAGGGAGGTTACATGACTTGATCAGGGTTACATGGTATGCAAGTGGAGGCAGTGGGAATCAAAACCAAGTCAGCAAGATAGTTCAAGCTCATTCACAGCTCATTGCAGTAACTTCTATTAAACACCCTCCCTTTCTTCCTTTCCAAGTCAGTCATGTATTCTGATATTCTTTAACCCATTTTTGATAAATGAATTATCTATGTTTTTGGTACTCTCAATTCTGTATCGCATTTCTTTTACTCCAGTAGCTACTGTTTTTACTTTTTATATTTCTAAGACATTCCACATGGCTAGGTACACCATTCCAATATTCTACTGAATGACTTGGTGGTAATGGGATAACTAATGTCATGGAATGCCCAAGTAGTATGAAAAAAAGACAGCAGTAGCTGCTGAGGACTCAGGAGGTGAGAGGCAATCCACGTAGTGACAAAGGCAATAAAAATCGGATAATCAATTCAACAAAAATGGGTCTAACTTAGATTATTGGACAAACAAAAAGGAGAGTATACAAAAGTATAAAAATGCAGACAGAAGTAGTTTTGCAATTTGGGTATCCTGGAGTTTGTGGTGCCTTCACTTCTGCAACAAGAGGTTGGTGTATATGTCTTACACATGAATCTGCAGAAGCACAGGCCCTTCAGTGGCCTGCGCATCAGCAGGTAGATGTGTATGTATGTCTTACAGTGTACATGAGTATGTGCGGCTACAGAAGTGCTTGCTCCATAGGGGCCTGCAGTTTTGTAGACAAAAGAACTCTTGCAATTTGGATATCATGGATTAGTATCTGTGTCTGCAAGAGCCTGTATTACTGCAGACAAAAGTAGTGTTGTGATTTGCATGTCATAGATTTCTATCTGCAGCAAAAAGTCAGTGTGTATGTTTTGCAGTGTGCATACAAATCAACAAATGTACCACATTAGTTCTACTGCATTTGTGTCATCTGAAAACAGTTGTACTGTATGTTGTTTGTCACACCTCATGATGTCGGTCTATAGCTGCTTGTGTGGTCTTGTTCTTTTGCTTCTTGGGGTTGGGGGAGTTAGGGTTAGAAGCCCTAACACCATATTTCCCTACTTTTGTGGTGTTAAGTTGAACCCTGTCTGGCACATTAACACAGTTTTTTTGCAATGCATTTCCATTCGTTTTGATATAGTGTAATTACATCCTCATTCACAGAGGTCCCTTTTGGACCTGCATGAACAGATGCAGATGTGCAGGACGCGCCAGGCCCCATGCCAAGGGAAGAGTCCATCTGTCTGCCTGCAGAAGTGTGGCTACAGATGCAAAGAATTCATGGGGCTATCTATATTTGACACTAGAGAAAGAGAAAATGATTTAACCAAGAAAGACACAGTAAGCCAGATCTTGTTTCCAGTTGCAACCTGGGAGCACAAGGAAGTTAAGTGACTTGCTCAGGATCACACGGCATGCAAATAGAGGTTGATGGGATTCAAACCCAGGTCTCCAGGTTTGGAGCTCAGTGCCCTTAACCACTTTGCTTAACTGCCTCCTCTAAGCTCCCAACAGCTTGGAGTAAGGTGGCAGAGGCAGCATACAGTGTTACCTCTCCATGAATCTGAGCCAACCAGTCTAGTGTCCCTAAAGTAACAACAAATAGGGACTGTGATAAACAAAATGTGTCCTGTTGGAAATTTGAATTTTTCATAAGGACCTACCAGAAATCAAGCTACTGTAAGTGGTTATAGGTTCCTCCTCATGGGTCTTAAACATAAAGGAGACAGAAGGAAGACCTGATGACAAAGTGGGCTGAGAGGTACTACAGGGACTTGGCAGCTCCAGGGCCTGC
This sequence comes from Neoceratodus forsteri, assembly GCA_016271365.2. Classification (NCBI taxonomy): domain Eukaryota; kingdom Metazoa; phylum Chordata; order Ceratodontiformes; family Ceratodontidae; genus Neoceratodus; species Neoceratodus forsteri. Next base: position 1,026,922,314 of record CM028131.1, on the reverse strand, counting down.
CGTTCTTGTATCTGAAGCTGAGCTCCTAAACAGCCTGGAGTAAAGTGGCAGAAGCTGCATGGATTTTTTTTAATTTCTGTTTCTGCTCTTGGAATGGTACAGGGGATTTACTCCCTCTCAGCACCCGGACCTCACACCCATCATCACCCCCCCCGGCTGCCTCAGACTGGGGAGGCCCACAGTTTGTCCCCTGCAGTGAGCCTCCTTCAGAGGGAGGGGAGAAACTGAGATCCATTGAAGGCCCCAGTCGAGGCCAGCACCTGGGGCATCATTTAGGTGGAGGTCCAGGGGCATCACAGTGCTGCCAGCTGAGGAGATTTTCATTGGTAGTTCCTCCAGAGGTGTGGATGTGCAATGATGTTAACACAGGTCGGGTGCACTCCTGCATCCAATGTACATATGTCCACCGTTGCCTTCCCGTTGAAGAGGGGCCATGGCTGTTGTGCACCCAGCCTCCACTTGGTGTCACTGACTTTTAGGGGAACAACAATCCTCACCCTGAGAGGAGGAGAGCTGTTCATGGGACAGTCATCCTACCCCCCCCCAGCCACTCCTCTGATGCCCCGCGTTCGCTCCCAAACAAGGGTCATCAGCGCCACAGGCAGTAGCTCTACTGCTGCATCAATGGGCTGGCTTCAGCTACATGGATGTTTGCCCTACCAGAAGTCTGGGTCCAAGAGGAGTGTGGTGAAAAACATGTATCCAGCCAATTCATGAAGCCCTACAAGGAATTAAGATAATGTGAATTGTTATGGGTCCCCCTCAAGGGTTCCAAAGAGAAGAGAGACTGATGGAAGGCAGATGACTGGGTGGATGGTTGGTGTATCCATGAGAGTCCTGTAACTCAGGGTCAGGACCCCTGCTTGTTCTATTTCAAATAGAAGACATTAGGTCTGTACCAAGGTATATATTGTATTACTGTATGCTGTGTATGAAACTTTTAGCTAACAACATGGAAAGCTGGAGGTCAAAGAGTGCCACTCAGAAGGCTTGCTGAAAGATAAATTATTGAATGAATTTACCTTTCCCCCATAAGGTCATAGAGATGTTATGCTGAACTGATTCCTTGTATGACATCTCCTTCCAGGGGATTGCAGTAATGTTGTACTGGCTACACAGAATAAACCCCAAATTACTTAAGTGGATTGAGATTTGTGGACAATGATTTATTTAAATGCAGATGATGTACTGTATTTTGCTGGTGCCCTTTCTTCCCCATGCCCCTTGGTCCCACCAATAACCTTAGAGATCCTAGCTGGCTCCCTTCACTTGTAAGGGGCCCCACAGGATCTGATGGCTAGATGTTGGCTAGAAAATGGTACCTGAACAGAACATGGGTGTAATACAAGTTCCCTGGGGAGTTGGGATATGCTGAATATTGACTGCAAGGCTGGAAGCAAATATAGGCTGTGTTGCCCAGCTAAGACCCCTTTGGCACCACATATTCTGGCCTGGGAAACATTCAAACTCTGGGATGGGGAGTTTATTCTGAATAAAATTAACATCCAGGTCTTCAGTTGGCCACTGAGGGATAAAGAGGTGTGTGCAGAATCGAGGATGAAAGACAGGAGGGAGGGCAAAGCAGGAGGAGCACATTTAGTGCAAGACACAAGCAGAGAGTGAGAGACTTGTGTCTTGCTAAGGGAATAACAAAAAAGTAGCAAATAATCTAGCAGCTAATCCCCTATTAGCACCTTATCAGTGACTAGAAAAAATGTTGTTTAAACAAAAAAAGTTGTCTTTTGAGTGTTCATTTGCTGCTGCACAACTCAGTGTGTTCCCCATTTGCTCCTTGGCCCAGCCATGGTAAGGACACAGTAGTGGTGACTGTCCACAGGCCAGAGGTGCATGTAAAATAAACTGCAGGCCCAAACAGAAAAAACCCTGATATTTAAATTGTTATGGGTGACTGACTCTAAAGAAGCTGATCTACACCCAACAGCACTATGGCCCTTCCCATATGATGTTACAGAGGGCACAGCAAGAAATACACACAGATTTTGATATAGCAGCTGCTCAGAAGGACAGAAATTATTCAGATTACTGTACAGTACCTGTCCTCCATTTTACAATGAAAAGTATGGCATTTGAGGGAGCAGAAGAAGAGAAGTATCAGGCTAGAGGGAGGGAATGGGTCAAAGAGCATCATAACCAAGGAAGTCAGCAACACCCTAAGAGATTACCTTAGCTATGATGTTATCATGCAAGGGGGCCACCTTGAAAGATGTGATCTCTCATGCCATGCTATGACTGAAGTGGAAGTGAAGTTCACCCCTACTGCTAAGTCAGTATCAACTACATCTGCCAGCCCAGCACAACACCATACTGTGCCACCCAAAGAGAGTGCAGCTTAGACTCCCATGGGTACTGCTTAAGTGAGCATAGTTTTCAAGATCTGGGAAGAACTCAGGAATTTGCTATTACTCCTGAAGCCAGTGAAGGAGACTAAAGTGAAGTGCAGATTGACTGAGATAGGGATTGGAGATAAGAATTGGTATCAATGCCAGTGACCCATAGGGGACGGGCCTGGAACAGTGTTAGCTGCCATGGGAGGCAATTGTGAGAGGGTAGCCTCTCTGTCTTTATTACCCCAGTCAACATTTGGTGCAGTCCCTTATCCATCCATCCCTGAGCCCCTTTCAGTTGTTTCCAAGAGTGACCCCTCCCCAGCACTGAATGAGGGGCCTCAAAGAGTGTGTCTGGACATAGCAAAGAGAAGTTAAAAGATGACAATGCCCTGAAAGAACAAACTAAGCAATGGAATCCTCAGGAGGCACCATCATTCCAGACAAGATGACTTAAAAGACAGGATGGAAGCCTAAGAAAATGAAATCTGGTCCCTAGCAGGCTAGACTTACTGACAGCTGACACAACCAAGCAAGGCTGACTTAGCCGTCCATCGATTTGTGGCATCTCTGTGGGGCTATAAATATACATACATGCCTGGGTGGTTATAAACTGTGATAGAGAAAAAAAGGGATGGTTGTACCATGAGATTGTGAGAACCATGACCAAAGGAAGGATCTCCAAAGGTGTCGGAGAACAGATGCCTTAGGGTGAACCAGCACAGGCCTGGTGCAGCTAGAATTGCTGCCAAAAGTAATTAAGTGTACTCTCCTGATAAGCTTAAGACTAAACACTCTTATTACTTTGCACTTCTTTGCCTTAGGTAGAGATTATGCATATTGAAACTAACAGTCATTACTTATTGCAATTGTGAAGTACTATTCTATTTGCTTACTTGCTCAAAACAGCTATGTAGATAAAGAGTCACAAACTTGGGTACACACACTTCTGCATGCTCTAATCCAGCTGATATTTTCATGTCACTTGTCTTCCTCAGAAAAAATGAAACATCATCTGGGTGGTCCTTAAATACCTCTCCAGGTCTGAATGGACCTGCCCTCTTGTGATGTAAGGTGCTGCAGAAAAAACGTTTTTAAACTTGTTAAATACATAAACAAATTATTACCACAACTATCATAGAAACTACTACATGATGAAAATTTGTTAAACACCTGGACAAAGCCAAAACAAAATTGTGACAGATGTTTATAAACACAAAGATAGTAACCAGAAAAAAGGGAGAGAGTAAGTGAAGGGACAGAAGGAGAAGAATGAGAGGGGAAACAAGTGACAAAAATGCATAACACTGATAAGGTGAACATTAAAAAATTAAACCAGACAGCACTGAACAAGTTTATTGCAGAAGGAAATGAAAGCCTTATTTTTCATTAAGTCCTTTTGGGAAGACAGCATCCAATTAATGAATCCAAAATGATTTGGAGGTAAAGCCATTTCTTCACTGTATCGCCTCTTCTTGGAGGTACTCGAATCTTTTTAATAACATAAAACCACAGAGTTGCATTTGATCCATGGTTTGTAGTTTTGCAGAATGTTGCAATTACACGTTTCATTTTTATTCTTGATTGCAGCTTTACGTGCCCCAGCTCACTGTTTTATGGGCCTCTTTGTGCAATATTAATTACAGTATATCATATGGTCTGACCAGAATACATAGAAACATAGAAGTTGACGGCAGATAAGGACCGCAAGGCCCATCTAGTCTGCCCATTTCTTTTTCTACCTTATAAATGTGCCATCGGCCTTTGGTCTGTCAGTGGCCTATCTATTCATACTCATTTGTATTGCTCCCTTATGCCTATCCCATGCCTGTTTGAAGCCCTGCACTGTATTCATAGCCACCACTTCTTGAGGTAGGCCATTCCATGCATCCACCACCCTTTCTGTGAAAAAGAATTTCCTCACATTCCCCTTAATTGGCCCCCCTCTAATCTCATGCTGTGTCCTCTTGTCCTGCTATTTTTCTTATATTTAAACATGTTAGACTCTTTCACCTTGTTAATGCCCTTAGGTGTTTGAATGCCTCGATCATATCACCTCTCTCCCTCCTTTGCTCAAGGGTATACATATTGAGCTCTGTTAATCTGTCCTCATATGTCTTCTGATGCAGTCCCTGCACCATTTTGGTTGCCCTTCTCTGGACTGCCTCAATTTGGTTAATGTCCTTGTGAAGGTGTGGCCTCCAATACTGCACGCAGTACTCAGATGGGGCCTAACCAGTGTCTTGTAAAGAGGATTATTACCTCCCTCTTATGACTCTGTGATACCCTACAAATACACCCTAACACCCCTCTAGCCTTACCTACTGCTTTAGAGGTCTGCTTGATGATTTCAGGTCATCAGTGATGATGATGCCCAAGTCTCTTTCTTCCTTTGTGACTGCTAGCAACTCCCTCCCAGCCTATAGGTGGCTTCAGGGTTTCTCTTCCCATGTGCATGATCTTGCACTTCTTTGCATTAAATCCCGTTGCCACTCTTCAGCCATTTGCTAGTTTATCCAGATCTCTTCTCATTCTGCCCACCCCATCTGGATCATCTACTCTGTTTCAGATCTTGGTGCCATCTGCAAACAGACAAACCTTACCCTCTAGTCCATCTGCAAGGTCACTAATGAAGATGTTGAAGAGGACTGGCCCCAGGACTGATCCCTGAGGTACCCCACTTGTGACTTGCATCTCTTCTGACTGTATACCATTTACCACCACTCTCTGTTTTCTGCCCGTCAACCAGTTTGCCACCCAGTTGACCAACTTCTGACCCACCCCAAGCCTACCCAGCTTATTTATCAATCTTCTATGTGGAACAGTGTCAAAAACTTTGCTGAAGTCAAGGTAGGCAACATCAACTGCTCCCCCTTGGTCCACCACTCTGGTTACCCAGTCAAAGAAATCTATGAGATTAGTTTGACAGGACCTTCCTTTTGTAAACCCATGCTGTCTTGGATCCTGTGCCCCTGTGGATTCCAGGTGTTGCACTATCCTTTCCTTAAGGAGTGCCTCCATAATATTGCCCACTACTGAGGTAAGACTGACTGGTCTGTAGTTCCCTGCCTCCTCCCTGCTACCACTCTTGTGGAGCGGGATCACATGAGCCCTTCTCCAGTCTTCTGGGACCTCTCCTTGCTCAGAGACTCACTAAACAGTTCTGTTAATGGCTCTGCTAGTTCCACCTTTAGCTCCTTAAGTACCCTGGGATGTATGCCATCAGGTCCCACTGCCTTATCCACCCTGAGCTTAGCAAGCTGTTGTAGGACCCTTTCTTTTGTGAAGGGGTAGTGCTCACCTCCCTCCCCGGTGTCCATGGTGCTGAGCTGTGGGCCCTGCCCTACCTTCTCTTCAGTAAATACTGAGCAAAAGTATCTATTTAGGATAGATGCTTTTACATGTCCTCCTCCTCACATGCTCCTTTTCTCCATTAAGCTTAGCAATCACCCCTCTGGACTTTCTCCTTTCACTAATGTATCTAGAAAGTCTTGTCACCTTCTTTACTGTTCGTGCTAGTGTTTCCTCAGTTTGGGACTTTGTCTGCCTTACTGCCTTCCCTGCTTCCCTTAGGGCAGTTTGGTATGCCTCCCTATCTTCATCCCACTATGTTCCCTTATATTTCCTGAAGGCCAGCCTTGTGGCTCTGACCTTTTCTGCTACTGTATTTGAGAACCAAAGTGGTTTCCTTCTTCTTTTGCACTTCCTTTTCTGTCTAACACAATGGGATGTTGCTTCAAGTATTGCATCCTTAATGCTTGCCCACTTTGCCTGTACCCCCTCACCTGTGTTTCTTTTTGCCAGGTCTAGCTTAACTCTATTGGCCATCTTATCAAAGTCAGCTCCTCTGAAGTTCCATATTTTTGCCTTGGAATGGGATGATTTAGATGTAGTAGCCAAATTGAACCATACCATGTGATAGTCACTGGCCCCCAGGTGACCTTCTACCTGGAGATCTGTGATCCCTTCCCTGTTAGTCAGTACTAGATCTAGGATAGTCCTGTCTCTTGTGGGTTGTTGTACCAGTTGTTTGAGGCCCTCCTCCTGCAGGGAATCCACTATGTGTCTAGTTCTGGCAGATGTTCCTGCTGGTATTGGCCAATCTGTATCCGGCATGTTGAAGTCTCCCATTATCAGAACCTCCCCTTTAGCTGTCATGTTTTGTATATCCTCTAACAATAATGTGTCTATGTCCTCCCCCTGGTCTGGGGGCCTGTAGACAACCCCAGTTCTTATGGCTGTCCCATTTCCTGTTTCCAGGGTGATCCACAGTTCTTCTGGCTCCTTATGTGTATTCTGATTTTCTGTAGCTTTGATATTTTCATTGACATACAGGGCCACTCCTCCCCCTTTTGCACCTCGGTCTCTTCTGAACAATACATAGCCAGGTACTGAAGTCTCCCAAGTGTGGTTACTGGTAAACCATGTCTCACTAATTGCTACTATGTCCAGTTTAGCCTCTGACATTATTGCCTGCAGGTCTGGGATCTTATTTCCCAGGCTGTGAGCATTTGTGTACATGATTTTCCATTGGGCAGATTTCGGTGTGTTAGTTGTTGGGTGAGGTTTGGCATTACCCCTGTGCGTCGTATGGGGAGACAAACCTTGTTTCTTACCTGGTGATGCAAATGAACTGCAAACATGCTGAATCCCTGTTTGACCACTAGCTGAGGGAAGGGGTGTTCTTCCCATTCGACGTATGGGGTGCTGCACCCCTCTCCCCATTTGCTAGTTTAAATATTCTGCAAAGACGTCAAACTTCTGCCCCAATGCACTGACTCCCTCCTTAGTCAGATGCAGTACATCAAATTTAAAGAACTTTCGCTGCCAGAACTGTTGCCAGTTCCCTACAAATCTGTGTCCTTTTTCCTGGCACCAGCCCTTGAGCCACGTGTTTAGCTCCCCTATCTCCCCTTCTCTGACCTTCCGTCCATCTGCCCCCCTCTCTCAGATTGGCAGGATCTCAGAGAAGGAGATGCCAGACGAAATGGATGATAGTTTGTCACCCAGCCTGGTCAGGTGTTCCTTGGTCTCCACAACTGACTGGCTGGCGATATCATTAGTCCCTATGTATACTAGGACATCAATGTTTTCTCCTGCTTTGTGAACAAGTTTAGCAATGCGGTCAGTGTCTCTCCATGCTGATGTACCTGGGAGACATTTGACCATTACCCCTGGCTGGAGATGGGTATCACCTTCCCGAATCATGGTGTCTCCTATGATCAGAAGTTTTTGGATTTCCTTTTTGCCTTTTTTGTTTTGGTTCCTGATTTGGGTGAGTTTTTTTGTGCTAGCTCCTGTGCCGCAGTGTCCTGCTCTGCAGTGTCTTCTGCCTCTTTGTTTGATTTCAGAGATAGAGGTAGATACCTGTTTGTAGTGTTTATATGGTTTTGGAGGTAATATGTTGGAGAGCAGAGGTGATGGGGCACCTGATTTGCCCCTCCTAACCACCTGCCAACCTCCTGGTCCAACTACCCTCTGCGGTCGAGGTTTTTCTGTTGGATGCTGGGGAAATGGCGGGTGGTTCTTATAATGTATTTCCTCTCGAATATGAAATTTGAGGCATGCAATCTCTGCCCATGCTGCCCGGAGCTCAGCCCTAAGATCTTCAATGGCTCAGCATGTAGGACAGTGTCCTAAATCCTGTATGACTGTCCTTCTGAAAATTGTTCCACAGTACCTGCAGTTAATGATATCCATTCCAGATAAGTTGCTGGGTTTATAACCTAGTCAGAGTAATTAGAAGGAAAAAAATGCAAGTAATGGTTTGATTGTGTTTTGTTTTTGTTTTAAATTACTAGTGCCCCTGTAAATGAGCTCACCTTGTGGAGGCCCCACTGATCTGCCCCTTCCTGCTGTGCCACAGGAAATGTCACAACTGTGGCACCCTATAAAAGGAGTGTAGTGTGGGGTGGTTGGGGTGGGGGGTGGCTGGGCCTTCCTGCCGAAAAAGAAGAACCACGGACAAAAGAACAAGGAGGTAAGAGCAGAAACAATCAGTCAACAACAAATGCAGTAACCCTGAAAGCTTATCCTAAAGTTAGATAAAACTGTAAAACCTGTAAAGCACCACCTGTAATAATTTCAGAGAAGATATATGCGTAGATAAACACTTTGCTACAGAGAAAAATAAAGCAATGAAATGTTAGCAACAAACAGTAGCAATCCCTGTGAGTAAAAAATAAAAACAACACCACACAGTAAATCTGCTTAGCCAAAAGAAGTCTTAATCCTTTTCCCTTGCTCTGGTAAGGTTCTCTACTCTGCCTTTTAAGCAGTCTTGGAAGGAAAGAACTCTGGTGAAGCTAGGTGCCTTGGCCAGCAAACCAAGTCTTCTATTACTCCAGTTGTGTTGCAACTTATAAATAAATTGATTTTGAACCCTGTACCCAACCTTGCATGATGAAAAGTGATAGCATCAACTGTATTTCTATAGAGGGCACAATTTCCACACCTGTAGTTTCCCTTTGGTGGGGAAGGTAACCAGGACATCCTTTGCTGAGGTTTTTGATAGAAACTGTAGACCACATGTGACCTGATTTTTAGCCTGTTAGCACAGTGCAAACACAATGTGTGCAGCACAAAATGACCATTAGAGGAGATATTTTTAACAGTATAGGAAACTGTATTTAGCTGTCATGACTATGTAGCGCAAAGCCGATAACTCTACAGTGCAGCAATAATGTAGTCAGTGCACTAATGAGGGATCATGAATGCACAATGCAAAGCAATATTTAGACCACCTGTGCCAGTGCAAATAACCTGTAAGTGCCCATCTTCAAAATGAAGTCAAAAAAGCATGTTTTACAACAGGGCAAACCCAGGCAACACGTCACACAGTAGACCAGCCATGAAGAGGCAGAGTAGTTGAGACAGGGCAGGGGTGGCTGTGTTCACAGTAGAAGATGGAGTGCATAGCCATATTGGTAGCAATGCAGCACATGGATGAGATGGAAGGCAGGAGACCTTTGCCAAGGTCATATATTTTTGTTGTTCTTCTGCACCTCTTACACTGTTACATTGCTGCTTTCTATAATTTCAGTTGTCTTTGTAACCTCCTGGGTTGTACTTGTGAATAGATATTTTCTTGTCTTGCACACCTACAGTACCTGGTTAACAAAACCTAAATAAATAAATCAATAAATATATCCCCAAAACAGGGCATATCATCCATGACACACCTTTAAAGAACTTGCAGATATGTAGAATGAGTCCTGTGTCACCTAGACAGAGGAACACTGCAGCATCTGTGTGATATGCTACAGGACATGATGCTCTACAGAGTACAACCCACATAAATCTTCCCTTGACTGTGGAGGTGGAAGTCACAGCTTCCATGTGCTTCTTGTCAACTGGCACATTCCAGACATCCACTTGAGACACTACTGGGATAACGCAGACAACAATGTCATAAGTGCTGCTGACACAATATCATAGTATCCTGAATAGGAGGGCTGTGGACAACATATAGTTCCTAAGGAATCAGGAGCAGAGAGACATTACCATGGTTGACTTCTACCAGACAGCGTACCTGACATCAGTCCTCAGTGCAATAGATTGTAAACACATGGCCATAGGAGTACCATCAGGGAGGACAGGTATGTTCAGGATTTGCAAGGTTTATCACTCCATGAACATTGAGGTCAAGTGTAATGCCGGAGGAAGGTTAACTAACATGGTAGCACAATATCCTGGAGGTGTACTTCCAAGATGTATGATGCATACATTTGGCATTATTCAGCTTTGTGCCAAATTTCCAAATGTTGAAGGGGAAGGTCTGGAGCACACCTAACCCCTTAAGGTGATGATGTGCAGAAAAACTCAAAATAAAATGAAAATAAGTGCACGCACTAGGTACTTTGAGCTAACTGTCTTTTTTAATGATGCCGCATCAGGAACCACCACTCAGTAATCACTATGTATCAACTCTTAGTACATTTTCCTCAGGGACGGCAATGCTGGGATGTGAACAGTAATCTTTTATAGTGTTAACTCATATAAATGTGTTAAATGACAGACTAGCCATTACTAGAAAAGTGCATGTGCAAATAAATTAAAAACACAGACTCCCTTTCAGCAGATCAATGTTATGAATATCAGGAAAACCACATCTCTGCATTAGAAATCAAGTGGGGATTAATTTAATATTGATTACTGTTGCCTGATTGTATTGTGATTTGGCAACCTTTAAGCCTGTATAAGATCACTAATTAAAAGTATTTTATGTGACCGGTTGCCCCTCAGGCATCAGCTACAGCTACACAAACCCACTTTATAATGAAAAATCAACCACAGGATCCCACATGTCATTGTCAAACATAATATTTTACGTCCATGTGTAAAAACAGATGGTCATATAAAGTTGCATCCATAACCACATCTCTGCATATTGTATTAAAATGTAAAATTATGAATCAAGCTACTTTTATGGCAAAGCAACCAATTGGACTGGATGTGAAGATCTGTGGGGCACCTAACACCAAATAGAGCACATATTTAAATATCTTAGTTGATAGTGATCTGCTATAAAAAGGAAAGTATTTCTATGAGCTGCTATATCATCAGGAAAAATGTTTTTTTACTTTTTGATCATGTGATTTGTAATGTGCTCTCCCAGTGATGAACAGTTCCATAGACCAAAACAATGATATGGAGGCAAACATACAATCACTGTTTCATTTCAAAATTACATATAAATTGCAAACCTCACTGGTGCTTAGTCCTTCAGAGGCTAATTTTTCAAGGCTAAGAGCACTATGGTACTACCAATATAGAGATACAGTGTTAAGATAGCAATGTATAGAAATATAGAAACATATCAAAACATAGACTTTGACGGGAGATAAGGACCGCTTGGCCCACCTAGTCTGCCCATTTCCCTACCTATTGGATAAGTTTCAATGAAAAGATAATTCTAAGTGCATAGACAGTGAATAATATATAATGATAGACAAAACAGACAAATTTTGTGAATTAACATAAAAGTTGTATCTCTAGTCAGATACATTCTTCGAATTCCTCCCAGGCCATAAAAAAGATTGAAGATCAGTTACTAGGGACAGCAACATTTACAAGAAGTGCTTATGTTCCAAACAGCTGTAATTATGTCAGTGCTAAGTGATCTCTCCTGATAAAAAATACTACTAATGATCAGGATTTATCTAAAACCTACAACTCTAGTCTAGTGCATTGCACAGCCCCTTCCCCCTCCCCCGGGGCATCAAAGGAATATGAACCAAACAACAAAAAGTGTTAGTTGAGTTGTCAAGGTTAACTTAAGACTTACATCTCTGGGAGAATACTCTGTTAAAATCCCTTCCAGACCACATGGGGCTAGAAGACCATTTGCTAGAGACAACAAAACATTACAAGATGTGCTTGTTGTCCAGTTGGTTACAAGTGTATAAGCACTGAGAAATCTATTATAATAAAAGCACTATGAATTTATTAGAATTAATTTGAAACGTCTATCTCTGAAAGCTGCACTGTTCTAGTTCCTTCAGGACATAGTGGGGATTAGAAACAATTTACAATAGAAAATGTGATTAATTTGCCTAAATTAACTGAAAACTAACATGTCTTGTAGGGTATACAGTTCAAATCCCTCCTAGGTCAACAAAGGGATCAGAAACCATTTGCTGAAAACAACTAAAGTTACACAAGTGCTTATAGTCAAGTTGGGCATTAAGGCCAGATGGCTATAGGGAATTTAAGTTGGAAATCTATTTGGTGGCCCTTTGCAGAAGTACCTGTGTGCAGTCTCTGTCTCACACTGGAGACAGGATGTGTTCAAGGGCATGAAAATGAAATGCATGCATTCTAGAACTGTGTGCTTCACTGAAGTGCATACCAAACACATTGTTGACATTTTTATTAATAATCAACATGATATTTTAATGGATTCTGTTCAACCAACATACAAGAGTTTGCACAGACACCAACACACATAGACAGAAAGGTGTCTGACAGTCAACATCGGTATTCAAATAGTAGTCAGTAACAGAAAGGGGATGTGTACATGTAATCTATGTTTGAATAACATTGTAGATGGTACAGCTTCTGCATTTACAGAATCCCTTTCTTTGACTCAAAAGTTCATTTTCTTGTACATGACATTTTCTTGTACATGAAAGTGACTGCTAGTGACATGATCTCCTATGTTTTTCCTTTTCTAAATGATATCCTGGGGACCGGACCTACCAAATTGCTTAGTGTCTCATCTGCTGTTAGGATAGACCACCTGTCCTTAATGATATTTCTAACTTCAGTGGGCCTGGAATGGTTATTAGTCACAGAAGTGACTGGATGATTCCTAAGTTAATTTTAGTGCATGTTATTTGTGAAACAAATGTCTCCTATCAGTTTTTTTGACTCTTTGTAGGGCAGCATTACAGGTCTCAAAACTGTACCCCCTTTCCTTAAATCTAGCCAGCATATATGTTGCTTCTGCTTCAGAGATGCTATCAGAAGTACAGCTGCATCTTAAGTGCAATGATTACATTAGGGGATACTGTCAATCAGTGGCCTAGGATGCAAGTTATCAGCTTGTAACACACTGTTATCTGCAGTTGGCTTCCTGCAAGGCACACTTTCCACTGTACCCGATTCCTTAACCTTAAAGGTAATATGCAAAACATCAATAATGTGCTGGCCAATTTGATGTGTCCATTTCAGGTTCCAGTCACTGGAACTCAACCAGTTCACAAAGATGTCGGCTGACTCTGTTCCTCCATCCCAGACACAAATGATATTTCAATATAATGATACCATTTGATAATGTGTCTGAGGTGGGGGTTCAAGTCGGACAAAACTACACTTTTCTCCCTGTATGACATAAACAAATTGGTGTAGGATGGTGTTAAGAATGCTCCCATGGCTGTGCCCTGACACGGAAGATGAAATGCCCCTCCAAATGTAAAACAATTGTGCTTCAGGACAAACCATGGGAGGTTAGTAAGAAATTCCCTAGGGACAGTGTCAAAATCCTTCTCCATCTACAGATAATACATGGCTGCTTTAATGCATCATTCATGTTCAATGCTGATATAGAAGGAAGATATATCTACTGCTATCTGGTAGTAATTTGCTAACGGGTCATACGCTCAAATTTCTGCAAAACATTAGTGGTATCCCTCAAGTATGTTGATGTTTTCACTACTACGTCTTTGAAGAAGTAGTCCACAAATCCGGAGAGACCATCACCGAGTGACCCAGTACTAGAGACAATTGGTCACCCAGGAGGGTCCGTCATGGATCTGTGGACCTTCGGGAGGGTATAGATTATAAGACATGTTGGAAAGCCTTGTTTCTGGAAGCAGAATTTTGTTTCAGTAATCCACACTCTCAATTGCTCTTTCCAACAGTTCCATGAAAATATTTCTCAATGATACTGTTGGATCAAAGGTTAGCCTTTTGTAGCAGCATTTATCAGAGAACTGTCTTTCTAGCTCTGCAATATAACTAGTTGTGTTTTGTACCATCACAGTACCACACTTATCAGCTGATTTAATGGTGACTGATTTCATCTGTTTCAATTCTCGGAGAGCCTGCCAATCTTCAGCAGATATACTGAGGTGCTGTGATGGCAAATTGACTTCCCTAATTTCTGAATAGCCTTATTAACCAGTTTTTTGAAAGCTTTTACTGTTGTGTGTCTTGTGGTGTGGAGACAGAATGTGCTTTTTTCCTCAGTCCCTTCTTTAAGACATGGGCTATTTTCTGCTGTTTCTATAAAAAAAAAAATAATTTGAAATATTAAAAAAAAGCAATTTTTCCAATTTTCATTTAGAGATTCAACTCTACTGCATTCCCCCAACCAATGCCCAAAGTAATGTTATTCATGCCTGAACCAGCCAAACTGTTCAGATCTTCTACCGAGAACCCCATAGTTTGTAAATGGGAACTAAACTGTTCTATATCTAAAAAGTACACTTTAAGAGCAATTTTCTTCAAAAGTTTGAATAAGATAACTTGTAAATTGTAAAAGTCTGTCTGAGACAAAGGTACAAAGGTTAAGTCCTTTAATATAACACTGTATTGTGAGGAGGTGAGGGAAGTAAAAAAAACGTTCAATAGCTACACATGGGCTACTGGTTCTGTGCCAACCTCTGCAGCTCCAGTCCATCCCCACCTCCTTCTTTGGCCCATTCACGTCCTCCTCTTCCTTTTGTTTTTTTGTTTTGTTTTTGGAAGGTTGTGCTGGCTCTTGTGGATTTGTGTTCTCTAAATAAGAAACCTTTCTGACCTCCGTCTTCTGACCACTGTTGATTGCTTCTTCCTCCATGGTGATATTGTATTTTAGTTTCATATATTTAAAAGATTTTCACCAGGAAAGGCATACTGAGCTGAGAAAAGCTCATTTCCAGATATGTCCTGGCGGGAAGGAAACAGGGGGAAATACAGCCCCAAAAAAATAAACACAGACAAATATTAAATGACACAGGTAGGAACAAAATTACAGTCAGGCAAGATCAGCTAAATGGTACAGCCAACAGTGATACTGATACAAAATTTAGAAGATACAGGTGGGAACAAATTTCAAACAGCAGTAACAGCTAAATGATAAAGGAGTGGTAAAGGTACAATCAGGCAATTATATACAACACAATTCATTAAACGTGAGTGAAGCATATGGGGAAAAGTCAGCCATGATGGCAAGTGCTACACAAAAGGGGTAGGGGACAGAGGATGAAGAAGTTAGGAGCAGTTGCAGGAGGGGGAGATAGAGTTGCATAGAAGGGAAGAGATGGAATGGGGTGCAGGGAAGTTGCTGATGGATGGAGGAAGGGTATTCCAGAGTTTAGGGAGGTGGTAAGAGAAGGCATCCTGGCCAGCGGTAGATACCCTTGGTGGGCGAGCAAAGGTCTGAATACTGGGGTTGTGAAGAGAGTAGGAGGATGGAGGAGGAAGGTAGAGGGTAGAAGGTAGAGGTGAGGTAAGGGGGAGCATCCCAAACCTGTATTTAGATACAAAGGTAGCACAATGGGTGAGGTATAGTACCTGTCTCCCAGAGAGGGGAAAGAGAGAGATTTATAGAGGTCATAGCGGTGAGTCAGGGGTGGGCAGTCAAGAGCAAAATAACAGAATGAGTGAAAGAGGGTATCCAGTCTGGCTAGGGAGGTTTTAAGAATGGCACTGTAGACTATATATCACCGTAGTCAAAGACAGGGAGGATCATTTTCTGGACAAGCACAGGGCGAGCCAGCAAGGGAATACACCCATGGTTCCCTATGTAGGGCACCATGCTTGAGGTGCAGTTCCTTGTGGATGGCATCCACATGTCCAGAAAAGTTGAGTTATTGGTCAAGACAGACCCCGAGGTACTTGAATGTGGCAACATTCTCAAATGGACTGCTGTTCAGGGTGTGAAAGGAAGGGAGGGAGGGAAACTTAGAGAGTCTCTGCCTTGTGCTGAATGTCATGGAGACAGTCTTCTTAGTGTTTAGGAACAATTGATTGGAGCAGAACCAGAACTAGACTTTGCAGTGTTCCAGCTCCTCAATCTTCCACAGCTATGTGATCTCATTTGGAGTTCTTTTTTTACCAATTATTTTACCAGGTGAGACACACTAAGCTGAAAGCTTGTTTGCGGGTGCAACCTGGGAGCATGAGGAAGTTAAGTGACTTGCTCAGGGTCACACAGTATGCACTTAGAGGGCTGTGGGATTTAAACCCAGGTCTCCAGATTTGCAGCTCAGAGCCTTAACCCACTGCGCCATACTAATGATTGCTCTTACAATTTCCTCAAGTCCTGTACCTTGAAAACCCTTAAGCCTCTGAGTACCCTACTAACTTCAGAGTATTGTTCAAGAGTCAC
This sequence comes from Neoceratodus forsteri, assembly GCA_016271365.2. Lineage (NCBI taxonomy): Eukaryota > Metazoa > Chordata > Ceratodontiformes > Ceratodontidae > Neoceratodus > Neoceratodus forsteri. The sequence continues at coordinate 1,026,906,153 of CM028131.1, read as the reverse complement.
TTTATTGAACCATATATTTTGTTCTAGCCAACTACCCCCCCATATTCTTGGTGATCACATTTAAATGTATTTCTTTTTCTTGCTTCATCTTCATTTTCAAGCTTGCAGACCTTGTCTTGAAGATATCTATTGAATTATTTGAATTCTTTTTTTAGATTGAGCTGCACCTCTTTTTTTATAAAGATATTTTATTAAAGTTTTTCACAAGAAGGGCCTTGCACACATGTTACATTACAATCAAGAAGCAAATGAGGATCCAACTCGGTGGAGCTGAGGGTTGAGTCACTGGACACCACACCTCGAAACACACCAGTGACCCGGGTTCAGGAATGGACTCGGATCATCAGGAGTCAGCAAGGGAGGACTAGGATAAAGCATCAGGAGGGCTGTTTTCCTCTCCTGGGGAGGCAAAATCATGGCTCCCGGCTGTTTGCAAGCCCCAGCTGAAACTGGGGAGAGCAACACATTGGGAATGCTCAACAGGGGTTGGGGATGCAGAGGACATCCATACACATCATTGCACGTTCACGTCCTCAGGAGCACATAAGTTAAAACCTTTCTGCTCACAAGCATGCCAGCTCTGAAGGGGTACTGTCCATGGCTGCTTCCAAACAAAGCCTGGCTCAAGGGCAGGGGCTCAAGGGTGATGCAGTCTCCCTCCTGTCCCCTCCCAGGAGGGCCCCTCCATGGGGGCAAACCACAGTCCTCCCTGCTTCACCTGGGTCATGGCAGAGACTGGTAAAGTAGCGAGGATGTTGAGACCCCTCATAGGAGGGCCAATTGGGGGAAGGACCCCCGGTTGAGAGTGCAGAGTGCAAAAACAGAATGTAAAAAAAAGAGAAGCATATGAGGGATTACAGATACGACATGGCACCTCTTCAAGATCACTTTTTACCTTGTTACAATTATGGGAATCTTGTTCAATAAGAAACTTGACATGGCCAGTGCAGCAAGTTTCTAATGATTGCTCTTACCATTTCCTCAAGTCCTGTACCTTGAAAACCCTTCAGCCTCTGAGTACCCTACTAACTTCAGAGTATTGTTCAAGAGTCACTTTATTGAACCATATATTTTGTTCTTGTAAACTCAGCTTCTCTAGTTGTTGCAGTAACTCTGACTTCTGGATTTTGTGAAGCTGCTGAAGTAGCCAAATTAACAGTTGGCTCTTAATGTCTTTCTTCCTCGTACTTCTCTCGGTGACTCTAAATCAAAAGACACCTTAGTCTCTGTTCCTCTTTGTACCTTACTGAGTCTCCTCTTATGAATCACTGCTGGTTTCTCTATTACTGGCCATTGTCCACCTTTTGTCTGGCTATGTTCAGAAAGTGGAGGAGATTCTCTGGCAGCTAGATAAACTCCTGGGTGCTCTACCACATATACTGACGCTAAAGAGGATGGTCTGGAGCACACCAAACCCCTTAAGGTGCTGCTATACAGAAAGACTCAAAATAAAAATAAAAATACAGTGCACACACACCAGGTACTTTGGATTAGGTGTTTTTAATGATGCCGCATCAGGAACCTCCAGCCTACAACTACTAGATATTGACTCTTTGCAAGTCTTCCTCAGTGGGGCAGGGCTGGGATGCGAACAACAATCTTTTATAGTGCAAATAATCATATAAATATGTTAAATGACAAACTAGTTATTAGTAGAAAAGTGCATGTGCAAATAAATTAAAACAGTAAACACCCAGTGGTGTGGAGGGCTAAGGCACTGGGTGTCTCACCTCCTGCCATGCTGGTAACTCAGGTTCAGAAATGAATGTAGGTCACTCAGGGACTGGCCCAGGAGGTTGGATTGAGCACCCTCAGGACAGCTGTCCTTCCTCAGGGAGAAGGATTACAGGGCCTCACTCCCCACCTGCCACCTGGAGGTATCTGGGTGGCAGCACAGCAGGGTCATGCAGGGAGAAGGGACAACATGCAGGATGCTGGGGGAATCTCTGTAGATGTGGAGCTTGCACACCTCATTCCCACATGCATGGCAGTCCCTCAGAGGGAAAATGTGGTAAGCCCCCAGAAGCAGAATGATACCCCACTCCCACCCCCACTCCCACACTGGCCCCACCTCCAGAGAGACTCTCAGGCTGCAAGCAAGAAGGAGTGAGGTAACCCCCGAGAAGCCAGATGATGGGGCTGGGGTGCTGGTCCAATGGGCAGCAAAGGCAGACAAAACAAAATATGAAAAAAAAAAATGAATAAAAAGGATACATAAATTATATTAAGAAGTTCAAAATTAATTGCATAGCTTTACAAGAGACACATCTAGAAGCAAAAGAAACAGAAAAATTAAAGAGGAAATGGATTTCTCATATTTATTTTTCTTCAGGTTCAAAGAAAAAAGCAGGAGTGGCAATACTGATTAAAAAAAATCCCAACGTCTCAATTTTGGATACTTTTAAAGATCAGAATGGAAGAATATTTTTTAGTCAAAGTGAAAATTAATAGGTTAATATATACTATAGGTTCTATTTATGCACCTTTTGGGAATTATAAAGAATCTTTGACAGAAATTACAAATGCCTTGGTACTAATTCAAGTGAGTAATATTATTTTGCAAGGAGACTTTAATAATCTGCTTATACCAGAATTGGACAAAACTTTAAAAGTATCTACTAATAATAACAAGCATTTGTCAATGCTGAATGTTCGCTTGCAAGTACAGTATGTGCATTGGTGTTTGGCATTTATGCAGCCCCCAGTTGTATCCATGTCCCTTCAGCATCCATATCCTAATAGAGTAGCTCTATGCAACTCCTCTTGCATCTGATTAACATTTCACCATCGTACTTCTTAAGTGTCTGTCGGAACCCTAATGCCCTGGTTGTGCTCAAGGGTAAGAGCCTGTGTGGAAACTGTGCAACCCGCACTTGTAACACAATCATTCAGTGGAAGTATTTCACCAAAGTTTCAGCATAGGCATTTTGTCACCTCTGGTCATGAACAGTGTCAGTATGATTTTCTTACTGTGCACTGAGCACTGATTTCCCACTGTGACTGCACTATTCTGCACCGGAAGAGTGAAAACACATTTTGGCCAGGATGTGAAAAATGACAGCTGCACTGTTCATGAGGAGGTGTGGAAATATGCCTATGTTGAAAATCTGGAGTGAAAATATTACTGAATCGCGAACATATGAGTGTGCATGGAAACTGCGCAATGCACACTCATAACACAGTCATTTTGGGGGGAATTTGTTCACCAAATTTACAACATCATGGCCACCTCATGAACACCAGCACTGTCATTTTGTTAATCGGTCCCGAAAGGTAATTCTGTGCAGTGGCTGCAAAATCACCTTTCGAGACTTTCAAGACAGTGACTTGAATTCATAAAGAGGGGTCCCAACAACTCCATATTGAAAATTTGGTGTCAAAAGTCAAAAAAATGGCCGAGATATCCACCTAAGTTGTGAAAACCCTATTTATGCCATTATACAGCTTACTGGCATTTCCTCAGTTCGCGGTCGACTTTGAAGAGTGCAGACGTGTTCCCAGTCCAGTGAAGATCATCGCACTGGGCTCCAGAGGTAAGTATGGGGTAAGGTGGTGTGGGGAGGTGGGTGCTCAGAGGGTGGGCACAGATTGGCGGGGGGCAAGGATTCACCAAGGGGCCATTTTCTTCTTTCACAGGGCATTTAAAAAAAAATGGACTCATTTGGCATGCTGGGGTGGGCTCCCAGCATGCCTCTTAAAGAAACAGATGCCTTTGACACACTGGGGTGGGCTCCCAGTGTGCCACCTATGTGTTTGTCGGGGGGAGCTGGAGCTGGCAGGGATTGGGCACCCCTGCCAGCCATACAGTGCGCATGGGGAGGCATTAGCATGCTGGGGTGGGCTCCCAGCGTGTCAATTGGTTGTTTGTTGGGGGGACCTGCAGACGACGGGGGATTGGGCACCCCAGTCGGCACACAATGTCAGGGTGGGGAGAATAGTAATGAGGAAGGGGGAGGACATTAGCAGAGGGAGGAAGTGGAAGTTTGTTTTTTTTTATGCCAAGCTGTGCATGACAGCAGTTTGGCTGATCCGTATGCACACTGCATTCACGCTACAACCGCTGATTGCAGCGGACCTTTTGTTAGAAGTGAAGAACAACACAGCCGAACTGCTGTCATTCACAGCTTGGCATGTGTTGGTCCCTTAAGGTTGCGTCTCCTACACTGAGCCCTACATTGGTGAGGAGGGTCACACACCTTGAAAAGCAGCACTGTTGCAAGATATTCCTTGCACATGCACGCAAGCAAACGTAAAAAACAGTCTAGGAGCTACATGACTTAGTGGAGCCATGGAGGTTGTTAAACTTAAATACAAGAGAGTGTATATATACCATGACAGGAAAAATCAAGGCTTTTCAAAACTGGACAATATATTTATTTCCAAATCATTATATAGGAATGTGTTAGATGCAAAAACAAATTCTATAGTGAATTCTGACCATGCACTCCTGAAAGGTGATTTCGTGGTCACTACACAGAATTACCTTTTGGGACCAATTAATGAAATGACAATGCCACTGTTCATGAGGTGGGGTCCCAAAAAGCCCTTGTTGCAAATTTGGTGATAAAACTCAAAAAATGACTGTGTTATGAGCGTCTGTTGTGCAGTATCTACGCACGCTTGTAACTTCATCGGTTTTTAAAGTTTTCAGTCCAAATTTCCAACATTGCCATTTTTTCAACCCCTCTTTATGAACTATACAGCTGCCATTTTTTGCATCCTTCCCGAAATGTGTTTTTGCCCCTGTGACACAGAATGGCTTGGTCACTGTGTGAAATCAACTTTTGGGACAGATTAATGAAATTCCAGTGCCACTGTTCATGAGGGGAGGTCTCAAAAAGGCCATGTTGAAAATTTGGTGAAAATATTCCAAAAAATGACTGCGTTATGAGCATACGTTGCACAGTTTCTATGCGCACTCATAACTTTGCCACTTTTTAATATTTTCACTCCAGATTTTCAGTATTGTCATTTCTTCAGACCTCCTCAAGAACAGTATAGCTGTCATTTTTCACATCCTGCTCAAAATGTGTTTTCGCACCTGTGGCACTGAATGGCACACTTGCTGTGTGAAATCACCTTTTGGGATTGAGTAACAAAATTATACTGCCACTGTTCATGAGGTGGGGTCCTAAAAAGCCCATGTTGAAAATATAAAGCAAAAATACCAACAAACACCTGGGACATTAGAGTTTCCAACCATAATGCCCACCTTGTACAGACTGACAGGTGTCGGGTTTGTGACTTGGGGTTGTTAGCCATAATGCTCACCCCATTCCACCCCCACCCCCACCCTGCAGCCACTGACAGGCATCAGGTGTGCCTTGGGATCTTTGGCCATAACATTCACCCCATTCTCCTATATTCCACCCATCTCAGCTTATTTCCTTATGAAATGGGGTGAATGAAAGGGCTGAAGACCTCAAGGCACACTGCAACACTTGTCAGTGACTACAGGGTGGGGTGCGGTGGAATGGTGTGAGTGTTATGGCCGATGATCCAAAGGCATTCCCCCAATTCCTGTCAGTCTCGGCAGGATGGGGGTGGGAGTTGGCATTACTTCAATACTTCACTGCCATTCCTATTATGCATCTCTTTAACTCCTGCACTACCAATGCCAATACCAGCAAGCAAACATTCTGCATTAACAAATGCTTGTTATATCTGAAATAGCTAGGTATGCTAAAGTATCTGGATATGAACTTAATAGACAAAAATCTGTTATATGTCACATATCCAATTCAGATTATGTGCTGAGACCACACCTCTCAACTGTCACACATTATGAGGTACGTCACTCATTTTATCCCTCAGAAACCCACTGTCCCACATTGAGAAGGTGACATTCCACACTGACCACTGAGACTTTTAAGCAGACATGTATAATAATATAAGATGCTAGGTTATCAGTAAACATTATAAACATTAGTGCACTTATTTCCACAGTATTCTGAGCTTGCAGTGTCATGTTTGATGATGTGTCACACATTTTGTCCAGTTGTAACACATCATGTCACACATTTGGGCGATAAAAGGTTGAGAGGTATGGCTGAGACATCTGATTAAACAGGAATTTTCCTATAATACATCATTCAGATATTTGGGGGTAGATATTTATAAATGCCAAAATGAAACAATAAATAAAAATTATGATTAAAGCAAAAATTAAGCCACAGCTTTATTAGACACCTGGTTGAAACTTTCAGTTTCATTATGGGGAAGAATTGAAACACTAAAGAAGAAGGTGATGTACCATTTAATGTTTGTGTGTCAAGCAATAAGAGGCACACCTGTTTTCAAATGGTTTAGTTCTATGAAAGTTATATTCACAAAGTTCTTATAGGGGGCAGGATTGCTTGGGTTCAATTTACAACAACAAGATCATTGGGAGGATGTAGTTGCCCGGACCCTATAAAATATGACCTAGCTAACCAAATTAGGATTTTATGGGAAGCAGCATTCCATGATCTGGAATCAACATTGGATGAGCCCCTAAATCTAAAGAATAGAGGTTAGATAAACAATATATTACTATATATTTTGATTATACATAAAAATTTACCTGACCAATTTAAATCATTACACCCCCACATTAAAGCTAAGATTCAACAAATATAAAATGGAAAAATCCCATGACTTTTCCTAAACATTGGATCTAGTAAAGTGACATGGCCAGAACAACTTAAAGGGAAGTGCTTAAGTATCAGGAAGTCAAAATTAGAAACATGGAACCAGCGGATTTACGAGGGACAGTTCTGTACTTATAAATTTATACAAATTCTCTCTCCCCGAGTTCAGGTACATTATTTGAATTACCTAAGTTTCCAAGTTAAATTTAATAAAGTAACAAAAATTTGTCAAAATACTAAAATAAAGGATCTAACAAGACTGTTAAAGGAACATGGGGAACTGAAATATGAAGGAAGACAGAAGCTACTTCCAAAAATATATAAATGGTTGTTTATAAATCAAAAATATCTTTGTGTTAAAACAAATAAAACAATGGAACGAAGAGGCAGAGATGGGGTTAACAGACAGCACTGGAAACAATTAAGAATAAATGCTATTAAGCAGTACCAATATGCAAAAATAAAACAATACAAAGGAAAATATTGGATAGGCATTACTTTACTCTGCAAATATTGGGAAAAATAGGGAAACTTGGGAACCAATATTGTTGGCACCAATGTGGCCAAAAAGCTAACCTGTATTATTGTTTTTGGGGATGCAAAGAGATAACAGAAATCTGGAGACAAACTCATAAACTAATTGAATGGATATTGCAAATTAGTCTCCCCTTAAAATTTGAAGTGATGATTTTGGGAGACAGATCAGGACTAAATCTTGATAGAACAAAAGAGAAGATTATTAATATTACTTCTATGATTACAAAGAGGTTGATCCTGGAACAGTGGAATGTCCCTCAAATTAAATCTTTTGAGACTGCTATATGGTGGTATTTATTCCAAGAGGCAACATCCTTTGAGAAATTATGACTAGAGGCTGCTGAAAAAGAGCTAGAAAGTGACCCAGTATGGAATTAAATTGCAGCTATGGTTCCACCATTTATCAAGATTGAGAATAGTTCTGTAATGAATTAAGATTTGTTATTTAAGGTGAAATAGAGGAGACAAGTATATCTCTTTAGGGAATAGATTATCAAATGTATTGTTTAGACATTTGTATAACATTAGTACTCATACTAAGAGAATAACAAATATGTTTTTCAGTATTACTTCTTTCATTATTGCCTATATGTTTCATTAAGAAAATTATTAAAAATGTTAAAAAAAAAGTTGTAGTTATGTCAGAACAGAAGTGATTTGTGAAATACACTAGACTAGTCCTGCATGTTTTAGGTAAATCCAGATAATTTATAATATTTTCTATTATGACAGATTACTCAGTGCTGACATAATTACAATCGTTTGGATCATAAGAACTATTTGTAAATAGTTCTCTATGGTTTCATTGCCATGGAGCTAGCCACTGTAGTCTTTACCATCCATGGAAGTCAAATCTGGCCATGAAATTAGGGCTGGCAATCGAGTAGCTGCATATTTTGAGTGCAGTTTGTATCACATGCTTTCTATTAATCAACTTCCCCTGCTGCCCAAGATGCAGTACTGCAGGTGGTCTGTGTGTCCACTCCTCCAGCAAGCCCGAACACCATAAAAAATAAATTTTTTTGTAGCAGAAAAAAACACATTGACTTACCTACTCTGCTGTCTGCAAAGGTTATAGTGACTTTAGAAGGGAGTTGCCCAGGATTCAAATTTCATCAGAGTCCTTTAGGGTTGTAAGAACTACATCATGGCAGAACAAAAATGTAGCTGCAAGTGAATAGAAAACCATGCTTCACCAACCAAAATTTTAAATTATACTCATCGCCTTTCAAGGTGCCATTACCTTCACCTGAACATTCTTTTTATATATTTCCTAATTAAAGGCTCAGTTGTAAGCTGTACTTGCACTTGATTTTAATAAATGTACATGTTGTTTATGCTATGCCAACTGTTTTTGAACTGTCCATGCTTGTTATAATATTATTTATTAATTTTGCACTGATTTTTACTATGTGTTGATATTTTAGTTGATTGGGTTGTTTTTCTTTTCCCAGTGCTTATCCATTATTGCACTGTTTTTATTGCCTACTTTGTGTCCCATTATTTTTCTTTTGACATGTACTCCTAATTTGTTTAACATTGTACCTGAAAATAAGCACAAAAATATCTGGTATACTTACCTGGTCAACAAAAACTGATAAATATAATAATAGTTAGTGGGCAGATCAAGGAGCGAGCCTAAGTGCAAAACACAGCAGATTAAAGTTAATTATGCATAATCATACAATAGCAAAAGTAAATCACACAGAAATGACTAAAACAATTTAAAACCAGATCACATTCTCAGTACATTTCCTTTAGATAAAGTGCCTCGTCTCTGATCATTGCACATGACATATACTCCAAACCAAAAAATTAATAGTTATTGCTAGTGCCAGATTCCTAAAATGGAATGAGTTCTACAGGCAAAATTTTAAGAAAAATATGTTGGGTGGGATATTCAAACTGTGCCCAAAATGTGCGCAATAGCAGGAGCAAGTACAAGTCCATTGCGCACATGCGCAATAGACGCGATATTCAAACATGGAGCAAGCCAAATTGTGCAACCAGCCAATGTCTGAATATCACACAACCTGTGCCATAGCACAACCAGGAAGGGGAAGCTGGGCAGATACGATGCGCTATAGCGCAACAAGGGCAGTCCAGCTGAGCAGTCCAGAGGTGCCATAGCGCAAGCAGGGAGCCCGCCAGCAGCAGAGCAATGGAACTGCACAACCAGGGAGGTAGGCAGGGGCCCACCACCCATGCCACAGATGGGCACAGGAACACACTGCAGAACTGACAATGCACCCCCGCACCCCAAGCATAGCATAACTGGGGGAGGGACAGAATATCCACAGGCCCATGGGGACAAGCAAACAAAGCACAGCCGGGCCATGTTGCCCCAGCACACCCACTGGCAAGCTGAGACTGCCACACAAGGGGGGTGGACCACCCCAGTGTACAGCAGCCCCCCGTGCACAGCACACCCTGCACTGTGACCCCAAGACACCCCCCATGAGCAGTGACCATCACTGCAGGAATCCCCATGCATCCCCATCACACTGCAACCTCGTGTACCACAGAACCATACAAGCCAGACCCAACATGAGCACCCAGCAGTGGGTGGCAGCACACGGCAATGCAACAATGGCAGACACAGTGCCAACACGCACAACCCCCTGAGGCACAGCTGAGAGACCGAACAAGTGTCACCACAAGTGGTACCCCACATGGGAAAGGGCGTGCCCCTGACACCACTGCCATTGATACAGCACCCTGCACAGTAGATAGGTGTCACAGCGCGACCCACCACGAGCCACAGCAGCCAGCACAGACACCCACAGTGGTGCATGGAAGCATGCAGCACACCGGATGCAACACAGTGCAGGGGAAACACACACCCATACCCTCAGGGACACCAACACAGGGACACAGTAGTGTGGCAACCCAGCCCCCAGTGTGAGCACATGTAAACTGTGCACACACAGCTTGCAGTCTACCATGGCACAAGGGTGACACCCACCCTGTGCATGTACTGTGGCCCTGTATGCCACTAGCATATGCCTGGAGCACAAGTCACAGACAGTGCTGCACTGCCCCTGCAACACATGCAAGACACAGCATGGAGGTGGGACAGCAACTGTGGAGGCCACAGTGTCACCCAAGGCAAACATGCACCCCACCGGTGACAGGTGGCAACCCAGCATCGTGGACGGTCACAGTGGATGACCTGCAGGGACAGCACCCACTGACAAGGCAGCAGACCTGGCAGGCCACAGACATGCAAGGGTGTCAGCTGCACAGGCCGAGGACAGCTTGACAGGGGCACAATGGATACAGAGCAGGCACCATGGAACACTGCACACAGCAATGCAATGCACAGTGAACAACTCACACCACAGATACCGACTGAAAGCCAATCCCACACCAGAGACACCTCCCCACGCACACACACACATACCCATGACTATACCACCCCAGATGCCATGCACACCACTGCAACTGAGCACCTATAGCCAGCTGCAAATCAGAGACCACCACAGTATTCATATCAAAATAACTGTGTTAGAAAAAGAACAACAATAACAATAACAACATCAAGAACTATATACATATGTACAAACAGGGTGGGGGTGCGGGTAAAGGTAGGGGTGGGTAAGGGGCAGGGGTGAACAACTGGGAGAGGGAAGGCGGGGTGTGAGGGATAGTTAAAGGGGGGAGGTGATGACCAGCTACTGTCTTCCAGCCTGCTCCCCTGCTGCCTGGTGCTGGTCCTGGGGCCTCCTTCTCCTCCACACCCCATGCTGCTGTTGGTCCTGCAGGATCACAAGGGAGTCCATGGCTACCTGCAACAGCTGCTGCATGGACCTCTCGATCCTAGTAGTATCCGGACACCTAGGACAAGGGATCAGAGTCAATGGGTGTGACTGTCCATATCCCTGAAGCCCACCCATCATGCATGGCATACTGCCAAGTGCCCCGCTCCTGTGATGGACTGCACCCACCCACAGTGACCGTGTGCACAAGACATGCCCAACCAGGCAGCAACAGCCATGTGTACCACTGCACACACACACCACCCATGTCCAGCACAGCACAACCAAGGCCGTACAATAACGTGGCTACGCGGTGGGCAGGCAATGCCACAGCCATGTGCCCAGTGCACGCGTGAACCACCATTGATGCACTCCCAGACATGCAGTGCTACTGGACAGTGCTGACTGTCACATGTCACGTGCATGGCAGTGGTGTCCATGGATGGTGGCCATGCCCTGCCCCCCACCCTGTCACACAGCATGCAATAGCAATCATGGTGTCATGGCACTCACCCTCATCGGGCTGCTGCTGATGTCGTGGTTCTCCACCACCATGCTCGGGCACTGCTGGCACCACCCTCTGCTGTTCAGCCATGGCGCTCCTCCACTCTGCCACGCCTGTGGGAAACAAAAGGTGAGAAACACATCAGTGCAATCCCAAAGCATATTCCCCCTGCCCCAATGAGTGTGCCCGCCCACCCAGCCAGACCCATACATCACATACCCTGTTAACACCACCACAGCCAACCCTAGACCAACCCTCCCCCCATGTGCTGGACACAACAGACAGTGTTACCCATATGGACCATACAGGTGCGTAGACAGATCACCCACCTGGCCGAGGCACCACACCCCTCCTGGCACGCGACCGCAGATGTGCCAGTAGCACCGGCTCCCTCTTCCTCAGGTCCCCATAGCGGTGCCTGCACTGTTCCTCGGACTTCCATTGGCAAGTGGCCGCCTCCAGCTCAGTGGCCACCTGTTGCCACACCTGGGTCCTGGCCCTGTCTAGGGGAACCTCCCCATATAGTGGGCCATAGTGAGGCTCCACAATGGCCACCAGGTTTGCCAGCTCACGGGCACTCCACTGGGGGGCTCTTCTGCATGCCATCTCTAGATGTATAGTAGGCAATATGGTGCTCCACAGCACGGCAACCCCATGTGGAATTGCTGTGCAATACAACACCGCTATTCCCTGCTCGGGCTGTCGGTACAGCGCCCTTGATCCCCGGCTGTCCACCAAACAGCGCGATAGAGCTGCAGACATGTCATCGTGCTAGCGCCAAGGGGGCAAAGGTCGGGCACAGGGTCATGGGTCTCTGGTGCATGGCCACGCACAGCGCCATCGGACGTCTATGCATCCAGCATGATTGGTGGCCTGTGTGCCATTGCCACAGTGAACTATTGCGCAGTTGTGCCACAGCGCCACTGGCACAATGGTGGCCATGCCCTGAATTGCCTACCGTGTACAGCACGTCATCAGCATGGCAGACGCCCGCATAAGCTACCTGGGCATGTGCAGTGCGGTGTACTACACAGTCACAGAACTGCACCATTGGCTCAGCACGTTCAACCGTATTGTACAAAGCGCAAAAGCGCGATATTCAGCCGTCATATGCAGATCATCTGACGATCCATTCAATGGCGCAGCAGCGCAATTTGCATCTCATTAAAATTGCTCCACACCTAATTTGAATGGATTGCGCTATAAATATGTGACACTGTTCTGCAGTGGCCATATTCGGTTACTGCAGTTGATAGGTGAGTTGCATGCATTGTGATGTTCTGGACTATGGTCTCAGGGAATTGCTGTGTACTGCACAGTCACATGTGACCACTCTCACCCATACAGGCTGTGAAATGACAAAGCAAGGACTGGGTGAGGAGGATGATTGTGGGCGGAAGAGGAGGCCTAACTTTACGAAGGCTGAGACGGAGGCACTCTTTGAGGCCTACCTGGATGAAGAGCCACTTCTCAGTGGATGGTGGGGCACCTCTCAGGCCTGTGCTGCTGCATGGGAGGGGGTGACACATGCCATCAACCTGCATGGCAGCCACCAGCGCTCTGTGCAGGAGTGTAAAAAGAAGATGGGAACCGACAGGAGGAGGGTGAAGGAGAAGGTGGCAGCCATCAGGGCGGCACGTGCTGCAACAGGTGGGGGCCAGCCGGAGGTGGTGCAGCTGACTCTGGCAGAGGACAGGCTCACTGCAAGCATGCAGCACAGTGCCATTGAGGGCGTTCCTGGAGGTGGCTTCCAGACAGGTGATAGCCCATCACTGCATGGTATGTCATGGTCGGGGGGGAGGTAGATCACATGCACTAATGTGTCCTTCCTTTCTGTTACAGATCCTGTGCATCTGCAGGGGTCAGTGGTGGAGGGCCTGTCCACTGTGGACAGCCATCCGGAGTTGGAGGAGGGACCATCCACCTCCGCAGGTTGCCGGCGTGCATTGCACCAGTGTGCACGCATGGCTGCCAACACTGATGTCGTTGAGACAGGTGTGGGGGGTGCCCTTCCTGTGTCTCAGCGGTCTGGCATGCAAGCATGCCAGCATGCTGTGTCTGTGGCTGTGGTACAGACCTGCACCATTGATGATGCAATGACCACTATGGGCATTGACATGTGTGTCACAAAATGGACACACAGCAGGACAGCTCATGCCCATGGACCTAGCTGGTTCCATGTGTGCCAGCATGTCAGCACAGTCCCAGGCTGTGCCTGTCAGCACCAGTGGGGCAGCACCGGTGGCTGTGCAGGTCACTGGCACTGTTGCAGCCACAGCAGCAGAACAACTGATCCCTTGGGCACAGCAGGCAGAGGGGCAGCAGCAGCAGTCACCCACTGGGACTGCGGGTACAGGGTTCAGCGGTGATGTAGGTGCACCACCTGTGGACTTGCCCATACCTGGTCCTGGTGAGCAGCACCCACCCTCAAGGGGTGCTGTACATCAGGCCCTTCCATACCCTGAGGGACAGGTTGCCGATGTGGCAGACGACCTCTTTGACGAGCACACCCGCCTACTGCAGGCATCAGTACAGCAGCAGATGTGGGTTGCAATGTCCGTGGAGGCACTGTGTGTGGCTCTGGAGTGGCACAGCAGGGACAATGAGAGGATCCTGTCACGGATTGACCATTTGTGGATGAATGTGACCACCGCCACTGACAGGCAGACACAGGCATTGGTCACTGTCGTGGCCACATTGGGCACACAGTCAGGTGCCCCAGTGCCACTCACACCGCGCAGTATGCTATCCACTCCCCATTCCCGGCGTCATGCGACACCCACCCTGTCAATGCCGGGTTCAGCTGTGGGCATCCCGAGCACCCCTGGTGCAGGTATGTTCAGTGTGCTGCAGACCCTTGTGCGGGCAAGGTCGCGTTCGCGCAGTGGAACCCCTGGTGGTCCATCGTTGCCACCCGCGGGGCCTGTGCTCAGCCTGCCGGTGTTGCTGGGTCTCGGCGGGGCCGCCACGCGCGTCGGCGGCCGTGGCACTGTACGCCGAGACTGGAACTGTCTCCCGGTGCGGGCCCTGTCTGGTGCTGCCCTGTGTGCAATGTGTGTTCGGTGGGCAGTGCACCAGTAGGTCCCAGCCCATGCAGACACATGGACCACCTGCACACCTCCCGACTGCTGTCCACAGGTGCACGTACATGATGATGTCTGCATTGCGCTGTACACCAAAGTGTGAAGGTGCCCAGCATCTGACACACGTACATGGACAGTCAGTGGACGTGGTGGCCTGTGGACGTGTGTGTTTTTAGTGTCTGTGTTCCGGCTCTGTTGTGCACCTGACCCCTGTGCACTTTGTGCCTATTTGTGTGTGTGTGTGTGTGTGTGTGTGTGTGTGTGTGTCCGTCCATGTGGCGTGTTACTGTTCACCCCTCCCTGGTTGTATGTGTGTGCTTCTGTGCCCTGCCACTTCCCTTGCCATCATGCACTCCTGGTGTGTTTCCCTGTGTGTATGTGGGTTGTGCCCTAGCCACTGTTGGTTGCACATGGCCCCATGACTTACCTGTGTTGGGTGAAGTGCTCCTTTGTGATGGTGTGCTGGTGCAGCTGGGCCAGCCGGATCAGTCGGGGGTCACGTCATCCAAGGGGGGTCTGCCCATCCCCATCATCACCGGCGTCACCGTCGTCCCCATCGCTGTCCCCCTCTTTGTCCTGTACAGCTATCCCACAGTCTTTGGCCATGTTGTGCAGGATGCAACAGGCCAGGAATATCCCACAGGCCTTTGAGGGGCTATACTGTAGGGCACTGCCGGAGGTGTCTAGGCATTGGGAGCGCACCTTCAGCATCCCAAACACCCGCTCAATGATGTTGCGTGTGGCGGCATGTGCCTCATTGAAGTGCTGCTGCAATGGGGTCGTGGGCCACCAGTAGAGTGTGAGCAGCCAGAGATGGAGTGGGTATTCACTGTCACCTGTGGAGATAGTGGAGGTTAGTGTCTTGCTCAGGCTCATATTGCCTCTACCCTGTGTGCCACACCCATGGCACCTGTGGCTTACCCACCCTTGCCCCCAATTTGTCAGTCCTACATGCATACTCACCCACTAGATGTCCTGTGGGGATGTCCCCACTCTTGAATCAATGGCACAGTGCTGACTGGTACCATATGAATGAATCGTGTGCCACGCCAGGGTGCATGGCACAGACATTGATGATGTGCCCACTAGCATCACACACCACCTGGCAGTTGACACTGGCATAACCCTTCTGATTCCTATAGGCGGCCCCATCAGGGCCTGGTGGTGTGCGAATGGCCACATGGGTGCAGTCTATTGCCCCTAGCATGCCAGGCATACGTGCTACCCTGTGGAACTCCTGTATGTTTACTGTGCGCTCTGCCGTGGTGCTGGGGAAATGGATGTACTCCGCAGCATGTGGCAGCAGTGTGCTGAGGAATTGGGTGAGGATGCGTGATGTGGCCGACTGTGTTATGCCTGTGGTGTCCCCTGTTGGTCTCTGGAAGGTACCCGTGGTGAGCAAGCACATGCAGGCTGTTACCTTTGTCTCCACTGACAGGGCGTGACTCCATCGTGAGGGTGCCTGCATCACATCACTGCACAGCTCACAGAGCCACCTCAGTATTGCCCTGTTCAGGCGGTACCAGCCCACAATCTCGACATCTGAGTAGAGCTCAAACCTGATGCGGGCTCGGTACTGCCTGTTGGGGGCGTACCACCGACGGGCCCTTCCACAGCCACGTCCCCCTGCAGAATGCCTTCTCACCCCCCTCATTACGGCTTCCATGTGGAAGCTGGCACTGTCCATGTCCCTGGATTGTGTTTCCCCCCAGCTGTTGTTGCTCTGTTCCCCCCGCTGTCCTGACTGCTACCTCCACTGCACCGGGTACACCTACTGGCCTCCGCACTCTGTGGCCCCACACACCTTCCCTTGCCCCTATTCTGTTCTCTGCGCTCCCTGGCCTGCACTCTTTCTCCCTCTGGCCTTGTCTCTCTCCCTGCCTCATGTGGCTTCCCTGTAGCATTCTTGTGCCTCTTCCTTGATCCTTTTTATTTTGGCTCATTTCCGCTATGGCGCAACTTCCGCCTGATCCACTGTTGCACATTGTGCAAGTCTTTGAATATCGCACTGAATTTATGCATGGTTCCACCCCTTAGTTTTGCACATGCCTTCATTAGCATTGCGCTGTTACTCAGCATGTTTTCAGTGGTGCAACTGCCTCCTGCTGAATATCGCAGAATGGCGCATTTTCGGACTTGCGCAGGAGCAATCCTATTGCGCATTGTGCAACCCTTTTGAATATCCCATCCGTTATGTATAGTGCTGTTCTGATTAAGTCAAAACCTATTCCTTTATTTTCTTTTTTTAGGTTCAGCCTCTGCACAAACAATGCCTAAGGACCTGTTCACTTAAAAGAAGCCCTGTGTGATGCTAGAAACCAGCAATAGTAAATGATATAGACAGTACTAGTTGTACAACAATGCACAACCAATCTGTGCTGCCATAGAGGGATTCTGATTATATCAGACCTCAAGAGTGAAGCTCAAGTGGTCCAATGTAATTGGAAACTCAAGGTGGCAGCACAGGGTGCTTGGGCATGTTTTTACCCAATTAGTATTTTTTCACTGCAGTGCTTCAGGGCTCCGGCATTAGGGTGCCAAGTCACTACAGCACCAAAATCTGACTTTTCCACCCCTTGCCAAGATCCGTCCCCACTGCAGTTAGAATCTATAGTTGGGGGGGTGTAGAGCATGTGGTACCCACGAGGGGGCACAGGGGTGCAGCTCCCTGCAAAAAGAGTGGTTGGCAACATTGCCATTTGGCACCATAGTTTTTTTTTTTTTAACCACTCTATTTATCACCTCCAGACAACAGAACTCTCTCAGGCCTTGACTCATTCCCCTCTCTACTGCCCGCTGTGACCTTCACCTACCTCAAAGTCATTACTCTGTCCCGCGGAGCCTCCCTGGCCAAATCCCCACCAGGAGATTGAAGGGGCAGGGGAAGAGGTCCAGCATTGGGCGTATGGCAGGTGGACACTGTGAGGCCATCACCTATCCAGGCCTGAGGTGGGTTTCCTTGTAGTGATTCCTCACTCCCTCCCTCCCTCCCCGTGCGTGGTGCACCCCTGACACCATGGTACACAGCAACCTTGTTGGCATCAGCTACGCTGCTAGACATGCAGTCTGGGTTCTGAGCACCCCTGATCTCCACCAGGGGCCACTGAAATGCCGGACAACTCCCAGCCCTCCCCCAGGAGAGGAGAGGAGAGCAGCACAGCAGCTGCTGAATCCTCTTTCTCCCCTGCTGACCCCTGGCACCCAAGCTCGCTCCCGAACTCAGGTCACCAGCATGGCATGAGGTGTGGTGTCCAGTGCCTCAACCCTCAGCACCACCTGGCTGGGATAATTTGGCACCATAGTGACTCTTCACCCTAACGCTGGTGCGATCCAAGTGTAGAACCATATATTTTGTATTGCACAGTGTTTTGGTTTTCGTTTTTATTTTTATTTTTTTAAATGAAAGTGGTCTCACAGGTCTCTGCAGCAGTAGCAAATATGCTGGTGGTTTCAGTTCAGAACATGAACTGATTGCTGTCTACACGGCAGCATGGTGTAAAACACCAGGGGCCCAATATTGGAAAATGAGAAAAAGCAGAATGCAAAGGTCTGTACTGTGCTTTCCCTCATACATGACCCTGAGGATGCTATATTCGGTCAGACAGCACACCAGTGTTATGCAACTGAATATAGGACCATGTTAAAGCAGCACAAAGTCAAGTAGCACTGTCCCAACATGAATCTGTGCTGTATGCTGCCCTTAGCAAAGTGCACATAACTGCTGCACCACAAGATCTGTTAGTGTTGGGAGCCACCAGAATGATATTCAGCTGACAACATGTAAATGGTGCCCATATGGCATGCAAGGCAGTAAGACGCATTATGCATGCCCATTATGGGCTCATTTGCATGGGAAGCAGCAGCAGGTTTGTCCCCCTGTGACCTGCCCCCCCAGTCACTCATCCCTGCACAGTAGAAAGATTCCCTTGGTGCTTGTAACACTTACAGCCTCCGATCCTCATCCCTGTATAGGTGTACAAATTCCCTGGTGTCTGGTGTCACTCCCCACCCTCTGATCCCTGTCCCCCTATGCACAGAATCATTCCCTGGTATCCAGTGGCACCCATGCCCTCCAGTCCTCGTCTCTGTATATATTGCAATATTACCTGGTTTCTATTAGCACACCAACCTCCTATCACCGAGCCCCATATATGTTGCAGTATTCCCAGGCATACAGTGGTACCCTCCAACAGTCAAGCAGCAATCCTGGTGGCCCTCAGCACCCTGGTGGCTAGTGACTCCCCACAAACACCAAGCTCATGAATCGTCCACACACATCCTGTACCACACTGGCCAGCACAGTGCGGACCCAATATGGTAACCGGCACAGCCCTCCTCTCACTGCCTCAGACAGCCACCGTATGGAATAACAGGAAGCATGTGTCTTGTCTACTATAAAGGGAGCACGCATACTGTCTATTGTACACCAGCTGACGTCATGAGAGGGAGCTGTGTCAGTCTCCATATTGGATCCACGTAGCGCCGGACAGTGTGGTACAGGGTGTGTGTGGAAGATTCATGAGCTTGATGTGGGCAGAGGGGCAGCTAACCACTGGGTGGCTGGGGGCCACCTGGGTGCTCAGCAAGTGGGGGTGCCAGTGGATGCCAGGGACACATATTCACTTATGGGGCTCAGGGATCATAGGGTGTGGGTGCCACTATACACCAGGGAATAGATACGGATTTATGGTATGGGGATGTGGATCACTGTGCACCACTAGACACCATGGAATACTGTAACATACTGTATACAGGGATGGGGATCAGAGGGCAGGTGGGGGATGCCACTAGATACCAGAATATACTTACTATATTATGGGGACAGGGATCAGAGGACAGGGGTACCACTGGACACCAGGGTACACTTGCTATATTATGGAGATATGGTTGGGGGGGTTGCTACTAGACACCAGGGTATACTTACTGTATTAGAGGGACATAGATTGGAGTGCAGGGGTGCCACTGAATACCAAGGAGTGATTCTGCACTTTTGATGACAGGAATCGGAGGGTGGGTGGTACCACTGGACACCAGGGAATATGTACACATATAAAGGGACAGAGATTGGAGGATGGGGGTGCCACTAGACATGAGGAAGCAGATGTGCTCCCCAACCACCAACTTGGTTGTTAGCTGCAGTGTCTCTAATGGGCGCTAGGGTTGCTTGGAGTAAGTTAGACATTTTTGGGTTGTAATTGCGCTCCACAAAGTGGATGGTGCTATTCCTTTTATACAGCATTAATGTGCTGAATATTGTACTACACCTGCATTCATGTCTTCACCCCTCCATTTGCACACTGACTACATTATCTCCTTTCATGCATGCTGTCCCCTTAAGTGCATGCTCCTCCTTTCTTTGAATATTGTGCATGAGCACAAACCCTGGCCAAATGACATGCAATCACTTTGCCTGCAAGGCAAAGCTTTGAATATTGGGCCCCAGGTATCATGATAATTTCTGATCGGCTGGAATGTTGTTGTACCACAGAAGGGTGCAACAACATTCCATGACCTTTGAAGTATGGTGCAACAATCTTTCAGCTGAGATGGAAATCCATACAGAAGATGGGTCAGCTATACATGGTTCCATGTCATAAGGGTGAATAAAAAATGGCAACCCGTCAGAAAGGCGCCAGACCCTCAGGGCAACGACATTTGGGAAAGTATTTTTATGCAGGGGGCTTTTCCCCATCCCCCCTTGTGGGGGGCTTTGCCCCCGCACGCCCCTTACTATGGATTCTTACTCCAGGGGGACACAACTCAGGGAAGGGGGCAAACCCGGTCACCCAAATTTGTCGGCGCTGTTGTTCCGTCGCCCTTCTGATGGGTCGTCATTATTTGGTCGATCTTCTGACATGTTACCCTATACACTATATTTTCTCTTAAAACTAGCAAAGCAGCTTCTGGCATTTTTTCAACCCATTTCTTGAGGAGGTTAGCATGATATCAAGTATATCTTGATAGGATTTTTCCTGTTGGGGGGGTCTCAATCTCGTAGTTATTAGTGCCAGTACATCTAAGAACTTTATAAGGCCCTTTCCACTTCGTTAACAGCTTATTTTCTGTTGTGTATAACAGTAGCAAAATATATTCACCTGGCTCAAAAACATTTTCTTTTACCCCATGGTCATAATATGCCTTCTGCTGTTTTTGAGCCTCTTCCTGATCACTATGGGCAATTTCAACATATTTTGCTGGCTTCCTTCTTAGAGCACACACATAAGGTGTTATAGATTGTTTCTGAGAGGGGTTATCTTCCCACATTTCTTTTATCACATCCAGTGGCCCTCTTGGCTGCCTCTCATACAGCATTTCAAATGGTGAAAACCCTGTTGATGCTTGTGGCACTTCTCTGTAAGCAAAAAGTAGGTAAGGCAAGTATTGGTACCAATCTTTCACTTACCCTTTTATAAACCTTTTTAACATGCGTTTTAGGGTTTGGTTAAAATGCTCAATAAGACTGTCTGTCTGATGGTGATAGGGGGAGGTTCTTATGGCAGTGATACCTAGTAGTCTGTACAGCTCCTTAAGCAATGCAGCACCAAAATTACTACCCTGATCAGCAATAATTTCTTTAGGTATAACCACTCTGCTGAAAATTTTGGCAAACTCTGCTGCCACTTTTGGAGCTGTAACAGTACGTATTGGAACTGCTTCTGGGTATCTAGTAGCATGGTCACATACTACCAGGATACATCTATTACCCGTTTTACTTTTGTCTAAAGGACCAACCACATCCATTGCAATTCTCTCAAAAGACACATCTGTCAAGTGTAGGGTCGCCAGGGGCACCTTGTCTTTTCTAGTGACTGGGGCTACTTTCTGACACTCAGCACAGAAATTACAATAGGTAGCAACACCTTCATGAATTTTAGGCCAGTAAAGTCTATACAGCAATCTGGCAAGGATACGATCCCTCACTGAGTGAGTAGCCAAAGAATTATCATGTGTTATCTGTAGAAACTAATTTATAATTTTGTGGTATAACCAATTGTTCTGTCTATTCCTGTATCTGAGGTTTAACCCAGACTCTGTACAGTAACTCATTACATTTTTTTAAACATTGGTCCACCCTGTTTTGGATTTACCCCCAGCTGCTTAAAATAACCCTGGAGAGAAACATTGCTAGCTTGTTCTGAAAGAAAATCACAATCAGTTATCAATTTAGTTTCAGCATGTTCATATTTTAACCCTTCATGTTTGTCAGTCATTTGTTGCCATAGTTTCTTCAGGCATCATCTTTCTTTCTTGGATTTCCGATCTTGAAGCTGTGCTCAAACAAGTTCGAATCAAAATCTTTTATAGGAAAAGTGTCCTCACCATCTGAAATTTTCTTTGCCTGAACTCTTGTCATCACAGCTGCTGAAACATCAGGTTTTACTCTTTCTTTGATCAACTGAGTAAATCCTGCAAAGTTATTTCCATTAATCACAGGTACAGGTAACTTAGGTACTACCCCCACTTTCATTTGGTGCGACACACTCTTAATGGTCAGAGTCACTTGGGTGATGGGATAGTATTGAATGTCCCCATGGATGCAGATGACACCTGTACCTGGGCCCTTTGCGCAGTGTTTTCCCAGCACTTTAACATGCACTAGGGTCTGTCTGCTTCCCGAATCAATGAGTCCCTTTACAGTCGTATCCCCCACCTTCACATCTGTTAAGTACTTTCCCCAATCTGCCAAGGACAAATCTGCTCTAGTGCCACTCTCCTCGCTATGGTAGTTTCTTGCAAAATGGCCTGGCTTATTACAGTTATAGCAGATAATGTCTTTGGGCACAGATTTGTTACCCCCCACCAGAGTTCTTATCAGACTTGGAGTTTAAATGGGAAAAAGAGTGTCTTACCAGTGCTTGGCTGTTACCTCTCTGCTGTGGCATCTGTCTTTCCATTTGGTAGTCCTTGGCCAAAGAAACAACCTTTTCCCCACTCTCTGGTCGGTGTTCATTTACCCATTGCTGCACATCTGTATGTAACCCCCCCTACAAATGGGGGTTCCTGAAAAATCTTCATTGAGCTTGCCTAAATACTCACTGCCAGGCTGGTGTTCTTCGTTTTAGCAGATTAAATGTATTGCCAGAGACTGCTTGTATAGCCTCTGTGTACTGTCTCTTTAAGATCTGCCGGGATTGCAGCCTTAATCTAAAAAGTAGCTCTGTTACAAGATGTGCTTGTTTGCTGATCATTTGTTGGGGTAATAATAATATTATAGTTTGTTCTAACCTGCCTTCTTTGTAGCAAGGACTGTTCTGTTTATCTCCACCAACTTGGCCCAGGACTGTCAGAATAGGCCAATCGGTACTGTTGGGACTGTAAAAGGGAGCCTGCCTACAGGGGCTTGGTGGGGTCAAAACTTGTAGGAATTGTAGTTTTGCATTTTGGCACCTAAAATAACCTGGAGGGGGAGCCCTTGTTGTGACTGACAGACACATCAGCCAACCGAACCTTTTGGATCTTGGGGAAATTCCCAAGCTGCTTGCAGCTAGTTTCAGTTCTGAGTTGGGAAGTGAAAAGATAACAGCCTGAATGATTCAAGCAGCAGCAGCCCCAGTGTAGATTTGTGTGGGAGAACTGTGGAAAGGCTTGAGTTTTGGCCTGCATGCCTACCTGCTGTCCCGGAGAGGGAACTTCTGTCTTTTTCAGACTGAATCTAAACTTGGAGAGCGAAGTGAGCCACTGAATTGTGACCAGGCTTCTACCTGAAGAAGACTGAAGATTTGCTGAATGCAATCAGCCTGTCTAGACTTCCAGCCACCTCTGAACTCTCGGATTGTGCAGAGACTCTGTAATTGTGACCAGAGAGCCTTTTGCCTGGTACAGTGGAATTTCCTTACATGTGAATGTGTTGTGTGCTTTTAGTGGGTCATGATTTGGTTCCCCACTGTGGTTTGAATTGTGTTCTGCTTGCCAGAAGTTGCATTAGAATTTCCATATGTGTAAATGTGCTGCGTGCTGCTGGTGGGTCATGATTTGGTTCCCCACTGTGGTTTGAACTGTATTTTGCTTGCTGGAAACTGCATCCAGCCCCATGGACTGAATCTAAAATCATCTTCATTGGGCCTGGGCCTTGCCACACTGGCCCAGTCTGACTACCCACTGCACAGAGAAAGCCATCAATGAGAGGCCTGCCTGGAGATCAGCCCCCTGCTCAACACTTCAACAGAAGCAATGCCTCAGTTATTCATGTGGGCCCTGCTTTTCCGGGCACTCCAGTTCAACAACCTGCAGTCTCGATTTCATCCTGCCTGTGTCCAGTATTGGGTATCATGAGTAAACATCAGGGTAGCTCCCTGCAACAACAGCTAAATCTAAAGTGTTGTCATCTGATTGTCCTGTTGCTTTTTCTTTCATGAACTGAGCCCTCCGGCTCTGGATTACAAGTAGTGTGTGTTGTGCATGTTGCTTTTCATTCATCACAGGGCCCCAACCAGCTGCAACATTCCTGGCTAGCCCACCATTCTCCTACCTGGTTACCCAGAGTGTGTGACTGTGTGGGGACTTAAAGCGCATGCATAACTGTTTGATTAATATAGGCCCTTAAAGCCAATCAACCTGATTATGCCCCTTCCTTCTTCAAGTCCTCTGAATAAATCAGATCTGACTTTTTTGCTGCATTTAACCAGACAGGGATTCCAGATTGTGGCAAGAGTACTGTACTGTTGCTATTTACTGTACATAACCTTGTTTTACAGGGGGTCCCCAGGGTCGAGCCAGAGGAACTTGCCCTGGTGGTAAGTGCAAACAGTGTGGGTACTGGTATGGTGTACAAGGGGTACTGGGAAAGTGATTATCATATATTGCTCAGGCCACTAGAAGGGAAAAAGGGGGGCTACAGTGTCCCAGAGGGCTGTGCCCAGGTTTGTTTGACCACTACCAACCCTGACCTCCGGGTGGAGGCACCCATTTCAGAACTCAGGCCCCGTAACCTGCTACTAGCCATGCAGGCAGGGATAGTAGCCCTTGGGATAGCGCCACCTAGGGGTTACATCTTGGAGGCTCACCTCTGGGATTTTGTGCCTTCTAATGACCAAAAATTATGAATTATTGTTAAAGATTAATGGCTACCCCAGTAGAAATGGCTGTACACCAGTTGGTGGGGTGGTTTACTGGGCAGGAGTTCGACCCCCAAAATTTCTGCTTATACTGGATATCCCCCTGTATACCAGTAAAGACACTGTAAAGGGTGCACTCTCCAAAGTTGAATGTTTAAAAAACCCTGTGGTGGTGGGTTGACAGGCTGATTTGATCACCCAAACTTTCATATACTTGGTAAAGTGTAGTGACCTCATGGACAGCTCTAAAGTGCAATACACTATTGCCTCAGAAGCAGTCCTAGCCACCTGGAGAGTGATAACAAAAGACAGTGAAGACCCTGGGGAGGATGAGCTCCCACCATTATCTAAGACATTAAAGGAGAAATTTGCTAAGTTGTTGCTGGAGGAAGGGAAAATCATAGAGGACTTTAAGAAACTATTCCTGCCACCTGGGGATGTTCCTTCCCCAACACCCCCTCCCACTCCAGCACCTGTTACTGCCCTGCCTTCTGTGCCCATGCCAGTGCTGGCCTCAATATCTGTACCAGCCATTAGTCATGACTTGTATTGCCGGCTGAGGATGTTTTCAGGCACCCTCCCCACACCCCAGGGGGAGGATAATTAGGAGACTTGCATAGACTATGTTGCCACTCAAATCCGAGAATGGCAATGCCCTGAACCAGAGAAGAGGAGAAGGGTGGTTGAAAGCCTCAGAGGCCCACCCAACTTACTATCCACGCTACAAAGGCTAGTAATCCAGAAGCAACTGCTCAAGATTTTTTGAATGCATTGGAAAATTTGTATGGGAGTCCCGATTCAGATGAGGACCTGTGGGGTAGGGTCAAACACACTTAGCAATACCCAGGGGAGCCCTTATCCATGTATGTGCCTTGACTCGAAGTGGTGCTACAGGAATGCCTAAAGAAAGGTGGCATGACCCCAGCTAAGTTAGATTGGAATAGGTTGGACTAACTTCTCAAGTCAGCCCCATTCTCTGAATTATTGCTGCTCTAACTATGCCTTGCTGCTTGGTTGGATGCGCCTCCTACCTATGACGGAATGATAAAGGAAATTCAGAGGATTGAGAGGAGGCAGCCACATGGGGGGGCCCCTCCTGTATTTGCCGTTGCTGCTACCCAGATGACCGAGGATGCACACGTGAGTGATGCTCAGTGGTGAAATACAGTGCCAGTTGAACACTGGGGTCTAGCAAGGACGCTCCGCTCTGGGGCGAGATACTGTGAGAGGGCAGAGAAATGAGGGCTACCATTTCCTTACAAGCCCATTCCAGAGATACAATGGGCCCAAACCCCTCTCAGAGATTGTCTGCTATGGGGGTGGGGGTGCACTCCCAGGCATCCCCTGTTGACAGCAGCTCAAAGATTGATGAATTGACTATGGAAGCAAAGGTATTACTGAGGTGTCTCCCCATGCTTGCCACACACCAGACAAAGGTTGAATCACAATTTTCTGTTGGTGATATCCACGCCTCAGCCCCCCAGTGCGATGCCTCAGCCACACCAGACTCTAGAAGGCCTACTCTGTCATAATTGTGGGAAGGAGGGGCATATGAAGAAAGAATGCTGGTCCCCAAAAGACTTAGATAATGTTGTAGACAGACTTCAAGAGGAGCTTGGGAAAGTGAAACCATGGCTGAGGGGTGCAGTAAACAACCACAGTGAAGGCTCAGGAAATCCCAGCTCCAACTTCTTTGTGGCTAAGTCGTCTGTACCAGCCCCTGCTACTGTCCCTCCAGACTGGTCCAAGATAGTAGGTCCTTCAATGGAGACTAATGTGGCTGTGAATGGTATTCCTACTTGGGCTATGCTTGACAGTGGGTTTCAAGTGACCATTGTGTTTCAGGTATGGTATGACAAACACTTATCTGATGTGCCCTTACAATCCCTGGAAGGCCTGCATGTATGGGGCTGAGCGACAAGTCCTATCCATAATTAGGATATGCCCACCTCTGGTTGTCTTTTCCTGCAACTGTCACTGGCATAGAGGAGCAAGTAGACACATTGGCCCTAGTGTGTCCCCCCCACCAGACTGTATGATGGAGTTCCCTTGTTAATTGGAACAAACGCTCACATGTTTGGGAGACTAGCACAGCTCTGCCATGAGAAACAAGGGCAGCTGACTGGACGGGCCATAAGAATTACAGCCTTAGTAAAAAAGGCTTATAACTGGCAACAGAGACCCGATGAAGTGGACCCAGATGAGCCAGTGGGGATAGTGTGGAAAAAGATACCTGACTCCTTGATATTGGCACCCAACACCCAGTGCACAATCCATGGAGAAGTCCACCTAAAGAGAAACATAAAGAACAAAATATTAATGTTGGATGCACCAGGAGATGGAAAGTATCCAGAAGGATTATTGGTCAAACCCATCATCTTGCCTGCTCATGCCATACCTATGCACAATGAGTGATGGTCCAGATTCAGAATGTGTCAGATCAGGAGATTCGGGTGAACAGAGAGTGCATCCTAGCTACAGTACACTGCACTGATGCTGCCGTGTTGCCCAGCAACAAGTGCTCTAGCGAGAAGGAGAGAGTGACCCCAGACTTATTTGACTTTGGTGACTCCCACTGCCAGTTGAATGGAAGGCTAGAATTAGCAAGAAACTCGTTCAGAAGGACCAAGTGTTTTCATTAAAAGAATGGGACATGGGGTGTGTCCAGGGTGCAGAGCATCACATACACCTGCGTGATGACCTGCCATTTCGAGAGAGATCCGGATATCTCGCCCCAGCAGACATAGATGATGTGAGGATACACCTGCAGGAAATGCTCGCTGCTGGTGTGATACAAGAATCAAGGAGCCCATATGCCTCTCCCATTGTGGTTGTGTGTAAGAAGAATGGGTCAGTAAGGATGTGTGTTGATTATCAAACCTTGAACCGGCGGACCATCCCCAATCAATACACCATGCCCCGTATACAAGATAACCTGGATTGTTTGAATGGGAGCAAATGGTTTTCGGTATTGGATCTTTGCAGCGGATACTACCAGATTCCGATGGCCCCGGAGGACCGTGTGAAAACAGCCTTCATCTGTCCTTTTGGGTTCTACAAATTCCTGAGAATGCCACAGGGGATTTCAGGTGCCCCGGCCACCTTTCAGTGACTGATGGAATGTGCGTTGGGAGATATGAACTTGCTGGAATGTCTAGTGTACCTAGACGATGTCATTGTGTTTGGGCACACACTAGAGGAGCATGAGACCTGACTGTTTAAAGTCCTAGACTGATTGGAAGACTTTGGCCTTAAGCTGTCCATTGACAAGTGCCATTTTTTTCAAATCTCCATGAAGTATGTAGAGCACATAGTATCCGCAGAAGGAATAAAGACTGATGCCAGTAAGGTTAAATCACTGACTACTTGGCCCCAGCCCCATCATTTGAAAGTACTAAACATTTCCTGGGGTTCTGTGGCTACTACTGCAGGTTCATAAAAGACTATTAAAAGGTGATTCTCCCGCTCTTGAATCTTACCCAGGGTTACCCTCCTACCAACCATAAACATAAAAAATGTGCCATCAAAGAACCAGAGAAAGTGTACTTACACACAGGTGAAGTTTTGGACCCTGCTGGACACCAGAAGGTGAAGCAGCCTTTCACGAAATCATATACCAGCTCACCCATGCCCCCATCCTTGCCTATGCTGACCCCACCAAGCCCTATGTGCTGCATATGGACACCAGTCTGCAGGGTATAGGAACTGTGCTGTATCAAGCCCATGAGGATGGTTTAAGACCAGTGGCCTTCGCCAGTAGGAGCTTGACCCCGTTGGAGCAAAATTACCCTGTGCACAAGCTGGAGTTCCTTGTGCTAAAATGGGCCATCATCGACCAGTTTCATAAATACCTCTATGGGGCAAAGATATTGGTGAAGACCGACAATAACCCATTAACCTACATACAGACTTCAGCTAAGTTAGACGCCACTGGGCACCGGTGGCTTTCCGCCATATCAACCTATGATCATGCTGTTGAATACAGGCCAGGACTGAACCATATCGATGCTGACACCTTGGCATGAAGGCCAGTTTCCAAGAGTGATTGGGTCAGGCT
Source organism: Neoceratodus forsteri (assembly GCA_016271365.2). Lineage (NCBI taxonomy): Eukaryota > Metazoa > Chordata > Ceratodontiformes > Ceratodontidae > Neoceratodus > Neoceratodus forsteri. The sequence continues at coordinate 1,026,877,529 of CM028131.1, read as the reverse complement.
GTCTGAACCTGACATCCGAGCCTTGCACCAAAAATTTGACCAAGATGAACAGATGTCTGTGGACACAGTGGACTGTTTAATAGATTGCTTGGGCCCACCTGATATCTGCATATTGGCTCCTATTGCCACTTTTCTGCTCTAGATATTAGTGCACTACCTCAGTTTGACTATGACAACATTCAGTGGCCTCAATCCCAAGATCCTATGATTCAGCCCACACTTCATGCCCTGCATGCAGGGAAAGATGTGTCCAAGTTACATTCCCCTGACTTGCGAAATGCTCTATTTGTTTAAAGAAGACCCCAGATTGAAGCTACTCAATTGGTTATTGTACAGAGAGACAGTGGATCATGGTGGTCAAGTAGACAGCTAGCAATTGGTCCTGCCCACGGCCTTTAAAGATTTGGTATTGAGGTCCCTCCACAATCACATGGGGCACCTTGGTATTGACAGAACTCTCAACTTGGTACAATCTCAATTCTACTGGCCCAAGATGGGGGCCGATGTTGAGCACCATGTAAAGATCTGCAGTCGTTGCCTGCAAAGGAAAGCCCTGCCTCAGAGAGCTGCCTTCCTTGTCAATATTACTACCAGCACCCCCCATGGAACTGGTCTGCATAGACTTTTTGTGTTTAGAACCTGATCAATGGAATACTGGCAATGTGTTAGTGGTTATGAATCATTTCACACAGTATGCGCAAGCTTTTACAACTAAAGATCAAAAGGCCTCTACCATGGTAGAAGGTCACCTGGGGGCCAGTGACCATCACATGGTATGGTTCAGTTTGGCCACTACATCTAAATCATCCAATTCCAGCAAAAATATGGGACTTCAAAGGAGCTGACTTTGATAAGATGGCCAACAGAGTAAAGCTAGCCCTGGCAAAAGAAACACAGAGGAGGGGGTATAGGCAAGTGGGCAAGCATTAAGGATGCAATACTTGAAGCAACATCCCATTGTTAGACAGAAAAGGAAGTGCAAAGAAGAAGGAAACCACTTTGGTTCTCAAATACAGTAGCAGAAAAGGTCAGAGCCAAAAGGCTGGCCTTCAGGAAATATAAGGGAACACAGCGGGATGAAAATAGGGAGGCATACCAAACTGCCCTAAGAGAAGCAGGGAAGGCAGTAAGGCAGGCAAAGTCCCAAACTGAGGAAACACTAGCACGATTAGTAAAAGAAGGTGACAAGACTTTCTATAGATACATTAGTGAAAGGAGAAAGTCCAGAGGGGGTATTGCTAAGCTCAAAGGAGAAAATGGGGCATGTGAGGAGCAGGACCCTGTAAAAGCATCTATCCTAAATAGATACTTTTGCTCAGTATTTACTGAAGAGAAGGTAGGCAGGGCCCAAAGCGCAGCACCATGGACACAGGGGAGGAGGAGCACTCACCCTTCACAAAAGAAAGGGTCCTACAAGAGCTCGTTAAGCTCAGGGTGGACAAGGCAATGGGACCTGATGGCATACATCCCAGGGTACTTAAGGAGCTAAAGGTGGAATTAGCAGAGCCATTAGCAGAACTGTTTAGTGAGTCTCTGAGCACAGGAGAGGTCCCAGAAGACTGGAGGAGGGCTCATGTGATCCTGTTCCACAAGAGTGGTAGCAGGGAGGAGGCAGGGAACTACAGACCAGTCAGTTTTACCTCAGTAGTGGGCAAGATTATGGAGGCACTCCTTAAGGAAAGGATAGTGCAACACCTGGAATCCATAGAGGCACAGGATCCAAGACAGCATGGGTTTACAAAAGGAAGGTCCTGTCCAACTAATCTCATAGATTTCTTTGACTGAGTAACCAGAGTGGTGGACCAAGGGGGAGCAGTTGATGTCGCCTTACTTTGACTTTAGAAAGCTTTGACACTGTTCCATAGAAGATTAATAAATAAGCTGGGTAGGATCGGTGGGTCAGAAGTTGGTCAACTGGGTGGCAAACTGGTTGACGGCAGAAAACAGAGAGTGGTGGTAAATGGTATACAGTCAGAAGAGATGCAAGTCACAAGTGGGTACCTCAGGGATCAGTCCTGGGGCCAGTCCTCTTCAATATCTTCATTAGTGACACTGCAGATGGACTAGAGGGTAAGGCTTGTCTGTTTGCAGATGTCACCAAGATCTGCAACAGAGTAGATGATCCAGATGGGGTGGGCAGAATGAGAAGAGATCTGATAAACTAGCAAAATGGTCAGAAGAGTGGCAACTGGGATTTAATGCAAAGAAGTGCAAGATCATGCACATAGGGAAGAGAAACCCTGAAGCCACCTATAGGCTGGGAGGGGAGTTGCTGGCAGTCACAAAGGAAGAAAGAGACTTGGGCATCATCATCACAGATGACCAGAAATCATCCAAGCAGACCTCTAAAGCAGTAGGTAAGGCTAGGGGGATGTTAGAGTGTATTAGTAGGGGTATCACAAGTCGTAAGAGGGAGGTAATAATCCCTCTTTACAAGACACTGGTTAGGCCCCATCTGGAGTTCTGCATGCAGTACTGGAGGCCACACCTTCACAAGGACATTAAGCAAATTGAGGCAGTCCAGAGAAGGGCAACCAAAATGGTGCAGGGACTGCATCAGAAGACATATGAGGACAGATTAACGGAGCTCAATATACATACCCTTGAGCAAAGGAGGGAGAGAGGTGATATGATCGAAACATTCAAACACCTTAAGGGGATTAACAAGGTGAAAGAGTCTAACATGTTTAAATATAAGAAAAATAGCAGGACAAGAGGACACAGCATGAGACTAGAGGGAGGCCGATTAAGGGTGAATGTGAGGAAATTCTTTTTCACAAAAAGTTTGGTGGATGCATAGAACGGCCTACCTCAGGAAGTGGTGGCTATGAATACAGTGCAGAGCTTCCAACAGGCATGGGATAGGTATAAGGGAGCAATACAGATGAGTATGAATATATAAGCCACTGACAGAGCAAAGGCCGATGGCACGCTTAATAGGCAGAAAAAGAAATGGGCAGACTGGATAGGCCTTGTGGTCCTTATCTGCCGTCAACTTCTATGTTTGTATGTGCTAGTGGAAAATTTCTTCGTCCACTATGGTGTCCCTCAGCGGATCCACTCTGACCAAGGCAGAGATTTGGAAAGTTGGCTAACCAAAGAAATGCTCTCTCTATGGGGGTGCGGAAGTCAAGAACCACCCCTTATCGCCCATAGGGGGACCCTCAACTAGAACATTTTAATCGTACCCTTCTAGACATGCTGGACACCCTCCATCCCAAAGACAAGCCTAAGTGGAGCCAGTAGATTAGCACCTTGGTCCATGCATACAATTGCACAAGAAATGGCTCTACTGGGTTCTACCCCTACCGCCTCATGTCCAGAAGAGAGGCCTGACTGCCCATAGACGTCTGCTTTGGGGTCTCTCCAGATGGGGTCTGAGCTAAAAATTACCTACAGTATGTACAGAAACTGAAAACACAATTGAACTATGCCTATCAACTGGCCCAGACAATGGACACCAAAAGAAATATCACCAACAAAGAGAGGCATGATAAAAAAGTAAAGGCTCAAGAGCTTCAGCCTGGAGACAATGTATTGTTATGCAATTTGGGACTACATGGCAAACACAAAATTGCTGATAGGTGGCACCATCTTCCCCATGTAGTAGTTGGAAAGTTGAATGATTTACCAGCGTACAAGGAGCGCCCAGAGAATAACTCCAAAGCTGTCAAGACCATGCACCATAACCACTTGCTACCTATCGGCCAAGTCATAACTGAGGCTGAACCATCAGAGATTGATTCCTCTGGGCCAGTTGTGGACTCTCTGTGTTTTTTGGAACTGTGTGAATTGCCCAAAGAAGGGGCTGATGGTCTGAGTCTCTCTGGTGACACACCAGAACTTGAAGAACAATGTAAGAGTGTTGACAGCCCCCCCTTCAGTGCCACAAAGCCTAACTGTGCCAGAGCCTCTTCAAAATGAGCAACCTGGGCCTCCTTCAGAAGATAATGAGCAAAGTGTTGTGGAAACAGAGCCTGCAGAGCAAGGAGATGACAGTGCTCCAAGTTTGGACATTCCCATACATGCAGAGGCACCCCTCACAAGTGACGAAAGCTCCAAAGTTAGTGCTGAAAGTACAGAGACTGTGGCTGCTTCCCCCAGGAAGACTGGCTGAGCTGTCAAGCCAGTGTTATGCTTTAGTTATGATTCCCCTGGGAGGCCAGAGGATTTGCCTCTCAATGTGGTTCACAAAGGGGTTTATGTTTCACCAAGCTCACTGCCCAAATTGAGCTTGATGGCCAACTCCAGGTTATTTGTTCTTCCCTCTCACCATGATGCCACTGCCCCATCCAGCCAAAAGTTAGTTGATAGGGAAGAACCCCCTCTTACATTGTTTAATATATAAGAAGTTATTAAATGAATCAGTATTACTTATATGAAAGCTGCATAAGTATTGTCAATATGGATGTAGTTATGTGAAGTATATTGAAATATGTAGTACTGTAACAAGCTAATGATATGTATGTCTCATTTATATCGCATTTTTGATATTGTGATGGTACAGACTTGACGTGGAAGCCAAGTTTTCTCCAGGCAGGAAAGGGAGTAACCCCCCTACAAATGGGGGTTCCCAAAAAGTCTTCCTTGAGCTTGCCTAAATGCTCACTGCAAGGCTGGTGTTCTGCATTTTAGCAGATTAAATATATTGCCACAGAGTGCCTGTATAGCCTCTGTGTACTGTCTCTTTAAGAGATGCCTGGATTGCAGTCTTAATTAATCTATAAGGGAGCTTGGTTAGAAGATGTGCTTGTTTGCTGATCATTTGTTAGAGTAGTAGTAATAATATTGCAGTCTGTTCTAACCTGCTTTCTTTGCAGCAAGGACAATTCTGTTTATCTCCACCAACTTGGCCTGGGCGGACTGTCAGAATGGGCCAATCAGTACTGTTAAGACTGTAAATGGCAGCCTGCCTACAGGGGCTTGGTGGGGTCAAAACTTGTAGGAATTGTAGTTTTTGCATTTTGGCACCTAAAATAACCTGGAGGGGGAGCCCTTGTTGTGACTGACAGACAGATCAGCCAACCGAACCTTTTGGATCATGGGAAAATTCCCAAGCTGCTTGCAGCTAGTTTCAGTTCTGAGTTGGGAAGTGAAGAGATAACAGCTTGAATGATTCAAGCAGCAGCCCCAGTGTAGATTCATGCAGGAGAACTGTGGAAAGGCTTGAGTTTTGGCCTGTATGCCTGCCTGCTGTCCCGGAGAGGGAACTTGTGCCTTTTTTGGACTGAATCCAAACTAGAGAGTGAAGTCAGCCACTGAATTGTGACCAGGCTCCTACCTGAAGAAGACTGAAGATTTGCTGAATGCGATCGGCCTGTCTGGACTTCCAGCCACCTCTGAACTCTCGGATTGTGCAAAGACTCTGTATTTGCAACCGGAGAGCCTTTTGCCTGGTACAGTGGAATTTCCTTACATGTGAATGTGTTGTGTGCTTATAGTGAGTCGTGATTTGCTTCCCCACTGTGGTTTGCATTGTGTTCTGCTTTCTGGAAGCTGCATTAGAATTTCCTTACATGTAAATGTGCTTTATGCTGCTAGTGGGTCACGATTTGGTTCCCCACTGTGGTTTGAACTGTATTCTGCTTGCTGAGAGCCATATCCAGCCCCACGGACTGAATCCAAAATCATCTCCATTGGGCCTGGGCCTTGCCACACTGGCCCAGCCTGACTACCCACTGCACAGAGAAAGCCATCGATGTGAGACCTGCCTGGGGATCAGCCCCCTGCTCAACACTTGAACAGGAACGATGCCATGGTGATTCATATGGGCCCTGCTTCTCCGGGCACTCCAGCTCAACAACCTACAGTCTCGATTTCATCCTGCCTGTGTCCAGTATTGGTTATCATGAGTAAACATCAGGGTAGCCTCCAGCAACAACAGCTAAATCTAAAGTGTTGTCATCTGATTGTCTTGTTGCTTTTTCTTTCACGAACTGAGCCCTCCAGCTCTGGATTACAAGTAGTGTGTGTTGTGCATGTTGCTTTTCTTCCATCACAGGACCCCAACCAGCTGTAACGTTCCTGGCTAGCCCACCATTTTCCTACCTGGGTACCCAGAGTGTGTGACTGTGTGGGGACTTAAAGCGCATGCATAATTGTTTGATTAATATAGCCTTTAAGACAATCAACCTGATTATGCTCCTTCCTTGTTCAAGTCCCCTGAATAAATCAGATCTGACTTTTTTGCTGCATTTAATCTGACTGTGGTTCTAATTTGTGCCAAGAGTACTGTACTGTTGCTATTTACTGTGCATAACCTTGTTTTACAGGAGGTCCCCAGGGTCGAGCCAGAGGAACCAGCCCTGGTGGTAAGTGTAAACAGTGTGCGTACTGGTATGGTGTACAAGAGGTGCTGTGAAAGTGATTATCGTATATTGCTCAGGCCACTAGAAGGGAAAGAGGGGGGTTACAGCGTCCCAGAGGGCTGTGCCCAGGTTAGTTTGACCACTACCAACCCTGACCTCCGAGTGGAGACACTCGTTTCAGAACTCAGGCCCCTTAACCCGCTACTAGCCGCGCCAGCAGGGGTAGTAGCCCTTGGGATAGCGCCACCTAAGGGTTATATGTAGGCAAGATGTTGGTGAATTGCTCCATGGCAAATGTATCGATCTGTGGGACTGTTTTGCTCTCTGGTTGGGTCCATTTTATCAGGAGTTCTCTGAGTCAGATGAAGGCTTCTCAAGGATTGTCGACCGAGTTGTATCTCAGAGATCGAAATCTCTGCCTGTAGGTCTCTCTAGAGATGTCATACCTTTCCAGAATTTCACTTTTCACCAGGTCATAGTTTTCTGACTGTGCAGTGTCCATACTGCTGTAGGCAATTTGGGCTTTCCCTGTCAGGTTGGGTACCAGTCTGATTGTCCATTGCTGCTTTGGCCATTGGCAAGCTGTGGCAACTCTTTCAAAAGTTGTCAGGTATGCCTCAATATCATCTGAGGGACATAACTTTATAAGTTAAATGGCTTTTAAGTTGCTTGCATTTTGTTGTTTGTCTGGATCTGTGCTGGATCCTCTTGCCTTTGATAGCTTGGAAGGCATTCAGCCATCGCTGCTCCCGCCACTGCATCTCTTTTCTCATCTGCTGCTCCTGTCACTGCATCTCTTTTTCTCTCTGCTTCTCAGTCTCTTTTTGTTGTATTGCCCACCATTTGAAAAAAGTCCATCAGGTTTTCAGGTTTTGTCACTGCCTGTTCTTTTTCCATAACTTGTGTTAGCTGTACAATCTCAGACTGGACTTCTGTCTCTGCTAGTTTGGCTACCATTCTCCTGGTAACCACTCCCGGACTTGCTGCTGCAAAATCCATACCTTCCTCTGTGTTTCCCTGGTACTAGGTCCAGCACCTACGCACAAAACTCCTGTCACAGAGTGTGCATGGCATAAATCCCATTTAGGCTGACACCACCTGTCATCGAGGCACAGGTCAGAAACATAGGAAAACCAGGAGCAGTTGTAGAATTCACCATAAATATTTATTTATACTAGCAGTAACATAAAAAATAAACTTGTTCAGTATAACTATTTGCAAAGGAAGAATAAGCAGCAGATCCATCCGTTTTCCTTCAATCTCTATGTGTCCATCTCCCTCCAGCAATTTGAGCTCAGCTTTTTTAAGTCCTTGCAACCCCCATTCTTAGCAAGCATCCTGTTTTTGTAAATATCAGGCAGGAGCAGCTAGAACACAGTGTGCTTCTTGTGTTGAGGACCCCTTTTGCACAGCTTTTGCAAAAGGCTTGAAAACTGAACTCAGATAACCTGCTGAGCTTACAGTAGTTTTTTGCAATAATCTCCAAACATAATTATACACATTTCAACTGTAACACTATACATTTTTTAACCACAAGTGATCCCAACATCAGTTACATTTCCATACAATGATTTGAACATATTTCTATATCAGCAGATATGCAAGGGAGGAAAAAACAGACAGCAGGAGAGAACTGAGAGACAGTGAGAGGCAAAGAATTGCAAGACTGGACTAGTTGATGAAGTCCGAGGTCTCACAGGAATATATGGTTGCAAAACTGGACAGAGAAAAGATCCTTGCATTTAAACACTTTCTCCATAACAAATGGGACAGGGTCCTATTCCACCCTGTCACACATTTCTTAATATCACTGATTTGTTTTAGATTTTCTGGTAAGTCCATGCTTTGTGCATAAGGGGAATTTGTAACATATTATAAGAAGAGATGTTTGAATAAAAACTACTACTAAATAATGATAATAAATGCAACAGACAGGTTGGTGCTTTTATCCTGAGAATTATGTCAGTAAGGACAGCAGAGTATGTTATAGTGTATGGTGGAACGTCGTTCTCCACCGAAATGGATCGTTTTTGAAACCTTGTAGTCACACACTAGTGACGCTCGCAGTGGCCAACAGAATGATGTTTTCACTGTACTGCAAATGTCACACTGTGTCTCAGCATTTGACAGTTAGGTCACCTATAGACAGGACATGGCTAAAGCAGCACATCGGGGCAGTATTAATGGTTAGTGTGAAACGATCACAATGTAAATTTTTTTCCTTCTAGTAACTTTTTTCCCCAAAAAACAACGTTCCACCATACACTATAAAGAAGTGCATGGGAATAGTTGACAACAGGGTGTCATTTCTGGTACTATGATACAGATTACCGAGCTGCGCCTCGAGGTAATCCGTCATCATAGTGCCAACTCGGTGAAAGAATAGCCCTGTTGTCAACCGTTCCCCATGCACTATCCTATATGTAGTCCATACTGTCATCTGGGGAGAACCAGTTTATTGTAGCTGAGACAGGACTTTATGATTATGGATCAGATTTGGAGCCATAATAGCATATTGTCACATTTTAATAATACACTTTTCTATGAATTAACTGTTTTCAGTGCATGTTGTCTAGAACAATTCCACTATAATTCCCTTTATACCCAGGATGGGTCACATAAGAGCCCAGAGGGAGTGGAGGTACTGCCCAGGATATTAGAAAGGGCAGGTAGTGGTAGTGGTAGATTTTTTTTATTTCTACAGTAAGGATATAAGGATGTCATTCCATGGTTTTATTTCCCAAGATCCTCCTAATCTATGTAGCTAGCGAGGAGTGGCAGCGGACCATTAGGCATTCAAATGCTTTCACTAATGGTCTGGGATAAGGGGGAATGTTTTGTCTTTCTGGCTAACTGGAGGCCCTTCTATGGTAAGGGACATATCTATGCCCAGGATGGACCGCATCAGTGCCCAGAGGGAGGGTACTGGCCAGAATGAGCATGGCAAGTAGTAGCAGTAATATTTTATTTCTATAGTGCCCTTGCAAAGCTCAGAGTGTATAACAATAATATACCAATAGTAAGTTATTTCTTATTGCTCAGTACCACAATACCTGTTATAGATATATACATTACCTCTTTGTTTCCTATATGCTATTTGAACTGTACTAGCTTGCTGTTATTCATATGCTATCAAACTGCTTACTATTTTGCTGTTATTCCTATGTTATCAAATTGTCTACTGTATTATATTCTGTCCTACCCAGGACCTCATTGTAAAAGAGATTAGGAGGCAGTATAGCGCAGTGGGTTAAGGCTCTGAACTACAGATCTGGAGACCTGAGTTTGAATCCCACAATGTCTAGGTGTATACTGTGTGATCCCAGGCAAGTCACTCAATTTCCTTGTACTCCCAGGTCGCATCTGGAAACAAGCGTTGTCTTGGTGTGCTACTCCTAGTTAAACAATGTTCCCTTTCCCCTCGCCTATCCCTTTGCTCAATGGAACTTTTCCTGGTAAAACAAATACAAAAATAAAACCACAAATAGCAGCAAGCACAATACCAGATGGCATAGTCGTACAGAAGATTATTCAGAACACAATTGATAGTAACAGGGCAGTCAGTGGAGTCTGGTCTTGAATGTGACAATCAAAAATGCACCTTAAACCTTCTGTGGGAAGGCATTACACAACAAAGAGCACATACTGCAAAGGCCGTATCTCCTACTAATTTAATACAAGAGAGATGGACCTCAAGCTGACCCTTCTGTGAAGCTCTAGTTTACCCAGATCTGACGGGAAGGACAGAAGCTCGATGCATGGGGGTCCCAGCTCGTTCAGGACTTTATATGTTAAACAAAGTACCTTGAAATCAATTTGCTACTTGACTGGTGCAGCCAGCCAGCAGGCACAGTGAAGAAGTAACATGTTCTGACCCCTAAGCAGAGATCAGAAACATTGCTGTAGCATTTTGGACCAGTTGCAGACAGCAAAGCTAACCACAAGGTAAACCATTATGGAGTGCATTACAGTAATCAAACCTGGATGCCACAATAGCCTGCTCCAATGTCTGCAGTCCTGTAGGTTAAAATCAGAGGCACAGTCTGGCAATGTTTCTGAGATGGTAAAAAGAGCTCTTGATGGCTGCTGGCACCTGAGATTCAAATGACAGGTGCTTGTCAAGTACGACTCCCACACGGAGAACCTCCCTTACTGCCTCAAGCTGGACCAGTGAGAAAGAAAAGCTTCAAATGCCTGATTGAAGAAATGGGATTTCAGTAAACCCTTGAAACATTCCAAAAAAGGGTCCCCTCTAATAATAGCTGGGATAAAGTTCCACAAAATAGGAGCTGCAATGCAAGAAGCTCTATTTCCCATTGACTTTAAGCAGGAGCCTGGAACTACAAGGAGTCCCATCTCAAATGAGTGAAGAGGGTGGATGACACCCAGCACCCAAATTATGCAGGATCTTGTAAATGAACAAACTTAACTTGAAGCTGTTTTGCTACCTCACTGGCAGCCAATGCAGTTCCTGCAAATCTGGTGTGATATTCCAGACTGTGGAGTCCCAGCTGACAGCTGGGCTGATGAGTTCCTCATGAGCCACAAGCAATACACAAGCCCTGCAGATTGTCCTAGGTAAGGAGCATTACAGTAACCAAATGGGAGATAACAAAAGCATGCAATGGTGTTTCCAAGTCAAGAGTGTGCAAAATAGACACGCATTTGGGTGCAATTCCACAGATGATAAAAGCCACTGTGGACAAGAAACAACAACTGATGTCGTAGCAGCAGTCCATTGTCTACAATGATGCCTACATTTTTTACCTTATCAACAGCTCGTAGTGTGATGCCATTTAATGATGGAAGCAAGGCACTGTCATTATGTTTTACTGCACCCACATGACCTGGTTTCACCAGTAACACCTGTGTCTTTGAAGCGTTGAGTCTGAACCAGCTTGAAGCCTTCCAGTTTTGGATTTCCACCAGGCACTTGTCTAACACAGCTCCCATGTTTACCACATCAGGTGCACATGACACATGATCTGGTTATCATTCACATAGCAGTGAAAAACCAGACCATAATGCTCGATCATCTCCCCCAATGACAACATGTACATGGCAATTAACATGGGAGCCAAAGTGAACCCCTGAGGCATTCCACAGCAGAGAGCATCGGCACTCAAGATGTTTCCACCTAACACTATCTGCTGTACCATGCCAACACTAACCTCTGTGTCTTGCCAGGAGAATATCATTGAACACCATTACCAGAGTGGTCTCTTTTCTACACTGGGACCTAAACCCAGACTAAAATGTCTGAAAAATCTCATAACATTCCAAACAGTCCTGTAACTGCACCGCCACTACCTTCTTAATTACCTTCCTTAAGAATTGGAGGTTCGAAACAGGCCTGAAATTTGCCACATCCTCATGGTCCAACGATGATTTCTTCAGAAGTGTCACCGCTGCCCTCTTCAGTTCAGTGGGGAAAACACCCTTCTGAAGCGAACTCCTGACTATCTCAGCAATAACTGAACCCCCCTCCCTTCCCACCTTCTCCCTTCCCTTTCCCCTCCCCCCTTTCCTCCTCCCCTTTCTTTATGTCAGAATCAGTCTGTGGCCTTTGTATTATATTAGCTTTATAGGTGTATTTATTAGTGATATTGTGGTATCAAATTTAATAAGGGCTTTGATATGTTGAAATGTGGTAAAACACTGAGTGAGTTTTTTGTAATGCTACTAGTACCTTATTGGTCAAGTTGAATTAATTATTTATTGATGTGAATATAAATGTGATTGCAATACAAACTGACTCCACCCCGATGAAGAGGGCTTATGCCCTCGAAGCGCCGGGGAGCCATTGTATGTGTGTTTAAATAAATTGTTTATCCTGCTTTTTCAAAATTGCTCTGTGTGCATCGCTTTTTCCAATGTTGTTTAATAACTGAAACCAAGACCGGGCAGCAACATGAGAGAAAGTGGGTAGGCCATGGGTCTAATATACAGCATATAGGGTGCAGCCCTAACACTGCTTGGTAGACCTCCTAAGTAAGGACAGGGCCAAACTCTGCTCTCACTGCCAGCCCAAGAGAGCCCACCTGAAGAGATTACAGCTCTGATGGTGGGCACCTTACGAAGTAAGAATGGATTCAACTCATTGCACTTTCCCGCTGTAAAAACTCTTCCTGGCTACAGACAGCAAGGAATTAACAATCTGTCCATAGTGTTGAAGAGCTGAGCTGGTTGCTTTTTCCCTTCAGCTATCCCAAGTGACAGTACACTGTCTTTTTCAGTGTGTTAGCCCACTGATACTCACCACAGTGAGCATTCAGCATCAATTTATTCTCCTCCTACCTGGCTTTCAACCAGGAATACTGCAACCTCCACCCCTTGGTGTTCAGCTCTCTAAGATCATCCTCACACCAGGGTGATCTGAAGAGGTCATCAAGGGGTGAACACAGTAGGGTGCCAGAGAGTCCAAGGCCACCATAAGGGCTTTATTATAACCCTCCACAACTTCTGTGAATCTCTAGCACAGGCTGACATCTTGTACAAGATGTCCAGAATACCCAGGAGATCATTAGGCACCAGATTTGTAACTGGGTACTATCTAGCCATTTCCATAGAGAAAGGGTTGAAAATAGGGGGCTCCTCAACAGAACTGCACAATATGATGATCTGACCACCTGACCAGATCAACTCTGACATCTCTACTGTGAAGACTCAATACGAAAACCTAATCTAAGTCATAGACTTTTTTGGTGTGCCCCAGTGGCAACTGCCTGTACTTGGCCCAGTGAGACATAAACTGGAGAAACTGTTGCCCAAAAGTGAGTCTTCATCTTTCACACATGCATTGAAGTTACCTAGCACTAACAGACTGGATGAGTCCACCACCAGGTTGGCCATGAATCTCTCAAGATCATGATAGTATTCACCACTGTGCCCCAGAGGATACAATACAAGGATGATTTTGCATCCTGTACCTAGACTCCATTTCACAACCGCTCATTCAAATGAAGTGGTTTTCACCATGGGGGTATGTTGTCAGTGCTAATTTCTATCCTGGAGGGCTTAGGAAGGCAGGAGGAAAACATAAGAACATTTGGGTATCATCTGCATGATAGTGACAACCCATATAATGACCTCAGGGATCTCACACAGTGGCAGCAAATAAACAGTGAACAGTATGAAAGAAAGGAAAGACCCTTGATATACACCACAGGCCGGGGTAATGAAGGCTAATCAGCAGATCCTACCACAACTGGATGCACCCCTTCTAAGAACAAATACCATAACTATTGTAGGATGGTCCCAGTCAGACCTATATGTGTCTCAAGCTATCAAATAACTCCTTTGATTGACCATATCAAATGTTAAAGTCAGATTGAGGAGAATTACAATGGAAACTTGCACTTAATCTCTCACCAAGTAGAAATCATTAAAAAGCTTAACCCAAGCAGTCCCCATGCTATGGCACAGGTGAAGCCTGATTGGAGCTACTCAGAGATATCATGGGCTTCAATGTGTTCCACCAGCTGATCATTTACCAACTTCTCAATGACTTTCTCCAGAAATGGCAACTTGGAGACGGTCATAAGTTTGCAAGAACATCATGCTCTAAAGATGGTTTCATAAGAAAAGGCAAGGCAAACACAGTGAGGTGGACTCAAAACTCTTACATTTTTCACAAAAGTGTTTTGTTTATAATATTAAACTATCTCAGGGCTGTCCCACTGGCACAGCAGTAGAGATACTGCTCACAATGCCGGTGACCCAGGTTCAGGAACGAGCCAGGATCACTAGGGGCTGGCTGGGGGGGGAAGATCCAGCGTCCCATAGGGCACTCTACTGCTGCAGCACTGCCACCTACAGATGTGTGGGTGGTAGGGCACAGGGGATACGGGGAGGGAGGGAGGGACCCAACGCGCTGCATATCACATGAGCAGCATGCTACCGCTTGCTCACATTGGGGATATAGTCCCAAATGCCAGCATCCCTGTGGGGAGGAGTACAGTTGTAGTGGGGAACATAAGATAGGAAAACACCCTGGCTGGCAGGATGATCACCGACATTTAGTTTAGTTTCATTTATTCAACACAGTGCAGCCAAACAATCCCAGAGGGGAGATTGAAGTTACATACAGTTAAGAAAACCAACCACATGGCAAAAATGATACATAAAATAATAAATAAAGAATGTCACATTGCTAAATACAAAGAGGCCTATACATATTAAAAAACATATACCACATAAATATTCTTCATAACATCAATCAGTATTTTCCTCTCACACAACAGGGCACATTAGTTATATCTCATTCATCTAAAAAATGCATAGAAAGATTATTTTTATTTCTTTGTTCTAAAAATTGGTTTTCGTTAGCTGACCTGCTTCCTTAGACCATATGCAGCCATAGCTTTTGGTGGTAACAAAGAGTGCAACTTGTGCTGGTGATCATAAATCTCCATAAACAGCTTCTTTTCCATTTTTTTTTCACCTTTCATCTAACCTTGTCAAATTACAAATTTTTTAAAGCATCCTCATATGAGACCTCAGTGCCTAAAATTATTCGTAATGATCTTCTTGTATTTTGTCTAACTCTTTGATTTCTGTTTTTGCAAGTCCTGAATCCCATACTGTGGAACTATATTCAAGTATCGGTCTAACCACAGTACAGTAAAAATATACCAAATCATTCTGACTAATGCCAGCCCTTTTTCACATAGTCAAGAAATATACTCTTGAATTTTGTTTTTTTAACATCCTTTCCACCTGTTCTTTCCATCCAAAATCATGTTTAATAACAATTCCCAAAAGTTTTACACTTTCAACCATTTTAACCTTAATCCCTCCAAAAGATGGGGGGGGGGGGCACCAATTTATTTGTTTTCCCAGTTCTAATTTCTTGAGTTTTATCTGGATTTATCTGCATCAAGTTTAGTTTGGACCACTCTTCCATTTTTTAGGTTATTCTGCAGAGTACTCTGTCTTATTTCACTGAACTTATCAACTACAGTGGTATCATTCACATACTGTACTTGATACATGTTCCCTTAGTTTTCAAATTATTTATCATTATTAGGAACAATAATGGTCCTAACATTGTTTCTTGTGGCACTCCACCTCGCATATACTCCACCTCTGATTGAACTCCCTCCTATTCAATCCACTGAGACCTGCCCTGTAAAAATCATAAATCCACCTCACAATACATGCTTAAATGCCTAACTTCTGTACTTTCTTCATTAAGGTTTTATGGTCTATCAAATCAAAAACCTTTCTGTAATCAACTAGTACTGCCCTCACCATCTCTCCCTCTTCCAAAGATTTAATACACAATTCTAAAAAGTTTAAAATTGCTAAGGTTGTCAAACTCCTCTTTAAAGATCCAAACTGATTTTATCAATTTCACTAGAGATAAGTTCTAACATCCACCTTATGATAAATTCCTCACATATTTTAGAAACAATGCACGTTAATGAAATGGGTTTGAAATCTTTTTTTTTTTTTACGTCCTGTGGTACAGACACTTTGGGTAACGGTAGGACACGTGCCTGTTGCCATTAATTTGGTAACTGTCCTAACAAGATGGATTTGTTAAATATATTACATATCCAAAGTTCAATTAAATCTGCACTCTCCCTTCAAATCCAGTTTGGTATTGCATCAAGGAACTGCCTTGTTTATTTTTTATTTTTCAGAGCTATCATTATTTCATTCACAGTAATAAGGTATTTTTCAAGCACTTCCCATAATTCCCCTTCTATTTTCTCTAGGAGTTCAAGACCTGCACTCACCTCACATAGGGCCAGATATTCAAAACTTTGCCCAGGGGCAAAATTAGCACTGCCCGGCAGGCAAACTTAGCCTGGAGCACAGAGCAAGCTATATTGAAATGGAAATAGCCCGGTGCTAATCCTGCTGAATATTGCAGGCTAAGGAAGCCGGGCAAACTGGTCTGGGAGTGCAGGGCAAAAATAGCCCGGGGAATAAGACAGCACTGAATAAAGCAACCAGGAAGTGCAACCCACAACAACAACACAGTGCACAGCAATGTGAGGGCAGGTACAGACGAACTACATGGCCAATGTGTGTGCCAGCAAATGCATGGACTCAGTACAGCTGCAGGAAGCAGCAGATGTGAAAGAACGGTGATCAAAACTGTATATTATTCCCCGTACCGTTAGCGCCATGCTAACACATTAGCGCGGCATTAGCGTGGAGCTAAGCAGTTAGCCCAGTGCAAGCACGTTTGCCCGGAGCTAAAATGTGCCCTATTCAAAAGTGTCATGCAAATGAGCCTACTTAGGTAGTCTCTGGGCAAACAACCGGATTAGTATCTCATTATACTCTAATTTGCATGCAGTTTGCCCAGCGTTACTGCAGGGTCCCACAGAGCCACCTATAGGTCAGTCTGGAAGTACAGGGGCTGACCAGGTCCAACCGCAGCTCCACCTGTAGGTCAGTCTGGCAGTGCACGATGATAGCTGCAGGCTACATGTAAACAGTACAGCATAGCATAGCATATTGTACCCCAGGGGACATGACAGCATAGGTGGTGGTGGTGCTGCATGCAACTGTCACACTGTAGGGCATGCTACAGTGCACAGCTGACACTACAGTAGCAAGGGGGCCAGTAGTGTGAGGGACACAGCACTGCCTATGGTGTGTAGGGCAGTGATGATGACTGCACTGTACACAGTGACAGGCCCAACCTGCAGGTGTTTACTGATAGTGGACATTACTGTTACATGGTTGTGTGACCCACAGATGCTGTACCTGTGGCATGGGATGCTCACAGTGACATGTACATTTCTGGCTTTGTGTGCTGTGGCAGTTGTATAGCTGTGCAGTATGTGGCCGGGGGGGGGCATATATTATCCAAAAGGCACACTAGTGTTGGGGTATTCCCAATACTGGCCCATGTGCACTGCATGATGTGTCCTAGCCTTGTGGCCACACCTGGTCTGTGGCACAGCCTCGCCACCCATACATGCTCCCCTCAACATCCTCCATGCCCACAGTGCTGCATGTGTGTGCTGGCATCTGTTCATGTCCACAGATGTGTGGTCCGCAGGTGTGTGCTGTATGGCCACACTGCCATGCTGTCCACTGGCGGCAGGGTCACCACTTACTGCCTGGCATGGCTAGGACTGGTGGCATAGGATGGCATCATTGTGATGCCATCGGTTAGCAGCATGCTTCTTCTATGTTTGGCTTTATCTATGTGTCATATTTATTTTTAGGGTCGCGCAAAACCCGCTCTAAACCCACGCAAACACGGCACAAAGCCAAAGTGTTGCGCAAAGCTGATTGCCCAGGGTTAAGACAAGCTTTTCCTGGCGGGTAATTTGCACCGCGCTAAGTGTCACGCTAAGTCACGCAAAACCACTTAGTACGGCGCTAGTCGCTGAATATAGCATTGCACCTGTATTCATGTCAGTTTGCCCCTTGCATACATTATAGTTTTGCCCGGTGCTAATGCAGTTTGCCCGTGCTATTTGGCCTTTTGAATATAGCAGACCCGCACTAATCCCGTGCTAAACCTGCACAAACGGTTTTTGCCAGGCGCAAAGTTTTGAATATCTGGCCCATAATGTTTTGTTTAATCCTGTACAAACTTAACACTTTTATCATCACCTTTAAACCCACATTTTTCAGCCCATCTGCTAATTTAATCTCCAGATTTACTGCATTACAAAATATATTTCTTTTTGAACTATCATTTCCATGGGTTAGACTTTCTTAAACCATTTACTTTTTGGACATAATACATTTTCTTCATTCTTTTACCCATCCTATTTACTTCATTTCTCAACCGACTGTATTCTGCCCTATGCCCCATCTTTAATGCTATTGTCTTTTGTGTATCAATGTTTTACATTTCTCATTCACCCAAGGTTTATCTCCCTCTTTAACACTAGTTTACTTACAGGGGCAATCCAGTCAATTATTTCCTGCAAGGTGCTAATCAACTTAACCCAACTAGAGTCAACAGAATCTAATTTAAACCATTCAGTATGTAACTCCCCAGCAATTGCATCTAACACTCTTTTTTTCCTCTGGACCATGTTCTACTCTTAATCACCTGTCTCTTTTCTCTTTGCTTTCTGCACCCCTCATGGCTTGATTGTCATTAGTGCTACATTATGATCAGATAATCCAGTAAGAGGTGCAATACTTGGTTGTTTATACCAATCAAACACATTTGTCACCACTACATCTAAGATGTTTCCCTCCTTGTCCCTTCCTTAACCAACTGCTTTAAGTTTCTTTCTTTTATTATATTTTAATTTTGGTAAGTGATTTGCATCCCCCCAAAAGAACTATACCACTGCCAGGATATTTTTCCAAAGTTATGTCAGCACACCAATTTAGATGTTTAATCATACTAAAGTTGTTACTAGAGATGGGTGAAGTGGCCTCAGTTCGCTCCATGGAGTGATTCACAGACTAAAGGTGAATTCGTGGAGTGCTGCACAACGCGAAGCAGATTATTTTGCGTTATCTTGGATAACGCAAAGTCCATTGAAGACAATGACTTTGCATTACTCTGCCTTCCCAAACCACTACTTCACCAAAATTTAAGGTGAAGTACATTGAAAACACTTCACCTTGTTTTTAAGCTCCAAAGGCAACTTTGCAGTGATTCATGGGATTTCAGGTCACATGGGCTCTAGATTGTTCTGCAGAGCTTCAGTTCGGGGTAGTGTGTGTAGGAAGCGTATGAGACAGTCTGCTCTGAGAGCTCTCTGTAATTCAAACCTTCTAAAAGCTGTTAAAAAAGCCTTTTTGAGTCATTTTTTTGTCTGAAACTTTAGATCATCGATTGTAGGAAACCCTCCTGTGCTCATATCATTGAGCGTATATTGTTTGTTGTGAATTTTGAATGTTAATGTACAACATTCAGTCTGTGTACTGAGAGACAGTGGAAGTGTGCTTTGGGGGATGGGTGTATCTGGTAGAGTTAGATGTAAGTTGGAGAAATAGGGAGTGCTTTGTTTTTTGGTTATATTTTTCTTGTATAACTGACTGTGTTAATGTATACACAGTAATATTTTCAGTAATTGTTGACATTGTTTTGCTGATTGTGTGTGTTGTGGTCTGGACCTGGTGCAGCAGTGAGGTTGTCTAAAATATGTTGTATTTTACTGAAGTTTTAAATTTGCTACGTATTACTTGTAGACAAATTGTGTATGTGTGTGTGTGTGTGTGTGAGTGTGTGTGCAGTGCATGATGTGACATTAAATAATACACCTTTTATTGTGCCACAGTGTAATTGCAGGTACAGTAGTGTGAACCTGCTATCCACTGCAGCTGCATGATTTTGTACTGCCCTTGTGGTATCTTTTCTTGGTTTTGTACTGCTGTAATCTGCAGTCAGTGCCCCCTCCCACACTGGCAAAAGTTATTCTTTTCCAGATTGGATTGTTGTGACTTGAGAATACCATTGGTTAGTTAAGGTGTTGTTGAACTTGTTGTGACTTTGCATCTGCATCTGTTGTTGAAGCCACAGTTGTTTTTTTGGCTTCACATCCAGCATCACCCCCCCTGGCCCCACCCAGAGTGAACATTCCAAAATCTAAATTTGTTTAGAATATTCCTGTTGATCCCCCAAAATGCCCACAAAGAGACATGCAAGCCAAGTTGTTTCTTGCTATGGCACTTCTGGCCATGGTAAAATTGTCTGTGGGCATGATAGTAGCATGCAGTTGCAGATGTGCATTGCTGATGTGAGGAAAGGTATTTCTCCTTCAATGTTTTTTACAGCACAATCAGTAGCTTCACTCATAGAGGAGATGATGTTGTCCTAGCTGGTGAGGTTAGTGCAGTTGCTGGTGGTGGTATGAATATTGCTGCCTCAAGTTCCACTTCTGACCAGTTTACCATGTCCAAAAATATAGTGAAGTGTGAAACAGTAGCAGTAAGTGACAGTGTAGATGATGTCATACTCCCAGTAACATCCAAGTAACTGAACATGAGGATTCTGATCATCATGTCAATGATAGCACACAAAGTGACATTTCTTCCATTGTGGTTCAGGTCATGCATTTGTCATGCAGTGATTCACAGTGTGATGAAAACATTTTGGGTGATGGTGGTGCTGATGATGACGATGTTGCTGTGATTGCAACATGCAGTCCATATGTCAGTATCCAAACAGAAGATGTGGATGATATTGATGAATATGATGATGATGTCAGTGACCCCTGTTTGGAACTGGAGAAAAAGAAACTCAAGGTGGCTGTGTCTGGGTCTGTCTGCATTTCCCCCCCTCCCATAAAAAGTTGTGATTTACCAGTTTCAGTTGATAATGTTGACCCAGTAATAATGATAGGTAGCCGTGGTGGTCAGTTGCAGTCCCAGTGTGTCCTGCCTGAAAAATCATGTAGCACACCCCCACTTCATGGCTTAAAAAAACAGAGTCCAATAAGCAGCATCAGTGGACATGTTAAAACTAGAGCATCAAAATCACTTGTTTGGGATTTTTTGTGGAAGATACAAATGATGAGTCAGTTGCAATCTGCCAGGTTTGCCAGGTGTGTGTGAGTCGAGGTAAAAAGGGGAGCCATCTGGGCACAGAGGGACAGCATACACATCTTAAGAATAGGCACATGGCACTGTGGACTCAGCAAAAGATGGCAGCTAATACTTATACCACAGTGGGGCGTTCACCCTCATCATCAACCATAATGAGCATGTTATCCCCTTCCATGACTGTAGCATCAAGTAGAAAATTAAATGTGTGCAGTAGTGATGAAATAGCAGCAGAGGATTACTACAGACATGATGAGGTGGAAGAGCAGAATGATTTTGAAGTCTTGTCCAGTGGTGGTGAGAGTAGCAGTTTTGGTGGTGATGGTGGTCAATGCAGTATGTCTAGTGCAAGTGGTACATCAACCCCTGTTGGTAGATCTGGGAAAATAACTGCATTTCTGGGTTTGTCATCACCTGTGCAACCGTCTTCATCACACGTCCACACTCCACAACAACCTGCGATTTGCAGAGCAGAACCATTTGCCATCACACCCCGTGTAAAACGTATAAGTCAGACCACGTTTCAGAGTGTTTTTGCGCATAAGCTGAACTACCCACTCAATCACACAATGTCACATGAACTTAATGCTGCTGTAGCTGAAATGCTGGCAATTGATCTTTTGCCCTTCTCCTTTGTGGAGAATTCTGGGTTCCTGCAGTTTTCTGCATGTGCCTGTCTAAAATAGAAAGTCCCATCCAGGACATACTTTTCGACCTGTGCTGTCCCCGGGTTGTACCGTACTGTGTCTGATTCAATAAGACATGCCCTTCAACATTCATCCTCTCCATTCATCCATTTAAGTATGGATATATGGACAAGTGGCAAAACAGCTGGGAGTTCATATTTGTGTATAACTGCACACTGGGCGCAGGTGCTGGGGTTGTTTTGCTGTTGGTAGTGTGAATAATCAGTGTAGTAAGGTGGAGTTTCATGGTAGCAATCTTCCAGGAATTTGACAGCGTGCAATGATTGCTATGCGCAATGTGACCTGTTCACACACTGGTGAAAACATGTTGGACCTGGTACTGACTGAAATTGACAAATGGCTAAACCCCCTGTCCCTGAGAGCTTGGTTCATAGCAAGCGACAATGGGTCAAATGTGATGAAATGCATCACGAATGTTGGCTTTTTTTGGGTTCCATGCATGGTCCACTGTTTAAATCTTATGGTGCAGGAGTTTCTGTAGCACTCTGATATAAAGGAAATGCTGACAGTTGCACACCATATCTGTTCTCACTTTTCATGCTCTGCAAAGGCTTGTGACCAACTTCAGCAGTTGCAGATCTGAAACAGCCTCCCACAGCACTGCTTGAAGCTGGAAGTTGTCACTCAGTGGAACTCCACTTTATACATGGCAGAGAGGTTGTATGAACAGTGCAAAGCCATCTCAGAATATCTTGTCATGCATACTAGCCGTGACAGTTCTGGGGCCTCCATGTCTATGACGACTGAACAGTGGTGCCTCATGGATTCTGTAATAACAATCTTGAGGCCTTTTGAACATGCCACACAGGCAGTGAGTGGCAAGTCTGCCTCTATTAGCCAATCAATTCCACTGCTGTGGGTGCTGAGGCAGACATTGGTGAATGTGTAGCATAGGCTTGATGTTGCTGGAGACAGTGCTAGCAGTGTGTTGCTGAAACACATGCTGACAGTATTTGACCAGAATCATCAAATCTTGAGCATTCAGCGTAGTGAAAACTTTGCAATAGTAACAATTCTGGACCCATGTTATAAATGTGGAATTGCCTCAGTACTGGAGGGTGGGCCTGAACAGGTAAAAACTGTCAATGGGCAACTGGTGCACTTGGTTCATGGGACACAGACATGTGCCAAGGTCAGGAAACCTGAGCAGCATAATCAGGCTGAAGGAGAACCTGGAGGAGTAGTATCAAGCATATCCGGGAAAGGGATTGCAGTTCCAGGTGGTCTATCATCAAAATCAGCTGGTGTTAACCCACTTTGGGAAGCTTTGTCCCAAGTGGGGATTTGTGACATAAATAATTCCAGAGAAGCAGATGGTGCATCAAACATTGGACTTAGAGCAGCACAATGAATGGTTGAGTCATATGTGTTTGAAAACAGGCACCTGTCAATCACTGATGATCCCCTTTTATACAGGAGTGGAAAGGTCAGTGAATGGCCAGAGCTGACCGCTGTGGCACTGAAGTACCTGACATACCCACCCTCCAGTGTGAGTGTCAAGAGGGTATTCATCTCAGCAGGTGCAATAGCTCAGGATTATCTTACAAACCTCTCTCCTGCAAATGTCAGTTTGCTGACATTAATAAAAATGAATGAGAGGCACATACCAGCTCAGACTGCGACCTCAGTATTCATACCCCGGCATACTCATGGTTTTGCTGATGTTGAAGAAAGGGACCATCCTGGTCGCAGTGACAGTATGAAGCAGCCTACCACTGATGTAGATGATAACACAATGGAGAAAGAATTTCCCCATGGTCAGAGTTCAGACATAGAAGACTGCGAGGGCAGCTTCCTTTCTGAGGATGATGATGAATGATGATGAGGTTAATGTTGGCAGGTTTTAACTTAAGTGGTTAAAAGGCTGTCTTGTATGATACATGTTTTATTTTTCATGAAGTTAAATCACTGACCCACTCATAGCGACTCAAATTCCATATGTCATGTCACATTTGTAACACAGAGCACAGTATATCCTGGCCCCAGGACTACCACCGCCATAAGACCACTGTTCACCACTGCCACATAGGGAATGTGACCATGTGTCCCCCTGGAGTACCACCACCATAAGACCACTGTTCACCACTGCCACCACTACCACCAGATGCAGGAAGATGTGAGAGGGTATGTCATCATGTGCCACAGCTATGACAACCACCACCCACCACCAGTGCCAGTGTGACAATGATTTTCCATTACATTGATTACGCCAAGGCAGAGGGAGTCAAACAGGAGACCGCATCCATCAGCCACAGGCACAAGGCTTCTTACTATTAAAACTATAAACTGGCAGTGGCGAACAGCGGTCTTGTGGTGGTGGTACTCAAGGGGGACACACAGTCACATTCCCTATGGTGGCAGTGGTGAACAGTGGTCTTATGGTGGTGGTAGTCCAGGGGACACACGGTCACATTCATTTTGTATTGAAGCGCATGGTGCATCACCTTTTGCACCTTTACAAATAATGAAGCCCCCGTAGCATCCACCATACTTCTGGGTCGCTGACTTTTCTTTATTAAAATAAAATTTGTTGCGGCATGAGAAAAACACAGCAACATACCTAAAGGTTCAACCAGAGGGTAAGCCTTGCAAGGGGTGGGACCTCCTGTTGCTGACTGCTTCCTTTTAAACTAATACTATGGCCTTCTCTCTGTCTGTTATTAAACATAAACAAAAGACAAAATACTACAGCAGTGGGGGGGAGGTGTGCTGAAAAAAAAGCTAAAGGGGGATCCCCTGATGTTCAAGCAGCAGAAGGAGCATTGACACAATCTGCAACTGGTGTTGCTCTATCTGCTCCACCTGCTGCTGGACAGCACCCACCCTCTTGTTATTTTCTTCCACCACGGCCCACAAAAGTGCTATGTCTGCCTGAATTGCAGGCACGGTGGGGTCCACTGGTGGGGGAGCCAAGTAGTGGTGGTGGTGAGGGTGGTGCTGGTGGCAGTGGTGGGGGGTGGTGGTGGAGCAGCTGCTGCTGTGGCCCTCCTCCTGCTGTGGTGACATACAACAGCAGCACCCTCTGCCACTGCCACAGAAGGGCCAGCAAGTGGCAGCCTGGCCCATTCAGTGGCAGCCTGCCACTCCACCTTGTGATGGTTCAACATATGTGTGCGCTGGCCCACAGTTCCCAGATGTGTCCCCCGGGAGCCATGGAGTACCTGCACACCACAAAGCAGACACACCACAAGGCTGCTATGCCCCCCAACACAGTTGAAAAACTGCCAAACTGGGGAGCTGTGGGGGGGGGACCAGGCAAAGTAGGGGGCAGATGCAGTGCCAGCAACATGGTCACGCACCTGGGGCTCCACCTGCTGCTGTGGAGGTGGTGCTGCTGGAGCTCCTGCAGCTTCTACTGGTGGTGGTGGTGGTGGCAGACTTGGTGGATATGGTGGTGGCACTGGTGGTGTTGCTGCTTCCTGAAGGGAGGAGGCAGGACCAAAGAGTCTGGAGTGGTCCAACGCCACCCAGCTACGACCCCCATTCGTGCACACTCCCCTCCGGCTATGGGCCACATACTGTCCCTGGTCCACTGCACAAGAAAACACTCCTTCCCTCTCCAATGCAACGAGCGACTTTACAGACACTCACACAATACAGGCACGCACACACACACATGCACACACACACACACACACACACACACACAAAACAAAACTTATAAAACAAAGAAATCAGTCACCAAAAAGAACCGACAGAACAGTGCCAAAAAAAATAATTAGCTTTTAAAAAAGCTTTTGGGTTTTTGGAATTTGCTCAAGAAAGAAACTTGTTAAAACGAACTGTCCTCTCCTACACAAAATGCTGCCTCTCTCTCTACCTGTGCAAAGGAGAAAGTGAAAGTATCTGCTTGTATGACTCACTTCCTTCCTGCCTGGCTAAAGCATGTGACTTACAGTACTGTAAGCCATGCGATGTTTGTGGGGGCTGCCTATATTGTTGTCATTCCGCCTTACTTCGCATTAAAGTGGAATAACAATGCAAAGTCATAACAAAAAAGCGAAGTGAGCACCTTCCAATGGCTACTTTGCGTAGCATTATGATAACATGAAGTGGCCACTTCATGTTCACTTCATCGGTGGAATTTAATTTTGCTGCATCTCTAGTCATTACTTGAAGGGGGGGTGGCAAAAGCCTCCCACAAAAAAGGCCTTCAATTTCTGAGTAACCTAGGTATTTTAATCTCCATCCATAAAATCTCAAACCCCACCTGTTCCAGGTCGACCATCCTTTGACAATTTATTCCTTCTTGAACATTACATGCATTCCCTCTTCCCTTTGTTCCACCCTATCATTCCTTTTCACCTGATACCAATTTATTGTGACTGCATCAATCATCGGGTACATGGGAACACTCATGGTGGGTCCTCCGTAGTCCCCGTACCCAGTAACTCAGGTTCCTCTTTTTTCTGGATCCAGATCTTGGTGGGTTTAGGGACTCCCTGCTACCCTCCTATAGAGGGCAAGCCACGGGGGACTCAGGGAGAGGTAAGTTCTAGGAGAAGCCGAGGTGACTGACAGGGAGGTGAGATTTGACAGGAAGGAGGGCCAGCCTAGAAGACAGAAGGAGAAAAACTGAATAAAAAAAAATGAAGCTATAGCAACCAAGAAATCTGAAAGTTGATGTTTCATGGATCCAAGGCCACTTCCTCAATGTCTGCAGTGGTCTGTATTGTTGAAGTTTATTTCTAATCTAGCTATTGTTCTTCACTTTGTTTATAGGCATGATCTACAATCCAGTTTGCATCTCTGTATTCATTAATCCTCTGGCTCAATGGTTCTATAGTGTTGCTGGATTGTGACTACAAATGTTTGTCTTGGCTACAAATGGGTACAGTGGTGTAATCTGGATGGCAGGTTAGGCCTATAAACATAGAAACATAGAAGTTGACAGCAGATAAGGACTACAAGACCCATCCAGTCTGACCATTTCTTTTTCTACCTTATGAATGTGCTATTGGCCTTTGCTCTGTCAATGGCCTATCTATTTATATTCATCTGTATTGCTCCCTTATGCCTATCCCATGCCTGGTTGAAGCTCTGCACTATATTCATATCCACCACTTCCTGATGTAGGCTGTTCCATGCATCCACCACCCTTTCTGTGAAAAAGAACTTCTTTACATTACCCCTTAATCGGCCTCCCTCTAATCTCATGCTGTGTCCTCTTGTCCTTTTAGTTTTCTTATATTGAAACATGTTAGACTTTTTCACCTTGTTAATGCCCTTAAGGTGTTTGAATGTTTCAATCATATCACCTCTCTCTCTCCTTTGCTCTACGGTATACATATTGAACTCAGTTAATCTGTGCTCATATGTTTTCTGATGCAGTCCCTGCACCATTTTGGTTGCCTTTCTCTGGACTGCCTCAATTTGGTTAATGTCCTTGTGAAGGTGTGGCCTCCAGTACTGCATGCAGTACTCCAGATGGGGCCTAACCAGTGTCTCGTAAAGAGGGATTATTACCTCCCTCTTACGACTTGTGAAACAGCTTGAAGGATAACCCATAGGCAATGTGTGGAGATGGAGTGATGCAGGACTCCAGCTAGAGTACAGCCACAGAGTATACTGATGCACACCATGTGCATTTCAGGATAGTGTCTCTACACACTACCTTTCAGTTCAGAATCTCTGCAACCTATCTTTTAAAACACCCGCTGGTCTTCAGGACATGTGCCTATTGAGCTACCTTCCCCTCTGTGCCTGGGACTATGAAGTATGTGATTGTTGTCCCATTTATGACATATGATTTGACAAAAGGCTTTTTCATGCTAATTATTATAGCAACTTGCGTTTTGATGTTACTTAGGATCAAGACAGGGTGCAGTCTATCCTACTGAGGATCAAGAAGGAGTGGAGTATATTTTGATACAGAAGTGACATTGTTTAAACAATGCTTAAAGTACTGAAGCAGTTAATGACACCATAGGTTTTCAATCACCAGTTCTGGATGAAAGTATATGTCTTTTGAACAAAAACTTAACTAACAAAAGAAATACAAGGGGTAACAGAATGAGGAAGGCAAACAGTTTAATTAATCAATGCAGGACTTGGACTTATTATACATGGATTGAAGAACAAGGGGGGGCTTTGATATTTTTCATCAAAATCTTAATTAGTAATGGATCTTATATTGACAAATTTAAATGCTTTAGATAAATTTTTGGATCTTTAAATAACAGAGTGATCTGAATCACCACACCTACCAATTGGACAGTCTCTAACATATTCAATAATGGAAAGAGAAAATCCAGTTAAAAATACTCAGGATACTGATGTCATAAACCTAAAAAGGATAAAGTGGACAGGGGCAAAGTTAATATTATCAAAGATATACTGTGTTTTCCAAGGCCAAATGAAATAAAAGATACAATTCATAACCAAGATTAAGTTAGCATAAGTAAATCAAAATCTCCTATTGGCCTCTATGAAGATTTGATACAGTTTATTTTTTCCTTATTGTATGAAGAGACTAAGAAATGACTCAACATGGTTAAATTCAAACTGCAAGAGAGAAAAAAGAAAATGAAACACTTTAATTAGAGCAACCAAAAAAAATCAATCTAAACAAAATCTCAGTGAGCTTACTAAGAAGAGGAAAACCTATATTCAAACCAATAAACAGGAAAAAACATTATATCAAGAACCATTATGGATAAAACTAAAGATGCTGCAGTTGCAAAAGATGTTACGTTATTTTGGACATTAGTAGCACAAGGTACAAACTCTTACATTCATTAGATTACTACATTCAACCTGATAATTGGGTATCACATTTATCAATATATATTATAACGCAAAGGAATAATCTAGGAGAGATATTATCTTAACCCTCTGGAAAAAAAATAGATACCTATTTTAAACCTCTACCATTCTATATATCAAAGACAGAACTTTCACAGGCATTAGCTAAGCTTAAGTTTAATAAAGCCCCAGATTCAGACAAGCTAGTCATAGATGTAATTAAATAGTATTAAGAATGGTGAGTACCAATTGTGCATCATATTTATAATTATATTGTTCAAGCTACAGTTATCCCAGAATCCAAGAAAGGAAGCATAATCTTTCCTGTACATTAAAAAGGTGTACTGAATAATCCAGCAATGTATCAGCTGATAAGTTTCATTGATACTACACAAAAACTATTATCAAGAATATTATTAGGCTGCACTCCTGGACTGATGACAATCAAATACCATTGAAATTTCAGAACAGACTCAGTAGAAATAGATTTATAATACAGCATAAGAAACACGGAAACATAGACAATGCTGGCAGAAAAAAAATGATGGTCTATTTGGTCTGCCCGTGTTTCCCTATCTATCTCCGGGACCTAATTGACATCCAGTGCATACATTTTTCCTATCTTCCTCCAGTCTCCACCCCGCTAATATTACCCTTAGCAGCCACAATAGTTTTCACTCTGTCCCAGCCATGCTTGAAACCATTTGTGGTTTTGACTTCTACCATCTCAGCCAGCAGACTGTTCCAAGGCTCTATCACTTTCTCAGTAAAGTAATACTTCCTCATATCCCTCCTAAACCTTCCCACTTTCAGTTTCCACTCATGCCCTCATGACCTTCAGTTCATGCTTAAGCTAAATATATCCTCACAGTCCACCTTATTTATTCCTTTTAGGAATTTGAAGGTCTCTACCATATCAGCCCCTCCCTTCTGCTCTCAAGCAAGTACATGTTTTGTGCCTTGAGTGGCTCCTCATAAGATCTGCTCTGCTGACCTTGTATCATCACGTACACCCTTTGTTGCATTGCCTCTTGCCTGTCCTTATCCCTCTTGAGGTGAGAACTCCAGAACTGGGCACAGTACTCTAGGAGTGGCCTTACCATTTGTGTATAAAGAGATAATATTACCTCTTTTCTGCTACTGTCCATACCCCTCCCAATACAATCCAACATCCTGTGTGCTTTACTAATGGCCTTATTTAATTGACTTGATTGTTTGAGGATGGCACTAATGATGACTCCTAGATCCCTCTCCGCAGTTGTAGTTCTCAGTTTAACCCCTGCCCTCTAGTACTCTGTCCTGGGGTTCTTGCTCCCTAGATGTATCGCTTTGAACTTCTTGGCATTGAATTTCAGCTGCCAGAGTATACCCCTCTCCAGTCTATGTAGGGCACTCTGCATTTCCCAGATTTCCTCATTGCTGTCCATCCTCCCACAGAGCTTTGTGTCTTCTGTGAAGAGACACATCTTGCCCTGGATTCCATCTCCAATGTCACTAATGAGCATATTGAAGAGGACCGAGCCCAGGACAGATTCCTGTGGCACCCCACTTGCGACCTCCCTCTCTTCTGATCGACCCCATTTACCACTACTCTTTGCTACCTCCTACCCAGACAATTTCCTACCTATCTTACTATGTTCCTAGCCACTGCCAGATCCTCCATCTTTTTCAGCAGTCACCTGAGAGGCACTGTCGAATGCCTTGCTAAAATCAAAATAAAGTTGATCCATGGGATGGCCCCCATCCAGAATCCTTGTCATCCAGTCACAGTAAACTATTAGGTTTGTCTGACAAGACCTCCTACCATTAACCCATGCTGTTTACAAGCCTGGAGACCACTGTCTGTGGAACTATCTCTGACTGTAGTGAGCTATTGAATAACCCTACAAAGAGTTCATTTAGTTCCGCTGATAGCTGTCTGAGCACCCTCAGATGCATTCCAGCCAGTCACTGGGTCTGATCTGTCTTGAGGGCTGCTAACCCTTTCTGAACCCTTTCACTGGTAAATACTGGCTGCCTTTTGCCCATCCTTCTCTGTTATCCTACCTCCCTCCAACAGCCTAACAATTCCCTCTTCGTCCTTTTTTCCCAATATACCTGAAGAATTTATTTTCTCTACTCTTAACCCTTTCAGCAATACATACTGTAGTTCAGTGTCTGTCTTAGCATCCCTAACCACCCTTCTGGCTTCCCTAGTTCTCGGTTGGTATTCTCCTTATTTTTCCTCCCCCAACTTTGTGTCTTTTCTTGGTTGGTATTCTCCTTATTTTTCCTCCCTTGCTTTTCTTTGTGTTTTATAAGGCCTTTTTCTGACCTACACAGGTACTCTGACCCTTTCTGAGAACCACGTTGATCTGCTGCACCTGTTTCTCTTGGTTACTGTTTTTCAGCATACACCAAAATGGTGCAGGATTTTCATGTAAGGCTCTGTGAGGAATGGTTGAACTGACTACACAGGTACTTGCTGGAGGCCAGAAGGGAGGGAACAGATATGTTTAAAACTTTTAAGTACCTTAGGGGGATCAACAGAGTGAACTGTCAAATGCTGTTCAAACACAACAAGGGGACCTGCAGGGGTACAAACTGATAAGAGGAAAATGTAGGAGGAATGTGAGGCAGTACACACTTCTTTATGGAGTGGGGTTGGGACAGGTGGAATAACTTACCAAGTGAAGTGGTCCAGACAAAGATGGTGCAGGGTTTCAAAGGAGGAATGCTATGGGTACAGTGGGTTGGTATCTGTGCAAACTAGGTAGAAGGGGACATGGCTACTGTATAAAAAGGACTACACTACCAGTAGTGGGCCCAGTCTACAGCCTACCCAGCAATAGGCTAGATTGGTAGTAGGTAGACTCAGAGACACTGCTTAGACCCTTGGTGTTTTTCTACATGTAAAATGTTTGTGTTTTCTGTTTTGGCATCTATTGCCTCATGGTAGCCCATATAATGAGCCTCCAGAACAAGGTTAGTGGCATGTGATCCAAACCTCTTTCATTTGCACTCTAGTTTCCTACCTAGTAACTTCGGACACTGAAGCTTACAGGAATGCAACAGACTGCTTCAGCTGGAGGTAACTAGGAATGAACAAACTGGCATCAGTGAGTCCAAGGCCCCGAACAAGGCCCGTTTATAGGCTGTGACCACAGTCCTGCTGCTTCTGGTGGAGGCTTTCACCAAACAGGATGTATCAACAGACCCTAAAACCCACTAGGTTCTTGGTCCATTTAAATGGCAGTACAGATCACTTCCACAGTTGAATGAGGTGAAAATGGAACCCTGAGAGTGAACTGGATAATGCAGTGGTCTGACCAAATGACAGGTTCCACTGAGATGTTAGGAAGGGGGAACTGGTGCAGGAGGTCACTATAAGCAAAGTTTCAGGGGAAACTGTAATCACAAGACACAAACTAAGCTCTTATGAAGTAAATGCTTCAAAATAGTTAATTGTCAGTATCTTGACATAAGATTACATACAAAGTGCAGAGCAAGGTGCCAGTCACCAGGTGAATGCCCAGTACCCCAGTACATTGCCTGTAAAGGCTTTGTCAGGGGGCTGGGAGGCAGGAAACAAAATTTATATAGTCTCATATTGATGGCTTCACATGATTGACAGACAGTGTTGTTGTGTTTATGAAAAAAATTGGATGTGAAAAATCAGAAAATACTTTCTCTCAAAGAACACGTAATCAAAAAACATTTTTCAATGATACAAAAATTTCAGATCACACTGTTAGAAATACATTTTTACTAAAAAAACAGCTTTATGAAATTGTTTGTCAATTAACAAATATTGCTGCTTTAAGTTTTGGGGAACTTTTATAATTTATTTATATGAAAATTGGTAATTGGGAGAGGAACACGTGCGATCCCACGAAAAGGGAACAGGAGATTACAATAAGACAATACACAGTCACAACTACAGGTACAAAATAAAGTGCAGTCAATGTACAAAATGAATACAACTAGTGGATGGGGAGCTGATGCAGGAGCTCGCTATATGCAAAAGGCATATTCATATAAAGAAGGACACAAGAGCAGTTGAGCACAGGAAAACAACACCCTGGGGGGCCAAGAAAGCATGGAGGAGCAACAATCCTCAATTGTATGTGGGTCAATGGACCTAGAGTCCTTTATGATTGTTGTATTTTTACTTACTAGTGTACCACTGTCTGTCATAACCTTGTTACATATGTATTGAACTGTTCTCGTCTCATTACTTCACCCATGTAACCCCCTACCCCCAGGGCGCATCTGGAATCGAGCGGTACTCCGCTCAGTATGCCTTCCTGGTAAATCTCTTAAATAAATAAATAAAAATGACCTTATGCTACTATGATACATTACTTATCATCTTTACCATGGTGACAGCCATAAGCAATTATATTTATAGTAGTGTAAATGTACTGTTCTTTACAGATATTGTTTCAGTTAGATATATTTTTTTCAGTCTACTCTGATCTGATGAAAACTCTCTGTCTCTTTCTGTAATGGTATTCTATTCACACTGGATACTACTGCATTGGCATATCTGTAGTTGCAATGTATGGTGGACCTGTTGAAGAATAACATACTGTAATCTCTGATTAGCTGAGATACTGAAGCTGATTCTTTAGCTCACCATGTAGAATTACTGGTGTATAAACTGTCCATTCAAGAGTCATCAGTGTGAGACTAAAATATCATATTGTAATATTTCTATTTGGCCACTAGGTGGCAGGATATACACGCTGAGTTATTTTCAGAGGCAACGTGTCATGACAAAGGAGCACAACTAAAGTAACAGGCACTGTATTTCTCAGGTCAGTGATCAAGAACACCATTGGGTGAAAACCTTTTTTGGTGGAGCCCTGTAATTTGTAGCAGTAGCCACTGCGCTGAGGTTCAGATGACAGTTCCTGTATTTGTGTTGATTGTCGGCCAGTTTAGGAAAGGTACTTTCAAAGTGCAAATGGTGAAACTGTCAGAAATCTAATCTGCCTACCACATACTTGGCCATGCCATTCATTGGGACCTTGAAAGTTATGTTGCAGATTACTGTGATTTACCAGTACCACTAGCAATTGCTAAAATGCTACACTGATGATGAAACATTTAGGATGGCACCTCAACTGCCCAGGTGACTGGCAGATTTTGATGTACTCCTATTGTTGGTATTTCCAGTTTACTTACCCCTAAGTGTGCTGCTTTTTTTCTTTTTATG
This sequence comes from Neoceratodus forsteri, assembly GCA_016271365.2. Classification (NCBI taxonomy): domain Eukaryota; kingdom Metazoa; phylum Chordata; order Ceratodontiformes; family Ceratodontidae; genus Neoceratodus; species Neoceratodus forsteri. Next base: position 1,026,844,086 of record CM028131.1, on the reverse strand, counting down.
TACTTATGTACATACGTACATATGTATGTACGTACGGATTTATTTATTTATTTATGGACACTGAGTCCTGGCTCCTCACTGCATCTGTACCCAGAGTGATTCCTGAAGGTGTTCCTCCTTGTTTTGTTTCTGCACTCCCATTAGCAAACAGACACAAAGAATGTGATGGCAGAAAAAGGCCTACAAGCCCATCCAGTCTACCCAGCTCTCCTTAATACTTGTATGTCGACCGTAATGACCATCCTCCTTCCTTTATCCTTCCCCTGTTATACCGCCATTTGCACTTTTTAGGGCCCTGTGTCTCCCCCCCCCCCCCGTTTGAATCCTTTCAATGTTTAAGCACAGACCACTTCCTCCGGCAATCTGTTCCACCTGCCACCACTCTTTTCAGGGACAACTACTTGCAAACATCCCTACTGAGCCTTCCCATAACCAGTTTGAGTGGATTCCCCTTTGTGTTTGTTTTTGCACTAGGTGTGAACAGTTCTTGCAGTTCACCTTGTTGATCCCATGAAGATACTTGTACATTTCTATCATGTCTTCCTCCCCCTCATTGGGCAGGATTTTCAAACAGGTTAGATGGCCACAAGCCCTGGGTGCACATGAGGCTTGCATTGATCTACATAAGAACATAAGAATTTGCCAGCAGAAGGAGACTGTGTGGTCCATCTAGTCTGCCAGGGGTTTTCTACCCCTCACTATCAATTTGTCTTGCTAAGGTGACTATACTGTCTATCCCATGCCTGTTTGAATTCACTGACTGTCTTGGCTGCCTCTACTTCAGGTGGTAGGCTGCTCCCAGGGTCCGCTACCCTCTCCGTGAAAAGTACTTCCTAACATTTGTTTTACCTCTCACTAGGCGCATGTTGTGTCCTCTAGTACGTGCAGCCCTGTTTTCCCAGAAGAGGTTCCTGGTTTGTACTCTGTTGATCCCTTTAATCTAATGGGATTTTCTATCATGTATGGCAGTTGTCACAAGTTAGACTAACTTTTTCTGATCTAACTTGTGAAAATCCTGAGGTCCTTTTTTATGGAGCTTGTGCCAGATATTCGGTGCAAGCAGCTGTATATCGTGGAAACTGCACCCAAGATTGTAAAATTAGGCACAGCTGCAGAGACAGGATTTAGAACACTGCCAGAACCTAAGTGTTGTGGTGCAGGGCTTGGTGTAAGTCCTGCACCATGCTTTGAAAATCTGGCCTCTTTTCTCCAAGGTGTACATGTAAAGATCCCTCAAATTTTCATAATCTGACTTCTCTCCCAGCCACAGGGCCATTTTGCTTACCCCTCTCTGCACAGCCTCCATTCTGTCACAGTCCTTCCATAGATGTGGGCTCCAGAACCTTGCATAATACTCCAAGTGGGCAAACCTGGGGCCTACAGCAGCGCCCACCAGGATGCAACAGAGTGTTACAGATTTCACCTTGCCATCGGTGGATGGGCTCATTTCAAATATCACCTGGCATCTGAAAACTAAGAAACCCCTTAGAAAAATCATGGAGTGTCAAGATGTGAGTAAGAAACTATAAACTTTAAAAACTTGCAGATTCTTTTGAGCAGCTGGGAGGAAGTGCACTGGATGCCATTTATTGTTATGATATAGGCCACAAACAAGTAGCACACCCCTAGAAAGTGCAGTAAATTATAAGAGATGTAATTAAATTTGTTAAATGAGTATGGGCAGAACTTGCTAACCCGCTGATGTAATTATTATTTTTTTTGCATTCTTTATTTATCCCCCCCTGCACCTGACTGGCCTCTCCTTCAGGCCTTCTGCCAAGGACTACCCCCCGCTACCTCCATTCCGAACCCACTCCCAATGCCAGCTTCCCCCAGATCCCAGATCACAGCCGACCAGGGTAGTCCGACGTATCCCTTAGTCGGACGGATCCCCTCCTTCCGGAGGGAAATTGCCTTCAGGCATTCTTAGTCTCGGCCCTGGTGCTGCTGAGATCAGGATTTCCCAGGCTCTTTGGGGGGTTCCATGGAGGCGGGGGATCCAGGCAGCCGTCATCTGGTCGCTCGGATGCCATTTTCCACTTCTTCTATTTTCCCTTGTCGCACCGCTTCTTGTAGTGCCCCCGGTTTCCACTGGGGGCTGCTACAGAGCGAGGCATGCCCCTAAACCACCCCCAGGGAGGAGAGCAGTCCTTAGGATGCTCGATCCTCTCCCGTCCCCTGCTGACCCCCCGCCGACCCGAGTCTGTTCCCGAACCCTGGTTGCCGGCGTGGGTTGAGGTAAGGCGCCTGCACCTCAGCCCTCTACGCCACTGGGCCAGCTATGATGTAATTATTAATTGGGGGAGGTATGGCCTTCTCTATTTGTAAGCTCCCCAAACACCAGCTATAAGCTGCAAGTTATCTGCTGTCTTTATAGAAATTAATACGGGGAAGCTCGAGAGGAGTCTCCCGTAAAAAGAAGCAGTGAAGACTCCAGCTCAGATGAGCAAGTTTTAATTTAAAAGGTTAGAGTAGTCTCCCATCCTCAGGCTTCACCTTGCTGTCAGTGGTCTGGCTCATTACAAATATCTGCTGGCATCTGAAAACTAAAAGACCTCTTTTGAAAACCAAGGAGTGACAAAAAGTGAGTAAGAAAGTAAAAACTTCAAAATATTGTAGGCTCTTTTGAGCAGCTAGAGGAGTGCACTGGACACCAATGATTGTTTTGAGTAAGCAATAATACCCGACAGGGTGGGCGGTATTGGGCTACACCGGACCGCCCAGGGGCGTGATGAGGCCCGATGCCACAGGCGGAGAGCCTTATAGTCCCTGGAAGGTCCGGTATAGCCCATACCGCCTACCCTGGAGGGTATTATTGCACTTAGAAAATGGGCTACATATGGTATTTTAATATGGAATCTAATGAAATAAAAAAAGCAGTTAATAAAATAGTGTAAAGATGAAGTATGTCTTTATGCTGCAAAGCAGTCCCCCCTGCTCTTCCATAATCTGTTCCCCCCCAAAGAACCATTCTCTTCTATTCCTTCCACACACACACACACACACACACACACACACACACCACCACTACCTCTAGATCAAGATGTGGAGTTTTTTTTACCTGTCTCTATCATTGCTGTTCTTAACAAAACAACAAGAACAAGAACAAGAACAACATTTTCTGTCAGTCCTGGTGGGGTCCTTTTTTTTTGCCACTTGGAAGCTGCGACATTGCCAACCAATTTATTTACAGCAGTCAGTTAATATTTTGTTTTTTCCACATTCTTTGGCAGACCGAGCTAATGATCGCGGTAAAGTACTTTTTCTTTATTATGGCAGTTTTAATATTTAAAAAAAATGAATATGTGAGCATGTGCGGGACATGCCTGCTCGTGCTGTGCAGAGGGCTGCCTTTGCTTTCTGCTGGTAGGAAATAAACGTTTAAGCTTTTTAATCATTTTATTTGTTATTTTGATTCTTTTAACAGCTGCAAGGGGTAATTATATGGTGCGCTGGAAAAAATGATTTTTTTCATGTTGCTGCTTTGCTAGCGGTCTACGAGTAGGATTCTATAGTGCTTGGGAGATCACTGGTATTTTCTACTTCTGCCATGCCGCATATGAGCTTCCATCTGCGGTAGGGAGATGTAAGAAAATACCGATGGTCTCATAATCCGGTCTGCTGCGGGGCAAGCTACTTGCAGGAGAATTGAACCACCAGCTGTTTTGTGGAGCGGAAGAGTATGTTTTATATTTTATTCTGTTCTGCTGATTTATTTGGACTGTGCAGTCATTTTTTAAACGTGGGAGACAACGGCCTGAGCACTGGCTGTTGTGATGGTTTGCCGAGCAGGGCAAGATGGTGGACGCATTTACTGAACATTCGGGGTGCACACTGATTAAATTGGTTATGGGGCACCCCGAATAGGCTCTTCTTTTTATGCGGGCTCTATCAGAAAATAAATGAATCTCTACTGCCATGCTTTAACCAATGAGATTCGTTTATTTTCCGATGCCATTTTCTAATATACTTTAGGCCACAAACCAGCAACACACCACTAGAAAGTGCAGGAATTTAAGGAATATGATTACATTTGGTAAATGAGCAGAAGAGCTTGCTAACCCCCTGATGTGATTACTGAAAGGGATTAACTGCCATTGAAATTATCATTTCCTGCAGAAACTCAGCTGTAGAATTTTGCATTCAAGCGTGCTCCACTGTAATATAGGGGAAGAATCACCTCCCTGCTTCTACTAATGATTTCTCCATTCTACGTACCCATCATCCTGTTTACCTTACCCACTGTTCTGCTATGGTTTTTAGGCTTCCCCAGATTTATATGTCTTTTAAAAGTGAACACTGATTAGTGACTGTAACACTTTAAAGTTTTATTTTGGCCATCACATCAATACATACATAATCGGTTTTGAGATTAGATGAGACATTGTTCATTTTTACAGTTAGTTCAGAAAAAATAGCAAAATAACCTCCTGCTGTCAATATCATTTATTTTAAGCTTAAATCCTGTTGCTATACTATATGTTGAAAAGTACACAATGCATGACCTAAGAAAACTGGAAGGGACATTGTTTGGGAAAAAAATTTGAACAAAACTGAAACTACTGGCTACACTCCTCTGCATAGCCTGTAATTTTATTTGATGAATAGTTCTGTGTAGCCTGAAGGTTTACATTCTGTAAATCTCTTCTTGGTCCTACAATAGTATCATATCACCCTCTTTGTTCATTTTTTTGTATAAGGACCAACATGGCTACAACTATTTGGCCACACTCTTGTAGTATAGTGTTTTAGGTGGGGGCTGTTTTGGGTTGGTGGATCCAAGGATATGGAGCTGAAGGCATACCTCTCAATGTGTTATCACGCAAATGAAGTACACTACTCCTGATACTGAATGAATGCAAAAGTAATTTGCCTACATCTTACTCTTGTTGTCCTGCTAAACTGCTGCAGATTTGTTGGTGGTGCCTTTTACAGCACGGATATCAGAGCAGCATGTTTATTTATTTGTTTATTTCATTTTGGTAACTGGGTAGGCTCACTGGAACCAGAGGTCCCTTTTTCAGGGGCAGACAGAATTAGTTACATGTAGGTAGAGCAGATATCATAACAAGTGGTACAGAAGGAGAATACAGTTGAAAGGTAAATTCATAACAGCAACAATAAACAATAATTATTTACAGAAGTTACATTCATACAGTGGAGACAAGCAGGGCTGAGGAACTTCATAGGGTAGGGCTAGTCTAAATGTTTGGGGAAGTTGAGCTAGAACTACATGCTACAATTAGCAGGTATATTGGTGCTGTACATAGAGGTGTGTTTTTAGACCCTTGTGAAAAGTGATTAAGGAACCAGCTGAGTTTAGGTCACCTGGTAGGGTATTCCAGAGTTTAGGGGCTGAATGCACAAAGGTTTTACTACCATTTGTAGTCATTGTCCTGGGTACCTCAAGTAATTTCTTTCCAGAAATGCAGAGTGTTCTGCAGGAGTGCTTGGAGACGAGGGGGCCTTCAAGGTTTGGGGGAGCCAATACGTTGATTAGTTTGTATGCTACAGTTAGTAGGGGGCACTGGAGCCAACTAGGCAGTGAGACCAGTTTAAGGAGGCCAACACATCACAGTGGTATGTCCTAGGAGGGTACATTGTAGTGAAATGTCCTATTTTGTAGTATAGCAGCTCCAGCCTATGAGCTTCAGTTTCTCCTATGGACTGAAGGATGGTGGCAGTGTAAGTAAATTTAGGCAGTAGAATACTTTCAGTAGTTGCAAGTCTAGAGTCAGGGGTGAGTTGTTTGTCTAGCCAGAATAGGAGACCCAGTTTCTGGTGGATAGTACAAGTTGTTTGGCCCACTTGGACCTTGTACATGAAGCATTGGTCGAATATTACCCCAAGGTATTTGACCGAATCCATTACTTCAATCTTATTGACATGACCCGTTGACATGGTGATTGGGAGCAGGTGGTTTCTATCAGTACCAGGATGTCTGGGGAAGACAAGATAACTTTGGTCTTTTTGACAGTTAGTACCAGACTATTTGCCAGTAATCATTGTTCCAGGCATAGGAAGTCCTGGTTCAGCTGGGTGCTGAGTGCCAAGGGGTCTCCAGAGTTCTTATAGAGGACAGCGTCATCCACATATAGTAAGAGTTGACTGCTCCCACAGTTGTTGCCAAGGTAATTAATGAATACTGCAAATAGGAGGGGTCCTAAAATCAAGCCCTGGAGTACACCATCTGAGATCAGTAGCCGGGTAAAAGAGTTGCCTCTCCATCTGACAACTTAGGTTCTGTTGGATAGGTAGTGAGTGAACCACACTAATGAGTGAGCATCGAGTCCAAGGTTTTCGAGCTTTTTGATGAGTAGCTCATGACTAACCAGGTCAAAAGCAAATATTACCTCTTTAGAAAAAACAATAATTCTAGGCAGTGATTCCTCTTATCTTAGAACTATGTAGGTGAGGTGCTTTTGACTTCTATTTATCATGGACATGCTTGTGTTTGCACCAGTCTGAAACGAGGCCAGTTTTTCAGCAAACTTTATATAAAGGAGATAAGGGCAATCTAAAATAGAATAAGATATACAGGGTAACATTTCCACCGCTATCATGCACTGCTGCTTTAAACTCTTTGTAAATGAATCTTCATTTCTCAGAGAGCTGGTACTCTTCCTGAAATTAAATAAGTACTTTCAAAAGTAGTAAACTATTATTTCTCATATCTGAAATACTTTTTTTTATTTTCCTTTTTGCTAATCAGAAAATTTTCTACTTGACATTACTTGGTATGATGCATGGAACAGTAGTCTATTGGGAGGCTGACATTGCAAGTTCTATTCTTCCTCATACATCATCAACTCAGTGACCTTACTGACTGTGACATCATTACTGACCAAGAAAAGCAAATGCCCTGCTGCAGGACTGGTCACTTGTCATGTCACAGATGGTGATGCCACAATACTAATGAGGTATAAGGAGCACTAGAACTAGATACTGTATGTTAGCGTCCGGGTACAGTACTGCTCTTTATTGCCCAACTAACACTATCAGGTAGAAAACGTTCTAATGAACACACAGAAAGAGAACAATACTTCAGAAATGAAAAGTAGCAACAGTTGACTTTCAAACATTAATAATACTTTCTGTCTGCTATTTTTGGTGCTATGGACCTCCTACAAAAAAGGTGGAATTGTACTAGAGGTAATTCATGAGTAAGAACTCAAAAACATTTGCAACAGTATACAGACTGGTCCTTACCAGGCTAAGTGATGAGCAGCAGTAAGGCTGGTAGTGGTAAACACAGGCATGGCTCATCTATACCTACACCCTTCCATCTATCCGTTCTGTAGATTACATCTCTGACGATACTGGATGACACTTTGGAGAATAGCTAAAATCCTAGGAGAGCTGTAAGTAGTGCAGAAGATGATCAATGCTCAGTTACCAGCAATATAATTTCAGGAAGAACAGAGCAAGTAACAGATTATTCTTACACATGGAAATAAAATGATGGAAAGATGAGTTAAGAGTCAAGACGCAATTTAAGTGAGAAGGGGCGTGGACGTGAACATACAACATGAATGGTTGTGCAGTCTTTAGGAATATAGGTGCTCTTCAAATGTGTAGGGAGGTGTGAGGTCAGAGTCAGAGTGCCTATTTTACCCCAAAATGTCAGCACACTGGAGTATGTTATGGTACTTATAAAATGGCTTGGTGTTAAGCATTTTGACTTGAAAAATGCAGTGCTGCATATATACATATGTGTGTGTGTGTGTGTGTAGGCATGGCAGTTGACCTCACTCATCCAATAGGAGAGCAGTTATGCAATTATGCAGCCAAAATGTTGACTGATATAATCATTGAAATTAACAAATGTCAAAGCAGCTGTCCTTGGTTTAAATGTGGAGAACTGCCAGCTGCAGGAGCTGAATGTGTTTTTGGGAGAATTAGCTAAGGCCTAAAGTATATGTTTGTTCTGTTTATGAAATTGGATAGAAAATGAGGCATCAAAATCCCTTTTCCATCCTTTTTTTTGGAGCTACTGCAAGTATCAGCAGACAGTTTTCAAACAGATTGAGCTTGCAGATCAGTATGTGAGATAACACAGAAGAAAAGGTCAGCCTTTGGTAGCATGTTATACAACAAGGATGCTATAAGACATACAGTACAGTAGTTTTTTTGGGAGTCCATACTAAAGCATAATAATGAGATTGGCTAATAAAAAAACAACAGATTATTTTCCCAGATAAGAGGATTTTATTGTTTTTCTGTTTGGCTACCTAACACTGCTTCTCCTGTGGCATACCTGACAGTGGCAATCTTATTGGCAAAGAACAGCGCAAACTCATCACACCTTGATTGTGAAAAAGCTCCTCCAGACTGAAGATAGGCTAGATTGCAGAACCTATCAACAGTGCAGAAGAGCTAAGTTGGTCTGTTAGTTGCCACAAAAATCTCCTTGGACAGAAACTCTGCCTTCTTGCAGGAGATTGTTGATTGATAGTCTGTATAATGGACCATCAATATAAGCTTTTCCTCCTCCAGACCAGTCCTTCACCAATGCCGCTACTACCTTCCACCCCTCCTCCTCATCTCCCTGACTGTCCCATCAAAACGGGGGGAGTCTGGTGTGAGGTGAGGGGTTGAACATAGACAGGTGCAATGCAGTCGAGGGCATCAGCCATGATCCTATTATATGTCAGTACCAAACCCCCTGGCTCACCCAAGAACTCATCAAACCTGATAGGTCCAGCACCATCAGATCATCTGCGTAACATCCCTTAAAGGATGGTACTGGACCATCTCCATAGGGGAAGGTCTATTGAGGGGGCCTCAAATGAGAACCTCACAGTATGATGGTCCGAGCATATGACCAGCTCCATTATATGGTCAAAGACCTCCATTCCCAGCTGGAAGATAAGGTCCAACAAAATGGCCATGAATATGGGTTGCAGAGGTAACAACCTATGTTAGGTCTAATGAACACATAAGTTGGAGGAAGTCCTGTCCAACCTGTGAGAGCTCGTTGTCAATCCAGGCATTGAAGTCTTCCAGAATAATACATCTAGAAGACTCCAACATCAGTTTGATGAAGTCTGTAGCTTCCTGCAGGAATTCCTTCCCATTCCCTGGATCTTCAACAAATAATGTTTGTAATAAAATACATGGACAGGCATTTTTCTCTGTAGGAAAAGTGCAGGTTTACTACTCCAGGAAGTAACCAGTTTGTGGCTGATGAATAACCCAGGTGTATTGCTTTGTGTTTGCTTTGAAATAGTAATTTTTTCCCTTTTTAAGATCCCTTTTAATGAGCCTTTTCCCACCCAATATTCATTTTCTTATAACATAAGAGATCCAGAATGCAGGGACACCAGTTGAGTGGATGCCCTGCATGGAAAGCTTCATTGCAGGCTTTCATTTAATTGATATCACCAGGTTCTGGACTTCATAAGTTATCTAAAAAAATGAATGTCGGGCAGGTTAAAGGCAACATTAAAGAGCAGGGCCAGGATTCACAAAGGAAGCACAAAGTGGGCGCAAGACTTTGTGCTGCACTTCCCAGCTGTGTTGGTGGGCAACAGAGCTATTCACAGTTGGATAGCCTGGTGGAATATACAACTGTGAATAGGGGCCAGCGGGGGCAGCGCTAATCTAGGAAAAGCAGATGAATACCTGATGGCACTGCCTCCACAGCCAGCCAGGAAAATGGCCCCACAGCCAACAGCGCTCAGGTGCTTAAGTGCTATTCATGAAATGAAGCAAGCAAATGAGCTCATTGGGCATGCAAGGTGCAAGCGGCCATTATCATGCCCCCTATGGGCTCATTTGCATGCCATTAGTGTGGAGGTGCGCCCCCACCAGCCCAAATCCAAGCAGCCACATTCCCCCATATGTAGTGGTGTCCACCCCCACCCCAATCGTGGACCCAAAAAAGAGACTTCCATAGTATAGGGTCCATGCCCAGTCCTCAATCTCCTGTTCTCCCACCCATAAATGAAACAAAGTAATTTCCATCACGTAGGGTCCCTCCCTGATCCCCAATCTCATGTTCTCCCATCCATTATTAAAACAAAATAATTTCAGTAGTGCAGTGCCCCTCCCTGGTTCCCGATCTCCTGTTCTCCTACCGTAAATGAAACAAAGGAATTTCCATAGTGTAGGGTCCCTCCCCAGTCCCCGATCTCCTATTCTCCCACCCATTATTAAAATAATATAATGTCCATTGAGTAGGATTCTTCCCTGGTCCCCTATCTCCTGTTCTCCCACCTGTTATTAAAATAATATAATTTACGTAGTGCAAGGTCCCTCCCCGGTCTCCGATTACCCATCCCATAATAACCTAATTTATTTTCCATAGCGTAGGGCGCTTCCTCGGTCCCTGATCTCCTGATTACTCTCCTGATACTAACCTAATTTATTTTCGAAAGTGTAGTGTCCCACCCGGTCCCCGATCGGCAGATTACCCGTAAGATAATACAATAATTTCATTTCCATGGTGTAGTGGTCCCTCCCTGTTGCCCGATCAGCCACCCAATATTAAATACAAATTTTTCCATTGTAAACAAAAGAATAAGGCTAGCTCAAGCAGGCGCAGCGCTGGTGCATACTCACAACTGCAATAACTTGTGTAAATAAAAGTAAACCGCACTCAGGAGTCGTTGAATGCAACTTGATAAAAAACTTTAATGTGCGATAGTAATGCCCGTTTACATGCCGTGCTCCCCCCAAGAAACTTCCACGTTTTGTGCTTGCGCACTTTTTCAAGAAGCTAAAGTGCTCACTGACACACGTCATATTTACACAAAGCTCAATCAATGAATCTAATAATCCATTAATCATACAAGAAAACACATGTTTAAATGCACAAATCAGTGACATACACCATAAATAAAGTGAATAAATAAGACACAATAAATACATACGTCATCGGTCACTTAATTGACTATTTCATCCTCATTAGTCTATATGCTATAACTAAAAATCAAGATTTGTTAAAATTGTTTATATGTATAACTGACTTATACAATTAAAACACAGCACAGACTAATCAAATCACTATGATATTAGAGCTGCGTTCACTTGATTTAATTAACATGGAAAATAGCATTTATAAATAGGGTGTTTATTCAGATTTGTCATTTAACCCTCTAGGCATAGAACCTAAACAAAATATCCAATATCCTTCTCTGCATGATAATTTATTTTGTATGTTACCTCCCCTGAGGCCCAATGACACATGTTCAATTCCTATGAAACTCCACCTATGCTCACTTTTATTTATAGATGTACCTATATGGGCTGCAGTGGCATATGCCATAGTATCACTACTAATTGCACATATGTGATCACCAACTCTTTCTTTTAATTTTCTCTTCATTTTCCCAACATATGTAAGTCTGCAAGTACAAGTTTCTAAATAAATAACATTTGTTGTGTCACAATTAATAAATCTTACTATTTTAAATACTTCTTCCCCCTTAGTAAAGGTTTTTGTAGCCACTGTATCTGTGCAAACTTTACAACAATTGCACTGAAAACACCCAGGGGGCATGGAAGGTAACCAAAACTTGAGGCGGAGGACAGGTCGCAAGCTATGTGTAACAATATCTGCTACATTATTGCCCCTTTTGAAAACGATATGAGGAAACAAATCCAGTCCATTTTTCTAATTTAGACTCACTTTGCAAAATATGCCAATTATCTCTAATAATATGTTCAGTTGCTGATGATGTAATATTATAGGTTGTAACAAAGTTACACATATTTGCTGCATTTCTTTGCCTACTCTGTTGCTGCAGTAACTCAGTTCTATCTGTGGAACCAGCTCGTTGCTGGGCTCTATCAATGCTTTCCTGTCTATAACCCCTACTTTCAAAGCGTATTGCCATATCTGCAGAATGGGTCATAAAAGTAGCTTCTGTACTGCAATTGCTCATTGCTCGCAAAACCGACTTACAGGAATATTATCAATGATGTGTCGTGGATGACATGATGATGCCATTAATAAAGCATTCCGGTTGGTAATTTTGCAAAAAGGAACCTATCAATACCATTGTCCAAAATGTTGGTTAACACTGCATCTTAAAAATGAAATACTACGTGTACTGTTACTATCTCAGAACATTAGCACTTATCAAAAATGGACTGACACAAATGGTTCTATGAAACTGTAAACCATGTAATGATAAGAGCTGTATAAAAATCCAAGTACATACAAAATGTGAGGAGAAAAAAACTAACTAGCGTTTCGCAAGGATCACACCCTGCTTTATCAGAGTTAAACATTATTTCACATCCTGCAAATATATATATATATATATATCAATTACTTCATTAAAAAAGCAGCACATGTTAACAACCTTTTAAAATAACTTGGCTTAAAACTAATTAAGTAACAGAGCCAGGCCATCACTTAAAGAGTACATCGAGGCTGATCAACTAATTCAAGACATTATTTGATGTAATTCCAGCATTTTAAACACTATATTTAAATCCCCTAATGTTACAACCATCTATATATAATAAAATGCACTAAATATAAAGATTTATCAATATCTTAAATATTAAATACACACAGAAACATTTTTTGTTATGAATACAATATAGATATGTTTTTAATTGTATAAATATCTGCGGTTAAATGATTACCATCAAATTACATTTGCAATTACATTACGTTTATAACTCCTGCCACTAACAGATGACTTCCATTCATAATTTTGTCAAAAAAGCTGAGAGATCTATGTTTTCATTTAACCCCTCATCTCTTCATACTTTCAAATGATAAATCCAATAACTCTCCTGCTGTTCCACTTTCTTTTCAAAATCACCACCCCTGGGTCCTAGGGAAATTCTTTCAATTCCCATAAAGCTAATTTCATGCTTTACATTCATATTACTAAGAATGTGCTTGACTATAGCATATGAGGTGTTAGAGAAAAGGATTTCCCTTATGTGCTCTCCTACTCTCACTCTAAATTGTCTAGCAGTTGTACCTACATTAAAGTGCCAACAGCCGCAGTTCAAAAGATAAACAACCCCCTCACTAGTACATGTAATAAAGCTGCTAATTTCAATTTCCAATCTCATTGATGGTTTTGAAAATTTGTTATATGTTTTGACATATTTACAACAAGAGCATCTGCCACAACAAAAGCGGCGGGGGTGCGGTGGTAACCAGCTTGATTGTGTGTTTACTTTCGGCTGCAGCATACTTGGTGCAATCCATTCCTTAATCCTTCTAGCCTTTCTAAATACTATTTTAGGTCCAGCTTCAACCACTTTTTTAAGTTTAGGTTCCAATTTTTGTATATCCCAATTGTCCTGTATGATATTTCTAACTTCCTCAGATCTTACTGAAAAGGTGGTGACAAATGGACAGTCTGCATTATTATTTGATTTTTGACTTTTGGGGCTAAGGCTTTCAGCACGATTAATTCGCTCAGTTTGCTGAATAGCTTTGGCAAAGACTCCATAACTGTAGCCACGCTGCAAAAATCTTTGAACCTGATTTACAATTTTTTTAGAATATTCTTGCTCCTCAGTGTAGCTTCGTTTTATTCGATTTAACTGACCTTTGGGGATATTTCGCACTATGCGCGATGTGTGGCAACTGTTAAATGTAAGCAGGCTATTTCTATCTGTTTCTTTCTGATATATAAACGGTATACTTGAATTTTAAAAATTCATTTGTGCTTTCCAACCATAAAATGAAATCATCAAACTGTTCCCTGGTACCGTTCCAAATTATTAATATATCATTCAAATAACATCTCCACATATCTAAATATTGGATGAACAGATTTGTGTCTGGACTGCACAAGATTGATTGCCACCATGCAGTTGTTGCTCACTCCCCACCATTTGATAAACAAATTGTCTGTATAACCATGATTCAAAGAAATACAATAGAAAAATGGGTTAGTATCCTTATCATAAATTGTTCCTCCCACCTACCCCAAAATAAATTGAAGTAATTAGGTGCGAAAGTGGCACCCATGTCAGTACCACTTATTTGATGGTAATATTCTCCCAAAAAGGTCAATACATTGTACTACAGCACAATATGTGTCAATCTAACAAGAAATGCAGTGGGAGGAAAAGGGGATAATTCTCCTGAAGCCCTATAATCTAAGAATGTAGCAAGAGCCTCCAAACCTTCCATATGTGGAATCAGTGACTTGTTTTTTGGTTATAATCAAGGCCACTGTTTTTCGGTTTTTACCGGAAAATCCGGTAAAATTCCGGAATTAGGGCTGCCTGAAAACCGGTAAAAACGAAGATTTCATGGAATCTGGCATTTTCTATCAGATCAGTAAATCTATAAAAAAGTCTGTTTTTCTTATAATTCCTTCCTGTACTATTTTCAGTTTGCTTTATTTAATGCTCTGTATATTAAGCCTTCTTTAATTCTGATTATTTATGCACATACTAAAAGAATGATAATAGAATCCCGGTAAAATCCGGAAATTAGAGTAACAATCACCAGTGAAATTCCGGAATCTTAAGTCTTGAAAATGGAATTTAATTGTTTTAATCACCGTAAATCAGTGGCCTTGGTTATAATATAGACTAATGGGGATAAAATAGTTACTTAAGTGATCAGCTGTAATATAGCAGATATTGTTACATATACTGTAGCTTGCAGCCTGCCCCCTGCCCCCAGTTTTGGTTACCTTCCTTGCCCTGGGTGTTTTAAGTACAATCCTTTTAAGTTTTGCACAGATATAGTGGCTACAAAAACCTTTACTAATGGGGAAGAAGTATTTAAAATAGTAAGATTTATTAATTATGACACAACTAATGTTATTTATTTAGCAACTTGTATTTGCGGACTTATATAAGTTGGGAAAACAAAGAGACAATTAAAAGAAAGGGGTGGTGATGATATACATGCAGTTAGTAGTGGTAACATGGCACATGCCACTGCAGCCCATGTAAGTACATCTATAAATAAAAGTGAGCATAGATGGTGTTTCGTAGGAAATGAACATGTGTCATTGGGCTCCAGGGGAGGTAATATGTAAAATAAATTATCATGCAGAGAAGAATATTGGATCTTTTGTTTAGGTACCATGCATAAAGGGTTAAATAACAAATTTGAGTTAACAACTCTATTTATAAAATGTTGCTTTCCATGTTAATGAAATCATATAAAAAACAGCTTTAATGTCATATTTCTTTGATTCATCTGTGCTGTGTTTTAATTGTATAAGCCAGCTATTTTTGAAAAAAAATCTTAAAAAATTTTGATTTTCAGTTATAATATAGACTAATGAGGATGAAATAGTCAATTAAGTGACCAATAATGTGTGTATTTATTATGTCTTTTTATTCACTTTATTTATAGTGTATGCCACTGACTTTTGTGCTTAAACATGTGTTTTATTGTATGATTAATGGATTAATAGACTGATTCACTGATTGAGATTTGTATACATAGGACATGTGTGTCAGTGAGCACTTTAGCCTCTTGTAAAAGTGAATAAGTTTGAAATGTTGACTTTTTGGAGGGAGCACGGCATGTATACAGGTGTTACTATTGCACATTAAAGTTTTTTAGCAAGTTGCATTCAATGACTCCTGAGTGTGGTTTAATTTTATTTACACATCTTTTCATAGTGTAGTGTTCCTCCCAACCCCCTACCCACTCCGTTAAACACATACCGCCCCACTCCCCCCACCCCAGCATGGCCACCAGTCAGTGAGCAGCATAGACCTCCTCACACCTCCACTGCTGCCTGCTGACTGAACTGTCAATGACAGCTTACAGTATACACTGCAGCCCCAGTGGTGTTGAGGAACTTGAGAGCCTGTACCTGGCAGAGATCACCTTTTTTCTTGGGGACCATTGTGACAGGGTTAGTCCCTGCCACCGATGTGTGGACCCAACTTTTTCTTTTCTTTAAGGTTGCAACCTCTATCCTTCTCTCTTGTACGGCTATCCCTTTCTTTCTTGTTTGGAGGCAGGCAACCTCCATGCAACCATCCTCCCCCAAACTCTTATCTCAGCCCTCTTTTATTTTCCCTTCCTTCTCTGAGTCCAAGTAAGAAGGTCCAAGAAAGGTGATCTTGAGTTCATCAAAGACCCACATGATTGGCTGTCTGTGGCTAGCAAAAAGTATGCAAAATGGCTAGCAAAGGTATGGGCTAAAAACAGGCAAGCAGCATTCCCTTTCCCTTTTTCATTTTTGTGCCCTGTCCTGCTTTGCCCTAACTGTAGTGCCGAATATAGATAAAATGGAGGTTCTTAAACCGAGTAAATAGGGTGTACACCCCTCTTGCATTCGCATATAAGCCTGTAGAGGTTGTTAAAAAGGGAGGGTCCCAGTGACAATTGTAATATATTTCACTCTTTTGTGTTGCCTTAGAAATGCTGTAGCTTCTTGCAAGGAGCCATGGACAAGATAGCACCTGTATGTTTAATTAAACTATACAGAGCCCTGGAACAATTTAAATAAGCTAAACATTATATTTCAGGACTTCTTGGTTAGTAGCAGCCTTGTCACCTCCACAACTACTGTTTTGGGAACTGCAGGAATACATGTAAAATGCTTACAAAAGCAGAACACTCCCACATTAAAGCATAAAGGTTTATTTTATTATTATTCCTCAGCTTATGTTTGCTGGGTGTTTCCAGAAAGTTCTCCTCTGCCTATAAGCAGTTCTGCAGAAGGGTTTTGTTAAGTAAAACCAAAACTATTGTAACATAAGTAGTCTGCTAATTCACAGCCTACACTGCAGGAGAAAAAGGTGTGGTCTCTTCAAGTTCTGCTACTGAACTGAGCATCCACTATTGGGGGACAGTGGCCCCTTGTGGCCTCTTCTTATAGTAACAGTGCTGTCAATCACTCTCTAGGGAACAATGTGGTTAGCAAATTACTCTAAGAAAGCTTATTATTACAGTTCTTGAACAACTGCTACTTGTTCTTTACAAGTACAATATTTCTAGCCTGTTTAAATCTATAATGTGGGGCTAAATAAAATGTTTTAAAGTTTTGATGATGCTCCATCACCTGACTCAGGTAGGCGGGTACTTAAGGCACCACCTGAGCAAATATCAAGTTAGGTAGGGTCAGTGCTTTCTGACCAGCAGTGAGAGCAGTTCTGTTTTGAGAAGTATTTACTTTCACTGTTTATAGTCAAGTATTTTCTTTTGCATATTGTTTATTCGTTTATTTGCTTTGTGGTGCATATTTGTTTATGAAGTAATAAACATCCCACTAGAGAAACAGTGAGTTGCACCTTATCCAACATCCCTGTGTTCATCTGTGGAACCCACACTGTGACAACCATGAAGAACATACAGTACACTCTACTGTCCTGCTTGCACTGTGGCATGGATACAATGGCCCTGTTGTTGGAAAGGTTGCACAAGGTTTGCTGGACCGCCTTGGCCTTGTTGTGGCACAGGGGCATCGGTTACACTAGCAGTCTATGTGGAATTGTCTTTTATGTGAGTTCTGTGGTATATACTTGAGTCATGAGTTCCAGGAACCATCTGTCCATTGTGGTCTGGGCCCATTGCTAGGCGAACAGCTGCAGTCGTCTCACCCACAGAAGTATTGTTCACCTAGGCCCACTTCATTTCAATGGCTCTTGTTGGTGAAGCCCCTTCTTGACTTGTTTAAGCCAGCACCAGTTATCCTGTCAGATCTGCCTCTGTTTCTAAACTGTGATGGTTGAGACTGGAATCAGGGCTTTGGGGCCCTGACACGTGGTGTTTAGCTGTTGAGTGATTTTGTTTGACCTCAAGAGCTCTTGAACTTGGGGTGAAATGGCCACTCTGATGGTAGATAAAGATCCTTCTTCTCTGCTATTTGTTTGGTACCTGATTTGTCCCTAAGGAAAGGAGTGAGTGTGTCTCTGAATATGTGGCTCTTCTTGAATGGGAGATTGAGAAGTGTGTTTCTGGATTCTCTATCTGCTTGCCATAACTTTAGCCACTAGGCCTGTCTAGCCCGCTTGGCAAGGACTCTGGCTCTGGCACAAACTTCATGATGTCCAGTGATACAGCTACTAAGCAGCATGCAGACTGGATAGCGCAGTCAGCACCACCTATTGTGGGAGAGGAGTCAGGGATGGTCTCCATGATGGACTTCACCCAGCAGAGCAGGGCCCTGCTGGTGTACCACATGGCAGTGTCCACTGACAGTACCATCTGAGTGACCTCATGTATCTTTTCAGGTGCTCCTCCACCTTTCTGTCCATAGGGTCTGTCGGGGCTGCTGAGCTCTCAATGTGCAGAACAGTTCTCTTTGAGAGGGCAAAGACGGGGGGTCCGCCTTAGGTGCTGCAAACCAGGCCATCTTATGAGTCTCTGAGAGTGGGTAGGGTTTCTCAATGGACCACTTCTCTGTGGTCCTGGTGGGCTCTACTGCTTCATGTTCCTTGTTCAGAATGGCCTTGAGGGCTTGAAAGGTGGAGAAAAAGTGTCTAGTGGAGCTCTGGTGCACTATGAGGAGGGGATCGGTTGAGGTATAAGGCTTCTCTGGCTCATCTGCAATCTTTATCACCCCTCTTATCATCTGTACAAATTCATCCACATCTTCCCCAGGGCACAACCTGCCAGAGGAAGGCTCAGGTTCCTGGTCTGACCTGTCATCTTCAGGGAATTCACTTGCCTCTTCTGCCTGCCTGCATTGTCTCCTAGGTGGGTGTAGCAGCTGAGCTTCATCCAGGTATTTGCTTGGGGAAGTTGGCTATGTGCTTTCCTGGTGCTGGGTTTGTAGTTTAACCAGTAGTTGTAACAGTAGCCCAGCCTGTGTGGTGTTTAGTGCAATTACCGCTGTAGGAGGAGATGGAGCTTCTTCAGTGGTGACTAAGTCGAGGTCAGTGGCTTGGGTGACCCCATTCTCAGAGGCCTTGTAGACTGCATGCAGCGGCTCCCATGCTTGGGTCTCCAGCAGCTTGGTACCACATTCCAGGCAGGCAGGCATGGTGGGGAGTTGATTGCCACTCAGCAATCTGACGGGAACAGACAGAAAAAACTGGGTCATGAACATCTCCCTGTGTGAATAAGTGACTAGATAAATGCTGAGTGTGTGGCAGCAAAACATAGGTGAGGTTGCAGAGTGAGCAGAGGGACAGTCAGCCTGGTTGCTGAATGGGCACTGTGGTTAAATCAGGAGGGACCTTCCCAAGATGACCAAACTTGCCTCCATAAAGGCATGAAACCATATGCTCATTGTTCCCAGTGCTACTGAATGGTGGGATGATACACACAAGATGGCCAACATTCTCTCAAGACTGGCTGTGGCATTGCGAGAATTAGGCACTCCATTGGGCACTGCGCCAGGATGGCCACTGTTCCTGCAAGATTGCCTGCAGCAGAACATCAGGAAAAACATAGTTGCTATTCTCGTGTGACTTGGTGTCTCACAAGATTGCACCACCGTACCAGTGCTCACTGCCCTCAATGAGTCGGGAGGAAAGTGGTGGCACCATTGAAACCGGGGAGGTGCGCTGTGTTGGTTTTGGCATAAATCCACGATTCCCAC
Source organism: Neoceratodus forsteri (assembly GCA_016271365.2). Taxonomy (NCBI): domain Eukaryota; kingdom Metazoa; phylum Chordata; order Ceratodontiformes; family Ceratodontidae; genus Neoceratodus; species Neoceratodus forsteri. The sequence continues at coordinate 1,026,824,635 of CM028131.1, read as the reverse complement.
ACAGCATGTTTTGGGTGAGAGAAGGACTGGGTGCTCTTCTCACGAAACTCAGACCCCAAGATGGTGGCCACAAAATCTTGGGCATTTGCAAGGGGCACGAGATTCTGCTATGTTAGCCTGTGGGCCGGGGGTGACAGGGTGACCCCTGGCATAGTGGACACCCTTGGGATAAATTGGAACCCCTTGCCCAAGCAGTTTGTTTTGTATAATGTTCAACATGCTGTTTGGTTGGTTATAAATTAAGTGCTGAAATGCTTATAAAGCTTTCTGTGCATATTAACCTAAAAACAAAACTAAGAGTACAGTTACAAAATGAAAGGGCAGTTTTAATATAAGAATAACCAGGGCCCTGATTTTTCTACGGCACATCAGAGCAAAGTTCTGCGGCAGGGTTCTCATTTGCTGCAGAACTTCTGCGGCACTCAACACCAATTTCTGCGGCAATTCTGCGGCACATTTTTACCCTTAATTTTTTTCCTTTTTTTTTTTTTTTGCCATATCTCACACAAATACAGACAGATAACACTCACACTTGTTGAGAGCATGACAAGCTTATAAAATACATTTCTATCTAAGCACAATAGCACTTTCAAACTAGATTATGCCATAAACAAATACTTAGAGACAATTATTTCATTGTTTCATTGTTCCAGTGGCGGGGCAGGGGGGTATAATTTGGTTGGCAGTAGCAGAACTGGGAAGCATTTCTCACCCATATAATTATATAGAGACAGCCACCACTGCTTTTGGACTTTTTAGGAAGTCAGAATACCAGATATGAATGTCAGAATCCAGAACTGGTATTTAATGAAAACCAGTTCCCAGCTTTAGCGCTTGCCCACTGCTTTCAACAAGAATACTTCTACCAAAATTCAAAATACAACTGCATGTTTACTTTTTATAAGTTTACCGTTAAAATGTAAACAAATGAGACATTTATAAACAGCACCACTTAGTACAAAACTAAATTAAGGACTACTTTTTATTTTTAAACTTAAAAAAACTCTAAAATATAAATATTTAATTTTTTTTTCCAAAGATACTCCAAGACATTGATTGTCTGAGGTTAGTCCACTTTATGGAGGTGAAGATACATGGTGCCTCGTTGCACACCCAGACATGCATTAACTCCAGACAACTAGTGCCTTGCCATGCTGGGTGTGTGTGTGTGTGTAGCCCCCCCCACACACACACAGCAATTAGGGAGGAAGAAGTAGAGAGCACCCATGGACACAGGACTTTACTGTCAACTTTTTCCCCCAATGGGTAGAAAACACAAAAAAACAGAGTGAGCACATCAGCTCGGTATTAGCGCAAAGCTGTTTTGTATTATCAAATCAAGTAAAATACTCTAATAATGCAAAACAACTAAAACCAGAATCGCTCCTTTGTGCTTACCTGTGACAGCTCTCTCTCTCACTCTCAATTTTGCCTCACAGAAGAGGTCACTATCAGTCACTGTCAGTCAGCAGATGGGATAGGTATTTAATATATATTAAGCTCATACTACCTAAACCCCAAAACAATAATCATTGCTCTCCGCTCCCAGTGCTTGAAACTTCATTTGGTGAATATTCGAAGTTCGTCACCTGCATACACTTCAGAGGTTAGATCCATTTGGGAGGTCACAGCCTAATGCAATACCTTACATTTTATGCTGCTTGCAGCTTAGCTATGAAGATGACAGCGCTCTCTCTCTCTCTCTCTCTCACGCCAGCTCAAATTCGCCACTTGCCCTAACACTGGGAGAGGGGATTTGTAGAAGAACACTAACACAGTAGCAGAATAAAAAAAATTAATGAAGGGACATGACTAAGGTGTGCAGTGCTTTGGGACCTTTTGTAGGACACCAATTTTGCCAGTAACAGTCATATCCCAATACCCAGAACCAAGCTCTTGCACTTTCGTTTGGCGAGCAACTAATCGGGATTTTTTTCTGAGGAGGATGGGAGTTAGTGTGGGATCCGTATGTTTTCCCCGACACTCAAATGTCCAACAATGTTTTGCCTGACTCTGCAGTCCCTTGAAGGTCTCAATCCCGCAACAATCACCCTAACTGTAATTAGTCCGACTTTTTCTCAATAGCCTGAACAGAACAAAATGCCCCTAAAAGAGGCAGTAATAGCAGCAAACTATTTGTGGTTGCCTGTAATTGCAGTGGCAGGTGTATCATTTTTAATTAGAACAGATCACTCATTACACCCATTACAACGTGCTTAAAAGAAATCAAGTCTTTACCAGCTATTCGTTGCTGACTGCTGCCGGGATTTCATTTTCATTTAGTATTTGGCAGCTATACGGGTTTAAGGTTTCAGGTCTGTGTTTGTTTTTTTACCTAACCTGCTATTTTGTGCAAAACCGAGAAAATCAGGACAGGAAAGAAACTGAGATGCCTTTTCAATTTGGGCTTGATAATAGGCATACGGGTTTACCATTTTAGGTCTGTGTCTATGTTTTTTTATTTCACCAGCTATCCTGTGCAGGTTTCAGCTATGTGTTTTTTTTTTTGTTTTTTTTTTTACTTTACTAGCGATTATTGCTGTCAGTAACAAATACCTGTCGGTAAGATGCAAGTTGAGAATTCATCGTCAGGAAAAGCTAGATTGTCAGATCAGGGGCTTCTCAAAATGCCAGGTAGTACTGCCAGGAGGGTTTTTTCATGTCTGCTTTTGCCTTTTTATTTGTAATTCCAAGGGAGTTCCACAGTCGGCCTTGACATCCGTGGCAGTTCCACTGCCGGCTGTGACTTCTGCGGCTGAGGCACAATTCTGCGGGTGACTCACAATTCTGCAATTTTCCACGGTTTCCCGGAGATAGTTCCGCGGCCGTGGAACCGTGGAAAACACGGGGCCCTGAGAATAACAAATGTTTGTGTCTGCTTTTTCTAGATGATAGCAGCCCTCCTTTAAGATATATTTTGCAGCAGACAGCATGAGGTAATTTGACCCTGCAGAAGAGTTTAGGAGAGCACAGAATGTTCTGACCTCGACTCTGACCTTTAACAGTGTTGTAAACAAGTTATGTAATGTCCTCCAGGTGCCAAATGACTGTTCTCTGTGGTGCAACAGTGGCACCTTGTGGCTAATTTTATGTTATGTCTGCTATTAATCAAAAGGCAGTGGAAAAATTTTCCAGTTTCTAGTGAGCTTATAAAAAGCCTTATTTCAGTGCTGAGAGAGGATACATAGGATGGTCAGTTGAATACTGACTGAGGAAGGTGAAAAACCTCCTTGAAGTGTGTGCTTTCACACTGTTAGGCTGAATATACGCTTTAGAAACTGTTGAAGCTAAGCAGTTGTCTGACTTACCATTTTGCTTTCTTTATATTTTATTTGATGAAAATAAAATGACAAACACACTTCTGTGCATTTTTTGTGATCTGCCTGAAACTGTGTTATCCTAAACCCATACCTGGTGACTTACAGTGTTAGATGTGGGATCTGACTGGATGTGTAAGGCAACAGGGGGAGCCCAGTCAGTTGGTGCCAGACCTGGTACCTAGGATACATGGCAGAGGTGAATGGTGCCAGAGATAAGGAGAACAGCAACTGATGGAAATGGTGACCTGGGTAAGGCACCATGGATGGGCTAAGATGAACCTGATGGCCAGATGGAGACCCTGATGTGGCTTCATCACTGGATGAGTGGGAGATGGCTGGAGGCTGATCAATGCCAAAGAGAGGTGGAGTGCAGATGCCAGGAGCTACTTGAGAGGTCCCACTCAGAGGATGTCAAGGTAGAATCAGTGGAGCAGTATTCATGGGCTCTGGAGGAGGAAGACCCCTGATGGAACATTTGTGACCAACACTTGTGAAGATCCCATTGTTGTCCATTTTTCCAGGCTGCTATTTGGTGGAGGACAGTGAAGAAGAGGAGGAGACCCCATGTAGGACTTTGACTGGCAATGTATTACTGGGGCAGAAGACTTCAAGCAACATGGAAGGAACCATTTTGGCTGAAGGGACTTTTGCATGTTTTAAACCTCCTCCTATGAAAAATGGTTGTTCTCTTCGTGCTAACTGGGGAAAGTTTAATGTGGGGGATCCTGAAGTTACCCAGTTAAGAGAATATGTAAAAATAATGGTGGCATGGGGGATAGGTTATGGTGATATGAACGAAGGAAGGAAGTTCTCTATTATATGAGGCCCAACCCACAAAAAAAGCAAGTGAGTGCCCAGGTAGTGATGCCCGTGACATATAGAAAAAAGGTAATAGAGGATGCGCTCTCCAGTCACTTGGGGCATCTGAGCCATCGGAAGGTATTGGCTAGACTCACCTCATATTTCTATTAGCTGTGTATGTACAGGCAAATGGCAGCATACTATAAGACCCGTTATAAGGGTAGGCAGATAGCAACCACTGATGATGTGGGAGAAGTAACCCAGAGGGTGAAGGGCAAGAGATGGCACTTCTGGAGGAGGGGGAGACTCCCACATTGAACAGGAGGGGCAAGGTGGTGGCCAACACAACTAGTAGTGTATAAGAAGAGGACTTTGACTGGCAATGTATTACTGGGGCAGAAGACTTCAAGCAACATGGAAGGGGAGGAGGGGTAGCAATGATAGTCAAAAACTGCATTGGCATAGGGGGAGTAGAGGAGGCGGAGGGAACCGTGGAAGTGATTTGGGTCACCTTGATAACAAGGGGGGGCAAGAGAGTAAAAATAGGAGTGGTGTATAGACCCCCTGCCCTGGCGGAGGAGCTGGAGGAGAGTCTGGTGGCAGATGTTGGGAGACACTGCAGACTGGGCAGAGGAACGGTGGTGGTGGTGTTGGGGGACTTAAACATGCCAGGAACAGACTGGGAGACTATGAGATCCTCTGTGATCAGGGAACAGAGGTTGTTGGATGTCTTTCAAGATGCGTTCCTAACTCAGCAGGTGGGGGAACCGACCAGGGAGGCGCGGGTACTGAATGTGGTCCTGGCAGACAGTGACCAGATTAGGGGCCTGGAGGTAAGGGACCCGTTGGTGGTGAGTGACCATGTCACGGTCTGGTTCTGCCTGGACCTAGGAGGGCTAGAAGGCTGCACAAAGACGGAGGCAACTGACTTCAGGGGAACAGATTTTAAGGAAATGGGAAGGATCCTTAAGGAGCATTTGGATGTGATTGGGTCAGACATGGACGCTGATAGTAGGTGGGAAATCATCAGGAGAGGGTGCAAGATGCTACCAGCACCTGTGCAAGAGTAAGACAAAATGCAGTAGGGCCGAAACCCTGCTGGTGGACCAGGGAGGTCCAGGAGGTGGTGCGGGGAAAGAAGGCAGCCTATAGGCAATTCAAGTGCTCAAGGAGTGAAAGGGATCGAGGGGAGTATGAGCTGATGGCTAAAAGGGCCACTAGGGTGGTGAGGGCGGCTAAGGCAAGGAAGGAGCAGAACCTGGCCAGGGAAATTAGGAGAGGGAACAAGGGGTTCTTTAGATACATTGGGGAAAAACGAAGGGTGAAGGGGCAGATTAGCAGGATTAAATTGGGGGAGAGATGGGCACAAGACCCGGGGGAGCAGGCTGAGGTACTAAATGAGTACTTCACCTCAGTTTTCACCAAGGAAAATGGGGGTGCTGCATCATACATGGGAGGAGACAGAGATACTGAGGAGGGGGACCCTTACCGATTGGAGGGTCTGGGGAGAGGGAGGCATCACTGGCAGGAGGGGGAGGGCTAAGCAGGGAGAAGAGGTACCAGAAGTGGAAATCACAGCAGAGAGAGTGAGGGAAGCCCTCAGCTCCCTTAAGACGGAGAAAGCACCGGGGCCGGATAAATTACATCCCAGAGTGCTGAAGGAACTTGCAGATGTCCTGGTGAAACCCCTGGCGGAGCTTTTCACCATCTCTCTGAGGACAGGATGGGTGCCCCAGGACTGGAAGGTGGCGCATATAGTGCCTATCCACAAGGGGGGATCAAGGGAGGTGGCGGGGAACTACAGGCCTGTCAGCCTGACATCGGTGGTGGGCAAGGTGATGGAGGGCATTGTCAAGGAGAGGCTGGGGGACCTGGAAAAGTCAGGGTGCCTGGATGATAGACAGCATGGATTCATCCCAGGGAAATCATGCCAGACAAACCTTGTGGAGTTCTATGACTGGGTGATGAGTGCCTTGGACCTGGGTAGACCAGTGGACGTCCTCTTTCTAGACTTCAGCAAGGCATTTGACTCTGTTCCTCACATGGGCCTGTTGGATAAGCTGGGAGAAATGGGGTTGGGGAACCAGATGATTAGATGGATAGGCAATTGGCTTCAGGACTGGACCCAGAGGGTCGTAGTTGGCGGGATAGTCTCATCCTCAAGGATGGTCATTAGTGGGGTCCCACAGGGATCAGTCCTTGGGCCCCTCCTGTTCAATGCCTATGTCTCTGACATAAGGGCAGGAATCAGGAGTGAGATGAGTCTCTTTGGATGACTCAAAACTGGGGCGGTGGTGGATGGGGAGGAGGGAGGGTGGCCCTACAGGGGGACCTAGAGGCTCTGGAAAGATGGTCTAGAAAGTGGAAGCTGAGGTTCAATGCAGGGAAATGCAAGGTACTCCACCTGGGGGCCAGAAACCCAGGCCAAGTGTACACCCGGGGGGGGGGATGCTATAAGTCTTGATGGCTGACAGAGACCTGGGGGTGGTGGTGGATGTCAAGATGAACAGCTCAGAGACTTGTAGGAGGGCAGCAGCCAAGGCCAACAGGATGCTGGGATGCATCGCTAGGGGGATCACCTCCAGAAGGTGGGAAGTGATGCTCGTTCTGTATAACTGCTTGGTGAGGCCACACCTTGAGTACTGCATGCAGTTTTGGAGGCCACACTTAAAGAGGGACATTAAACTCCAGGAGAGGGTCCAGAGGAGGGCAACCAAAATGATTTGGGGCTTGGGGGACAGGACCTATGAGGAGAGGCTCGAAGAGCTAAATATGTACACACTGGAAGAGAGAAGGGACCGGGGGGACATGATAGAGGTCTTCAGGTACATGAAGAGGGTAAATAGTGGAGGAACAGTCAGGGTGCTTCGAAGGAAGGAGGAGGGGGCCACTAGAGGGCATGGGTGGAAGCTGGAGGGGGGAAGATTCAGGGGAGAAAGGAGGAGGTGCTACTTCACTGAGAGGGTGGTGGAGCCATGGAATGCACTGCCTAGGGGGCTGGTGGATGCAGATACGGTGGAGGGGTTCAAGAGGGGGGTGGGACAGGTACAGGGGAAGGGTTCTGGAAGCAAAATCCAATGCAGCAAGAATATCCAGAACTGGGAAGGGAGAAGCCAGAGAAGGCGAGGGGGGCAGCAAGGTCAGCACTCAGGGTGGGGGCTGACCAATCGAGCAGACTCGAAAGACCATTAGGCCTATTCTGCTGGCATTTTAGTATGTTAGTAAGATTTGAAATGTAAACCTAGAGGTTAGGGACAGGCTGTTAGGCATACAGCATGGTATGTTACTAGCCTACCTTTAACTGTTTAAGTGGGGATGGGGCAAGGTAGTTCTCCCCTGAAGAGAGTTCTACTGGGTGCTGGATTGTCTAGCCATTCAAGTGTATCTGGCCAGAAAAAGTCAGTAGACGGCATAAAACTACCATTAGTAGTTCTTGCTCCTGGTACATGTAATGCTTTATAGTTTACTAATCTGGTAAACTTGTAAAATGTCTCATGGTATTTGTATTGTTATGAAAAGGATACTTTACACATTTCTTTTTTATGAAAGGAACCCTGCGACTGAGCTTCCAGTGAGGGTGGACCAAAGCTTCACACCTTTCCAGAGTGTAAGTTGAGATTTGGACAACCATAGGATGGTTAACCTCTTATGCGGGGGGATGTGTGACACGGTGACCCCTGTCATAGTGGACACCCCTGGGATAAATTGGAACCCCTTGCCCAAGCAGGTTATATGTTTTGTATAATGTTCAAGATGCTGGTTGCCTGGATATAAATTAAGTGTTGAAGTGCCTATAATGCTTTCTGTGCATATTCAATCAATCAATCAATCAATTTTTATTTAGAAAAAAGGTGCCTTTCCAAAACCAAGGTGCCTGTATGACAAAATAAAACAATAAAGTAAAATTGCGTACATTATATAAATTCCAATAAATATAAAACCACATAAAAAACACTTCAATTACCAAATGCCAGGTGAAAAAGGTAGGTTTTTAATGCAGTTTTAAAACTCTGGACAGTTAGGCAATCTCGTACCCAATGAGGTAGAGAATTTTACAGTGACTGAGCAACAAAGCTAAATGCCCTTGCTCCCGATTTCTGCAAACATACCCTGGGAACCTCTAGCAATCCCTCATCGGTGGATTGGAGAGGATGGGAGGAACAGTACAGACAAAGGAGATCTTTCAGGTAGCTTGGTCCCTGGTTCTGTAGGGCCTTTTAAGTTAACAAAGCAACCTTAAAGGTGATCTGCCACTTAATTGGGAGCCAGTGCAGATCGCGGAGCACAGGCGTTATATGACTGGTTCTTGAAGCACCAGTCAACAGCCTGGCAGCCGTTCTGCACCAGCTGAAAGCGGTGGATATCAACCCCCAACAGCCCTAGGTAAAGGGCATTGCAGTAGTCAAGGCAAGAAGTAACGAAGGTGTGAACCAACGTTGGAAGATCATTGGGAGGAACCAGATATTTCACCCGGGCAATATTTCTCAGATGGTAAAAAGAGGTTTTAACAACTACTGACAGCTGTGATTTCAAAGTCAGACAGTTATCAAACATAACGCCCAGGTTCCATACCTAGTCTGAGGTAGCTAGCTGGACACATCCAAGCCACAAGCCCGAAGGTGAGCCTGCCAACACACCTGCCTCATGACAGCCCGAGTTCACAACCAACACCTCAGTTTTTTCAGGTTTCAACCTTAGCCAGCTCATGTTCATCCAGGCCTGGATTTCAGCCAGACAGCTGTTGAGCACCAAAATGGCATCATCCTGTTCAGGGACGAAAGACATGTATAGCTGAGTATCATCTGCATAGTAGTGAAAACTCAAGCCATACTGTCTAATAATCGCTCCTAACAGCAGCATATACACTGCAAACAACATGGGTGCTAAAATGGATCCCTGCGGAACTCCACAGGGCAGGGAGAATGGAGCTTAGGTACAAACCCCAGACACCACTCTCTGAGTCCTACCCGTGAGGTAGGATTGAAACCAAATGAGGACAACCCCTGATAGTCCACAGATAAACCGCAGGTGATCCAGCAGCACACCATGGTCCACAGTATCAAATGCTGCAGAGAAATCAAGAAGGACCAAGATGGAATGAGTCTTTCGATCTCTCGCTATCAGGAGGTCATTTAGTACCCGAACAAGAGCTGTCTCGGTGCTATGTCCCTTCCTGAAACTGGACTGGAGAGAATCATAGATATTGTGGCTGGTCAAATGGTCATCCAATTGTAAAGCCACCACCTTCTCAATGACCTTACCCAAAAATGGAAGGTTAGAGACAGGCCTGTAGTTTCTAAGACTGTCAGGATCCAAGGAGGGCTTCTTAAGAAGAGGCCAAACCACGGCCTCCTTAAGAGAAGCTGGAAAAATTCCCCTCTCCAAGGATAACCTGACAATCTCAGCAAGGACCGGGCTGATAACATCAATGCAGCCAACAAGCAAACGCGTAGGGCCCGGATCCAAACTACAGTTGGTAGGACGTAAAATCTGGATAACCATCACAGTATCACTGATTGTAGGCTGATCAAAGTCACACCACTCAAACCGAGGGTCTGACATCTCCTGCCAGCCACTGCTACTCCCTAGAGAAAGGGTCTTGTGGACATCAGACCTGATCGTGGCAACCTTATCCATGAAGAATTGAGCAATTTCCTCACACTGCTCTTATGAAAAAGCATTTCTGGGCTGAAGACAGAGTGGATTGCACAATCTGTCCACCGTCCAGAAAAGCTGGGCTGGTCAATTCTGTGCGGCAGCAATTACCCTGGACAGGAATTCTGCCTTCTAATGGGAAATTGTTGATTGATAGACCAAATAATGGTCCATCAAACTAAGCCTGTCACACTCCAGGCCAGATCTCCGCCATCGCCTCTCTAGCCTTCATCCAACTCTCCTCAACTCCCTCAGGTCCTCATCAAACCATAGAGACCTAGGGCGAAGGGAGAGTGGATGCACATGAACCAGAGCAATGGAATCCAGGGCCTCTGTCACTGCCTTATTATAGGCAAGCACAAGATCCTCTGGATCCACGCATTCTCTCTGCATGCCCAATAGGTCAAGCTCCGCCATCAGGCCATCTGAGGATACACCCCTCAAAATGCGGTGCTTGACCATCTCCATAGGGGCAGACCTCTTGGGGGGGCCTCAAAACTGAAGCTGATGGAATGATGGTCCGACCACCCGACTGGTTTCGCCACCAAGTCAGATATCTCCATCCCCAGGAGGAACACCAAGTCCAATGAATGACCACCAATATGGGTTGAGGAGGAAATAACCTGTGTGAGGCCCGGTAAAGTCATTAACTGGAGGAAGTCTTGTCCAAACTGCGAGAGTTCATCGTCGATCCAAGCATTGAAATCCCCAAGGATCAACCATCTATGGGGTCCCAATGTTAGGTCAGCGATGAAGTCCACAACTTCCCACAAGAAAACATTCCCGTCACCTGGTGAACGGTAGATGAGAAGAATCCTGCACCCACACCCTCTCCCACGATACATTCAAAGGAGTTGGTGGTTCCCACTGAGATTTCCCTCAGGTTCAGTTCTGATTTAAAACAAAGGGCCACACCCCGGCCCCTACGATCGATCTTCGGGCGGGTTATCACCGAGTACCTAGGAGGAATCGCTGAAGCCAAAACAGGGCCAGCATTTCCATCCAACCAGGTCTTGGTGATGCAAGCCAGGTCGACCATATTAACAAGATCCCCAATTATGGCGGTCTTATTCCTAATCAACCTGGCATTGCATAACACCGCCCGGGTTCGATGAGCAGCCGGGGGAGACCGAGTTTCCTGTCTGCAGTATGCAGAACCCTTGGGTATGGGAACCAGACAGGGAGAACCCCTTTCCTGGACCCATTTCACCCCAGGGCGTCTCCTTGTCCCCACTATCTCAATCTGTCCACTCCTCTCCACTCTCCCTGCAGGCTGAGTCCCTGCCCCAGCCTCCTTGCTATTCCTAGACCCCTACAGTGTCTATACACCTCTGGGGGGCAAAGGGGGGCAGAAAAAAGGGCGAAGATCCCTCAGCCTGGAGGAGGAGTAATGCCTAACCGTCAACCCTGGCCAACACATTTTCTAAAACCAAAACCAAACAATATATAACCATGCAACTAACACAATTAATAACAAATAAACCCCCCACCCCTAAAAACAAAAGCAGAACAATCTAAACCACCAGTTTATCTCTAACATTAAACTCCTCAAACAATATCTCTCACATATTGTCAGGACAGAGCTTTAAATAAAATGGGATTTTGATATTCTCACAATCTGTATTTTTGTGCAAAATAAAACTGAAATAAAACTTAAGTACACCCCTCTCTCACTGAGGTGTACCAAATAATATAAACAAAATCATAAAATAATAAACAAAATTCAGATTCACAGACCCTCTCACCACCTGGGAAATCCAAAATAAAACAGAGGCACTCTTATTGCCCAAGTCTGACCAAAAGTGTCTGTAGAAATCCTCAAATTCCTTATTTGTACTGTTCACAAAGTCTCCCGATGATCCTCCAGTACTTGCACAAGAACTCCAAGGCCCTTTAGAATGGGGGAGACTGCTGGAAATATCTGCCCCGTAAACTCAACACCCCGCTTGGACCGATACACCGATCGACCCAGTGAGGAGCTTTGGAGAAACACAGCCCCCACAGGCCAACACCCCAGCCTGTCTGGCACTGTCCTCCCACCGGAAATAGACTCCAGCAGCCAAACCACCCTCCCACAAGCACAGGGCCACTTTGTAACAAACCAGGCTGGATTCCCAAATTCACTTACAGGGCAGTTTGAATTAGAATGTAGTCAATAAAATAATAGTCTCCAAGAGAGCAACCAGGACCAAGTCTAACCCCACCGGTTCACCAGATAAAGCCCACCAGTTCACAAAGTCCTTGGTAGCAGAAAAACTCTTTCTGGAATCCCAACAGTCCAACCAGCAATAACCTGGACTCACCACCTTCCTCTCCACGCTGATCCTCGAACTCTTGCCAGCTGTCTCGAGTTATAACACGTTGGGGAATCCTCTGTACTCCACAGTTCAAATCGGATCCGAACTCTTACCGGCTGTCTCAAATCATAACACGCTGGGGAATCCTCCGTACTCCACAATTCAAAACCGATCACACTGGGACTCCTCTATACTCCAAATCCCGAGCTACAACCATACAATGTGGAGTGTGAAATGCCAAAATACTTGGCAATCACTAAAAGGTCCAACAGCTCCAACAGGTCAGCGTCAGAAAACACGTCTGAAACACCGCACCAACAGCACACAAATCGTTCCTGGTCATTTTCTGATCCCAAACATTAATACAGATTATATTTTTCCTAAAAAGAGAATTACTGTTGCTGCTACTACTGCAATCGACTGCTACTACTGACCTAAAAACAAAACTAAGAGTACAGTTATGAAATGAGAGGGCAGTTTTAATATAAGAATAACAAAAGTTTGAGTCTGCTTTTTCTAGATGATAGCAGCCCTCCTCTAAAACAGATATTGCAGCAGACAGCATGAGGTAATTTGACCCTGCAGGAGAGTTTAGGAGAGCACAGAATGTTCTGACTTTAGCTCTGACCTTTGACAGTGCTGCAAACAAGTTATGCAATGTGCTTTAGGTGCCAAACAACTGTTCTCTGTGTTGTGCAACAGTGGCACCTTGTGGCTCACTTTATGTTATATCTGTGTAACCTCCCTACAAATGGGGGTTCCTGAAAAGACTTCCTTGAGCTTGCATAAATGCTCGCTGCCAGGATGGTGTCCTGCATTTTAGCAGTTTAAATGTATTGCCAGAGAGTGCTTGTATAGCCTTTGTGTACTGTCTCTTTAAGAGCTGCCTGGATTGCAGTCATAATTAATCTGGGAGGGGGCTGAGTGTTTCTATGCTCGAGTCCCACTTGGGCTGCCAAATAATTGCTCTGTTCTGCCATCGCTATTAGCGCAGAGGGAGCTCTGTTAGAAGATGTACTTGTTTACTGATCATTTATTAGAATAGTAATAAATATTGCAGTTTGTCTAACCTGCCTTCTTTGCAGCATGGACATTTCTGTTTATCTCCACCATCTTGGTCCTGGACTGCTGAAATGGGCCAATCAGCACCTTTGGGGACTCTAAAAAGGAGCCTGTCCCCAGAGGCTTTGTGGGAGCAAAATTCTGTAGGAATTGTAGTGTTGGGCATTTGGTGCCTAAATGAACCTGGAGGGGGAGCCCTTGTTGTGACTGACAGAGGAATTAGCCAGCTGAACCATTTGGATTCTGGGGAAAGTCCCAGACTGCTTGCAGTTTCAGTTCAGATCTGAGTTGGGAAGTGAAGGAGTAACAGCTCGAGATAGTCGAGCAGCAGACCTGCGTAGTTTAGCACAGGAGAACTGTAGAAAGGCCTGGGTTTGGCCTGCATGCCTTCCTGCTGTCCCTGATATGCAACCTATGCCTTTTTTCAGACTGAATCCAAATTTGGAGAGCAAGTTAAGCCACTGAATTGTGACCAGGCTCCTACCTGAAGAAGACCGAAGATTTGCTGAATGCAATTGGCCTGTCAGGATTTCCAGCCACCTCTGAACTCCAGGATTATTCAGAGACTCTGTAATTGTGACCGAAGAGCCATTTGCCTGGTACAGTGGAATTTCCTTTACATGTGAATGTGCTGTGTGCTGATAGTGGGTCATGATTTGGTTTCCCACTGTGTGCCTGAACTGTGTTTTGCTTGCTGGAAGCTGCATTCTGCTCCACAGACTGAAATCCGTATTCATCTCCATTTGGCCTGGGCTTTGCCACACTGGCCCAGCCAGAATACCCACTACACAGAGAAAGTCATCGACGAGAGACCTGCCTGGGGATCATCCCCCTGCTCAATGCCTTGAACAGGAACGACGCCTCGGTGATTGGTGTGGGCCCTGCTTCTCCTGGCACTCCAGCTCAACAACCTGCCATTTCGATTTCATCCTGCCTGTGTCCAGTATTGGGTATCATGGGTAAACATCAGGGTAGCTCCGTGCAACAACAGCTAAATCGAAATTGTTGTCATCTGATTGTCTTGTTGCCTTTTCTTTCACGAAACTGAGCCCTCCGGCTATGGATTACAAATAGTGTGTGTTGTGCATGTTGCTTTCTTCCATCACAGGGCCCCAACCAGCTGCGACGCCGGCCTACCCCAGGCAATGTTCCTGGCTAGCCCACCATTTTCCTACCTGGGTACCCAGAGTGTGTGACTATGTAGGGACTCTGAAGTGCATGCATGACTATTTGATTGCTACAGCCTTTAAGCAAATTAACCTGATTACACCCCTCCCTTGTTCAAGTCCCCTGACTAAATCAGATCTAACTCTTTTTGCATTTAACCAGATTGTGGTTCCAGTTTGTGCCAAAAGTACTGTACTGTTGCTATTTGCTGTGCATAACCTTGTTTTACAGGGGGTCTTCAGGGCCGAGCTACAGGAACCAGCCCTGGTGGTAAGTGCAAACAGTGTGGGTAATTGCCTGGTGAATAAGGGTCATTGTGAAAGTGATTATTGTGTATTGTTCAGGCCACTAGAAAGGAAAGAGGGGGGTTACAGTGTCCAGGAGGGCTGTGCCCAGGTTAGCTTGACCACTAACAACCCTGACCTCTGGGTGGAGGCACCTGTTTCAGTACCCAGGTCCCTTAACCTGCTACGAGCCAAGCAGGCATGGGTAGTAGCCCTTGGGATAGCGCCACCTAGAGGTTACATCTGCTGTTAATCAAAAGGCAGTGGAAGATTTTTCCATCTTCTAGTGAGCTTATAAAAACCTCTACCTCAGTGCTGAGAGAGGATAGATAAGGTGGTCAGTTGAATACTGACTGAGGAAGGGCCTCCTTTTAGTGTGTGCTTTCACACTGTTAGGCTGATGAAAAACCTTAGAAACTGTTGAAGCTAAGCAGTTCTCTGACTTGCCATTTTGTTTTCTGCATATTTTACTTGATGAAAATAAAATGACAAATGCACTTGTGCATATTTTTATGCACCTGATTTGTGGTCTGCCTGAACTTGTGTTATTCTAAACCCATGCCCGGTGACAGGAGGGGGCTAGCTGTACCAGGAGAGAATGTCTCCAACATGGTGATGGTTGCCTATTGGATCACTCAGAAGCATGGGAACCAGGATTTATGTATACCAGGGACCCACCAGACTCCTGCAGAAAATGTGGAATCCTTTGTTTTGTGGTTGCCTGATACTAACCTGGGCAACAGGAATCCCTTCCTGAAGCTTGATGGTGTGCCCTAGCAGAGAGCCACAGTATGTATAGAATTAACTAGTGTATCCTGTTGCCAGGCAGTGAACATTTCTGGACTTGATTCCTCAGTAGCCAGGGACACAGCACTTGTGGCAAGCTGTGGCCACTACCTGAGTGGGAGGGGGATGCTGCAGGAGGGTCTAGTTCCTCAGGTAGTTATTTTGGTGGGGATGCTGCAGGAGGGTCCCAACCAACTCAGGGGACTGCAAGCTCAAATCCTGCTGGAGGGTCCGGCTTATCTTGTGCCTGTGGAATTTTGTACTAGGCCGTTGGCCACTTAACCCCTGGGGAGAATGCTGCTGATGGCATGAAAATGTTTTTTTTTAATGCGGTGAATAGCAGATGCATATAGAAAGAGGTCCTGAAGTTAGTTCTCGTGCTTAATACCAACGTGGTGCTATAGAGACAGAAAGTAAGTGGAAAGTAAAATTAGTTGGTATAAATACCTGAAGGTTAGGGAGTGATCAGGGATTGTGACCAGCCTTTAGAGATGCACGAAGTAAACTAAACAATGTAGTCATGCCTGGGGGTTTGGCCTCTGGCAGTCCAAAATTTACGATTGTGCATCAGCCAATAGGATGGGTGAAGGATGACCCACTTGAGAGGAATACCTGAGCACTAGAAAGGTTGCAGGGGATAATCCAGTGTATGCAGTATGCTGTAATATGAATTGTTCACACATGATTGAAGGTTTTCAGCTGTGCCATGTTCCCACCGGGAGCATGTTGGTATTACAAAATCACCGAACACACCGGTGTGTTCATTATTTCACATCCATTCTGGCCCATAGAAAGAAGGGTGCAGTGCTTCTTTACAAAGATCTTTTTTTCATCAGTACAATTTTATATCTCCATTTTAAAAGCCTCATTCCCATACCAACACTTGAAAGCTGCATCAAAACAAATATAATTCCTCTTTAGAAGCTATAGTTTATTACAATGTTTTTTTTTTTTTTTTTTTTTGCCATCGCTTCTAAATGGGGGTGGCTTTGATACTGGGCAGCTTTAATTAATAATGTGTCCCAAGCTGAATGATGTCCTCCTACCTGTGCTCTCTCTACAGCTTCACTGCTGAATAAGGTTCTTCCTAGTTTTCCAGTACAGAAGTAAAGCAGCAGTACATGTAGGCATTAAACTCTCTTTAGACTAGATGACGTGATCCCAGAAATGTCAGCTGGAGAATGCCAACTAGTTGTCTCCTTTGTTAGAATGTATTGTGCCATTTACAAGCATACCATATACAGTACAAGTTGTCTCCTGCTCCTGTTTGTGAATCTGATAACCTAGGAAGGTACCATGGGAAAAGCTTTGCTGTGTCTGTCTGAATGTAGGGAGAGAGTATAGAGTGTGGCTATCTGAATGGAGGCACAGTAGACTACCTGAGCATCAGGATGGTGGGTGTCACTGGCCCAGTGGCACTGAGGGTTGAGGCACTGCATGCCACACCTCACGCCATGCCAGCGACCTGGGTTCGGGAATGGACTCAGGTTGCTGGGGGCTGTCAGGGGAGAGGAAGGATTGAGCTTCCCATGACTGGTCTCCTTTCTCTGGGGAGGGTAGGGAGTGTGCATCACTCTGCAGTAGCACCTCTCAGAGGCCAGGGGCACTGCAGACAGTGGTACAATGTGGAGATGGAGCACAGCAGACATCGGCACATAGGTGCAGCACACCATTGCATGACTGGTTCAGATGAGAGAAAAAGATGGTAAAAAGATGCAGGGCAATCATGGCAGCTGATGGCCATGCCCTGTGCCACGGACTTGTGAGGTGTGTTCCCCAGGTGTCAGGATCCATGTCCCTGAGTAGGGGGACTCTGACTGTGATGGCCTGCATGGAGGAAAGCGTGTCCCTGGCCAGACCTGGTCCAGGGGTGTGGGTGCCGGCAGCCAGACAACTTGTCACCCGCTCCTCAGTGGGGAGGATAAATAGTGATATGTTAAAAAAAAAGAGGATGGTGGGTGTCTTGGGAACATAGAAGCCAGGTATCTCTGAAGACACAATAAGTTATACAAACATTGGGAGGGAGGAAAATGACTGAGTGACCTTTCTGATTACCTATATCACAGTTGTCAAGCTGTCCCCTTTTTAATCCATCCGCTTTAGAAGCTGAGGCTTCAGTTTGGGGGCAGCTATTAATAATCTTTTTTTCTGGTGCCACTTTTATTCGGAGGTGGCTTCTAAATGAGGGCAGCTTCAAAACAGGGAAATAAAAGCATTTTCTTAAACAAAAAACAATAATAATAATAAGAAAGGCAGATGGTCATTAGCATCAGTCATTATTAACTGGGGATAGTGTGCCTTGAATGGGTTGTCACAGAGGTCTGTCTTGGAACCTGTCATATTTATTATGTTCATTAGTGATACAGGGGAAGGTATGCAGGGAGACATGTGCCTCTTTGCTGATGACACAAAGCTCTTTGGCAGGGTGGATAGTGAAGAAGGAATAAGAAAACATCAGAGGGACCTAGAAAGGCTTGTGAGGTGGTCAAACGTCTGATAGTTGAGATCCGGTGCCAAGAAGAAGGTGATGCACTTGGGGGAGAAGAATCCATGTAAGGAGTATTAAATGGGAGAGTTTAAGCAGGCCTCTTCAGCAGAGGAGTGGAATCTCAACATTCTCATCAGTGACTCACTTAAGAAAAGCAGCCAGGCCTATGGCAAGGCATCTGCCTAGCCCCTTAATTGGGCGCTCCCGTTGATGCAGTGTGGCTCCCCATTTGCCACTACACATTTCTACTGCAACTGCTCTTGGACTCCTCTGAAGGTATGCTCCCTACTTCTGGCACTGATTTCAAGTTCTGGCGCTTTCTACATGGAAGTCCTCTGATTGGGCTGCCTATGGACTAACTCAAGATGATTGGCCTGCCATTCCAGCTCAGGTCTCAGCGCTATTTCTCAGCCTGTCTTTTGCCACTAATTTATTCTCTCTCTGTCCATTCTCTGCACTGGTTTTTGACTGTATGTACTGTGATTTGCATTTCATCTGCCTGGGTTGTTTAATTTCTGTCTGTGATAATTATATCTGCTTTCAGTCAATTTTGTATGTATTGGGAATTGTATCTGAACTGCCTGGGATTTTTAAATTATTTTGCTGTTTAAAATCATTGAGTTTGTCCCACTCAACCCCAGTTTATTTTCTACCTATCTACTATATCATCTTTGCCAAAACCACATTCCCATGCTAGTGTTGCTCTATTACCTTTTCTTTCCAGGCTTAAAGGTTTTGGGGTGCAAATGTGGCAGGGTAATTAAGTCTACAGAACTGCACTCCACTACTCCTCTTAGTGCTGTCCACCTGCACTCCCCTTCCAATGCAGTTTGCTTCTTTTTTTCCTTTTTAGCAAAACATCACTCATTGGGTATTAATTAATAGTTTTATTTTCATTAGCATGTGCTTAAAACTAATCTGTTTTCTTAAAAAAAAACTTTTGTTTGAACGTTAAGAGTCCAAAGATAGTTATATTACAGTCATTACTGAAGACAATTTGTGTTTATATATCACTTCATATTGCTTCATTTGTACTTGATTGCAAAGTGTTTTTAACACATGTACTTTGCCATACTTCATTTATGGCAAGCTGTTTCCTCTTCATGGCTCTATTGCCTATTCCAAACTCTCTCCATACTCATTTTGTTTATTTCTTTGTGATTGCGCCTTTCATTTGTATCAATTGCTCTAAATTTAGAGAGCCTACTGTTGTCCACAAATGCTTGACATTCTGCTTATTTGTTTTGTTTAGCTTCCTGTGCCATTACTCCTTCTTTCTGCTTTGGACCAGCCAGCCTCCTTGGTGCTTCCTCAATCAGGTGACAACAATCACATTCTAACGTGCTGACGTTTCGAAGAGTAAATCTCCACCATCAGAGCTATGTTGGTAAAGGTATACTGCCTTTTTATACCCAGTCTTTGTGCTGCAACCAGTCAATCATATATTTTTTTTATAAAAAACGAGAAAAAGAAGGTGCATATACTAATCTTGCAATTTTTAAACAACAGCCTTTGTTACCAAACCTCTAGCTTCTTTTGAAAAGTGCTTTTTTTCTAATAGTGCTCTTTTATTACAGAAGGTGAGTTCAAGTTGCTAAAGGTCAACCACCATTTTTTTCTATTCTAGCTTCTACATGTTTTCTCTTTTTTAATATTCTCTCATATGTAGACTCTTCCTACTGTTTTTTCTGTAAAGTGCTTTTCTTCTGGTGGCTCTCTTTCATTACAGGAGGTCAGTTCAAGTTACTAAAGGTCAACCTCCAATTTTTATTATTCTATCTTGTACATGTTTTTTCTTTTCTAGCATTCTTCTCATAAAAGGAATCTTCCTACCAGTTTTTCTATAGATCATATTCATTTTACTAGTTCATACTTTAGCACATTTCATTTTAAACTTATTTCATGTTCCTCCAATTACTCTATTTCTATATATTTTCTTTGTTCCACCCACATTCTAGAACATCAGATGCATTTTTTGCCATTTAGCAATTTGTTCTATGCTTATCTTGTCCTTCTAATTCTGCATTTGTATTTATACTTCAAAAAAATCAGCCACCTACTAAGAATCATCCATCTAATTTCTTACTGAATGCCATCTACAGTATTTTTTATTTGTATGCTTTAGTCATTCTCTCTACTTCACTCCTGTACCCTTACAGTTACTTTTATACATACATTTGGGAGTTGTTCAATATATACAATAGGGAGGTCAACTCAGCTTGCTAAAGGCTGACCATCTTAGAACTTTGCTATAAGTAAAATTTCAATCATATTTACATACATTTGACCATTTGCAATAGACGAATTGTATAACATACAGATGAAGGTAAAAAAAAAAAACCTATGGGTGTTGACCTTTAGTAAAGCTGATGTGACTTCCTTAGAGGAGTAGTGGAGCAACCTCTAATGGGTGCAAACAGTTAACTGCAAGTATATAAATAGTGGGGTATTGTGAATGGTCAAATGTATGTAAATATGATTTAAATTTTACTTATAGAAAAGTTCTAAGGTGGTTGACCTTCAGCAAGCTGATTTGACCTCCCTGTTGGACGTATTGAACAGCTTTCACATGTATGTATAAAAGTAATTGTAAGGGTACAGAAGTGAAGTAGAGAGAATGACTAAAGCATACAAATAAAAAATAGATGGCATTCAGTAAGAAATTCGATGGATGATTCTTAGTATTTGGCTGATTTTTTGAAGTATAAATACAAATGCAGAATTAGAAGGACAAGATAAGCATAGAACAAATTGCTAAAGGGCAACAAAATGCATCTGATGTTCAAGAATGTGGGTGGAACAAAGACAATATATAGAAATAGAGTAATTAGAGGAAAGTGAAATAAGTTTAAAATGAAATGTGCAAGAAGCTAAAGGTTTGGTGACAAAGGTTGTCATTTACAAATGGCAAGATTAGTATATGCACCTTCTTTTTCTCTTTTTTTATAAAAAAATATATGATTGACTGGTTGCAGCACAAAGACTGGGTATAAAAAGGCAGTAGACCTTTACCAACATAGCTCTGATGGTGGAGGTTTACTCTCTGAAATGTTAGCACGTTAGAATGTGATTGCTGTCACCTGATTGGGGAAGCACTGAGGAGGTTGGCTGGTCCAAAGCAGAAGGAAGGAGTAATGGCACAGGAAGCTAAACAAAACAAATAAGCAGAATGTCAAGCATTTGTGGACAACAGTAGGCTCTCTAAATTTAGAGCAATTGATACAAATGAAAGGTGCAATCACAAAGAAATAAAATAAATAAAATGAGTATGGAGAGAGTTTGGAATAGGCAATAGAGCCATGAAGAGAAACAGCTTGCCATAAATGAAGTATGGTAAAGTACATGTGTTAAAAACACTTTGCAATCAAGTACAAATTAAGTGATATGAAGTGATACAGTATATAAACACAAATTGTTTTCAATAATGACTGTAATATAACTATATTTGGACTCTTAGGGCCAGATATTCAAAACTTTGCCCTGGGGCTAAATTAGCACTGCCCGCAGGCAAACTTAGCCCGGAGCACAAAACAAGCCATATTCAAAAGGAATAGCCCGGGGCAAACAGCTTCTGAATATAGCATGGGAATGAGGCCGGGCAAACTGGTCTGGGAGTGCAGGGCAAAATTAGCCCTGGAATAAGACAGCTCTGAATATGGCAACCAGGAAGTGTAAACCACAACAGCAACACAGTGCACAGTGATGTGAAGGTAGGTAGAGATGAACTATGTGGCCAATGTGTGTGCCTGCAAATGCGTGGACCCAGTACAGCTGCAGGCAGCAGTGTATGTGAAAGTACAGTGTGCAAAACTGTAAAATATTCCCCAAACTGTTAGCGCAGAGCTAACACGTTTGCACGGGTTTAGCGCAGGGCTAAACCGGTAGCCCAGTGCAAACACGTTTGCCCGGCACTAAACTTTGCCATATTCAAAAGTGACATGCAAATGAGCCTACTTAGGTAGTCTGTGGGCAAACATCCAGATTAGCATCTCATTATGCCCTGATTTGCATGCAGTTTGCACCAAGCTAACTGTTTAGCCTTGCGCTAAACCCGTGCAAACGTGTTAGCGCTGCACAAACAGCTTGGGGAATATTATACAGTTTTGAACACTACTTTCACATGCGCTGCTGCCTGCAGCTGTACTGGGACAACATGGCATAAACACAGATGGTAGTGCTGCTGCATGCAACTGTCACATTGTAGGTCATGCTACAGTGCACAGCAGAAACTACAGTAGCAAGGGGTCAGTAGTGTGTGGACACAGCAATGCCTATAGTGTGTAGGGCAGTGATGATGACTGCACTATACACAGTGAGAGGCCCAACCTGCAGGTGTTTACTGATAGTGGACATTATTGTTACGATGTTGTGTGACCCACAGATGCTGCACCTGTGGTATAGGATGCTCACAGTGACATGTACATTTCTGGCTTTGTGTGCTGTGGCAGTTGTACAGCTGTGCGGTATGTGGCTGGGGGGGCATATATTATCCAAAAGGCACACTGGTGTTGGGGTATTCCCAATACCAGCCCATGTGCACTGCGTGATGTGTCCCAGCCTTGTGGCAACACCTGGTCTGTGGCACAGCCTCGCCACCCATACATGCTCCCCCTCAACATCCTCCATGCCCACAGTGCTGCATGTGTGTGCGCTGGCATCTGTTGGTGTCCACAGAAGTGTGGTCTGCAGGTGTGTGCTGTATGGCTACACTGCCATGCTGTCCATTGATGGCAGGGTCACCACTTACTGCCTGGCATGGCTGGGACTGGAGGCAGATGATGGCATCATTGTGATGCCATCGGTTAGCAGCATGCTTCCTCTATGTTTGGCTTTATCTATGTGTCATATTTATTTGTTAGGGTTGCGCAAAACCTGCGCTAAACCCATGCAAATACCGCGCAAAGCCATAGTGTCATGCAAAGCTGATTGCGTAGGGTTAAGGCAAGCTTTTCCCCGGCGGTAATGTGCACCGCGCTAAGTGTCGCGTTAAGTCGCACAATACTGCTTAGCGCGGCGCTAGTCTCTGAATATAACATTGCACATGTATTCATGTCAGTTTCCCCCCTTGCATACATTATAATTTTGTCCAGCGTAATGCAGTTTGCCAGTGCTGTTTGGCCTTTTGAATATAGCAGACCCACGCTAATCCCACGTTAAACCTGCGCAGACAGTTTTTGCCCGGCACAAAGTTTTGAATATCTGGCCCTTAATGTTCAAACAAAAAGAGTTTTTTTTTTTGAAACACATGTTAGTTTAAGCACATGCTAATGAAAATAAAACTATTAATTAATACCCAATGAGTGATGTTTTGCTAAAAAGGAAAACAAAAGTAGCAAACTGCATTGGAAAGGGAGTGCAGGTGGACAGCACTAAGAGGAGTAGTGGAGTGCAGTTCTGTAGAATCCTCTTTGCCAACTTTAAGTCAATTTCTGTTGCTAATTCTGCCTTCTCTTTCCTCCTCCTCTAATTATCCCCCCCAGGAGTTCAGCGCTGACACGCCTTGACTACTGCTTTCCTCCTACTGCTTTTTTTTCAGTGACTCTGCCCTCGTTTCAGCTCTTTTGTGTGTCTCCCCTCTGCCACTTAGCTGCTCCTTTGTCTGACCACTGATGCCAT
The DNA here is from genome assembly GCA_016271365.2 of Neoceratodus forsteri. Lineage (NCBI taxonomy): Eukaryota > Metazoa > Chordata > Ceratodontiformes > Ceratodontidae > Neoceratodus > Neoceratodus forsteri. The sequence goes on along the minus strand of CM028131.1, from coordinate 1,026,801,159 downwards.
GGCCCCCCTGCTGTTTTTCTGTCTGCAGCCAAACTCTGTCTACCCTCGCCTCCCAATTCATTAATACATTTATTAATTCAATCTCTTTTCTCTTTCCTCAGCTGCCTAGCCCCTTGACCGGGTGCTCCCATTGATGTGGTGTGGCTCCCCATTTGCCACAGCTCGGTTCTCCTGCAGCTGCCCTGGACACCTCTGAAGGTACTCTCTCTACTTCTGGCCACTGACTTCAAGTTCTGGTGCTCTTTCTGTGGAAGTCCTCTGATTGAGCTGCCTATGGACTAACCCAAGTCGATTGGCCTGCCATTTCAGCTCAGGTCTCATTGCTATTTCTCGGCTTGTATTTTGCCACTAATTTATTCTTTCTCCGCCTGTTCTCTGCACTGTTTTTTTGCTCCCCCGCCCCTGCCACTCTATAAATCCACTATACCTCTGTCTGGGCACCACCCTTCTCTGCTGCTCATCCACTAATAGAGTAGCACACAACTGCATATGGAAAACCTCCCTATACCTATGAATATGTTTCCACAGCTTTTGGCCACTACTGACTTTAATAAAAGTGTTTCTAGTCACTGTCCTAGTGATAAAAAAAGAATTTCAAATAAATTATTTAACTTTTTATTGCGAAGTTCAAGCTATTTTTAAGCTGGACCCTATTCTTAATCTCTGCTAATGTCCTCCTGTTATCACTTTTTGTCCTGCCCCTGTCCACCTCCCCCTTTCTCCAACATGCCTTTACCTTTCTACCTCTTGCTGTTTTTCCTCTCTTCACTTCCTTTTTATGACTCTCCCCTCCTTCAGCTCTCTCCCACTCAACTTGACTTCCCTGCCCCCTTACTTCTTCTTCCTTTTCTTCCCCCTTCATTTCTTCATCTCTCTTTCTGTTCCCTCTCCCCTGCTCACTTACCTCACCATTCCCCTTATGCAGACTTCATTGTCAACCTGACATTGGGATCCCCCAGATGGTTGTTTCTGGGGGATTTCAATGCCTAGGTCAATGATGAACTCTTGCAGTTTGGTCAAGACTTCCGCCAGTTAATGACTACACTGGGCTTCACACAGGTTATTTCCTCCTCGACCCACATTGGTAGACATTCATTGGATTTGGTGTTCCTACTGGGGATGGAGATATCCGATTTGGTGGTGGAACCAGTCGGATGGTCTGATCATCACTCCATTGGGTTCAGTTTTGAGGCCACCCCTAGTAGGCTGGCCCCTATGGAGGTGGTCCGGTACCGCCCTTTAAGGGGAGTTTTCCCAGATGGCCTGATGGTGGTGCTGGATCTATCAGGCTTACCGAGATTGCATGGATCTAGGAGACTTTTTGCTCACCTATAATAAGGCGGTGGCAGGGCCCCTGGATTCCATTGCTCCTGTTCGTGTTCATCCCCTCACTCTTCACCCCAGGTCTCCTTGGTTTGATGAGACTCTGAGGGAGTTGAGGAGAGTCGGACGAAGGTTAGAGAGATGCTGGCAGAGGTCGGGCCTGGATTGTGACAAACTTAGTTTGATGGACCACTATGTGGTCTATCAATCCACAGTCTCTCATAAGAAGGCAAAATTCCTGTCCAGAGAGATTGCAGCTGCACAGAATAGATGAGCTCAGCTTTTCCGGACTGTGGACAGATTGTGGAATCCAATCTGTCTTCAGCCCAGAAGAACCTTTTCTCAAGAATGGTGTGAGAAGTTTGCTCAATTCTTGTCAGATAAGGTTGCCACAATCAGGCCTGTTATACGTTTGACCCTTCCTAATGGGAGTTGTGTTGGTTGGCAGGAGATGTCGGACATCCAGTTTATGGGGTCTGACTTCAGCCTTCCCACAATCAATGACATTGTGATGATCATCCAATCATTGTGTCCGACCAACTGTGGTTTGGATCTGGGTCCCACATGTCTCCTAGGGTGCTGTGTGGATAAAATTGGTCCAGTCCTTGCTGAGATAGTCTGGAGGTCTTTGGAGAGGGGTATTTTTCCAAATCCTCTGAAGGAGGCTGTGGTTCAGCCCCTTCTTAAGAAGTCATCCTTGGACCCGGACTGTCTGGCTAACTACAGGCCTGTCTCTAACTTGCCGTTTATGGGTAAAGTTATTGAGAAGGTGGTCGCGTCGCAGCTGGATGATCATTTGACCAGCCACAATGTCTATGATTCTCTCCAGTCTGGATTTAGGAAAAGACATAGTACTGAGGCAGCTCTTGTCCAGGTACTAAATGACCTCCTAATAGCGAGAGATTGAAGGACTTGTTCTGTCTTGGTCCTTCTTGATCTCTCTGCAGCATTTGATGCTCTGGACCATGGTGTGCTATTGGAGCACTTGCGGTTTATCTGTCGGCTGTCTGGTACAGTCCTCAGTTGGTTTCGATCTTTCCTTGGGGGTAGGACTCAGACTGTGGTGTCTTGGATTTTTTCCTCGGCATCATTCCCCCTATCCTGTGGGGTGCCACAGAGCTCCATTTTGGCACCCATGTTGTTTGCGGTGTACATGCTGCCGTTAGGAGCAATTATTAGGCAGTACAGTCTGAGTTTTCACTGTTATGCAAATTATACTCAGCTGTACATGTCCTTTGTGCCTTGCCAAGATGCTGCCTTTTCAGTCTTTAACAAATGTCTGGCCAAAATCCAGCACTGGATGAATGTGAGTTGGCTGCGGCTGAACCCAGATAAAATGGAGGTGTTAGTTGTGGACCAGGGTCACCGGGAGGCAGGTCTGTTGGCTGGATCACCCTCAGGTTTATGGCTTGGGGGTATCCAGCTAACTACCTCAGACCGAGTGCGGAACCTGGGCGTTGTGTTTGATGACTGTTTGACATTTAAATCTCAGGTGTCGGCAGTTGTCAAAACCTCCTTTTACCATCTGAGGAATATTGCCAAGGTGAAGCACTTGGTTCCTCCTGACGATCTTCCTGCTTTGGTCCACGCTTTCGTTACCTCCCGCCTTGACTACTGCAATGCCCTTTACCTTGGGTTACCGGGGGTTGAGATTCGCCGCTTGCAGCAAGTGCAGAATGTGGCAGCCAGGCTATTGACTGGTTCTTCTAGGTCCAGCCATATAATGCCTATGCTCCGCAGACTGCACTGTCTTCCAATTTGCTGGTGAATCACCTTCAAGGTCGGTTTGCTGACCTATAAGGCCCTACACGATCAGGGAACTGGCTACCTGAAAGACCTCCTTTGTTCCTGCTGTCCCTCCTGCTCTCTCCGATCCACTGATGAGGGATTGCTAGAGATTCCCAGGGTTCAATTAAAAACTTCAGGGGCCAGATCTTTTAGCTTTATGGCCCCAACCCTGTGGAATTCTCTACCTCGTCAGATGGGAGATTATCCAACTGTCCAAAGCTTTAAGGAGGCTTTAAAAACTTATCTTTTTAGCCTAGCATATAATGATTTTTGAATGCTGTTGTCAAGTCTATTTTAATATTGTCTTATTTATTGTTTTATCATGCAGTGTACAGGCGCCTTGGTTTTGGAAAGGCGCCTTTTACAAATAAAGATTGATTTGATTTGATATGATGCCCCATCCCTCCTTTCTCACCCACCCCAGTTTATTCCCCTCCTCTCTTCTTAATCTTGAGGCTCTGTCCCGCCTCACATCTCCACCCCCTGAATCCCCTCTCACATCCACAGAAATTCTAAGTACCCTCCCACTTTCTGCTTCTCCTATTTCTATTGCTTCTCTCTGGCAATATACACCCCAGTTCAGGTCCTCTGTCAAACTACTCAGCCTTGACGCCACCACATGCAGTCTCATATGCAAGTTTCTCCTCCTTGCTTAAGAGACTAAGATCTTTTCATGTAAATGCATGTAGCCTACTTCCTAAACTCGACACGCATAAGGTTTTGGTCACCCAATACCATGCCAACATCCCTTGTGTAACAGGAGCCTTGCTGTTCTCTAAAACCCCTGATTCTGTCATCTCCATCTCTGATTATAACCTTTTTCGTCAAGACAGAGGGAAGCGAGGGAGCGATGTTGCACTGTATATTAGACAATCCATCTCTTGTTCCATCATTTTTAAAGAAGCCCGTGCTTCCTCACATGATGTAATCATTGCACAACTATCTTCTCCTCCACAGTCCTGCTCTATGTTGGGATCCTCTATGTCCCTCTTGAAACATCTCCTGTTGATCTAGTCTCTATCATCTCCTCTATTTCCTCCCTCAGATCCTGTGGCAAGCTGCTGCTACTCAGGGACTTCAACTTCGACTGGCTCTCACCCTCCTGTATGTCCACTATTCTTAAACTGGAAGCTTTGAACCTTACTCAACTGATACAGGAGCCCATCAACCTAAACCCCCGCTCCCAAAACCGCATCCTCCTCGACTGGATTCCTTCCTCCCACCTCCATCATATCACTGCAGCAAGTGGCCTCTCAGACACTATTAGTGATCACTGCATCATGTTCTGCATAAAAAAGATTCACCCCCCTCTGCGGCTCCCAAATACATCTGGTCCCATCCACGTCTCTGCAATTCGCAATGATCTAGTGAAGGCAGATTGGGCTCCCATCTTCTCTGCAAGTGACGTCGACTCTTCCCTATTGCTCTTCTCCAATCTCTTTCTGCGCATTTGGAACCACCATGCCCCCTCAAGAAAAACAGGGTTAAGAGACACCATCACTCTTGGATCATTGCTGACCTACTGGCCAAGTGCAGGGCTAGGGACAAAGCTTGGCCCTTCTATAAAGTCTCCCTTCTGTAGACAGATCTACAGTCTTACAGAACCCTTAGAAACCACTGTACCATGGCTGTCTGCCTCTCTCAGTCAAATTATTTCAGGCTTCATCTGCCTCATGACCAATGGACCCCTGCCTCTTTCTGGAAAGTCCTTCATACCCTCCTTGACCCCCATGCCTGACACATATCTCCTTTACTTCAAGTTGATGGGTCTCCTGTCTTTGACCCTACCTCTGTCACTGAGATTTTTAACAAATTCTTTGTTACCTGTGCTCTCGATGACTCCTGTTCCCCCACAATAGGTTCAAAAAGATCATGCTCTAGCCCCTCCTCTCCCCATCCTCTCTGGTGTACCCCAAGGTTCCATCCTTGGCTCTTTTCTCTTCTCCCCATTTGTAAATAACCTCGCCTCAATCTGTAGGTCCGCTAAAATTCACATGTATGCTGACGACACCATTCTTTTCCTTGCCAGCCCCTCTGTCAGCAGCGTGCAGCTCCCCCTACAGGAAGATTTTAATAGAGTCCAGGGTTGGTTCAAGGTTAACAAACTTAAACTTAACATAAAAAAACAGTGGCCTTGACTTTCAGCACCATACAAAAACTGGTCACCCTCCGCAATGCCCCACTTTTTCTACCTTGGATGGTTCCACCCTCGATAATGTCTCAACTTTCAAGTACCTCAGGGTTTGTCTGGATGAAAATCTGGATTTCTCCACCCATATTGATGCCATCTGTGCCAAACTTCATCCTAAACCTGGTGTCTTTACTGGCACAAAGCCAGCCTCTCTCTCCCCATCTGCCAAGAGCTTGCCTTTAAAATTATTTTATCAACCTTTGACTACACTGATGTGGTGTATTGCACTGCCTCTCAGACAGCCTTAGGCAGGCTAGATACCCTGCTAAACTCCGTCTGCCATTTTGCCACTGCTTCCCCCCCTCACTCACCACTGCATTCTCTATTCTGCCCTATCTCTTGCTCCCCTGCCTCACAGGAGACTGCTACATTATGCTACTTTCATTGCCAAGTTCTGGTTTGGCTCCTTCCCCTCCCCTCCTACCTCTGCTCCCATCTTGCCCAAGTTGTCCCCTCTAACTACTCCCTTCGTAACAGAGACTCATGGACCTTCTGTATCCCCCTCTGTCTCAGTCTCTGCACAATCTGCCTTCTCATTCCATTTCCCCTCTCTCTGGAACAAACTGCCTTCTAACATCTATTCATGCTCTTCCCTCATCTCTCTCTCCAAAGGCTGCTCAGACTCCTTCCCCATCACCTTTGCTCCCAATGTCCTCAACCCTGGCCATCTTATTTTTGATCTCTCTGCTTGGGCCCCCATTACCTGGTTAAATCTGCCTTTGTGTTTGGTTTTAGGGGCTTGTATAACCCAATTCTCAATTATTGCTGATTCCATATGTTACTAGACCTTTGATGGTGCATTGTTTTTTATTATTATGTTGCTGCTGATTCTACTTTTGTATTGGATCTTGTAACCCTGACCCGTGACTTATGCTTGTATTTATGTATATGTTTGCCATTTGTATTGCTTTCCCTTGTTCCCATTCCCTGGGACACATCTGGAAATGAGCTTTGACTCATGTTGCTTTTCCCGGTTATCAACTTTTAAATAAATAAATAAAAAATCTAAGATGCTGGGGTATATAGGGAGTGGCTTTGACTATAGGAGGGAGAGGTGATATTGCCTTTATACAGATTACTGGCAATGACAAGACCTCACATGGAGTACTGTGACCAGTTTTGAAGTCCTCATCTGGGAAAGGACAGTGATAGGCTGGGGTCGGTGCAGCATATGATCGCAAAACTGTTTCAGGGCCAAAAAGGCAGATCCTAGGAGGAACGGATGAAAGTTTGAATATGTACTCGCTGAAGGCCAGACTGGAGAGAACAGACATGATAGAGACATATAAGCTCCTATGGGGTATAAATAAGGTAACTTGCAAGGATCAGTTTGTCGGAAATAGAGATGCAGTCAAAAGGGGACATGATTGGAGATTAGTGAAAGGTAAATTCAGGAAGGATGTGAGTAAGTTCTCCTTTCACTGAAAGGAAGGTGAAGCCTTGGGACAGGCTGCCAGCAAAGGTCATGGGGGCGAGGACCCTAAGTGGGTTCAAATGTGCTGAACAAAGCCAAGGGACTCATAGTTCCACTTGGTAGAACCAGGAAGGGAAGGAAGCAAAAAGGGGTCAGGAAGGGACTAACCCACTACAGTGCTAAGTGGGGGATAAGATAGTAATAAATATGGACAGACTTTGATGGGCCATCAGTCTCCTTATGCCATCAGATTCTATGTTTCTATGTAACAGCAAAAGTCTAGCTAATTTCTTTCTTTCTTTTTTCTTTTGGTAGAATTCTTGGCTGAGAAAGGCATACTGATACAAAGTTGGTTTCCAGCTGTGTTCTAAAACCACAGGCAGGTTAAGTGAGTTGCTCAGGATCACACAGTATACAAGTGTCAGCTGTGGGTTTCAAACCCAGCTCTGCTGAGTCTGCCAGTTCACAGATTAGTGCTTTAACCCTCTCTCTCTCTCCTCCTGCCTTGAAGTCAAGCATCTGTCACACTGCTCTTTTTTTCCTGGTTTAACACTGGCTGACCACCGTCCCCTGCTTCCTTTCCTCCATCCTCATCACCATCATCCTGTCATCACTCTCCCTTCACTTATCTAATGCTTTCTCTTTCCATATTTCTCACTACCAAGTGTCAACTGTTCGGTCTCCTTTTCTGTCCTTGTTCTGCTCTCTGGACTGATGTTTCTCTCCCAACTGGTTTCTCATTCTCACTCTCACTCTCATTATAAGCATGTCATGTTGGTGCCATGCAGCCTGCCTTGGCTACCTGTTTGGTGGTGTATCTGCATCATGATAAGCTTGTTAATGTATAGAGCCCTTCACAGTTTGGGCCTGGCTACCTGAAAGATCCCTGCCCTGTCTCCCTGTCTGCCCTCACTACTCCACCAAGGCTGGTTAGCTGGCATTCCCTCGCTCCAAGTGCAAGTGATCTGGGGACAGAGCTTTTGGAATGACTGCACTTATAATTTAGAATTCTTTGCTACACCATGTTTATTCTGTTCTCTTGGTGGATGCCTTTAAGGGAACTTTAAAATGTTGCCTTTTTAAATAAGTCTGCAGTTTAAGTTAATTTATTATAATTTTTTATTAATGTAACTTATGAAATATTTCTTTATATCCTATTGTTATATATGTATAACCCCCCGATGGGTGGGGTTTACCTTAATTTGGCCCCAGTTGTCTCCCTGGGTAATGCTGTGCCCCCCACTGGTCCCAGACTTGGTCTGCATCCTCTGTTTGCTCCTGCTGTCCCCATGTGCCCAGTTCATGTGTTCGGGACCGGAGGAACATGTTGAAGAAAACCGCCTGCTTGGCAGTTTTGCAAACATCACGCTGCTTAATGCACAAGCATTTAAGCAGAGCAGCCTACAGTAACGTGCGTGCTGGCTGTGACCAGCTCAAATGTTAAAGCAATATGGTGCTTGAAAAAGTAAAGCCACTCTGGCAGCCCTCTGGTGGTCCCCTTCATGTGCTCTGACCCCCATGACCTCACTAATGCTGTTTGGGAGTTCAGAGGCATGCTAGGGGTGAGGGGCAGAAAAAGAAAATAAAATCTTTAAGGGAGCAGTCTTAAGTGCTATTAAAATAAAGGGAGCCTGTGCCTTTAAGAGTAGATGTGGCTGCTATATGAATAGAAAGCCTACCTGCTGCATGGGGGGACAGTGCTATGGCACTAGGAATAGATGGGGAATCCCCTTACGAGCCCCACTCTGTCACTGGGCAGCAGGGCAGAGGGTCATCTAATGGACTGTGTGGGCAAATAACATTAAAACCATTTTGTTTGGCTGCAAAATAGAATTAAAGATGGGACTCTGTACTAACTGTTTACAGCAGCAGCCATATTTGTGATTTTTTTGACCCCAAGCTAGCCAGTCAGGATTTGAGGAGCCCAATGACCTGCAGCTATGGCACCTGGGTAGTGGGAATAAACTGTGCTCTTGCTGCCCATTCAAGCAACCACTGAGGCATCGAATGGGCCTCATACATATTAATATTAAATATGGACAGCTGTTTCAGACAATCAGAAGCTGCCATTTTCCCCTGAAACTCTGGGACAGCTTTCAGCTTGCGGCAGTTGGTGTCAGAGGCTCCCTGATGACAGGAGAGAGCTGTTCTAAGAGAGAGCAAGAAGGGTGCAAACCTGCTGCTAGTGGAAGAGAGCCAGAGGCCTAGCCAGGCCAATAAATCCAGTGAGCCCTCTCCAGCGTCCAATCTGACTGCTACCTGTGAACCTTTCCCTAGGTTTAATAAATTCAGAGACTATTCCAAACAGTCTTCTGTGGAGAAAACTGTTGAAAGCGTAAGCCAGTGGACCACAGCTTCACCCAAAAAGAATCAGAGCTGAGCCAAGCATGAACCCAAATCTGCATCATACCCAGACTATTCCAGAGACAGGTAAGAAGCCAGCTAGCCCTGATCCAGTGGAGTGGAACAGGGAACAGGAAGCCACAGATGCATGCTTGAGTGGGGGTGTACTCTTGAGTCATAGGGGAGACAGACCATAGGGTTGCGCCTGGGTTTGGGCTCCTGGGAACCAGCAAGCCATGTGTATTGCTACTGCTTCATATCGGTGAGTCAGAAAGACTGTTTTCCTGAGAAGTGGAGGCATGAGGGCCGTTGCCATAGAAGTGTGAGCCAGACAGGCTTAACTGTAATCCAAGTCTCCTGAATGGCTAGCCTACTGCAGTGTGGCTCCCTGCATCTTCTGACTGGCTATTCTGCTACAGTGTGCTACTGCCTGAGTCTTCTGAATTGTTCTCCTGCCCCTGAGAGCTGGTCTCAATGCTGTACATTCTTTGGAATCCAAGGGTCAAGTGAGTGCTGGTATTGCTGGCAAAACTTTCTATTTTTCCTGCTGGATTCCAATTGGGGTTTCCAGATTGTTTGAAACATTATAAGCAAGTTAGTTGGAATTTCATTCTTTATTGAATTTATGCTAGCAAGCTATAGCCTGTTGAGGGGTTAAATTGCAAGCTTGCTAAATTTCACCAAGTGCAGGACTGCAAGGTCCCAGGCAACTCTGCAATCAGGCTTACGATGGGACTGTGTCATAATGCCTAGGTACCCAGAGCCTAGCGTTTAACATTGCACTTGTGCTTATAGTTTTATTACTGGTACCAGTGGAGAGGTGGGCAAGTCTAATGTCTGCTGCTGTTTGGAGGTGTTGGCACAGTGGTTATTATTGTTGAATTGTTCAAAATTTCCATTTTTCTCTGCACTCCAATTACCCTTTCCTCAGTAATAAGCTGTTATTGTTGTTACTGTTTAAAATGGTCTCTGAGCACATTATTAGCTATAGTCAATAACTGTATGCAACATAGTGTTAAGTTGGTTTATGGTGTTCTGTTTGGGGGATGACTGGAAGAGGAGGTGAGGTACAGTATCCCAGGGGGCTATACCCTACAAAAAACTGTCTCACTGTATTTACTCTGGCAGGAGGCACCGTGCTATTATTTATTTTCTATTTGGAAAAGAACCCCCGGTCACCACCAGGAACAGAGCCCAGGCCCCTCAAGCTGTGTTGTGGTCATCAGGCAGTGGTAGTACCCATTGGTACACGGTGCCTGGGTTTCATATGATAGAGGATTGATGCGATTTTCAACTACTGCTTGTCCTCCCGCTTCACACATACTTTCATCTGCTGCTCTAGAGGACACCAGGGCTTTCAGAGGGAGTCTGCCTACCATATTTTGTTCTCCCTCCATCCTTTTTTTTTTATAATTAAGTAAACTTTATTAAAATTTTTCAACAAGAAACTATAAACAAGAAAAATGGTGCAATAAGAGGAATTAACCCCCCTCCCCCCCAAACATACAAAAAAACCCACAGTGCAATATAAACATGTACATTTCACAGGACACTCCCCAATCAAACCATCTACAAAAGCTGTAAACCACCCTCTCCTTCAATCCCCCTCCACCCCCATTTCCCCTCCCTCTCAAAGCATACTCATGACAAGCAGAACATCTTTAATGGATCTAGCTCCCACAAAAACAAGAAGACAAGGGCTCAGACAACAGAGCATTATCTCGAGGGGACTCAGTAGAGCCTCCAATTAATATCTCTACCTTACTAAGATGTCAACAAACCAACTCCCTTCCGAATACTCACAGTTGAGTACAAGGTGAAAATAGATTCCAACACCTCCATCCGCTCTTGTTTAAACTTCTCCCCAGACTGATAAAAGGGTATTTAGAGTTTCCCGCCATTTTTGGAATGTATCTTCCCTGAAGTGCATTCTCGCTATTTGCTGTTCAACTGCCAGGGACTGCATAACCTCCTTATACCACTCTCCAATGGATGGGGTGCTGTCCTTTAGTCAATGTCTGAGGATAACTGTTTTCACCACTAGGGAAACTAGTGAGATTTGTGCCCAGTGCTGTCAGATTAATGAGGTGGGAAAATCTACCAACAAACATCTCAGGAGTAAAAGCATCCTCTAGACCTAATAGAGGGTCTAGAGATGATTTATTTGCATTCCAAAAGGGCTGTATTTTTACACAGTCCCATAACATATGCTTTAAATTGCCCTCCGAAAGACTGCAACGGGAGCAGGTGGGAGTCTGGGATCTACCCATCTTATACAATTTGGCAGGGGTAAAGTACAGATTCAATATAATATGTAATTTCGTCCATCTGTAGCAGTCACGTTTCACCCACCTATATAAATTACTCCATACAGTTTGCCATTTTTGGGAAGTGTAATTCAAGTACAGTTTTTGCTGCCAGTAATAGCCAATCTGAGATAAAGAGTTAGGGTCTACTGACTGGAGGAGAGAGTACAGACCAGAAATCGGGTGAGGCAGGGAAGTTTTAACGCATAAGTTATCCAAAACCTCACTATCCGAATTCTGTCCTAGAAAATCCTGTCGAGCCTTAATTAACTGCAAGTATTTAAAACCATGCAATAGGGGAGGGCATATGTAGATTATGTATCTCCAATAGTCATCAACTGACCTTCGCTAATCAAGGATTCTACCAAGACCTCACCTAATTGGGAAAAAATGCTCTCGGAATAGGACAACACGCAATCTGGAAATGAGGGTTACCAAAAACTGGTTGTGAGAGAGCCATACTCCAGTCCACCTTAAAGAGGTTCTTAAGTTGAGCACAAGCCTTTAAGGACCAAAGTAAAGGGGGATGTTTGAGTTAGGGTGGCAAACTAAATGGCTTAAGGTATATCAAACTATTAACAGACACTGCCACTTTCTTACATAGACTAGCCTTTAATTGGAGCCAGAGGGGCTGGTAACCACCTGTAGGAAGGTCAACAGTCCTCCTACTCCATTGAACAACCACTTCAAACCATGCAGGACCTAATAATATAAAAAAAAGTCCAGCAGGCGAAGTCCCCCTTCTCTTTCAGCTGTGTCAGTAAGCATGACAAACCACTCCTCCCCTCCACAAAAACTGATTTAACAATCGTTGTAATTGCAAGAACCACGTTTTCGGTAGAAAAGGGCCTAGCATTTCCAGTGGGTATAACATCCTTGGTAGAAAGTTCATCTTTATAATACTCACCCATCCCCAAAGGGATTGTTCTCCCTCCATTCTGCCAGCGGACTTGCACCTGAGTGGAGCCCAGCTGCTTTTGTTCACTGGCAGCTAAGTTCACCAATCAGGTGGGTTTGAAGGTGAAACATCCCCTCCTTCTCCATTCTTCTCTGGAACAGTGCATGCAGCCTTCCATGTAGCAGCCCTTCCATGCAAAGAACCATAGCGCTAAGGATATTGATGAGTCTCCCTGGAGTCAGCTTGGGGTCAGCCATCGATCTCCCACTCTGCTGTCCTCATGTTCCTCTTGATTTCTACCTCACTACAAACCTGGACACTACTTGACTACCCTACTACAAGCTGATTGTACATCCAGTTATGGTGTGCTACTCTTAGACTTCCTCTGCTTACTCCCTCTGGCTGCAGTTCCCAAGACTTGGTGTACTCCAGCTTGCCATTTGTCTATCTGTGCTCATTACTAGTATATTACAGCTGTGTCACTTTTACCAGTTTTACTGAACTGCTGTCTGCTGCTTGTTGAACTTTGTCCTTGCTGCTGAATTGCTGCATGTAATGTGTTGTATCTTGTAGCCTACTGCTTCACATGTGTTGCTGCCTATTTGCTTTGCATTTTTTGGTTCATTAACTTAGTTTATTCACCGCATATGTGATTCCATTTAATATTATTGCATTGCTGTTCACTAGCCTGTTTTGGAGTTCTGTACTACAGTGGTGTTCTGATTACCATTGCGCTTTATTCAATCACAGTAGTCTCAGTATGGCCAATTACCTCCCTCTCCTCTTCAGCCATAATGTTCCTGGTCTTATTCTGTTTGCTTCATTCCCTCCCCCCTTCATCCTTCCAACTCTTCTCCCTTTCCCTCCAACTCCCTCCTCCTCCCTCACCCATACAACTCCCTTTCGCTCATCCTCCTCTCCACCCACACCACACCATTCTCTGCCTTCCATTTTCTCTTTCTCCCTTCCCCACCCTGGTCTCCTGCCTTCCCCCATCATTAACCTGGAGTTCCTTTACCATGTCCTCCTTTGACCTTACTACCCCTCCTCATGTTGCTCTCCTTCTCACTCCAAAGGGTAAAAAAGTCCTACTCATACTTCTCATTCTCCTACTCCTCCTCCTGTCTGGTAACATGGAGCCCAATTCTGGACCCCTCCTATCTCCCTTCCCCTCTGAGCCACCTCCAAGGGCCTCAGAGTCTTCCATCTAAACCCTAGGAGCCTGCTACTGAAACTTTACCTCCTCTGTTTGGCCACAATTACACTCACCTGCTGTCCTATGTATCACTGAGTCTTGGCTCTCCTTCAGGATTCCTGACCATAATCTGTCACTTGCTGATTACCATCTTTCCAGACAGAATAGGAGTAAATGTGGTGGAAAGATGGCCATTTACATTCACCAGAGTCTGACGTTCATCGTGGCCAGCAAGAAGGCTGTTGTCTCCTCCCCCGAATATCTTTTAGTCAATCTCTTTTTCCTCTTCTCAGTACCCATTTTCATTTGAGTTCTTTTCACCTCTCCTAAGATTTCTCACTCTTCCCTGGTAGACTCTCTTTCCACCATTGCTTCTTTTTCCTCCACAGGTGAACTCATCCTCTTTGGGGACTTCAGTATCAACTGGATTTGCCCATCCTCCAGACCTACCATTCACAAGATTGAGTCATTTAATTTGACACAGGTTATTTCAGAACCCACCCTGCTTAATCCCCACTCTGCTAACCATTCTCTTTTGGACTGGATTCTAATCTCCCCCCCTACCACCACCTTGTAGCTGCTGGTATTTTGCCAGATGCCTTTAGCGACCACTGTATGACCATCTGCATCAGAAAAAACTCTCAGTTCCTACTATTGCAGCTCCCCTTACTCACCTGCTTAACCTTTCCTTCACTTTCTGCACTGTTCCACAGTATTGGAAGATGGCCAAAATTATTCCTCTTCACAAAGGGTGTGACCCATCTTCTTCTGGTAGCTATCATCCCATCACCCTCCTCCCCTCACTAGCTAAACTGCAAGAGAAACTGGTCCACATCAGACTCTTTGATTTCTTTTTATCTGCTAATTTCCATCACCTTTCCAGTCTGGCTTCCAGAAGCATCATTCCACAATCTTACTGATGCCATCTTCTCTGGGAGGGACCAAGGGCTCATTACTACAGCAATTTTTGTTGATCTGGCCAAAGCCATCGACTCTGTGTCCCACCAGCTTCTCCTGGACAAGCTGAGAAATTCTGGCCTCTCTGCCCACCATAGGTACTAGAATTAGGGGTGCAGCAGCACCCTCTTGCTTGAAGTACAGTTCCCTATGGCTTCCTATAGAGGGTTTACAGTGTTGTTCAATGGCTTTCAGCACCCCCACTATAAAACTTGTTCCAATGCCACTGCTGCCTATCACTGTTGCTTGGTTCAATTCTTACTTAACTGACCATCTACAATCAGTGCAGGTTGGTGGTTCCCTCTCACCTCCCCTTCCTATCCAATCTGGGGTTCCACAGGGCTTCATCCTTGGACCCCTGCTTTTTTTCATCTTTCTCAATGACCTCCCTCCACCTGTGTAAACTCACATATACACATGTATGCCGATGACACAGTCCTTCCTCTGCAGGTGTAGAAAACCTGTTCCACTGAGACTTCAACAATGTCCTTCACTGGTTCCATTCTAACCAGCTTAGAGTTAGTAATAAAAAGACAATCTCCATGATCTTTGGTTCCAGTCAGAAACTAGCCAAACTCACTGTCCCCCCTGTCTTTACCACTCTGGATAGCAATCCACTTGAAGTGGTTCAGTCCTTTAAGTACCTGGGGGTGTGGTTGGCAGTAAGCTTGACTACTCAGCCCACAATGATGCCATCCATGTGAAGCTCCATCCCAAGCTTGGTGCCCTCTATTGTTACAAAGACTGCCTATCTCTGCATGTCCAAACTGATTACCAAAAGGTGCTCCTTGTCTTCGACAATGCAGATGTAGTCTATGGCTCTGCCCCCTCCACTTCCCTTGACAAACTGAATATCCTCCTTAACTCCTGCCATTTTGCATCTAACTCTCCTCCATGTACACATCATTGCTGGTTTTACTCCTCCCTTTCCATCCACCCTCTAGCATCTTGCTGACAGGCCCATTGTGCTTAGTTCATCTCCAAATATTGGTTCAATATCCTTCCTTCCTACTTCTCCTTGCTCCAATCATGAATCCCTCCTGCCTCCCACTCCCTCCGCTCTAGAGACCATCAAACTTTTGTCATTCCCCACCTACACTCCTCTGCTGGGCAGTCTGCATTGTCTTATAAGCTTCCTTCTGTCTGGAACAAACTCCCCTCCTCCCTCCATCTCTCCCCATCCTTTAACTCCTTCAAAAACTGCTGAAGCTTCAACCCCCATCCCCACTTATTCCTACTTCCCTGCTTCCGGTTACTTTTGAAGTCTTGATTTTAACCCATACAAATTTTTAGTCATGATTCTAAGCACTGCTAAAGTTCACTGCACTTTGTTTAATTGAGGAACATGCAGATTCTCTTTATTTAGTCTGACACATTTCTTGTCTGTCTGTCTGCTCAGATGTTGTTTTGCTATTGTCTGCTGTTGTTTTGCTCCATGTCCCCCATCCCCGGGTCACACCTGGAAATGAACGTCAGCTCAGTGAGCCTTTCCCAGTTATAAAGTTTTAACCAAATAAATGTTTCCCTGTATGGAACCCTTAACTATAGGGCTAGAGTACTATATAAACAAACCTGCTTTGCCTGTCCGCTCTTAAATCATTCATATTTGCTCAAGTCTCACTAGTCTGTTCTTTCACCCAGCCATTCACATTGATTTTGACCGGCCCATTACCTTCCCTAGGACACTAATGCACCCACACAACATTCCACTACCTTAGTAAATTGTTATTGTTCACACTGTAATTTTATTTTTGGCAAATTTGTGCCACTTCTTTAAAGGGACACTGTTAACCCCCTTTGGCCTCAAATTGTCCCTAGTTTAAAAGACATATTTTATAAGTGCTTACATTCTGTAGAGACTGCAGATGTAGCTGGTTGTTTGATTCTGATTCCATTTTTCTTTTTAAAAGTGAAAATCAGACTGCCAACCATACTGGTGTTCCTACACAAACATATGCTTGTGTACATTCCTTGAGCAATTCCTACTGCATTTTTTGGGGACTTGGGAACACCACCACACAGTTTAGCTACTCATGATGCAGTGGGAGGCCAGGAATCCAATGCCTCATGAGGGGCTGTACTATTTTGGAGTGTTCGTAATATTCAGGAAGTATGCAGTAATAGTTGATCAAGGATTTGAAGCAAAACAAGGTAGGGTATAGCTACACCATTACAATGCATTTCAGTTCTGCTAAGAAAAGAAGCAGATAAAACAACCAGCAACATCAGTGAATTTTAGAGAAGGTAAGCAATCATAAAGGTGGGTTTTCAACTAAAAATAATATGATGCAAAAAGGGCTGACAGTGTCCCTTTAATGTTTCCACTGTTAACGTGATTTAATGATATATTGTTATTAATGCACTACAGTACTGTACTTTTTCAAATATTTGAACCTTGCAGTATCTGAACCACTGAAGTAAAGGTAAATAAGGAGTCACTGGGCATCTGAACTATTGACAGATAGGGGCTGGAAATTTCTAATAACTTTGAATATCTTGGAATGTAATTGGACCTGTACCTGACCTTTAATATTTTCTGTATTACATCATTAAAACCTTAAAAAAAAGCTTGGTTTACTCTATAAAACTAGGAAATGATATAGCAACTTAACAGGAGGAGGAGGAGCTCTCTCTGATGAGGGGTTGTACAAGAACATGACCACCTCTGCAGAGAATTCACATAGATGTGTTGGCTACCATTGGAGGCTAGGCTGCGATACTCACTCCACTGCATGGTATTTATGGCCTCCAGTATTAGTAATCTAACTAGCCTGTCTGCTGTCTTAGCCCCCTTAAACACAGAATGTGGGCTAAGGTAGGAAATTAATCTCTCCTTCCACACCCTGCACATAAGAACTGACACAGTTCAATGTTCCTTCAACTAACTCCCTTCCACATCAACTAAGGGGGAACCAGACTCAGGGTATATGAACAGAATGACCCAGTTTTTGTTACCCCAACACAACACGAGTTTGGAAGCCAAACATGTGGGAGCCAACCTGATATGCCTTATGGTAGCTCAAGAACAAATCTTAATCCCAGTGTGGTGCACGTTACATAAATCCTAGAATGTTGTGAAAGCAGGGAAAGCAGATATTGGAAAAAACCCATACTATACCATTCAGTAGGTTTTATTTTAAGCAACACAGACTTGAAAAGAAAAGCTGCTATATATGCAGTTAAATACTTAAGCGACAATCTCTTTCAAATACATTTGTACCAGTGCACTCTCATTAGGAGAACACTGCGTTGCTGACAGTCTTTCGGCCTTTCTTTGAACAGTTCCATTTTGACTGATATCCTTAGTACAAGAGTCCCAGTTTCAGTTTGGCATATAACCACTTCAGTTAATGACAGTTTATACAGTCCTTAGCAAAACGTGCACACATTAGCCACTTGACGAACCCGCAGCCCCCCAGGTAAAATCTTACTCCCAGCCCTTTTAGTCTCTTGCCAGAGATGAGAAATTTGCTGGGGAGTTTATTTGGCATGGGCTTACAGTCATTGACAAACACTTGTTTTTATTTGGTCAGTGGGGGTGGGTGATGCTTGCTGGCATTCTCTCTCTCTCTTGCTCTCTCTCTCTCTAGTCCAATCCAGTGTAGATGTCTGGGAATGGAAGGAGTCCTTTTACTGAATGACTTGTTGCATCATGATTTTGAGGCATGGTAGATGGCACAGGATTTGATATATTGTTGTCTTTCTCCTAAGGTCCCATAACTTTGAATTGCTACTGATAAACTTGTTGTTGTAGATTGATCAATCAATCAATCTTTATTTAACCAGGTGAAACAACTTTGAGCAAGGGTCATTTACAAGCTGGGCCTGGACAAGGAAACAAACAGATCACAGCAGTTAAATACAACAAACACAGAATATATGGCAGACAAGTTATTAATGCAACACAGTAGTTCAATGTAGATACACTCCATGATAAGTGCGAAAAACATATCGTGTAGGTTAATAAGTGCCATCATGGTTATACAGGTTATATTGCAAATATAGTCTAGGTACTGTACTCAATAGAAATATCTGTGGCGTTTTGGTATTTGGTCTGCCATGGGACTCCTTACCTTCTCCAGTATTCTGCTTTCCCATCTGGTGCTTCTGCAGTAGTCAACTGTTTGTACCGAACAAACTGAATCGGATGCATAAAATAATAAACAAAATAAGGTTTATTCAGGAGCATAAGCAGAGACATCTCATCAGCACAAGGTACAGACTACTCTCTGGCTAGACAGAAAAGTGGGGTTTTCTAGCCCCTGCTGGAAAATAATTAGCATAACATGTGACCATGGCTGGCTGCCCATTACTGTTCTAGTTAAAGGGGCAGCAGCTAATCTTTAGCCTCATAGCTTAACTCTGTACTCCACATCACCCCAGGTACTGTAAATGTGAGTACCACTCGAGCAAGTAAAGACATTGTTATGCAAGAAACAACAGAATAAAAATGAGCAAACCCTTAGTAAACATTACTACCCGATTAACATTAATATGAACATTTCTCAATATCATGGATGAAATGATTAAGAAGACTTTTGATTAACTGATTGAAAACCACAATATTGGAGGCCAGTCAGTGTAATGCCGGGGGGACACCATGGCACTTGAGGTTGGCCATGCCACAAGCACTAAGTTGCGTGGAAGGGAAAGGAAAGGCAGGGAAGGGAAGCAGCACTTATTACCCAAATGCAATTCAATTTACTATAATGATTGGAAAAATATATCTTTTCCTAGATGTAAGACAGAAAAAAATGTTAGAGCAAAACAGTCATTTTAAAACCAATATGCATTGTTATGATACAGAAATGTACAGAATCACCACACTGAGTCCGAATAATAAAGTTCACTTGGTTCTGCAACTTTTATGGTCAGTTGGGACTGATGAGTGGGTGGCTTGAACTAGTTCTTGACAGGGTGTGGTCAGGTCACAAAAGAGGACCCAAGAGTTCTGAGCACTGTCAAACCCACACCATTTAACATGGTATGACCAAGTTCCATTAACGTACTTTTTGTGCAAAATCTTCTCAATCTGGTACACTGACTGTGGTACATGAGAGTCCTGAGAAGACGCAAGAGGCTGAGAAGTTCCAGAAAGTTCATCTGGTTGAGCAAGTAGAAAAGGATCTGGCAGATAAGTGTCTGGACCATGGAGTTCTGGTGAAACCGGAGCCAAATTGTCAGCAGGAAATTCAGTTTCTGAAAGTATTGCAGGATCCAGAGAAGCTTCATTACTTGGAGGACTGGGATCATCAGGGAGGGTATCATGCAAGAATCCATGCTTCAACCTGTTGATGAGAATTTAATTGTGTACCAGATTTCCATTTGACTTGTGGAGCAGGCAAACATGAACAGGGGGAAGCTTTTCCACAATATAGAATGGCCCAGTCCAGGGGTGAAGTAGTTTTTTGGTGGCGCCCGGAACAAGGACAGGTCAATACAAATATACAATGTCCCGAACAGAAAATGAAGGATTGTGAGACTTGGCTGCTGACATTTGTTACATTGCCGTTTTTCTCTGTCTCAGAGTGTCAATAGCAACACTTCTGGCAAGTTCAAGCTGTTCCAACATTGGGATGATGAAGGATGAAGCTGACTTTGGGACCTCTAGCAGTGAGACATCTTTGTCCAGAGGTGTTCTTGGTGACATCCATGCACTAGAAAAAATGGAGTATACGCTGTGCTGTCGACACAAGGGCTGGAGTTGTAAGCAAACTGAATTAAGGGAACAAAACAATCCCAAGTGTCGTGAGTCTCATCCAGGTACTTGGATAGTGTGTTAAGAATGGTCAGCATCATTCACTCACTTTGTCCATTGCACTGTGGATGGTAACTGGTTGTATGGGTCTTTTTGATGTCGAGAAGTTTGCAGGTTTCTCACACAATAGTTGAGAGGTAGTTAGTGCCTCTGTCTGAATGCAGGTACGCTGGGATACCATGATGGCAAATGATTGTATTGAGGAAGGCACTTGCCACTGTAGCAGCTTTAATGTCTTATAGTGAGATCAATTCCAAGTACTTAGGTAATCCACAAAAACAAGAATGTACTTGTTGCCAGAGTCAGGGCATGTAGGCGGGGGATCAAGAATGTCCATGCTGACTCTTTGGAAAGGTTCAGTGGCTACAGGCATTGGAATGACGTTTGCCTTTGTCAGTTTGGCAGGAGACTTTCTTTGGGAACAGGGCTGGCAGGATTTGACAAAACGGACAATGTCCATGTTCATGTGAGGCCAGAAGAAGTGAAGCCTTGTCTTTTTGAGAGTTCTATAGATTCCCATATGACCTCCGGAGAGTGAAGAGGCATGAATGGATTGAAGAACTTCGGAGACTAGAGAGACTGGTACAACTAACTGTACATGAGTTTTATCCATGTGATGACGCTTGCCTTCCTTGGTCCAAATGTGAAAAAGCACACCGTCATTGAGAAAATACTGTGACGCAAAGAACTGTACATCCTGGCGGGGTTTCTTTTGTTGAGGTAAAGTTCCAATATCGAGATATGTGATGATGTCTGTAAACTGAGGGTCAGTTCTTTGTTGAAGTTTAATCGTCGCCAGGGAGATATCGGTATTAGAGGTTGTAAGAAGCTCTTCAGCTGCTTGCTATAAGTGAGGATTGGTACTTTTCTCTGTAGAAGCAGTTGGTAGCAGCAAAGTAAGTTGAGGTGCTGTAGGAGTGTCCACAGAGAGCTCATCTGTGAAGTAGAAAGGAATAGCTTGCAGGCAGGTTTCTTCATGTGGAGAGGCTGCTGCGGAGGGATATCATCTCCAGCTCACAGCATTGGCATTGGAGTGAACTTGACCTGGTCAGTACTGAATCTCATAATTGTAGCCTTGCAGTATGGCAATCCATCGGGCAAACTTTCGTACTGGTTCCTTCATTTTGAACAACCATCTGAGGGCAGAGTGATCTACAATAGCAGTAAAGGAGGAGTAGCGAAGGTAACAGTCAAATTTCTTTATTGCAAAGACCACGGCTAGGCATTCTTCTTCTGTGATCCCATAGTTTTGCTCAGCTGAAGAAAGAGAATGCCCGGCATAGGAAACAACTCGTTCTGTTCCGTCTTGGATTTGACAAAGCGAAGCGCCCACTGCAAAAGAATTAGCATCTGTGTAAAGCGTGAATGGCTGGTCGAACCTGGGATAGGCCAATACCAGGGAAAAAATACGTTTTTCTTTCAAAGTTTCAAAGGCCTCTTTGCATTCGGAAGTCCATAAGTAGTCACGTCCCTTTTTTGTCAGAGCATACAGCGGAGCTGCAATCTTGGCATATTTGCAAATGAATTTCCTGTAGTAGCCAGACAAGTCCAGAAAAGCTCTAAGGTCTTTGAAGTTTGTAGGTTCTGGATAGTCTTTTACTGCAGAGAGCTTGTCTGGGTCTGGCAAGATGCCTTGTGAACTGACCACATGTCCCAGGTAATGGATTTGATACTGTGCAAAGCAACACTTCTCTGGCCAAAGATTTCAGTTTGACCTGCCTGAGACATTCAAACACCTCTTTGCGATGCTGGAGATGTTCTTGGAAAGTTCTGCTGAAGACGACAATATCACTGAGGTAAACTAGGCAAGATTTCCAAGACAGACCACATAATACAGCTTCCATGATGTGTTGAAATGTGGCCGGGCTGTTCTGAAGTCCCATAGGCAGACGTTTAATTTGGAAAAGTCCCAAGTGGCAGCACCAGGCTGTGTATGGGTGTGAAGCTGGATCAATAGTGACTTGGTAAAATCCACTCTGAAGATCTAGAGTGGTAAAGTAGGCTAAGCTGGCAGCACCAAGGCTCTGGGGATGTGTGTTCTGCACCCTGTAAGCATTGAGCTTTCTGTAATCCACCACAAACTGATACCCTTTGTCCTTCTTTACTACCAGCAAGCAAGGAGCACCCCAGGGACTTGTAGATTCCTCAATAATGTCCTGTTCAAGCATGTCCATGTTTAAGTCCTCTATGACTTATTTTTGCTTGTGTCCCACTTTGTAGGCTCTCTAACAAATTAGTTTTTGGTTGGGCTGCACCTCAATGGTGTGTTGCAGAATATCACAGCATCTGTGTTTGTTATCAGGCCTGAAAAAGAAATCTGAGTAGTTTTCCAGGAATTCCAGAAGTTCCTGTTTCTCTGTTGGACATGCTGGAAGTTTTGAGGCAGATAGACACTGACTGAAGGGCATTTCTTGTGATGTTTGGGTGGTTGTGATGGTACTGACAGGACAAATGTTAGTGGAACCAGGCTGAGGTTCATGCAGAAGCTGAAGCTGGTCCCCTGAAGATAGACAAACAAACGTTCCGATATTGTCACCCTTTGAGATGACCACTGGCTCGTCTGTGAAGTTGCAACATTTTTGTAATACTGAACCACTGTGCACAGCAGACAAGGTGTTCCCTGGAAGGAGACTTAAGGAGTGCAAAGCTGAGGATCCTGTGACGATGCCAACAACACCTCGGGGGAGTGGGTCACCTCGAATTTTGGCAATTAAAACCATCTCTGACTTAGGAGTTACAGTGACTGAGTCTATAGCTGTGAGTTGCCTCTGGGGATCTAGTGAAAGTTTGTTTGAGGCAAAGTCTAGGATGGCTTTGTGTGCTTTGAGAAAGTCCAGGCCAAGAATCATGCCTGGCTGAAGTTCAGGCATTAGGTATAATTTAATAGTAGCTTGCTGTGAGCCAAAGTGGAGCTTAAGATGGACCATTCCTGTAATTGGTACTGTACTAGTGCTTGCTGTGACAATGTACTTTAGGTCAGCTGTGGCAACAGTAGGTACATGATGAATAGCTGGATTGTGTAGTATATTGCTGTGGATAACAGAGATTTCTGCTCCGGAGTCAATCAAGGCATGCGTTGGCCAATTCCCAATTGTGACAGGGATGTAGTTTGCAAGGAGGGGTGACCTGATGACAGGAACTTTGGCTCCTTTAGACGAGACTGTGCCTGACTTAGCAGCTGGAGAGTGCAGTTTGTTTGAGTTTAAGTCAGTGGGGGCGGTCAGTGGCTTCCTTTTACTGCCAAACAAAAGCCTCTAGTTTGTTGGGCAGTGCTTGTTTCCCTGGTCCTGTGAATAGTTGCTAGCATTTTGCTGATTGTGCTGTGGTTGTTGCCTTTGGCTGTCTTGATTTCTGTGAAAGTTTTTCAGTTTGCAGCAGACCGCAGCAGTGTGACCCCTGAATCTGAACCACTGACAGGTCACTGGCTCCCATGAAGGTGGAGATGGCTCAGGTTGCTGTGGAGGTGGCTGCAGGACATTAACAGGAGTTGCAGGGGAAGCCTCAGTATTGGAATGTAAGCTGTTGACAGTTGAAATAAGCTTGTCAATCATTATTTGTTGCTGTTGGATGCAAGTAGCTAGTGCAGTCAATTGTGAGGACTGTGGCTCCTGAACAGTGGTAGGCCAGAGCATGAAAATAGACTCCTGGACTGACCGTACAGCTTGGATCATGTCCATCTAGATGGTTGGCTTTTGCTGGATAATGTATGTACAAAATTGCGGAGGCAGTCCCTGTACAAAGGCTGTGATCTGGTCTTTCTCTGATTTTTGTAGACGTTTATACCATGATTCAATGTCCACTATAAATGCCTCCAGTTATTCGCAGGGTTTCACAATGTGCTCCCATAGTTGCTGTTCTAACAACCAGGGTGGATGAGCTTGTAAGAAATGGTCCTTCAAGGTGGAATACAGGGTGACAGTGTCCCCTCTCATTTGATTTGGAAGGGCACTAAACCACAAGATGGCCATCCCTCTCAGGAGTAAGCGCATGGCATTGAAAATTCACAAGGGATCCATCCGACCATTGAAGTAGATCCAGGCCTGAAATTGCTTGAGCCAGTCAACAGCATCTTCATGAGGTAGTGCTGAGAAGGGTACTGGCTGTAAGATGGAGTGGACCTTTGAGTGTAGGGAAATAGCTTTAATATATGCAAGGTCATCCTGAATGACCTGCATAGTGGGCTTCCCTTGGGCTGAGATGGATGACTGGATGTCATGCTGAATAGTTTTAATTTTGAGACCCCATGCTCTCGAGGCAGGTGAAGCTGGAGCCCCGGAGCTTGTAGTGCTCTAGTTGGTGTCATCTTCAGACCTCATGGTTGGAGATAAGCCATGTGTCACTGAACAGAGGTCGTAGGAATGAGTAGGAGTGGTTGTCACGTACAGAACGCGACATCTTTGAAAGAAATAAATTGCTGTGAGAAAATATTTTTGTAGACAAAAGTACAGTTATTTGTAAGCAATGTTCATCAATGGATGTCTTAATAAACAATTTCCACTCTGTTTTGGTGTTGTCTGTTATTTAAATAAACTTTTATCACAAGATCAATTATTTAGTGTACTATCTCTTTAATTGCATAGACTTGCATTGACTTGTACTGGAAAACCATTCATTTGCATTGAAGTGATGTAATTTCAGTGCTTGGTTGTAGTGAGATAATACCACTAGGGGAGCAAGGTCACTGCAAATGTTACTGTTTGCTGGCAATAACCTGGAGGTTCTTTGCCACGAGATTGCTGTGCAGGGGTGTAGCCGGGAATTTTAAACTTGTACTCTAGGGAAGATGGAACTGTTGCCCCTTCCCCAAGTAAACACAAACTAAAACATGTGTTGCCCCACCACACACACACTGCTCCACCTCCATTTCATTCAAGAATATGTAGTAAGCCAATGATCCTAATAGAGTCACATTTTATTTTATCTAACACACACACACACACACACTGCAGATCAGACAGAAGTTAGCTGACTTTTAGTTACAGTGGTTAGGATACATAGTGATAAGCCTCTGTACCAGATCAAGGTAGCCAACCTTACAGAAGTCTATTCACACCAGCACTCATGCATACTTACTTGATTGGGTCACTGGTACAAGCATGGCATCTAATTTTGGCACTCACACATCTTCCAAAGATCATTCACAGACTCACACTAAAGCATCTAAGAAGGGGAAAAAACAGTTCTTCAGGTACATCAGGCTTTGTCATGTTTGTTGCCCTGGCCTAAGGCTCATGTTGCCCCTGGATTTTCCAGATTTTACTGTACTCAGCAGAGTACACTGAGTATGCCTGCTGACATTCATGGTACAGGGAGTGAAATGGTGATTTGCCAGGCTGTAGGCCATCTGTCCCCTTGAATTTTGGCAGGCTCTTCTGTGGTGAGTGGCATTTGCTGGGGAAAATGTCTATATCTTGTGGCAGCGTTTTATTTAGTTGAATATCGTGCTTCCCTTGTTTTGCAGCTTAAGCTTTGCAGTTGTCTCCTCAGTTTGAGAAACTGTGGCTTCAATTATTTTTTTTTTATATTGCTCTTGAATTTATACTGTGCCCTGCTGAAATTTTGCTGCACTTTGTTTTCTGCTGCCCCAAGTTTATTGGAACGGCCCCTGTGTAGTTGCTGTTGGTCTCCCAGGTTGCGGGAATTTCTATTCTACTTGTTTTGCTTTTTTGTTTGCTTTTTCTCTCTCTCTCTCTCTCTCTATCTCCCTGAAGCTTTGTTTATTATGGCCCATTTTTGTAGCGTGGCAGAGGGGAGAACAGCAGGGATCTGTGTGTGCAGCTGTTCAGAAGGAGCTATTGGAACTGCAGCGGGAGCCAGAGGAAGCCACGGTCCTTGTAGTTTGGGCCAGCTGACTGTTTGCTGTAGGTCCAAGCTCCGAGGGGAGCAGTGCTGCAGTGAGTCAGGGAGAATTTGGGACCACCTGGTTTCATGTTGGTGGCAGCCTGGAGGACTGCACGAGATTGTGAGCAGTTGCAGGAGCAGGAGGGCTGCAACTATGGCTACAGGGAGCAGAACTCCATTGCTGCAATTTGTGGCTGAGGGATGACAGAGTAGCAGTCCGTAGCACGGCTGTAATTAGGGCCGCCTTGGGTACCATCTTGGATTTGGTCTGGAGAGGTGAGGAGAGGTAGCTGTTTCTGGTCAGCAGGGCTGAGCTGCATTTTCTGTGGAGCGGCAGAACAGGAGAGCAAGGAGCGCACTTGGTGTGAGAGAGAAGCTGAGTCTTTTCCTCTGGGTAGTACTTGCGAAGCGGGCCCAGCTGAGTGGGGTTGTACTGACGTGATGTGGGGAAACAAGGCGGCTGATTACTAGGCCGAACTCCAGAAGCAGCAACAGGGATTTACTTGGAAAATTTGTGCGCCCTTTTGTTGGCTGATCCCTGCAGCAGATGGCAGTTTGGCAGGAGTTACTGTGGGACCAAGAGACAGTTTTGTTTTTGAAATTGGTGCCCTTTAGAAGGAGCTGAGTTTGTACAGGCCCTGCCACAATGTAGGAGCTGGGGTTTGCAGCATACAGCTCCATGGGGTTTATGGAGGCATAAAAATAACTTTATACTTTAGCTGAACAGACAGTGTCCCAAACTGAAGCACATATATATGTAAGGACATTTATATTTCCTGAGGCAGATTACAGGAGGCTTAAATTAACAGGATACAGTTTAGTTTAATTTTTCCTTTCTTTCTGCTGCCAAATTGATTTCTCTGAGTATGCAAACAGTTCAGGTACACTTGGTTGATGACTCTGGGGTACCCAATGAGACAAATAAGAGAGATGGGGGTCTGGGCAGAAGAAGGGCTGCATTCTCCACTATGTGTGGCATTTTGGTATTTGGTCTGCCACAGGATCCCTTACCTTCTCCAGTATTCTGCTTTCCCATCTGGTGCTTCTGCAGTAGTCGACTGTTGGTACCAAACGAATTGAGTCGGATGCATAAAATAATAAACAAAATAAGGTTTATTCAAGAGCATAAACAGAGACATCTCATCAGCACAAGTTACAGACTACTGTCTGGCTAGACAGGAAATTGGTTTTTCCTAGCTCCTGCTGGAAAATAATTAGCATAACATGTGACCATGGCTGGCTGCCCATTACTGTTCCTAGTTAAAGGGGTGTTAGCTAATATTTAGCCCCATAGATTAACTCTGTGCTCCACATATCTCAAACAGTTACAGCTGAGTGTAGGATAACTGGGGTGTGAGCTAAAAAAAAGATGACCCAATGATGGTGAGTACCTAGATTTTAAAAAGGTACTATACTCACCTTGGTGATGGTATCAGATGTTGAAAATGGTATCTTGATGGTATGGAATCAGATGTTAAAAATATCATAGAGTATGACATTGTTGGATGTTAATCAATACCATAGCTGATAGAATTAGATTTTGGGCAATACCATAATCTCTCTTGGGAAATGGTTGTATTTTTATAGAGTACATTTTACAGAGCAAACATTTTTCATCTCATGTCACCAGACATTAAGAAGACTAAACTGAATGTTGCTTACTTTTCAGCTAGAAACATTTGATAATTATGATTTTGCCATAGTTGACAAAACACAGTTTGAACTTTGTCCTAATTTATTACAACATACATTGGTTTCTTAACTAGAAATGCTAGGGGGCACTAGTGTTCCATTCACTTAAGTGTGTAACACAGTGATGTACTTCTTATAATAATAATAATAAACTTTATTTATCAAATGCCTTTGCAAAAGATCAAAGCACTGAACATGTAGATCAATAAAAACACGCATAAATAAATAACACCTACACTAACCAGATTCATAAAATCAAGTACATACAATCAGATATTCAGATTCAGCATAATAATCTACAGCGACATTGTATATTAAAATCCCATCAACTGACCTCGTCCGGGAAAGCTAGATTAAATAGATACGTGTTGAGGGCTGACTTAAAACTCTGGATGGTCAGGCACTCCCCCACCTGGCGAGGTAGAGAATTCCACAGGGTAGGGTATGCATACTCAAAAGATCGAGCCCTGTATGTCTTCAGGCGCACCCTAGGAATCTCTATCAATCCCTCATCAGTGGATCAGAGTGGTCAGGAGAGGCAGTCAGGGCAAAGGAGATCTTTCAGTTAGTGGGGTCCCTGTTCGTGTAGGGCTTTATAGGTCAGCAAGCCAATCTTGAAGGTGATACCCCACTGTACAGGCATCCAGTGCAGTTTGCAGAGCACAGGTATAATGTAGCTGGTCCTCAAAGTACCAATCACAAGCTTGGCTGCTGCATTCTGCACTAACTGCAAGCGATGAATATCAACCCCCGGTAGCCCTAGGTACAGGACATTGCAGTAGTCAAGGTGGGTGGTCACAAAAGTGTGGACCAAGGTTGAAAGATCATCAGGAGGAACCAGGTGCTTCACCCAGCAATATTTCTCAGATGGTAAAATGAGGTCTTGACAATGGCCGACACCTGAGATTTCAGGGTCAGACCATCATCAAAAATAACACCCTGGTTACGCACCTGATCTGAGGTAGCCAGCTGAGCATCCCCAAGCCAAAGTCCAGAAGGCTGTCCAGCCAACGAACCTGACACCTGACGATCTGGGTCTGCCACCTACACCTCAGTCTTGGCTGGATTCAACCTCAGCCAGCTGGCACTCATCCAGTCTTGGATCTTGGAGAGGCAATTGTTAAGTACCGAGACAGCATCCTCCTGCCCGGGTACAAAGGACATGCACAGCTGAATATCATCTCTATAGCAGTGAAAACTCAAGCTGTACCACCTAATGATGTTTCTGAATGGCAGCATATACACTGCAAACAACATGGGTGACAAAATGGAGCCCTGCAGAACCCCACAGGATAGGGGAAGAGCATTAGAGGAATAAATCCCAGTGATCACTTTCTGAGTCCTACCCTCAAGAAAAGATCTAAACCACCTGAGGACTGTACCAGATAGTCCACAGATGAACCGCAGGCACTCTAATAGCACACCATGGTCCACAGTGTCACATGCCACAAAGAGATCAAGGAAGACCTAGATGGAATGGGTCCTCTGATTTCTCACAATTAGATCATTTAGCACCCAGAAAAGGGCCATCTCAGTACTATGCCTCTTCCTGAATTCGGACAGGAGAGAATCATAAACAACGTGGGTAGTGAGATTGTCATCTAGCTGCAGTGCAGCTACATTCTCAATAACCTTGTCCACAAAAGGCAGGTTTGAGACAGGTTTGTAGCTGGTCGGACAGTCCAAGTCAAGGGAGGGCTTTTTCAGGAGTAGTCACACAACTGACTCCTTTAGGTGACCGGGAAAGATCCCCCTCTCCAGTGAACTCCAGATTATCTCGGCCAGGATTGGACCGATTTCATCAACACAAGTCACAAGTAGTCATGTGGGGCCCGGATCCAAACTACAGCTGGTTGGCTGCAAAGTCTGGATAATTCTTACAATGTCAATGAGTTCCAGCCAGCCAAAGTCGGTCCAAATAAACCGGGCACTTGTAACCTCCTACCGATCACCGCAACACCCCTTAGAGGGTGTTGGGCCAATCTCAGATCTGATGGTGGCAATCTTATCTGTGAAAAACCAAGCACACTCATCACACTTCTCTTGTGAAAAGGCTCCTCCAGGTTGAAGACAGATTGGATTGCACAATCTATCCATAGTCCGGAGGAGCTGAGCTGGTCAGTTTTGTGCAGCGACAATCTCCCTGGACAGGAATTCTGCCTTCTTACGGGTGATTGTTGATTGATACACTGTATAATGGTCCATCAATCTAAGCCTGTCAACCTCCATGCCAAATTTCCACCAGACCCTCTCTAACTTTCGCCCCACTCTCCTCAACTCCGTCAATGTCCCATCAAACCATTGGAACCTTGGGCAAACAGTGAGGGGGCGAATACAAATAGGAGCAATGGAATCCACGGCCTCTGTCACCACCTTACTATAGGCAAGTACCAGATCCCCTGGATCCATGCACTCACTTGACATGCTCAACAGGTCCAGCACTGCCATTAGGCCATCTGGGGTCACACGCTGCAAAGGGCACATACCCAGTGCTGCTAACTTGTCTGTTCCTAAACTAGGTTCGAGATGACATTGTATCCTTACACTAGTCAAAAACAAATTAGGAAAACAAGCATATCTCTACCTATCCTTGAATAGTTAATAGCTGGCAGAAAACCTAAACAGCCATTAACATTCTACGTAAATGATAGGCTTCAGCCATTTAGCAAAAATAGAGCAATAGTTGAAATAGTATTACTTCCATTATAAGTGAACCAGGCCTGTAATTCATGTTCAAACTCGACCTAAATATATATGATCTCAGATTTCCCACATATGCCCTCTCCTGGAATCACTAAGATGCTAAAATAGTCTTCATGATTACAACCTACTAAAATCGATACAAATTTAATATTAACCACATGTATTCCTGAGAACAGTTATCAGACACTTTCAAAACTGCAAAATGTAATATGCAACGTGTTTTACCATTTTGAATTTTTTCTCTAGTATTTCCTGACTAACCCATGAAGACAGGTGGCATGCAAGTTTCAGCCTGGTTGTATTAGTGCAGGTAATACTTTACTAGGCCCATCACTAGCAATTTCATCTAGGACAAAGCACAAAGGAATTCTTTCGGTATTTAACATTGGCATGGTGTGGTAAGGCCCAATGACAGAAAACAAACAAACAAAAAACTTTTTTCAGTGTACTCTGTGTAGATGTTCTCTACCTTACTTAAGAGCTTTGTTAACTTACACTATAACTAGTACATTGGCTACACCATTAACATGGAACTATACTAACATTGTGGTCAGTTACATCCCCGTCGACAAAATCGACAGTTGCCTGACAGGTTGCTGTGCCGGTGTACCTGAGACGGGGCACACTGTCTGCCGGTCCTACACGAATAAACTGTGATTCAGAGTTGATAATCAAAAGTATAGGGGTGCGTAGAGAGAGCCCCCACATGGGGTTTAGGGACAAAGCCCCAATGAAAAACAGACCGGATGTTAACTGTGATTTATGTCGACTGCAATTTGTGGTCGACATAAATCCTGTCGCTGTGATGCAGTTCGACGAAAGTGTTGTCGAACCGGCATCGTAGAGCCGTGCTTAGCCACCTGGGGGTTAGTAGTCAAGGTGCCAGAGCAAACCTTGACTGTAGCCTTTACAACAGTGACCAGCACTGGAGTCAAGTTCTAAGGCTGAATTTGTTTAGCACATGGTCAACTGTTGTAGTATCTGTGCATTTGTCAGTAAACTGATAATATAGTTGCAGAATCCTGAGGTCACTTCGTAGGAGTTCTGGAATTCAGGAAGGCCTGAATCAATAATCCCTTGAGAGCAGAGGCCCTCTAGATGTCTTTATAGGTCTAAATAGTTCCTCTCTTATGGACTTCCAATTTGGGGCAACTGCACCTGCTTCTTGTGAGCTACTTTCACAGTCCAGATGTTATGTTAGACATCCACAGCTATAAAATACCTTAGTTTCTGCTAGCTTGGCAAGACTCTGATAAATGCAGGCCATATATAGCTAACCTCCATTTACCCGTGTGTTTAATTGTCCTTCCCAGAAAGTACAGGCTTTCCTGTACCACTGGTGAGTAGTTAGGAAAATATGGGGTTGCTGCATATAGACTGTCTTAGAATGGGGGAAGGTGTTAACTGTAACTGCATTAATTCTTGTAACCCCAGTAATTCTTGTTTGTCACAATTTAGGATATCCACACACATGCCCTCTCCTGGATATTTGATGATCTCTTTTTTGACTGCAGAGAGCCAGTGAACTGTAATGACTTTTACTGAGACCATCTGACTTACTTTTCACCAGGAATAATCTGCAATCATTGACCCAGTAGGACTTGGGAGTGGTCAAAACCTTGTGGGAAAGCATGGTTGTGAATATCCCTTTTGCCCTGTTGCCTCTGGATGTATTTCAGATAGCAGGCCCACCACTGGAATAGTCGGTGGGGAGGGGGGGCAAATTTAGGGAAGGTGATATCTGTCACAATATACAAACTTAGTCTGGTCCTTAGCACTATTTACCTTGTGCCAGGGTTATCTACCAGGACAAAATAGGTTTCCCCTTGTAACATCTGTGAATGACCTTATGTCTAGGGCAGAGGAATAAACCTGACCAAAAAAAGTACATGGTGGAATAAAGGAGTACCATTGAGGTATAGCACATGTCCTCTTAATACTTGTTTCCTAAAAGGAAAATTCCCAGCTTTACTTTGGTTGCCACTGCATTGTGATCACTTGCCACTTAGCATGCATTGAGTATACATCCATTAAAGTTTTAGTATATAGACTCAAAAAACTTCTATTGTTATTACTTTTCTGTTCTGGGAATGTGAAATTAAATCATGACCCCCCCCAACCCAGACCTATGCACCCTCTGAGCCAATGCAACAAAAATGACTGAAATTCCTACATGTTAATGCATGTAGCCTACTCAAAAAAGCTCAACTTGATACAGGCATGGGTCTGCCATACAAAGCCTGATGTCCTAGTGATTTCAGAAACATGGCTAAGAAGTTCCACTTCTAATCATGAAATAAATATCCCTTCATACACTGTCTTCAGGTCTGACCAGCCTACCAGGGAGGGGGAGTCACAATTAAAATTTGAATGCCTTACATTAAAGGTCTCCTTGTCCCGAAAAGACTCCATATACATTATAGGGTTCTGTAGACCTCCTGCAGGGGGACTTCAGATTCTACCCCACCTCCGTACCGTCTTGGATGCCGCAGCACAGAAGCTATCATTCTGGGTGATTTTAACCTAGATTGGTACTCCTCGAGCTCTAAACCCTTAAAAGATCTATGTGACACCTATGGCCTTACACAGCTTGTTACTGAGCACACATGTCCTAATATCAAAAATCCGGCAAAGAGTACCTTCCTTGACTTAATTCTTGTAAATAAAACTTACAAAATCTCACACATCGGGGTGTTCCACAATGGCATCAGTGACCACAGGTTCATTGCATGTGTGAGGACCATACCAAAGCCTACATCTGCAACCAGATTTGTTTATAAAAGGAATCTCTGCAGTTTAAATTGTGCTGATTTCCTGACCGGAATGAACCATATAAATGGCAGGAATTCTACCTTGCTCCTACAATCACAGAGGTTTGTACCCTCTTTCAGAAAATCGTTCTGAGTGTAAGTGATAAACACGCCCCCTTAGTGAAAATAAAAACAAGAAATAGGACTTGCCACTGGTTCACCAGATTGCTAAAAACATCAATACATACCAGAGATGCACTATGGGAAATGGCTTGATAAACCAAGCTAGCATCCAATTGGACAGTCTTCAGGGCAGCTAGGAATCAATGTAAAAACCTTGTAAGGACCGCTAAAGTGGAGTATTTCAAAAAAGGCATTGGATTTCTCAAAAAACAATGCAGCTAAATTCTGGTAAATTTTAAGGGAAATTGAAGTACCCAGCTCATCTCCATCCCTGTCCACCAGGATTGCCTCTGATGGCAACAAATTTACAAACAAACATCATATATAAGAGCAGCTAAACAGTCACTTCACCACCGCAGGGCTTGCCTTTGACACATCTCCAGCAAGCAATTTTCCCGTTCAGCCCCTCCCACCGACCCCCCACCGGCCACCCTCCCTAGCAACCTACAACCCCAAAATTTTAGCTTCAGCCCTATCACTTTTAAACACCACACAACATAGTCTGGTGCACCGTCAAGAATTATTGTAAACTGTGCTGTTGTTTTGAATGTAATTATGAAGTGTTGAGAATTGTTTAAACTGTGCTGTTATTTTGATGAGGAACCTTTGCAAATGAGCATCTTGCTCAAAGATGTGCATCCGAGTAATAAAATAAATTAAAAAAAAAATAAACAGGTTGAGGACCTTTTAATCTCCCTAGACACCAAAAAAGTGCTGGTGCTGATCAGCTTGAACCCCTATTTCTTAAACTGGGACACCATTACCTAACAGCACCTATCACCTATCTATTCAATCTGCCTCTCATACAAGGTGTCCTTCCATCCTCCTGGAAAATAGCACATTTAATTCCCCTTTTCAAGTCTGGCAGTCTCTGTGACCTCAATAACTATCGGCTCATAAGCATCCTTACCTACATAAGGGACTTCCTATCCTGGAGGTCCAGCACCTTTTTCCTTTGCTTGCTTGCTATAATCAACTGTGCCTCTTCTATCTCTTTTTTTTTTTCATTCACTTTTTATTGAAATTTTAAGTTACACAGAGGCGATGAACAACCCATGAGCAACCATATACAGTGTGCATTCATTACAATCAAAAGGTCATATCATACCAGATCACACTCTTAAAAGAGCCTCCATGAACCCTTTCCCTCCCACCCAAACCTCCTCCCCAGTCCCCTCCCCACACCCCAAAACAAACCCCGGACACATTGTGTTGTTTCATACCCAATTAAACTGGGTTCCAAGGCACACAGTTAACCTGAGGTTATTGACAAACGGGACCAAATTTTCAAACGAGGCAATTGGTCCCTCTGGATAGCTATTCTTCTTTCAATCCTAAGAGAAGCTAACATTTCTGATAGCCATTCTGAATAAGAGATTATAATGGAATCCTTCCAATGTTTAAGCACGAGCCTTTTAACTGTAATGGAGATCAAAGAGATGTAAAACTTTCTAAGAGTAACTGGAAAATCTGACATACTACCTAGAAGACACACCTCTGGACTAAACATCTCCTGTAAGCCCAACAAGGGGCTAGACTTATCTCTAATGGCAGACCATAATGGGGTAACTTTTGGACAATGCCAAAAATGTGTAAAAGATCACCTCGCTGGGTTTACACACCTGTCACAATTGGGTTCGGCCTCACCTTTAATTTGATAGTTTCTGGGAGAATAATACATATTATGCAATATCTTGAATTGTGTCAATTTGAGAGAGTCCTGTTTCAAAAATTGTGACAATTATTCCAAATCTGTAACCAATCAAAAGTTACATTGGGAAAAGCCCTAGACCAGTAAGATGAAGGGACAAAACTATCCTTAAAGGCCCACTGAAGTAATACAGTAAATTTTCGAAACTGCATAAGAGGGGCCCCTTATTAAGGGTAGTACTGTCCCAAAAAATCTATTGGATGAGGAGAGCCCATTCATACTTAATTTCTGGACTAAAAAGGTAGTGCAACTGAAACACCTTGTAACTTTCTTTGATGGCAAATTAAGTCTTTGAGTATCTGTAAAGTTGCAAGGCTTACCCTCTTCGCCTAAAAATCCCTTAATCTATTCTCTCCAAATTGGGTAACCAATTGCTAGCAATAGGCTTTTACCTATCAACCAGTGAGGGTTCCCACCATGGGTTGATAACCATCTTTATACAAGTCATACTTCAAAAGCCGCAGAGTTGGTTGTGAATCCTCAAAGAGACACCTATAGGGGCGTTTGCAAGGGAGTTAACCTCAAAGGAGTAAATAACAAGGCTTCAGGCCTAAGACCCATTTTTTAATTAAGTCAATTTCAATTTAACCCAGAGAGGTATATATGCTTTACTATTAGAAGATGTGTAAGCACTGGTCCATCTACCATACTTGTTTATCTGAGCGCCCAATAATAGAGAGCAAAATGAGGTAACCTCAACCCACCTTGAGATTTAGGCGCCAAGCATTTTGATTATGACATTCTTGCCTTCTTAAAGTTCCAGATGAAATCAGCTATTAATTTATGGAGTCTATTAAACCACGCCAAAGGGACCCAAACATTGAGCATAGAAATGGGGTAAAAAATCCTGGGGAAAACATTCATTTTGACTACATTTATCCTGCCCCAAAGCGATAAAGGGAACTGTGCCCATCTCTTCATATCTAACTCTATATTCTTAATGTGCCTCTTCTATCTCTGTTATGTAAAGAGTCACCAACTCTTCTACCATTACTGAAATTTACGTTCTATATCATTTCTGTACGCACTCATGTAAAAAAAAAAACAGTTTTCTTTCTCATACTGGACATATGGTCATACTGAAGGAGAGGCTGGGGATGTTCTTGGAGGGCCAGGGATACCAGGATGATCAGCAGCATGGCTTTGTCATGGGCAGATCATGTCAGACTAACCTTGTGGAGTTCTACGCTTGGGTGATGGCAGCACTGGATCATGGTAGACCAGTGGATGTCCTCTTTCTAGACTTCAGCAAGACGTTTAACTCGATGGCTCATGCTAAGCTGCTGGATAGGTTGAGGGAGATGGGGGAACAGATGGTGAGCTGGATTGGAAACTGGCTATCTGGATGCACCCAGAGGGTTGTGGTTGGGGGGGAGGTCTAATCTCCTAGGATGGTCATTAGTGGGGTCCCACAGAGATCGGTTCTCAGGCCAATCCTGTTTAATGTCTACGTCTCTGACATCAGAGGAGGTATCAGGAGTGAAATGAGCCTCTTTGCAGAATACTCAAAGCTGGGGGTGGCCCTGGTGGATAGGGAAGAAGGTAGACTAGCCCTGCAAGGGGATCTGGAGGCCCTGGAGGCCCTGGAGAGGTGGACCTGTACCAGGAGGCAAAACTTTAACATAGCAAAATGCAGGATTCTTCGCCTGGGGCCAAGAAACTCGGGTCATGTATGCACCCTAGGGGGATACACTGCAGGTTTTGAGTGGGGAAAAGGATCTGGGGGTGGTGGTGGATGCTAAAATAAACAACTCTGAGCAATTTAAGAGGGCAGCAGCCAGGGCAAATAAGATGCTAGGTTGCATCACCAGGGGGATAACCTCAAGAAGCAGGGAAGTGATTCTCCCCCTGTATAATGGCCTGGTCAGACCACATCTTGAGTACTGCATGCAGTTTTGGTGTCCACACTTAAAAAAGAACATTGCATTAATGGAGAGGGTTCAGAGGAGGGCAACTGAAATGATATGGGGTCTTAGCGATAGGTCCTACGGGGGAGGCTTGAGGAGCTAAACCTGTATTCACTGGAGGAGAGGAGGGACAGAGGGACATGATAGAGGTCTTCAAGTATCTAAAGGGGGTACAAAGGGTAAATCCAAATAGGATTTTCCAGTGGAAGGAAGGAGGGAGAGGCCTCAAGGGGACACAGTTGGAGGTTGGAGGGGGGGAGGATCGGGGGGGGAGAGAGAGAGAGGAAGGAGGCGTTATTTCATGGAGAGGCTGGTAGAACTGTGGAATGCACTGCCCGAGGAGCTGGTGGGGGTAGTTACTGTGGAGGGTTTCAAGAGAGGCTGGGACAGGTGTAAGGGGAGGGAGAAGCTGAGTAATGTCTACCATGAGGGGGGTATCTGGGAGGGGCAGGGAGATCCTGGGGGAGGCGAGGAGGGTGAAAACAGTGCCTGCCATGAGCACTGAATCTCGAGCAGACTCAATAGACCATGAGGCCTATTCTGCTGCCATTTTAATATGGTAGTACTCTGTACTGTATAGTACATGTCATATAAATATGGTTTTACTGTGCAGAATATGGTGCTGCTGTAAATGCCTGTTATTTCTTGTCATTGCTCCACTCTGGCACAAATGTATTTAATAGTGTACATACTTGGATATATATCTTCCGTGTCTTTCTGCCATTCATTTTTTTGTTTTACCCCTCCATCGCACCTGGAAACAAGCCTTGGCTCAGTGTGCCTTTCCCAGTTATCAACTTTTAAATAAACAAAAAAATAAATATCGCTGCTACCTATTTTATCTAAATTACTTGGAAAGTTAATTAATATGCAGATAAGACAACACCTGGACTCCTCTAACATCCTCGGTCTTCTACAGTCAGGTTTTAGGTGAAATCACAGCATGGTATCCTCTCTGGCTAAGGTGACCCATGAATGGCAAACCGTGCTAGACACTAAAAATCATATCAGCACAGTCTTCTTGGATCTGAATAAGGCCTTTGACACTGTGGACCACATATTACTACTCATCAGTTAAAATACATTGGCCTAGACACCAATTCTATTAGTTGGTTCTTGAGTTACTTAATAGGTAAACAGCAAGAAGTGAAAGCACAAGGTGACCTCTCCCGCCATAAACCCTGATGAGAGGTGTTCCTCAGGAATCCTTACTGGGACCCTTATTATTTGTAATCTACATCAATAACATCGATTTAAACATCAAGACAGCTAAC
The DNA here is from genome assembly GCA_016271365.2 of Neoceratodus forsteri. Taxonomy (NCBI): domain Eukaryota; kingdom Metazoa; phylum Chordata; order Ceratodontiformes; family Ceratodontidae; genus Neoceratodus; species Neoceratodus forsteri. Next base: position 1,026,762,925 of record CM028131.1, on the reverse strand, counting down.
GTTCATCTCTTTGCTGACAATACAGTATTGTATGGTGCCAGGCCTTCCCTTGAGTTTGCCTGCACAGAACTGTAACAAGACTTTAACCTGCTTCAGCAAAACCTCTATCATTTGAAATTGCTGCTTAACATGAAAAAAACAAAGGTTATGCTTCTTTTCCCCCATGACCACATCATAAGTGTATCTTTTACGAGTCCCATCCATCAGATTATGACCCTTCTTGGTGAGTGGCTTGAGGTAGTCGACAAATTTAAATATCTGGGGGTTTGGCTTGACCGCTGTGTACCGGCTGTAACCCACATTGAAGAACTGTCCAAAAAACTAAAACAGAGGCTAGGTCTATTTTTTAGAATTAGGAATTTACTTAGCCATGAAGCAAAAATAAGGCTGGTCCAAACTACTTTCCTTCCTCTCACTGATTATGCTGACTTTCTCTATAGTCATTGTACCAAAGCAGATCTTGCCAAGCTGGATATACTTTATCACATAGTGCTAAAATTAAGCACTAATGCACCCTTTAGAACTCACCATTGTTCTCTTTATACCCAGCTAAGTTGGACCTTGCTACATATCAGAAGATTAAAAAAATGCCACATTATGGTCCTATAGAGCTATTACAAATAAACTCCGTCCCTGTATCTCTGAACTCTTTAAGCGTACACCATGTTTTTGTTCACTGAGGAGATATTCCTATTTGCTGCTAGGCATACTTAGGTTAAGATCCCATTATGGCAAAGCAGCAGTCAGCCATGCTCTCCTATCCATCTGGAATACACTATAGAATTTTTTGAAACTCACCAAAATTATTGGCCTGTGGACCTTTAAATCCATGTTGGACTGTTCTTTGTAGGAGGTATGCAACTGTCATATATAAGTAGCCTACAAATCTCCTGGAGGATGACTGCCTTGTATTGTATCATCCACTTTAGTACTTGATGACGTGTACCTAGCCTTGTTGGATTGAATTATATATCCTCTTACCCTTCTCTTTCCCTTTCTCCAAACAATTATGTATTATTCTCTGCAGTTAGCTTTAGCCCAATATGTTTTTTTTCTGTTTTATAGACCTTATACTGAAATGTTTTTCTTTCATATTTGCCTTGTTATTGCACTCAAACATTGTATGTTGTGAAATGTTCTTCCACTGATTGAAATGTCCTTCCTTCAGTTGTCATGTAAGCTAAACTATCCGTTCAGAAATGCCTACTGTAATGCTCCCAAATAATGTATGTATTGTAGTGTCTTTCCTATGTTGAGTCCCTCTAGGACCACCTTATAGGAGAGCTTGCTCAATGGTGTTATTCCTGGTAAAACAAAATTGATTCATTGATTGATAGTAGGTTTTGCTCTTATTAATACCTAATGCAAATTAGGAGGCAGTATAGCGCAGTGGTCTAAGGCTCTGAGCTGCAAATCTGGTGACATCCAGCAGACCAGACCTGGGTTTGAATCCCACAGCTTCCACTTGCATACTGTGTGACCCTGAGCAAGTCACTTAACCTCCTTGTGCTCCCAGGTTGCTCCTGTAAAAAAGCTTCCAGCTTAGTGTGCTGTACCTGGTTAAACAACTAAATTAATTAGGGGAGGGGAGTCACCATTCAGGTATGTGTAAACCTCCCAACTGCATGTTTATGAAGACATTTCTTCACCAGGATGCCCATTTTTCAGGAGGAAACGTTCACCATTCCTCTCAATCACATACAGCATGTGTCATGATTATGTTGCCATTAGCAAAACTCCAAAGCCATAAAAATTACTTGTCAGTTATCTGACCTGCATACTCTAGGCGCAGTCTTAAGAAAAAAAAAATACTGTGTGTAGTCACTGCTACAGCAGGGTGTGAACATTCCAATTCCCATGCACCTGAGTCATTACTATGTAATACCCCAATGTTAGGTGTCCCCAGTGTCTCCCAGCAGTCCTCAGTCTCCCCAGATCTCCAGTAGGTTAAGTGGCAGGGTGGGGCGGTAAACATAGTGCAGGAGATCTTGTAAAAAGAAAACTGCAGCCTGCAGTTTTAAAACAAAAGTTTTTTTTTTTCTGTTTGCTGCAGCCTGCCCAGCTATGGCACGAGCCCATGCGATCTCAAGCCCTTCTCCCACTGGGCAGCTGCTTGCCTCGCTGGTCGCTAGGGACTCAGCATCCTGAAAACCAGGGAAGGCTCCAAAGTGGCCAGTAATGGCCATTTTTTAAAATTCAAGTGTGGCCAGAGGCAGCAGTGGTCAGGAGAGTGCTGTCAGACACCCCAACGAAGAAAAAGAAAGGTTTTGCGGCAAAGAGAGAGAGAATGCAGGGATGTAAGGTAACTGTGAAGGGTGAAGTGTAACTGCAGTTCTCCTCTCATCCCTGTGGCAGCTCCAAGTGTTCTGGTGGGTTGAGAGCAACACTCGACCATGGTGTGGGTTCAGTTGCCCTGTTTGATTGTTTTTTTTAATTATAAAAGTTAATCCCATCCCTCATCAGTGGTGCCCACAAGCGGGGCCGCATCTACCGGCAGCCAGAGCTGGGCCAGCAGAGGGAGCATCGGGAGCAGCAAGGCCCCCCTTGTAGTCACCCTCTTACCACCTGTCTCCAGTATCAGCACCATCCAGCCACAGCATCTTCTCCCTCCACCTCCTCCTCTCTCCAGCTTCTCCCAGAGTCAGAGCGGTGAGTCGGCAGCAGCACCAGTGGGCAGGTACTGACCACCAGAACTTATTAATTTTTGAAATAAAATGTTTATCCTGTGCTGGAGGGTGCATCGAGGGACAGCCAGTTGGGGAAAAGCAGGGCCCCTTCATGAAGGACCACCTGAGGGCAGGGCTATTTAAATTATTAAAATTATCTCCAGTAAGGGAGCAATAGGAGAGGGGTGGGATATATTTAAATTAAGCTCCCAAGAGGCGGAGCTAGGACCAGATGGCCCAGAATAAATAAATGAATAAATAAACCAGGAAAGCTGCAGCCAGGGGCAGGGCAAAGCCCCATTTTAGAGCCATTCAAGCCGGGGGGGGCTAGTAGACAGGTCTAGTTAGACCAATGTTTGTTTTTATCCAAAGCTATAAGTAAAGGGCCAGTCAGGACAAGGAGGGCACAGACAGAGTGGTAGCCACACTAGCCAGGTGGGCTAGTGGAGTAGGGGCCAAGTAGTCCAAACATTTTCCTGTACTGTTGTCCTAATTCTGTTCAGTTTATCCAGCTCTGGGTGGGCTGGCTAGGAAAAGTAAGCCCTAGATTAAAGGAATAGCACCCCAGAGTGGAGAAAGTTGGCCAGTAGCCGAGGCCACTAGTAGCCAAACCACAGCCAGTAGTTAGGAAGTGCAAAATTCTGCTTTTTTTAAAATGCAGTCTGGTGTCAGCTTCAACCAGGAGCAAGGGAAGGAGAGTGGATAATGGTTGGCCACTCCAGCAGCATAGTAGCCTCAGCCTGAGTCAAGGGCTAGTAACCTGTGTGGCGCCTAATAGCCCCCTAGAAAGGGAGGGACAGTCGGCAAGGGATCCTTAGTGTGCCAGCTATCCAGATTACACTCAACCTATATAATTCTTCTAGTCAGAAAAATCATGGAACTCACCCCAGGCATATAAAATAACTGCAGTCCACACTTAGAATAGGTGCAAAAAATTCAGCAGTTTACTGAGAACTGAGCAAATAGAGCAGTGTACCTCACACAGGAGGTGAAAAGACCAACTTTTCAATCCTTCGGTCTTTTTCAAAGTGTGCTCCCTCTAGAGGTGCCTTAAATTTATACACATGGTAAAAGGTCCATTAGGGACAAAACCCTTGATGGAAAAATTATTTTATTTTTATTATCAAGAATTTATTTCTTTTTAATTACCACTATTATTTTATCTGATTTTATATGGTATTAAGATGGGAAATGTTTACTCTAATTTCTGGTTAAAGTTACTGTTGATTAAATCTTAACAACATTAAAATGGAGGAATGATGCCATTTAAAATGGAGACAGTTTCTTAGTTCAGAAAAAAATGGTCTTAAAGAGGCTGTTTTAAATTTCAAGGCTCTGTGCTCTACCTGTAGAACAGAGATAAGATGGGGCCTAACTGACATGTCCCACATTCCAGGAATATTTCAGTCCTAACTAGAGTCAGATATCCATGACTACAATCAGATAGGAGGTCATGTGACTAGCACAGCATGGCCTTGTCTAAAAAAAGAGCGAAGTTTAAAAGTTCCATTACTTTACATTCGAATAAGAAGTTTTATTCCTAGTTTAAAGATGCAATGCACTGCCGTCATGAAAATTGGACAGTTATTGGATACTAGCATGATGAATAAGCTTACTAATTTTCATGACTGCAGGACCAAAGGTTCAGGAGTTATAATTAAAACTTATTTAATATCATTTTATTATTAGGAAACTAAACAAATCTAGGATCTCCTGATAGCTCATGTCTTAAAAAGTCTAAGAAAATGACTCAAATCTATATTTTGTTGCTATAGAGAGAAATACTGTCTAAAAGTTTATAGTAAACTAACTTTTCTGACAGTGATTTATTACTTTTCCTTGGAGAACAAAGAACCTATGTGTTTCTACAAAAAAGTAATGTTTTAAAGACTTTAAGAATGGATTTTTCTTTCAAGTTTTATATCATTCTGTTGCTTAGAATACTTAGAGCAAGACTATCATTTTATGTTAAGCAGTTTTATTGAAATTATGAAGTCATAACCTTAATAGCGTAACTTAAAATGTATCCATGCTACAAATTTTAGACTTCTTCCAAAACAATTTGCTTAAGACAAAATGCCTGATTATGTAAATTTAATGTTTAAATTAGGTTAAATCAGAATTTTATTAAGGAAAATAATTTTGAACTAAAAACAAGTCTGAAGAAAAAAGGGGATGTCTTAAGAGGCATGTCTGTAGGTTGTCATTTATCTTCTGGGATGTTCTACCTTTCTAGTGACTCAGGCCAATCAAAATCTGGTGATGTTATCACCAGGGCAATTTTATATTAGTGAATTTGTCTGGTCTCACCTCAGTCTGGACCAAAATATTGATGCAAAAAGACATATGTTAGTTTAACTAAGAATTGTAATGGCTTTATGCTGTAGCTAGGCCAAAGAACTTTGAGCCATGCCTGTTTGGAATGCAGGGACCAGCCTTAGGATAGCTAAAAGCATATGCAATGCTGCCAAAAGATCCAGGTGCAAAAACCAGATGCAAGGACATTCTCATTGTGTATGAAGCAAGGTCTGTGTTTTATTTGCTGAGAATCTTGACTAAAGTAATGTTGCCCTGCTGTTGACCAGACACAGACTTACCTTTAATACTCACACAAACTATACAGCATGCTGAGCAGAAGGAGGTCTAGTGTCCTAAGGTTTTAAAAGCAGATGTACAACATGAAGGAGACATTAAGTTCCAGTTGTTGAAACAACTTTGCTAGCCACAAGAAAGTTCTGTGAATCCAGTACTGCTATGGACTGTGCAGGTTGAAGCTGTGTTCTACAAATCCAAGAACCAACTTTTGGAAAAGCAACTTTCAGCAAGAAAAGTTTATCATGCAGTGTTTGTCCATGCTAAAAGAAGTTCCAGGGTCAAGGTTAGCTAACAAAGAGACCTTTTCATCAAGAGCCATACTCAACCAAGAGTTCTAAGTTGAGAGAAGAAAAAAACACTTCTACAACCAGAGATATAATTATAATTTTATTAATTCCACTAATTTCAATTAATAGTCTTGGTAATTTAAATTTGCTTATCTGGCAAGGTAAGAAGGGAATCTACTTTTAACTACAGAATCCTGGTATATAGCCTAAAGCTTTAAAATGAGAAATACTGTGCATGATTTGAAAAGGTAAAACTGAGTTTTATGAAAGTGTAGTACAAAACACTGATGTAAAGAGTTGTTTCCAGGTCTCATAGAAAATATATGTTACATGCTATAAAGTTTTAAAACAAGTTTATACAGAAATAAACTGATACATCAGGGGGATCAGGTGATGCAGGGTACCGAGAAGAAGCCCCTCTGCATAGCTCCAACCTCCTAACTGCAAATAATCGCTATTTTGGTCATTATTTCTCCTTAAAAACCAGAAAGATTACAGAGTATCGCCTTCTTAATATCCTGGACTCCTGCTTTCTTGTTTCCATTGATTATGGAGGTCTACATGAAGAAGCCTCCACAGAAGCACACACCGCCGGTCACTCCCGAGAAGGTCCCCCAAAAAATCAAGGGCCTCGAGTGCTGTGGATAAGCCAGAGCTTCAAAGCCTGATCACTGAGCAAGAACCCTTAACTTTGAGCAGATTTTTGGAAGAGTTCAAACCATTCCGGGAAGAAATTAAAGAAATCTCAGCTGAAATTAAATCCCTTTCTAAAAAACTTGAGGAGGTCACGATGAAAACTTCAGATAATGCAGCTCGAATCTCCTCTCTTGAAAAGCAAGTGGGAAAAATTGATCCTGATCTCGTAGTTATGCGGCAAAGGATTTCTAGTTTGGAAGCTAAGTTGGAAGATTTGGAGGGCTGCAGCCGAAGAAACAACGTAGTTATCTTGGGCCTTCCAGAAGGAGAGAAAGGCCTGAACATGCTTGCATTTGTGCAGAAGCTTATTGAAAAGGTCACTGGTCCCTCTCCCTTCGGGGCTAAGTACATCATTGAAAGGGCGCATAGGTCCTTGCGACCCAAGCCACCTCCAGGAGCAACACCACGTCCCATTATTTGCCATTTTTTGAATTACCTAGAGCAACAACATTTTCTGGCAAAAGTGAGAGAGCTGCAAGAAGTGAAATGGGAAAATGCCAGGCTCAGAATTGCCCAAGATTTACCGGGGTCAGTCAGGGCGAAGCGCGCTGCTTTTCACCCTATTGTATCGAAAATTATAGCTGCAGGCCTTCACTTTAAAATGGGGTATCCAGCTAGATTACAGGTACTAGTGGATGGTACCTGGTCAACATACAAGAATCCTGAAACTGCTCTCTTGGGACTGAAGACTGCTCTGCCTGATCTGTTTCAGGACACTTGATCTGGTTGGTTGGTCTTATCCCACCCCGCTATGGAAGGGAGAAGAATTTTTTCGTGTTGTTGTACCAAAAGAGGAATGAATATCAGTCTGGTTTCGTGGACTCTTGAATGTCACGATGGAGGGGACTATCCTCAGCGGAATCCTGATCTTTTGCATTTTTCATTTCCACGCTCAGTGTTTTGGAACAACTTCATATCTCAGGATTTTCTCTCTAGGGGGTTGTGTCTTGTCTTGGAGGAAGCTCCCTTTTTTCTCACATGGATCACATTCTCCGGTTTCTTTTTTCCAAGGACACTTAATTATTTCTCATGATCTAGTTAATATAACGAAAACCCTCAGGCTTGATGTTTTTGATTACTGGGGCACTAGTCTGGTCTCAACATTTTTGGGATATTATCACCAGAGGGCACTTTTGCTGTATTTTTGGTGGATCAACCCCCTTTACTTATTTGTCTCTGGAATTTATTTTTCCCGGGTATAGATAACAGTGGGGGCTTGGAAACAGATGGAGATCCACTACTTGGGAGCATTTAGTTTACTAGCTAATATATGTTTCCGGGAAAGTTTTCAATTTTGCTAGTGGCAGCAGTTACAAGAGCATATTCTGTTATTACGTTTTACATTGTGTGTTTTCTGTTTTCCTCAGGTATTTGGGTTTTCTGGATTGATCCCAAGTAGGGGTTGCTTTCTTCCCCATTTCTCGTTCTCGCTCTTTATGTTTCTGAATTTCAGGAGTCCAGTACTTGCTTATCATCGCTTACTTTACCTTTATCTTTGATTAGATATTGCTGACTACTGTTTGTACAAGAAGGTTCACATATTAGGGCAGGATTTTGGGTACATATGTGGGAGGTTGGAGGGAGGAAGGAAAGCGGTGTTGTGCTGAACGTTGCTGTGACAGTTGGGGTGGGGAGGGTGATATTGTGTTTAGGATTGTCATATTATTTGCTTGTTGGATGGGTTCAGAATATTTTGGGGGCGGGGAGGTGGGTGGGAGGGAAGTTGATATTGGGTTGGGTGGGACATACAGCAGCAAACAGGGGTTCGGGTCATTTAAGTCTGACTGTTGTAATTTCTAGACTTCATATAAAATCTCCTTTTTCCTTTTCTTTTTAGATGGCCAGTAGTATAAAGTTTGCTACATGGAATGTGAAGGGGATAAGGAAAAGAGTTAAACAATACCAAGTGTTAAAACATTTAAGCTTATTATCTTCTCAAATTACATTCTTGCAAGAATCTCATTTACTGGAAAGTGAATCTCTGCAACTTAGGAGGCAACAAATTGGGCAGGTGTTTACTGCCTCAGGGTCCACTAACAACTGTGGGGTTATGATTCTGGTCAATAGAACCATTCCCTTTATTTCTAAACAAGTTCTCAGGGACCCAAATGGTAGATATGTCCTAGTTCAGGGGAGTCTCTGGTCTATGCCTATTTTACTTGGTAGCATTTATGGGCCTAACGCAGATAATCCAGGCTTCTTTATGAAGCTTATCTCCATACTCCTTCCCATGCTTCCCATTGGTATAATTATGGGCAGGGACTTCAATTTGGTTCTTGACCCTGAAGTGGATAGGTCTGGTAGTGGGTTGAGGGGTTTGTCACCCGGGCAGAGGGCCCTTAGGGACTTTCTGGATTGGTGCGGACTGTGTGATGTGTGGCATGTATTACACCCTAAGGACAGGGAGTATACCTTCAATTCGCCAGTACACAGAACCCAGTCTCGCATCAACTATCTTTTTCTCTCAGGTCCTCTTGCCAGGGGTCTTAACTGCCTCGATCCAGCCAGGTCCAGTGTCAGATCACTCTTTGGTAACTTCCAAATTGGCTTTCCTTAACATTCCCCATAAAGAAACCTGATGGAAATTAAATGGTCAACTGCTCAAAGACATCAGATACTGTGACCTAATAAAGGAGCAGATTGATTTTTTTTTTTCCACTAATTCCTCTGAGGACATGACACCTGATATTTTGTGGGGTGCTTTCAAAGCGTACATGAGAGGGATTATTATTAGCTTAGCCACAAAAGGAAAAAGATTTGAGAGGCGGAATTACTAGCTTCATTATCTCTAATTAGGTCTTTGGAAATCAAGTTATCCTCTAATGCCTTGGAAGAGGATATGAGGAGGCTTTCGGTAGCTAAAGATAAATACTTAGATCTGTTGAGGGAAAAAGCAGAACCATCTATTATTTGCACCAAAGCAAACTACACCAATCAGGGGGAAAAAGCGGGTCGCCTGCTAGCCTTAAGGTTAAAGCAGCAGGAATCAGCTAGAGTTATACCTCCAATTAGGGCCCAGGTGGATGGATCCTTGAAGGTTTCCCCTTCTGAGGTTGTGCAGGAGTTTGCCTCCTACTATGAGCATTTATATAGGGACATGGACAACCCTCCTTCCTTAGAAGAGCTCGAGGCCTACCTGAGGGATTCCTCTCTACCCTCTTTATCTGAATCACAGAGGAATTTCCTATCCTCACCAATATCTCTGGAGGAAATATCAGAGGTCATTAGGGCTTTGCCCTCAGATAAGGTCCCAGGACCAGACGGTTTTTCTGCTTTATTTTATAAAACTTTTCTATCACAATTATTGCAGGTTCTTCAGCGGTTGTACTGTCACATTCTTTCTGGTGCAAAAATAGATACACATTTGTTTGAAGCCCTGATTGTTCTCCTTTCTAAACCCGATAACGATCTGGAATTAGTGCAAAGCTACAGACCAATCTCTTTATTGAGCCAAGATGTTAAAATTCTCTTGAAGATATTGGCCGATAGAATAACATGGGTCCTTCCGGACCTGATTAATATGTCTCAGGTGGGGTTTATGAGGGGGTGTTCATCAGCTGACCATCTATGTACCCTGTCACACGTTGTCTCGGTGTCCAGGGATGCTGCCTTTCCCACGGATTGGTCTCCTTGGATGCCGAAAAGGCGTTTGATCGCGTCAATTGGAATTTCCTGTTTTAGGCCCTTAAAGTATTTGGTTTCCTGGCCAAGTTTATAGATTGGATTCAGGCCTTATATCAAACTCCATCTGCTAGAGTCTCCGGCAATGGAGCATTCTCCAAACCCTTTCTTTTGTCATCCGGTACCCGGCAGGGATGCCCTCTTCCCCCCTCTTATTTAATTTATACTTAGAGCCCCTTATCCGAAACATTCTCAATAATCTGGAGATAAGCGGCATCCCGATAGGTAATCAGGTGGTGAAGATTACGGCTTACACTGATGATCTCCTCCATCATTTATCTCAGCCAAAAACATATATTCCCGTCATGTTAAGGGAAATTGCCAAGTTCAGTGCTCTCTCAAATTATAAGCTGAATATAAATAAATCCTCCATTTTCCCTCTTAATCATAAGGTTTTTAAAAATTATTTGTCTCCTTTTGGTCTCGGTTGGTCTCCGCATGTTCTCAGATACCTTGGTATTAATTTGACACGTAACCCCTCATCCTGGTTTAAAGAAAATTTGGAGCCTCTTTCCCAAGTGATAGTTCAGGATCTCAATAGATGGTCTAAACTCCCTCTCTCTCTCTCTCTCTCTGGGGTTGCATTAATTTCATTAAAATGAATGTTTTTCCTTGCTTATTTTATCCCCTCTCGCTTCTTAACTCCTTCACTCCGTTATCATGGTTCCAGAAAATGCACGGAATTTTCACAAATTTTATCTGGTCTAATAAACAAGCCAGATTAGCATATTATAAGCTAGCCGCTCAGAAAATGGATGGAGGACTGCGGATCCCCCATCTGGCAATTTACTACTGGGCTAGTCACATTGCAAAATATATGCGGTGGGTGAACCCGGGTCCGGAATACTTAAGACTGGTCTGGCTCAAAATTGAGTTAGATTTTATTCAGTCTGAGAACATTGACCCCCAGACGATGTTCTATCTTAAAATAGTGTCCCTTCCTGACCCCATTAGCTGTCCCACTATCCGAACGTCCCTCAGAGTTCACACGCAGCTTTGTTCATTTCTGCGGTATTCCCCAGACTTGGACCTGTCTCAGTCCATTTGGAATTCCCTGTCTTTCACAATAAACAAAAAGATGATATCTCGTAAATGGTTACCCCAAATTGGGGATGGGATAATCTCTACTTTTCTGGATGACGCAGGGGAATGGCTCTCAGTTTCTAATATAATTTGCAAGTTTGACATCCCATTAGCTTTTCACTTCAGGGTGGTCCAATTGAAGCATCTCCTCTCTACAGTATTTGGTAATATCCCTCCTCGTCCACCTGCCTTTCTGTTTGTATCAGATCTCTCCTCCTTATTGGGGTCATCAGGCGCTATTTCCAAAATATATCGTGTCCTATATTATTGGAAATATGGGAGACCTGAAGGCCCCACTAGGCTCTGGGTCTCTTTTTTTCCTCAATATACTCCTAATTGGTCAGCTTTATGGAAGTTCTGTCATAAATACGTCTCTCAGGTTAGACTCCGCCTTATGCAATACCACATAATGCATAACATGTATTATACCCCTGTGAAGCTGAGGAAATGGGGTCTTATAAGTTCGGGGGCCTGTACCAGAAGATGTCAAGAGGATGGCACGCTTCTTCATGTCTTATGGTCATGCCCCAAGATAAAGTCATTGTGGGTAGCCATACAGAATAACCTAGATCCTATACTGGGTTTGCAGGAGTACTTTAACCCAGACATATGTTTGTTGGGGAATCTATCCTCTATCAAGGTGAGAATCAGGAGATTTCATATCTCCATGATTGCACTATCTGTTAAAAAAAAAACTGTGCTTCAGCATTGGAGGGATACAGTAAACCCAACATATCAGGAATGGGTTAATGAAATTCTGGCTAACCTACATACAGAGAAAGCGATAGCGAGCCTCCATAATAAGTTGCAGTGGTACAAGAATACTTGGGATCCCCTTCACATGCTAATTATGGCCAGATTAGCTAAATGAGTCACTAGAAGGGACTTGGCAAGGTTAGAGGAATGGTCAAATATATGGCAGCTTAGATTCAGTGCTAAGAAGTGCAAGGTAATGCACCTGGGAAACAAAAACCAAGGGGAAGAGTACACAATGGGGGGTGAGATACTAACAACAACAAAAATGGAAAGGGACCTGGGGGTAGTCATATCAGATGACCTAAAGGTGGGCAAGCAATGTGAGAGGGTAGCATGGAGGGCTGGGGGGATACTGGGATGCATAGGGAGAGGCATCACCAGTAGAAAACAGGAAGTTATTATCCCTCTGTACAGACAGCTGGTGAGACCCCATCTGGAGTACTGCGTGCAGTTCTGGAGACCAATCTCCATAAGACATAGACAGGATGGAAGCTGTCCAGAGGAGGCAACTAAAATGGTGCAGGGTCTGCACCGGAAGACATATGAAGAGAGACTTAAGGAGCTTAATATGTATAGCCTTGAGGAAAGGAGAGAGGGGGACATGATAGAGACTTTCAAGTACCTCAAGGGAATAAACAAAGTCAAAGGGTAGCATCTTTCAAAAAGAGGTGTGTGCAAGAACAAGGGGCACAATTTGAAGATGGGGGGGCGGCTCAGAGGTAATTTAAGGTATTATTTTTTCACAGAGAGGGTTGTGGATGCATGGAACGGCCTTCCAGAGGAGGTTGTGAAGTCAAAAACAGTGGTGGAATTCAAGTATGCATGGGACAGTCATAACACAATTCTAGGGGTTGGGGGTAGGAAGAAGTAGGCTGCTGGTTAACTAGCATCTGCAGCTTATCCATTAGGTAGGAAAATAGGCAGACTGGGTGGGCCAAGCAGTCCTTATCTGCCGTCAAATTCTATGTTTCTATCTTTCTATGTTTCTATATCCAGTGATCCTCGATTCGTGATACTATATAGTATCTTTCTATTATTGTATGGACTCTGCTGCTGTATGGGGTGGGGGGGGATGGGGACAGCTCATGTAACATTTTGAGTATAGGCATTGTATGTTGTAATTCTCTGTCCCCTGCAATAGAAAAATTTACTAATAAAATATGAATTAAAAAAAAATAAACTGATACATCAATCTTATAAGTATATGTTCTTATGCATGAAGGTTATGTTAAATACTAAGTTAACAAAAGTTTAGTATAACTATTACCATTTATCATAATGAATATTGCTTATTCATTTGCAATGCTTATTTGTTGAAATTTGTTTTATTAGTTTGCTGGATTATCTGAAACAATTTTGTTGATGTTTACAGTATCATACTTGATATTTATGTTAATGAGGAATATTTAGAATTATTGTATATGTGTAAATAAATCATATATTTTTCATAATTTGAAGTGTGGAAAGCAGTGTCATTTGTCATTATATTTTAATCTGGAGAGCACAGGATAATATCATATCTGAATTTTCATTATTTTTGGTAATTTATGAAATAATGGTTGGGTAAAGACCCGTAGTGAATCCAAGTGTATATTATAAAATGTGATATCATAAGCCTTTGTTCTGACAGTCCATTTTGAAATTTTAAAGTGCCAGTGCATATAACAACTGAATCCACATATCAATTTACAAATACAAAACACCAAATACATATACACAAAGGTACACAATTCCCAAGCTACAAAAAAGTAAACTCAAAGGACTACACAGGTAGAAACAAGAAGCAATCCTAGAATTAATTTCAAATAGGTTAAAGCTACTTTAACCATTTATGGTCTACCTGAGCATCTACATACAAAAATAGCAACATTACAGGGGAATTAAATATAATAACACTGTTACAGATACATATATTGTGTAGGTATACTTAAATAGATATATAAATAAATAACAGGTTACTAATTTGAAGGCTACCCTGAGATATACCAACAGAGAATATAAGGAAAGGGGGGTGGTCACCAATAGAAAACAAATATTAGAGGATATCTTATCTGAAAACAGATCCATTCAGACATCTCAATATATTTGTAAAGTATAAACAGCACTGGCTACACTGACTATGACATGGGAGGGATCTGGCTTGGTCATTACACTCTGTATAGACTACCTGGAAGAAAAAAAAGGAGTACAACAATGTATATCAGGTGCATGCAGAGTCAGCAGAGGCTATTAACAGAACAAAACTATATATTTATTTAATTAGAAATGGTTCCATTTCAATCTGTTCATTCAAACCTCTTGCAGTAATGAATGCACCCAATCTGTAAATCCAGTAATTCTCATGTCTACTTAATAGAACTTCTCTATTGCCTCCTCTAGGTCCCAGGGTAACTTGTTCTAGCCCAATGAACTTTAGTTCATGTTCATAAACATTTTCAGCATTAGGCATATGTGTGGCTCAGACATAATCTAAATTGCCATTTGAGATGGCCCTCACATGTTCACCCACCCTCTCTTTCAATTTTCTTTCAGTTCACCCTATGTAATAGGCCCCACATTTACACTGTGAAAAATACACCACCCACATGGTATTGCAGTTGATAAATTGTTTGATTTCCACATTTTCACCACTATAAGGGTTGACTACAGAGCTACCTTTCATAATATAAGGACAGTATTTACATCTGCCACAATTCCGACACCCTTTCAGAAGTGGTGGAAGCCACATTCTCTGTGGTTGAACTGTTTGGGATGATGACACTAGCTTGTCTCTTAGATTTTGTGCTCTGCGATAAGCCATCCTGGGTGGTGTTTTTGCGGTTTCCACTAGTCGGGGGGTCTACACCAAGCACATGCCAATTTTCATATATTATATCTCTCACTTTCCAGGACTTTGCATTATAGGTATTGGTGAAAATAATATGATCATCATTACCCTTAGGTATATTTTCCTTCTTCTTCAGCAATTGGTCTCTTTCCATAGTGTTTACTTCCAACTTGGTTTGTGCTATCACCTGGTTAGAAAACCCCCTTCTCACTAAATCTTCTTTCAAGATCAGTTTTCTCAATATCATACATGGCCAGTTCACTACAATTCCTTTTGATTCTAAGGAACTGACTTTTGGGGATATTATGTATAATGTGCTTGGGATGACAACTGTTAGCTAGCAGCATGGTGTTCCTATCCATCGGTTTTCTATACAACCTTGTTGCAATACCATCATCAGTCCTACAAATGTTGATATCCAAAAAAGAAACTTGTGTGGTATCAGCATGACATACTGTACGGAGCATAAATGGTGATTACTATCATGAAGGTTGTCAATAAATTTCCTCAGATCTCTCATGTCCCCTTCCCACACCATAAAGATGTCATCAATAAAACATTTCCACACCTGTATTTTAGGCAGGTGTGGATTATGATGACTCCAGATGAACTCCTCCTCTCAATAGACAAGGTACAAATTTGTGTAACTGGGGGCAAATGTAGACCCCATTACAGTACCTTTAGTCTGAAGGTAACATTTACCTTTGAAAGAGAAATAGTTGCCCTCCACTACCAACTGTGCCAATTCAACCAATAACTCAGTTTCTGGCCTGGCCTCACCACCCCTAGTGTTAAAATAATACCTAAGGGTTCTCAGGCCTCTCAGGTGGGGAATACTGGTGTAAAGGGATTCCACATCCAAAGTCACAAACAAGGAATCCTTCTTTATGTTGGTGTTAGCCAGCACATTTAATATATCCCGGGTGTCCAAGAGAAAAGAGGGAGTGGTTTGTACAATCTGTTTAATGGCATCCTCCACAAAGCATGTCAGAGGTTCAGTGACTGTGCCCAGCCCTGACACAATCGGTCTCCCCGGGGGTTTGTCTGAGGTTTTGTGTACCTTGGGTAGAGTGTAAAACTGAGCCCTTAATGGTGCTTTAACACTCCGGAGATTTTTCTTTTTTAGTAATGTGCCCTGAGGTAGATGCCCATCCCAAAAGGCATCAATTTGTCTCTTAAGGGTGGGGGTGGGGTCAGAAATCACAGGTCAATATGAGTCTGTATTGTTAAGTTGCCTAAATGCCGCCTCCTCATAATCACATGTGTTCTGTATGGCCACGCTACCTCCCTTATCTGCCGGTTTGATGGTTATATCCACTCTTTATATTGATTATATTCTCTTTAAGATTTTTAACTGCTGCTTTCTTCTCATTACTCAGACTACAAAATTGTGGGCTATACACTTCCCCACTTAACTTTTCAAGTCCCTTCTCACACAGTCTTTTAAATACTGAGACAGCTGGGGGTTGTACAGGGCAAAAGGTACTATATTTAAACCTGCTAAGTGAACATTTATTACCTACTTGATCATTTGTGTTTCTTCTTATACACTGTTTCCCAGTATTCATCTCAATTTCATCCCCCACCACATTCTCTAAGTATAGTGCCTCCATCACATTCTGAGTAATTAAGATATCACTTAACTCATTACTTTCATCTTGCATGCTATTAGCAGAGTAAACATCCAAAGGACGAGCACCTTTGTGTGGGGTATTAGCCTGTTCATGCTTTGTGTCAACTGCCCCACCCACCCCAGCCACCCTCCCACCCAGGGGCATCCCTTAATTTATAGTCCCACTTCATCACATGACTAAGTGTCTTACACTCCCCATAGCAGATTATATTCTCCTACCACCAGAGGGTTTGCCTTCTCCACACTAGTCTCCCCTCAACTACTAACTCCTACCTACTCCTAGCTGTATCTCCTCCCCCCCGCTATTGCACCACCTGGCCTCTAGGAGGCAGTATTTCACCTTCCTTTCAGCATCTTTTCCCTGCAATTTTTCACCCTCCTGTAGCTTCCTACCCACCTCTCACCTAGCTAATTTCCCTTCATCCTACCACTTTGACTACTATTTTCTCTTCTCCCGACCTGGGTTTTGAACCTCGAACCTTTTGCATTGTAGATGGGCACCTTACCCCTGCACTACCCAGGCTGCCCTATTAACCTGTATCTATTGATGCCCTTTATACCTTGCCCTGCCCTTGTGCACACTAATGCCCCCTTCCCACCCTACTTACACCCATCTCTCTCCTCCTCCTCATTACACTTCTCCCCTTTGTCCCCCACTAGCCACACCTCCTAACCACCCCCACCTTACATCACACATCACACCATCATTCTACCCTCGCCTGTTATCCCCCCACACCCTCCCACCCTGAGTCACATCTCCCCCCTCCATGCGACTCCATATGGCCGTCTCTTATCCTTGCCACCCCTAGTCTCTGTGCCCTACCTATCCCTGCCGATTTCTCTCAGCAGACCAAAAATACTGAATACCTCTGCCCCCTCCCAATCTCATGCATCAACTCCTGGCCTATGCATTGCCTCCATCAATATCTGCAGTCTTCAAAAAAAGTTCAGCAACCTACAGTACAGGTCTGGATAGCCTAACATCAACCTGATATCCTTGCTGTTGTGGAAACTTGGCTATCCAAATCCACCCCAGACTCCCTCATGTCAATTTCTGGTTACTTGCTCTACCGCAATAACAGAATTGGCAAGCGTGGGGGTGGCTGTGCTGTCTACATATATGATTCCTACCAAGCGCACGCCTTCCCTTCTCAGTATGTTAATGGATCCCAAGCCCTATCTCTTAATATCTCCCTTAGCCCATCAAGGGCACCTCTTATACTCACAGCACTATACATTCCACCAAGAGGCCAGAAACCTGCCTTCCAATCACTCACCGACTATCTTTCCCAATTCCCTCCCTCCCAAAATGAGTTAATTACCCTGGGAGACCTCAACATAAATTGGCTCTCTCCCTCTCAGCTTTCCACTACAAAGATGCTCTAGCAGCTCTGGACATTGCCTAACTCATTTCATGCCCCACACGCCTCAATCACAATAGTGGTACTGCCACCTTACTAGATCTAGTTATGTTCAACCACCCCCACAAAATCACTGACATCACCGTGCTTCCCAATGCTCTTAGCAATCACTCCCCTATCCTCTGCACCTGGGCCTGTCTTGCACAGAAGCTATCCCCTAAAACTATCCTCACCAGACTGCTCAGACCAGGAAAGCTAAGACTTTTGAAATCCTATCTTGCACAGTGTGACTGGTCCCTCCTGTATCACTCCCAGGACCTTGATGCTACCCTAAACTATTTCATTATCACCTTTAATGAAGCCTGTAACAGATTCCCCCCTCACCAAAAAGATGGTAAAAGGACACAACACCCCCTGGATCTCCTCATCTCTCCTTGACCTAAAGTGACGTCGGGATGACCTGTGGAAAAAAGCCCTCGACTCTGGTAGCCCAACTGACAGACAGCTCTACCGAGCTGCGTGTAACAGGTGTACTTGGGCCATCCAGAAAGCTAAAGCTGAACACTTCCTTCTGACCTCATCCTGGGGCAGAGGATGCAAATTTTGGGATAACATGAAATCCCTCAATGGTAAAATCATTTCCCCCCCAGCCCAACTTAATGTAAATGGGTCCATCACTAATAACTTCAGCTGGTCGCTGACACACTCAATACCTCCTTCTCTGACCATAGCTTCATCCTTCCCCCTGACTTCTTCAAGCCATCCACCACCCCCTCACCCCCTCCCTGTCTCACCCACAGTTTCGCTTCCATGTCCTCTCCCCTCTGGAGATCAAACCATACCTCCTCAAAGCCCTGAGTGGCTCTCACCATAGCAGTGACACACTCGACCTTCAGATCCTGGGCCTGGCTTTAGACAAGGTCCTCTCCCTCCTCTCTAGCCTCCTAAACCTCTTGATCTGCCTAGATGAATTCCCCACCATCTGAAAAATGGCTGTCATTACCCCATTCACAAAACTGGTGACCGCCTATCCCCTTGCAACTACCACCCTATATCAGTCCTTCCCCCTCTTTCTAAGGCCCTCAAACATATTGTCACAGACCAACTCACTGAGTACCTTTCTAAATATGACCTCCTATCTGCTGAGCAACATGGATTCAGACAAGGCCACAGCACCTCTACTGCCCTTCTGGAATTCTCCAATTACATTCACTCTGCCCTTGACAGTGGCAGGCTGGCTGGTGCTGTCTTCCTAGATTTATCTAAGGCATTCAACACTGTAAACAACTCCCTCCTTCTATCCACCCTCTCTCACCTTGGTCTGGACCAGGAAACCATGGCCTGGCTTGCTGACTATTTATCGAGCTGCTTACAAATGATCAAAATCTACACCACCCTCTCTAAACCCCTTCCTGTTCTCTCAGGTGTCCCTCAGGGGTCCATACTCGGGCCCCTTTTGTTCAGCCTTTACCTTAACTCCTTACCTAAGGTATGCTCCAGGAATATCCTCCTCTATGCAGATGACACCGTCCTCTATATCTCCCACACTGACCCTG
Organism: Neoceratodus forsteri; assembly: GCA_016271365.2. Lineage (NCBI taxonomy): Eukaryota > Metazoa > Chordata > Ceratodontiformes > Ceratodontidae > Neoceratodus > Neoceratodus forsteri. Next base: position 1,026,743,784 of record CM028131.1, on the reverse strand, counting down.
CCTACTTAGAACGCTTCCTCCAAAATGCCTTCACTTAGGCCGAGTCTTGGTTCACTAAATATAAACTTGTTTTGAACCCAAAAAAGTCCAAAGTCATGCTTTTTGCCCACCATCAAAATAGACTCAAACACACCCCCTTCACATCAACACATCCCTCTTGCTTCCTCTTGAACAAGTACAGTATATAACTTTGAGTATCTAGGAGTCACCTTTGACCCTGCCCATATCTTCCATGACCACACACAACTCCTCAGTACGTCTGTTAACTCCGGTATTGGCCTAATCTATCATCATTGAAACTGTCTCCCCCCCCCGAAGCCCTCCAAATCGTCATCTCATCCTCAGTATTATCTATCATAGCCTATGGCATCCTGATCTACAGTGCCGCTGATAAAACTGCCCGACTGAGAGTAAAATTTGCCCTGAACAAGGCCTACCACCTGGCCCTAGAATGCCCAAAATCCACCCACACCTGCTCTTTTTACAGCCAAACCAAATGGCTAGACTTTGACGGCAGGCTAAAATACCAAACCTGCCTCTTAGCCAGAAAGATATCCTCTGGTCTAATGTCCCCCAGCCTCTCCCTCTTTCTTATTACCTCCACCCCCCACCAAGTCCCCCGGAGCTCGCTCAAACCAACCCTCCTAGTACCATGGCAAAGAACCTCCCTTGGCCAGTGCTTTTTCTGCTGCAGAACCACCACCTGGTTCAACTCCCTTCCCGCCAGATAGCCCTGGAAACTAAGCTTGGCCGGTTCAAATCCCTGCTCCGTTCCCACCTCCTCTCTCTCTCTCTCTCCTGTAACTGCCCCTAACCCCCCCAAACAGACTCTGTCCTGCCTGTTCTCTACCAATTACACCCTGTCTCGTGATAACTCCCACCCTGCCCTCCATCCTATCTGACAACAGACCTCGTCCTGCCTAATCTCCACCACCTATTCCCCTATGTCCCTTTTATCCTTGTGACCTCCTCTATGCAATCTCTATTATGTTATTACAATGCCAGTCACCTCTCTAGCCTCTTTCTTTTATACACTGTTGCATTTCCTGCCTGTATGTAAATTGTATATATACTTAATGTATCCATTTTGTAATATTCCTTGCTACCATGCTTTGTCCAAAATGTTTCATTTGTAATATTCCTCGGTATCATACTTTATTCAAAATGTTGTATTTCATTTATGTATCTTTTACTACATGTTATGTCTAAATGTTGTTTTCTTGACGTGGAGCATTTGAAAAGGAGTCTCTGACTCAAAGGATTGTAATGGGTGTTTACTCACCTGGTAAAGGTGATTGTGTTGGTTGGCATCCATGGCACTCCAGACATTACCTCATGGGTTACAGCCTACCTGATAGGCTAATGATGCACATGACCCAGATCAGATTTCCAGTATATCCAGGTCCCAGGAACCCCTGCTCTCCAGTTTGAATCTTCCATAGCTGAAAGGAAGCTAGTTAGTACAATAGACAACCAAAAACAAACAGTGTATAGTAGGTGACGCACAAGGAAAAGGTCCACCGCGACATGTTACAAAGGAAAGGCCAGAAGCCTGCATTTATTTCCTATTATATACATTCTAACTCGAACCAGTGGTTCGACTTAACTTAGTGGTATTGGCAATTCCCCCCCGATGCCCGGAGAGAGTAGGGACCTCCCGATTGCCTAATGGTGGGCGCTCGAGCGCTCGAGAGGGCCAGGTGCCATGGATGCCAACCAACACAATCACCTTTACCAGGTGAGTAAACACCCATGTGATTGGTTGGCATCCATGGCACTCGAACAATACCTCATGGGAGATAAGAAGCAGTTAGCACTCTGGGTGGGAGACGGGTGATTCGGAGTGTCCGGATGAAGGGGCTGCTGCTAGGACCTGGGTAGTGAAGGTAGCCCTGAAGTCCCGCAGTTGTTCCAGCCTGTAGTGCCTGGTGAAGGTGTGCAAGGAGCTCCATGTGGCCGCTCTGCAGATATCTTCGGGAGATATCGATGCTCTCTCTGCCCAAGATGTGGCGACCGCCCTGGTGGAGTGAGCTCTGATCCCCTGCAGTGGGGTCAACTGATTCGCCGAGTAGGCATGCTGGACGACCCATCGGAGCCAACCTGCGATCGTGGTCTTGGAGGCCGCAAGCCCCCTCCTCCGGCCCTTTGAGACGATGAACAGCCTCTCCATTTTACGGATGGGGCTAGTCCTGGCCAGATAGACCAAGAGAGTCGACCCGATGTCCAGAGAGTCGGGGACTCCGCCCTTGCCCTGAGCACTGTCTTGGGACAGGGTAGGCAGGTCGATGGGTTGCTCCCTGTGGAACTTGGTTGAGACCTTAGGTTGGAACGCCGGCACTGTAGTCAGCCTGACCCCCTGTGGGGTGAAGGTGGTGTATGGTTCTGCGCCACGACAGGCGCCGGGCTCCCGATTCTTTGGCGAACATATGGCCACGAGGAAGGCGGTCTTTAGGCTGACCAGAAGAGATCTGCCTCCAGGAGTGGCTCATAGGGAGGCTTTTAGAAACCCAGCACCAGAGGTAGGTCCCATGGAGGCGATGGTCGGTCTGGTCCTGGGGCAGGGCTCTACGCTCTCCAGAAACGTATGGCATCCGGGTGAGCTCCCGGTGGGTGCCCTTCTACGAGCCCTCTGGCCGCCCCAATGGCTGCCAGCTGCACCTTTAGGGAGGATGGGGCTAGCCCCTTGTCCACTCCTTGTTGCAAGAACAGGAGGATGGTAGGCAGGTTGGCCTGTTCTAGTACCGACCCCCTCAAGCGGCACCACTGCGAGAAGATGGCCCATTGCCTCTCGTATGTGGACGTGGTGGATATCCGTCTGGACTGGAGCAGCGTACTGATGACCAACTCGTGATAGCCCGTCGCCATCAATCGTTCCCTCTCAGGAGCCAAGCCGTGAGCTTTAGGGTCCGAGGGGACGGGTGGAGCACCGGCCCCTGCGACAGCATGTCCGGTCGGACGGGAATCTGGAAGCTGGCTAGCGACATCTCTCTGATCACTGCAAACCAAGATCTGCGTGGCCAGTAGGGTGCCACCAGAATGATGGTGACCCGTGATTCGCGGATCTTGGTCAGAACTTGTGGGAGTAGGGGTAGCAGCGGGAACACTACGCGTACTCCCGTGTCCAGGCTTGTGACAGGGCGTCCGTGCCCTGTGAATGGGCATCTCTGAACCAGGAGTAGTACGTGTCGACTTGGGTGTTGTCCCGCAACGCCATTAGGTCTTGGGACACGGGTCCCCACGCTGCCTGGATTGTCTGAAACAGAGCCGGGTGCAATTGCCATTCGCCCGGGTGGATTAGTTGCCTGCTGAGCCAATCCGCCCTGACGTTTAGTTTTCCTGCTAAGTGCACCGCTCCCAGGTGTGATAGGTGAGTCTGCACCCAGCTCATCACCCTTGTGGTTTCCCTTGACATAGCCCTGCTCCTGGTTCCCCCCTGTTTCGCGATGTAAGCCACCGTCACACGATTGTCGGACTTGATTAGGACCGAACGTCCCCGGATGAGATGACTGAACGCCTGCAGGGCATGGAATACTGCTCTCATCTCCAGGACGTTGATGGAGAGTTGAGTCTCCGCTGGGGACCACGTTCCCTGTGCTGACGCGTCCCCTAAGCAGGCCCCCCAGCTGGAGAGACTTGTGTCCGTCTCTATAGGGATTGGGTGAGGAGCCTCCAGGGGAACTCCCCTGGTCAGATTCTCCAGTGCTGTCCACCAGCCCAGGGACGATCTTACCGCTACGGGCAGTGGTACCGTGCACTGGAGGTTGTTCTCGTTTGGCGCCCCGTGAGATAGGACATAGTTCTGTAGTGGGCACATGTGCCACCTGGCCCAGGGCATGATGTCGATGCAGGAGGCCATGCAGCCCAGGAGCTGTGCCACCTTCCCCACCGTGGTGTGGGGGCGCGACTTTAGCTCGCGTGCCAGGTTCCGTAAGTTCTGGACTCGGGCCGGTGATGGTTTTGCCCATCCTTCGGCCGAGTTGATAATGGCCCCGAGATGCTCTATCTGTTGGGTGGGGCGGAGGTGGCTCTTTTCCCGATTCACCACACAGCCGTGACACTCAAGGGCCTGTAAGGCGAGTTCCGTGTGGGCTCGCACCTGGTCCTCGGAACGGGCGTGGATGAGCCAATCGTCCAAATAAGGGATGATGTCCAGCCCCTGCTCCCTGAGTCTGGCCACCAGGGTTATGGAGACCTTGGTGAACACCCTGGGTGCCGACGACAGGCCGAAGGGGAGCGCCTTGTACTGGAAATGGTGTCCTAGAATGTGGAAATGGAGGAACTGCCTGTGTCTTCTGATGATGGGGATGTGGAGGTAGGCGTCCTTCAGATCGATGGACGTCATGAAGTCGCCCACCCTGATGCCCTGTAAGGTGGACCGGATGGTCTCCATCTTGAACCGATGGGGGACCACGTGTCGGTTCAGTAGTTTTAGGTCCAGGATGGGCCTTAGTTCCCCTGATTTTTTGGGGACCAGAAAGAAGATGGAGTACATGCCCATTCCTTCTTCCTGGCTTGGGATGGGCTGAATGGCCCTGTTCTGGATTAGCTCCACTAGAATCTGCTGAACCTGGTGAGGAGAAGCTCTCCTTCTGGAGAGTGGGGACGAGACGAATCGGTGCGGTGCCGGAGAATGGGATAATTCGATGGCGTATCCCTTGGACACTACGTCCCGGACCCACTTGTCCGATGTGGTAGCCAACCAGCGGTGGGCGAACAGGGCTAGTCTCTGTCCTACCGGTGGGTACGGTACCTGATCGCAGTAGGCGGGTGGTTGAGAGTCACCGCTTTCCTCTGAAACCTCTACCTCGACCTCCGTATTTTTGTCCCCGGGGTCTGAAGGAGGTGGACTGGTAACTCTGAAAAGAGTGGCCGGGGGAGCTGGAGGGAAACCCCTACCCGAAAGGAATGGCTCTGCAGAAAGTTCTTTACGGTTTTGGCCCTTGATCCCGGGCGGAATCTCCATCTTGTGGAGGGCAGATAGGGAGATTTTGACCTATTCCTGAAGAGGTCCCTACCTTCCTCCCTCTGTTTTAGATAGTTCTGGAGTCCCTCCCCAAAGACATGGTTCCCTTTCAGTGGTAAATTCTGTAGTAATGTCTTTGATTCTGAGTCGGCATCCCAGAGCTTTAGCCACAAGGCTCTGCGTGCCCGATTGATGATGGCGGTGGCCCTGGCCTGAAGGCATAGGGAGTCCACTGCCATGTCAGCGAGGTATTTGGCTGCCTCTAGGGTGCACTCTAGTAGTTCCGCCTCCCTAGACTTAGGAATAGTCTGCTCCTGGAGCTCCTCGAGCCAGCGAATCTGAGCCCGGGAGGTGTAGATGGCAGTGGTCATCGCCTTGGCCGTGGTTCCCTCAATCTCGAAGGCTCTCTTGAGCATGTCCTCAACTCTCTTGTCCGTGGGGTCTTTGAGGGCTATGGTGCCACATGGTAGCACAGTCTTTTTGCTCAGGGCCACCACTTGAGGATCAATGGTAGGTGCCTTGCACCAAATATCGGCCTTGTCGCCCTGTACCGGGTACATTCTGCTTAAGTTCCTGCGGTTTGGCATTCTCCCCGGATCGGGGGACTGCCATTCTGTGTTAACTACTTCTTCAATGGCCGGGCATACTGGGAATGTCTCTACGGTCGTGGGTCTTAGCTGGATCATGGGATCGAGCCGACTCCGGCTTGCCCTCTTCTGGCTCCTCAGTGGACAGTCCCATGGTGGCCTTGATGATCTTCATGAGTCCGGGAATGGTGTCGAAGGAGCACAGTTTGGAGGCCAAGGACGGGGTTGCTTGCAGGTCCATGTCCTCCGTGTCTGAGTCCAATCCGGTCTCCTCCTCCTCCTCTTCTTCATCCGCATTGTCCTTCTCCCCTTCCTCTGTCGATCCGTCGGGTGGTGCGACGGGACGGGAGTCCTCAGGATTGGGTGGCTCCTCTGGTGCACCCCTCGTCCGGTGGTGTTCCGGGCTGGTGGGTCTCGTTCTGTGTTGTGTGAGAGCCTCCAGTTTCTCCATGATCTTGAGCATGAAGTTTTGCTAGCTCTCCATCATGGCCACTGCCACCTGCTGGTTCCGGATCAACAAGGGGCCCGGGTCCACCCACGTTGAACTGCTGGGACCGGGGTTGGAAGGAGCTGGAGGTGGGTCCTCTCCATTGAGGAAAGGTCGTCGTCCAAAAGGCAGGCCACGCACAGGGGCCCCGGGGTTTGGGGGAGGAGGTTGGCGCTGCATGCGGAGCACTTCTTTGCCTTGACCATCTGGAATTAGAGGAGAGAAAGGTAACTTGTGAGGGGGCCGATAATCCGTTTTTTTCTTTTCTGTCCATGTAACAAACACCAGCTCCGCTGATTGCCCCCCTCATGGCTGAGTGGCAGGAGACAGGAGGCAACTGAGGGGGTGCCTGAGAATAGGGGTGCTATGGGAGGACCCCTATCGCAGGAGTTGTGGGGGAAGCCGTGTTTCTTTCTTTCTTTGGAGGAGCCGAGGCCCACTGTGGGAGGGGGCCGAGGTCCACCATGTGGAGAGAGGCACTCCGTGAGGCTCTACAGGGGTCGCTGTGTGAGGTACCCGAGTAGGCTAGGATAAAGGCTTCCCCCTTCCTTCTGTTCTTTCATATTCTCCCCCCTTTTCTTTTTTTTTTTTTTTAAACAAGTGAAAAATACTCAGGGTCGGGGGGGAAGGTGGGAGGCCCAGATAGCTGGCCCACTAGGAAAATACCAGAATGCAGCTAGGGCCTTAATGCAGTGGATCTGCTGTGGGGCTGAGGGGCCAAACTCAGATTTCCATTTGTAGCTGAGTGCCCTTAACCACTGCGCTAGACTGCCCCTTCATAGTCCCCTAGGCCCCCCATAGGATCCAGAGTGGACTTCCACCAGCAGGGCCCTGGAAGGCTGGCTGCCGTCCATTGGCTGTAGACCAGAGGAGGTCCCCCGAGAATTGTGGCCGCTTGTTCCTGTTTCCCCTCTTTTTTATTTTTATTTTTTTACAGGCCCTGTCTCCCCATTTAGGTGGCTGCCAGAGGATATCGCAGGACCGCGGAGGAGGCCCGAGCTGAAGGCGTTGGTGGGTCCTGTCCTCAGAAAACGTCCTGGAGCCAGAGGAGCACGTTGACTGCTGGAGGAATGCCGCTCCACCTCCCGGAGAACTCGAAAGGGCCGGGGGAGGTGGCGGGGGAGAGCGAGGTGATCGGGAAGGCTCTGGCCTTCCATGGGAGGATCACTTCCAGGAGGGAGCCTCTGTAGTCCCCGCCGCTTCCTTCTTGGTAGGGACCGTGAGGAGGTAGGCCACGGCCTACCAGCACAAGGCCTGGACAGACGCCAGAGGGCGTAGACGTCGGCAGGAAGCTGAGCGGTCAGAGGAGGAAGGGAGAAGGTGTACCGCACCGCGCAGGGACCGAGGGGAGCTCGGCCTGCGACGGGCGCGATGGCATGGGAGGGAGGTCCAGGCAAACAGAGGCACCGCGTGGCCCAGCGGGCCAGAATAGCCAAGGGACACACCGATGGGCACAAAGGGGGTGGCAGCGACCCCATGAGCAAGACCAGGCTGCGCACATGGCCGGGAGGCCGCACGGCAGGGACAAACGGCTGTAGCAGCTCAGCACAGATTAAAAGCAAATTGAGCCCTTTTAAGGGCGATTAATATGAGTTTCTGGTCGTAGCTAAACAATTTAACAGGGGGCCCGACCATCGCCACAGAAAAAAACCCTGCAGACAACAAACACAGCTTTTTCTTCTTCTTTTTTTTTTTTTGCAGCAGAAAAGGACCAACTTAACAGCTTTTCGCTTTTCAGATTCTCTAGCCATGCTAATCGAGTACCTTATTAACTGTAGAGATTATAGGTTTGCTGGCAAGGCTAAGTAAGCACCTTAGCCCTTTTTATGGAATCTCAGCAAAATAACTGGCTCAGAGAGCTCAAGACCAACAGGTTCTTTCGTATAGATTAGTAGCAGCATACAGCAACAGATTGCACAATAAAAGTTAAAATTCTGGTTCCTACCTTGAAAAAGAGCAGACAGGGGTCCTGGTATGCTTCTTGCCTGTTCAGATGCACGATTCAAAACTGGAGAGCAGGGGTTCCTGGGACCTGGATATACTGGAAATCTGATCTGGGTCATGTGCATCATTAGCTTATCAGGTGGGCTGTAACCCATGAGGTAATGTCTGGAGTGCCATGGATGCCAACCAATCACAATTCTGATACCTTCAATAAATAAATAAATAAATTACTGGAACCACCCATATTGTTATAGAAGCACTTTAAACTTAACACTCTGAATAAACAGTGTAAATCTATAGTCGTTTCAAAAAAGTTAATATTGGCAGTAGGGACAAAGGACAGGTCTTTACTCAATATTTCATTTTCAGTTTCTATGAGTTCATAGTTCGAAAAATTTATAATGTTATTTTCTACCCTGCCTCACTACATTGGTTGGTAGCGTTTCTTCCTCCTCTGGCCTTGGATGCTTACTCCCCTTCCCACATCTCCCTTGCTTCTTCCCCCTTGGTATTTCCTCTTCCTTCTCCTCAGTGGCTCCCTCTCCTCCAAATGCTGTTCTAAAAAAATGTCAGATTGTTCAGAATCACTAGTAAGGCTTGCTTCAGAGGTACTTACTGAGGTGGTGGAGCTAACAGCTGAAAAATGCCCTGCGGCTTGTTGTCCCAAATTTTTTAGGTTAGGACGAGTATTGAACCAAACTTTGTTCTTTTTATTCTTAGCTGGTGTCCCTTTCTTAGTGCCCTTTCGCCAACTAAAAATACTACCCAGTTGGTAGTCCGTCTCGTCTCTCAGCAATTTCTTCTTCTTTGCAGAGCAGATTTTCTTGTTTTGTCTTGTTGGGCAATATATGATTTTAGCACTTCCTTGAAATGTACAAAGTTAGGGTCAGTTGAAAATGTATTCAGCACCTTTTCTTTTTCACACAATTCCTTTTCTGTATCCTTCTGGCATTTAGTTGTATTTTTAATTATTAATTGCATCCCTTTAATGGATGCCTCATGTGCAATTTCACACCATGGGACAATGAATTCACTGTTCTCTAGTCCAAAGGTAGGATCTTTAACAACTCTAAGGCCCCTCAGAACCCTATTAACTCTGATGTATTCTTCAAATGTCACAATTAGCCAATATTGTCTTTTCAACTTCAAGGCAACCTTTTCAAACTGAAAGAATGCTTTTGATGTATCAATTCTGCTCTTTTCCATCTCCTGAGACTGATTCTCTGGTGGCACCTTCACTGCTGCAGTTCCAAACGGATTTCCCGGATTTAATCCCTGGAAAACGCTGTGAGCAAAAGTAGCTGGTTCACCTCCATTTTGTTCTCGTACCTACTTCTGAACGATACTGGGTCTTGCTCCTTCTGCCATATTCATTCTTTCTTACCGTGGCTATTTTTCGAGGGTTCACTTGTACCAATTTAGCTTGCTGTTATGTCCTCAGAATTTTAAAGCTCAATATGCCGTGTACTCTGCAGCATCACTCAAAACCCATGTAAGCACAATGGACAAAAGAGTCACTCAGCAGAGAGTGAGCTCAAAGTGAAACTTGAGTCACACAGTAAGAAAAATTGCAGAACTCACCCCAGGCATATCAAATAACTGCTGTCCACACTTAGAATAGGTGCAAAAAATTCAGTGGTTTACTGAGAACAGCAAGTAGAGCAGTGTACCTCACACAGGAGGTGAAATGACTAACGTTTCAACCCTTCGGTCTTTTTCAAAGTGTGCTCCCTCTAGAGGTGCCTTGAATTTATACACGTGATTAAAGTCCATTTTGAATTTTTTAAAGTGCCAGTGCATATAACAAGTGAATCCATATATCAATTTACAAATACAAAACACCAAATACATATACACAAAATTGCACAATTCCCAGGCTACAAAAAAGTAATACTCAAAAGACTACACAGGTAGAAACAAAAAGCAGTTCCTAGAATTAATTTCAAATAGGCTAAAGCTACTCTAACCATTTAACCTGTGTACTGCCTCGTAGTTCCCTAGAAAGGAAAGGACAGTTAGCAAGGGATCCTTAGCATGCCAGCTATCCAGATTACCCTCAATCTATAGGGTAATTCTCCTGTTAGGCTCCTTTGAACCCAACTGCCTGTGGGAGTGGGGTCATACCCCAGGGTCCCTGAATAGCTAGCTATCCAGCATTTGACAGGTTTTCCCCCTTGCATTAGCATACTAGAGTTCCTGCTATAAGAAAACAATTCTGTGGAACATTGTGAATTGTGAACAAGATAAAATCTTTTACTGACATTCAGACTGCATTTAAAGGGACAGCGCCAGTACATGACCACGTAACAGTCTTTCCTGCTCCAATGTGCCTTTTTTAAAATTAAATATGCTTTATTCGTTTTCATAAAGCAAAATAAACAAAACCGAAGCAGCAATTAAACATCAAATTATGAAGACAGGCGCTGCTGCTTAATCCCTTCCCCCCTCCCCCCAATCCCTCCCACCTCCCTACCAACAGCAGAATGGATTAAAGCCTGCACTGTTTTGTATTCACATCAAATAAAAACCCCAACAATAATAAAGTTCATCAATACTGAAGTCTTATGAGGAGACAGTAGTACTCTTCTGTAGTGTATAAAGGGTATGTAATTTCCCCCAAATCTTATTGAACCTTGAAAGGCAGTTATTCAGACCAGCTATTATCCATTCAGTACAGAGATAGCAAGGAGTTTCTGCAACCACTCCATGTAGGAAAGGCACACTGAGTATCTCCAATGTCTTAAAACCAATTTCTTAAATGACAAAGCTATTAATGCCATGTAGTACTTACACTCTCGAATATCAACAGTGGAATAGTCCCCCATCAAACATATTTCTGGGGAGAAATACTCGGTAATCCCTAATAGAGGATCTGCCCTTTGACTAATGAGCTCCCAAAATGGTGCTACCTTAGAGCAGTCCCACAATATGTGGTAGAGCATGCCCTTACTTTGCCCACATTTCACACAATCTGATGAAGGACCGTGTAGTATACATTGTTTAATATTTAAAATTGCATTAATCTGAGCCGGTCCTGCATTACATAAGTACAGTATAGCAGTCTTGCCAAACTTTGCTCCAATTATAAGAAGACTGCCTAAAGTCAATCAGTCAATCAAATCTTTATCCAGGTGAACATCATTGAGCAAAGCTCATTTGCAAGATGGACCTGGCAAGGTCAAGGTTCAGTTACATAAGAAATATAGCACAATTCAATGAACACAACACTATGAGGAAACATATTATACAGGATATAATAGCATCGATTATACCAATACATAGATATATACAACTGTGCAGGATCTATTAACAACAAATTACATATTTACATGAAGAAGGAATAAGTAGCACATAAATTCGGTCGTAGAGTGAGAATATGTGGAGATTGAGGTATGAAGTATAAGGTATAAGGGGGTTTGTCAGAGGTGTAGGAATGGATGGTGTGCGGTCTGGGTGGGGAGGTGGTGGTTTTTACAGGGAAAGGTGAGTTGGAGGGTTATTACAAGGAGGTCTAGGTGGCAAAGGAGATAGGTGGTATTGGTGGCTTTAGCCATCACTGTTGGCAGGAATGATAGATAAAGAGATAGGGGAGGGGTGCAAGTAGGCAGTGAAGGAAGATAGAGGCCGGTGATGGGGGAATGAGGAACGTGACGGGGGGAATAGTGCGATACAATATGGAGGCATAGTAAAGGAAGAAAGAAAAATGAGAAGAAAGGTATGAATGCAGAATCTGGGGAGTAGCGGAGAGCCTCGGAGGATGGGACAGGCTAGGAGATGGAGGAGAGGAAGAGGATTATTCTCTACTGCTGTCGAAAACAGTTACATTTTTCCTTGATAAGCCTGGAGTACAGGGATTCGAAGGATGCAATGGATATGGGATTTCTCACTTTCAGTATTTTCTGCATATTGTTCCATAGAGAGGATAACACAAAACTAATGGCAGATCTACCAAAGCGAGAATTGAGTTTGGGCACTGTAAGCATGATGAAACTGTAGCTTCTTAGGGCATATTTACTTGAGGTGGCTTGTGTGAAGCAGTCCGAAACATATTTTGGTAAATTCTTGGATATGGCTCTGTAGATCCATAGTGTAGCGTTTCTGTCCCTTCTAAAGTGGAGCAAGGTCCATCCAACTGCGGCATAGTGTGAGCAATGGTGGGTGTTGAAAGGGAGTTCTGTGATGAACCTCAGGGCCCTATAGTAGAGTGTATCCAGTTTTTCCAGGTATGAGATGGGGCAAAAACTGTATAAGAAATCAGCATAGTTGATTACCGAAAGAAAAGAGGCCTGGAACAGCTTTTTTCTAGCCTCGCTTGTGAGAAAGTGTTTTATTCTGTAGTAAAGTCCAAGTCTTTGTTGAAGTTTTTTCAGTAGTTCTTCCAAATGTACTATGAAGGAGAGTCTACTATCTAGCCAGACACCCAGGTATTTGAATTTTGTAACAAATTCAAGGTTTTCACCAAGGACAGTGGATATGTGTGGGAGAGTGCTTGGGGTAGAATATCCTGCATGTGTGTGGGGAGAGAGAAACATTGCCTTTGTTTTCTTTGCATTGAGCAGGAGTTTGTTTTTCAGTAGTTGGTGTTGGAGTAGGTTGAATTCTGCTTGTAGATCTTTGCAGGCTGTCTTGGGAGAAGGGTCGCTGACATACAACACCGTATCATCGGCAAAAAGGTGTACAGTGGCTTTGGTGAGGTTATTGTCGATACTGTTGATGTAGATGGCAAAGAGGATCGGACCAAGGATGGAACCTTGGGGTACTCCTCTTTGCAGTGGTTTGAGTGGGGACAGTTCCCCTTTGGCCTTCACCTGCTGGGTCCTTCCCGTAAAGTAGCTGTTGAACCATCATAAGGAGTTTGAATCGAGTCCAATGGAGTTCAGGGAGGAAAGGAGCAAATCGTGGTCGACCGTGTTGAAAGCCTTACTCAGGTCTAAAAACACAGCACAGACACACATTTTTTTATCCAATTCGAGTTGCCAGTCATTGGTTACTTTTGCAAGGGCTGTTATGGTACTATGATTGGCTCTAAATCCAGATTGAGCTGGGTTTAAGAGGTTAGCTGATTCAAGGTATTCTCTCAATTGTGTGCTTATGATCTTTTCCAGCAGTTTTAATAGCACAGGAAGGATGGAAATTGGTCTGTAGTTGTTGAGATCCGAAGGGTCCCCTGATTTCCATAATGCAATGACTTGAGCGGTTTTCTAGATCGATGGGATAGTTTCTAGTTGTAATGAAAGGTTAAATAAGTGTGTTATCGGTGCTGCTAAAACTTGTACGTAATCTTTAAGAAGTAGGGGTCGAGGGAGTCTGCACCTGCACTTTTCTTGATGTCCAGTTGGGATATTAAGTCTTCCACTTGCTTCAAGGTGGCTGGTTTGAAGAAGAAGGTAGAGTTGGTTACCAGTGTTTCGGAACTTTGTATGCCTAATTGAGATCGTATTAGGTTAGTAGGAGAGTTGTCAAATGCTAGTCCTGCAGTCGTAAAGTGATTGTTAAAGGAATCCAGAACTTCCAGTCTGTCATTGATGATGTTTGTCCCAGTGAGTATCTTGGCTGCGAGTGAGTTACTTGGGTCATGTCCTGCTATGTCATTTATAGTTTTCCAGAACTTGGCGGGGTTATGGAAGGAGGAGTCTAGCTCAGCCCGATAGTAAGCAGCCTTTGCATCTCTGACCTTCCTGGTACATATGTTTCTGGCCTTTTTGAACTGCCCCCAATCTGATGGCGTCTTAGTTTTACGTGCCTTTTTCCATAGCATGTCTCTCTCTAGGAGGGTGGATTTAAGGTCTGGTGTAAACCAGCAACAGGTTTTGTGTTTGATACGCACTTTAGATACTGGTGCATATTTGTTAAGGGCTCCTGTGATAATGTCATTAAGAACATCATATGCTAACTCCACTGTATTTGCTAAGTAATATTCTTGCCATTGTGTGGAATACTTTATCTCTTCCAGGTATGCATGGTTGTTAAAATTCTGCTTTGGCCTCCTCGCTGTGAACTTAGTGGGGGATGTAGGTTTATGTGATGTTCTTATGCTAGCAATGAGGCAGTGGTCACTGATATCACTGAAAAGGACTCCAATGTGGGAGAATAGGTGAGGCTTGCTCCCCAGAATAACATCCAGAAGTGTGCTAATACTTGGTGTCTTTTTGTTGATTCTGGTAGGCTCATTGATGAGTTGTGTAAGCCCATATGTGTCACAGAATGATATTAAGGGGGTAGCTGCCTTGGAGAGCCAGTTTAGATATAAGTCTCCAATGATTATAGTTTCTACAGACCCCTTTTCGATTATCTCACCTAGATGTGATAATAGTTTGAGACTGGCAGAAGGAGGCCTGTAACAGCCTATTACCCGGAATGATGTGGTATGTGAGATAGCCACTTTAAGGGATAGGCATTCAAATTCTTGTGCCATGGAAGATGAGGTGAAGCAGGTTGCAGTTAGGTTGTCCTTTACATATATAGATACACCCCCTCCTCTAGATTGTCGGTCAGCTCTGAAAAGTCGGTAGTTGGGTAAATTTATATCTTTGTCAGCTGTGGCAGGCTTAAGCCATGTCTTGGAAACCACCAGTATATCTGGTATGGTATGGTTAATCCAAGCTTGGATCATCGTGATCTTTTTCAAAAGGCTGCACACATTAAAATGGAGGAGGCTTAATCCTTTAATCTTGGCTAGGTTTGAGGGTGCAGAAATAACCTCTGGTGGCCCTGGATTAAGTTCCACATTTTCTGAGCATAATAGTAGTAAAATCAGCAGTTTCATGATTGCAGCAAGAGATAATTTGTATAGCCTTGCTTTTGCCCGCTTAATTTTGTTCTGGTTCAGCGTTCTATAATATCCAGGTGAGACGCTTTGTCCTCCTACAAGAGCAGTGATTAATACTCTGACAGATAGGAACAGCAAAGATTTTACTGTATAGAGAGGGAGATGTGTGTCGGGCAGCAGCAAGACCGACTGTGTCCCTCCATAACAGCTTGACCATGGGTGAGGTTGTAGTAGGGGGAAGTTATATATAGATACCCATCTCTTGATGCTGTTGCGGTATTGCGGTAGAACAAGGACAACATCCAGTACTCCTGTGTAGTATCCTGTGATTGGTTGCAATGTCCACAGGGATCAGGGTATAGAAGGAGTACCAGGAGGATCCAGAGGTTTCTCCCCATTATGAGTGATGTGGGGAGGATAATATACGATATAAGGCTTTAGGCCTGTGCTGTCCAGTGCACAATGATGTGTTTATCAAAGTGTGTTTAGGAATGACCGCAATGTGTTTATGAATGACCACAATAAGTGTCCACAATAGTTGTCCTATCTAGAAATGTCAAGGAGAATAGATCTTGAGACAGTGTGGAGCAATCCTTTTTGAGTGAGGAAGGGTGGAGCAGCGCATTAGGGAGACACTTAGAAGAGTAATTTATCAAGCATATGCTCAAGTGCAATCAGTCGCAGGGTTCATGTACAATGTGATGGCCAGAGTAAAAAAAAAGCCATTTAGGGAACTGGTTATTGGTTGAAGCTAATGAGATGGAGTAGAGGCCATTGGGCAGCAAGGCACCAGGGGGCGTGACTATTGGTGGAGGCTGGAAAGGGTCTATATAAAAAATGGCAGGGAGGGGAAGGCGGGTGGGCATAAAAGTTGCAGCTTTGCCGTACCTTGCAAGGGGAGCTAGTCCATGCTGGGGGGTCCGAGCGGTGGCTGAGGAGGCCGACCATCCGCTGGTGGAGTGTAGCCCCAGTGCTCAGCTTGAGGGGCGCTTCTAGGAGGTCCTCGGCTGAGGAAAAAGGAGAGAGGCACTTAGATTTAAAGGCTGTCCAGAGATAAGCATCAGCAGTGCAGCAGGGGGTCTGAATTAACACTTGAATAGGTTTGTAAGTGGAGCTTGGCACCTAAGCGTCTGTCCAGATCACAATACACAGGAAGGGCTGAGATCACAATAAATATCCCTTTTTTTTTAGCAGACAGTTTCCCCAGACCCCACAATTTCAGTGAAAACAGCTTTCTTTTTGAACACTTTTAACAATCAGTCCCAAATAAACCCAGTTAAAGACAGAAATAGAGCAAGTGAAGCGGGAACCAATGGGAAGCAAAGCCATACAGGGTGCTCGCTTTCCGATTGGTTGCGGCGTTGCCGTACCTTGCGAGGGGAGCTAGTCCAGCTGAGGAGGCCGACCGCCCGCTGGTGGAGTGTAGCCCTGGCGCTCAGCTTGGGGGGGGCACTTCTAGGAGGTCCTCGGCTTGCGAGGGGAGCTAGTCCGGGCTGGTGGGTCTGAGAAGCAGCTGGGGAGGCTGACCGCCCGCTAGCGGAGTGTAGCCCTGGTGCTCGGCTTGGGAGGCTCTTCTAGGAGGTCCTTGACTTGCAAGGGGAGCTAGTCCGGGCTGGTGGGTCCGAGCAGCGGCTGGGGGAGGCCGACCACCCGCTGGCGGAGTGTAGCCCCGGCGCTCGGCTTGGAGGGCTCTTCTAGGAGGTCCTTGGCTTGCAAGGGGAGCTAGTCCAGGCTGGTGGGTCTGAGCGGTGGCTGAGGAGGCTGACCGCCCACTGGCGGAGTGTAGCCCCGGCGCTTGGCTTGGGGGGGCACTTTTAGGAGGTCCTTCCAGTAGGACAACATTACGTCCACTTGTGGGAACACCTTATATAGCTATCCATATAACCTAGAAACAGCATGAGATGAGGTGATCAACTCACTAATTTGCCTTGAATATTTCAAAAGACTATTGGATTAACCTTGAATTTGTGCTGCATATACTAAAGTGCCCTTTCAGTTTGAATTTGACTTGTTTGCTCCAGTAGACTGTTGGATTAACCCTGCACTTACCTTTTTTGTCAAGAATTTCCATGCATACCACTGAACTGCCTGCTTATCCAAGAATCTCTGTGCCTAATGCCAATATTTTCACCTGATTATTGCTTGGTTACAGATTGTTGCTAGCAGTGACCAACCAGAGACTGGTACCACCATTCCTTCTTCAGACAAGTAGGGGTTGGTCGCTAGTATAGGTACAGCATAAATCGCTCCCTGTCACTTGTTTCTTTTCCAGGTCTACAGGCCATTCCCTTCCCTAACAGTTTTAGGTAGTGCAGGGAATTGCTCTGGTTCACAGATAGGGGTCTGTCATCAAGGTGGGGTGGGGCTTTGGTTGCAAGTACCCAGCTTTTCCAGAGGTTCTCCAGTGAAGGTATCCTAGCTCTTCAGATCTTCCAGTTCCCTGGAAATCAGCTTCAGCCCAGAGGTCTTCAGCCAGTTGTTTGCATCTTGAGTTTTCCCTGGGATCCAGCTTCAGCCCAGAGGTCTTCAGCCATCTGTCTGCATCCTGTGTTTTCCCTGGGATCCAGCTTCAGCCCAGAGGTCTTTGGCCAGCCATCTGTATCTTGTGTTTTCCCTGGGATCCTGTTTTAGTCCAGAGGTCTTCAGCCAGCTGTCTGCATCTTGCATTTTCCCTGGGCTCCTTCTTCAGCCCAGAAGTCTTTAGACAGTTGCATCTGTGTCTCATTTCCCTGGGGTCCTTCACCGGCCAAGAGGCCCTACATTTGCCTTGCATTTTATGCTTCAGCTTCTCCACATCTTGTTTTCCCTGGAGTCCCACTTCAGCCAGAAGGCTTATCATTGCTTGGGGCACTTGTTTATTTTAGTTTTCTTCCCTTCATTTCTTCCACTTCGACTAAACCCAGTCAGCAAAGTGCACTGGTGGCCACCGCTCTCAACCTTTGAAGGACTATATGCTCTTTTTGGTCTCTGCTTGTCTTGCTGTACTAATGTAATTAAATGATGTAATGATAGAGTGATAAGATAGTTGTAGAGTATAAAAATAAAGGATAAAGTTTTCATAGATTATCAAGTAATAGGATAATTGTAGAGTATAAAGATAGAGCATAAAGTTATGGAGTTATAGAGTCTAAGGATATTATAGAGTACCGAGTTACAGAATATCCTGCTGTGGATTGCTTATCCTCTTTGGTGCTTTGCACCCACTAAACCTGTTTTCATTCACTGAGTTTTTTGTCTGCTTCTCCTTACTCAAGCACCGCTACACCATCAGCTAGAATAGAACTAGTGCTTTGCAAGAATATTTGGCCTCACAGACAGGATTAAAAGGAGTCCAAAGCAGGCAGCGGCTCATTCACAATGGAGGCAGGAGAATCAAGCAGTAGTTCTGCAACCAGTGGAGGATCTGGGAAAGGTCCTCAAGCACACTTGGGCATGCCATTCACCATGCCCCATTACTTTGGTGTGCCTTGGCTACCACAATTTACAGGCGATGCAACAAACTCCACATCCACCAACCTTGGAGAGTTTCAAAATAAGATTCAGGCCATGTTCTGACTTTATGATGTTCCCGTGCAACAAAAGGTGGAAATCCTGAACAGACAGTTAGGAGGAGCTGCACACAGAGAAGTCAGCACCTGGCCAGAAGGAGAGAAGACCACTGTGGCCCGAATCTTTACTCAACTGCGATGGATGTCCAACACCCGCACTGTGCATGACCCGAAAATGAAATTCTTCTCTCGCATCCAAGGGCCCACAGAAACCCTCAGGGAGTATGAGCTCAGTCTGCAGGAGGAATAGAAGGCTATTCAGCAGATAGACCCTGATGAGGTACAGGACTTTGATCAGGCCTTGAAAGACTGTTTCATTGAGGGTGTCAGAAGCTATGTGCATCGCAGGGAGTTACGACTCTTATCCAGGCAAGATCCAGATGCAACCTTACTAAATTTTAAGGAAGAGGCGATAGAGCTGTTGTCTGAATGAGCCCATCATGGCATGGTGAATTCATAACACTTCAATAAGGGAGATGAGGACTCCTGGTGCCAACCTAGAAGAATGGCAGATACTGAACCAGCCAGAAGAGATCAGAAGACTCCTGAATCAGACTCGATGGCCTATATCATGAGTGAGATGAGATGGGAAATCTAGAATTTAAAGGATGATCTCTGTCGTGAATTTCAGGGACACGCTCCTCCTGGTCATCTAGAATGGCACCAACCAAAGGCACATGGTCAGTGCACAAATGTGGGGAGTAGGCCAGTTTGACTCACAAGGAAGGCCGATCTGCTGAAGGTGTGATGTCAGTGGTCACATGGAATGGAGATGCTCCCAGCCAGCCAATACCAGACAGACATTTTTAAACAGGTAGTCCCCTGAACAGAGGACTAAGTCCCAGGATGCCAGGCAATAGCTCCACAAAAACATCTGGAATGGTTGAGGTTCATGGGTAACTGCCCAACCATTTCAATACAAATAGATAGAATAACCCTACCTGCACTTCGAGATACCGGATCTCAGGTGATCACCATCCAAAGTGGATAATTCTTTGATCACTGTTCCAGGGACCAGATACTGCAACTGACTGAAAGCTGGATCAATCTAGTCACCAGCAATGGAACAAGAATACCAATAATTGGATATGCAGAAGCTTCTGTGAAGACTGGGGACAGTGAGCACAGCCAGCGGGGTATACTCATAAGCAACACCCATGATCCTTCTGTACTACCCGTTATTGTGGGAATGAACCTTCTGCAACATTACCAGAGTGCTTTGATGAATATAATGAGGGAACAAACTCAATCCATGCATGTTCAGGAAAGGAAAGTCTGGTAGAATACTCTCTAATATCTCCAGAAGTACCAAAAGTTCACCAACGGACAAGGGGAGATAGGAAAGGTGCGTTTGATGGATCGCTGCCCCATTCAGCTTGAACCTGGCATGGAGACACTCGTGATGTGTAATGCTAAAGTGGGTCTTGGAGGAAAGGACTATGAGGCCAAGGTGGAACCCTTCTGGACTTGAGAAGGAGACCTGGTGATGGCAGTCAGGAGCCTAGTGACTGTAAAAGAGGGGATAATTCTTGTCTGCTTACTAAACTATGGATGCCAAACTGTGAAACTTTACAAATGACAGACCATGAGATGGCTTGTCAGAGTAGATTGGGATGAAATTCTAACCCCTAAAGACACAAAGACAAACCACCCATCATACCTGCAGGCCAGCATCAGTGAGAGTGATGAAGACAACCAAGAGGAAGCATGGATACAGGAAATAGATATGGGACAACAGAACAACACTGCGGAACAGAGAGCCCAACTCACGGCAGTAATACGACACCATCAGCAAGCATTTTCATATCACACCCTGGATTTCATTTGTGCCACTCACATCAAACACTATTCTGGTACAGAGAACCACCCTCTGATCAGAGAAAGATTCCATCCCATTCCACCGGCATTGTACCAACCAAGCAACTGAGCAAGGAGATACTGGATGCCGACGTCATAAAGGAAAGTCATAGCCCCGGGCTGCGCTGATTGTGCTGGTTAGAAAGAAAGATGGCAAGATCAGGTTTTGCGTAGACTACCACAAATTAAATCAGATTACCCACAAGGATGCTTATCCTCCACCCAGAATCGAGGATGCCTTAACTGCTCTGAAGTCCTCCACCTTCTTTTCCTCAATTGACTTGGCAAGTGGCTACTGGCAGGTCCCCATGGCCCAGGAAGATCAACAGAAAACTGCTTTCATTACCCCCATTGGACTGCACAAATTCACATGAATGTCATTTGGCCTCTGCAATGCACCTGGAACCTTTCAGAGACTGATTGAGCACTGTCTGGACAATGAAAATTTTGATAAGGTGCTACTCTATCTTGACAACAAAATTGTTTACTCCAAGACATTTGAGGCACACCTCAAGCAGCTGGATATAGTTTTCAGTCATCTGACACAGTATGGACTAAAAATCAAGCCACCAGAGTGCCACTTTCTAAAAGAACCAGTAAATTACCTGGTACATGTAGTGTCAGTGGAAGGAATATCACCAGACCCCAGTAAGGTGGATGTAGTAAGGAATGGGCTCAGACCTATTTCTTAGGATTCGTGGGGTATTACTGCAGATTCATAAAGGACTTTACAAAAATTGCCTCACCTCTACAGGAGTTGCTGTGATACCCAAAAGGAAAGAAACTGCCAAAGACCAGTGTTGTAAAGTGGTCCCCTCAGTGATAAGAAGCTTCTGATCTCTTGAAACACGTATTGACAACAGCGCCTATCTCAGCCTATCATCCATTTTGTCTTTACATAGATGCCAGTGATCATGGTCTTGGGGCAATCCTGACTCAGGAGCAGAATGGAGTTGAGAGGGTGGTTGCTTATGCCAGTTGAGGCCTGAAGGGATTGGAGAGAAATGATGAGAACTATAGCTCGTTCAAGCTGGAGTTCCTGGCCTTGGTGTGGGCAGTATAAGAGAAATTCAGACATTATCTGGCAGCTGCACAGTTTACTGTCTACATGGACAATAATTCTCTCACTCACCTTGGGTCAGCCAAGTTAGCAGCACTTGAGCAACAATGGGCCTCCGGCCTTGCCAGTTTTAACTTCTTAATCAAGTACAGATCAAGAAGGTCTAATGGAAATGCCAAAGCCCTGTCCCAATTGCCTATCACAGATGAGCCAGAAAGGAGCAAGACAGAGCAGGAAGACCTTGAAACACCACCTTTTGTGTGAGTACTTGCTGAGATAGTCTGAGTTAGCTGCCAGCGCCAGGTGGATCCCGAATGGAACTCATACCCCTGGGGTGCCCTATGTCTGATGGGCGGGAAGACATGTGGAGGCAACTCCAGGACTAGAGTCCAGTAATGGCTGAACTGAAAGATATTCTCCAGACTAGAAGAAAGATAAACAAGCACAGTAGAATAAACATGCCCCTATAACTTGTCAAGTTGCTACAACAGTGGGAATACTTGAGAATTGAGAATGACCGTCTAGTTCGAGTGACCCAAAATCCTAACAGCCATGAAGAACGTAAACAAAACATAATCCCTCATCAGGAAACTGATTCAGTGTCAGAAGCCTATCACAATGCCTTTGGACATTTTGGAACCAAGAAAACAGAAAGCACCATTCATCAGCGGTTCTACTGGGTGGGCATGAGAGAAGACATTGAGTGTTGTTGCATAGACTGCATAGCATGTAGCTTAAAGAAAGGTGATGGCAATGTTCAACAAGCACCTCTGCAGCCCATTGTCACCAAATCTCCATTGGAAACCGTGACACTGGATCACTTGAAGGTCGAGAGCAGCCACAGTTGACTTAACCAGATTTTAACAATGGTAGATCACTATTCAAAATTTGTAGTGGCCGTCCCAGTGAAAGACTTGTCAGCAAAATGTACCGCTGAAGAATTCTGGAAATATTTTGTCAAGTCATAAGGTTACCCTAAAAAAATTCTGATAGACCAAAGAGGGGCATTTGAATCTCAACTGTTTAAAGAACTGTGCTCCCTATATGGATGCCACAAAATGCGAACAGCCCCATACCAGCCCCAAACCAATGGATTATACTAAAGGCGCAAATCTTACCCTAATTGAAATGCTTTGGGCACTGCCTGCACATCAGAAACCTCTATGGCCTAATCTGTTACCAGAACTATGTTACATACTGTATATAATAATGTAGTGCATTGCTCCATGGGGTTTATGCCTTATTTTCTAATGTTTGGTAGACATGGACGATTATTTATGGACCTGGTGATGAATGTCGAGGTTGAGACCCGCAAAAGCATTTCCGACTCAAACCAGTGGGCAGAAGAGCATCATCAGCATCTCAGAAAGGCAGGCAACTGGCCACAATCTGGAATGGAACAAGCCCGTGCCCAACAAAAGGAACAATATGACCATAGAGCTCAAGCTGGATTTTTGTCAATTGGGGACTGTGTCCTGCTAAAGAATCAAGACATTCAAGGACATAAATTAGTGACATGGTGGAAGCCAGAGCCGTTTGTGATAGTGGACATTCCCTGTGATGATTTGCCTGTTTATCGGATCCAGTCAGAAACTGATGGACACTCCACTTAAGTAGTGCATCACAATTAAATCAAGCCATGTACATTTCAGGCTGCAGACATGGATGAGTCAGAGAATGAGAATGCCTCCATAAGTAAGAGGCAAGAGAAAACTCCCTCTGGTACCCCTGAAGACAGCCCCCTTCTAGAGTGGTCTGGCTTGCCTGGCATAAGTATATATAGTACACCATTCACGTATTCTGCACCTAGTACATCATTCACCTATTCTGAACCATATGATACAGCCCACAGAAGGTCCAATTGATGCAATAAAGGATGGCCTCCCAGACGCTTGATAAAAGAGTCTGACTAAAGGAGAGCCATACAAACAGAACACAGTAATGCATTTCAGAAATGAATGTAGATATGTACAATTATATTAGGTTATTTACTTAACATGTAGTATAAGGTGAAGAAAAATAGATATAGTGCAATGTACTGTAGATAATGAGTTAAGAAAAAGGTATAAAAAAAGGTTTTGGGTCATACATGGGGACATGTATGTTTAAGCGGGGCCGAATATGTGATATGTTAGGGGTCTCCAGTGTCCCAAGTCTCCCCAGGTTCCCAGTAGGTTAGGTGGCTGGGTGGTGGGCCAAGCATAGTGCAGGAGGTCCTTCAAAAGAAAACTGCAGCCTGCAGTTTTAAAACAAAAGTTTTTTTTCCCTGTTTGCTGCAACCTGCCCAGCTATGGCACAAGCCCGTGTCATCTTGAGCACTTCTCACATTGGGCAGCTGCTTGCCTTCCTGGCTCCTAGGGACTTGGCATCCCAAATGCTAGGGAAGGCTCCAAAGTGGTCAGTAATGGACTTTTTTTTTAATTAAAGTGTGGCCAGTGGTAGCAGCGGTCGGAAGAGTGCTCTCAGGCACCCCAATGATGAAAAAGAAAGGTTTTGCGGCAAAAAGGGAGAGAAAAAAACACAGGGAGGTAACTGTAAAGGGGTAAAGTGTACCTGCAGTTCTCCTCTCATTCCTGTGGCAGTCCAACAGCTCCCAGTGGTGTTGCGGTGGCTCCAAGTGTTCCAGTGGGTCGAGAGCAACAGTCAACCATGGTGTGGGCTCAGTTGCCCTGTTTTTTTTTTTTTTAATTATAAAAGTTAATTCCGTCCCTCATCGGCGATGCCCACAAATGGGGCCACATCTACCAGCAGCCAGCGTCGAGTCAGCAGAGGGAGCATCGGGAGCAGCAAGGCCCCCTGTAGTCACCCTCTTACAGCCTGCCTCCAGTGTCAGCACCAGCCAGCCACTGCATCTCTTCCCTCCCTCCTCCTCCTCCTCCTCTCTAGCTTCTCCCTGGGTCAGGGCTGTGAGTCAGCGACAGCACCAGTGGGCAGGTGCTGACCACCAGAACTGATTACATTTTTAAATAAAACATTTATCCCATACCAGAGGGTGCATCGAAGGACAGCCATTTGGGGAAAAGCAGGGTCCCTTCATGAAGGACTGCCAGAGGGTAGGGATATTTAAATTATTAAAATTAACTCCAGTAAGGGAGCAACAGGAGAGGGGCAGGATATATTTAAATTAAGCTCCCGGAGCTAGAGCTGGATGGCCCAGAATAATTAAATGAATAAATAAACCAGGAAAGCTGCAGCCAGGGGCAGGACAAAGCCCCGTTTTAGAGCCAATCAAGCCAGGTGGGCTAGAGGACAGGGTTAGTTAGCCCAAAGTTTGATTTTATCTAACACTATAAGTAAAGGGCCAGTCAGGGCAAGGAGGGCCCCAGATAGAGTGGTAGCCACACTAGCCAGGTGGGCTAGTGGAGTAGGGGCCAAGTAGCCCAAACCTTTTCCTGTGTTGTTGTCCTCATTCTGCTCAGTTTATCCAGTTCTGGGTGGGCCGGCTAGGGGAAGTAAGTCCCAGATTAAAGGAATAGTGCCCCAGCGTGGAGAAAGGTGGCCAGTAGCCAAGTGTCCACTAGTAACCAAGCCACAGCCAATAGTTAGGGAGTGCAAAATTCTGCTATTTTAAAAGTGTACTCTGGTGTTAGCTTCAGCCAGCAGCAAGGGAAGGGGAGTGGGTACACGGTTAGCCATCCCAGCAGCGTAGTAGCCTCATAACCTGTGTGCTTCCCTGTAGTCCCCTAGAAAGGTAGGGACAGTTAGCGAGGGATTCTTAACATACCAGCTACCCAGATTACCCTCAGTCTACAGGGGAATTTTCCTGCTAAGCTTCTTTGAACCCAACTGTCTGTGGGAGGGGGTCATATCTCAGTGTCCCTGAGTAGCTACAGTAGCTATCCAACAATTGACAGACTTTCCCCTTGCATTATCTTACTAGAATTCCTGCTATGAGAAAACAATTCTGTAGAACATTGTGAATTGTGAAAGAGACAAAATCTTTCAGTAACATTCAGACTACATTTAAAGGGACAGCGCGTGTACATGACCATGTAACTGTCTTTCCTGCTCCAATTTGCCTTGATTATTTCAAAAGACTGTTGGATTAATTCTGAATTTGCCCTGCATGTACTAAAGAGCCCTTTCAGTTCAAAATTGCCTTGGTTGCACAAGTAGACTGTTGGATTAACCCCACACTTGCCTTTCTTGTCAAGAAATGTCTTGCACGCCACTGAACTGCCCGTTTATCCCTGAATCTCTGTGCCTAATGCCAATATTTTCACCTGATTATTTCTCAATTACAGACTGTTGCTAGCAGTGACAAACTAGAGACTGGTACAACCATTACTTTTTCATACAAGTTGGGGTCAAATACCAGCACAGGTATAGTGTAGATAGCTCCCTGTCACTTGTTCTTTTCCAGATCTACAGGCCATTCCTTCCCTAACAGTTTTAGGTAGTGCAGGGAACTGTTCTGGTTCTCAGATAGGGATCTGTCATCAGGGGTGGGGGTGGGACTTTGGTTGCAAATACCCAGCCTGTCCAGAAGTTCTCCAGTGAAGGTTTCCCAGCTCTTCAGATCTTCCAGTTCCATGGGATCCAGCTTCAGCCCAGAGGTCTTCAGCCAGCTGTCTGCGTCTTGTGTTTTCCCTGGGATCCTGCTTCAGCCTAGAGGTGTTCAGCAGCAGTCTGCATCTTATGTTTTCTCTGGGATCCTGCTTCAACCCAGAAGTCTTCAGCCAGTTGCATCTGTGACTCATTTCCCTGGGGTCTTTCTCTGGCCAGAAGGCCCTACATTTGTCTTGCGTTTAATGCTGCAGCTTCTCCACATCTAATTTTCCCTGCAGTCCCACTTCAGCCAGGAGGCTTACCGCTGCTTGGGGCTCTTGTTCATTTTAGTTTTCTCCCCTTCATTTCTTCCAGTTCAACTAAAGCTGGCCAACAAAGTGCACTGGTGGCCACCGCTCTTGACCAGTGAAGGACTCTATGCTCTTTTTGGTCTCTGCTTGTCATGCTGTATTAATGTAATGAAATAATATAGTGATGGAGTGATAAGATAATTGTGGAGTATAAGGATAGAGCATAAGGTTATGGAGTTATAGAGTCTAAGGTCATTATAGAGTATTGAGTTACAGAATATCCTGCTGTGGATTGCTTACCCTCTTTGGTGCTTTGCACCCAGTAAACCTGTTTCCATCCATTGAGTTTGTCTCCTGCCTCTCCTTACTCAAGCACCGCTACACCATCAGCTAGAATAGAACTAGTGCTTTGCAACTAGATTCTTGTTAACTTATAAAACAGGCTTTTAGAAATGTGTTTTGCACCCCTGCAGAGATCTTTAACCCTGCTGACATTCATAAAGACACTAGGTTCTGTGCAATGACAAAGAAAAGGGTATGGACAGAGTCTGCTTCAACTTCACACTGTGGCAGGGAGATCCTGCCACTCTTGAGGACCGACCTTTTCTTAAATCTGTTGCAACAGTTCTTCTATTTCTTAACCTGATCTAGCCTTTACAATTTTTAGTCTATAAGGCTGGCCACCTATGGGTCTCCACTCCCCTTTCTTGGCAATGCTATAGTGCCCTTTTTAATTTTCCTTTTCCCTCTCAGGTCCTCATACAGGAAGGTTATTGTGGTGGCCTCTGAGCTGATGTAAAACAGCAGGCTGTGTTCCTCATTATTGGATTTAGTATGCAATAGCACTATGTCATAAAATACCTTGATATATATACCTTATGTGTATGAAACCTGCAAATGTTGAAGATACCATGGCACTAGTTTTTCTTTATAAAGGTTAAAAGTTACTTAGGTGACTGTATTATAGAATTAAGTTACTAGGGTAGAGATAGCAGAAAACTCCTGTTGTGTTAAAATGCATGTAAATTCTAGATTGCTT
Source organism: Neoceratodus forsteri (assembly GCA_016271365.2). Taxonomy (NCBI): domain Eukaryota; kingdom Metazoa; phylum Chordata; order Ceratodontiformes; family Ceratodontidae; genus Neoceratodus; species Neoceratodus forsteri. Next base: position 1,026,716,731 of record CM028131.1, on the reverse strand, counting down.
GAGAGGCCCTTTGGCACCATGCATTCCTGCTTTAAGCTGATCCAACCTAACATTTCATGTTGATTTGCATATACATCCCAGGATGCTTTGCATTATGAGAGTATGTGTGATGTTGTGTTTCTTTGAAACCTGGCTTTATTGTCAGTGCCCTTTGCCCTTGCTTCAGTGTTTCTGCACTGAGGTTCTTTGTCTTTAGTTTTTTTTTTTTTTTTTGAGCTCCCCATCACCCAAACACACAAGATCAACATAGGGGATACATTAATTTTCACTAAAGAAATAGATCAGTAGATCAGTGGGTTAGTAGGTGCTGACTAAGTGCAGAAGAAGGACATGCATAGTCTGCTGCTGCAGACTGATGTATTGAAGAAGGGATATGCAATTGCTTAAAGTTATCCCATATGTTTTAAACATCACACAGAGATTGAGTGTTCAACCTGAAATTCTGTATCTAGTCCATCTGTTATCCCACTATCCCACAACCCCTCCACACACACTTAATTGCTGCACCTTTTCTTGTATACTAGTATGTGTGTGTTTTTGTGGGGGGGGGGCTTCGCTTACAATACAATCAATTCCTGAACCCTCCGAACTGTACTTCCCCGAAATGACATTTCCTTTCCTTTTGGTAGGTAATTTCAAAGTATCTATGGAAAAAAAATATTTTTCTTCAGTCTGCAAAAGCCTAATAGTAGAAATGATTTCATCCCACCCCTCCTGTGATATCTGAACTCTGGACTGTAGCTTGCCAGTTAGAGACATATATGTGTGTGTGTTTGGGGGGAGGGGTTGCAGTTTCTGAATGAAATCAGTGTCATTTTAACAATTTACATTTGAATATTGTTGATTAAAATAACATCTCTCTCTCTCTCTCTCTCTCTCTCAGTAACTGAGAAAACTGTTTTCAAACATTGACAGCACTTGAAGACCATACAGTATTTCTGGCAGAACTGCAGTCTTGTAACTCACAAAGAGGAACAAAAAGTTCAAGTTCATGTTACATTACATGGAATAGCACAGTCCACAACATATTCTGAGAGCAGGGCTAGGATAGAAAAAACTTTGCCTGGGTACAATCTCGAGTTTGCGTGAGTAAACCGGGTTGTGTGCCATGTTTCTATTCACAGAAGCCCAGTTTGAGCTCTGGCAAAGTGTGGAGAAGCATGCAATGCAAATTAGGCAGAGGGGACCAAAATATTGGTGCAGTCCAATTCACAGAGTATTTGCTCTGTGCAAGGGCCTCTAGCGCAATCCCCTTGTACGGAACAAATACTGCCCAACAATATGCAAGTAATAATACCCGACAGAGTAGGCGGTATTGGGCAATACCGGACTGCCAAGGGGTGTAATGAGGCCCGACACTGCAGGCGGAGGGCCTTATAGCCCCTGGAAGGTCCGGTATTGCCCATACTGCCCACCCTGGAGGGTATTATTGCGCTTAGAAAATGGATAGTGTGAAATAAATTATGTTTAGTAAAAAAAGTTTGTAAACCTTTTTTTGAAAACATATTTTGAAATAAAATAGTTCCTTCGCATATATTATCTTTCTAGAGCCTCACTAGTCTAAGCTTTTGTTCCTGGTTGTCATGGTTACTCCACCTCCCCACCCCTCCTCCACCCCACCATAGGGAACGGAGCACCGTATTACCGGTAAAGCTGTTGTTATTGCAAAAAGAAGCTATGTGAGATAAGGTTATGAGGAAAAGTGTCTTCCATTCCTTGTGTGAGTGTTTTTTGTTTGTTTTTGCCTGCTCATAAGTGTCTTCTGTTCCTTGTGTGAGTGTTTTTTTGTTTTTGCCTGCTCATGCTGCAGCTGTGGTGGTGGGATGACTGCGGGTGCACTGCGCACTGAGAAGGAGCAGAACATCGGGAGCACCAGCAATTCAGCACAGTAACGATCTCTCCAGTAATCATTTGAGTTACTGCTTGCTTTGTTGTTTGTTTTTGCCTGCCACAGTGAGTGCAATGGACTGAGATTAAAGCGGGAGTGGAACAACTGGAGCCCGAGACTGCTTGCCTCACCAAGGTGCGAGTTCTAAACATGGGATTTTATTTACAACGGTAGACTGATGAGTGAACAGTGTATGGGATAAGGGTGAAAGGATGGGCGGCCATAGAATTTTTATTGTTGTTTACCATGCGGTGCTTCTTTAATCTTGAATGTACATTACCGTTGCTAGCTGTTGCTAGGTAATGGGGGGGGGAGGCACGGAGTGGATCTTGCAGACTGTCAGTTGCTCCGTAAAGGAGCGGTGAATAGGGAAATAAATATTTTAGTTATGAGATTTGTTGTTGGGGTAAAAATGGTGAATAAATGTATTGGGGGGAATGGCAAATGTGTTTAGGCGTTGTTTTGCCTATGGCCAAGATAACCGGTCTCGCTAAGCGATAGAAAAAAAATGGCGGCAGTTTGAATTTGTGTGCCCAGTGCTTCAGCCAATGTTGAAGGAAGCTGGGCACAAGGATGCTTGTGTGGGTATAAGGCAGTTTGGGGCTGGGGCTTTTTATTTGGTGGGCATCTATTGAAAGTTAATGCACCCTTGTGGAATGGGTACCAGCCAATCAGATGCCTCCAAATAAAAAGCCAATTTTCTAACTTGCCTTAATCCCATGCAACCCTAGTGGTTGATGGAGGTACTGTTTTGACCCCCCCACATGGCCCTCAGCACAATAGTCCTTGGTGTACAGTACAGTGATCCCTTCCCCTACCTGATGATAGCCCTATATAAAGTAATGTTTTCCCTAGTGTTTAGTGGTCCCTCCCCCCAGCCGATGCCCACCTGATATACAGTAATGTTTTCTCTGGTGTCCAGTTCTTCTGCTCCTCTGTTCCCATCCCCTGTGAAATAAATAACATCCATTCCCTTGTGTCTAGCAGACCCCCCCTCACTTTCCCCAATTCCCTCTCAAATAAGTAACTTCTATTCCCTGGTGTCTAGTGCCCCCTCACCTTCACACCAGCAGGTAGTGCCCCACCACCCCGCTCCTCCATCCTGACCCCGAGCTGGCAACTGACACAGTTCTCCACTCATCACCATGGCCGGCCACCGACTGAGCTGTCTATGAGCATGTATGGCAAACAGTATGTGCTCACTAACAGCTCAGTCGGTGGCCGACCATGGTGGAAAGTGGAGGGCTGTACCAGTCACTGGCTCAGGGTTGGGATGGGGGGAGGGGGAGGTGAGGCACTACCTGCTGATGTGGGTGTGGTTGGGGGGCACTAGACACCAGGGAACAGAAGTTATTTATTTTACAGGGGATTGGGATATGGAGGGGCATCTGCTAAACACTAGGGAATGGATGTTATTTATTTTACAGGGGATCGGGACAGGGTGTGAGACCACAGGACAACAGGAAAAACATTGCTGTATATCGGGAGGGCAACAGGTGGGGGAGAGACCACTAAACATCAGGGAAATCATTACTTTATATTGGTCGGGAATCTGGTGGGGGGGACTACTGGACACCAGGGAAAATATTACCTTTTATCGGTGGGCATTGGGTGGGGAAGGACCACTGTATATCATGGAAAACATTAATTTTATATGGGGCCAGCATCGGGTGGGGGGGAGAGACCACTGGACACCAGGGAAACATAACTTTATATGAGGCAGGCATCAAGTGAGAGAAGGGACCACTAGATACCAGGGAAAACATACATTTTTTATTTATTTTTTTATTTATTTATTTTGTTAGTTTTTGTTGACCGGGTAAGTGCACTAGACAAATCTTGCCTATTTTCAGGCACGACCTGGGGGAGGGGGATACAGATGAATGCCAACTGACCCTGAACCAGAGTAAGCTGTTAGTGGTATTTTTAGTGAACGAGGGGAAATTTGGCCAGGGCACTGGGGAAATTCCCCTACTCGTCAGAGAGGGAACCTCTGTCCAAGATGGAGGAAGCACCCTTGCCTTCTGAGGAGGGAGCTATGGAGGTGGGAGACTTGGTCTCAACTCCTACCTCTGATCTTATGGAGACCTCAACTACACCTACTGAAGTTTTGCCAGTTAATGCTACTGCTTCTGCTTTGAGTTCTGACAAAAATATTCAGGCTGCTATGCCTGGACCTAAGCTCACTCATTCTGGAAAGGACATGCAGACTTCCATGCCTACACCGAAATACCGAAGGATTTTTCCTCCTCAGACCCAGATATTCCCTGTTTGGAAGAAAAGGAGATCCAGGAGCATTTCGCAATGGCGGAACGCCATTTTGCTAGTGCAAAAATGAAAATGACTCAAGAACTACAGCGACTGAGAGCCAACAGGTTAGCTGCTTCTTCCACTGGGTCGGATGTTTCTCAGAACCTGCACACTGTGACACCTCCACTGCCTGTTGTTGTGACAGGATTAGACCCTTCATGCAAGCCGATAGATGCAACCTTACTGCCCGCTTCCCTGACGACTACAGTGAGTACTGATTTAGCTTTACCTACTACTATTGCTTTTCCACCTGTATGGATATCCCTTCTGGTAACTAAACCCCCTGTTGTGGAACCCTGTACAGAGCCTACCTAGACAGTTGACTCAACGCTGCGAGGTGCTGGCTGGGTTCAGGGTCCTGTCATGGCGCATTGGATTTCAGGTCCGTCTCCTATGCGGTCCCCCTGCCCTGAAGATTTCCCGGAGCTACAGAGTACAATAGTCAGATCTAAGGTCTCTTCTGACCCCTTGTGTCTCCCTACAGAACTGGAGCTTACACAGAACCCTGTGTTAGATTGTTTAAAGGGTTCTCCACCTCGGGCTTCTCTTTCTACAACATCAGCGAAGACTCCAGCTCCCTTACCAATGCAGCCACCCCCCACAAAACCGGGACCAAGCCGTTCTTATTCCTCTTTCTTTAAATTTCCGATCCAGGCTGCCAAGAGGCATAATGCTTTTCGCTTGGCATACCTGGGAGGGGGGGGTTACCTGAGCCACTAGATCACGTGTACGTGGCACGCACACTTATAAAGGATTCATTAAAATTATTTTCTCATGAAATATATATGTTGATTCATATATCCGGTGAATCCACGTTTGATATCAGTTTTCAAACATCTAGGGGCTTGGAGCATTTTTGGTCGAAGTATAATGCTTTGCAGACTACTGCATTATGGACCCCATTTCAGGCTATTCCCCTTTCCAAACCTGCTTTTAAGAATATTACTATCCTGTTTCGAAATGAGGGGGTTGAGGTGGATGATGTTGTCTACTGGCTGAAACAGCATTGTGATGTCCAGGGTCAGCCTGAAGCCATTTTGGATACCGAGAACATTTGGACTGGGGGTTGGAAAGTTAAGGTCTTGTTACGCTCCAATGACTCTGGTGCTGCGCATCTACCTAACTCTTTCTTTATAGGTCAAGATAGGGGGGTCCTGTTCTACCCCGGTCAGCCTAAGGCTTGCTACTGGTGTGCTGATCCTGCACATCTTAGTAATGTATGTGATAAGATGAAATGCAATATCTGTGGGGAACTGGGCCATGTAGGAGCACACTGTTTGAATGAATGTAAGTGTAACCTGTGTGATGAAATGGGGCACACATTTCAGAACTGTCAATGGGCTGCACATAATCAGAAATTTCATGATGGTGGAGTGGATCAGTGCTTTATTATTACATAAGCGCAGAAGGCTCGTCTCTGGACCTCCCTGGTTGTACCTCCTCCTAAGGCAGTACAGCCCTTACTGCAGGCCCCGGTGCCTGTTGCATCCTCAGGGGTTGTACCTCAGGTGGTTTCTTTTTCTGAAACACCCTCAATTGTGATTTCTCCCACTCCTGATCCTGCCCAGTCTACTTTACCCATCCAGGACCCGGTCCTAGGTCCAAGTACTATGCCTCCCCCCCCCGAGTGCCCACAAGTGTTATGCGCCGGAGGTCAATGAGGAATAACCCTCGGGTTGTACCATCACATTTCTGTGGTCCAGAACCCCCTCCTGTGCCCTTATCTAATTCTTTTGAGCTTCTCCAACCCCTTTCTGATGAAGCTGGAGGTGAGTCTGACTCTTTCTCCATCGCTTCTTCCCTCCCTGATGGTACCACTGATTCTGAGTTGCAACTCGGCACTGGCCTTTCTCAGAAGCGGAAGGCCAGAGTAAAGCTTAAAGGGAAAAAGGTAGTGGGAAAAGGAAATTGTAAAGTGTTTCTTTGCCTGTTTTTTTTTTTTTTAGTGCTGTGTCTCACTTTGTTTGCCATACTATTAATGTAAATAGAATGAAGCGTATGGCTAAAAGGAGCTTGATTTTTTTCCTTTTTGCGGCTTTTGCCTTTGGGGATTTTTTTGTTACAGGATACTAGGATTCACACTACACACGAGATCTGACAAGCACAACAGGACTGGTTACTGGGTCCTTCTTTTTGGTCGATTGGTCAGGACTCCTGTTCGGGACTGGGAATTTTGATTAATATCCCAGATTTCCGTTTGCTTAAATTATTTGATGTAGCCCCTGGTAGGGCGCTCATTATAGATTTTGTCATTGGGTCCTGTCCCTACTGGGTGATTAACATTTATGCCCCTCAAACCAAAATTGCATGTATAGCTTTATTTTCTTTACTTCGCCCATATTTGCATACCAGTTTTCCGGTATTATTTGCTGGTGATTTTAATTGTGGCTTGAGTCTTCAGGATAAGAGCTCCTTTGCCATTACGAAGAAACTGTTTTGTGACTCCCATGAATTGGGTAATTTGGTCCGAGTCGCCCACTTAATTGATGCCTATCTCTCTTTTACTACACAACACACTCCTACTTTCCAAAAGGGTAAACAAGCCACCCGTATTGATTATGTTTTTTTGTCTCATACAGTACCTATTACTTCTGCCGTAGTTCAAGCTGTTGCGTTTTCTGACCATAAGTTGCTTTCTGTTGGTCTTGGCTCTGTTGTCCTTTCCCGTAGAAGTTCAGGTATTTGGAAATTTAACACATCCCTGTTACAGGTCCCGACATTTATGCAGTCCCTTTTGTCCTTCATACAGGCCCGAAAATCTGTTTTTATATGTTATGAAGATCCGGTTCAGTGGTAGACTGATACGAAGCATGATCTGGTTTATTTTTTAAAAAGTTATAGTCGCTTGAAATGTAGGAGGGAATATTTGGACTATTTGCAGAAGAGGGTGCATTTTCAGTCATTGTTAACAATAGCGTATACAATGGGGCAAGACCTTTCTCAACAATTAAAAGTAATACAGAATGATATGTTGAATTTCCAATTTCGTCAATCACAACAACTTTATCATCAACACAAATTTAGTATTGTTGGAACACATGATGTTATTTGCCTTTTTGAATCAAATTCCTGTCAGACTGCCCAGAAGAATATGACGTGTCTTATTAATTTTGCAGGAACCTTATGTTCCTCACAAACTGATATTTGTCAAATTATGACAGATTACACTGCAGCCCTTTTTTCTCCTCTCCCAGCTGTAGCTGGTAGTAGTACGACCTTGTATAGTGGCCTTGATATTCCAGCTTCCTCACAGCCAAGTCAGGACCAGGCTTGTTCTCCTATAATGGAGCAGGATTTGAAACTGGTTATTTCCTCCTTGCCTGTACAGAGAACTCCTGGTCCGGATGGTCTCCCTGCAGCCTTATATAAGGTGCTGGGTGACCATTTGGTCCCGGAACTTACATATGTGTTTAATTCCATGTTAACATGTGAATTTATCCCTTTGGAATTTACAAAGGGTACTTTGGATTTATATTTATAAGCAGAAAGGTGATATCCATTCTCTTGAGAATTGGTGGCCTTTAAGTATGTTAAACACTGATTTTAAGCCATTGTCGAAAATTATTGTGAAGCATTTGGTGGGGATTGCAGAGGTGGTTTTGCATCCTGCTCAATCCTGTTCTGTGCCTCAAAGGAGAATTTCTGATCATTTGATCCTCCTTCGAGAACTATTTTCTCATGGGTATGCAGATTTGGTTTCGGGACTTGTTGTTTCAGTAGATCAGAAAGCAGCTTTTGATTCGGTTTGACACGATTTTTTATGGGAAGCACTTCGTTTTCTGCATGTACCAGATGTTATGATACGGTGGATTCGTGCTTTCTATAGAACGGCTACTGTTGTGCCTGTAGTGAATGGTTGGATAGGACCCATGATCCCCATAAAGCGGGGTTCATCAGGGCTGTCCTTTGAGCCCGTTGTTATATGTATTTTTTTTAGATGTTCTGCTTCGTCGGTTGAATGCCCATTCTCAGATTCAGGCTATTTCTGGTTTTGCCGTACGCTTGCCTGACACAGCTACTGCGTATGCAGATGATGTTTGTTTCTTGTTGCTGATGAAGCTTCAGTGGTTCCTTCTCTCCGTGAGTGCTCCATTTTTGGAAACTTTTCTGGTGCTGTTCTGAATTTTACTAAAAGTTTGGTTGTTCGGGTAGGCTCTGTAATCTTCCCCTCGGACCATAGTGGCCCTTTACTTTTAGTTGAGGGCCCTATTCGTATTTTGGGGGGGGGGTTTTGGGACTCAGGACTCAGATATTTTTAACTGGAATGTTAAACTACAACAAGGTAAACTTAAGGTGGCCTCTTGGAATCGGGGGCAGATTGGGGGAAAAAAACGTGTCTTTCTGATTAAAAACTATCTGATATTGACCTTCCTTTTTTTGAGCTATGTATTCCCTATTCCAAAACAGTTAGAAACTACTGTTTTTAGCCTGTTTCTTCAGGCTCTTTGGGGGAGCAGGTTAAATCCGTTAAAGCGGAATGTCACTTATTTACCTATTCCTGAGGGTGGTGTTTGTATGGTTAACCCTTTGTTATTTTTTTCATGTATTTTTTTTAATGCAAACCTCAGGCCTTTGTTGATTCATGCTCAGAGAGTGTGGGAACCCTGGTTCTATGACTCTTGTAGGATTTGGTTTCATCAGTGGGAAAATAATTAATTAACTGTGTTAAGACAAACTGTTGGTATACCGACCTACATTAAACATATGTTTTTATGTCTCAAACAATGGAAGGTGTCTGCTCAGATGTTATTAAACCATTCCCATAAAGTATTATACAAGAATTTACTTTCAACTGTTTGTGCCGTACCAGTGCCCTTTGAAAAGTGCCCCAGTCAACATCTCCCTCCCCTCTTGTCCTTGTTAAGATGTAAAAGGGTTCCTGCCCATATGTGTGATTTTCAGTGGCTGTCATGCCATGAAAGGATTTATGTGAAAGCAAATCATAAACATAAGCAGTCTCAAGACCGAATGTGCTCTGGATTATTATGTATTACTGAACTTGAAACTATTACTCATTTATTTTTTTGACTGTTCTTTTATTAAAAATTGGTGGTCTTTTTTGGTACAGGCATGGGCTACTCCCTTGTTTCAGTCGGTTTCTTATCTGAACATTGTATATGGAGTTTTTTCCCCTCAGTGGTCGCTTTGGCACAGGGATACTTTGAGCCTTGTTTTTGTCATCATTAAATGGAATATCTGGATGGTACGTTGCCTGTTTTCTTTACAGCAAAAAGACTGCTCCTACTTGGAGTTTGAGAAAAAAATTGTAAAGGATTTAAAGGACATTTATGAGCACGAACGTACCTTATTTTCGGATGTGGCTCTTTTGGAACTTTGGAAGGCTCTTCCTTGGATCACAGACTCTGATTTTGCTGTTACTTGATTGGTTGCATATTATTTATTCTGTTCTTCTCTTCATGTATCATGTTTTGTTTATTACTGTACAATTTATGTTTCAATAAAACTTTCCCCTACTCTTTTCGAGAAGTGCAATGGGATCTTTAACATCCAACTGAACTACCAGCAGAACAGGCAGATGGGACCTCGGTTTAATGTCTCATCCAAAAGACGGCACCTCAGGAGTGCAGCACCCCTCTCATGCTGCACTACAGTTTCAGTATTGGGATATTAACCCAAGTGCCTGGTGTGGGGATAGAACCCACAGCCTTCTGATCTCCCGGCCTCAAAGGCGAGTGTGCTATCTGCTGAGCCATATGGGGCCAGCATCGAGTGGGGAGAGGGACCACTGGACACCGGGGAAACATTAGTTTATATAGGGTGAGCATCAAGTGGGGGGAGGGATCACTGGACACCAGAGAAAACATAACTTTATATGAGGCAGGCATCAGGTGGGGGAAGGGACCACTAGATACCAGGGAAAACATTAATTTTATACAGGGCCAGCATCGGGCAAGGGAGAGACCACTGAACATCAGGGAAATCATTACTTTATATTGGGTGGGTATCGGGTAGAGGAAGGGACCACTGGACACCAGGGAAACATTACTTTATATAGGGTGGGCATCGAGTGGGGGGAGGGACCACTGGATACCAGAGAAAACATAACTTTATATGAGGCAGGCATCAGGTGGGGGAAGGCACTACAAGATACCAGGGAAAACATTAATTTTATATGGGGCAGACATTGGGTGGGGGAGAGACCACTGAACAGCAGGGAAATCATCACTTTATATTGTGCGGGTATTGGGTGGGGAGACTACTGGACACCAGGGAAACTATTACCTTGTATCATGTGGGCATCGGGTGGGGAGCGGGACCACTGGACACCAGGGAAAACATTACTTTATATAGGGTGGGCACTGAGTGGGCGGAGGGACTACTGGAAACCAGGGAAACATTACTTTATATAGGGTGGACATCAAGTGGGGGGAGGGACCACTGGACACTGGAGGAAACATAACTTTATATGAGGCAGGCATCAGGTGGGGGAAGGGACCACTGGATACCAGAGAAAACATTAATTTTATTATGGGGCAGACATTGGGTGGGGGAAAGACCACTGAACATCAGGGAAATCATTACTTTACTGTATATTGGGTAAACATCGGCTGGGAGGAGGGACCACTAGACACCAGAGAAAACATTACTTTATATGGTGTGGGGGCATCAGGTGTGGTGTGTGCCCACTGGACACCAGGGAAAACACTAATTTTATATGGGGCAGGCCTCAGGTGTGGAAAGTGACCACTGGACACCAGAAAAAACATTTCTTTATATCAAGCAGATTTTGGGTGGGGAGAGTGACCACTGGACATCAGGGAAAACACTAATTTTATATGGTGCAGGCATTGTGTGGGGCATGGGACCACTTGACATGAGGGAAAACATAAATGTTATATCTGGCAGGTATTGGGTGGGGGAAGAGACTACTGGACACCAATGAAAACATTAATTTTATATGGGGTGGGCATCGGGTGAGGGAAGGGACCACTGGACATCAGGAAAAACATTACTTTATATCGGGCAGGCACTGGGTTGGGGGAAGGACTACTGGACACCAGGGAAAGCATTACTTTACACTGGGAGAGCATCAGCTGGGAGAAGGGACCACAGGACACCAGGCAAAACATTAATTTTATATAGGATGGGCATCGGGTGGGGGGTGGGACCACCGGACACTAGGGAGAACATGACTTTATGTTAGGCAGGCATTGGCAGGAAGGAGGGACCACTGGACACCAGGGAAAACATTAATTTTATATGGTACAGGTATTAATTGGGGGAAGAGACCACTGAACACCAGGGAAAATATTACTTCATATCAGGTGGGCATCAGCTGGGAGAAAGGACCATTGGAGACCAGGAAAACATTATTTTATATGGGGCAGGCATCGGATGGGGGACGGACCACTGGACATCAGGGAAAACATTACTTTATATTGGGTGAGCATCAGCTGGAGGAGGGACCACTGGACACCAGAGAAAACATTACTTTATATGGTGTGGGGGCATCAGATGTGGTGAGTGGCCACTGGACACCAGGGAAAACACTAATTTCATATGGGGCAGGCCTTAGGTGTGGAAAGTGAGCACTGGACACCAGGAAAAACATTACTTTATATCAGGCAGGCATTGGGTGGGGGGCGGGACCACTGGATACCAAGGAAAACACTCATTTTATATGGGCGGGCATTGAGTGGGGGCGGGACCACTGGACACCAGAAAAACATTAATTTTATATGTGCTGGCATCAGTTGGGAGGGACCACAGGACACCAGGAAACACATTACTTTGTGTGGGTGGTCATCAGGTGGGGGGAGGGACCACTGTGTACCAGGGAAACCATTACTTTGTATCAGGCAGGCATTGGGTGGGGGGAGGGACCACTTGACACTAGGGAAAACACCAGTTTTGTATGCAGCAGGCACTGAGTAGGGGGAATGACCACTGGACACCCAGGAAAACATTAATTTTATATGGGGTGGGTATCGGGTGAGCGAGAGACCACTGGACATCAGGGAAATCATTACTTTATATTGGGCAGGCATCGAGTGGGGGTAGGGACCACTGGACACTAGGGAAAACTTTAATTTTATATGGGGTGAGCATTAGGTGGGGACAGGGACTACTGGACGCCAGGGAAAGATGTATGTTACCATTAGTCTGGTGATCGGCAGGGGGAGGAACACTAGCACCAGGGAAAAATTATATGTTTACCATCAGACTGGCAATCAGTGAGTGGGGACCACTAGCACCAGCAAAAAATTCTATATTTATGATCAGTCCAACAATTGGCGGGGGGACCACTAGCACCAGGGAAGAATTCTATATTTATGATTGGTCCAGCGACTGGTGTTGGGGGGAACACTAGCACCAGGAAAAAATTCTATATTTATGATTGGTCCAGCAATTGGTGAGGGGGACAACTGGCACCTGGGAAGAATTCTATATTTATGATCGGTCCAATGATCAGTGTTGGGGGGGAATTTGACACCAGGGACACAGGGCTGCATCTGGGGCAGGGGCTGGGGGGGCATGCTAAACTCTGGTGCAGCCTATGTAAATGGGACCAAAATGGGCATGCAAATTGCCACATAGCATCTTGCATGCCCAATTGGCTCATTTACATGGCTGCTTTTGTGAACAGGAAATAGCACACCTGCGCTGTTCATAGTGGAGCCATACTCCTGGTTGCAAGTCAGGGTGGTACTAGTGGGGTTAGCGCTAGTAGTACTGGGGTTACCGCTGACTTGACCTGGCTCTGTTCTCAGTTGGACAGCACAGGTGCACTATCCAGCTGAGAACAGCAACCTTACACACCTGGGCAAATGCAAAGTGTGACTCAAACTATAGTGCTGTACTTTGCAACTTTTTGTGAATCTAGCCCCAGATTTTGTATCCAACTTGGCTTGCTTTCAGATGTCAATTATGTGAAAGATCCCATGCACCCATCTGGCAGCCAATTATGTGCTACTGGAATGACCCAGTTTTTGTTACCCTAACCCAGACTTGGAAGTCAAATATGTAGGAAGCAACATGATTTACTTTACACTAGCCCAAGAGCAAATCTTAATCCCTGTGTAGTGGGCATCACATAAATCCAACAATGGCATGAGTTTCACAGAACAAGCAGCTAGCATGAAACCCATACTATACATTCAGCAGGTTTTATTTTAAGCAACACAGACCTGAAAAGAAAAATATGCTATACAAGCAACTGGGAAATAATTACGTAACAGTCGCTTTCAAATAAATTTGTACCAGTACACTCTCATTAGAAGAACTTTACATTCCTGACAGTGTTTTGCTTCCCCCTGGAAGGGGGAGTGATGAAGAGATTTGTTATTTGAACAGTTCTTCTTTAGCTGATACCCTAAGTACAAGATTCCCAATTTCAGCTTGGCATATAGCTAGTTCAGCTGATGACAGTTTATACAATTCTTAGCGAAACATGCACACACATTAGCCACTCCATGAACATGCAGCCCCCCTAGGTAAAATTTCACTCACAGCCCTTTTAGTGTCCTGCCAAAGATGAGACGTTAGCTAGGGAGCATATTTGGCAAGGGCTGCAGTTATTGACAAATAATAGTTTTTACTAGGTCCATAGGGGAGTGATGTTTGCTGATCTCTCTTGATGGTCTGATCCAGTGTAGATTTTTGGATTCAGTGAGAGTCCTGTTACCAAATAATTTGTTATATCACAGTTCTGAAGCATGGTTGATGTTTTTCACCTAAGGTCCCATAACTTTGAGTTGCTGCAGATATATGTATTGCTATAGATGGAGTGATGATAGTGAGTACCTACCTGTTAAAAGGTACTGTGCATGCCTTGGTTATCGTATCAGATTTTGACAATGCCATCTTGATGGCATTGTTAGTTGTCAGACATATCATAGTTGCTGGCATTAGATGTTGGACGATACCATAATCTCTCTCTCTCTCTCTCTCTCTCTCTCTCTCTCTCTCGTCTAAATGGTCATATGTTTATAGAATACCTTTTATACAGCAAACATTTTTCATCCCATGTCACCAGACATTAAGAAATTAAATTTGCTTACATTTCAGCTAGAAACATTTGATAAGAATGTTTTTGTCGAGGCTGACAAAACATAGTTTGAACCTTGTCCTAATTCATTTCATTTTAATGCACATTGCTTTTGCAACAAGAAACGTTGGGAGGCACTAGTGTTTCATTTACCAAAATGGCTAAGGTGGGTGACATACTGTACTTGTTGAAGTATATTTATTACTGCCATCTCATCTGTTCCTACACAAGGTTCGAGTTGACACTGCATTCTTATACTAGGAAAAAACAAATGAAAGAAACAAACATATCTCTACATATCCTTGAATACTTAGAAGCTAGCAGAAACCTTAACAGCCATTTCCAGTCTACAAAATGACAGGCTCCGGCAATTGCTGTTATCAGTGAGCCAGGCCTATAATTCAAGTTCAAACCTGACCTGAAAATATATGTCCCGATGTTGCCCACAGGTAGTTTTTAATCATTACCTACTGTATAAGAGAAACAAACATATACAGTACAGAAAGTGTTTCATCTCAAACACAGCTGGTTACATATAAATGTCATACCATAATATGCAATACATCAACTCTGTACACTGCCTTAAATGTGTTAACAGCTCTTTCACAGAATTCTCTTCTGTTGTACATGTATTCTGTGATTAACATTTTGCAAACAGTCTTTATTGTCTCCTCCAGGGTCACCCCTGAAAACTGGCTGGATTCCCACTAGGCTTACTTGGTTACCAAAAACGAAATAAGTACATCAAATTCTGTGTGGTATGAGAACAGAGGAAGAGTGCCCACCCTAGAACAGCTGATCGCTGTCACAAAATAAAAAAAACTCATCCAGGGATAAAGGCAGAACAGACACAGAAGTGAAGTGCTAAACAACTACAGCAAAATGGAGGCTGACACAAATGCTTTGCTAAAGTGCTTAGATTAGTGTAGCAAGAGAGTGAGACACATACTGTACTACAACACTTAGAGCCACTAGGGTCCTTTGTCAGGGAGTAGGGGTTCAGAGAGACCTTTTTCTTAGAGATTTTATTTTGCTGTGGTTGCTTGGTGCCTCATTACTGTGTGTTCTAGTCTGTGTTGCACACTGCACTTGTCACTTTTTGCCGTTGTAAATTCTTGCAGGTTTGTCAGTATTATACCTTGCACCATCATCTGTACTAACAAAGGAAAGTTGCTGTCTGTACTTGTATGGTGTTCAATAAAGTTATAAAGTAGAGGCAAAGGAGGTGAGTGCCATCTGTTGCGTCCTCTATTAAACACTGTATATTAAACTTGTTACTTTGTTGAGTATTGCACATTACATTTGTCTCTTTTTGTTTAATGTGTTTGTAAACCCCACATGGTGTTTTACCTTTAATGTCCCCTTGCACTTACATATCGAAGGACCCAGCCACTGCTAACAGAGCCTCTGCCTCAGCATTTCCAAATGGACTGGGAATCCCCCAATCAATGCCCTTACTCAACTGAACATGCAAGTGCACCTGCGTAGGACTGAGTGTTCAAACAGTTGTAAAACTGCAGAATTTTGTGTAAACAATGACATTTGTGAGAAGGCTGCCAATGGACTACTAATCAGCAACCATCTTTGCCACCTCTGACCCTAGCTGGCATGGTGATAGAGCGTGATCAGACAACTAATCATGTGCCGATTGCTTAAGCAGAGAACCTCTAAGGCCTGTGGACTTGTAATCAATTGAATTAATGTAGGCACTTTTGAAACACCCAATCACCTGTTGAATGAAAAGCTCCAAGTCTGAGAACCTTGGATTGGCAACACATGCAGCCAACCAGGATCTGCATTCCCCAGCAAAAAAAGGGGCTGTTCCAGATGTAAATCAGATATGTGTGAGACCCTGAATAGAGGAGGAGAAAGAGGAGTTGTAGTAATAGTAGTAGTAGTATATTTTATTTAAAATGGTGCCCTTCTCCTGAGGATCAGGGTGCTATACAATACAAATAAAAATATAGATAAAATCACCAGCATTAGCAAACATAACATTTAAATGCAGCAAAAAAACACTAAATATATTCTATAGGACATATTCAAGTATCATCATAAGCTTCCTTAAACAGATGAAATGTGAGGTCCTTCTTCCTCCACCAATGGTGTCTTTCTAAGGGCTCTCTGGAGATGGAAGTTGCCTTCCAAATTTCCAGGGCCGCTACTGTAAATGCCCAGTCCCCTGATGATTTCAAATGAGCCGTCTGTGTCTTTTGGAGACCCACGTCAGTGAAACAAAGAAGGTGGCAGGGGAGAAGGGAGACAGAAGTTCAACCAGGTGGTCCAGGCACATACTGTATAGGGCCTTACAGGTTAGCAAGACAACCTTGAAGGTAATATACCACCTCATTGGTAGTCAATATGGCTCACACAGGACTGAGGTCACATGACATGACCTTTGAAGTCCTGCCAGTAAGCGGGCCACTGTGTTCTGCACAGGCTAAAAGCGACACAGCAGACCATTTACCCTGAGGTATAAAATGTTACAGTAGTTGAATATAGACTTAAGATATTCCTGTGTACTGTTGAGAGAGACAGATTGCTGCTATGTTGCAGGGGCAGACTGCCTGATAGTCAGAGACAAATGAAAGTGAGAAGTAGATTTCCTTCTGTGCTGAAAAAGGAAGTAATGTGCTAAGTGCTGTATGACAGTGAAGCTGAAGGCTGAAGCAATTTAACTAGAGACTTTTGCTGTGCAGCTGGAGACCATGAAAGAGACAGCAGCTCATCTGTGAAACCACCTAGCCAATGGGACAGCTTGGTGCTGTTTATCACCACAGACTAGGGACTAAATGACAAGATCTGGTGTACTGAGTAGAAAGAATCAGATTTTCACAGACAGAGCTGCCTTGTGCACTGGAAAATCATTGACTGAATGCAGTGGTCAGGAGACTCCTGCACTGGACTGGAGAAACAGCCAGTGTACCAACTGTCAGCAGAGGCCTTCTGAGAAGGAGAAGAACAAGCGTGAAACCAGCCAGAGTGGGATTCATTGCAAACTAGGCCATCTGCCCTGCGTATTGAGGGAGATCTCCTGATCTGAGAAACAATGAGTAAACTCTGGGCTTGCCCTGCACCTGCATCTTTGGGATCTTTAAAAATAACTCATGTTGTTCTATGAGCATTTGGGTTTTGAGTAATTAATTTTCAAAACATTGATAATCATTTGTTTAAGTGTATTACTGCCGGCAAACCACGTGCATCATCATTGGGCCTGCACCATTTTAATGACTGGGTACTTATTTTATTTATTTTTTTATTGAAATGTTTCACCAGGAAGGCACACTGAATAACAAGTTGCTCATCTCCCGGTGCTGTCTGGGGGGGGATAGAGATTAACAACAACAATTACAGATACAGAGAACATATACAATATGGAGCATTTGATACAAAATAATACATTATATACAATAAGTGGAGTTAAGACCGTTAAAGCAAAGACAATTGAATGCACCAGTACGTGGTAGCACAATACATGAGACAGTAAGCCCATCTGATAGTGGTGCAGCAGTACAATCATAGTGCAAGATATTTATAAAAATATTTACAGTGCTGCCCACTGAGAATGATGACAAGTGCTAGATGCAAGCAATGGCAGAAGTAGGCGGTTGACCAAGATTAGAAGAGAGGGAAGAAGCTAAAGTACCCCTCCAGGGTGTTAATGAACCCTGCTGGGGGAGCTGAGTGAGGTCAGAACAGTGAATGTAAAAGGAGAGGTGAGGAAAGACTGCTGAGACCAAGGTCGACCTCCAGGGTGAAGGGAACCCTGCAAGGGAAGGGGCAGGCCTCAGAGCAAGGCAGAAGACAAGAACAGTGAAACTAGGAAAGCTGGCAGCAAGCCACATTTATTAGTTACCCCCTCAGTATGCATGAACCCTGCAAGGGAAACAGGTATTGGTGAACTGGACAGGGTATAGATGGGTTAGGAGGGATTAAAGCAAGTACAGCAGGAGGAGAAGTAGCTGTGTAGAGCAGTACCAAGGAAGTAGGTGGAGGAGGAGTGATGTGTTTGTGGGGAGAGAGCATTCCAGGATTTGGGGAAGCGGTAGGAAAAGTCCGTCTGAACTGCAAGGGTAGATCTCCATGGGACCAACAGGGAGCGAGTGCCAGCAGATCACAGGGAGTGAAAGATATGAGGATGTGGGATAATGGAAGACTGAAAGTAGGGAGGGAGTTCACCAATCCAGAATTTGGAGGTTAGTTTGACAATGTGTGTGTAAGCTTCTGGTTGGACAGCAGGGGAAAGGCTAGTGCGTGATAAAGGTCACAGTGGTGAGTATGGGAAGGTACATCTAGGGCAAAGCGGCAGAAGGAGTTAAAGAGAGAGAGTCCAATTTGGGCAGGGAAGATTTGGGAGCACATCATAGACTACATCACAGTAGTCGAAAATGGGGAGTATCATCTTCTGGACAAGTTTGCACCTCACAGTCAATGGGATGCACCTGCAGTTCCTGTAAAGGGCACCGAGCTTGGGGCCCAGTTTCTTCAAGATGACATCGATATGTACAGAGCAGTTGATCTGTTGGTCAAGCCAGACCCCAAGATATCTAAAAGAGGACGTGTCCTCCAGGGTTGTTCCATCTGGGGTGTGGAAGAGGGTAAGTCAGAAAGCCTTGAGAGTCTCTGCCTGGTGCCGAAAGTCATGGAGACTGTCTTCTTGGCATTGAGTGAGAGCTGGTGTGAAGTAAACCAGAGCTAGACCTGGCTGAAGTCATGCTGTAAGCTGGTTACCACGGTTGAAGGGTTACTGCTGGAGCCAAACCAGACAGTGTGATCAGCATACATATGGATGGAGGAGGTAGAGCAGACTGAGGGAAGGTCATTTATAAAGATGGAAAAGAGTAGGGAACCTAACACTGAGCCCTGGGAGACACCAGTGTTGATAGGGAGAGGAGGGGAGGTGGAATCCGAGATTATTACTAATTGTGTCCTACCAGTAAGGTAGGATTTAAGCCAGTTAATGGCTGATGTGGCTAGGCCTGCAGCAGAGAGGGAGCCAAGGAGGAGGGAGTGGGAAACAGTGTCAAACAATTTGGCTAGGTCGACAAAGAAGGCTGAGGTGATCAGGCCATCATCCATCCCAGTAAGGATAGAGTCAGTGAGCCTGAGGAGGGAGGAGGTAGTAGTAGAGTGGTTCTTCCGAAAGCCAGATTGGAACACAGTGAAAAATTAGGTATTAGAAAGAACGAGAGAAAGTTAGGAAACAACTAGGTGTTCTTGAAATTTAGCAAGTGTAGGGAGGAGAGAGATAGAGCAATAGTTGCCAGGAGCAGATGAGTCACCACCCTTGGGGAGAGGAATAGCTACAGCATGCTTCCAGGAGGAAAGGACTTGCAGTGTCAAAAAGGAAAGGGTTTGGATAAAGGAGATAGGGTAGGCAATAGCAGGGTCAGAGAGGTAAAGAAGTTTAGGATCGAGGTCGTCTGGAGAGGAACCTTTTGAGGGCTTCAGAGAGAGCAGGGTATTTAGAGCATCAGTGGGGGAGATTTGGAGAAGGAGAAGGAGTGGGAGTCAGACAATAACATGGGAGTGGGAAGAAGGGGAGTGGGTGGGTGTGGAGGGAGAGAACACAGGAAAGACTTGGCACAAGAGGTGTAGTAGGCATTAAATTCACTGGCTACCAAGCATGGAACCGATACCAGGGAACTGTTGATTTTTAGAACAGGGGTTGGGGGTTGAGATGAAGGAGAGAAAAGAGCATGCACCACCTGCCAAAATTTGGACGGGGAGCTGATGTTTGTGTGGAAAGAGGATTTAAAGTACTTGGACTTGGCCAGTCTAGTAGCTTTGGTACATGAGTTGTGGAGCATTCTGAAAGCAGTGTAGTTGCTCAGGATCCTAGATGATTTGTGTTTTTTTCAGGCACAGTCGCGCTTCTGTAAGCAGGCCAATAATTCAGGAGTAACCCGTGGAGGTGAAACACTGGGAGTCGGGGGGGGGGTCTTTAAGGCTGCAAAGATACCAGCTGTAACTGCCAGGGAACTTGAACTGGACAATCAGTGGGCACACCAGCCAGGGAACAAGGGCTACCCAGTACTGTGGCTGCTTGAAAAGGCTGACACCACAGGCCCCTTGCAAATCTCCAAGCCATCCCCACCTACTCTAGTTTGGATTTTCAAATCAGCACCACAGTCCCAACGTGGGGTGACCATGAAGCAATCTGCCACCCTGCTCCACCAACGACTCTGGCTTTCACCTCAGGCTGTGATCCTGGACATAATGGCTACCTGACTGGCTTCAGGATGGGGCCCCTCCATTCCATCCCACCCCAGTGCTGGGAAACATGGGGCAGGCAGTCCAAGCTTTGGCCCCCAGCTCCCTTCCTTCTGCAGTGGCATGGAGGACCCATACAACAGCACCACCACTAAGCTGGCAAGGTTCTCCCCCTAATCACTCCACTTCTCCCAATGACACGCAGCTTCCAGGGCAGTGAGCTGGGGTGGCAATCACCCCACCCCAACCCTGAACCTCAGTCCTGCAGACTGACTTCACTCCCCGCTCCCTACAAGGGATTCTCCTCCTCCTACCAATGATGCCAAAACCCCCTTTATTTATACCCAAGAGCACCTAAGCCCTACCTGCAAGCAGGTGGTCCCAAAGAACTCCCCAGGCTAAAATCTGTGGTGATACTAGTAAGCTCCCATAGGGGGCATACGGTACTATTACAGCTTTAGCCAAATTTACTAATAATATATGCGAGGCCTTGGACAGTGGTGATTTAGCTGGTTCTATATATATTGACTTATCGAAAGCTTTCAACTTAATACAACACACTAAACTGATTGAGAGTCTGAAGCAGTCTGGTTTTTTGAATTCAGTTACAACTTGGTTTAAAGACTACTTAATTAACCATGTGCAACAGGTCAAAATTCATAATTTCCTTTCTAGACCCTTACCTGTGACTTTAGGTGTTCCACAGGGATCTATTCTTGGACCCTTGCTTTTTAGTCTTTTCCTGAATAACCTGCCCAGTGTCATAAAACATTCAAAGATTTTACTGTACACTGACACTGTGATCTTTTTTCAGAATAAGGACTTAAAACAACTGAAGCACTACATCACAGTCTGATGTTGGTGCTGTACATAACTCATTCATTAATAATAAGTTATGTTAAATTAAAAAGACAAATATTCTGCTATTTCACTCTAAAGAATATTCAGGTTCTCCAAAGTCCCTTTCTATGAAAACATCTGATGGATGTATTTTGGAACAAGTCACTCACCACAGATATTTAGGTTTAACTCTCGATAGCTTCTCAACTATCATCAACATATTGAAAATATTGTAAAGTCAGTAAACCAACGATTTGGAATATTGTATAGGAATAGGTTTAATTTTACATTAGAAGCAAAAAAACTTGTTCAAACACACATTTTGTCCATTATAGATTACGGTTTAGTCATTTACTCCTCTGCCAGTAAATCTCTATTGCAAAGAATTACACTGTTACTTAACAAAGCTAGTAGGTTCGCATTTGATTTGCCTTTAGACTGCCACACTTGTTTGTACAAAATATTGAAGTGGTATACTTTGCAACAGAGCATAAATCAACAAAGGGGTTGCTGGGCTTGGAAGATGGTAATTGGGCAAGCACCAGCTACATTAAAATTATTGGTGAAGAGACCAACATTGTCATGTAGGCCCAGTGGCACTGAGGGATAAGGTGCTGGATGTCTAACCTTGCATCCGCCGGTGACCCAGGTTTGGGAACAAGCCCGGGCCATTGGAGGTTAGCAACGGGGGGAGGGCGGAGCTGGATGGAACTGCTGACAGGCATGCTGTCCTCTCCAGGGAGGTGGGATGGCTCCTCTCGGCTGATGGCTACCACCTGGTGGAGGCTGGGGACAGCACGGGCCAGAGAGGAGCTAGGCGCTAGTCCAATGGGTGGGAGGAAAGGGGCTGTTACTGGGGCCATGGGACTAATGCATGCCTCCACATGCATGCATGCATGCCCACTCCCGGGGCCCCTTTGGAGAAAATGGAGGGGAAAACATCGCCAGCAGTAGGATGGTGACTGACTCTCCACAGGCACCACCCCCGGGCCGGGCCAGGCATAAGGTAAGCCCTGGTAATTCCAAGGGACGGGGCTGGGGGCGTCAGTCTGATGGGGGCTAGCCAAGGCGAAAAAGGCACAGAAAAATGTTACATGTTAAAAAAAAAAGAGAGACCAACATTGTTAAATATTAAAACCAGATCTATAAATCAACTACATTTAAAGTTACCTAAGTGTTCAAAAAATGTTGGGCAAGCAGCTTTTTACTATAGAATTTGTACCTACTGGAATTCTTTACCTTTACCTATCAGGGTCCTGGCAAACTATACTTCATTTGTTACAGCTTTAAGAACTGTTGTCAGTAATATCGGCACTCTCAATGGGCATTAATTGCTGTCTTATCTAAATTACAAAGCTTGAAGATTGAGTTTTTTTGTATTCATTGTTTGTCTATATTGTTATATACTGTATGCTGCCTGTTATATTTTCCATGACCACAGCTGCCTATGAAAACGGGCATTATTGTCCATAGGATCTTGTTTTATAATAAAAATGACAAATGAAAATTAAACAAGTTGCATGACTTTTTGGAGCTGTCATGGCATTGAACTGATTCACAGGTGGGTTGGCTCTGTGTGGAAGTGGGGAAGTACTCCATCCCAGGGGTGATACTGTACTGTACTGATTAAACCCAGCCCAGTTAAACCTTTCTCTGGGTGGAGGCACACAGCTATTTCATAGGGATGGGCAAAGCTGGAGTGGATTTGGGTATGACAAATCCAGGCTAAATTTGCATTTGGATTAGCAAAGGATTTGGATTTTCCGGATTCGGCCTATATGTATAATTCAAGGAAAAGGGGCTTATCAAGAGAAAAGCACCAGAAAATATCAGTGAAGTGACAGAAATATTAAAAGAATATCCACTGCCTGAGATACATTGCATCCTGCTGTTTAAAGTGATAATTTCTGATCAACCTGCATATTTTGACCCAAAATTTTCAACAGGGGCTTTTTTGACCCCACCTCATGAACTAGACATGTTTTATTCTTCAAATCCCAGTGGAAACGTCATTTCGCAGGACAATGGTGAAATGGCATTTCCAGTGGGAAATGAAAAATGACACCTGTTTAGTTCATGAGGTAAGATAAGAAAAAGGCATGGTAAAAATGCAGGTTCAAAATCTAACCTATAACTTCATGATTTCTTAAGATTTTGACCCCAAATTTTCAACATGGGCTTTTTTGACCCCACCACATGAACTACACAGGTGTTGATTTTCGAATCCCACTGGAAATGTAATTTCTTTTTTCTTTACTTTTTTTTTTATTTGCTATACTTTCTCTCCATCAGCCCCACCCTCCACCCAGCCCTATCATCCATCGCCCCGGGACTTACCCGAACCAGAGTTGCATCCTGGATTGTCCCCCAGGGTGGGGCTTTGGGAGGTGGCCCTTCCTCCTGCAGAATGATGGGATACAGCTCCAGAGGTGCCATGGGTCAGTGGTGCGGGACCAGTGGCACAAGGCAGGCAGCATCCTGGGTGGCTCCAGTTATCTGTTTTCTCCCCAGGAGGCAGGACATGCAATGACATCAGGGGTGTGTATGCTGATGTCTGCTGACCTACAGCAACTACTTGCATTGGCTATCAAACCCATGGCCTCCACCAGGGTTGGGAAAGTTCCTGGAGTCTCCCCACCCTCCCTCCCTCCCAGAGAAGGAGAGCAGTCCATGGATGCTCAGTCCTTCTCCCCAGCTGGTCCTTGACACCAGGCTCGCTTCTGAACCTGGGTCATCAGCATCACAAGCAGTAGTGCTACTGCTGCACCAGCAGGCCAGTGAGTAATTTCACAAAATGATGGCAAAATGACATTTATGGTGGGATTTGAAAAATGACACCTGTCTAGTTCATGAGATGGTGTAGGAAAAAAAAGCATATATTAAAAATTTGGGGTCAAAATCTTTAAAAACTACAAAGTTATGAGTGCAAATTACAATAAACTGAAAAAATCCTAAGTGTGAACATGATTTTAGACTTACTTTTTTTCTTAGTTTGGGACTGGACATGGTTCTGAAAGATCAACCTGCATTAAGACAGGATTACCACAAGGGACCTTATTGAGGTAAGGGGGTGACTGGGATGTGTGAAGGATGGTAGGGTGCGCCGATGGGCCATTTTCTTTTTAGAAGTTACTAAAGGGGGGGCAAATGAGGACAAGGTTAGACCTTTTTTTTTTTTACAGGATTTAACTTGAATCGGGGGAGGTGGGTGGCATGGGTGCTAAGAGGGTGGGAGAAGGGGAGAGTGTTTGTTTTATTGGCCGCCAGAAGTGGGCAACCTGGTGGTTGAAGGGTGTGAAGGGGGTCTGTGTGGCATCTGGGTTTGGACAGCCTATTAACCAAAAAGGAGGGGTGTCTATGTGGCCACCATGCTTGGACAACTCACTGGACAAAAAAGAGGGGGAAGGCATCTGTGTGGCCACCAGGCTTGGGCAACCAGGTAGCCAAAAAGGAAGCTGGTGGGGGGCATCCCCCTACCTCTCAAGTGTCCCTGATTATTTTTAATTTTTTTTATTTTTAGTTGACCGGGTAAGTGCACTAGACAAATACTGCCTATTTTCAGGCACGACCAAGGGGAGGGGGATACAGATGAATGTGAACTGACCTTGAACCAGATTAAGCTGTTTGTGGTATTTTTAGTGAATGAGGGAAATTTGGCCAGGACACAGGGGAAATTCCCCTACTCTTGCTTCCTGTGAGCAGGGGGGACCCTTTTGTCTGCGGGACCAAGATGGCAGCGCCCATGGATCCTGGTGTGGAAGTGTTGCAGACAGGAGAGCAGGCCTCCTCTCCTGGTCTGAATTCAACAGGGGCTGAAGATGACATTTTGGGTCAAAGTACTACTATCCCTGAAGGAAATAGTATGGATATTTATATGTCTACAGAAGGATTATGTGTGGAACCTGGTTTGGATATTGAAAAAGATGCAGCAGGTAACTTGGAATCACGATAACAAAAACTTTTTCAGCTTGTATTAGTTGAAGAGGAGCGTCATTTGCTGGAAAAACAACGTTTGGAAGAAAAACTAAATATTTTACAGTCTGGAGTGTCTTCTGTCAACCCGAATTTCAAGCCTGTCAAACTAGCAGATTGCACAGCTGCTCCTGAATCTACTACAGCAGGGCTGGGTGAGTTTTTAAATGCTTTCTCTAAGGCTGGCAGTAAAAACACCTTTAGTGGTGAGTGCCAAAAACCTAAAGTTTCTAGTCCACCTGTTCCCCTTTCTGTTTATGGTACAGTGCAGAAAAAAAATGTTCAAGATTGTTTACAAGCTGATTCACAGCTACGGATTCAATCTAAGCCACTGACTGCACCAGTAAATGCCTGCTCTGATGTGTCTATTTCCAAGGCTGGCAGTTACAACACCTTTAATGGTGTGTGCCAAAAGCCTGAAGACTTCGGTTTACTAGCTCCCCTTTCTGATCTTGGGACCATGTCTGGGTCTAAAAATGCTCAAGTTAACTCACAGCCTGAAACGCAGCTCCCGGTCTTTTCCAAGCCGTTGACGGCTCAAGCACAGCTGTCAATAATGAGCCAGGAGGTTTCTGTAGCAACGGCCTGGGTGTCAAAGAAAACAAGCGAGGGCTTAGAGTCTGACTTGCAGGCGAATACATCAGCTCACCCTGCAGAGCAAAAAGTGCATGGCTCAGTCGTTGGGGTCCCACATGAGAAATCCCCTATAGTGGTTCCACCGGTTACTTTACACTTTCAAAGACAGCAGGGTTTATTTTTAGACAACCAAACCCTGCAGAACAGGGACGGCAACAATCTACCAAACCAGGTTAAACACACAAGAGAATACTACAGGCTTTTTCTTTGGGAACAAAAAATCTGAGAGTGCTGTACTAGAGAAGAAGAATTTAAAATCCATTGATAAGGCTCACCAGGTCGCTTCCCTTTTTGATAAAAACACAATCTCTGGCCCTGGGGAGAATATTTCTGAGATGGCTTCATGGACACCACAAAAAGCCCTTTCAGGGGCAGGATGGACTAGATCCACAAAAGGGATATGGATTCCAGACCCTGCATGGGATATTTCTTTCTCCCAAGCCACAGCAGAATGGAAGCCTGGGGTTTCTTCCAGGCCTGTATTAAATACTCCTATTCATTCTGACTCCCATACTACAATTGTGTCCCTGCCCTCAGAACTGATTCGGGACAGTTCTAAAACAGTCTCTACTGACTCTTTTCCACCTTTGATACCTGGGGCACAGGGGGTTGGAGAGAAACCCCCTCCTTTGCTGTCAGACCAGTCACGAGAATCTAAATCCTTACTGTCTGAGCTTTTTTCTAATATTAAACAAGTGGCTGCTCCCCGCAGGAATGCAGTGCAGATAAGATATAAGAGGGGTTTGGAAAATGGACCTGATAGATATCATGTGGGGAAAATTTTATTAAAGGATTCTCTGCATTTCTCTCCAAAGGAAGTTTATGCTTTGATCAATATTTCAGGAGAGGATAATTATGATGTTAGTTTTCGAACATCTTATGCGCTAGATTTGTTCTGGGAGAGGTATGGGCAAGTCAAGACATCTCCAACATGGACCCCTTTTGTAGTTATACATCTGACTAAACCTTTAATTAAGTATGTGACCGTTATGTTTCGTAACAAAGGAGTTCATGTCGAAGATGTCACATACTG
Source organism: Neoceratodus forsteri (assembly GCA_016271365.2). Lineage (NCBI taxonomy): Eukaryota > Metazoa > Chordata > Ceratodontiformes > Ceratodontidae > Neoceratodus > Neoceratodus forsteri. The sequence continues at coordinate 1,026,689,830 of CM028131.1, read as the reverse complement.
GTTATCACAGAAATGTGAAATACTCAGTTCACCAGAAGCCATTTTGGATGGAGAGCTTTTCTGGACTGGGGGGTGGAAGTACAAGGTAAAACTACGGCAGGGTGAAACAGGAATAGAGCATATTCCAAACTCCTCCTTTGGGCAGAGACCATGGGGTCTTGTTTTATGCAGGTCAACCCTGGCCTGCTATAGGTGTGGTTCTCGAGACTCATCTTTCAAGCACTTGTGACAAACCCCGTTGCAACAACTGTGGGGAAATTGGTCACAGCATTATGCAATGTGCTAACCATACTCGTTGTGACCTTATGCGAGGAATATGGGCATGTCTTCAGTGACACCCTTGGGCAGCCTGTAAAAAAGCAAGCTATATTAGCCAGCTTCTCATCCAGCAAGCGCAAGATTTGGCGGACCCTGCTCAGCCCGGCCCCAGTACCTCAAATGATATTTCTCAAACCTCCCCCACCCCACCCCACCCTTTGGTCTCTAATCCCACAAGGATCTTCCTGACTCCCCTTCTTCTCTACATCCCCAAACTCCATCCATAGATCCCTTAGTGATTTCTATTGATTTAGAATCACAAGAGGTTTTGAACCAGGCTCCAGTACAACAAATCATGAAACCAGATATGCTCACTCCAGTTTGTTATTCAGATATGCCCATTCCTCCAAAAGATGGTACTAGCGTACCTTTTTCGGACCCCTTGCCCTGTAGAAGATCTTCTAGATTTTCTAAATCCATTCCCTTGGATCCTCCCACCCCAGTGGAATCTAAAAATTCATATGCTGCCTTGTTTACCCTTTGGGAAGACTCTGAAATGGAAGTGGGGGATTCGGATTCCCAAAAATCCTTTCATGACCAAGGTCAGAAAAAAAATGTAGATGGTGATTATAAAGGGAAAAAAAAGAAAAAGAGGAAAAAGACCTAGGTACTCTTTCTAATGGAATTTTGAATGACTGGTGGTTTAGTCTGCTCCTTCAATGTTCATAGTTTGTTAAATTATGAAAAACGAAGGGTTGTGTTTCAATTTTACATGATAAAGCCATAGATGTTTGTTTAATTCAGGAAACCTGGATGCACGCTGCAGATCAGATTCATTCTTTTAAGAGGGAATGGGTCTGGGGTCCATCCTATTGGTCTTTCGGCCAGAATGTGGCTGATGAGGTTGGGGTCCTTTTTCATTCTTTCAATTTTTCTCTGCGTAAATTATATGATTTGATACCAGGGAGAGCTTTGATTTTAGATGGTCTATGGAATAATATGGACTGTCGTTTTATTTCAGTTTATGCTGCCCAAATAAAGGCAGAAAGAGTAAATCTCATAACAGCAATCCAACCTTCTTTAGTTACACACTATAAAATATTTCTGTGTGGTGATTTTAATTGTCCCTTGGTTATAGGGGACAAGCGAAAAAAAGGTGATACAAAAAAAATATATTGTGATTCCCATGCATTATCTCAGATGATTTCTTCGGCTGGGTTATTCAATTGTCATTTACTAAATACTAAAGGCCCTAAGTTTACTTATACACGGAACAATTATTCCTCGACCATTGATTATATCTTCATATCAGCAAATGTATTTTCTTGAAACTTGGCTTCCCAGCCAAATGCCCTTTGGGGTAACCCTTGCCTCAGTGTTTACGCACAGAGGTTCTTTGTCTTTTAAATGTTCCTAAAGGTTCTTTAACTATGATTCCAGTTACTTTTTCAGACCATTTGTTATTGTTATTTTCTATGCATCATTTTGTTCCAAAATCTACTCTTTATGGCAGATGGAAGCTTACTGACTCTATGTTAAATGATCCAGTGGTTATTCAGGAGGTAACAGTTTTGTTTCATGCTAGGTTGTCGGTTGAATGTCTATATACTGATAAAGGTGAATGGTGGATGGATACCAAAGCTGACATAAAAAAGTGGTTTTCTAAATATGGAAAAAAAAGAGGAAATACCTCCTTTCTGCACTATTCATCCCTTAGGCAACAGTTGCATAAATTAATTACTTTATCAAATTCATCCAATTATGATTACTCTAGTCAGATTTCCACAGTAAAGGACGCCATGAAAGTTTTTGAATCTACCAGAGCAAGATCAATTCAGTCTCTTCTGAATCACAGCACAACATCCTTGTCTATAGGTGATCCCTATGAAGCCTGTAAAGATTTAAAACATACAGGTTCTTTGGAGTCTCTATCTACCCCAGATGGCAGAACAGTTACTTTTTTAGTAGACATAGAGGCTGAAATTCGGAGACATTATGGCTCTCTTGAATCAGTCAGTAATATTTTATCCTCCGACATAAATAAGTTTTTAAGGTCAGTGGAGATCCCGATTTTCCCAATAGAAGTACAAAATTTACAATCTCCAATCACTAAAATAGAAATTACACAAGCTATTAAAGCATTACGGCTTCATCCTGCTCCAGGTTTGGATGGTATCCCTCACTCTTTCTATGAACAATTTTTTTTACAATTGGTAGACTGTTTATTTATTACTTACAATTATTGGTTTACTAATAACATTATACATTCCGAGTTTTCTGAAGGACTTCTATTTTATCTCTTTAAAAAGGGGGACCGTACTCAAATAAATAATTGGAGACCTATAGTTTTGATGAACACTGATTATAAAATATTGGCACATATGTTAAATACTAGCTTAAATGCGTATGCCTCCAGGGTGCTATCTCCAGTTCAGTATTGCGGTTTACCTGATAAAAATATTCAACAAGCCTTAGGGACCATAAGAGATATCATTTATCATTGTAATATTTCAGGAGTGTTGTGTGGTGACAGTAGATCAGAAAAAAAGCTTTTGATAGAGTTTTACATAAATATTTGTTTGCAGTATTAAAGGCGTACAAAATTCCATCACTTTTTATATCTCAATTACAGTTATTATATTCTTTTTTTACAGTCCGACCTCTTTTAAAAGGTGTGGTCGGTCAAAAATTCATGGTACACTCTGGAGTCCGACAAGGATGCCCATTGAGCCCTTTGCTGTATAGTTTTTCCCTTGATCCTTTACTCCATTTGGCTGTAGCATCTCCGAAATGGACTGGAATTACTGGGCTCGGCATCCCTCATGCCTTATGCATTCAAGCTTATGCTGATGATATCTGTGCTTTTTTTTTTCAGATCCTGGGCAAATTAATCTTTTTTTACAAGAAATTGCACTTTATCAGAAGGTTTCGAATGCCAAATTGAATATGGGAAGAGTAAAGGTCTTTTTATTGCGCCTAATGTCCATCCTGATTCCATCTGGTATGGACTGTCTATGTCTTCCACTCCTTTAGAAATATTGGGGATCACTTTTGGACCACATAATTTACCTGAACAAAATTGGGACAAAGCTATTATCAAAGCAGAACAGAAGGTGAACAGATGGAGACAGTGGAAATATTCCAAAATTAAGCGAATTGCTATATTAAAAAAGTTTATTTTACCATTATTACAGTATGTAGCAGTATTATATCCATTACCCATCAAATTGGAAACAAGGATCTATAGGCTATGCTTTCAAATGTCATGGGGCTCAAAATTAAATCCCATTAAACGCAATTATACCTATTTGGATCTCAAAAAGGTGGGGTCTCAACATGATAGAACCAGTTGTTTTCCTCCATGCTTTGTTTTTTAAGCATTCGGTTGACACTATACTACACAGCAAGGACAATATTTCAAAGGCTTGGATGACAAAAGGCCTAGCTGTATATTTTAAGTCATGGCTACAAATAGCACCAAAAATACACCCATGTCTGAATATTCCCCTCTATTTTTTGCCAGCTGCTCAAAAATTATATAAATGGGGTATCATGAAAAACGGTCCCATCACACTTTCCACAAAATCTCTATATCAAGATATCATTGATAGAAATTATCCTAAGGAACCCTGTTTTAAGAATTGTCCCTCAGCAGATAACCATTACATTCTCCACCAGTTAACACTTTCAAGAATTCCTCAGAAAATGTGGGAGAACTTGTGGCTTACAGTCTATGGGAGGGTGAATATAAGGGGTAACGCTAAACATGAAAGCAATACAGAATGAAACTGTCCCTATATGCAATGTATAGCGCAGATGGAAACTATGGAGCATTTCTTATTACACTGTTCTCATACAGTTGCTTTATGGAATTATTTAGCAATCAAATGGAAATTAAATTGGCTCCATTTTCTGACATATGATATACTGGTGGTGGGGAAATATGGACCAAGATTATCTCAGTTCCATCCAGACTCTTTAATAGTGTTTTTCTGATGCCTTAGATTTTATCTGTGGCAGGCTCGTTGCCAATGGGTGCTACATCAGAATAGAATGTCTTTTGAATGTTTGAGCATATTAGTTTGTAAAGAACTTCAAGATATTTATAAATCAGATTGCTTAAAACACTCTGCACATCAGGTGCTACAATGTTGGAAGGGTTTCACTTTTTTATTAAATATAAATAAGAGATTATTTGCATAATTTGATCTGAATTTGTTTTGAGCTTTGTAAATTTCTTTTTCTGTTTTTTCCTTTTGATAAACATGTATCATTGTTGGTTTGGATTATCTTTGATGTGTTTCTGATGTATTTCAATAAAAATCTCCCCTACTCTTTTCGATAAGTGCCATGGGATCTTTAACATCCACCTGAACTACCACCAATCCAGGCAGATGGGACCTCAGTTTAACGTCTCATCCGAAAGGACGGCACCTCAGAAGTGCAGCACCCCTCTCATGCTGCACTACAGTGTGAGGACTGGGATATTAACCCAAGTGCCAGATGTGGGAACTGAACCCACAGTCCTCTGATCTCCCGGCCTCAGAGGCGAGTGTGCTACCTACTGAGCCACTGACACTGACAAGGGACATCCCTCATTTTACCCCTCAGAATTGCTCTGTCTGTCCTTTGTCCTTCATGGAAAAGGTGCTGCCCACATAGAAAATGCACTGTAAATTAAGACTTTAAAGCAGAAATTCATAATATTTTCTTTTTGAAATTGAAAATGCTTTATTTAAATTTTCACAGACAAGCAGACAAACAATCACAAGTAAAGTATTGTAGGTATTACATAACAAAACCTAAAACCCTTCCCCACCTGCCAGCACCACCCATGTCCTCTCCCCCCACCCACCGTGTCCCCAACCCCCTGTACATCCCACCCAGGAGCAACCATCCCATTACCAGATCAACAACTAAAAGTGTAACTATGTCATACAAAACAAAGAAGCTATAGGGAGCCAGAGAGCATTATCCATGTTAATTCAGGTATAGAGCATAAAGTTTGCCCCATTTATGGTTGAAGAGAGCCAATTTATTTCTTGTACCCGCAATCAATTTTTCAGTTGTCAGGCAGAATGAGATTTTGTGCAGCCATTCTGTGTGCGAGATCAATGACTGGTCCAACCAGTGTTTAAGTACAAGTTTTTTAAATGTCATAGAGATGAGGGATATATGATACCTCTTCTCTTTGACACTGATTTGGGACAAATCACCCAGCAGGCATATACTTGGTGTAAACAAGTCCTCTAAACTTAATAGGGGTCCATGTGTAATTTAATTGAGTCCCATAAAGGGGACATTTTTTCACAAGACCAGAAGACATGTAATAACGTTCCATCTTCTTTGCCACGTCTAACACATAATGGAGATTGTAGACAACAACGTCCTATCTTAACTAGTTTGACAGGGGTGTGGTACATGTTATTGAGTATCTGGTATTGGTTAAGTCTTAGCCAGTCGTGGGTGTTGTGTATATGTATATATATATATATATATATAGATCTTTTCAAATGGTCGACCAGTTTGCCTTGGATCAGGTAGGAGAAATTCCCAAATTTTTGAACCCGTCGGGGGGAAGGATGAAAGGTAGAAAGTAGACAACTATATATTGAGGACACCCCATGGGGTTGGGTGGCCAGTCCTTGGATCTGGGAGATTAGGATATCTATACCAGATAGAGTATGGGCAGTACCAAATTTTTGAAGAAGAAGATGTCTCACTTGGAAGACTTTGAAGATGTAAATAGGAGGGATATGGAATTTAGCGAGAATTTCTGCAGTTGAAAGGAGCCATTCCAAAGCATAAATATCTGAAACCCTTATCCGTTGGAGTTGGGGGAGCCAGTCTACTGAAAGAATTGAGTTCCCGATTTTCAAAGCAGGATTACCCGGAATAGGTTGCATTGGGTCCTTAGTTGGACAGACGTGGAGGGAAGCACAGATTTGGGAGAAGACTTTATTTGAAATGCCTATTACCAAGTTCTTAATATTATCTAGAAGGGATTTTAGGGGGCTCAGAAGAGCTGCTGTGGGGGAAACCTTAGTAGAAATTCATAATATCTTAAGATGCTAAATCAAAAATAAAACTTGTACAAGTAAACCGAATGGTTTCCACAGTTTTCTGAGCATGTATCTTTGTGCATGAGGATATGTCCTTCATTATGAGGCTCAGTGTCCCTCATTGTCCCTCATTCTGAGTGTCATTGTCCCTCATTTCAGTGATAATAAGGTTGAGAGATATGTCTGTGTAGCCACCATGCTTGGGCAACCCGGTGGCTGAAAATGAGATGAGAGGGATGGGGATGTGGGGGGGGTCTTCTGTGTGGCCACCCAGTTTGGGCAACCTGGTGACCAAAAAAAAACAAAAAACGAGGCTGCATTTTGCCACCTCAATGGCCACCAAGATGCCCAGTCCCTACCTAACCTGCATTCCATAGTAGAATGGTATGCTGAACAGCTGCACCTTCTGCTATATACCAAGTTTGTGCACACACTCAAGCTTGATATATAGCCGAGGCGTGCACTGCTCAGGTGCCCTCTGACCTCTTCCCCTGCTTCCTAAGCCTGTCACATGACAGGGAAGCAGGGAAATGTGAGATCTGAATCAAGCTAGCTGCGTTTGGTTCAGGTCATGCAAGAACCAGCCATTTGTGTTTGAATTGGCTCAGTTTTCAAGGGGAGACTTTAGCCCATCCCTATTTAATTCTTAGCTTGGATAAAACCTATTAATCAGGATTTTAAGGGACCTAGGCCCAGCAAACTTGTTATAGCCCATAATTCAGTGGTAGCTACTGCAACACCCATATGGACTCAAAGCTTGGCAGTGGCACTACCTTATTTATTACCACCATGTTACACACACACACACACACACACACACACACACACACACACACACCACACACACCTTCTCACATCTGGAAATTAGCTGCAGTTCAGTGTGCCTCTCTCAGTCCACAATTTTACATAAATACATACGGTACATACATACATAGTAACATAGTATTTGATGGCAGATAAGACAGCTAGGACCACCTAGTCTGCCTGTATTCCCTGCCTGCATCAGTGGTTACTGACACTACTTGGTCATTGGTTTTAGCCTTTCCTACCCACCTCTAGGGTTCCCTTGTCCCTATCCCATATATGTTTGAATCCTCCACTGTGATAGTTACCACTGCTTCCTGGTGTAGGCTATTCCATGCATCTGTGGTGAGCTAGCCAACTGCCAGTTATTATTTGCAGTCATAATTAAATATATATATACACACACACATATATATATATATATATATATATATATATATATATATATATAGTATATTTTTTATGTGATTCTGTGTGTGTGTACATGCCACAAGAATGCCAGTGTGAAGGCAGAGGTCTCCTTGGATAGTGAGAGAGACTGGATTCCTTTTAAAAATGTGTGACCTTCCTCTGACCTAAGGGGCAGCTTCTTGCCAGGAAGCTAAGATTGCATTTCCATGTCCCTTAACAGAGATATGCCAAAATCCATTTACCCATCATAAATCATGCACTTCTGAGACAGGATGCTCTGATTCTAGGAAACTGTTACAGTATGTTGCATTCTATGAGGTGAGAGGACCAGGAACATCTTTCTGGCAGACCTGTGTGAATTTTCTTACAGGTGTCATAATTGTAAGGCTATATGACATCACAGGGTAGTCAGGGAATTGTGTTGTTGGGAAAGTGAAAGGATGCCATCTACTGGCCTAAAGGTTGTGGGATTTTCACCCACTCTATAAACAGCTTACAAACTAGGGACTCTCTCATTTTTTCTGAGCATCTACAAGAGACACTCTTCTCCTGACACAAGAAGCAAAACTGCTGAGACCCAAGACTGCCAGTACAAAGGAAACTGATTATTTCATTTACTTTGTTTGGACTTCAGTTTACTATGGACTTAAGATAGACTTTAGATAACAGTTACAGTGCATTTTGAGCCAGTGCAGTGAGCCTAAAAAATCACTTGCTCACTTCACACTCCTGCCACTGCCCCTGACCCCCCCACCTCCACCTCCGTGAAAAAAAAAAAAGGATAGCTTTCCTAATTCTTTTGGCAGATAACGGTGTTATGACATGCATCACCTGTAACTTGACTGTGCCTATTGTTAAACTGTGTTGCTGATTGTCTCACATTGCTTGTAACTTGCCTGTGCCTTATTGCAGGACTGTATTTCTGATTGTCTCATGTATGTATGTTTTTGTCTTCCTTATGACGAGGTACCTTTGTAAATGAGCCTCTGGCTCAAAGGTTGTTAAACTGATGTTAAAAATAAATAAATAAATAAATTTTCCATGTGTATTTTTCCACTTTTATTTCTGTTATTCTGTGACCAAATTAGCATATCTTTTGGTTGTAACTGTATGATTATTTTAAGTATTTTAGTAAAAACATTTGTTATTAAGAAAACTGCCTAAGTGAGATTTCTGAATAGTGTGTGAATTGTGGCAAGAGTTATTAATAATCTTTGACAAACTGTTAATGCTAAGGGGTGCCTCAATTAGCAACCAATCAAGAAAAGATTTGAAAGAGATATCTGGGTAGAGATAGGGAGAATACCAAAGTCTCAAAGAAGAGTCTGTAGGGATTTTGAGCTAGGATGTTGCATGTCCTGTTGGAGAAGACAAAATCAAACCTCACTGCTACCACAAAGAGAGTGTGATGCCTGGATCTTCCCCATTTGTGTAACAACCAAGAAGGGTTCATATCTGGCTACAAGACTCGAGATTGGTATTGTGCCCTTATCCAGAGTTTAGAAGGATGCCCTGGGTCCTCATGGTGGGTGTTCAGTCTTGACCTCGGTGAACATTTTAAAAGGACATGAGGAGGGCATCCCAGTTCCTCAAAGCAAAACACAAGGAGGTGCACAAAGAAAAATAGCCAAAGCCAAGTGCAATGCTGAGTGCAAAAAGGGGGTTTATTATTGCAATTACAAAAACAAAGGAAACAGGACAAGCCCCAGCGCTTCAAGCCTCATGCAGGCTCTTCATTGGGGAGAGGGGCATAGGTTGCTGTGTTGATTCAGGTTCAAATACCTAAAAGAGAAAAATAATTATTATGTTAAGTTGATTAAAGGAAGAAAAAATAAAATAAGTGCTGAAAGCACAATATCTGAAACAAAGAAGAAAAAAGGCTAAGAATGTGGAAAATCCAAAACCACAAGTAAGGAAAACCCTTACAAATAATGTGTGATGTCCCAGACATCACTCAAGCCCTTAGGATATAAGGCACCCAGGACAAAAATCAAACGGCTTTCAAGTTTTAAAAGTTGTTCACTTCTATCACCCCCTCTGATAGGGTTATTCACGTGTGCTATTCCCATAAATCTCAAGTTTCTAGGGGAAGCTTGATGTTTTACACACCAGTGGCTACCAACTGGTACATTATCATGTTGGTCAAGAATGTAATAACCAATCAGATTGAAATATTCATTATTTTATATAAAAAATCTTCTTTTATGTTATATAGGTTTACCATCCTGAACAGTTACAGTTTTTATTTACTTTTTAGTGCATAATGTATTTTCTTTTGAAAAGACTGTTAGTTGCATGTATATCTTGACTTGCAATGTCATACTTTGTTACGTATAAATTGATAGTCTGTGAATGTATATGCTCCTCCCATCTGACGAAGAGCCTGCATGAGGCTCTAAGCACTGATGCTCATTCTGTTTCCTTTGTTTTTGTAACTGCAATAATAAACCCCCTTTTTGCACTCAGCATTATGCCTGGCTTTGTCTATTTTTCTTTGTGCACCTCCTTGTGTTTTGCTTTATCTAGTTTTTGGTGCAACATTGTTATTTTTGGTGCACCACTAGTAATCCCTTGTTTGCTTTGGTTCAATTTATTTGGTTTCTTTGGCTGCCCAAACTTTTGTCACTTCCAAATACGTTTTTGACTTTGCTTCCACTTACCTCTGTGGTTGGCTCTTTTTGCTGATGTGCTTTTCTTTGTTTTACGGTATCTACCGTGAAGTTGCTTTTGCTTTTTTACTACTGTACTGTTGTTTTTCATTTGAATGTTGATGTGCTCTCCCTCGTCTTACTACTAGCAGCATTTGGCATTGGCCTTCAGTTGGACCTCCAGCCCGTTTTGAACTGCACTGAACATTTTCAGCAGAAAATTGAGTATAACGTGGGGCTGCTATTAATAAACACAGCAGCGATAAGTTGGAAACTGAAGTATTGGCTGAGCTACTAGAAGGAGCGCATTGTTCAACTGCAACAGCAAATCTACCTAATTTTCAGCCGACATCAGAACAGGTAAAGAGACGGCAGCAGGCCGGTGACATATTTTCAGAACAATTTAAGGGACTGCCTGAGCATTGCGATGATGTTGTGGATTTATTCAATAGACTTGAGAGACTAAGGTTTTCAGAGGTGAATGTCTGTTACACAGAGGAAACCCTGAAAAAGTACAAGGCCACTGATTTAGTACCGAGGGGTTTAAGAATCAATAAAACAGCTATTGATACGTGCTCTAAAACTCTGGTGGAAATATTAATTGATCCGAATACTGATAAACATGAAGACATTTTGAGTGCAATTACCAATGTGGAAGGTGATATAGTGAATACAGAGAACTCTGATGAAATCAACACTTTGAACAGGTGATTACAAGATAAAATCTCAATACACAAGAAAAAAATTATTGCCAGAAAACAACATAAATTTAATAGAGACACTACAGACTATAACACCAATCATATTTATCAGTGGGATACAAAACAATCACATTCTAGGTCCTGTGGACAATCAAAATCTAGAAATAGAGAGAATAATAAAAAGAAAGCCCAGGATAAACAGGTTTCAGAAGAAAGATCAAAACCCATTATAAGTTCCTTCAACAAAGTAACTTTTGAACCTGGATCAACAGAAGGTGCGCAAACACAAGAGGTGACTGAAAGAATTAGCATCAGGCCAAAAAACTCCTCAGGCCCCCAAGACGGGGAACTGGGGGCGGGGCAAAAATAAAAAGCACAAAACAAACTCAAAAACCTCAACACCTTCTGCGTGGTCAAGACAAGTGCTAAATATTTCAACTATAAACTTTACTGCATCACAAATTTCAGTTCTGTCTCAAGGTTTAACCTTTGTTTCTGAACCTACTGTCGACAAATTTCTGCTACAAGTTGATCTTGAAAAAACCTTTTGGAAGATTAGGCTTAAGAAATGTTTTCTTCATAAAGCAAACATGGGCAGACAAGACCTATCATCTATCCCTGGGACGGTAACTAATTTGAGACATAGTTTTGGCACTTCTCTCCCAACTTGTCTCTTATCCACCTCACAAGGCTGTGGGGGAATTATTTTTAACAATACCCCGAGCTCAGCCCTTGGTTTATGTAGTCCCATTGATGTTGGTAACACTCATGTTATTAATGCTTCCCCAGATGTTACATGTCTTGAAATTGGGGAACCTGAAGCATCGGCCACCAGTTGGGATCCAGATTGGGCCTTAGACAACTTCCACACTATGGATAATAATGTCACATGGGAACGAAGTCAATTCAGTCCTAAATCCGCCTTCTGTCCATCGAAGAATATTTCACCAGTTATCACTACTTTTGAAACACTGGTTCAATGTGAATTCAATCAAATTTTGGATGAAGCACAAATTAGGACTAATAGCAATATGAGCCAGGAGGAGGTGCAGGCCATAAAGGAACTTTCAAAAATGGACCAAATAAAAATCAAAAATGCTGGCAAGGATGGTCACGTCATTGTTATGAATACTTCTGCCTATGTTAAAGAAGCGATGTGTCAACTTGAAAACAGAGTTAATTATAGGGTACTTGATCATAACCCTGTTCTGATTTATAAAAAAAACCTTAATGGCTTTCTTTTATTTTACAGGGCAAAAAGTATCATTTCTTAACAGAAGTATCAATACCTGTTTCAGGAACATCCTGTTTCCCCCTACATTTTACCTGTTGCCAAAGATCCATAAGGATCCCATTATTCCTCCAGGCCACCCTATTGTCTCAAGTATAGGATCACTCACTGAGAATCTATCTAGAATTATTGTTGCTTTTCTACAGAAAATGGTCATCTCACTTCCTTCATACTTGCAAGACACTATGGTGGTCCTGGAGGCAATGGAACATCAAGTCTTTGATTCTGGCTCCATGTCGCTTGCTATTGATGTGGAGTCACTTCACACCAGCATCATACATCATTTAGGAATGAATACAGTTACATTTTTCATGGATCTTCAGCAAACACATTCATTTCTTAATCCTGATTTTGTTATTGATGCTTTGGAGCTTATTTTAACCAGTAAATTTTTTACCTTTAACAAAACCTTTTTTCTGTAGGAGTGTGGCACAGCGATGGGGGTTGGCGATGGCACCCTCATATGCCAACTTCTTTTTAGGTTGGTGGAACAGAGTGGTCATCTGTGACCCTGGCGCTAACCCATATATAGATAAAATTCAATATTGGGGACGCTACATTGACAATGTATTATGTATCTGGGGTGGCACAGACACTGAGGCATTGAATTTTGTTGAATTATTGAACACAACTTATTTCAACTTACATTTCACATTTCACGTTGATCCAGCCTCTATCACATTTTTAGATTTGAAGCAGCATGCAACAGTGGCTTGCAGCATTCAAACAGAAAACCTATAGCAGACAACACCCTGCTTAGACCGGATAGTTGTCACCAGCCCCACCTTAAGTTAGGAATCCCTAAAGGTCAGTTTCTATGTATTTGCAGAAACTGCTTTGATTTGGATATTTATGACCAACATTCTCAAGAACTTATGTCCAGGTTTTTGGACAGAGGATATGACCAAGCAACCCTCACTGAAGCTGATTCTTATGCTTGAGCTCATCATCATACTGCTCTACTTACTCCCAAACTACAGGTATACAAAGCTGACAATAGAGTCAACTTTTTCACAGAATACAATTCTGTAACACCGAAGATAGCTGGTGCATTAAAATGTTTTTGGTCTATCCTCCAAGCTGACCCTGATTTGAAGGGTAATATAGGAGATTATCATAGGGTGATGTATAAAAATGGATCTAGTATTGGTGACAAAGTCACCAGCAGTCATTTCTCTACTGCCAGTCCATCCCTCTGTACCTCTTTTCTTTGACCTAGTGCAGGATCTCACTGTTGCAGGAATTGCAACATATTTCAATATATGTTGCAAGATAATCAGTTTACAAGTTGCACCAATGGTTTTCAATACCAGATTCAGGATTTTTTGACTTGTTGGGCTCCTTATGTTGTCTATGCCCTATGGTGTGATTGCCCTACATTAGATGTGGGCATGACCACACATCCTCTCAAAGAGTGGATTTAGGAGCATGTCCGTTCCATTCTTAACCAACATGGTGATACACCAGTTGGTAGTCGCTGGTGCGTAAAACATCAAACTTCCCCTAGAAACCTGAGATTTATGGGAATAGCACATGTGAGAGGAGGCGATGATAGACGTGAAAAACTTTTAAAACTTGAAAGCAGTTTGATTTTTGTCTTGGGTGCCTTATATCCTAAGGGCTTGAATGATGTCTGGGACATCACACCTTATTTGTAAGGGTTTTCCTTACCTGTGGTTTTGGATTTTCTCCTCTCTTAACCTTTTTCTTCTTTGTTTCAGATATTGTGCTTTCAGCACTTATTAAACTCTTTCTTCCTTTAACCAACTTAACATAATAATTATTTTTCTTTTTTAGGTATTTGAACCTGAATCAACACAGCGACCTATGTGGACTTTAACTATATATTGCAGTCTCTAAAGTTTTTTGTCTTTCTGATATGTATGGTCATTATGTATATTACTGAAACTATATATCATTTATGTGTAATGTGCACAAAAGAAATAACCAATCAGATTGAAATATTCATTATTTTTTATATAAAAGAAAAAAAATCTTCTTTTATGTTATATATGCTCACCATCCTGCACAGTCACAGCTTTTATTTACTTTTTAATGCCTGATATATTTTCTTTTGAAATGACTTTTGGTTGCATGTATATTTTGACTTGCAATGTCACACTTCATCAGGTATAAATTGATAGTCTGTGAATGTATATGCCCCTCCCCCGACGAAGAGCCTGCATGAGGTTCAAAGTGCTGGGGCTTGTCCTGTTTCCTTTGTTTTTGTAACTGCAATAATAACCCCCCTTTTTGCACTCAGCATTATACCTGGCTTCAGTTATTTTTCTTTATGAGCCTCCTTGTGTTTTGCTTTATCTGGTTTTTGGTGCAGCATTTTTATTTTTGGTGCGCCGCTAGTAACCCTCTGTTTGCTTTTATCCCTGTTCCTCCCCTGTCACAGATTACACTTAGGGGTGGGCACTGTGAGCTCAGTGGACTTGACTCTCAGGAATGGGTTCATGACAGATCTGGTGCAAAGCATTGGTATCCAAGAAATCAGGTTGCATAGTGTTGCATTTTGAGAGATATTAGTGGCACAGTCATAATAGTTGGATTTGAGCCCAGTGTACCAGATTGATAAACTGAAAACAATCCATACACAATCAAGACAGAGATTTGGAAAAATATGATTTGGTTACAGTATAAAGTTCCCTACCTGTTTTTTTTTGGTATAAGCTAGTGTAGCAGTAGTTTGGGAAGAAGATAGCTTCCATCTACAGTGAATACACTGCAGACTACCAAAGCAATTGTGTCAGGAAATAGGGGACCAGTGTGAAGGGTGAACCAAAAAGCACCTTGTGAAGACTCTTCTGGAAGCTGATGTGCAAGCCACTGCCCAGGACCTCGCATCACAGCCAGTGACTGAGAAGGAGAAGACCTTGGGCATGGGGGTGCCAAGGGATGTTGCAGTGTCCAGTCCCAGGAAGGAAGACAGCAAAACCAGAGGGAACCCAGAACCACAGCAGTGGAAGAAGGTCACCACAAAGCTGAAGCCAGAAGGGATCAGGCTGCAGCTATATTTGAGGAGATTGGAGCTAAAATTTCAAGCAGAAAAGGCTTGAAGCCCAGCAACAAGGGGAATTTGAGCAGAGGAAGTTCAAGCTGGAGATACAGGAAAAAGTAAACAAGCACTGGAGAGAGTCTGAGGAAAAGGAAAAAGAGCTTCAGAGAGAGAGAGAGAGAGAGAGAGAGAGGCCAAGGAAAAGGAAAAATGGCTTCAGAGACATGCTGAGAGAGGAAAGAGAGCACAGGAAGAAATTTGAACCGAGAGGCTAAGACTCAAATGATCAGTGCCAAATGATGTATGTGGCAGGGGTGGACCTGAAACTTCAGGACTGGGGCATAAGTTAAATTCAAAATTAACAGCTGAATTTAAAGAGGGGGAGGATATGGATGCATTTTTAAATTAGCTTGAAAAGGTCTGCATCCAGGCCAGAATATCCAGGGAGTCCTGGAGCTTCCAGCTATCCCTGCTGCTTACTGGTGAAGGGTGTAAGGCGCTAAGCCAAATGGACAATCATGATAGCCAAGATTATGAGAAACTTAAAACTGCTTTACTTAAAAAGCATGAATTAATTCCTGAAGCATACAGGGTTAAGTTCTATAAACTCTGGAGAAGCCCTGACATGAGCTATGAGGAACTCATCACAAAGCAATGTCAGTTTTTGAAATGTTGGTGGGAGGAGTAGAAGTAAATTCTGTGGAACAAATTAAGGAAGTTATGCTGTTAGTGCAGTCCTTTGGGACTTGCCCAGCACAGCTAAAACCTGGTTAGCTGACCGAGATCCAAAAATAGTTCAACAAGCTGCTGAGCTCTCAGCAGGCCTGCTCTGAAAGGGAGTGGAGTGGGTGTGGCAGGGCAGAAAGGGAAAAGTGCACCTTCAGTACAGCTAAAACCCTCACAACCTCTGCAGAAAGGGGGAAGCCTCAGGTTACAGAAAAGGGATTCCTCAGATAAAAGACATGATGATTGTTGGTTTTGCAAACAGCCAGGGCATCTTGCTAAACTGTCCTAAAAAGGCACAGAGTGGACAAAGTGGTGCTTGAATGGAGTTGTGTGCACTGTGTACCCCTGAATGCATGCCTACAAACATGAGCGAGCACATATACCCAGTTACTGTAAATGGGAGTGCAGATCCATGGGTCAAGAAACATGGGGGGCAGTCTCTTACCTTAGTAAAAGAGGATTTGGTTGAGCCTGAACAGCTTATACCTAATCAATTTGTAACAGTAAGGGGATTCACTGTGGAGGAGAAAACTCTGCCACTAGCTAGTGTTCTCCTGTACTGGGGTGAGGCAGGAGCGAGGGAGCAAAAAGTGGCCATGGCAGACAACCTCACCCTGGATGTGATTTTAGGGAACAATCTCCAGACAGGGGTGGTGCATGTGGTTACCCGCAGTCAGACATCAAAGGTCACTTGTAGTTCCCTGGACCCCATAGAAGCCCTTGTGGGAAAAAATGGTAGGCTGGTTCCCCAGCCTGCATCTCCTGAAATGAAGAGTAGTGAAAAGGAAGTAGAACTTCCATAAGTAACAGTTCACAAAAAAAGAAGGTTAATCCGAGAAGGGAGGAGTAACAAATGGTTAGAAGGTTAGGGATGGCAGTGACCCTGAATACCCTGATGCTAGAGCTATGGACCCCAGTTTAGGAACTGAAAGGGACATGTCCCATGCTTTGGGAAAATGTGAAGATTTTTAAGCTGCTCAGAGAACTGATCCTAGTTTGGAGAGGCTGTGGGCTTGTGCAGAATCTGACGGGAGACACAGGTGATATACGACATACGGTAATTTGGGATAGTGGACTGTTGTATGCACAGGACATGAGGACAGAGGGAGGGGTGACTGGCAGGCAGCTTGTTATTCCCTAGGGGTATCATGAGTGATTGCTCAAGGTTACTCATGACATCCCGATGTCCGGACATCTGGGAATCTACAATACCATGCAACGATTGGCCCAGAATTTCCATTGGACCAACTTCACCCAACAGGTAAAGGAATATTGCAGGTCTTGTCACTGGTGCCAACAAATAGGGATGAAACATAGAAACACAGAAACAGAAGTTGATGTCAGATAAGGACCACAAGGCCCATTCCTTTTTCTACCTTATGAATGTGCCATTGGCCTTTGCTCTGTCAATGGCCTATCTATTCATACTCATCTGTATTGCTCCCATATGCCTATCCCATGCCTGTTTGAAGCCCTGCACTGCATTCATGTCCACCACTTCCTGAGGTAGGCCGTTCCATGCATCCACCACCCTTACTGTGAAAAAGAGCTTCCTCACATTACCCCTTAATTGGCCTCCCTCTAATCTCTTGCTGTGCCCTCTTGTCCTGCTAATTTTCTTATACTGAAACATGTTAGCTTCTTTCTTCTTGTTAAAGCCCTTAAGGTGTTTGAATGTTTCAACCGTATCACCTCTCTCCCTCCTTTGCTCTAGGGTATACATATTGAGTTCAGCTAATCTGTCCTCATATGTTTTCTGATGCAGTCCCTGCACCATTTTGGTTGCTCTTCTCTGGACTGCCTCAATTTGGTTAATGTCCTTGTGAAGGTATGGCCTCCAGTACTGCATGCAGTACTCCAGATGGGGCCTAACTAATGTCTTGTAAAGAGGGATTATTACCTCCCTCTTCCAACTTGTGATACCCCTACTAATACACCCCAACATCCTTCTAGCCTTACCTACTGCTTTAGTGGTCTGCTTGGATGATTTCAGATCACTGGTGATGATGACGCCCAAGTCTCTTTCTTCCCTTGTGACTGCCAGCAACTCCCCACCCCAAAGCCTATATGTGGCTTCAGGGTTTTTCTTCCCTATGTGCATGATCTTGAACTTCTTTGCGTTAAACCCCAGTTGCCACCCTTCCAACCATTTTGCTAGTTTGTCCAGATCTCTTCTCATTCTGCCCACCCCATCTGGATCATCTACTCTGTTGCAGATGTTGGTGTCATCTGCAAACAGACAAACCTTACCCTCCAGTCCATCTGCAATGTCACTGATGAAGATATTGAAGAGAACTGGCCCCAAGACTAATCCCTGAGGTACCCCACTTGTGACTTGCATCTCTTCTGACTGTATACCGTTTACCACCACTCTCTGTTTTCTGCCCATCCAACCAGTTTGCCACCCAGTTGACCAACGTCTGACCTACCCCGTGCCTACCCAGCTTATTAATCAACCTTCCATGTGGAACGGTATCGAAAGCTTTGCTGAAGTCCAGGTAGGTGACATCAATTGCTCCCCCTTGGTCCACCACTCTGGTTACCCAGTCAAAGAAATCTATTAGATTAGTGTGACAGGACCTTCCTTTTGTAAACCCATGCTGTCTTGGATCCTGTGCTCCTATGGATTCCAGGTGTTGCACTATCCTTTCCTTAAGGATTGAATCCATAATCTTGCCCACTACTGAGGTAAGACTGACTGGTCTGTAGTTCCCTGCCTCCTCCCTGCTACCACTCTTGTGGAGTGGGATCACATGAGCGCTTCTTCAGTCTTCTGGGACCTCTCCTGTGCTCAGAGACTCACTAAACAGTTCTGATAATTGCTCTGCTAGTTCCACCTTTAGCTCCTTTAGTACCCTGGGATGTATGACATCAGGTCACATTGCCTTGTTCGCCCTGAGGTTATCGAGCTCTTGTAGGGCCCTTTCTTTTGTGAAGGGACTAGTGCACACCTCCCTCCCTCCTGTGTCCATGGTGCTGAGCTGTGGGCCCTGCCATACCTTCTCTTCAGTAAATACTGAGCAGAAGTATCTATTTAGGATAGATGCTTTTACATGGTCTTCCTCCTCACAAGCCCCCTTATCCCCTTTGGTCTTAGCAATACCCTCTCTGGACTTTCTCCTTTCACTAATGTATCTATAGAAAGTTTTGTCACCTTCTTTTACTGTTCATGCTAGTGTTTCTTCGATTTGGGCCTTTGCCTGCCTTACTGCCTTCCCTGCTTCCCTTAGGGAAGTTTGGTATGCCTCCCTATCTTTATCCTGCTGCATTCTCTTATATTTCCTGAAGGCCAGCCTTTTGACTCTGACCTTTTCTGCTACTGTGTTTGAGAACCAAAGTGGTTTCCTTCTTCTTTTGCACTTCCTTTTCTCACTAACACAATGGGATGTTGCTTCAAGTATTGCATCTTTAATGCTAGCCCAGTTTGCCTGTACCCCCTCATCTGTATTTCTTTTTGCCAGGGCTAGCTTAACTCTGTTAGCCATCGTATCAAAGTCAGCTCCTCTGAAGTCCCATATTTTTGCCTTGGAATGGGATGATTTTGTTCTAGTGGCCAAATTGAACCATACCATGTTATGGTCACTGGCACCCAGGTGAACTTCTACCTGGAGATCTGGGATCCTTTCCCTGTTAGTCAGTACTAGATCTAGGATAGTCCTGTCTCTTGTGGGTTGTTGTACCAGTTGTTTGAGGTTCTCCCCCTGCAAGGAATCCACCATATGTCTATTTCTGGCAGATGTCCCTGCTGGTATTGACCAATCTGTATCTGGCATGTTGAAGTCTCCCATTATCAGAACCTCCCCTTTAGCTGTCATGTTTCATGTATCTTCTAACAGTAACGTGTCTGTGTCCTCACCCTGGTCTGGAGGCCTGTACACAACCCCAGTTTGTATGTCTGTCCCATTTTCTGTTTCCAGGGTAACCCACAGTTCTTCTGGCTCCTTATGTGTATTCTGAATTTCTGTAGCTTTGATATTTTCATTGACATAAAGGGACACTCTGCCCCCCATGCACCTCGGTCTCTTTTGAACAGTACATAGCCAGGTACTGAAGTCTCCCAAGTGTGGTTACTGGTAAACCATGTGTCGCTAATGGCTACTATGTCCAGTTTAGCCTCTGTCATTATTGCCTGAAGGTCTGGGATCTTGTTTCCCAGACTACGAGCATTAGTGTACATGATTTTCCATTGGCCAGATTTCAGTGTGTTAGTTGTTGGGCGAGGTCCGGCGTTTCCCCTGTGCATCATATGGGGAGCCGGACCTTTTTCTTTACCTGCTGATGCAAATGAGCTACAAACATGCTGAACTCCTGTTTGACCACTAGCAGAGGGGGGGAGGGCATTCTTCCCATTTGACATATGGGGTGCTGCACCCCTCTCCCCATTAGCTAGTTTAAATATTCTGCAAAGATGTCAAACTTCTGCCCCAATACACTGACACTCTCCTTAGTTAGATGCAGTCCATCAAATTGAAAGAACTTTCACTCCCAAAAATGTTGCCAGTTACCTAAAATTTGTGTCCTTTTTTCTGGCATCAGCCCTTGAGCCACATGTTTAGCTCTCCCATCTCCCTTCTCTGACCTTCTGTCCATCTGTTCCCCCGGCAGGTAGTAAAACCAAAGCCGCCCTAATTTCCTTGCCCATTATGGAGGAGCCATTCCAGAGGGTCGAAATGGATACTGTGGGACCTTAGAGTACCCCCAGCTCCTCAGAGAAAAAGTTTATTCTGATGGTGGTCAATTACACCACCTGATATCCAGAGATGGTCACCTTCTTCTCACTTATGACAGACAAAGTGGCAGACACATAGCCAGGGATTATTCCTTGTGTTGGGTTCCCGCAGGAGGTTATCACTGATCAAGGGGGGGTACCTTCATATCGGACCTGAGGAAGTGTTGTTGGGAGAAATGTGGGGTAGTGCAGAGATGCACAACACCTTATCACCCACGAACCAATGGGCTTGTGTAAAGGTTTAATGGTATCCTAAAATCGATGCTCCAAACATTTGCTGAATAGCATGGGATTGACTGGGTGAAATATCTTCCTCACCTGTTGTTTGCATACAGGGAGGTGCCCAAGAGTCAACAGGATTTTTCCCCTTCAAACTCTTATATGGACGTAGAGTGCATGGGCCCCTAAACTTGATCTGTGAAGACCGGGAAGGCAAGCATGCCACCCAGGGAACTCCCATAGTGGAGTATGTCCTTAGGTTTAGGGAGACGCTGAAGGAGATTATGGGGGTGGCCCAAAGCAACCTGCCAACTGCCCAGCAGAAGCAAAAATTCTGGTACGAACCTTGAGCCAGAGCTCGCACGACACCGCAGGTCATGAAGTCATGGTTCTATCCCGATTCAGAAGGACAAGCTGCAGGCCAAGTGGGTGAAACCAAACAAGGTAGTCCGACAGGTAATTTTGTTTTTAATGCTCTGTTTATTCACCTGCCTAACTGGGGCATCTCTCAGGCTCCTTCACTTGGCTCCATAGCTCTGTACAGCCCATCTGAACCATGCTCCCTGATGATTGCATTGGGTTCAGGACTCCAGCTCTTCTGCCTCCTTGGAGAGACCCAGAGTCCCCGGGGGAGAGTCAAGGATGTGTCCGCCCTTGGGCACATGGGTCTAGGCCACTGGAGGTTACCGTTGCCTCACCCGGAGGTAGGGGCTTTTTCCCTTTTTTCCTCCCTGGCCCACCCTCCCTCTCTTATTGGAGCTCAAACATGCAATGACATCCATCCATCCACTGAACTCCACCCCTGCCATACTGCTATGCCATAAGTTCCACAGCCTGCCAATGACTGCCTCTAGAAGCCACTCAGGAGCTACATGGTTCCTATACCCTCCCCAGGAAGGGAGAGCAGTTCTCCAGATGCTCAGTCCCTTCCCTCCCCTGCTGACCCCCAGCAGCCTAAGCTCATTCCCGAATCTGGGTTGCCAGCATGGCATGAGGTGTGGTGTCCAGTGCCTCAATCCTCAGCACCAACAGGCCGCTCTGTCCGATGTGTACTGTATTGTAGAACTGCCTGACAGGAGATATAACCATAGGATGTACCTTGTCAGCATGATGAAGCCATATGCAAATAGGGCTGACATGGTATTTGCATTGTGTAGTCCTGGGGAGGGGATGGATGAAGAGAATCCCCTACTGGACTTGCTGGAGGAAAGCAAGCAGGAATCATTTGTGGAGGCACTCAAACTGTCACCCCAGTTGACCCTGGAGCAGGCCCTAAATGAGGGAGGTTTTAGAGGACATTTCCCCTTTGTTTACAGCCAAGACTGGATGAATCCCCTTAGCAACACACAATGTAGACAAGAGGACACAAGTGTCCATATGGCAGACAGCCTACCTGGTGTCAGAGGCCGTCCTAAAGGACATCCGGAGGGAAATGGAAGAAATGCTGGATTTAGGGGTAACCCAGAAATTCCACAGCCCCTGGGCCTCTTCCGTAGTCTTCAATCCCAAGCTGGATGGCTCTACTCATGTTTATGTAGACTATTGTTGGCTCATCACTGTCACAAAGTCTGATACCCACCCATTGCCACGGACAGATAAACTACTGGACAAGTTGGGAGGGGCGACATTCCTTACCTCCATCGACTTGACAAAAGGCTATTGGCAGGGGGAGTTAACTGCCAGAGCTAGGGAGAGGTCAACCTTCATCTCTCCAATAGGGTTATTTGAATTCAGGGTAATGCATTTTGGAATGAAGAATGCCCTGCCACCTTCCAAAGGTTGGTCAACCAGGTGTTACATGGTACTGAAGAGTACACAGTGGTGAGTCTGGATGATACTGCTATCTTCAGTACCAGCTGGAAGGAACACCTGTCCCACCTGAAGGAAGTGTTGAGCAGGATACAGAGGGCAGGGCTCACTGTCAAGGCTGAAAAGTGCCAGGTAACTATGGTGGAGATGGCACACCTAGGCCATCTAGTGGGGTGGGGCAGCTTCATCCAAATTAAGCCAAGACTGAGGCGATAGAGGCATGGTGCAGGCCTGAAACCCAGAAGCAGGTTAGGAGTTTCCCAGGTACCGGCAGTACTATTGAAAGTTTGTACAAATTACTGTACTCTGGCTGCTCCCCTATCCAGATTGCTAAAGAAAAGAATGCCCAAAAAGGTAAAGTGGGAACCAGCCTGTAAACGAGCCTTTGCATGGTTAAAGGAGGCACTGTGCAGAGCCTCAGTCCAGATTACAGTAAGCCATTTGTAGTCCAGACAAATGCCTCAGATGTGGGGATTGGAGCAGTCCTCAGCCAAACCTCTGATCAGGTAAAAGATCACCCAACTGTACCTGAGCAAAAAATTACTTCCCTGAGAGCAGGCCTATTACACAGTTGAAAAGGAATGCCTTGCGCTGGTATGGGCCCTGAAGAAATTAGAGCTGTACCTCTAGAGGAGGCCCTTCGAGGTATGGACTGATCATAACCCCCTGGTGTGGCTAAATTAGATAGGTAAAACAAATGGTCATCTCTTAAGGTGGTGTATTGTCCTGGAGGCCTATGATATAACCATTACCCTCAGGGCCAGATTGGCCAATGCCAACGCAGATGGGCTATCTCACCAGTTAGAACAGTAGCAGAATTTGTGAAAACTTACCATGCATTAGGAGGTGTGTTCCCACAAATTCAGTCTAGGGGGAGGGATGTGGTGAGCTAGCCAACTGCCAGTCATTTGCAGATATAATTATGTTATACTTTTTTTGTATGATTCTGTGTATGTGTACATGCCACAAGAATGCTATTGTTAAGGGAAAGGTATCAGGATAGTGAGAGAGACTGGATTTCTTTTAAAATGTTTGACCATCCTCTGACCTGAAGGGCAGCTGCTTGCTGGGAAGCTATGGTTGCATCACCAGGTCCCTTAACAGAGATATGTCAGTATCCATTACCTGGCATAAATCATGCACTTCAGAGGCAGGATGCTTTGATTCCAGGAACCTGTTATGGTATGTTGCATCTTATGAGGTGAGAGGACCAGGAACATCCTTTCTGGCATACCGGTGTGAATTCTCTGACAGGTGTCATAATCGTAAGGCTGTGAGACATCACAGGGTAGTCAGGGAATTGTGTTGAGAGGAAAGCACAAGGGTGCTATTTACTGGCCTAAAAATTATGGAATTTTCACCCACTCTATAAAGAGTTTACAAACTAGGGACTCTGTCTAATTTTTTTCTGGGCATCGACATGGGACACTCTTCTCCTGACACAAGAAGCAAAATTGCTAAGACCCAAGACTATCGGTGCAAAGGAAACTGAATCTTTCATTTACTTGCTTTGAACTTCAATTTACTACAGACTTAAGGTAGACTTTAGATAACATTTATAGTGCATTTTTCATGCATCTTTTTCCACTTTTATTTCTGTTATTCTATGACCAATTTAGTGCATTTTTTAATTGTAACTGTATGATAATTATTTAAGTATTTTAGTAGAAAAATTTGTTTTTAAGAAAACTGCCTGAGCAAGATTTCTAAATTGTGTGTGAATTGTGGGACAGTTAATAATCTCTGACAAACTGTTACTGCTAAGGGGCATCTCCATAAGCAAACAATTGAGCAAGGCTCTATAAGGGTTATCTGGCTAGAGATAGGGGAATACCAAAGTCTCAAAGAAGAATCTGTAGGGATTTTGAGCCAGGCTGTTGCATGTCCTGTTGGAGAAGACAAAATCAGTAGCACACTGCTACCCCAAAGAGAGTGTGATGTCTGGATCTTCCCCATTTGTGTAACAACCAAAAAGGGTCCATAGTTGGCTACAAGACCTTCCCTTCTCCTTTGCTACTGTCAGCCCTTCAGATAGGCCTATTTTGGATGTATTTTTCGTCCAAGAATTAGCTCAAAACATCCAAAAATGTAGCCTCTGGAGTCATTGATGTCCAGTGACATTTTCCTTGCTTAAGACTGACGTCCTTTTTTCATTGTGTGGACGTCATGTCTTTAAGGAGATAGGAAATAGTTTGATGATGTTTTTATCTGATAAATAAATAAACATTAAGAACTGGCCTCCGTGTGTGTTTGTCATTACTCTAAATGCTTAAAATACATATTACCATACTGTTCCTCAAGGTTGGACCCCTCGTTAGTTTCACAGCTTTTTTTCTTAAAATCTGAGTCAGCGCCTGCCAAGTTTCAAAAGGCTGTCATCAGTGACTCCGATTTTAGACTGTTTGAATTGCAGCTTCAGTGGATGATGCTAACCTTTTGTGTACATAAGCACAGGCTCAAAACAACTTATGTATCATTCATGGCTACTAGCTAACTTCCTAAACCCCCAACACACACACAGCCAGCTCAGTTAATCACCATACTAATTTTAAAAATTACAAGCATCATTTTTTTCAGCAACCAACTTACTAACCCCCCCCCCCCCGTTGCTGCTGTGCACATTCTTAATCAGTTGTTTAGAAGTCAGGCAGGACATTTGTAGAAAAAAAAACTAAACAGTTTCTGGTGTCTACAGATCCACATTTCTTTAATCATGCTGCTGCTGCTGACTGTACGTCAAGGTCCCACCCCATGAGGAAGCCTAGCCTACCTTTACTGACTGTTCCTTTTGAGAAGTAGTAGGAGCACCGGGGAGCACATGAAAAACTCTAGTTTGCTGTCCTCTTTATATTGTCGAATGACTTCTTCACATGACATTAGCGCCTGAGCCTGAGAACAGCCTTACATGTACTTCCCGGCACTGAGCTTGAATGACACACTAGTTGTGGAGGAAGCTGTTTTCAGAGACCATTGAGGACAGTATTAATGTAAGCAACTTTCTGTTATATACTGTGCTTCTGCATACAGGTGGGAAAGAGAACTGAATGTGTAGAGAATACTGAGGTACCATACAGGACAGTCACACAACTAGTACCAGTTTCTCTTTGACTTTTCAGAGAACTGAACATCCCGCCCTAAATCGATTTTTTGCAGATCTTCTGGCTCCAGCAGAAGTCTTCAATTATGCAGTAGAAATGGAATGGGTACATCACACACCACTGCCGCCGCTAAAGGGTGGAGGAAGCTTCCAATTGCATGTGTATGTCTATGCTACCTCTGCCTGTGCTAAACGGAATCTGGGTTGGGTACCAGGGCCAGGGAGCACATGCAACGCTGTCCTTAAATACTAATGTCATATGCAGTGAATGAGTCATTTGACGATATAACCAGGGCAGTAAACCAGAGTTTTTCACGTTTTCCATGGCCCTGATCCCCGACTCAGATTCTGTTCGGCACAGGGCCGAGTTAGCGAAAACATAGGCAGTTGGCAGCCCCTAAAGGAGGTGATTACAGAGGAGGCAGACGGTGCTTCTACTGATCAGAAGGAACAGTCTGTAAAGGTAGACCAGGCTGGGGGGTGGATTTAAGGTACAGTCCGCATGATTAAAGAAATGTGGATCTGTAGACACCAGCAACTATTTTGTTTAGTTTTTTTACAAATATCCTACTCAACATCTAAACAACTGACCAAGAATGTGCACGGCAGCGATGGGGGTAAGTAAGTCAGTCGCTGAAAAAAAAAAATGATGGTTGTAATTTTTTTTTAAATTAGTATGGCAATTAACTGAGTTGGCTGTGTGTGTGTGTGTGTGTGTGTGTGTTGGGGGTTGGGAAGTGAGCTAGTGGCCATGAATGAAACATAAGTTGTTTTGAACCTGTGCTTATGTGCACAAAAGGGTGGCATCATCCACTGAAGCTGCAATTCAAACAGTTGGTGTTCTTGCATGCATATTTCGGCAGCAGTCTAAAATCTGAGTCACTGACGACAGCCTTTTGAAAGCTGACATGTGTTGACTCAGATTTTAAGAAAAAAAAGCTGTGAAACCATCAAGGGGTCCAACCTGGAGGAGCAGCATGGTTATATGTATTTTAAGCATATACAGTAATGACAAACACACACAGAGGCCAGTTCTTGATGTTTATTATTTATTTAATAGATAAGAACATGATCAAGACATTTCCTTTCTCCTTTAGAGGGCTTGATTGATCCCTTCTCCCACTGTGGATAGTTTGTGAGTGGTCTGCTTTTACTGGTGTGGTGCCCCTGGTAGTGTTTGCTTGCCCTGGTTCATCTGCTCTGACCAGTAGTGGCTTGATCAAGGTGATAGCAGGTACTGTGGTGGGTGCCTTCTGATGACAAGTGGCAGTTCCATCATATACCCAGTGGGTCAGTGCACTGTCACAGATAGATAACTATCTGTAGGAGACTCCTGAATATACAAAGGCCACAAACAGGTGGCGGCTTCCTGTGCCTATGTTATACTTTATCTTGGTACTGTAGCATGGGCACTGTTAATATTTAACAACTTTTTTCAACTTTATCTGATAATTTATATATACTTTTAAAATTAACCAAACCATGCACTGCACTGTTAATTCTGATACAGTGAATGTCCCCACTATTAGTAAAGATGTCTGCACATATAGGGGTTGTATAGCCCATTTCCAGCTATTGTAACATTTGCGGAAGGGGCACTTGTTGCAGCCAGAAACACTGTTGCAGAATGTATGTAGGTCACTAGCTGGATACTGCTGAGTTGTCTCTTGGGTGTGTGTGGGTGGGGGTTGCTTGCACACAACAGAGGAGGTATAAAGGGTTTTAGGCAGCTCATTTCTTCTATGTTGCTGCTGACAGCTGCAACCTGCATGGGCAAATTCTTGTTTACCAGAATTACATTACTGATTACTGTGTCCTGTACATTTTCATTTCCTAACATCAAGAAATGTATTTATGTGGGTGAAGCATAGATTATAGTGAGGTATTCAGAAGGCCAAAATGAGTTGACTTCGAAAACTATAGGACTTGAAGTATTTTGACTGCAAACAAATTGACAGCTGGAGTATTTTGGCTCCAATAAAACTGAAATGACTTCCAAATTTCAATCCATGGAAGTATTTGACTTCCACCCCTAAAAAATTATCTTATGCCCTGGCTACTGTAACCCCAAACGATGCCCTAAGTGCCCTCCTCACCATCAACCCCTCTACATGTGCCTTCCCTGATGGCCTTAACTCAACACTCCTCTCCCTCTCTGCTACGGCCATTGCCTACCCCCTCTCAATAATCCTAAATCTCTCATTCTCTACTGCCTCTGTCCCCTCTTCTTGGAAACATATTTTGGTCCTCCCTCTACCTAAAGGGGGTGTTTCCTCATCCCCTGGCAACTATTGCCCTATTTCTCTCCTCCCTACCCTTGACAAGCTTCAAGAACACATTGTCCTCTCCCAACTCACCTCTTTTCTTTCTGACACCTCCTTTTTCACCCCTTTCCAGTCTGCTTTCAGGAAAAAACACTCAACCACCACCTCTCTCCTACGGCTCACAGACTCCATCCTAACCGGGATGGAGAATGAGCAAATTACCTCTGTCATTTTTTGTCCACCTCGCCAAGGCCTTCGACACTGTCTTTCAGTCACTTTTCCTCAGCTCACTCCCAGCAGCTGGCTTATCTCCCTCCACCATAAACTGGTTCAAGACCTACCTTATTGGCAGAACCCAATCAGTTAAGATCTTGGACGTCACTTCCCTGCCCCTCCCAATTAGCACTGGCATCCCCCAGGGATCGGCATTAGGGTCGCTGCTATTCTCCATCTTCTTAAATGACCTTCCCTCTGTTTGCTCCCCATCCTCTGCTATACATAAGTATGCAGATGATTCAGTCCTGTATGCATTTGACTCCTGTCCTGTTGCGGTTACAACTAGTTTATAGCAAGACTTTGACAAGGTTCAGCTCTGGTTTGCTAACCATAAACTTTTCCTCAACACCAGAAAGACTGTCTCCATGACCTTTGGCACAAGGCAGAGACTGTCTAGGCTTCCCTCCCTACCCATTTTTCACACCCTTGAGGGGACTTTACTTGAGGACACATCATCCTTCAGGTACTTAGGTGTTTGGTTGGACCAACACCTACACTTCTCTGGACATATTGATACCAACCAGAAAAAACTGCTCCCTAAGCTTGGTGCCCTGTTCAGGAACTGCAGTTGCATCCCTCCTATGGCTAGGTGTGAACTTGTTCAGAAGACGATACTGCCCATTTTCGACTACTGTGACATGGTTTGTGGTGCAGCCACTAAGTCTTCCCTGGCCAGACTGGACACTCTCTTCAATTCGTTCAGCTGCTTTGCCCTGGATGCCTCTCTCGCATCCATCACTGTGATCTTTATCGTGCCCTATCCTACCCCTCTATTGCAAATAGGTGACTCTCCCACTGTGCTAAATTCACCTCCAAGCACTGGTTGGGTGAGCTCCCTTCCTATCTCGCCCCCTCCTTTGTAACACCCCCCACCCTCCCATTCCCTTAGATCAACTGACTCCAGTATTACATAGAAACATAGAATTTGACGGCAGATAAGGACCGCTTGGCTCAATCAGTCTGCCCATTTCCCTACCTAATGAATAAGCTGCAGATTCTAGTTAACTAGCAGCCTACTTCTTTCTACCTCCACCCCCTAGAATTGCCTTATGACTGTCCCATGCATGCTTGAATTCAACCACTGTTTTTGACTCCACAACCTCCTCCGGAAGGCTGTTCCATGCATCCACAACCCTCTCTGTGAAAAAAATACTTCCTTACATTACCTCTGAGCCGCCCCCATCTTCAAATTGTGCCCCCTTATTCTTGCACACCTCTTTTTTTGAAAGACGCTACCCTCTTGGACTTTGCTGATTCCCTTGAGGCACTTGAAAGTTTCTATCATGTCCCCCCCTCTCCCTCCTTTCCTCGAGGCTATACATATTAAGCTCCTTTAGTTTCTCTTCATATGTCTTCCGGTGCAGACCCTGCACCATTTTAGTTGCCCTCCTCTGGACAGCTTCCATCCTGTCTATGTCCTTGCGGTGATTGGGCCTCCAGAACTGCACACAGTACTCCACATGGGGTCTCACCAGCTGTCTGTACCGATGGATAACAACTTTCTGTTTTCTACTGGTGATGCCTCTCACTATGCATCCCAGTATCCCACCAGCCCTCCTTACTGCCCTCTCACATTTGCTTTCCCACCTTTAAGTCATCTGATATGACTACCCCCAGATCCCTTTCCATTTTTGTTGTTGTTAGTATCTCACACCCATTGTGTACTCTTCCCCTGGGTTTTTGTTTCCTAGGTGCATTACCTTGCACTTCTTGGCATTGAATCTAAGCTGCCATACGTTTGACAATTCCTCTAACCTTGCCAAGTCCCTTCTCATCCTTTCCACTCCACCTTGTGCATCAACTCTGTTGTAGATCATTGTGTCATCTGCAAAGAGACATACTTTTCCTTCCAGTCCCTCTGCAATGTCGCTTATAAAGACATTGAAGAGTACCGGTCCTAATACTGAACCCTGCGGTACCCCACTAGTAACCCCCCCTTTCTTCAGAGTGGACTCCATTTACTATTACCCTCTGTGTCCTATTCTCCAGCCAATTCTTTACCCAGACTATCATCTTGGGACCCACTCCCAGGCTGGCTAACTTGTATACTAATCTTTTGTGTGGGACTGTGTCAAATGCCTTGCTAAAGTGTAGGTAGGCCATGTCCACAACCCTTCCCTGATCTACTACGTTGGTCACCCAGTCAAAGAAATCTATTAGATTTGTCTGACATGATCTTCCCGCTGTGAATCTATGCTGCCTTGGGTCCTGTGCCCCTCTGGCCTCTAGGTACTCGACAATTCTTTCCTTCAGAAGTGATTCCATCATTTTCCCTATCACTGAGGTTAAACTAACAGGTCTGTGGTTTCCTGCTTCTGCCCTGCTCCCACTTTTGTGAAGGGGAATCACATCTGCCCTCCTCCAGTCCCCAGGTACCACCCCATCCTCCCATGAATCCCATCAGGCCTCATTGCTTTGTCCACCTTCAGTTTTAAGAGTTCTTTCAGAACACTTTCTTCTGTAAATGGGCTGGTATCAATTTCTGTATCCAGAGTGTTTCTGTTGTTTGTTTTAGGTACCTCCCCCTCTTCATTTGTAAATGCTGAGCAAAAAAATTTGTTTAGTATCACCGTCACCCTCTGCCCACCCTCCCTTTATTAAGCCTCACTATCCCTCCTTGGTCTTCCTTCGCTCCCTGATGTACCTAAAAGGTTTTATCCCCCTTCTTAACTGAGTTGGCTATCTTTTCCTCGGTTCAGGCCTTTGCTGTTCTGACTGCCTTCCCATCTTCCTTTTGCTTTAACTGATACAATTTTCTGTTCTGCTCCTTCTGTGATTTCTTGTACTTCCTGAATGCTTTCTTTTTCTCTTGAACCTTCACTGCCACCTCCTTTGAGAACCACAGTGGTTTCTTACATCGTTTTGTTTTATTTGCTTCACACAAAGGCTTGTTACTTCTGTGTTGGCAGTTTTTATTATTCCCTATTGTTCTTCCACCCCTCCTTCCTGCCCATTTGCTAGTGCATTCCTTTGGTAAAGTCAGCCCTCCTGAAGTCCAGTACTTTTGCCTTTGTATGGCTTGACTCTATTGCTGTGTTTATTGTGAACCATACTGCTTGATGGTCGCTAGTTCCCAGATGGCTACCCTCTTCTACATCTGTGATCCTCTCTCCATCTCCATTTGAGAGAACCAGGTCTAAGATTGCTCTCTCTTGAGTGGGATCCAATACTAGTTGTCTAAGGCATGCCCCCTGTAGGGCATCTAGAATAACCCCACTCTTAGAAGTGGCTGCTGCAACTACACTCCAGTTAACATCTGGCATATTCAGATCACCCACCCATCAGCAATATCTCCCCTTTTTCTGCCATTCTAAGTATACTATCAATCATTTCCTTGTCCTTTTCCTACCTCTGAGAGTGGTGTCTGTATACAACCCCTGTATAGATTGTGGTGCCATTGCCTGTCTCCAGATTGACCCACAGTGCTTCTTCTCCTCCCTGTTTACCCTTTTGTTCTGTTGCTTTGATTCCTTCCTTATGTAGAGAGCTACTCCTCCTCCTCTTTTACCCTCCCTGTCCCTCCTGTAGATAGTGTATCCTGGTATGTTTACATCCCAGTCATGGTTCTGTGTGTACCATGTTTCTGTGACTACCACGATATCCAGATGTTCCTCCTCCATCAAGGCCACTAATTCAGGAAGCTTGTTACTCAGAATACAGGCATTGGTACTCATTGCTCTCCATTTTTTGATGGCTTTACCTTCTGTAGCAGCATCCCCCACTGACCTTTCTACCTTGGTCTTTTCTCATTTAGCACCCTGTTTTGTAGGGGGAGGCTGGGATTTTCCTGTTGCTTATCAGTGCCTCCCCCCTTGACTAGTGTAAAAGCTTGCCAATGAAGCATTTAAACTGATTGCCCTAAAGACTTGTTCCCTTCCTGGATAGATGCAGACCATCCTGCCAGTATAGGCTGGTGTCCTTCCAGGTGGAACCCCAGTCCCCAATGAAGCCAAACCCCTGTGCTCCACATCATTTTTTCAACCATTCATTAAACTGCATGGTGCAAAGTACCCTCTCCTCACCCATGCCACGGACAGTAAGCACCTCTGAGAAGGATACTGTGTGTGCTACTTGTCTTAGGCCCCTCCCCAATTCTACAAAGTCCTTCTGCACTGCTGTAATCTCATGATGAGCCAAGTCATTTGTCCCTAGGTGGACAATGACGTCCAGCTCAGACTCCTGTGCAACTGTTCTTGTGATCGTAAAGATGCGCTTCCTGCCCCTCCAAGCCATGGCACCAGGCAGGCACCTTACTTCAGTTTTCCCTGCTCCCCCCAGTTCTATCCCCCTAATAACTGAGTCCCCCACCAGGAGCTGCTTCCTTTCCCTGTGGTGTCCTCTGCCTCCTTCCTGAGGGCCTCCCTTGTGACAGTTGTTTGCAACCTCCTTAGTCTCCTCAGCGGATGCATCCATAGGGGAACTATGCTCCCCCAGAATGATGTATGGATTGTGGAGTGGAACAATTGACTTGGTGTGCCTCTGTTCCACCACCCTTACCCTCCCTGAGCTCACTGTGGTCCAACTGCTGTGCTTTCTTCGCAACCTCTGAGGTAGTGGTGGTGACTCTAGTGCTCCCTGGATGGGGGAGGTTCCCTTACTACTGTCCAGTGTGGCCTGAAGATGAGCAACTTCCTCCTTCAGGGCAGAGAGTTGTCTGCAAACAGGGCAGCATCTCAGCCTCCAGAAGGACTCCCGGAAGACTGCTGCCCCACAGCCATTACATTGCACTACTCCCCACATGTGTGTCTACCTTGTTTATTATTTTATTTTTTGTACGTGTGTGTCTGATTGGTTTGTTATATAGAAATATATATATATTATATAATGTGTATGCTTATATTGTCAATGCAGTGTGCTAGAGAGACTATGACAGTGATATGCACATTGCCCTCTTAAGAAAATGATGTCAGAACCCCAGGTATAAGGAACTATTTCAGGGTGGGCAGGGTGAGGGGTGGGAAGGGTTTGGGCCTAAACTGTGCCCTGTTCCCCACAGATCCACCCAAATCAGCCAATCTAGTTACTCTCAATGCCTCCCAAAAATGTGAACCCCCCCAATTCAGCACCCATCCTCCGCCTACTCCATCAGCTCTGCCCTCAATAATTACCTTGCATCTAGCTGCTCCTGCCATGTCCCTTCCTAATTCCCTCCTCTAAGCCCTAGACAAACCCTACCCCCCTACAGTTACCTTCATTTCACCCTGTGCACCCCCCCCTTTCTCCTCTTCCTTCTAATTGCTCCTCCTGACTGGCCTCCCTTGATCTCTCACAGAATGTAAAGGACCCTGAATGCTCTCCATGAGTACCTCTCCTGCACCCCCCAAGGGGCTTGTATCTCTCATCTACTTTCCCCACCATCTTAAAGATATCTCTCTGGGACACTGTTTTTCCCCTTCCATCTGGTCCCCGGTACCCTTGCAGGGTTAGTCAAATCATGAAGGGGTCTCCAGAGCCATGACTCTTCCCCTCTCTCCCCTTTCCCCCTTTTCTTTCATGTAAGCACTTGTTTATTTGTTAACCCAGCACTTATTATTGTCCCCTCTTTCAACATGTTATGCGCAACACTGTTGTAACACTGTTTGTAACACTTGCCTTACAACTGTATGTTAATGTTGATCCTGTAACTTGAATGTGTAATGTCTCATCCCAGTTGTACCCCTTTCCTCCAGGTCACACCGGGAGATGAGCGACTTGTAGCCCAGTGTGCCTTCCTGGTGAAATATTTCAATAAATAAATATGACTTGAGACTGGTAGTGTGCCCATATCCAGAGTTTAGAGGGACGTCCCGGGCCCTCGTGGCAGGTGTTTAGTCATGACCTCGGTAAGCATTCTAAAAAGACACAATTAGGGTATACCTGTCCCCTCCCCTTTCATGGATTGCACTTAGCGATGGGCACTGTGAGCTCAGTGGACCTAACCCATCAGTACTGGGTTCTTGACACCATCTACCACCCTTTCTGTAAAGGAAAACATCCTGACATTCCCCTTCATGCTGCCTCCCTCCAATCTCATATCATGCCCCCTCGTCCTTGTACACCTCCTATACTGAAAGATGATATCCACTTGCACTGTGTTTATGCCCTTAAGATACTTGAAGGTTGGGAGGCAGTATAGCGCAGTGGTTTAAGGCTATGAGCTGAAAACCTGGAGACCTGGATTTGAATCCCACAGCCCCCACTTGCATTACTATGTGATCCTGAGCAAGTCACTTAACTTCTTTGTGCGCCCAGGTCACACCTGGAAGCAAGCTTCGGCTAAGTGTGCCTCTCCTAGTTAAACAATTTTCTCTTTTCCCTTCCCATTCCTTATGATATCTCCCCACTCCCACCTCTCTTCCAATGTAGATATATTGAAGTCTTTTAATCTCTTCTCGTATATCTCCTGGTGCATGCCCTGCTTTATCTTTGTTGCCCTTCTATGAACCACCTCCACCCTGTCTATATCATTATGAATACATATACAAATATATATATATATTTACAGTACATATATATATACTTACATATATATGTATAAATAAAATTCACTGTGTGACACTCTCCTCAACATGCAGATATACAGTATACAGCAGTTCATGTCACCACATAGTACATCCTACTACTCATAACTGTACTGGTGGGTGTTAGGATATAGAAGTAAACTCATTTACAATTGCAACTAAAGTCAGATAAATTCCTGTCTCATTTGCCTGCTTTTTATGTTTGTTTGCACGCATGTGCAAGAAACATAGTGCCATCATCCGAGATTTCGGAGGTGTGTCACGCCCTCTTCCAATTCAGTCAGTGTGTTGGCAGGCACGGCCCCTGTAAGCCAATGCATGCTGGAACTGTCTATGACAAGCTCCAAAATGCAGTGGCATACAGTTGAAAGGGGGAGCTACACTTCAGTGAGCAGCGATAAGATATCGCCTGCTCATGCGCAGCTCCCCTACACACACAAACGCTGCATACTGCGTGCTGCCCTCCCGCACCACGTATATGCCACGGGGTGCCCAATCCCGTCGGCTTGTACTGCGCTCCCCAAAAGCATTCCACATGCCCGCTGGGTGCCCACCCCAGCGTGGCAACTCATAGAATAATGACTGGGGTGCCCAATCCCCGCCGGCTCCACTGTCCCACCCCGAGTACTGGGTGCCACGCTGGGAGCCCACCCCAGTGTGGCAACTGATCATATAGCCCGGAGGGGTGCCCTATCCCTATCAGCTCCACTGGCCCCCAGCCATCCTTGGCCCTACGCTGGGAGCCCACCCCAGTGTGGCAAACATCCGTCGCCTTTTTTTAAATCCCATAAGAAAAAGCGGTCCACGTAGTCTTCCTGCCCCTCCCACAGCCCGCACCCACCCACTGCGCACCCAGCCTCCCACCACACTCCCACCCATATACCCCTCTGGAGCTCGGGCGACAATCTGTGTTGACCGGGAACATGTCTGCGCTCTTCAAAGCCTACGCGAACTGAGGAAATGCCGGTAAGCTGTATAATGGCCTAGATAGGGTTTTTTCAACTTTGTTGCATATCTCAGGCATTTTTTGGAATTTTTGCACCAAATTTTCAACATGGGGTTTTTGGGACCCCTTCTCATGAATGATGTCACTGTCATGGCGTTATTCGGGCCCGAAGGGTGATTTCACAGTCACTGCACGAAACCACCTTTTGGGCCCAGATAATGCCATGACAGTGACATCACTCATGAGAAAGGGTCCGAAAAACCCCATGTTGAACATTTTGCAAAATTCAAAATGACTGTTCTGGCGTCGTTGCTGCAGTTCCTCGCCAGGCTCATAAGTTCACAATTTTCAATATTTTCACTCCAGATTTTCAGCATTGCCATTTTACCACACCTTCTTTATGAGCAGTACAGCTGTCATTTTCACATCTCACCCAAAATGTATTTCGCCCATGTACGCTACAATGGCACAATCGGTTTGCGAGATCAATGTCTGGGACAAATTAAGAAAATCACAGTGACACTGTTCATGAGCTGAGGTCTTAAAATGGCTATGTTGAAAATTTGGTGAAAAATTCCAAAAAATGACTGTTTTTCGAGCGTGCGTTGTACAGTTCCTACGCACGCTCGTAAGTTCGCGAATTTTCAATATTTTCACTCCAGATTTTCAACATTGCCATTTTACCACACCTTCTTATGAGTAGTACAGCTGTCATTTTTCACATCTCACCCAAAACGTGTTTCTGCCCATGTAGCGCACAATGGTGGAGTCGGTGTGCGAAAATCAATGTACGGGACAAATTAAGAAAATCACAGTGACACTGTTCATGAGCAGAGGTCTTAAAATGGCTATGTTGAAAATTTGGTGAAAAAATTCCTAAAAATGACTGTTTTACGAGCGTGCATTGCGCAGTTCCTATGCATGCTCGTAAGTTTGCGAATTTAATATTTTCACTCCAGATTTTCAACATTGCCATTTTATTACACTTCCTTATGAACAGTACAGCTGCTATTTTTCATATGTCGCCCAAAATGTGTTTTCACACATGTAGCACACAATGGTGCTGTTGGTGTGCGTAAAGCAATGTTTAGGACAGATTAAGAAAATCACAGTGACACTGTTCAATGAGTAGAGGTCTTAAAATGGCTATGTTGAAAATTTGGTGACAAAAGTCCATAAAATGGCTGTGTTACGAGTGAGCATTGCGCAGTTTCCACGCACCCTCGTAAGTTCATGACTTTGTAATATTTTCAGTCCAGATTTTCACCAGTGGCATTTTTCCATACTTCCTTATGAACAGTACAGCTGTCATTTTTCACAACATGGCTGAAGTGTGTTTTCGCACTTTCAGCGCAGAGATGCGTGGTCGCTGTGGGAAATCTTTGTTCAGCACAGATAAAGAAAATCACAGTGACACTGTTCATGATCGGAGGCACCAAAATGCCTGAGTTGACAATCTGCTGTAAAAAATCCCCAACCTAATTATATTACGGGTGTGCGTTGCACAGTTTCTATGTACGCACGTGACTTCACCATTTTTTTTTATATTTTTACTGCAGATTTGCAACATTGCCATTTTTTACACCTCCCCATGAACAGTACAGCTGTCATTTTTACATCCTGTTTGGAATGTTTTGCACCTGTGGTGCTAAATGCCATAGTCGCTGTGCATAAGCAGCTTTCGGCTAACAAACTGTTATTCCCCTGTTCATGAGGTGGGGTCACAAAAACATGCTGAAAATTTGGAGTGAAAACACCAACGAATGCCTGAGGTATCAGGGTTTCCAACCATAGCCCAACCCTGTGAGAGAATGACAGGCATCAGAGGTGTGACTTGGGATTCTTGCCTGTAATGCTCATACCATTCCACACCCTGCAGCCAGTGAGAGGCATCGAGGTATGCCTTGGACTCTTTGGCCCCAAAGTTCACCCCATTCTCCTATATCGCACCCATCTCACCGTATTTCCTAATGAAATGGGGTGCACATAAGGGCCAAAGACCTCAAGGAACACCGTGACACTTGTCAGTGTCTGCAGGGTGGGCTGTGGTGAAATGGCGTGGCCGTTATGCCTGACGACCCAAACGCACACCCCAATGCCTATCACTCTCTGCAGGGTGGTGGTGAGGTTGGCTTCAGTTCAGTACTTCACTGCCATTCCTATTACGCAGCTCTGTAACTTCTACACTACCACTGCCAATGCCAGCAAGCAAACATTAGGCATTGACAAATGCTTGTTTTACATCAGAAATGCCACTGAATTTTATTTTTGCCAATAGCAAAGTGTGTAAAGGCATTGGAAACACTTCATTTAGACACTAGGTGTCGCTCTTAGAAAGCAAGATGATTGGTATAATTGCTGCCAACTTTAGTTTCCTTCCTGTTTTTTTGGTGGGTGAAGTGTTAGCCTTTATCTCACCACTGAATAATAATTATCTACCAATAGCATAAAGATGATCTCCTAGATAATGCTGTCTCTAAGGTTCCCTGCATGCAATTGCTGCTATGACTACCAGCAAACTGTCTCTGTTAATAAATCCTGAGTATGATATGTAGTGTTTTCACTTCGCATTAGACTGTCTGCACTCTGCAAGTTGTCGCACAGAACATAATTTCTATGGCAACAAACAGGAAGCAGCCCTGTGGTAAACTTGCCTGTACTTGCTTCAAAAGGTAGCACACCACTCAGAGTGATACAATTGTGTCAGTGAAGCTGAGTACCACAGACAGTTGTTTCACATGGAGGCTATAAAAGAATAATTATCAGTTTGAAAGTAATAATAATGCAAAGCATATAGCAAATAACAGATCTTGTAAAGCTATACTCTGAACATAAATAAGTGAGTTTATTACCGTTTTCACTTTCTCTTTTTTCCTTTGCTGTGTGGGGAACCAGCCCAGGCACTCCTTCAGCATGTTCTGAAGCTCTGATCCCATGTTTACTGGAGTAAACACAAGTGGATTATTACAACTGCATAGCTTAGAAATGCAAGGTGTATTATGACATGTTGGAGTGGGGAAAGCAGAAACATAGCAGTGGCATACTATTGTAGAACACTTTATTTTCATGTATTTATATTTTACTTATGGCACTACTTGGATGAAATTGTGCAAATCTAATTTCATGATAAGTGATTAGTGCCTAATTCATGCCTGTTGAAAATGTGCAATTTTGGTCAATTAGCACCTTCATATTTTCACATTGTGCAGCAATAGTGAACATTTTTTTACTACAAAAATAATTGGCTCTACAGCACTTTCAGTGGCCACAAGTAACAAAGCAACATAGAATTTTTCTGCAGAAAGGGACTGCTTGGCTCATCTCATCTATCCAGATGTTTCTTGTCTAATTTGTCTCTGCAGACCCTAACTGGTCACCAGTGACACTCCCTCCTTCCTGCCTTCTTGCTAAAACACCCCTATGGCTATCCCACTCATGCTTGAAGCCCCCCAACTGATTTCACCTCCACCACTTCTGATGGCAGTCTGTTTCAGGCATCTACCACCCTTTCAGTGAAAAAATCTTTCCTCACACTTCTCTGAAACTCCCCTTCCCAGCTTCATCACATGCCCCCTGGCCTTGATGCTTTTTCTAATTTAAAAGAGACTTTCTTCCTGTGACCTGTTTATGCTTGTGAGGCACTTGCAGGTCTTTATCATGTCACCTCTCGCTCTCCTCTCTTCCAGGGTGTGCATATTAAGATCCCTCAGTCTCTCACTGTACAGGTTTTCATACAACTCCAGCAACATTTTAGAAAATTCAAAAATCTGTTCTTGGCTAGAATCAAACCTCTGACCCTTTGCATGTAAAGCCAAGATACATTTAGTGTGCCACTCAAGCTCACATCCCCTCATTAGTATGTGACACATAGCTGTGCCACTGCCCCCCCCACCACTTTTCTGCTTCAAACTACTTGCACTACACTTATACTCCTGACTCAAGAATGAGAACAAAGTTGCTACTAGGAGCCCATCTCCATTAGTCTGTCAGTGCTCCACCACATCCTCCTCCACAACCATTAGCATTCTAACACTGGGAGCCCAACCCAGTGTCAGTTACTGCCTGCCTCTGCCAGCCTGCCACTTCTGATGGCTGGCACCAGGAGTCTAACTACAGTGGCTCTGAAGAGGCCTCATGTTCTAAAGGATAATACCAGAGAATACCCAGGTGCTACCAAAGACTCCATTCCCCTTGTAAAGGCCAGCACTAGGAGCCCAAAGTCACTGTTAGAAAAGACATCCCCACCAGATGGCAGCCGGCTCTAATCCTTCTCTTACTTCCCCGGCAGACTGCTGTCTACACTGTTAAACAAATTACGGTAAAGGAAGTACTTACTTATTGCTTGTACTGTATTTCCAAAATTGTCCACTAAGAGGCTCCATTAGAATGCTCTAAGAACTACACAAAATGAGCAAGTATTTTCTGTATTGACTTTTGAGATATGAGAATCAATTTTTCAAACCCCACAAATGCCACAAGCACCGGATGTGCCAATCATTTGGCGCGCGGGGCTTGCGGCATTCTCCCTGCCAGTGATCAGGATTTTTAATCTCACGCTCCAAATGCCGCAAGTTAGGCTAGCTTGTGCCTGGTCTGACTTGTGCCATTTTGGGACCCTTTTATGGGGCTGCGACAAGGTTTGCTGCACTCTGCCATAAATTGAGGAAACTGTTGCAACTACCCGATGTACTAAAATCAGGTGCAGCTGTGTCAAAGGAGTTTGGCACAGCGCCACCAAAAAGTGGAGTGTAATGCAGGGCTTGTCCATGCCCTGCACTGCCCTGTAATCAAGCCCATGGAGTTTAGAAGCAGATGCCCAAAGAGGTAAAAGAGGGACTGAGCGAGCTGCCATCTCGGGGGAGGAATGCCACTGAAAGCCAGGATGCTTTTTGGAAGTGGGCGAGGGTGCTAGAAAGGGTGCCAGTGAATGTCAGGTATACTGCTTGGAAGTAGGGCAGGAAAAGGGAGAGTTGCCACTGGTTATCATTGCTAGCTAGGAAGTAGGGCAGAAATGGGGTAAGGCAGTGCCTGTGAATGCCAGGATGCTGCTTGGAAGTGGGGCAAGGTGATGGAAGACAGTGGCTCTGAAAACCAGTTATATTACTTGGAAAGAGGGCAGGGTTAGGGAGAGGTGCCACTGGATGCCATGGATAGCTTGGAAGTGGGGCAAAAAATGATAGGGCAGTGCCAATGAATTTCAGGAATACTGCTTGAAAGTAGGGCAGGGTAAGGGAGGGGGTGCAGCTGGACACTAGTGATGCTTAAATTGAGGCAGCTTGTGCCAGGGCATGCCACAGGACACCATGGATGTTTGGACTGGGCAGAGTGTGGCAGGAGGTAACACTTGGATGCCAAGGATATCTTGAAAGTGGAGCAGGGTAAAGGAAGCGTTTGTAACTGAATGCCAGCAGTGGTAGGATTGTGGCAGATTGTGGGAGGGGCATGCCACTGGAAAGCATGGATGTTTGGGCTGAGGAAGGGTGTGGGAGGGGGATAACACTGGATGCAAGAGATACTTTCTATAGTGGCAGGGTGCAGGAGATGGTGCTACTGGATGCTGGGTAATAATGTGATTGGGGCAAGTGTAAGGTTTGCTACTGGAAGCAGGAGAATCGCTTGGCACAGAGGTAGTGTGAGTGAGGGGTGACACTTATTGCCAATGACTGATTGCATTGGGGATGGTTAGAAGGGGTGCCACTCAAACTTTGGAACTGACTTGGAGCCCCAAGTAAAAGGCAATATGTCTTCAATATCCAGGGGAATCAGCTGAACTGGTTTTTGGTTATCAGTGAGTTTTTCACTACACCTTTCTTTGTATGTGAATTTTTTTCACAATTAAAGCACACAGCATTTAAACTTAGTGTGCGAGCCTCTTTTTCTGTTGGTGCTAATGATAGGATTGTGGCTGAATACGGGAGGAAGGGTGACTCTTATTTATTTATTTTGCTTCTGTTTACAGGGTTAAGAGCACTAGACAAGAACCTGCCTATTTTCAGGCAGGAACCATGAGAGTACAACTCCAAGGAGCAGTAACAGCACATAACAGGGTTCTGTACAATACAGGGAGTTACAGAGACAAGGCATTCAAAGTGGTAGAAGAATGACAGCAAATACAGTGGCCAGGAATCAAACAGTCATAAAACATTGTCACAATTCATTTGGATACAGTCAATAAAGTCAGTGAAAACTGTTAATTAGGATGGTAGTACAACAGCAATACAACAGAATAGGCAGGATGAGAGAAGAAAAGTCAGACTAAGGTACTACTCAGGTACAGTAGTCCCAGCAATACTGAGCAGTAGCGGTTAAGAGCAAGACAGTGGTGTATATGTGCATTAGTTTACAACTGCCAACAGGGACTGGCTTAGGAAAAATTGGTGAAGTCTTGAGAATGTCGGTATAAAGGAAAAGATTTTGGGCAGCTGAAGGAGTATAAAGTGAAGGGAACCTACGAAGAAGCGAGATAAATTAAGAACGGAGAGAAGGTAATAAGCGCCACAGGAACTAGATGAAGAGTTATAACAGACAATATAAGGAAAAAGAGTTTAGCAGCAGGAGGGAATAGGGTGAAGCAAGAGGTAGCTGGGTAGCTGTCAGGGGCAAGAGCAAAGTTCCAAGGTGTTCAGGTACAATGATAACTCTTTCTTGAATAAGTTGTGGGATTTAAAGACTTTAAGGTGATAAGGCACAGAGTTCCATGTTTTGGGGGCAAAGTGGGCAAAAGTTTGTTCTCCCATGTAGTTGCACAACTAGGAACTCTGAGGAGGGCTTGAGTGGAGGACTGGAGTCAGTGAGAATGTTCAATAGGGATAAACATTGAAACCCTAAGAATACCGTCAACTGGGCAACCAAGGACATTAATGCTAGGGACTGGCTGGTGCATAAACAGAGATTCAAATCCAGGTTTTCAGCTCAGAGTCTTAAACCACTGCGCTATACTGTCTCCCAAATTTCAAGTATCTTAAGGGCATAAACAAAGTGCAAGTGGGCATCATCTTTCAGTATAGGAGGTGTACAAGGATGAGGGGGCATGAGGGATGGAGTGTCAATGGATGCCAGGCGTATACCGTTGTTACTGCGTCCTCCCCCACAGTGAAAACTGCACAGCGACAACAACCCATTCGACATCCATAGTGTCAAAGGGATTGTTGCATCGATATGCCGACACACCGACACCTGGTGTTAGCCGCTCTTCGCTGACATCCATCCCCGGCACGGATGAGAATCCTTATGTCTGGGGGGGGGTGAGAGTGTGCAGCCCCTTGCATTAACACCAAAAGGGTGTCGGTGTGTTCTCGATTGTGGTCGGGACCAGGCGGTGTTGGGGATGTCGATGACAATCTGTCGCTGTGGGGGAGGTCAGTGAAATTTGTTTCACCATGGCTTGGTAGATCCAATGCCAGGAACTGTTTGACATAGGGACATTGTGTGGGGTACCAATGGATGACAGGTACTTTTTGGTATAGGAACATGGTGAGGGAGGAGGTTGTACTGGGCACCAGGAACTGATTTATTTAGGGATGCCCTGTTTAAAGTACAGCAAAGAGCATCTAAAACATATAGCCAAGGGTTAACAGTGTCCACAAAAATTAAATTTTTTGCAATATAATGCAGTTTTGGCTGTTTAATGACTTCTAAATGCAGCTAGTTTCAGTTGATACACATCAGTACTATCACATTAGCAGCTGTTAGTGCTCTGACCAGAACTTTTCCACACAGATTTTTAGCCTGCCGTCTGGGTGCTCCACATCAAGGCCTGCTTGGAGAAATCCAAACCTAAACAACACGACTCTTATCTGCTCTTAGTGTCCCCATCCCCCCCACGGTGGGATCATTAGGAAGATTCCCTTGCCTTTCAAAGTACAATCTGGCATGGGAGAGGCAGAGAGAGTGCTGGTGCCGATGTTGTCATTTAGGCAGGCATCAGTTTGCCACCAGACTTTAGTTTTGACACCGGGTTGTCCTTCTCTCCATCATTGTACCTCACTAGTCCACACCCATCCTTGTACATACATTGCATATTCCCGACAAGTTTCCTGGCCCTCCACTGAGGCTTGCTGTGGTGGCAGAGTGTAGCACTATCACTTTCTATGCTGGGATGCACTGTCAGTGGTAGCACTTTCACACTGTCTGCCACCTGGCAATCACTGTCCAGTGTCTGTTCCTGAACTGGTACAGCACTGTGATGTGCAGCTACTGGGCCCTTGGGCACTCCTGGATTACTACTTTTCATGTATTAAACTGTATAATAAAGAATAGAAATTTGTCAAGATCATTTCACTGTATACCTTCCTTGCAGGTAGCAGTCTCTCCATTGCATTGCAATTTGCTAGTAGCAGTAGTAGTTTTTTTTTATTTATTATGTGCTGTTTCAGAGCTCAATGCACTAATACAATCCAGTACAAGAAAAGGAAATTGGGGGATTAACATAACATTACATATACAAATTGCAGTATACAAATAAAAACATAATTACAAAATCATATAAAATACAACTAATGGAGTACCCAACAGAATTCTCACTTTGATATGAACGGTGCCAGTGAATGTTGATATGTAGATCTCAGGTAGAAGTGTGTTCCACAGGACAAGGGCCGCAACCCCCTAAAGTCTCTGCCCTCAGGACCTCATTTATGCCCCAGCTGTGTAAGGAGTCAGAAGTTCAGAGAGGTATTCAGGCATAGTTCATTTAGGTTTTTAAATGTCAGCAAATGAACCTTATAGTCAATCTACCACCTAACCATCAGCCAATCCAGCATGTGTGTTGATGGTGTGATGTGGTCTGACTTCTGCAAAATAGTTGGAAGCTTCACTGCCACATTCTGGACCTGCTGCTAATGACAAATTTGACCAAGATAGACCCTTAAGGAGCACATTGCAGTAATACTTCTCAACCTAGAAGACACGAAAACCTGCACTTTAGTTTGTAGAGAGCAGCATCAAGCAATGGACACAGCCTGGCAATATATTTTAGGTGATAA
Organism: Neoceratodus forsteri; assembly: GCA_016271365.2. Taxonomy (NCBI): domain Eukaryota; kingdom Metazoa; phylum Chordata; order Ceratodontiformes; family Ceratodontidae; genus Neoceratodus; species Neoceratodus forsteri. Next base: position 1,026,645,104 of record CM028131.1, on the reverse strand, counting down.
GAGCAGCTGGCGATGACCTTCATCTTTCATACTCCCTCTATAAGTACACTGGCTACTCCACCAATGCCCCTTTAAGAGGCAAGAGCATCAGAATATCAATCATGTGGCCAGCCATGTATGAGAAGCAGCAGAGCAAGCAAGCAACCAGGTGCTGACATTCAGTGACATGCTTTGGGGGTGGTATTAGTCTAGTGTATGAGCATCTTTTTCTTTTTTTATTTACTTTCCCTCTGGTCACCAACCTGCCCCAATACCCACATTCAGGTCCATCACTTCTGCCCCAACCCTGTCACCCCACCTTTTCCCAGAGCTTTTTACCTTCCCTGCAGTCACTCATGGCATCCCCTCCCCATGGCGGAGGATAGCAGGGGTGGACCAAGTCCCTGCCATAAGCATCAGCTCCACTTGAGCACCAGAGCTGCCTAGGTTGGTGGGTGCAGGGTCTGCTGGCAGAGAAGATGCCATAATACTGCCATGGTAGGGGATTTTTAACGCTTTTCACCCCACCCTCTGACAGACGTCAGCTGAGCAGTGTAACACAGAGAATTAGCATCCCCCGGCCAATCACCAACTCGCCTCCATCCTGAACTTGCTCTAGCCTTCACTGTCACTGTAATCTTCAAGGTGGCAATGGCACAGCAGTATGGACTCCCATCCCTCCCCAGAGGAGTAGAGCATTCTGTGGGATGATCAGTCCTCCTCTCCCTGGCTAACCACCAAAGAAGTAGGCTTGATAAGAGTGCCTTGTGTAATTGCTCACTATTGCAGGCTTCCTGCCTCACCACTTGTGTCAGCAACTCAGCAAACTCCAGCAGAAAGTCCACTTCATCTACCTTAGGGTGACAGAGATGGCAATCCTACAGTGCAAGCTGGCCTCACACTTAAGGGCCCCCCAACTCAAAGGACCCTGACCTCCAAGCAGGAGACACCACACAACCCAGTCTCACTCTAAAAAGGAAGGTTGTCCCTTTGTTCCTGTCTAGGGTTGATGGATCATGGATAATCCTGGGGTGACTATTTCAGCCATCACAGGGAAAGCAAAGCTTACTGAGTCTGTGTACTGGGACTTCTCTATATGTCTTTCTTTAAACATTTCAGTTGGGCATGTCTTATAAACAGAATAACAGATGGCTCTTTCTCTGTTATGGAGCACTAACTCCATCCAGGGATTCTGATGACATCATAGACCTTGAAAGCTTTGCTGTCAAGGTTTATGAAGTCATTAGAATCTTGATATGGGAGTTGATGCTCCATAATAGATAAAAAGCCATATGTAGTTTTTTTTTGTAATACATGGCTGTATATCTTTTTCAATAAACTTCACGTCAGCACTCACTGTTCATCTTGTACATACTCACTCATTCATCTCCTCCCTGAAGTTCCTCTTTCAGCTCGTACATTTACATTTTGCAGTTGATTTTCAAAGCTCGACATTTGATGTAAGGTACCTGCACCAAAAGGATTTGATGCAAGTGGCACGTTGCAGGAAATGTTGCGGCAATCCCAATTTTCAAATGTAGGTTGCGTCAAAATCAGGATGCCTTTTGCCGAAGCCACCTGTGCCACCTCTGAACCAGAAGTGTCAGTGTGCCAGGTCATAGAGGGGCTTGCACCATGGCAGTGCTGCACCATCCCATTATTTGTGATTTTAGAATCCCTGCTGTGGATGCACGAGGGGGCTGAGATTAAGTCAGCTATGAGCTGGTCTAAGGCCCTGTGCCACTGCCTCAGAGGGAGGTAGTTGAGGGGGCCTGCAAAGTCAGGACCAGGGGCAGAGGGACCAATGGGGGTGCCAGAGCAGCAATAGGGGAACAGCAGCAGTGGCAGGATTCAGAGATGGCACCCAGTGGAGGTGCCATGCCCAAAGGGACAGAGCTGATCAGCAAGGGTATGTGGAGACTGGCACAGATGGACCCTGTTCCTGACCCCAGGTGTCAGCAGCTCTGGCACCTGCCCCAAAGGTGACACAGTGCCCCAGTTGTGGCAGGTGGCATTGGCTGCAGGTCAGGGGGTGCAGTCGGTGGTCGGAAACATTCCCCAGGCACGGCAGCATCCCCCTGGTACACATCCCTCAATGTGGATGCAGGCTGATGCCCAACTACACTGTTAGGGACTGTGTCACCTCTGGGGCCTGTACCAGGGTTGCCACCTGTGGTCCGAGACAGGGTCTGTCCATGCCAACCTCTGTGTACCCAGTCCAATTGGCTCTGTCCCTGTGGGCATGCTACTCTGCTGAGTGTCCCCTCTGAATCCTGCCACTGCCGCTTTTCCCCTGTTGCCCACTATGGAACCCCCACTGGTCCCTCTGCCCCAGGTCCTGACCTTGCAGGCATATTCTCCCACAACTTTCATGGCTCCACTAGGGTTGCACCAGGCTGGGGGGTGCCTAATGGGACTCTCAGGTGTGCCAAAGGTATGACACAAACCCACAGAAGTGGCAACTCTCAGGATTTTGGCACAGGGACCCCTATTTTTCTAGTATAGGGCAAATGGTCTATGACACATTCAGAGTTTGCTGCAGCTGTGAATCAGTACACCTTGTGCTGCTCTAGGGGTCAGTAGAAAACTGAGCCCTTTGTCATTAAGCTTGTATATTCATTTTAGCTTGCACATCAGCTCCCTACCCTCACTGCACACATGCTGCTCCAACGGTCAGTCAGTTTCAATCAGTGTGCCACCTCAGCTCCCACTTTTGACCCTCCCAACTGCTGTTTCCCTACTGTCTACAACAGTTAAGTAGAAGAACAGTAGGACATTGAGGAATTTTTTTTCATAGATTCCCACCAGCAACCTACGTGGCTACTGTCACAGTTTCAGGGCCAATTTCAAATGTGGCAGGAGCATGCGATGAAAGAAAGAAATCTTTAAATCATAATAACATTGTTCTGACTTCAGATCAATACTATTACAATTTCTTGACATCAGAACAATGCTGTTATGTGTTTTGGTGGTGATGGGTTGCTATAGGAAAACAATAGGACTCATGTATTACATTGCCACATGCTTATGGTTGGTATATGTGTTTCTGCTGATATCTTAAATTTTAACTTTTTCAGTTTTGATGCCAAAAAGTATGATATGGTACCAGACTTACACCAATTTTTCTCCTTCGTTAGAATCTGCTTACAGTATATATTTTTGTTTATAATTTATGTTCAGATGTAATAGTAACCTTTATTGGGTTATTTATGAATTGATGAGAAAAGGATTGATTCTCATTCCCTCCCACTGATGACATTCCCTCTGAGTGCCTATTGAAAGATACTGGCACCAATTAATTTGCATAAAGGTACTGGTGGTGAGGTCACCATTTAGAGTTTCTTATTTGCATATTAAAGTGTAGCATTTATGAACAAGCCCATCATAGTTTGAAAGTCCATGAAAAGATATTTTAAATGAGGTACTGGGGCACCTGTGTAGATAGCGGTAATGAAGTCTGCCCCACATTGGCCCCTATGCACAAATGGGGCATACTGTAGATACACGCAAAATGCATGTACACCACCGGTGACCCAGCGCCCATGGACAGATGTGCCTATACTGACATTCACTAATGCCGGTCAACTGTCTGCAGCTCCTCCTACCTGGCATACAGGACTCTGCAGGGCAGCTGGGAAGGAGTCGTCATCCTGGGAGGGCATCCAATAGGATACCCCCTGGGACCCCTAGTGAATCCCATGCATAGGGTGGCACGGGTCTGGGTTGTGCATGCCGATTGCACGCACCCAGACCCATGCAGCGCCCTCCAGTGCCATTGTTGCTGCACAAGATATTTCTGGGCACTTGTCTGTCCAACGGCCCCTGCCACCTCCTGTTGCCCAGCAGTCAGGGGCAGCTCGGTGTGACTTGTCCTGATCCTCCGGAGACTCCAGGCCTGTGCCTATGGGGTTGTGCAGTGGGTATTCACAGGAACTCCTTGGCATACCCTGCGCCACCATCTGCACCCATGTGGCTAGCACTATGTGGGTTAGTGAATACCGCATAGTGTTGGCACACCCCTGGAATGCCACCAGCATGGAGCTGTCCGTGGACATTGGGGATCGCTCACCCCCTCTTCATGCATGCCATGCAGTAGTGCAGTGGGTGTGGGTGGCTATGCGCCCATATTATGTGGTTCATAGCCACTCCACATTTTTGGAACATTGTGATGTAACTGATGATCAGTCTTTACTTTCCTACAGAGCGGTTAGTGACAGCTTCATCATCCGTGACACCACAATGTTCTAAAAATGGTGGCAATAGTGTCATAATAGGGCAAACCTAGTCATTGATGTCTCTGGGATACTGTCAGTTGCAGGTAAGCCCAATGCCTAATTTAAAAGAGCTTTTTTGGACTTTCCAACTGCATGGGACATGGCTCCTGAATGCTCCCCTTGAATATAAATAGGTGCAGACAAGCAACAGACAGCCACCCCTGACAAAGCTCTATGTTTGCAAAGCACTGGGGCATGTGGTCTTTGATGAGTAACACTAGTACTAGTTTCAGTTTTCTCTCTTGCCTGTGATTTGATGTGTTTGTCATAATAAAGGATTGATCCACTTCAATATCACTGAATCTGAGTACACTTCTTGAACTATCTAATCTGCTGGTGTGCGGTGGCATTTTTGCTTTGCCAGCACAGGGCCTGCTGAGTCATGGTAGGTTGGCATGTCAATCAAATACTAACACTTCTGTTTACCACCAACCTAGAACTGCAAAGCAATACCCGGATATCAGGAATATGGTTGCTAGGGGTTGGTAAAACAGGGAAGTTGGGGTTTTTACTTTGGGTTTACTAAATTACCACTTATTTTGGCTTTGAAGTTATGGCCAATATGAGATCACTATGATAGTAACACCATTTCCATGAGTTTTGACATATTATGGAAAACTAAAACAATAAAATAATAGTGAAAGAAGCATATTACCAATTACACACCACCAGCTAAACAATAGTTATAAGGTAGCAGCAACTCAGCAGCTGGAGCAGTACAACTCCATGGACCTCTTAAATACCACAAATATCCTTCAAATACACACACATAAATCTGGCTACAATCATGGGGCTAATTAAATATCACAGCATTACTCCTCTCACAAAAGCACTGTGGCTGCAAGCCTGGGGGTACTCAAATGGGGTAGTATTATCTCTTAAAAGGACTACAGCCAGGGGCAGTCTAAATGCTGAAGCACTACCCCTTCCAAAAAAATGGCTGTCAGCCAGAGGCTGCTGAAATACCAGAGCACGGTCCATTTTCTCTCACAAAAAAAATACTGAAATGCTTAAGTTCACACCCCAACAAATTGTTTTTCTAATTGACGTTTCCTAACTAAAAAAATGCTTTATTTTTTTCTGCTGTCTGTTTCAAAAGACGTAACTCTTTGTAGGAAGGTTTTCCTGAGTGTTTCTTATTTAGTCTGTTATTCTCCCAGTGAAGTGAAAGTGACTGTTTAATGCAAGCAGTCCAATCATGGCAGGTCAGCATGGCTGAACTTCCACATATTGCATGGATTGGACATGAGTCTGCATCTGCCTCCCTGTTTTTCCCCTTTTACCCTTTATTTGTTTCACATTGATCAGATGTCTGGCAAAGTTTTTATTATTTATTTCTGTTTGTTTTACTGGCTAGCCAGATATGGATTGCAGGTCTATCGCTCCACCACCCTCTGCTGAGCACCACAGAGCTTCTGATTACTGGACCTACTGTGTTGTGCAGTATCAATAACACAGAGTGGCTCTGCATCATAATGTTATATACACTGCACTCTGCCCAACAACTGTATGACACAAGCAGCACAAGATTTGATATGGTCGGGCGCCTTTCTTGGACTGTGTGTTTCACTGTGCACTTGTTCAGTGGTGTGGCATCCATGAAATGGTGTGCTGCAGACTCGGATCAGGGGTAGAAAGGAATACATAGTCTGATCACATGACTGAAGAGAGGGAGCTGCCATCAGGCCTGGCAAGCAGCAAGAGCTGAAATGCTAAGAGGACAAGCATAACTGTTTTCAAAAATAAAACAAGGCACAAATCTGAGCAGAATAGCCAGCCCAGAGGTTTGGAGGGCTGAGGCATTCAGTGCCTTACCTCCAGCCACACCAGTGGCCTGTGTTTGGGAACGGATCAATGTCACGTGGGTGTGCTGGCCAGGGAAGAGAGGATTGAACATCTGGAGGACAGCTCTCCTCCCTTGGGGTGGGGGGGTTAGATGACCCACTGTTGACTGCCACCTGGAGGTATCTGGGTGGTTCTGCAGGTCTGGGCATGGCACGTTGATGGATTGACCCAGGCATTTGAGTACATCTCCATTGAGGTGGAGCTTTTCTCTACAACACTGCATGGAGAGAGTCTTGGGGAATCTTACCAGAAGGAAAAAAAAACTCTGGCTGTAGGATGATGTCTGTTCCCTCACAGGCTCTGCAATGGTGACTGGGCTCCCACCACAGTCTAGATTGTGAGGACGTTGTTCAGAATGTAATACCTGGGGAAGCTGGGTAATTGGGCTGGGGGGACCTGACAGAAGGGTGTGTGCTAGAAGTGATCAGAGTATAAAAATCCGTAGAAAAAAAACATCTGAGCCTAACCTCCAAAGTTCACCTCAGGTTATAGTGGACCCAAACCTCCAAGGTCAGGGATTTTACACACACACACACACACACACACACACACACACATATATATGCATGCATGCACACATGCATGCAGAAATACCCACACACACAGAAATACACGCAAACCAAAAATACACGCATACAAACAAGCACACACACACACACACACACAATGCACAGACTCTGGATATTATTTTCCAAATGGGATGAATAACAGGGTCTAGAGTACTCAGAAGTGACTAATCAATATTTTTAGTTATGTGGTGGCATTCTAGGAAAAATACTCAAGGTGCTGTAAAAAATATAACAAAAAGAATTATTCTTTCCCCAGGTGGCCAAGGCTAGCCTGTGGTCATTCCCACCGTGCCCAGTCAACTCTTGCCCTCAGCCCCACTCCCATTCCTGCCAAGCTATGATTAAAAAAAATTGCAAACTCCTGGACCTTTTTAAGGAGCCAACGGTGCAACTTAAATAGTCACCCAACCTCACTCCCAAATCCCATATCTTGATTATAAGTTATGTGGCCTCACCTTCAGTTCGTGATTTGGAGGGTAATAGTGCAATGACCCATTAGTCCAACTGCTCATCCCCTATAGCAGCATTTCATTTCCCCTTCTACAATGCTTAGTGAGTTAATAAGTATGAGGAAACAGAAACATAGAACTTGCCAGGAGGTAAGGACCACTTGGCCCATCCAGTCTGCCCATTTCTCCCTGCCTACACTTTAACATCAGACCATGCCCCATCTACAGCTCTTTCTCCCTGTCCCTTCCTTTCCCCTATGATTTCTTTGCACTTATCCCATGCATTTTTGAATCCCACCACTGTTTTTGCTCCCACCACCTCCACTGGAAGGCTGTTCCTGGAATCCACTATTCTTTCTGTGAAGAAGTACTTCTCACATCTTTCCTGAAACTACCCCCATTCACCTTCATAGCATGTCCCCTTGTTCTTGAGCACCTTTTCTTCTGAAAATACTCACCTCCTGCAATGTATCTACTCCTGTGAGGTATTTAAAGGCCTCTATAATATCTCCCCTCTCCCTCCTCTGTTCCAGGGTGCACATATAGAGGTCCTTAAGTCTCTCCTCATATGGCTTTTGATGTAGACCCTGCACCATTTTAGTTGCCCTCCTCTGGACTGCCTCCACTCTGTGTCCTTCCAGAGATGTGGTCTCTAGAACTGGACACAATACCCTAGGTGGGATCTTATCAGCGATCTAAACAGAGGCAACACCACTTCCCTTTTTCTGCTACTGATACCCTTTCCTGTGCACCCCAGCATCCCACTTGCCTTCCTTACTGCCTTGTCGCACTGCCTGGCCACCTTTCATCATCTGATTTGATTCCCCCAGGTCTCTTTCCTGCCTGGAGGTCATCAATACCATTCTGCCCATTTTGTACTCCGTGCCTGGGTTTCTGTGCTCATGATACATTATTCTGCACTTTTTCACATTGAATCCCAACTGCAATACCCTTGACCATTCCTCTAGTTTTCTCAGATATACAGTATGCTCATCCCCCCCCCCCGGAGTGTCCATCCTCTTGAGATTTTGGTGTCATGTGCAAAGAGGCAGACCTTTCTTTCTGGCTCCTCTGCAATATCACTTACAAAGATATTTAAGAGTACCAGTCCCACCACTGATCCCTTAGGCACCCCACTGGTCACCCCCTCTCCCTTGGAGTGAACTCTGTTTACCAACAACCTCTGTTGTTTATCCCCTAACCAATTTCTTATCCAGGTTATCACCTTTGGACCCTCTCCGAAGCTACCCAGCTTGCTTATTAGTCCCCTATGTAGAACAGTGTTGAATGCCTCACTGAAATGTAAGCAGGTCACATTCACTGCTCCACCCTGATCTAGTTCCATAGTCACCCAGTCATGAGTAGTAACAATTTTTTTGTTATTCCAGAACATGACATAATGGACATTACAAAGTTAAAAAGAGCAAAAAAGCATCACAATATGGATAGATAAGAATTTGCATACAATATTCATTCATAGTACAATAACTCAACCATTTATCAGAATAATATGTGCATAATTTAAAAAAAAGTCCTTGTATTTAATATTAAAGAGCAAGAGAGTATTTTCTTTTGAACTTTATCACATTAGAAACACATTTTGTAACTCTCTCAGCATCTCCTCTTGTCATAGGGTAAAGAAGGATGAAAAGGGATTGTAATCCAATTCTGCATACTTCACCAAGAAATCTTTTAGAATTTGATCATGTCGAGACTTGTATAAAGGGCATTGAACAGTGATATGTTGTAAGGTTTCATAGAAGCCCCTGTTGTACCAACAGTAGTCTTGTTGCAAACTTTCAGCACTTGGCTTCTTAAAATAAATGTATTTCATGCAGATTATGCCAAATCTGGCCCAAGTAATAGCTTTCCTGATGTTAGGAATTAATGGGAGGGTTAGACAGTCCTCAAGGGTAGAATCAATCTTATTAGTATTAAGCTAAATAGCTTGCTTCTGGACCTTAACCTGGTCCATCTGATTTGAATGTGCAATTGCAAAAAGTTTTTCTTGAAAATATCCTTAAAGGTATGTGAAATCAGAATCCCCTTCTGAAAGTCTGTCCATAAATGGTTTAAAGAGGCGTTAGCAATTATAGCTCTAAAGGCTTTTAATCAAGGAGATGAAAAATTTGATGCAAACCAACTAATTTTCTCCTGAAGACAAGCTATATGAAGTGGATTATCCAGATTATTACAAATTTGGAGCTAATAACATGCCAAGCGTAATTCAACTATCAAAGTTAGAGGTAACCTACAGATATGTCAGCCACGATGAAGTGCAGTAACTTGCAGAAATGACATGTCATAAAAGCCTGCATGACAAAAGGGCTTAATTGCCATTGACTTACAATGGCCCATGCAGTAAATTGTATTATTCTGTGATATTCTGCAGCATTTCTGCACTTCATCCTTGCTTGACAGATCTGTACCAAGTTTGACTCTAACTACTGGATTAGAAGTGGATAAGGGAACCTCTAACAAAGCTTTATAAGAGAGAGATAGGGGAGATTCTAAAGAAAGGGCTTTTGAGGATCCCCAAACTTCTGCACCGTACAGTAGAATAGGGTTAATCTTAACTTCTTCAGCTATACGAGCAGGTACAACTGTATGCCCACCGAATTTACAATTGAAGTGTAATAATGCTTTAGCTGCTAATTTGATCTTGGAGACCTGATCTTTCCAATGAGCCAACCTCTGACCATTTGAAGTAAATGTTACAGCTAGGTAAACGTAGGCGGGAATAACCTTAATCAGATCCTTATCTAGGTAGAGCTTAGGAGCTACAATGTTATAATAATTTGACCCAAAAACCATGATTTTGTTTTTTTAGATTGATTTTCAACTCTGAATGGTCACACTTAGATTTTAATTGATTTATCTTGTTTTGTAATCCCACTACAGAAAGTGAAAGCAGAATCAAATCATCTGCATATGCCAATATGTGTATATCCTGAGACCTAATTTTGGGGGAATCCATATTTACAGAAGTATCGAAATGTAGGAGTGAATTGATATAGATACTGAACAGCAAAGGAGCTAATAGCCTTGTTTTACTCCCATAGATGTTTTAAAATACACCGAGATATTGCCAATATTATCATATCTTACTGCTGTCATCGTGCTTCAATAAAGAAGATAACTTGGGATAAGTAAGTTTAAAGGTAGTCCTCTACTGATTAGGATGGCCCATAACTTTTCTCTAACCACGGATTTAAAAGCTGCAGCAAATTCAACAAACCGGGGATATATATTTTCATTTTTCTATATAGTCTATATTTTTCTTTTGTTTTGTTGTTGTGGTATTTCTCCCACACCCCAGCGGCACTGCTGCCTTCAGCTGTCACCTCCGCGCCAACCCCCAAAGGTCAGATCCACTCCTTTAAGCACCCACAATGTACCCTTTGTGGCAGAGTGGTGGGGAGCAGCTCAACCCACCCAGGATGGATCCTTGCCAGGGTGGTGTCTTCTCAGGGGCAGTGCCGCAGAGACAGCTTCATGTATCCAGGAAACTTTTCCATTTTCTCCCTTGTGTGGAGGTGGGGTGTGCAATGATGCCTGCAGAAATAGCACACATGCTTCTGCATGTGCTCTCTAAAAGCATCTGCCACATCTCCTCCCCCTTGTTGCAGCATCGGCATGCTACCCCCAGCAGCCTCTAGGGTCCAGTGGAGCACTGACCACTGATAGCACCCCCTCCCCAGAGAAGGAGAGCAGTCCCTCAGATGCTCAATCCTTCACCTCCCCTGCTGACCCCCAATGGCCCGTGCTCATTCTGAACATGGGTCACTGGCGTAGTGCGAGGTAAGGCATCATGTGCCTCAGTCCTCAGTGCCACCAGGCCTGCTCTATAGTCTATATTTTTCTAGTAAATGCACCAATATAAAATGTTATTTATTGTTGGATAACTGTGACAGAAACCTGCCTGGAATATTGATAAGGGTGACTCAATTTCTATCCAGTTTTGAAATTTGTTCAGTAGAATCCTCAAGAATAATTTACAGCTATTTTCAGACTGATTGGTCGGTAGTTGGTGGGGAGTTGATATGGTCCCTTTTTATAGATTGGTACAATTATATTTTTAGTCCAGAAAGGGGGTACAACTCTTTCCTTTAAAACTATATTGAAAAGGTTTGTAAAGAAAATGACCCAGTAATTTAAATGGGACTTGTAAATTTCACCTGGAATGGTGTCTGGCACGGGAGCTTTGTTATTAGTAAGTTGGGTAATGGCTTGCTCAACATCATATAGAGTCACTTCCAGGAGGCAAAGCTCTTCTGTTAGAAACCAGGAAGGGGGAAGTGTAATTTTGAGGAACTAAAGACTCTCTATTAAAAAGTGTTTTATAATGTAAGACCCAGGTTTCTTTAGGAATGTATGTAGGAAGAGACAGAGACTAGACCTCTGTACCCTTGGCAACAAGAGTCCCAAAAATACTAGGTTCAATACTAGGTAATTAAGACATGCAGAAGTTTTGAGGCCCATTTATGCAAGTCTCCTGCACAATGAGCATGGTTACCTTAGCATAGGTATAAGGTACTTATCTAATCTTTCTTTAAATGTTAAAAAACTACCTACTTCTACTATCTCCCTTGGAAGGCTATTCCACAGAGGGATAATTCTTTACATGAAGAAATATCTCCTTATGTTAGTTCTCAGGAAAGTAAACCTTAACTGTCTTTTTTGACTCCTTAGGCATTCTAAGCTAGCTGCAGGTAACAATCCTAAACTGGATACAAGGTCAGGGTCTCATGAGATCATGTACATTTGTAAAAGATCCCCCCTGGTCCTTCTCAAGTCCAGTGGATAAAGATTTATGGTCTGTAATCTCATCCCATATGTCTTGCTACCAAGGCCTTCTACCATTTTACTTAATTTTCTCTGTGCTTTTTCCACACCATCAATGTTTTTTCTTAAATATGGACTCCAAAGAGTAGCACAGTAGTGCAGATGAGATCTGAAATAGATGTATAAGGGGACTACACAGGATCGATTTCTGGTGACAAAAGCTTTTTTAATACAGCCCATTATCCTAGTTGTTTTGTTTATCAATTCCTACAGTGTGAGGTGAATGACAGATCATTAGTAATGTGTATTACGAGAACTGTTTCCCTCTCTGTAGTTTTAATGGAATTACCATTTAAGGAATACTCATAATTGATGTTAGTCTTGACAAAGTGCATCACCACACATTTGTTGATATTAAACTGCATTCCATTCTGTTTTGTACAGCACTCTAGTGTATATAAAAGAGTGTGTCTCCCCAGAATTTATAACCTGGTACATATTATGCCACTGTTTGAGACTAAAGTCTAGTTTTTTTTTTTTTGCATGAAATTTTTTATATGATTTGTGTCTTTTGTTCAAATGAACAAAGCCAGCTTTGGAAGGATTCTTCCTGACTGTTCTAATAAATTTCACTAGCTTCTGTTATTCTATTTTACATGCAACATCGAACCACCCATCAGACTTTAGCTTGTTATCTGTTTTATGGTATATTTTTTAACTTATTTGCTGATAACACAAGTCCAAAGAATTACTAATATGTCTAGCATTATAATTATCAGAGGAAGCGAGAAAAGAGCTGAAAAGGAGGGAGAATAAATTAGGAGTGTAACCTTATCCATAACTTTAGAGTTGAATATCAATTTTGTTGTGCCACGTAAGGCACGTGGAGCTAAGGTTTTAGGGATATTGTCCTCATTCACTTGGGAGTCAGAAGGGTCAAAAGTCAGTAATATTGCTGCATGGTCACTTTCCGGTCTCATAAAAATCTTCATTTCTTTGAAATAATCATAACTATGTGGTGAGCACAGGACTATAACACTTTGCTCTAGTGAGGAAAAAGTGGTGCATGCTCCCTCTTGATCTCCATCTACCCTACCGTTTATTGTCAGAAAATTATTACTTTAGATGGAATTCTGAAAACACTTTCCTGCTTCATTCTGAACTTTGTCCAAAGAGTATCTGGGGCCTAAATCCCTCATATAAAATTGCTATTGTAAATCAGAAAGATTATCAAACTGTGCAATTCTGGAATTAAAGTCTCCTACTAGAATACCAGTGTCTATATAAAATATTAGAAATACAGCCTCAATTTCCCAGCTCAGTCTTGACCAGATATCATATGTTGGATCTGAATGAAAATGGGGAGGGATATAGACATTTACAATTAGTACAATGCTGGAGTTCCAACCTGTAATTGTTAGGAGGAATTCCTGAGTGGGCACCAAGTTTGATACCAGTGTTGCAAGACCCCCCCCCCAAAAAAATCTGCCATAGGATTTTACATTAGTGGCAGGTATAAAGTAAGATTCAAACCCATTAATATAGGTCTATAATGGAGCCCAAGTCTCTGAAATGGCCAAAATCTCATATATAGAGACAAAACTCAGCCATTGAGGGTCTGCCAGATTGTTCCCAAACCCTGCAATGTTCCAAATAATGACATTAGAATCATCTATCTGGGTAGAAAGTAAACTAGAGTCCAAGGTGGTAGTATCTGTTGATTTGGAACTGTTGATAGTTTTTGAAATTTTCTAGCTTCTCTAGTAGAGTTATTTGAGTGTTCCAAGTCTATAGATGACACCAAATGTATATTAACTGTATCAAGACTACAACTTGTATCTAATAATAGGGAACCGAATTCTGCTGATTGAATAGACAATCGATTTGTGATCCCTCAGTACCTGAGTACACCCTTTCTACAGTGTCCAGATCAGATGAAAAAATATTAAGTTTAGAAATAGAGGCTAAGACCACCCTAACATATGAGGCCAGATTTTCCATTTTTTCACCCTCGTAGGGATCAGTCCCAAAGATGGACAGAATATTGGCTTGACATGCACTTTCAAAATTCAAGTTAAGTAGTGCTAGAGCAGAAGAGAAAGTATCATAGGAAAGTACTTTATTAGGTTTAACGTCATCAAATGTGTATTTCCAAATTGTGGGCCATGTCACTGGAGAAGATATTGAAAGACCCAATGAATTTAAAGTTTGTTGTTTGGCCCATATTAATTTGGCAATTTCCATAAAAGAAATCAGTATGTACCCAGGATGGTAATAGTTAGATCTCTCTCTTCGGACAAAAATAAGGAAGTCTGCCACACTGGAAAGTTACAGTTTAACTTTAGAAAGATGGATTATCAAACCCGTTAAGGACTCTTTAGTCTCATAGGGTTTGGTAAACAAAACTGTCAGTTCTGAAAACTACTTCTCTACCAGGAGTAACTAGTTGGAAAGAAACAGAGCATCTTTATTTTCTGTAAATCATCATCCCTCAATACATTCGAAAATTCAGATGAAGTAGGAGAAGCAGACTGTGTAGGGGAGGAAATAATAGCAGTATTTATGTTTGTGTTTCCGTTAGTGCAATTGGCCTCCAATGGATGAACAGGTTCATCCTGGATCACCGTCTCAGTTACACATTTAATTTTTCAGCCTTACTATTGGCCAGCTTACCCCTTGGGACTGCCTCAACGTCAGTGTTCAGAGGGGATGAAACCTCCAGGACTAGGTTTGATTTCTCATTTTGTAAGAGAAGAGGGCCTTTATCTGAACCCTTACACTTTTTATTTCTTTTTCTCTTGTCTTGACCCTTGACTTTCATTTGCTCTTGGGTACCTGTGAGACTAGTTTATTCTTTTTTTTAAGTTTTTCTTTGGCATTGGGGAGTCAGGAATTATTACAGTAGAGAAGGAGAGATACTGTTTTTTTTTTACATAATTGCTTTTTACCAGCTCATCTAATCTTTGCTGAAGTACTGAGAATTTCTCCATAAACAGTGAGGTTAAATTTTACAGATAGTGTTTAATTCCATTATAAGCCTCCAAGAGCCCCTCCAGGAGCCCTATATTTGACATTATACAGTGGGCAAAAGTCTTAATAGTGTACTTAGATATTGTATCTGGACACTGTGCCAGAAATTCCTAATCAAGTTGAATTTTTACCACTTCTTTATCAAGTTTTTCAAATACGTCTTTAGGGGACCATATCAGAATATCTCCTTCCTCAAATGAAGATGTTGTAGTGTTCATATGTTTAGTTACTGTAGGTCCATAGGACTGAACAATTCCATTCTTGTGGGTAAAATTACCTATCAGCCTCCTTAGAGGGAGTTACCCTACCACTCTTTGCAACAGGAGTGTGGGTTGTGAGATTTCATTTCAGCTTTTGTGCAGAGAGAAATGGTGTCTAATAAACTATCTCCAGATTTACTATTTACATATAGAAAATAATCAGTAATATTAGTTGGCCAGACACATCAGCCTTATCAACTTATCAGTTTTCTTTGAAGCTGTTTCATGTAATTGTGGAGAGTTGAGCAGTATCTGGGTTATTTTGGGTTGTCCCTGAAATAAGTCTTTAGAACATTTTTCAGGTCCTGTAACACCTTTCTGCTTGTTTGAGTTTATAATATCTCCCTATAGCTGTGGGGAAAAAGAATCACTTGTGGCCTGGGGCGGAGTTCAGGCCAATCAGTCAGCAGATTCCAAACTTCGGGATGTAATTAAAATCCTTAAGAACACCTTTCCCAGAGTTTCCAGAATTTCCAAACTGTGGCAATTCAGCACATTCTAAGAAAGCAGGAGATACCCCCAATCAGTTAGTAATCAGGGGAGGCTGAAGAAAAAACTTCAAGTCAGAGTTTATGTCCTATGGTTTATGTTAACTGTATCCCAAGAATTAGAATGTTTGCATTATAAATGTTGCTGACCATATATTCACATGCAGTCTTACATTTGGATTGCATTTGGTTAACATTTCAGTGGTTCTCAAGAGCGTATGCCCAAAAGTGTATTGTAGTAGTCCTACATGACGACAGGTCTCTTTCTCTCAAGGAAACATTAGAAATACAACAACATAAAAGTCTGAGAAATAAGGCCCCAGGAACCCTGAAAATCCAAAAGCCCCAGGGCTGCCTGAAGCACCCGAATGCCCTAACTATGTACTTGAGAGCAAAATCACTATCCCTGGAATTTGCGATAAAAATATCCAATTACCCTGCTAATTACCCAAATTAAAACCCAGGTTAAAACCACTGAGTAATCTCAGCAGTGTGTGTAACTTCAAATAACAATTCCCAATGCACTTAACAAGAGGGAAAGACAGAAAAACTTACTGGCTCCAAGTTAATAAACCGCAGAAATGGCCTTACCGCTTGGATAGCTTTATCAAGCTGCACAATAAGCCACAGCATCAGGAAGTAGGAAGTATGAAAACTCTGCTAGTGACAGAAAATCGTCTGCCATGGCCTTGCAAACTTACAGCCAAAAATAGAAATGACCACACTAAGAAAAAAGCCTCTGTGTGATTATGCATGACAATATGCAACAATGTGCAGTACCCCCAAGGAATTACAAACCCCGGAGAGCAGCAAGATGGTGATCGACCGGCTCATTACGTCAACATAACACCAACTGCTGATTGTGTACACTTAAGCCACCCAGTCACGTGGAAGATAGCTCAGGCAGGTGGAACTGTCCCTCGTTAACCCATGCTGGACTGAGCTAAATTAAGTTAGTTAGTTTTAGATGAATACTCAGCCAGAAAATTAAAGGGAAAGGAAAAAATTGATAGTACCTTAAAACGAGGTTGTGCAAGAATTATAAACAATGGAAAGAAAACCTTCAGATGATAATATAGCAATTATTAGAAAATGGGATTTTTATTTGAAGACATCTGATTGGCTGGTACCCACTCCACATGGGGTACATTAACTTTCAATAGATGCCCACCAAATAAAAGGCCCGAGCACATACCTGCCTCATACCCAGGCAAGTATCCTAGTGCCCAGCCTGCTTCTCCATTGGCTGAAGCACTAAACACACAAATTCAAACTGCTGCCATTTTTTTTTCTCATAGCAAGACCCATCATGCCAGTCACACTCAACCCCCCCAAGATATTTGCCATCATTTTCTGTTTTTGTTTTCCTCCCACAACAATAGGCAGATATCTTAAATTTATTTAATTTACCATTTACTGCTTATTTAAGGAGCAATAGGCACAATCTCCACGATCCTCTTCACCCCCCCAAAGAGTTACTAGGCAACAGCTAGCAACTGTAAGGTTCCTGCCACAAAAGTCAGCAAGTTAACTGAAATAAAACATCCTACGGACGCCCACCCTCTCAGCTTTCTCCCACAGTATTAAACCGGCAGTCCATTTGGATAGAAACTTGCACCTCAGTACGTGATGCCTACTGAGTTGCGTTGTTCTGATTCTTTGTCCCTCTCAGTGAACTCGTGATCTTCCCGCTTCGGCGAGACTCAAAAAAATCCTATGACCGCCCACCCTCTCAGCCTTCTCCAAAGGTTTTCCCCATCAGTCTCTTTATTTTCAAACAAAAACTCACACCTGATTTGATGGTGACTGGAGAGCTCCCGATGTTCTGCTTCCTCATTGCTCTCAGTGCACTTGCAGTCTTCTCACTGCCACAACCTAGCACGGCAGACAAAATAAGAAAAAACAAACACATAAAGAAACCACAAGCAGCAGAACACACTTTTCCCTTTCAGCTAATGTCATATGCACTTCATTGCTTACCAGCTGTACTGATGATACTGTGCTCTGTTGTGGGGGGGGGGGTGCACACACATGGAGGAGTAACCATGACAACCAGGACAAGGATAGTGTTAGTGGAGGAACTATGTTATTTAAAAATATATGTTAAACTAATATTCTAGTCATGTTTTTATTAAACAAATTTTATTCTACAGTGCCCATTTTCTAAGTGCAATAATACCCATAGGGTGGGAGGTATGGGCAATACCGGCCCTTCCAGGGGCTATAGAGCCCTCCACCTGGGCATCAGGCCTTATTACACCCCTGGGAGGTCCAGTATTGTCCAATACCGCCCACTTCATCTGATATCATTGCTTACATAATTTAACCCCCAGATAGGAACCCCATAAACTATTTGGAGAGTAGTATTGGTTGTATTAAAGTGTTTAGGGGAAAGAGGAAAAGATAACAAAAAGAGTATATTGCCGTTCAAAAAATTAAAAATAAAGGTTTAAAAAAATACACTCCTTTTGAAGTATTGTCGGAGGAGACTGGAGTGTAAAATCTTCAGCATAAGGGGTTGGTCTGGTAAACCAAATGGTAGCATGAAATCCTGCACTCAGCTCTCACTCAGAAGCCTTCCAAATGGCTTCCTAGTTACCCAGAGACTTCTGTAATCTTTTGAAATTTTGCTACCACAAACTGTCCACCTGAGGAAACAAAAACAAAAAATCAAGAGGAAAAAGAGACCCGCACTGGAGAGTGCACACTATAAGCTGTCCTGGAAAGACTGCAGCTAAGGCAATAGGTAACATACCTGCTATAGAAATGAAACTTGCAGTGCAGCCCTGTTACCTGCAGCTTCTCCACAACCACTGGCATGTGTAGTGAGACACTGACTCCTCCAAAGCACAACAGGCTCCTCCCTCCCAATGCTTCCCATCACCCAGTCAAAAAAATCTATCAGATTTGTTTGACATGACCTCCCCCTTGTGAAACCATGCTGCCCCTTGTTCAGTATTTCTTCCTTTTCCTGGTCCCCATCTGTAGAGACCCCCTTTCCCTTTTTAACCTTACAATCCTGCCCCTGGTCTTCCCTTTTCACTTAATTATCTGTAACTCACCCCCACCCCTTTGTCTTGGGGCATACATAAACTTCGCAGATAGTTCAGGGAGCATGGAGAGGGGACCACAAATAAAGTGCCAACCCCAGCCAGTGCATGCTTAAACAAGATAGGCAAATAACTATCCTACCTTTTGACAACTTCACTTTCCAGTGCACTCTTGATCTCACCACTGCAAATCTGGAGTCTCTCCAAACGTTGACCAACAGACCAGGATCTCCATGCTGCAACCTCCTGTCTCCTCTGAGATCCAGAGCCCATCGATCCAATACAGCTCGATGGAATCCTTCTGGAATGAAAAACTTGTGAAATAAATTAGACAAATGGAGGAGGGTTCTATTTTATTTGTCCCCCCCCCAACTCAAGAAAGGAGAACATCGCTACCAATTTCCTATCAAATTAGCTTCTTTATTTTAAGCTCTTGCACCCCAAATGATTCCAGGAATGCAGGCGTCACACCTTACACCAAATAAATAGAGCAGCTCCATGGAGCTATCTGAACTTTATACAGTTTTACCCAAACTGCACATTCTGAGCAGTACAACTGGATTACAGGCAGTACAAGCAGGATTTCGTCTCTCTCACCACTTGGATGATTTAACCAAGGACCCACTTAACTAGATGAGATCCACAGGCTCCTGGCTCCCTAGCTCCCTGGTGGTGGTAAGCCAAACTTTCTCTCTCTCTCTTTCTCCAGGGTTACCCATTCACAACCTTCCTTAACTGGCCTGGCACTGGTTTGCTTTCCCATCTCCAGATGTGGAAAGCTGGCTGCTTCCCTCTCCTGGCCCCTGGATCTTGGCCCAAACCTACAAGGGGTGCCAGGATTATTTCCTCCGACCCAGACCCTATAACCCAACCTCCCTGGCTTCACATTGAAGCTGAACCTGCAAAGTGCTCCCAAACTCACAGTACCAATTCCAAATCCACAGCTCAGCTCTCTCTCTCTCTTGCCTGGTGCATCGGCCCCAAAACCTGGTCCTGCTCCAGCTCTCAAGCTACCTCACCTAGGCTACCTTGCCATGGGAGGGCCCCAGGCCCTGCCACCACCCAGGCCCTTCAAGCAACCCACTTCTCTCTGCTTCTAGATGGCAATTTTTTGAAAGTATACACAGTTTCCTGACACGCGTCTCTGTCCAGGCATCCTAGGCTTGCATTAAACCCCCACCAAAGGCACCCTCAAAGGCCTGTCCTAAGACCTGCGGCCCACCCAGCTCTTTAATGCCAGTGCCCCAGAACCTGCCCCTCAATGCAGGCCTTATAATTTGTGTGAAAGGCCCCCCTGGCTCCCTCTAAGCTCAGGCCACCCTGCCATGCCGGGCACAGAGGAGAGCCACTGTCACTGGCCTTCTCCCTGTGGGGACCCTGCCACTATCCTCTAAGCTCTGGTGGCCTGAGTAACAACTACTGCAAGGCCTCTATGGGCTCCTGCCTATCCTGGCATACCACCACCACCTACACCATCCCTATCTCAACAATGCAGGCATAATGGCTGAACATCCTCCCCAGGAGCTTCCTCCCCTACTCTACGGCTGCGTCACTGCAAAAGTGGTTCCTGTCTACCTCCTGGGGGCCTCCACTGGCCCGTCTAGACTTTGAGTTCCTTCTTGCCTGCCTGACTTCCCTACTCCTGCAACCACCCCCTCCAGCCCCTGGTCTACTGCCTGGGCTGAAAAAGGCCCCAAACATCCTGTCTCCAGACTTATATACCTCCCTAATCCTGGCCTCTGCTTCCACCTTGTGGCATCAAGCAGGTATTAACCCACAGAGCACCAATAAATGCCCTAGTTTGGGGGGGTATGAGGGGGGAAAGGGGCACCTAAATGGAAGCAATAAGCCCCTCCCTTAAGGAGAGCTTACACATCTGAAAAAAGTCATGTCCCCTTTCGTTACCTCTGGAACTATTCTCTTGAACCTTTGCACTCCTTACTGTTTCCCTGCTTTCCTCTGTTTCCCCCGATACAACTCCCTGTCCTCCTCCCTCTGCATCTCCTTGTGTCTTCAGAATGCTGCTACCCTTTTAGCTTTTACCTTTTAAGCCACCTCTTTCGAGAATCATAGCAGCCTCTTTTTCATATTGCTTTTGCTCATGTTTGACACAGAGGCTTCTTGCCTTTACTATGCTTCCCTTTATCATCACCCACTGTTCTTCCACCCCACCCAGGTCACCCACCCCTGCTAGATCAGCCCTGATGCATTCACCCATCTTTTTAAATTCTGCCCTCCTGAAGTCCAGGACCCTCACCATTGTGTGGTTCAATTTTGCAGCCATCCATATATTGAACCACACTGTACAGTGATCACTGGTCCTCAAGTGGCCTCCCACCTTAACATCTGCAACACTGTCCCTGTTAGTGAGTACCTGGTCAAGTATTGCTCCACCACAAGTGGGTTCACTGACTAGTTGCCTGAGGAGTGCCCCTTTCAGAGAGTCCAGGATGTCACTGCTTCAAGCAGAAGACTTTGCAGGGAGGCTCCAATCCACATCTGACAGATTGAAGTCTCTCACCAGCAGCAACTCCCTCTTTTCTGCCATCTTGCCAATGGCTTCCACCAGTATCTTATCTAATTCCCCCCTCAGTGTTGGAGGTCTGTAGATCACTTGAGTGTGAATAATGGCTCCATTTTTCATCTCCAGGGATACCCACAGTACCTCTGCCTCCTCCTATATTCCCTGCATCTCCGTAAATGTTATGCTTTCCCTCACGTAAATCACACACCTTCTCCTTTCCTTTCTACCAGGTCCTTCCTAAACAGAGTATAGCCCAGTATGGCCATGTCCCAGTCATAGTTTTCAGTGCACCATGACTCAGTAATGCCTACAATATCCAGGTCAGCCTCTGCCATGATGGCCTCTAGGTCCAGAGTCTTATTTCCTAGACTTATAACATTCACACACATGGCCTTCCAGAGTTTCATTTCACTCTGCTTGTTGCTCCCCTTTCTGCCTTTTTACCCTCTCTCCTTTCTACCTCTCTTTTTAATGCTCCTGTTCCTTTCCCCCTTTTTCGCTACCACCCTGCTACCTTTATTAATTTGCATCCCGGGGTATTTCTCTCCCCTCGGGTTCTCCTTGGTGGCCTCTGGGTGAAGGGTGAGGTCCCCCAAATCCTAGCCAACTCAGCCTGGAGTCTAGCAATCTCCTCCCTCAACTCAGAGAAGTGTGTGCAGATGGGGCAGCACCGCAGTCTCCATAAGGTCTCTTTGAAAACTTCTGCCCCACAGCCACTGCACTGCACCATTCCCAGCTTTCTCAGCCTCTACTCTCCCTGTGTTACCTGGAGATACTTTTGTGCCCATACCCCTGATAGGGTGTTTCTAGTTTCCCCTTTTTGCTTATTTCCATTTGTGCTCCCCCATGCCTTGTTTAAATCTTTATATACTATTATCCTAGACAGGGTGTTGCTCCTATTTCCAGTTTTGGCCTATCTTTGACCTTCCACCATTCCCAGCTAGTATTACACAGAAGTGAACAGTCACCTTTCCCTTGTTGACCAGTACAGTCTCCCACTTCTCTACTTCCTTCTGCTGGTGCCTGCTGATGTCTATGACGTCAGTCACATGTTTCACTCCTTCGCCGATCCACTCACTTGCTGAACACGAACATGTCGGACACGTTGGTAGTGGCTGCTGTTATGCAGAACTTGATCTCATCTTGGCGGCATGCTATTAGACATAGAAGGTCAATTATCAAGTAGCTGAAGCTCCAGGCCAGAGAATTAGTACCCTTTCCCCAAACTACAGGGCTAGACACAGGTCCTATAATATGGTCCTTAAATGTGGGCTACTCTGGCTGCTCTCCAATTTACCCTCCACTCATTAAGAAATACACTATTTCAACCAAGTTTCACCACAACTTATCCCACCTATGCTGTCTCCAAAAAATAAGCATTTTTTTCCTTCCTGTTGCAAATACAGGCAGATTTTGCTAAAGGCAGCACATGCAGGATAATTGGATTTATATAGCAAGCCAAAAAACAACCTGGTATCACAAATCTGACTCATCCCTCCTCCAGTTATTGAGTAGATGAGGCCTCAGGCCAAACAGTTAGCACCTCTTCCTGAAACTACAGGGCTAGGCACAGGTCTTATGATATGATAGGTAGATGATAGATAAACTATTTATTCTTCAACAGGATAAAACTATCACAACCCTGTTTTCGAAGTTGTCCTCTGAAATTACAAAGGAAATATACAGCTTAGTCAAAATTTATGTAGTTCCACACATACACATACCATACTCAGTAGGCAATAAGTGGGAGACTTTACAGAAGGAATGAGAATTAGTTGTTACACATCATCACACAAATGCACATTATTACATCCACTTCATCCCTAATGTGGGCTACTCTTGCTGCTCTTATAGTTACTTTGCACTCAATAAGTAATACACTGGTTCAATAAAGTTTCCCTACAACTACAACCTATGTTGTCTCCCCTCCCCAACCAAAAAGCTTTCTTTATCCATCCTGTTGTGAATGCAGACAGATTCTGCTTAAGCTCACAAGGGTAACCGGGAGGTGGTGGTGGACAGAGTCATGGGATGAAGGGTGAAAGATGGCTAGGTTGATAAGGGGCAGAGGACTGGCCCCAGCCACCTGGGGACAGAACACCTGTTTTAAATTTTTTTTTTTTCATGCATGCTGGATAGCCAAGTATGTGGGTGCTGAGTACGAATACTTGGTTGAATATTAGAGAAAGGTATTCACACACCCATAGCATATGAGTTAGTTGAGATAGCTGAGAGAGTACAATGTAGGGCCCCCAAAATGATCAGGGCTGTGCTAGACAAATTGGTGAAACAGGCCTTAAAAAGGGTCAATAGTGTCAGAGGATGAATATGAGTAGCTTGACAGTAAACCAGAGTTCATATTGAGGATGGTGGATGCCAGCATCTTGGGGCAGGGTAAATTAGACATCCTGAGTTTGACCTGTTGAAACTTGTGTCTCTGGCTGTGTATTATATACTGAGTTGACAGGACTAGCAGAAGGCTCGAGGCCCATAAAGCAAGTACCCCACACTAGCGGGCATTACATACACTATGTTGTGAATAAATACCTATCCAGCCTATCTTTGAATGTCTGAAAACTCTCAGCCTCCACAACATGTCTAGGAAGACTGTTCTATACTGGAATAATTCTTTGGGTAAAGTTTGCTCTCCTCAAAGTAGTCCTAGGATAAGTAAGCTTGAGTTGTTTTTCATGACTTCTCAGTCCATCGACTTTGTTAACAGTGGTCAGACCCAGATTTTCAGATAAAAAGCTATCCTTTGTAATCCTAAACATCTGCAATAAGTCTTCCCTAGTGTGTGCCATCTCCAAGGTATACAGACACAGGGACTGGAGTCTATTTTCATATGTTTCGCCCCTTGAATAAAAGCATAACAACTGGAGATTGGAGATCCTGTCTGAGGCATAGAAACTTAAGCCCACAAAGAGGGTGATCAAAACTGAAATCTTCTATTCGCGATCATTGTAAAGGGAGCCTCTTGCCAGGGGGTGTAGAAAAGGAGACCTCCTCCCCCAGCAGAACCTGTGGACTGGAGGACCTCTGAGGAATAGGACAATCCAACAGACAGATTTAACACAGAGCATTTAAACTTAGTGTGCACTCTTCTTTTCCTTTTTGTGCTAATGACAGTATTGTGGCTGAGTACGGGAGGAAGGATGACTCTTGATGTTAGGGACTGGCTGGTGCATAGAGTGAGGGATGGGGTGTAAATGGATACCAGGTACTGTTTGACACAGGGACGTTGTGGGGGGTACCAATAGATGACAGGTACTTTTTGACATAAGAACATGGTGAGGTAGAGGGTGCTGCTGGGCATAAGGAACTGATTCAATTGGGGCTGCCCTGTCCTGTGTACAGCAGAAAGCATCTAAAAGCATATAGTCCAGGGTTAACAGTGTCTGTAAAAATTATATATTTTGCAATATAAAGCAGGTTTGGGGCAAAAATCGATGGGGCAATGCCACCGAATTCCAGGAATACTGTATGACGGTTGGGCAGGATAAGGGAGGGGGTGCAGCTGGACACTAGTGATGCTTATATTGAGGCAGCTTGTGCCAGAGCATGCCACGGGACACCATGGATGTTTGGACTGGGGCAAAGTGTGGGAGGAGATGAGACTTGGATGCCAGGGATATCTTGGAAGTGGAGCAGAGTAAAAGAAGGGTTTGTCACTGAATGCCAGCCATGGTAGGATTGGGGCAGATCGTGGGAGGGGCCATGCCACTGGAAAGCATGGATGTTTGGGTTGAGGCAGGGTGTGGGAGGAGGATAACACTGAATGCAAGGGATGCTTTTTATAGTGGCAGGGTACAGGAGATGGTAATACTGGATGCTGGGGAATAATTTGATTGGGGCAGCAGGTTTAAGGGGTTGCTACTGGAAGCAGGGGAATCGCTTGGCACAGAGGTAGTGTGAGTGAGGGGTGACACTTGATGCCAATGACTGCTTCGATTGGCATTGGTTAGAGAGGGATACCACTCAATGACTGAAACTGATTTGAAGCCCCAAGTAAGAGGCAGTATGTCTTCAATATGCATAGGAATCAGTTGACCTGGTGTTTGGTAATCAGTGAGTTTTTTGCTGCACTTCACTTTGTATGTTATTTTTTTTTTTTTCACAATTAAAGCACACAGCATTTAAACTTAGTGTGTGCACCTCTTTTTCTGTTGGTGCTAATGATAGGATTGTGGCTGAATACGGGAGGGAGGGTGACTCTTATTCATTTATTTATTTTGCTTTTGTTTACCGGGTAAGTGCAATAGACAAGAAACTGCCTATTTTCAGGCACGATCCAGGAAAGTACAACTTCAAGGAACAGTAACTTCACATAACAGGGTTCTGCACAATAAAGGGAGTTACAGAGACAAGGCAATCAAAGCAGTAGAACAACGACAGCAAATACAGTGGTCAGGAATCAAGCAGTCATGAAAAATGTGTCATAACTCATTTGGATACAGTCAATAAAGTCGGTGAAAACTGTTAATTAGGACAGTAGTACAATGGCAATGCAACAGAATCAGCAGGCTGACAAGTGAAAAGTCAGACTAAGGTACTACTCAGGTAGCCCCAACCATATTGAGCAGTAGAAGCTAAGAGCAAGCCAATGGTGTATATGTGCATTAGTTTATGACTGTCAACAAGGTCTGGCTTAGGAAAAACAGGTGGAGTCTTGAGAATGTGGGTATAAAGGGAAAGATGGTGGGCAGTTGAAGGAGTAGAAAGTGAAGGGAACCTACGAAGAAGTGAAATAAATTAAGGAGGGAGAGAAGGTAATAAGAGCCACAGGAACTAGATGACGAGTTATAACAGACAATGTAAGGAAATAGAGTTTAGCAGCAGGAGGGAATAGGGTGAAGCAAGAGGTAGCTGGGTAGCTGTCAGGAGCAAGAGCAAAATTCCAAGGTGTTCTGGTACGACAATAACTCTTTCTTGAATACGTTGTGGGATTTAGAGACTTTAAGGTGATAAGGCAGAAAGTTCTATGTTTTGGGGGCAAAGTGGACAAAAGCTTGTTCTCCCATTTAGTTGCACAGCTAGGAACTCTGAGGAGGGCTTGGGTGGAGGACCAGAGTCAGTGAGAATGTTCAATAGCAATGAGGCCAGCAAGGCTGGTTGAGAAGACCTCAGAATACTGTCAACCGGGAATCTAAGGACATTGATTCTAAGGACTGGCTGGTGCATAAACAGAGTGAGGGAGGGTGCGTCAATGGATGCCAGGCATATACTGTTGTTACAGCGAAACCCCCCCACCACAGTGAAACCAGCACAGCGACAAAAACTCATTTGACATCCATAGTGTTGAAAGGGTTGCTGCATTGATGTGCTGAAACACTTACATCTGGTGTTAGCCGCTCTCCCCCGACATCCACCCTGCCCCACATAGTTGAGAATCCTTATGTCCAGGGAGTGTGGGCAGGTGCACATCCCCCCTGCATTAAAACCAAACAGGTGTCGGTGTGTTGTCAATTGTGGTCGGGACCAGGTGGTGTTTGGGATGTCAGTGACAATCTGTCACTGTGGCGGAGGTCGGGGAAATTTGTTTTGCCATGGCTTGGTAGATCCAGTGCCAGGAACTGTTTGACATAGGGACATTGTGCGGGGTACCAATGAATGGCAGGTACTTTTTGGCATAGGAACATGTTGAGGGAGGGGGTCACACTGGGCACCAGGAAATGATTCATTTGGGGATGTCCTGTTTCGAGTACAGCAGAGAGTATCTAAAGTATATAGTAAAGTATTAACAGTGTCCATACAAATTGTATATTTTGCAATATAATGCAGTTTTAGCTGTTTAATTACTTCTAAATGCAACTAGTTTCAGTCACTATGCGTCAGTACTATCACATTAGCAGCTGTTGGTGCTCTGACCAGAGTTTTTCCACATAGACTTTTATCCTGCATCTGGATGCTCCACATCAAGCCCTGCTTGGAGAAATCCAAACCCAAACAACAAGACTCTTATCCACTCTTAGTGTCCCCATGGCCCCCCCCCATATGGTGGGATCATTAGGAAGATTCACTTGCCTTTCAAAGTACAGTCTGGCATGGGAGTGGCAGAGAGAGAGTGCTGGTGCCAATGTTGTCATTTAGGCAGGCATCAGTTTGCCACCAGACTTTAATTTTGACACCGGGTTGTCCTTCTCTCCATCATTGTACCTCACTAGTCCACACCCATCCTTGTGTATACATTGCATATTCCTGACAAGTTTCCTGGCCCTCCACTGAGGCTTGCTGTGGTGGCAGAGTGTAGTATTATCACTTTCTGTGCTGAGGTACACTGTCAATGGCAGCACTTTCACACTGTCTGCCACCTGACAATCACTGTCCAGTGTCTGTTCCTGAACATGTACAGCAATGTGATGTGCAGCTACTGGGCCCTTTGGTACTCCTGGATTATTAATTTTCATGCATTAAATTATGTAATAAAGAACAAAAATTTGGCAATATCGCTTCACTTTATACCTTCCTTGCAGGTAGCAGTCGCTCCGTTGCATTGCAATTTGCTAGTAGCAGTAGCAGTAGTCATTTTTTTTTTGTATTTGGGCAGGTTCATGATAGTGAGGTACCAATGCAGTAAAAATGGTCAGGGGTGTGTGGTTGTAAAATAAAACTTGCCTCCTTAATTTTTGGGGTCTGTTTTGTTGCTTCTCCAATGTAGGGATAAAAAAACATAACTTCAGCTCTGTACCACAAACCCTTTTTTATTTACTACACAGGTCACCTTGTTTTTCTGGCATTTTTAAGAGCTGAACATGTGACATGCAAACACGCACTCTTTTACGTGCTTACTATGCTTTATGTTACCCATTTATATTTCCCAATTTACATTTGGTTTGCAGTTCTTTTGTGTTGTTCACCATAATTAGTGATTTTCAGTGATTTTGTTCAATGTTCTCCTTGCTGCAAAAGTTATTGTGCTCCGTGGCATTTGTATGCTGTAGTGTTGAAATGTGACGTTGCAGCAAAAGCCTAAATCCCTTATTTAAGCACTTTTGATTTTGCTTATTGTTTGTCCCCGCTCCTGCCCCCCATCCTATTTACCAAATTTACACTTTCCCAAACATTTATGATGCTCCCCAGAGTCTGCCTGCATTAACTTTGCCCCCCTCTCTTGGTGGCGTCTGCAAGTCACGGCCGTACATACGTCATGGTGAGAACCCGATTTTAGCTATTTAAGTGCTATGGTGGCATATAAAACCCACTGTCATTGTATTGGGAGCCCTTTCGCCACTGTGGAGCTTGGATTTAAACATTCTCTGTCCGATTAGTTCCTCCGAGTGCAAACGTCACAAGACCAGCACAGTATACAAATGTCATGTGTTGCAGCTGGAATTTTGTTCGGCGGTCGAGTGTATAGCAAAAAAAGACTTTAGCCACTGATTTAAGAATCAGAGACTTACAGGAGGCATTAAGTGAGCAGGCCTATTTGGGCCATTTGGGGTTATCTTTTTAATTAAATGATGAAGCAGGTGATTTTAGACATTAACATGGCAGTGTCTGTGTACATGCACCACTAGCACAATGTGGTATCTTTGTACATTCACACTTTCTGCAGGACTTGTGCCAAATTATGCATAATTCTGCAGCCAGAACATTATCCAAGTCCTGCCCTTAGTGCAGAAATATGCTGTTTTTTTCTGGGATAGGTGCAGGATTTTACCCAGGTGTCATGAAAGTTTGAATTTTCTGTTTGCCATGCATTGTTGGGGTGGTGGTGGGGATAAGTGGTCTTCAATGTGTTCAAGTTGTCCGACCATTGCTGGACAAACACACCTGGGGTTCAAAAAAAAACCTAGAAAAATCCTAAGCCTGTCACTCTTTGTCCACGTGTGTTTGCTCAGAGATGTTCAGCCATCTTGGGCACCTCTGGCTTGTGGGGGATGTACTGTTTGCCATGGTGGTTTTGTTGCAAAAATTTTGATTTTGAATGTTATCAGCCAGCAGGATGTCCGACTGTCGATGGGCAAGCACACCTGGACAAATTTATTTAAAAGCGCAGTCTGCATGCTTTTGTCTTCCGTTTAGCTTCCTTTCATCTCCTACTGAAACTGTTCCTACTATGCTCCCTCCCCATTTCTTCTCATGTTTTTATTCTGCATCTTAGACTTTCATCTCTAGTCCCCTTTATCACCTTCCTACTTCATTTCCTAATTTTTAATTGCTCCACAGTGGATATAAATATTGCTTGTGTTGCTCAGTTTTGCTATTCACCTGTGTGGCCCTGAAAGCTTGTGTATAATTCCATCTTTGTACAAGACACTTGTTGGTCCAATAAAAGGTATAAAACCTTCCATCTTCTCCTGTTTTGCAAGGACCAATACAGCTGAAATCTCTCTTTACAAAGTGCAGTCTTCAAATTCTGGTTCTTTGTCCAGGTGTGTTTGCTCCGAGATGCTCGGCCATCTTGGGCACCATGCAGCCTTGGCTTGTAAGGGGGAGAGATGCACTGTTTGCCGTGGTTGTTTTGGTGCCAAAATGTCTGATGTTACTTGCCAGCATGATGTCCGACCATCGATGGCCAAGCACACCTGGGTAAATGTAAGGTTAGTTTTGTGTTAAATTAAAAAGAACAAAAAATATGGGCCTGCTACTCTTTGCCCAATGTGTTTGGTCAGAGACGCTTGGCCATCTTGTGCACCATGTGGCCTTGGCTTGTAAGGGAAGGGGGTGCACTGTTTACCGTGGTGGTTTTGTTGAAAAAAATGTTGATTTTGAATGTTATCAGCCAGCATAATGTCTGACCATTGATAGCCAAGCACACCTGGGCAAATTTATTTAAAAGGGCAGCCTGCAACTTCTGGCTCTTTGTCCAGGCGTGTTTGCTCCGAGATGCTCGGCCATCATGGGCACCATGCGGCCTTGACTTGTAAGGGGGAGGAATGCACTGTTTGTTGTGGTTGTTTTGTTGCCAAAATGTTTAATGTTACTTGCCAGCATGATGTCCGAGCATCGATGGCCAAGCACACCTGGGTAAATGTAAGCTTAGTTTTGTGTTGAATTAAAAGGAAAAAAAAATATGGGCCTGCCACTCTTTGCCTCAGTGTGTTTGGTCATAGACGCTCAGCCATCTTGTGCACCATGCAGCCTTGGCTTGTAACGGGGGATGCACCGTTTGCCATGGTTGTTTTGTTGCTGAAATGTTTAATGTTACTTGCCAGCATGATGTTCGAGCATCGATGGCCAAGCACACCTGGGTAAATGTAAGCTTAGTTTTGTGTTGAATTAAAAAGAAAAAAAAATATGGGTCTGCTACTCTTTGCCCCAGTATGTTTGGTCATAGACATTCGGCCATCTTGTGCACCACATGGCCTTGGCTTGTAAGGGGGAGGGGGTGCACTGATTACCGTGATGGTTTTGCTGCAAAAATGTTGATTTTGAATGTTATCAGCCAGCATGCTGTCCAACCAGCCATGGCCAAGCACACCTGGGCAAATGTAAGCTTAGTTTTGTGTTAACTTAAAAAAAAAAAATATGGGCCTGCCACTCTTTGCCTCAGTGTGTTTGGTCATGGACGCTCAGCCATCTTGTGCACTATGCAGACTTTTCTTGTAAGGGGGGGGAGATGTACTGTTTACCATGGTGGTTTTGTTGCAAAAATGTTGATTTTGAATGTTATCAGCCAGCAAGATGTCCGACTGTCGATGGGCAAGTACACCTGGACAAATTTATTTAAAAGCGCAGTCTGCAGATTCTGGTTCTTTGTCCAGGCGTGTTTGCTCCGAGATGCTCAGCCATCTTGGGCACCATGTGGCCTTGGCTTGTAAGGGGGGTGATGCACTGTTTGCCGTGGTTGTTTTGTTGCCAAAATGTTTGATTTGTGATGTTACTTGCCAGCATGATGTCCGACCGTTGATGGCCAAGCACACCTGGGCAAATGTAAGCTTAGTTTTGTGTTAAATTAAAAGAAAAAAAATATGGGCCTACCACTCTTTGTCCCAGTGTGTTTGGTCATAGATGCTCAGCCATCTTGTGCACCATGCAGCCTAGGCTTGGGGGGGGGATGATGAAACGAAACGAGGTAAGAAACCACTATGTTTCTCAAAGGAAGTGGCAGTGAAGGTTCAAGAGAAAAAGAAAGCATTCAGGAAGTACAAGGAATCACAGAAGGAACAGGACAGAGAACTGTATCAGTTAAAGCAAAAGGAAGCTGGAAAGGCAGTCAGAACAGCAAAGGCCCAAACCGAGGAAAAGATAGCCAACTCAGTTAAGAAGGGGGATAAAACCTTTTATAGGTCCATCAGGGAGCGAAGGAAGACCAAGGGAGGGATAGTGAGGCTTAATAATTTTAAATTTACTACTACCCTTTGAGTCCTGTTGTCTAGCCAATTTTTTATCCAGGCTACCACCTTGGGACCCATTCCAAGGCTGGCTAACTTGTTATTAATCTTTTGTGTGGGACTGTATCAAATGCCTTGCTAAAATCTAGGTAGGCCATGTCCACAGCCCCTCCCTGGTCTACTACTTTGGTCACCCAGTCAAAGAAATCTATTAGATTCGTCTGACATGACCTTCCCATTTGTGAATCCATGCTGCCTTGGGTCCTGTGCCCCACTGGCCTCTAGGTACTCAACAATTCTTTCCTTCAGAAGTGATTTCATCATTTTTCCTACCACTGAGGTCAAACTAACTGGTCTGTAGTTTCCTACCTCTGTCCTGCTCCCACTTTTGTGAAGAGAAATCACACCTGCCCTCCTCCAGTCCTCAGGTACTACCCCATCCTCCCATGACTTGTTAAAGAGAGTAGACAGCGGTGTCACTAGTTCTACCCTTAGTTCCTTTAGAATTCTTGGGTGAATCTCATCAGGTCCCATTGCTTTGTCCACCTTCAATTTTATTAGTTCTTTCAGAACCCTTTCTTCTGTAAATGGACTGGTATAGACCCCCGTCTTCAGAGTGTTTCTTTTGTTTGGTTTAGGTACCTCCCCCTCCTCTTCCTTTGTGAATACTGAGCAGAAATATTAGTTCAGTATCCCTGCTTTTTCACTGTCACCCTCTACCCACATTCCCTCCCCTTTATTAAGCCTCAGTATCCCTCCTTTGGTCTTTCTTCACTCCCTAATGTACCTATAAAAGGTCTTATCCCCCTTCTTAACAGAGTGGCTATCCTTTCCTCGGTTTGGGCATTTGTTATTCTGACTGCCTTCCCAGCTTCTTTCTGCTTTAACTGATAAAGTTCTCGGTCCTGCTCCTTCTGTGTTTCCTTATATTTCCTGAATGCTATCCTTTTCTCCTTAACCTTCCCTGCCACCTCTTTTGAGAACCATAGCGTTTTTTTCCTTCGTTGTGTTTTGTTGATTTGCTTTACACAAAGGCTTGTTGCCTCTGTGATGGCTGTTTTGATTACTCCCCATTGTTCCTCCACCCCTCTTTCTTGCCTGTTTGCTAGGCTTTTCTGAGGCACTCTCTCATTTTCCCAAAGTCAGCCCTCCTAAAGTCTAATACTCTTACTTTTGTATGGCTTGATTGTATGGCTGTGTTTATCGTGAACCACACTGTTTGGTGGTCGTTTGTTCCCAGATGGCTACCCACTTCTAAATCTGAGATTCTTTCTCCATCCCCATTTGAGAGTACCAGGTCTAAGATTGCTCCCTCCTGAGTGGGTTCCAATACTAGCTGTCTGAGGCATGCCCCCTGTAGGGCATCAAGAATGACCATGCTCTTGGATGTGCCTGCAGCAAAGGTGCTCCAGTTAACATCTGGCATATTCAGGTCCTCCATCAACAATATCTCCCCTTTTCATGCCATTCTAAGGAAGCCTTCTATCATTTCCTTGTCCATTCCCTCCCCCTGAGATGGGGGTCTGTATGCAACCCCCATGCGGATTGTGGTGCCATTTCCTGTCTCCAGGGTGACCCAGAGTGCCTCATGTGCTCGTTGTTTACTCTTTAGTTCTGTTGCTTTGATCCCTTCCTTTACATAGAGAGCTACTCCTCCTCCTCTTTTACCCTCCCTGTCCCTCCTGTAGATTGTGTATCCTGGTATGTTGACATCCCAGTCATGGTTCTCTGTGTACCATGTTTCTGTGACTGCCACAATATCCTGGCAACCCTCTTCCATCAAGGCCACTAGTTCAGGGAGCATGTTACACAGACTATGGGCATTGTTACTCATCATCCTCCACTTTTTGATGTCCTTACCCTTTTTAGCCCCATTCCTGTCTTTACTGCCTTTGCCTTTTTTACATTTACTTCTGTCCTTCTCCCTAATGACTTCTCTACCTTGGTGTTTACCTCACTAATTACCGTGTTTTGTGGGGGAAGGATTGGATTTCCCTGCTCCTTTTCAGTGCCTCCTGTCTTGGCTAGTTTAAATGCTTGCCAATGAAGCATTTAAACCTCTCACCTAGGATCCTGGATCCCCCCTGGACAGATGCAGACCATCGCACCAGTATAGGTCTGCATCCCTCCAGGTGGTTTCCCAGTCACCAATGAAGCCAAAATCCTGAGCTCCACACCAATTTTTCAACCGTTTATTGAATTCTCTGGTGAGGAGTACCCTAGTATCACTCTTGCCATAGACAGGCAACACCTCTGAGAAGGTTACTGTATGCGCTACTTGTCTAAGGCCCCTCCGGAACTCTACAAACTCCTCTTGCACTGCTCTGAACCCATTCCTAGCCAGGTCATTTGTCCCTAGGTGGACAATGGCATCCAGCTCCCTCCCTCATGCAGCTGCTCCAATGATCCTGAGGATTCACTTCTTGTCCCTCCAAGCTGTGGTGCCAAGCAGGCACCTTACCTCCCTCCCTCTCCCTTTCCTCCACCATTTCTACCCCCCAATGATTGAGTCCCCCACCAGGAGTTGTTTCCTTCCCCTGTGGGGTCCCATGCCACCCTCCTGTAGGTCTCCTGTGTGAAGATTCCCAGCATTCTCCTTGGTCTCCACTGCAGGTGCCTCCATAGAGGAACCACTATCCACCAGAAAAGTGAATGAATTGTGGAGAGGTACAGCTGGAGGGGTGCAACTCTGTTCCACCACCCTCTTCCTCCCTGAGCCCACCCTGGTCCAGCCTCTCCTCTTTCTTGGTAATCTCTGAGGTAGTGGCATTGGCCCTGGTGGTCCCTGGGTGGGGGAGGAGGTTTCACGAATCATAGCCAGGTCAGCCTGGAGATGGGCAACCTCCTCCCTCAGACCAGAGAGGTGCCTGCAAATAGGGCAGCATCGCAGCCTCCAGAATGTCTCCCAGAACACTGCTGCTCCACAGCCATTGCACTGCACCACTCCTATCATGTCTAATTTTGTGTCCCCTCTCCTGTTTCTCTGTATACTTACTCTCTCCTCTCCTTACAACTCTCATCCTTCCTGTTCTGGGACAGCAACTTCCTATATTCTTCAGTAGCCTCCTTCTTCTTTGCTCAGTGTCAGACCACCACCAGCTGGGGGGGAAGAGTGAGCTACTTTTTTCCTTTAGGGTTGACAAAACCAATGTTTCTCTATGATCCTTCCCTTCCTACTGCCAAACAAGAAGTTCCTGTTGACAGTCAAATCCAGTGGCTATAAAAGTAGAACTGGCTTAGGGTGGGTGGGTGGAGGGTGGGATGGAGGGCAATTAGTAAGAAAAAAGGCTAGCAACAGGAAGTTGTAATTTGAGTCACCTGCTTATATAGTGTCTAAGCCACACCCCCAATTAAGCTCTCTCTCCTCCTACTGGTTTAGCAAAGTAAGTTGATATAGTACCCTTCACAGCACAGAACACACACTGACTCACTCTTTTCATTCTTTTTTTTAACCCTAAATAAGACCCCTTCTACTTCTAATAAAGTATCTGTCTTGCTTAATCTCAGCAGACACTGACTCCTACTGAGATATAAGTGTTAAATTAATAAGAAAATGTAGCCTCTTTTAGTTAGCAGCTTTCTGCTCTACAAGCAAGGCTAGCAACAGGAAGTTGTAATTTGAGTCACCTGCTTTTATAGTGTCTAAGCCACACCCCCAATTAAGCTCTCTCTCCTCCTACTGGTTTAGCAAAGTAAGTTGTAAGTTGGGTTATTTATGAATTGATGACAAAAAGGATCGATTCCCACTCCCTCCCACTGATGACATTTCCTCTGAGTGCATAGTGAATGATACTAGCACCGATTCATTTGCATAAAGGTACTGGTGGTGAGGTCACCATTTAAAGTTTCTTATTTGCATATTAAAGGAGAACATTTATGAATAAAGCCCATCATAGTTTGAAAGTCCATAAAAAAGATATTTTAAATGAGGTACTGGGGCTCCTCTGTAGCTGATAGTCCAGAGATAGTGGTAATGAAGTCTGCCTCATATTGGCCCCTATGCATAAATAGGACAGAGTTACACACAAAATGCATGTACCACGGCCATGACCTAGTGTCTCGTGGACAGATGCCCTCATACCGGCATTCACCAATGCCGGCCACCTGTCCGCAACTTCTCCTTCCTGGCACATAGGACTCCACAGGGCAGCAGGGGGAGGAGTCATGATCCTGGGCAGTCATCCAATGAGATACCCCCTGGGACCCATAGTGGATCCCATGCACAAGGTGCCATGGGTTCAGGGCTGTACATGTCGATTGCAAGCACCCAAACCCATGCTGCACCCTCCAGTCCCATTGCTGCTGCTCAAGATATTTCCTGGCACTGACCCATCCAGCCAGCCCTGTCACCTCCTGTTGCCCAGCAGTGAGGGGAAGCACAGTGTGCCCTGTACTAGTCCCCTGGAGACTCCACACCTGTGCCCATGGGGGCATGCAGTGGGTCATGGCAGGGTCACCCTGGCATACCCTGTGCCACCCTCCGCATTCAAGTCACCAACACTATGCGGGTTAGTGAATACTACATAGAGATGGCACTCACCCGAATGCCTCCAACATGGAGCTGTCCATGGACATGGGGGATCAGGTGCAGTGGGTCTACATGCCCCCCCCATGCATGCCATGCTGGGGGGGCGCAGTGGGTGTGGGATGGCTACACACCCAAGTTACATGGCACATAGCTACTCTGCACCTTTGTGCATAGGGCCCAATGACACTATATTGCCACCATTTTTGGAACATTGTGATGTAACTGATGATCAGTCTTTGCTTTCCAACAGAGTGGTTAGCCACAGCTTCATCATCCATGACATCACAATGTTTTAAAAATGGCAGCAATACAGTGTCATAATAGGGCAAACCTAGTCATCAATGTCTCTGGGATATTACCAGCTACAGGTAAGACCAATGCCTCATTTAAAAGAGCTTTTTTGGACTTTCCAACTACATTGGGCATGGCTACTGAATGCTCCCCTTGAATATAAATAAGTGTGGACAAGCACCAGGCAGCTACTCCTGACAAAACTCTGTGTTGGCAAAGCACTGGGGCATGTGATCTTTGGTGAGTGACACCAGTCTTTGTTTCTGTTTTTTCACTCTGGCCTGTGATTTGATGTGTTTGTCATAATAAATGATTGATCCACTTCAATATCAGTGAGTACACTTCTTAAACTATCTGATCTGCTGGTGTGTGGTGGCATTTTTGCTTTGCCAGCACAGGGCAGCTGAGTCATGGTAGGTTGGCATGTCAATCAAATACTAACACTTCTATTCACCACCAAACTAGAACTGCAAAGCAATACCTGGACATCAGGAGTATGGCCAGAGTGGTGGACCAAGGGGAAGCAGTTGATGTTGCCTACCTTAACTTCAGCAAAGCTTTCGATACTGTTCCACATAGAAGATTGATTAATAAGCTGGATAGGCTAGGGGTGGGTCAGAAGTTGGTCAACTGGGTGGCAAACTGGTTGACGGGTAGAAAACAAAAAGTGGTGGTAAATGGTACACAGTCAGAAGAGATGCAAGTCACAAGTGGGGTACCTCAGAGATCAGTCCTGGGGCCAGTCCTCTTCAGTATCTTCATCAGTGACATTGCAGATGGACAGGAGGGTAAGGTTTGTCTATCTGCAGATGACACAAAGATCTGCAACAGAGTAGATGATCCAGATGGGGTGGGCAGAATAAGAAGAGATCTGGATAAACTGGCAAAATGGTCGAAAGAGTGGCAACTGGGGTTTAATG
Organism: Neoceratodus forsteri; assembly: GCA_016271365.2. Lineage (NCBI taxonomy): Eukaryota > Metazoa > Chordata > Ceratodontiformes > Ceratodontidae > Neoceratodus > Neoceratodus forsteri. Next base: position 1,026,607,835 of record CM028131.1, on the reverse strand, counting down.
CAAAGAAGTGCAAGATCATGCACATAGGGAAGAGAAACCCTGAAGCCACCTATAGGCTAGGAGGGGAGTTGCTGGCAGTCACAAGGGAAGAAAGAGACTTGGGCATCATCATCACCGATGACCTGAAATAATCCAAGCAGACCACTAAAGCAGTAGGTAAGGCTAGGGGGATGTTGGAGCGTATTAGCAGGGGTATCACAAGTCGGAAGAGGGAGGTAATAATCCCTCTTTACAAGACACTGGGTAGGCTCCATCTGGAGTACTCTGTACAGTACTGGAGGCCACACCTTTACAAGGACATTAACCATATTGAGGCAGTCCAGAGAAGGGCAACCAAAATGGTGCAGGGACTGCATCAGAAAACATATGAGGAGAGATTAACGGAGCTAGGTTTGCTGGCCAAGGCACCTAGCTTCACCTGAACTCTTTTCTTCTAGGTTGCTTGAAAGGACAGAGCAAAGAATCTTACCAGAGCAACAATAAGGATTAAGGCTTCTTATGGCTAGGCAGGTTTACTGTGTGTTGTTATTTTTATTTTGTACTCACAGGTATTGTTACTGTTTGTTGCTAACATTTTATAGCTTTATTTTTCTCTGATTCAAATTGTTAGTTGCTGGGTGTACCTTCTGCTGCATTATTACAGGGTGTGCCTACAGGTGTGTACTTACATATTACTGCTGTAATCTTCTGATTCAAATTGTCTTTTGCAAGGTATATCTTCTGTTACTGCTTTATTTTTCTCTGTAGCAAAGTGTTTCTTACAGGGTATATCTTCTGTGAAATTATTACAGGTGGTGCTTTACAGGTTTCACAGTTTTATCTGTCATTAGGATAAGCTTTCTGGGCTACTGCATTTGTTGCTGACTGATTGTTTCTGCTCTTACCACCTTGTTTCTTTCATCTGTGGTTCTTCTTTTTTGGCAGGGGAAGGGCCCAGCCACCCACCCCATCCCCAACCACCCCACACTACACTCCTTTTATAGGGTAGCACAGTCGTATCATTTCCTGTAGCAAAGTACGAAGGGGCAGATCCGAGGGTTATCCACACAGTGACCTCATTTACAGGGGCACTAGTAATTTAACTTGTTATAACAAGTTCAACAAAAGCAAACAAACAAAACACAAAATCAAACTTTTGCTTTCATTTTCTTCCTTCGAATTACTCTGACCAGGTTATAAACCCAGCAACTTACCTGGAATTGATATCATTAACTGCAGGTACTGTGGAACACTTTTCAGAAGGGCAGTTTTACAGGATTTAGGACACTGTCATACATGCTGTGCCATTGGAGATCTAAGGGCTCAGCTCCAGGCAGCATGGGAAGAGATTGTGCACCTCAAATTGCATATTCAAGAGGAACTATATTATAAGAATTGCCTGCCATTTCCCCAACATCCAGCAGAAGCACCTCGACAGCAGAGGGTAGTTGGTCTGGGAGGTTGGCAGGTGGTTAGGAGGGGCAAATCGGGTGCCCCATCACTCGGTGCTCTCCAACATATCACCTCCACAAACCATATAAAAACTACAAACAGGTATCTGCCTCTATCTCTGAAATCAAACAAAGGGGCAGAGGACACTGCAGAGCAGGACACTGCAGCACAGGAGCTAGCACAACAAAACTCAGCCCAAAATAGGAACCAAAACAAAAAAAGCAGAAAGGAAATTAAAAACTTCTGATCATAGGAGACTCCATGATTCGGGGAGTTGATACGTATCTCCAATCAGAGGTACTGGTCAGATGTCTCCCAGGTACATCAGCATGGAGAGACACTGACCGCATTGCTAAAATTGTTCAGGAAGCAGGAGAAAACTTTGCTGTCCTGGTACACATAGGGACTAATGATCTCACCAGCCGGTCAGTTGTGGAGACTAAGGAACACCTGACCAGGCTGGGTGACAAACTGCCATCTATTTCATCTGGCATCTCCTTCTCTGAGATCCTGCCAGTCTGGGTGAGGGGGACAGATGGACAGAAGGTCAGAGAAGGGGAGATAGGGGAGCTAAACATGTGGCTCAAGGGCTGGTGCCAGGAAAAAGGGCACAAATTTGTAGGGAACTGGCAACAGTTTTGGGAGCGAAAGTTCTTTAAATTTGATGTACTGCATCTGACTAAGAAGGGAGTCAGTGCATTGAGGCAGAAGTTTGATGTCTTTGCAGAATATTTAAACTAGCAAATGGGGAGAGGGGTGCAGCACCCGAAACGTTGAATGGGAAGAACATCCTTCCCCCCTCAGCTAGTGGTCAAACAGGAGTTCAGCATGTTTGTAGTTCATCTGCATCACCAGGTAAAGAAAAAGGTCCGGCTCCCCATATGATGCACAGGGGACATGCCAGACCTCACCCATCAACTAACACACTGAAATCTGACCAAAGGAAAATCATGTACATAAATGCTCACAGTCTGGAAAACAAGATCCCAGACCTGCAGGCAATAATGACAGAGGCTAAACTGGACATAGTAGCCATTAGTGAGACATGGTTTAGCAGTAACCACACTTGGGAGACTTCAGTACCTGGTGCAAAAGGGGGTGGAGTGGCCCTTTATGTCAATGAAAATATAAAAACTACAGAAATTCAGAATACACATAAGGAGCCAGAAGAACTGTGGGTCACCCTGGAAACAGGAGATGGGACAGCCATACGAACAGGGGATGTGTATAGGCCTCCAGACCAGGGGGAGGACATAGACACATTACTTTTAGAAGATATACAAAACATGACAGCTAAAGGGGAGGTTCTGATAATGGGAGACTTCAACATGCCAGATACAGATTGGTCAATACCAGCAGGGACATCTGCCAGAATTAGACACATGGTGGATTCCCTGCAGGGGGAGGGCCTTAAACAACTGGTACAACAACCCACAAGAGACAGGGCTATCCTAGATCTAGTACTGACTAACAGGGAAAGGATCACAGATCTCCAGGTAGAAGGTCACTTGGGTGCCAGTGACCATCACATGGTATGGTTCAATTTGGTCACTAGAACAAAATCATCCCATTCCAAGGCAAAAATATGGGACTTCAGAGGAGCTGACTTTAATAAGATGGCCAACAGAGTTAAGCTAGCCCTGGCAAAAAGAAATACAGGTGAGGGGGTACAGGCAAAGTGGGCAAGAATTAAAGATGAAATACTTGAAGCAACATCCCATTGTGTTAGTGAGAAAAGGAAGTGCAAAAAAAGAAGGAAACCACTTTGGTTCTCAAACACAGTAGCAGAAAAGGTCAGAGCCAAAAGGCTGGCCTTCAGGAAATATAAGAGAATGCAGCAGGATGAAGATAGGGAGGCATACCAAACTTCCCTAAGGGAAGCAAGGAAGGCAGTAAGGCAGGCAAAGGCCCAAACCGAAGAAACACTAGCATGAACAGTAAAAGAAGGTGACAAGACTTTCTATAGATGCATTAGTGAAAGGAGAAAGTCCAGAGGGGGTATTGCTAAGATCAAAGGGGATAAGGGGGCATGTGAGGAGGAGGACCATGTAAAAGCATCTATCCTAAATAGATACTTCTGCTCAGTATTTACTGAAGAGAAGGTAGGGCAGGGTCCACAGCTTTGCACCATGGACACGGGGGGGAGGCAAGTGTGCACAAGTCCCTTCACAAAAGAAAGAGTCCTATAAGAGCTCGATAAGCTCAGGGTGGACAAGGCAATAGGACCTGATGGCATACATCCCAGGGTACTAAAGGAGCTAAGGGTGGAACTAGCAGAGCCATTATCAGAATTGTTTAGTGAGTCTCTTAGCTCAGGAGAGGTCCCAGAGGACTAGAGAAGCGCTCATGTGATCCCACTCCACAAGAGTGGTAGCAGGGAAGAGGCAGGAAACTACAGACCAGTCAGTCTTACCTCAGTAGTGGGCAAGATTATGGAGAAACTCCTTAAGGAAAGGATAGTCAACTGCCACCTGCAGGTACCTGGGTGGTTCTGCAGGTCTGGGCATGGTACATCGATGGACTCACCCAGGCATTTGAATACATCTCCATGGAGGTGGAGCTTGGCTCTACAACACTGCTTGGAGAAGGTCTGGGAGGAACCTTACCAGGAGGAAAAAAACTCTGGCTGTAGGATGATGTCTGTTACCTTGCAGGATCCCACCACAGTCCAGACTGCCATGATGTTGTTGAGAAGGTAATACCTGGGGAAGCTGGGTGATGGGGCTGGGGGGACCAGGCAGAAGGGGGTATGCCAGGGGTGATCGAAGGTTAAAAATATCTGTAGAATAAAAAAAAATCTGAGCCTAACATCCAAAGTTCAACACAGGTTATAGCAGACCCAAACCTCCAGGGTCAGGGGTTTTACACATTTTACACAAGCACACACAGACTGCACAGACTCTGGATATTATTTTCCAAATGGGATGAATAACAGGGTACAGAGAACTCAGAAGAGATTAACCAGTATTTTTCATTATGTGATGGCATTCCAGGAAAAATACACAAGGTGCTGTAAAAAAATATAACATAAAGGACAGTCTATTCCTTCACCAGGTGGCCAGGTCTAGCCTGTGGTCATTCCCACCATGCCCAGTCAACTCCTGCCCTCAGCCCTACTCTCCCCTTCCTGCCAAGCTATGATTAAAAATAAATTGCAAACTCCTGGCCCTTTATTAGGAGCCAACAGTTCAACTTAAATAATCACCCAGCCTCACCTCTAAATCCCATATATTGATGATAAGTTATGTGGCCTCACCTTCAGTTCATGATTTGGAGGGCAATAGTGTAATGCCCAGTTAGCCCAATTGCTCATCCCCTCTAGCAGCATATCAGTTCCCTTCTACAATGCTCAGTGAGTTAATAAGCATTAGGAAACATAGAAACATAGAACTTGCTGGGAGGTAAGGACCACTTGGCCCATCCAGTCTGCGCATTTCTCCCTACCTACACTTTAACATCAGACCGTGTCTAATCTACAGCTTTTTCTCCCTGCCCCTTCCTTTCCCCTATGATTTCTTTGCACTTATCCCATGCATTTTTGAATCCCACCACTGTTTTGGCCTACACCACCTCCACTGGAAGGCTGTTCCTGGAATCCACTATTCTTTCTGTGAAGAAGTACTTCTCGCATCTCTCCTGAAACTACCCCCCATTCAACTTCATAGCATGTCCCCTTGTATGTGAGCACCTTTTCTTCTGAAAATACTACCGTCCTGCCCCGTATTTAGTCCCGTGAGGTATTTTATTTTTTATTTTTTTGATTTATGGAATTGTTTCACCAGGAAAGATACACTGAACAACTCAATGCTCATCTCACGGTACGTCCTGTGGGAGAGGGGAGTGGGATATACAGAAGGTGAATTCATAAATAGATACATCATTGCAGAGGAGAATACATACATGTATACAATCTCATTACTGAGGCCTAAAGCATGGGATACATGGTAATCAGTGCATACAAGTGCATTACAAGTGGTGCACAGGTGATACAGTAGCAGCATGGGAGGAATTATAAGTATACAATGACACATTTGTAAAATTAGGCAGTATTTAAAGGTCTCTATCATATCTCCCCTCTCCCTCCTCTGTTTCAGGGTGCACATATTGAGGTCCTTAAGTCTCTCCTCATATGGCTCTTGATGCAGACCCTGTACCATTTTAGTTGCCCTTCTCTGGAATGCCTCCACTCTATGTCCTTCCAGAGATGTGGTCTCCCGAACTGCACACAATACTCTAGGTGGGATCTTATCAGCGATCTAAACAGAGACACCACCACTGCCCTTTTTCTGCTGGTGATACCGATTTCTGTGCACCCAGCATCTCACTTGCCCTCCATACTGCCTTGTCATACTGCCTGGCCACCTTTATATCATCTGATTTGATTACTGCCAGGTCTCTTTCCTGCCTGGTGGTCATCAATACCATTCTACCCATTTTGTACTCCGCTCCTGGGTTTCTGTGCCCCAGGTGCATTATTTTGCACTTTTTCACATTGAATCCCAGCTGCAATACCCTTGACCATTCCTCCAGTTTTCTCAGATTCTATGCTCATCCTTTCCACCCCCCCCCCGAGTGTCCACCCTCTTGAGATTTTGGTGTAATGTGCAAAGATGCAGACCTTTCCTTCCAGTTCCTCTGCAATGTCACTTACAAAGACATTTAAGAGTACCAGTCCCACCACTGATCCCTTAGGCACCCCACTGGTTACCACCTCTTCCTTGGAGTGAACTCTGTTTACCACCAACCTCTGTTGTCTATACCCTAACCAATTTCTTATCCCGTTTACCACCTTTTGTCCCACTCCAAAGCTACCCAGCTTGCTTACTAGTCTTCAGTGTGGAACAGTGTTGAATGTCTCACTGAAATCTAGGTAGGTCATGTTCATCGCTCCATGGTCACCCAGTCATGAGTAGTAGCAATTTACTGTTCTTCCAGAACATTACATAATGGACATTACAAAGTTAAAAAGAGCAAAAAAGCATCACAATATAAATAGATAAGAATTATCATACAATATTAATTCACAGTACAATACTTCAACCATTTATCAGAATAATATGTGCATAATTAAAAAAAAAGTCCAAGTATTTAATATTAAAGAGCAAGAGAGTGCTTTCTTTTGAGCTTCATCAAATTAGAAAACAAATTTGCAACTGTCTCAGCATCTCCTCTCATCATGGAGTGAAGAAGGATGAAAAATAGAAATTTAAATACCTGTACATTTTCTTTCTCCGACTGCTGGTCTCAGGCTCATAACCAGTAGGAGGTCCATCCTGGTACCATGTGACAGGCAGGAAAAACATCTCTGCAGGGGAACCAGATCCTCCCCTCTACTTCCAGTAGCCCTCAGTTTTTCTAAAGCAGTTGTCCCCTGCAGTAACACATAACTTGGAAACAAAAAGAAGAAAATGTTAATCTTAACTTGGGCCTGGAAGGGTGGACTTCTAACACTCTGGCCAGATGGCCAACTTCCAACATTCTGGGAGGAGAGGAGCCCAGAGACCAGCAGTTGGAGAAAGAACATTTACAGGTATTTAAATTTCTATTTCTCTCTCCTAATGCTGGTCTCCGGTCTCATAACCAATGGGATATAATAAAGCAGTACATTCCCTTGCTTCCCGGATGGGAAGAATGTCAGTAGTCTTTATGGGTCCACCACTGCTTGAAGAATCCGGCAGCCAAAGGATGCCTCGGCAGAGGTGGACACATCCAATTTGTAGAACTTTGCAAAGGTATGGATGGATGATCAAGTGGCCACTCTACATAAGTCTGCTGGAGACGATTCTCTGAAGTCCACCCAGGATGTAGCCATTGTTCTAGTTGAGTGTGCCTTCACTAGACCTGGCAGAGGAACCCCTGCCTTCTGATAGGCTATGGATATGGTGGAATGAATCCATCTGGCTGTAGAGTCTTTGAGGCTTTTTTCCCCCATATTCTGCCCTGAAGTGAGAATGAATAAACTTGAAGTCTTGCATATGGACTCAGATCTCTTGACGTAAAGCTTGAGTGCTCTCCTCAGGTCAAGAATGTGAAATTCCCTCTCATTCTCATTCTTAGGGTGAGGAAAGAAGGAAGGGAGATTCAATTCTTGGTTGCAGTGGAAGGGAGACAACACCTTAAGCATAAAAGAGGGATCTGTTTGTAGGGTCACTGAGTCCTGGTGAAACACAGTGTATGGTTCTTTGGAAGACAGAGCTCCTATCATACTAATGTGGTGGACTGAAGTGACTGATGTAAGAAAGATGACCTTCATCATGAAGTGGAGGAGGAATGCTTCCTTGAGGGGCTCAAAGGGAGCCTTGGTGAGGGCTTTGAGGAACAGGTTGAGTCTCCAAGGTGGGACAATGGGCTTTATTGGAGGATGCTTCAGCATCGCCACTCTCAGAAACCATCTGATGTGAGGGTGAGCACCCACGGAATCCCCTGAGTCCACCTTCAGGAGTGCACCCAGAGCTGAGACTTGTACCTGCAAGATTTCCGGTTGAAGTCCCTTGTCGAAGCCTTCCTGTAGGAATTGAAGTATAGTGTGGAGAGACACCGTGTCATCTGTGATAGAGATAGATTGTAACCAGAAGAGAAATCTTTGCCACACTCTGTAATAGACCTTGGAGGAGGAAGGATGTCTTGAGTGGAGCATCATTTCAATAACAGGAGGCGTATAACCTAAGTTCTTGAGAGTCTCCCTCTCAATCTCCATGCTGACAGGGACAGACTGTGCAGACTTGGGTGCAGTACTGGTCCCTGATGCAGAAGGTCTGGGCTGGCTGGAAAGATTAGATGGGGCTGTAGAGACATCTGGACCAATCATGGGAACCATGGCCGGCGTGGCCATCGAGGACATATTAGGATTAGCTCCACTTGAACTAGGGTGATCTTGTCCAGGACTCTTGACATTAGTGGAATTTGTGGAAAGGCATACAGGAGATCATAGTGACCCCAGTCTATGGAGAAGGCATCCTGTGCTATGGCCATTTCATCCCTGATTAGAGAGCAGAACTGTGGAACTTTGCAGTTTTGCTGGCAGGTGAAAAGATCTACCTGCAGGAGGCCCCACCATGCAGTGAGGAGGTGTAAGACACTGTCCTTTAGTTCTCATTCTCCTGGAAGGACATCCATACTTAGTCCACTGTGATGGTCTCTTGACCTGGGATGTACATGACCATCATGCTTGCCAGGTGGTGCTCTGCCTACTGGAAGAGCAGCAGGATTTCTTGTAACATCCGAGAGCTCTTTGTGCCTCCCTGGTGATTGATATAGGCCATTGTGGTTTGATTGTCTGTGAGGATGAGAACATCCCAGTTGGAGATCTGTGCTTTGAATCTTTGAAGTGCCAGATGAACTGCACTCATCTCCAGAATGTTGATGCTGTAGTGAGTCTCTACCAGTGACCACTTCCCTGTATCGAAAGCAGATCCAGATGAGCTCCCCATCCCTGAAGGCTGGCATTGGTATTAATTCTGACCTGGTGAGGATACACTAGTTTGAGACCATTCATGATGTTGGAGTGATGAGTCCACCAATGAAGGAATGCTTTCACCTGGTGATAGACTTGTGTCTGCTAGCGCAGATTGTTCTTTGACTGGGACCATTGTTGGAGTTGGTTAGACTGGAGGGGATGCATGTGAACAAGTGCCCAGGGAACTAAGTCTGCCAGGGAGACCATTGTCCCTATGAGCCATATGAAGGTGTGGACTGGTGGACTGGCAGGTATTGGGACACTTGGAATTTACTGATAAGAACCCTGAGGTCCCTGAACTTTGATTCCATAGGGAAAACCTTGTTCTGGGATATTTTGAATACCACTCCTTGATGATTCAGGGTCTGGGACAGCTGAAGAGAGCTCTTTTTGTGGTTGATCAGGAATCAAAGAGAGGAGAGGCATTGGATGACCTCTGTCACTGTCAGAGTTGCTTGCTCGTACTGCAGGGCTGTGATCAGAATGTCGTACAGATAGGGGAAGAGCTAGAGCCCTTGTTATCTTAGGTGAGCAATCACTGTCACCAGGACCTTGGAGAAAACCCTGGGGGCTGAGACCAGGTCAAAGGGAAGTGTTGTGAATTGGAAGTGGTGGTCTACCACCTTGAACCTGAGGAATTGTCTGTGGGTCCTTCGGATGGTTATGCAGATAGGCATCTTGCAACTCTATTGAGGCCAAAAAAATCTCTCTGATGGATTTCCCTGATGGATGCAAGGGTTTCCATCTTGAACGTCTTGTGGCAGATGAAGTCATTCAGAAATTTTAAGTCAAATACAGGCCTGAAACCTCCAGATTGTTTTGGGACTATAAAAAATAGAGAGTAAATGCCCATGTTCCTTTCTGCACAGGGAACTCACTCGATCGCTCATGCCTGTAGAAGGTCTGTGATTGCTTGAAGCATTGCCATTCTCTTTGTCTGATTGTTGGATAAGGGTGAGGGTACCACATGAGGCTATGGGGGTCTTGCTTCGAACTCTATAGAGTAACTGTTGTGCACTATGTCTAACACTCAATTGTCCATGTTGATGTGGACCCATTCCTCGAGAAAACTGGAAAGCTTGCCCCCTACTCAAGGATGGGGCCAGGGATCCTCATTGTGACTTTTTGGCATCTCCTCCGGCATCTCAGGAACTGCCTCTTCCTCCCCTGAAGCTGCGCTGGTTGCTGGAGGTGAACCAGGTTCATCTGCCAGAAGCTGTTTTACTTGGTCTTCTTGATTAGTTATGGACTTGAAAATTCTGTCTGGATCCCAACGACCAGGGTCTGTTTCTGCCCCTGGATTGTGGCATTCAAAGTTTCGCTGTTTTCCTGAATACTTTTACTACCTCTTTTAGAGCTGATCCAAACAGGAGGCCTCCCTCATAGCGGGCATTCACCAAGTGTGCCCTTGAGGACATGTCCACCTGCCATGCCCGAAGCCATAGGCTGTGTCGAGCCGAGGTCTGGTAAAACATCGCTCTTGCTGCACATCTGACAGCCTACTCCGATATGTCAGCTGAGAAGGCAGAGGCTAGTCCCATGAGTTGTAGTTGCTACAGGGTGGACTTGTTTTTACCTGGCTCATCAGCAAGCTGGAATGCCAGGTCAGTAGCCCATGGTACTGCAGCTCATGCTGAGAACAGATTAGCTGTAGCTGTCTTGAGGGAGCTTGCGGTTGACTAGAACACCTTTTTGAGGGATGTGTCCACCTTTCAGTCCACTGGGTCCCGCAAAGAAGCCTCACCCTCTGCTGGGATAAACCTTTTTTTGGTAAGGTCGGATATTAAGAGATCAATTCTGGGGCAGTCTAGCTATTGTTCCGAGTGTTTCTTGTCAAGTTCTAGCAGATTTGAGAGGTGGCGGGGGACGGGGTAAAAGAACGTTCTGGCCCCTGCCATTCTTCTGTCACAAGAGCCTCTGTGGCTGGAGGAATGGGAAAAGTCATCACCAGCTTGGTGCTGACACGAGTCTGAATGCTGGCTTTGGGTGTTTAGGAGCTGACAAGGGAGACCCCAGGTGTATCTCCTCGGTCACCTGTTTAATTAAAAAATTGAGATCATACAAGTCGAAGTTTCTGGATGGTGAGTCATCTCACTTGGAATCATCATCCAGTAGTTCTCCCTCTTCTGGGGATGAGTAATCGACCTCTGATGGGCTTGGGGACCTGTCCCATTGGCATTTCCCCCGTGTGCATTCTTGGATCTGCTTCTGGATCCTGAACTCTTTCTTCCCCTGTGGTGCTGAGAGGAGTGGTGCCCCTCCTCTTCTGAAGATGGAGAAGGGGTTCACTTTCAGGTGGCCTTCTTGTGGCTCCTATGATCTGAGGACTGTGGTAGGAAATCAAGTAAGGATGGGTTGAGGGCAAAAGCCTGTTAAGCTTTTCCATTAAGTCTGGGTCTAAGTTTGTGGGCAATGAGTGCCACCTCTCTGAGGAGGAGGAGTTCTGTTCAGGCTCTACCACCTGGGATTGGTGCTCCTGCAAGTCCAAGGTGAATGCCTCCATGACCTCCTCTGACCTTGCAGCTGTTGCACTTTTGAACTTTAGACTTAGTGAGCCAGTGAAGGTGGCCAGTAGTGGGGGATCTACTTTTGTGGCACTTTCTGCCCCTTGAAGGCTTGTCCATCTTAGCAGAGGACATAGTGGTGCTAACTGTGTTCCAGACTGTAGTGCTATGCCCTCAAAAGGCCCTTTCAGACTCTTGCACAGGACTGTAGAATGTGGGTAGGGAGTCTCTAAATGCTGAAGTCCTGATGGCCCTGCCTCTTGGAGCCAGGGGCTTTTAGTCCAAAGGCACTTGAAGATTCTTTGATGAGCCAAAATTAGCAGGTGCTCATCAATGCACTTGGAGCTTCACCCTTCCCCCTGTCCCACTTGCCTCTTGGAGGGACTTTCTTGTGACGGATGCCAATGATGAGCTGGTTCATCATGGTACCTCTGTTAGTGGAGCATGATCACTCTGACTGGCTTCCCCATCATTCATCGATGAGCCTGAGGACCAGAGGGCTCATAGACAGTGAGCAGCATCGATGGCCTTTGCTGAAGTGCCTATCAATGAGAAGGACAAAGCGTGGCTCTTCTGGAGCCAAAAGAAACTCCTGCTGCCAAATCAGACCCCTATCTCTGCTAATAAGCCCCTATTCCTGTGTCCTGCCAGTTGAGAAGAAGCTGATTACTGGCTGGGGGGGGGCAGCACTGCATGAGCTCCTAAAGATGCAGGAAGGCAGAGGAGAGGTGGGGATCCAGTCTGTTCAGCATGCATGGCTGAGACTGGGGTCCCTGTGCTTGATGATCAAAAAACTCCCCCTATCTCCTGCAATTTCCTTGAAAGGAGTATTCCCACCCTTTGGAAGTCCTGCCATGCCCCCGAGAAGAAGATGACTGCTAGTGGTGGGAGGAGAGAGAGTGCAGCATGAACTCCTCAAAGCTCAGGAAAGAGGGAGGGGAGAAAGGGAGCCAGTCTGTCCAGTGTGCATGGCTGAGACTGGGGTCCCCAGAGAATAAGAGAGGCAAAGCTGGTCAAGGAAAATCCTCTTCTTTTTAAGGAAAAATAAGCAGCACTTACAGTTTGATTGCTTCAGCTATGTCACTTCAGTGACAAAGCCCTTGCAGAGAACCTGTCTCTTGACAGGCAGGAAGTAAACTGAGGGGCACCAGAAGTGGAGGGGATGATCTGGTTTCCCTGCAGAGATCTTTTTCCTGCCTGCCACATGGTACCAGGAAGACCTCCCACTAGTTATGAGCACAGAGACCAGCTTTAGGAGAGAGAAAGGGATTGTAATCCAATTCTACATACTTCACCAAGAAATCTTTTAGAATTTGATTAAGTGGGGGACTTGTATAAAGGGCATTAAACAGGGATATGATATAAGGTTTCATAGAAGCCTCTATTGTACCAACAGTAGTCTTGTTGCAAACTTTCAGCACTTGGCTTCTTAAAATAAATATATTTCATGCAGATGATGCCAAATCTGGCCCAAGTAATAGCTTTCCTAATGTTAAGAGTTAATGGTAGGGTTAGATAGTCCTCAAGGGTAGAATCACCCTTATTACTACTAAGCTAAATGTCTTGCTTCTGGACCTTAACCTGTCCATCTGATTTGGCTGTGCAACTGCAAAAGGTTTTTTCTTGAAAATATCCTTAAAGGTAGGTGAAATCAGAATCCCTTTCTGAAAGTCTGTCCATAAATAGTTTAAAAAGGCATTGGCAATTATAGATCTGAAGGCTTTTAACCAAAGAGATGAAAAATTTGATGCAAACCAACTGATTTTCTCCTGAAGACAAGCTATAGGAAGTGGATTATCCTGATTATTAAAAATTTTGAGCTAATAACATGCCAAGTGTAATTCAACTATCGAAGTTAGAGGTGACCTACAGATGTGTCAGCCACAATGAAGTGCAGTAACTTGCAGTAATGACATGTCACAAAATCCTGCATGACAAAAGGGCTTAATTGCCATTGACTTACAATGGCCCATGCAGTAAATTGAGGTATTCTGTGATATTCTGCAGTATTTCTGCATGTCATCCTTGCTTGACAGATCTGTGCCTAGTTCAGATCTAACTACTGGATTAGAAGTGGATATGGCAACCTGTAACAAGGCTTTATAATAGAGAGATAAGGGAGAGTCTAAAGAAAGGACTTTTGAGGATTCCCAAACTTCTGCACCGTACAGCAGTATAGGGTTAATCTTAGCTTCTTCAGCTATAAGAGCAGGTACAGCTGTATGCCCACTTATAACTGAAGTGTAAAAATGCTTTAGCTGCTAATTTGGCCTTGGAGACCTGATCTTTCCAATGGGCCAGCCACTGACTATTTGAAGTAAATTTTATAGTTTAGTAAATGTAGGAGGGAACAACCTTAATCAGATCCTTATCTAGGTAGAGCTTATGGGATAGAGTGTTACAATTATTTGACCTAAAAAACATGGTTTTTTTTTAAAGATTGATTTTCCTCTCTAAAGGATCACACTTAGATTTTAATTGATTTATCTTGTTTTGTAATCCCACTACAGAAAGTGAAAGCAGAATCAAATCATCTGCATATGCCAATATGTTTATATCATGAGACCTAATTTTGGGGGAAATCATATTTACAGAAGTATCAAAATGTAGGAGTGAATCAATATAGATACTGAACAGCAAATGAGCTAATAGACAGCCTTGTTTTACTCCCATAGATATTTTAAAATACTCTGAGCTATTGCTAATATTATCATATCTTACTACTGTCATTGCATTTCAATAAAGAAGATAACTTGAGATAAGAAAGTTTAAAGGTAGTCCTCTACTGATTAGGATGGTCCATAGCTTTTCTCTAACCATGGAATCAAAAGCTGTGGCAAAATCAACAAACAGGGCATATATTTTCATTTTTCTATACAGTCTATATTTTTCCAGTAAATGCGCCAATATGAAAATGTTATCGATCATTGAATAACTGTGACAGAAACCTGCCTGGAATATTGATAAGGGTGACTCTATTTGTGTCCAGTTTTGCAGTTTGTTCAATAGAATCCTCAAGAATATTTTGCAGCTAATGTCAATTAGACTGATTGGTCTGTAGCTGGTGGGGAGTTGATATGGCCCCTTTTTATGGATGGGTACAATTATATTTTTAGTCTAGGAAGGGGATACAAATCTTTCCTTTAAAGATATATTGAAAAAGTTTGTAAAGAAAATGACCCAGTAATTTAAATGGGCCTATTAAATTTCATCTGGAATGGTGTCTGTTCTGGGAGGTTTGTTATTAGTAAGTTGGGTAATGGCTTGCTCAACATCATATAGAGTCACTTTCAGGAGGCAAAGCTCTTCTATTAGAAACCAGGGAGGGGGGAGTGTAATTTTGAGGAACTAAAGACTCTCTATCAAAAAGAATTTTATAATGTAAGACCCAGGTTTCTATAGGAATGTATGTAGGAAGAGACAGAGTATAGACCTTTGTCCCCTTAGCAACAAGAGTCCCAAAAATACTAGGTAATTAAGACATACAGAAGATTCAAGGCCCATTTACGCAAGTCTCCCACACAATGAGCATGGTTACCTTAACATGGGTAAAAGGTACTTATCTAATCTTTCCTTAAATGTTAAAAAACTACCAGCTTCCACTATCTCCCTTGGAAGTCTATTCCACAGAGGGATAATACTTTGCATGAAGAGATATCGCCTTATGTTAGTTCTCGGGAATGTAAGCCTTGACTGTCTTTTGTGGCTCCTTAGGCATTCTAAACTAGTTGCAGGTAACAATCCTAAACTAGTTACAAGGTCAAGGTCTCTTGAGATCTTGTACATTTGTAAAAGCTCCCCCCACCTGTCCTTCTTAATTCCAGTGGATAAAGATTTACAGTCTGTAATCTCATCTCATACTTCTTGCTTCCAAGGCCTTCTACCATTTTTGTTAATTTCCTCTGTACTTCTCCACACCATCAATGTCTTTTTGCCAATATGGGCTCCAAAGAGTAGCACAGTACTCCAGGTGAGGTCTGACATAGGTTTTATATAAGGGGACTACACAGGATCAATTTCTGGTGACGTAAGTTTTTTTAATACAGCCCATTATCCTAGTTGTTTATAATTTCCCTATAGTGTGTGGTGAAAGACAGATTGCTAGTAATGTGTATTACAAGATCTTTTTCCCTATCTGAAGTTTTAATGGAATTACCATTTAAGGAATGCCCATAAATGATGTTAGTCTCGCCAAAGTGCTTTACCACACATGTTTTGATATTAAACTGCATTCCATTCTGTTTTGTCCAGTTCTCTAGTATATATAAAAGATTGTGTGTCCCCAGAATTTATAACCTGGTACATGTTATGCCACTGTTTGAGACTAAAGTCTAGTTTTTTTTTTTTGCAAGAACTTTTTTATAAGATTTGTGTGTTTTGTTTAAATGAACAAAGCCAGCTTTGGAAGGATTCTTCTTGACTGTTCTAATACATTTCCCTAGCTTCTGTTATTCTATTTTACATGGAACATCGAACACCCATTAGACTTTAGCTTGTTATCTGTTTTATGGTATATTTTTTGACTTATTTGCTGATAACACAAGTCCAATGAATTACTGATATGGCTAGCATTATAATTACCCAGAGGAAGCGAGAAAAGAGTTGAAAAGGAGGGAGAATAAATTAAGAGTGTAACCTTATCCATAACTTTAGAGTTGAAAATCAATTTTGTTTTGCCATGTAAAGCAAGTGGAGCTAAGGTTTTAGGAAAATTGTCCTCATTCACTTGGGAGTGAGAAGGGTCAAAAGTCAATAATATTGCTGCATGGTCACTTTCCAGTCTCATAAAAATCTTCATTTTTTTGAAATGATCATAACTATGTGGTGAGCACAGGACAAATTCTATAACACTTTACCCTTGTGAGGAAAAAAAGTGCATGCACCCTCTTGATCTCCTTCTACCCTATCATTTAATATCAGAAAATTATTATTTTTGATGAAATTCTGAAAACATTTTCCTGCTTCATTCTGAACTTTGTCCAAAGAGTATCTGGGGCCTAAATCCCCCATATAAAATTGCTATTGTAAATTAGAATGATTACAAAACTGTGCAATTCTGGAATTAATGTATCCTACTAGAATAACAGTGTCTACATGAAATAGCAGAGATACAGCCTCCATTTCCCAGCTCAGTCTTGCAGTCTTGACCAGATATCATATGTTGGATTTTAATGAAAATGGAGAGGGATATAGATATTTACAATAATTTAATAATTATTTTACAGATTTATCTATCTACATTCCCAGAACCAATTGTGACCAGTTTTCTGGAAAGGATGGGCGCAACCTTATTCAGCCTCTATCCCAACCCAAATTTTATTTTAACATACTCTCTCTGGATGAATTATTATCTTACTTGGACTGGGTGTAGTCCTTGCCCGTTGGTTGGTAGGGACGGGGTGGACTATTGGCTCGTGAGGATCGCTGCAGATATCCTTTGTTTCCCACTTTTTATAATTTTCAATCTTTCTCTTTGCTCTGGCTGCTTCCCTGATCCTTGGAAGCAGGCTACTGCTGTTTCTGTTTTCAAGTCCGAGGATGCATCCAGTGTGAAAAACTATCGTCCTATTTCTTTGTTTTCTTCTTTGTCTAAGATTTTGGAATGCATTGTGTCTGACCAGATGACTGAATATTTACTGAAATACAATCTTTTGATACCAGCTCAGCATGGTTTTCAGCTGGAACATAGCATAATGACAGCCTTGGTCAGGTTCACACAGGAAGTTCACCAGGGCCTAGACAATGGCCATTTTCTGTTGCTGCCTATGTGGACCTGAACAAGGCTTTTGATCTGGTCAACCACAATATGATGCTGACAGTATTTTCTAACATAGGTTGGTCTCCTGAGGTTTTGGGGTGGACCAGGAGTTATCTTAATGATCGATCTCAAATTACAAAAATAATGAATACTCATTCTTCAACTGTGGCTGTTCCTCTGGGTGTTCCTCACTGTTCATTTCTGGGGCCTTTACTAATTTCTTTATTTTTGAATACAATTCCCTTAGTTTGTGTTAATACCCAAATTTTTCTTTATGCTGATGATGCGGTGATCCTCACAAGCGGATCCAAATTGGAAGATGTAAGTAATCAACTAGCATGTGATTTTGCTGCAATTCAGAACTGGGTTATTGGTCACAAATTGGTTCTAAATAGGAAGAAAACTAAAACCATGGTATTTTTGAATCAAAGAAAAAACTAAATGCTGCCCACAAGCTAATGCTACAGACCCTAGAGGGTGACAGCATTGGACAAGTAACTAGCTTTAAATACTTGGGGATTTTTCTTGATGAGCAGGACAAAAACACATGGAAAAACTCAAGCAGATCAACAATTGCTTACAATAATGGGCCCTACTAAGAAAATATTGGATGTATAAAATATTGGGAGGATTACATGGATAGAATGGAATATTATAGCACTGATAGCTTGCACCTGAGTAAACAAGGGAGTTTAAAACTAGGTGTGACCTTAAGAGAATATGTCATGAAATATTTAAACTAAAATTGGTGGGGAGAGGGGTTATGGTGTCTACCAATATCAAGAAATATAATAATGGTTTAACAGTAAAGAGGCAGGATGGAACAAAAATATGGTCCTTGAATGCAAGGAGCTTAAACAATAATAAAAAATCTGAATTGGAGGTCCTGTTGTGTAAAGAAAATGTTGATATCTGTATAATTACCAAGACATGGTGGGATAAGGATATAAAATGGGACAGAGAGATAAGTGGTTACAGCTTGTTTTACAATGATAAGCAACATAAAAAAGGTGGGGGTGTAGCTGTTTACGCAAGAAATAATGTTAACATAGCAATATGGACTTAGCTACCTGAGTCTCAGGTTGAATCCACATGGCTTACAGTTCAGACACATCTAGAAAAACAATTATTTGTGGGAGTCTACTATAGACCCCCTTCAGCTACAAAACACATAGATAACACCATTGAATCTGAAATTTTGGAAATGGCATTAATGGGGATGTATTAATTACAGGAGATTTTAATCACCCAGATATAAATTGGTGTCAGCAGAGTGGGGAAGACACTAACCAGCATCACTTTAAGGATATGATAAAAAAATGCAGGGCTTCATCAATTAATCTACATGCCTACAAGAGGTAATAACATTCTGGATTTGGTCATAACAAATTGTAAAAAGATGGTTAGTAAAATGAAAGTTAGAGAACAACTTAGTAATAGCTACCATAATATTATTGAATTCATATTTTCAAAAGGGATACAGAAGAGAGTTAAAGGCACAACCATAACAAAAATTTATGGAACAGCCAATTTTGTAGGTATAAAAAAGAGCTAGTGGAGTGGGATTGGCAAACCAAACTCGAAGGTAAAAAATATAAATGATATGTGGTTAATATTTAAAAGAAAACTTCAAACACTAGAAGATAAATATATGCCAAATTTGAAATGATATTCAAAAAAAGGCAAATGCCCTGTACGGAGTACCAGCAGGATTTTAAAGTTGAGTACATTAAAAAAGAAGGCATATGCAAAAACGAAGGTGATGAATGAAGAGGTTAATAACACTAACTATAAAAGCATATTTAAAAGCATTAAAGAAATAAATAAAAAAGGCCGAATGTAAAACAGAATTCAAAATATTGCATACTAAAGATGGAGGTAAGGGCTTTTATGCATACCTAAACAACATGAGAAGAAGTGGGTATAAACTAAGGCCAATACAATGCAATGACATAGAAATTAAAGATCCAAAGGAAATGGCTGCAGTATTTAATAAATACTTTAGCACAGTATATGATAATAAAATAAATAAAAGGGGAGTTTCACAGAGTAAAATATACAATTGTCTGAGGCTTGAAACTTCGGCTGATGAGATATATGATTTATTGATAAAGCTCAAAGTAACTAAAGCAGCAGGAGCAGACAAGCTTAGCTCAAAGTAATTAAAAAACGAGATGACTAGCCTTATCAAGTATCCAGTATGTTATTTGATAAACATATCCTTCGAAACTGGCAAGGTTCCCGAGGATTGGAAAAAAGCGATAGTTATACCATTGTTTAAGAAAGGAAAGAAGAATGCAACATCTAATTATAGACCTATCAGCTTAACCCCTATATTGTGTAAAGTAGCTGAGACAGTCTTAAAAAATAGAATAGAGGAGAACTTGGCAATATTAGGGTTTGAGGATAGCTGCCAACATGGATTTAAGCAGAATAGAGGCTGTGATACAAACCTAATGAGTTTTTATGATTACACACAAGATGAATAACAACATACCTGTAGATATAATCTTCCTAGATTTAAAAAAAAAGCCTTCAACAAGGGTCCCCATAATGGTTTGATACAAAAAATGAGTATTTTAAAAATCGACAGTAGGATTACTACATGGATAAATGATTGGTTGGAGGGTAGAAACCGGAGGGTAAGAGTAGTGGGAGAATTGTCAGACCTCATCGATGTAACCAGTGGTGTGCCCCAGGGCTCGGTGCTGGGAGAAGCTCTGTTTTCTATTTTTATAAACAATGTAAACAGATATGTAAAGAGCAGATTAATAAAATTTGCTGATGACATTAAATTTGGGGGACCAGTGTCAACAATCGAGCAGTAGAATAACTTGAGATTGGATCTGGAACATATGGAAAGATAGTCAAAGGAAAATAACATGCCCTTGAGTGTGAACAAGTGTAGAGTGATGCACGTGGGGAAGACAAACAAAAGACAAAAATATAACCTATATAATGACCTACTAATGTCTAAGTTGGAGAAGAATTGTAGGATTTGGGTGGATGAACACTTAAATTTCAAATCTCAGATAACAGATGTCATAAAGAGAACCAATTATATGATTAGAAACATCAGAACAGGGTTTATAAATTAAAGTAAATAGTTTCTAATACCATTATATAGGTTGTCAGACCCCATTTGGACTATGGTTCACAGCTGTGGAATCCATATAGACAGTGCGACATAGTCAGGATTGAGAGAATTCAAATGAGATACACAAAACTAATAAAACCTATCAGGACTCTAAGTTATCATGAAAGACTTAGACAAACAGCCTTGTTTACACTGCAGGAAAGGAAAATGAGGGGTGACTTATTGATGTTACATAAGATAATGAAAGGTGACAAATTGAGAATGGAAACGGGGATTGAGTTACAACCAAAACTGACAGGATTGAGGACACATAAACAACAAATAAAATTAAGTACTGTAAAAAACAATTCAATCTACCATTCCTTTATAAATAGAATAGGCAGACAATGGAATGCCCTACCAACCAGTGTACTAGAAAGGAAATCTTTGGAGAAATTTAAAAAAGATCTTGATAAAATATACTTGCAGAATCAGGGAACTGTGTACCACTGATGTGGAGAATGGTATACATGGGCAGTATGTCTTCTATCGTTCTAAACACCCAGTGTAAGAACCCAGTATATGAAAGTTTAACCTATGAGTCTCACATTGATTCTGTTGTAAAACAGGTTCATCAAAGGCTTGGTGCTTGATATAGAATCAATTCATTACTGGTCCCTACCAACCGATTGAAACTGTCTCAGAGTTTTTCTTTACCTATAG
Organism: Neoceratodus forsteri; assembly: GCA_016271365.2. Taxonomy (NCBI): domain Eukaryota; kingdom Metazoa; phylum Chordata; order Ceratodontiformes; family Ceratodontidae; genus Neoceratodus; species Neoceratodus forsteri. The sequence goes on along the minus strand of CM028131.1, from coordinate 1,026,586,887 downwards.
TAGACTATGGTCTACTTTTCTATTACCCTGCTAATCAGAGACTTTTGAACAAAATTAAGGTATCGATCAATCACATAGCAAGATTTGCCTCCTAACTGCCAAAACTAACACACCATTGTAATCCCTATAACAGACTTGAATGGCTACTATTGGATCAGAGATGTCAACTCCAGGTGGGGATTATGGTTAAAAAGATTGCTCTTGATAGGGTTCTGACATGCTTTCATACTTATTTTCACAAACCTATGACATCAGTTCAGGTACATACCAGACCATCACACTATTTTAGTTTCTTTTGTGTCAACAATGAAAACATCATTAGGTCAGAGGTCTCTGTTATATAGATTTCTATCTGCTAATGATCGCCCAATTGAACTGACAGGCTCACTCTATTCCTTGGCTGTTTTTAAGTCTAACTTAAAGAAATGGTTAGCTACTACAAATGTTTGTGAATGCAATTTTGTGTGTTTTTTTTATTTATTGATTTGTAGAACTAGCTAGTTACTACAAATGTTTGTGAATGTAATTTTATATGATGTTTTATTTATTCATTTGTATGTTTATACCTATTTATCTCTTTTTTTTGTACTATCATCTGGTCGCCCATGCAAATGGGTCTTTGGCCCATGGACTTTTTCAGATTTTAAATAAACAAACAACAATCAGTACAATACTGGAGTTCCAACCTATAACTTAGAAGGAAGTCCTGAGTGGGCACCAAGTTTTTTACCAGTGTGGCAAGCCTCCACCTCCCAAACCTGCCATAGGAATTTACCTGAGTGGCAGGTATAAAGTAAGATTCAACCCCATTAATATATGACTGTAATGGAGCCCAAGTCTCTTGAATGGCCAGAATCTCATATCTAGAGACAAAACGCAGCTATTGAGGGTCTGCCAGATTGTTCCATAATGCTGCAATGTTCCAAATAATGACATTAGAAGCATCTATCTGGGTAGAAAGTAAACTAGAATCCGAGGCTGTACTATCTGCTTGATTTGGAACTGTTAATAGTCACTGAGATTTTCAAACTTCTCTAATGGAGTTACTTGAGTGTTCCAAGTCTATAGATGATACCAAATGTATATTAACTGTATCAAGAATACAACTTTTATCTAATAAGAGGGAAAACAATTCTGTTGATTGAATAGAGCAAACTATTTGTGATCCCTCAGTCCCTGAGTACACCCTTTCTACAATGTCCTGGTCAGATGAAGAAATATTTAGTTTAGTAATAGAGGCTAAAATCACCCCCTAACATATAAGGCTAGATTTTCCATTTTTTCTCCCTCATAGGGATCAATCCCAAAGATGGACAGAATATTGTTTTGACATGCTCTTTCAAAATTCTAGTTAAGTAGTGCTAGAGTAGAAGAGAAAGTATCATAGGAAAGTACTTTATTAGGTTTAATGTCACCAAAGTTGTATGACAGTTAGTGAGACCCCATCTGGAGTACTGCGTGCAATTCTGGAGACCCCGTCTCTGCAAAGACATAGACAGAGTGGAGGCTTTTCAGAGGAGGGACACCAAAATGGTGCAGGGTCTGCACCAGAAGACATACAAGGAGAGACTAAAGCAGCTTAATATGTATACCCTTGAGGGAAAGAGGGAGAGGGGGGACATGATAGAAACTTTCAAGTATCTCAAGGGAATTAAAAAAGTACAAAAGGGTAGAATCTTTCAGAAGAAGAGATGTGCAAGAACAAGGGGGCACAATTTGGAGACAGAGGGGGGACAGCTCAGAGGTAATGTTAGAAAGTATTTTTTCACAGAGAAGGTTGTGGATGCATGGAATAGCCTTCCTGAGGAGGTTGTGGAGTCAGAAATAGTGGGAGAATTCAAGAATACATGGGACAGACATGAGGCAATTCTAGTGGGGGGTAGGAGGAAGTAAGCTGTTGATTAACTAGAATCTGCAGCTTATCCATCAGGTAGAGAAATGGGCAGACTAGGTGGGCCAAGCAGTCCTTAACTGCCATCAAATTCTATGTTTCTATGTTTCCAAATTGTGGGCCAGGTCACTGGAGAAGATATTGAAAGACCCAAGGAATTTAATGTTTGTTGTTTGACCCTATGAATTTGACAGTTTCCATAAAAGAAATCAGTACGTACACAGGACGGTAATAGTTAGGCCTCTCTCTTTGGACAAAAATAAAGAAGTCTGCCACACTGGAAAGTTCCAGTTCAGCTTTAAAAAGATGGGTTATCAAACCCTTTAGGGATTCTTTAGTCTCGTAGGGTTTGGACAAATAACTGTCATTTCTGAAAACTACTTCTCTACCAGGAGTAACTAGTTGACAAAGAAATGGAGTATCTTTATTGTTCTGTAAATCATCATCCCTCAATACATTTAAAAGTTCAGATGAAGTAGGAGAGGCAGACTGTATGGGGGAGGAAATATTAGCAGTATTTATATTTGTGTTTCCATTAGTGCGATTGGGCTCCAATGGATGAACAGGCTCATCCAGGATCACCATCTCAGTTATACATTGAGTTTTCAGCCTTACTATGGGCCAGCCTCCCCCTTGGGAGCGCCTCAACATCAGTGTTCAGAGGGGGTGAAGCCTCCGGGACTAGGTATGAGTTCTCATTTTGTAAGACAGGAAGGCCTTTATCTGAGCCCTTACATTTCTTATTTCTTTTCCTCTATGCCCTTGACTTTAAATTCTTCTTGGGTACTTGTGGGACTAGTTTTTTTTTCCTTTGGCATTGGGGAGTCAGGAATTATTATGATGGAGAAGGAGAGATTGTTTTTTTTTTTCTTTTCATAATTATTTTTTACCAGCTCATCTAATCTTTGTTCCAGTGCTGAGCATTTTTCCATACACAGTGAGGTTTAATTCCATTATACGCCTCCAGGAGCCCTGTATTGGACATTATAGAGTGAGCCAACATTTTAATAGTGTACTTAGATATTGTATCTGGACACTGTGCCAGGAATTCCTGATCAAGTTGAATTTTCCCACTTCTTTTTCAAGTTTTTCAAATATGTCTTTAGGGGACCCTATCAGAATATCTTCTTCCTCAGATGAAGATGTTGTAGTGTTCATATCTTTAGTTAGACCCATAGGACTGAAAATGTCCATTCTTGATGGGTAAAATGTGATATCAGCCTCCTTAGAGGGAGGTACCCTACCAGTCCTTCCAACAGGAGTGGGGAGTGTGAGATTTGATTCAGCTCTTGTGCAGAGAGATCTAATAAACTATCTCCAGATTTATCATTTACATAAAGAAAATAATCAGTAATTTTTGCTCGGCTAGATACATCAACCTTATCAGTTTTCTTTGAATTTTTTTTATGTAATTGTGGAGAGTCATGCAGCATCTGGGTTACTTTAGGTTGTCCCTGAGATAAGTCTTTAGAACATTATTCAGGTCCCTTAACACCTTTCTGTGTGTTTGAGTTTATAGCATCTCCCTCTAGATGTGGGGGAAAAGAATCACTTGTGGCCTGGGGGAGTTCAGACCAATTAACTGATTGGTTGTCAACTGAACACCCTCCCTTTCAACAATGGAAGCTTCCTCCTTAATATACTATGTTAATTTGATTGATTTATCTAAAATATTCAGTGTAGAAGAAGTAACAGGAAGTTCTGGAGAAAACACACACCCATTCTTATGCCTCTTTACTTTCCTGGTAGTTTATGATATTTTATCTGTCTTAGTATTTAACACAGCATTATCACTTTTCTCCTTGCTAATCTCCCTACCACTTCTAGTGTACATGATTGGGGAAGGGTGGGAGTTAAGTTGAATTGTATCTTCAGGAATTGCTGGTAATTAAATACCAATCAAGTGCTAAGTGCAGGATAAAAACAGGTGCTAAAAGATCAATTTCCTAACAAAATGACTGCAATCTATTAGACCTCAATCTGAAGCATTAAAAGCAAGGAGCAAGTTATCTTTAAGTATGCTGTCCTATACAATGATTTGTCTGAAATATGCCCTATAGCAGTGCTGAGGTATTCAGTTACTTTATTTATTTATTGGAATCTCAGATAACACCTTTGAGCTAAAAGCTCGTTTACAAAGGTTCCATGTTATTAGGCAATAGACAAGGTATGTAGACATTACAAAACAGATAGGGGTATATACAGCAGGCAAGTACATTATGGTACATACAGATAGAGATTCAAGCAAGTACAGTTAAAATACATCAGGTAGGAGAGGTCAACTTTATTGCAACAGTACTAAGAGCATACCTAAGGTGGACAAGCAATGTATAGTGGTAGCTGAGCTTTAGAGCGTGCAGGTAGAGTTATGGAGGGTCAGAAGTGGTGGTGACCAAAGGAGGGGGAGGACAGAATAGATGAGAGCAGGGGGATGGTGGGGGCAGCGACAAAGTGGGGTGACAGAATAAGGGAGTTGCGTAGTCAGAGGGGTGGGGTTGGATAGGAATCTACCAGGGCTATGTAAATAGGTGATAGGGCAGGGCTGGGTAATGAGGGGATAGAAAGAGGGACAAGGAAAGGGTTTTAAAGTGGGGGTGAGGTGAGGGGAACCAGGGGTGAAATTGGGGGATTAACAATTGTGAAGAGAAAGCAGGAAGGCAGGGGGGATAAAGAGGGGACATGGGAGTAAGTGCTTAGTGGGGTCACACCAGGCAGGGGAGGAAGTGGGGGGAGGGGAGATGGGTGCTATGCAGGACAGATAAGCTTTCAATAACAGTAGGATTATGCACAGATGATGCAGTCGCAGTTATTAAGAGTGGTCAGGTACTGCAGCAGCTTGACCTTAAGTGGGCGTAGTTTTGTTTCCTCAATCAGCTCAGAGTTAGGGGAATTTAGCCAGCAGGGGGACCTGTATTCGAAGAACCATTGCCCTAGTGAGGTCCAGTAGAATGGGATAATGAAGGCAGCTTTACTCGACCCCCTAGTTAGTCTGGAGGAAGTGGAGTTTCTTACCAGTTGCCTCACTCCAGGAGGAGCAAGACCTAGGGTGGATTTTTTAGCTAATAGACAGACTTGGTACTGAATTCTGCTATTCAAGTTTCAACCAACCAGTGCTTGAGTATAGTTCACAAGTGTGAGTTAAATGGTCAGCACCCAGAACTAGTCTGCAGGCTTTATTTAAGACAATCTTGATTTACCTAAGGGCTGTGTCGGTACCGGCTCCGTAGGCTACCAGTCCATAATCTATGATAGAGAGCACAGAGCTGTTAACTGCAAGCCTGATGGCACTTTCAGTGAGGCACTGCCTATGCCAGTAGAGCTGACCTAGTCTGGCACTAGCTGCCTTGGCAACATGGTCTATGTGCTGGCTGTAGGAGAGAGAGCTGTCAAGGTAGACACCAAGGTACTTAGAGGTGGTGACCATTGAACCTTAATGTTCCAAAAAATAATCAAATATAATTGCTATTGTATTAGACAGATTTTTTAAAACAATTTCAAGCACTAAAAAAGCTTGGAGTGATGCTCTGTAATAGAAAAATAAAAGTCAGCACTACCAGAACCGTCCACTGACCAAAAAAGCGAGGTAGCAGTCACTGTTAATCACAATAACTCAGCAGATTCTAAACTTCGGGATGTAATTCAAATCTTTAAGGACACCTTTCCCAGAGTTTACAGAATTTCCAAACTGTGGCAATTCAGCGTGTTCCAAGCATGCGGGAGATATCCCCAATTAGTTAGTAACCAGGGGAGGCTGAAGAAAAACTTCAATTCAGAGTTTGTGTCCTCTGGGTTATATTAACTGTATCCCAATAAGCAGAATGTTTGCTTTATAAATATTGTTGACCATATATGCACATGCAGTCTCGTGTTTGGATCGCATTTGGTTAAGATTTCAGTGGTTCTCCAGAGCATATGCCCAAAAGGCATATTGTAGTAGTCCTAGATAATGACAAGTCTCTTTCTCCCAAGGAATCAGTAGAAATACAAAAACATAAAAGTCTGAGAAATAAGGCCCCAGGAACCCTGAAAATTCAAAAACCCCAGGGCTGCCTAAAGCACCTGAAGGCCCTAACTATGTCTTGAGAGCAAAATCACTATCCCTGGAATTTGCGATAAAAATATCCAACTACCCTGCTAATTACCCAAATTAAAACCCAGATTAAAACAGCTGAGTAATCTCAGCAGTGTGTGTAACTTCAAATAATAATTCTTCTTGCACTTAACAAGAAGGAAAGAAAGAAAAACTTACTGGCTCCAAGTTAATAAACCACAGAAATGGCTTTGCCACTTGGATGGCTTTACCAAGCTGCAAAATCAGCCACAAGATCAGGAAGTAGCAAGTAGGAAAACTCTACCAGTCTCAGGGAGTCATCTGCCGTGGTGTTGCGAATTTACAGCCCAAAACAGAAATGGCCACACTAAGAAAGGAAGCCGCTGTGTGACTATGCATGACAATATGCAGCTACGTGCAGTATTCCCAAGGAATTATGAGCCCCAGCAAGCAGCAAGATGGTGATCAACAAGCTCACAATGCCAACAGAACACCAACAGCTAATTGCATACTTTTAAGCCATCCAGTCATGTGGAAGATAGCTCAGGCAAGTGGAACTGTCCCTCGTTAACCTATGCTGGATTGAACTAAATTAAGCCAGTTAGTTTTAGATGAATACTAAGCCAGAAAATTAAAGGGAGAGGAAAAAATTGATAGTACATTAAAATGAGATTGTGCAAGAACTGTAAACGGAAAGTTAACCTTCGGATGACAATATAACTATTAACAATTTAACCCCCAGATAGGAACCCCATAAACTATTTGGAGAGTGGTATTGGTTGTGTTAAAGTGTGTAGGGAAAGAGGAAAAGACAACAAAAAGAGTGTATTGCAGTTCAAAAAATTAAAAAGAAAGGTTTAAAAAGTACGCTCCTTTTGAAGTATTGTCAGAGGAGACTGGAGTGTAAAATCTTCTGCATAAGGGGCCGGTCTGGTAAACCAAACGGTATCATGAAATCCTACACTCAGCTCTTGCTCAGAAGCCTTCCGAATGGCTTCCTTGTTGCCCCAGGGACTTCTGTAATCTTTTGTAGTTTTACCACCACAAACTGTCCACCTGGGTAAATAAAAACAAAAAATCGAGAGGAAAAACAGACCACACTGGAGAGTGCACACAATAAGCTGTCCTGGAAAGCCTGCACACTTAGGCAGTAGGTGACATACCTGCTATAAAAAATGAAACTTGCAGTGCAGCCCTGTTACCTGCGGCTTCTCCACAACCGCCAGCATGTGTAGTGAGACACTGACTCATCCAAAGCACAACAGGCTCCTCCCTCCCAATGCTCCCCATCACTCAGTCAAAGAAATCTATCAGATTTGTTTGATGTGACCTCCCCCTTGTGAAAGCATGTTGCCCCTTGTTCAGGATTTCTTCCTTTTCATGGTCCCCCTCTGTACAGTCCCCCCTTTCCCTATTTAACCTTACAATCCTGCCCCTGCTTATCCTCTTTTCACTTACATATCTGTAACCCTCCCACCCCCTCATCTGGGGCATACTTTAACTTCGCAGATGGTTCAGGGAGCATAAGGAGAATACCACAAATAAAGTGTCAGCCTGAGCCAATGCACCCTTAAACAAGATAGTAAAATAACTATTCTACCTTTTGACGACTTCACTTTCCAGTGCACTCTCGATCTCATCACAGCAAATCTGGAGTCTCCCCGAACACTGACCACCGGACCAGGATCTACAACCTCCTGTCTCCTCTGAGCCCCAGATCCCCTCGGTCCTGTTGCAGCTCAATGGAACCCTTCTGGAATTAAACCTTTTGAAATAATTTAGACACATGAAGGGGTTTCTATTTCTTTTTTTTTTCCATTTACTGTAGTTTTTGTCCCACATGCCAGCTTCAGGACTATCAGCCCAGTCACTGTCCTCACCACCCCTCACTCCCAAATTAGCTGAGACTCCCCAGTTAACATAGAAACATAGAATTTGATGGCAGATAAGGACCGCTTGGCCCACCCAGTCTGCCCATTTCCCTACCTACTGGATAAGCTGCAGATCCTAGTTAACCAGCAGCCTACTAGGCCATGGCACCGGCCAAGGTGTCATGGACATAGATCAGGTCAGGGGAGCCAGCCTGGGAGAGATAAAGGAGTGGTGAGGCGGGCGTCATGGAGGCGCTAGCTGTGGATGATTTTTTCCCTTATTTTTCATGGGGGTGGGGATGTGCAATGACATCCCACATCCGCCCCACCCCAGAGGACATCCAGATGCTGGCTGCCGTGGTACTCCTGGCCTCCGCCAGGGGTTCATCGAGCACCTGAGGCACTTCCCTCACCCTCCCTCTGGAGAAGGAGAGCAGTCCATGGGATGCTTCACCCTTCTTCCCCCAGCAGGCCGTCCGACAACCCGGGTCCATTCCCGAACCTGGGTTGCTGGTGTCGCAAGCAGAAATCCAACCGCTGTGCTCACAGGCCAGGTCGGGGGGTTTCCGTTTCATTTGTCCACCCCTTCTAAGTCAAATAAGGAGAACATCGCTACCAAATTCTTCCCAAACTAGCTTCTTCATTTTAAGTCCCTGCACCCCAAATGATTCTAGGAATGCAGGGGTTTCACCTTACAGCAAATAAATAAAGGAACTCCATGGGGTTATCTGAATTTTATACAGTTTTACCTAAGCTGGACATTCTGAGCAGCACAACTGGATTACAGGCAGGACAAGCAGGATCTCATCTCTCTCACTACTTGAATGATTTACCAAATGACTCACTTAACTAGATGAAACCCACAGGCTCTTGGCTTCCTAGCTCCCTGGTACTGGTAAGCCAAACTTTCTCTCTCTTTCTCCTAGGTTACCTGCTCATGACATTCCTTAACTGGTCTGGCACTCGTCAGCTGCCCCACCTCCGGTGCCGGAAAAAGGGTTGCTTCATCCACCTGGCCTCTGGATCTTGGTCCAAATCTACAAGAGGTGCCAGGATTTTTTCCTCTGACTCAGGCCCTGTAACCCCACCTCCCTGGCTTCACATTGAACCTGAACCTGCCGGGTGCTCCCAAACTCACAGCACCAATTCCACATCCGCAGCTCAGCTCTCTCTCTTGCTTGGTGCAGTGGCCCCAAACCCCAGTCTTCCTTCAGCTCTTGAACTACCTCACCCAGCCTATCTTTCCATGGGAGAGACCCAGGCCCTGCCACCACCCAGGCCCTTCGAGCAGCCCACTTCTCTCTGTTCCCAGATGGCAGTTTTTTGAAAGTGTACACAGTTCTTTGCCCCGCATCTCTGTCCACACATTCTGGGCTTGCATTAAATCTCCACCAGAGGCACCCTCCAATGCCTGTTCTAAGATCTGCGAACTGCCCGACTCTTTAATACCAGTGCCCCAGGACCTGCCCCTCCATGCAGGCCCATATAATTTGGGTGAAAGGCCCCTCTGGCTCCCTCTACACTTAGGCCACCCTGCCACGCTGGGTACAGAGGAGAGCCACTGTCACTGGCATTCTCCCTGTGGGAACCCTGCCACTGTCCCCACAGCCCTGGTGGACTAACAACTACCACAGGATCTCTATGGGCTCTTGCCTATCCTGGCATACCACCACCACCTACACCATCCCTATCCCAATGACACAGGCCTACTGGCTGAACATCCTCCCCATGGAGCTTCCTCCCCTACTCCTCGGCACCACGTCGCTGCAAAAGTCGCCCCAATCTTCCACTTTGGTGGGGTCCCCCCATTGGCCCATCCAGATCTTCGAATTCCCTTGTTGCCTGCCTGCCTTCCCTGCTCCTCCAGCCACCCCCTCCAGCCCCAGGCCTATTGCCTGGGCTGGAAAAAGCCCCAAACTTCCTGTCTCCAGTGATATACCTCCCTAATCCTGCCCTCTGCTACCACCTTGTGGCGTTCGGCAGGTATTAACCCTCCAGAGCACTAATAAATGCCCTAACTCGGGGGGGGGTAGGAGGGGAAAGGGGTACCTAAATAGGAGCAATAAGCCCCTCCCATAGGGGTACTTACACTTCTAAATAAATTTATGTCCACTTTCATTACCTCTGGTGCTATTCTCTTGCACCTTTGCACTCCTTACTGCTTTCCCTGCTTCCCTCTGTTTCCCCCGATACAACTCCCTATCCTCCTCCCTCTGCATCTCCTTGTGTCTTCAGAATACTGCTACCCTTTTAGCTTTTACCTTTTCAGCCACCTCTTTCGAGAACAATAGCAGCCGCTTTTTCATCTTGCTTTTGCTCACATGTTTAATGAAGAGGTTTCTTGCATTTATCATCGCCCACTGTTCTTCCACCCAACCCAGGTCACCTACCCCTTCAAGATCAGTCCTGAGGCATTCACTCATCTTTATAAAATCTGCCTTCCTGAAGTCCAGTACCCTCACCATTGTGTGACTCGATTTTGCAGCCATCCATATATTGAACCACACTGTACAGTGATCACTGGTCTCCAAGTGGCCTCCCACCTTAACATCTGCAACACTGTCCCTGTTAGTGAGTACCAGGTTCAGTATTGCTCCACCACAAGTGGGTTCACTGACTAGTTGCCTGAGGAGTACCCCCTGCAGAGTGCAGGATGTCCCTTCCTCTAGCTGAAGCTTCTGCAGGGAGGCTCCAATCCACATTTGGCATGTTGAAGTCTCTCACCAGCAGCACGTCCCTCTTTTCTGCCATCGCGCCAATGGCTTCCACCAGTATCTTATCTAATTCTGCCATCGGTGTTGGAGGTCTGCAGATCACTCTAGTGTGAATAGTGGCTCCATTTTTCATCTCCAGGGATACCCACAGTACCTCTGCCTCCTCCTGTATTTCCTGTGTCTCCGTAAATGTTATGCTTTCCCTCACATAAATCACCACACCTTCTCCTTTCCTTTCCACCAGGTCCTTCCTGAAGAGAGTATAACCCAGTATGTCCATGTCCCAGTCATGGTTTTCCATGAACCATGACTCAATAATGCCCACCATATCCAGGTCAGCCTCTGCCATGATGAACTCTAGGTCCAGAATCTTATTTCCTAGACTTCTAGCATTCGCACACATGGCCTTGCAGAATTTCATTTCACTCTGCTTGTTGTTCCTCTTTTTTCCTTTTTGCCCTCCCTCTCTTTTTAATGCTCCTGTTCCTTTCCCCCTTTATCACTACCACCCTGCTACCTTTATTAATTCACACCTTGGGGAATTCATCTCTCCTCGGGTTCTCCTTGGTGGCCTCTGGGTGAAGGGTGAGGTCTCCCAAATCCTAGCCAACTCAGCCTGGAGTCTAGCAACCTCCTCCTTCAACCCAGAGAGGTGTGTGCAGATGGGGCAACACCATAGTCTCCAGAAGGTCTCTTTGAAAATTTCTGCCCCACAGCCACTGCACTGCATCATTCTCAGCTTTCTCAGCCTCTACTCTACCTGTGTTACCTGGAGATACTTTTGTATCCATACCGCTGATAGGGAGTTTCTGATTTCCCCTTTTTGTTTATTTCTATTTGTGCTCCCCCATGCCTTGTTTAAATCTTTATATACTATTATCCTAGATAGGGTGTTGCTCCTATTCCCAGTTTTGGCCTACCTTTGACCTTCTACCATTCCCAGCAGTATTACACAGAAGTGAACAGGCACCCTGCCCTAGTTGATCGGCAAAGTCTCCCACTTCTCTGCTTCCCTCTGTTGGTGCCTGCTGATGTCTATGACGTCAGTCACCTGTTCCACTCCTTTGCTATTCCACTCACTTGCTGGACACAAAAATGTTGGACATGCTGGCAGTGGTTGCATTTATGCAGAACTTGATCCCATCTTGGTGGCATGCTATTAGATGTAGAAGGTCAATTATCAAAGTAATTGAAGCCCCAGGCCAGAGAATTAGCACCCCAGCACCAAATTACAGGGCTAGACACAGGTCCTACAATGTGGACCCTAAATGTGGGTTACTCTGGCTGCTCTCCTATTTACCCTTCACTCAGTAAGAAATACACTAGTTCAACCAAGTTTCACCACAACTTACCCCACCTATGTTGTCTCAAAAAAAACAAGCATTTTTTTTCCTTCCTGTTGCAAATAGAGGCCGATTCTGCTAAATTCAGCACCTGCAGGATAACTGGTTTTATATAGCAAGCTAAAAAAAAACTGGTATCACAAATCTGACTCATTCTTCCTCAAGTTATAGAGTAGATGAGGCCTTACGCCAAACAGTTAGCACCTCTCCCTGAAATGACATGGCTAGACACAGGTCTTGTGATAAGATAGGTAGACAACAGATAAAATATTCATTTTTCAACAGGATAAAACTATCACAACCCTGTTTTCTAAGTTGTCCTGTGAAGTTATAAATGAAGTATACAGCTTAGTCAAGAATTATATAGTTCCACACATACTATACTCAGTAGGCAATAAGTGAGAGACTTTTTACAGAAGGAATGAGAATTAGTCAAGTTACAGATTATCATGCAAATGCACATTATCACGTCCAGCACATCCCTAAATGTGGGCTTCTTTTGCTGCTCTTATAGTTACCCTTCACTCAATAAGTAATACACCAGTTCAATGATGTTTCACCACAACTTATGCCACCTACGTTGTCTCCCCCCTAACCAAAAAGCTTTTTTTGTCCCTCTTATTGCGAATGCAGGCAAATTCTGCTTAAGCTCACAAGGGTACCCAGGTGATGGTGGGGGGGAGCAATACATGTCACTGATGCTACCCAGACTGATTGGTCAGTTTCACCTACCATCATGAATGATCTGTATCACTCCATCACCCCCTCCTGGTTGCATGCTCTTTGTGCTCATTCATGTACTGCACATAAGGAAAATAGTGCACTGGGGGGGGCAGGAGCATTGTGTGACTGGCTACTAAGTCATGGATGTTGGTAAGGAAGAGAGCCACTGCACTTATAGTCAAGATATAGGGATTGGAGGGGACTGGCTAGGAATGGACATGTGGTTTAGGTGATGATGTCAGTTCTTGTCAAAGTGCCAGAAGTTTGTGATTTTTTTTTTCATGCATGCCTGGGAGGACAGAGACATGGGGTGAAGGGTGGGAGATGGCTAGGTTGATAAGGGGCAGAGGCCTAGCCCTGGCCACTTCAAGAGGGAACACCTGTTTTTAACATTTTTTTTAATTTTTTCATGCATGTTGGATAGTCAAGTATGTGGGTGCTGAATTCGAATACCTGGCCGAATATTTGAAAAAGGTTTTCACACACCCATAGCATATGAGATAATTGAAATAGTGAGAGAGTACAATGTAGGGACCCAAAAATGATCAGGGCTGTGCTAGACAAAATGGTGAAACAGGCCCTAAAAAGGGTCAATAGTGTCAGAGGATGAATATGAGTAGCTTGACAGTAACCCAGGGTTCACATTGAGGATGGTGGATGCCAGCATCTTGGGGGGCAGGGTAAATTAGACATCCTGAGTTTTACCTGTTGAAACTTGTGTCTCTGGCTGAGTATTATATACTGAGTTGCTAGGACTAGCAGAAAGCCCGAGGCCCATAAAGCAAGTCCCCTGTGCTAGTGGGCATTATATACCCTATGTTGTAAATAAATACCTATCCAGCCTATTTTTGAATGTTTGAAAACTCTCAGCCTCCACAACATGTCTAGGAAGACTATGCCATAAGGGAGTAATCCTCTGGGTAAAGAATACTCTCCTCAAAGCAATCCTAGGATAAGTAAGCTTGAGTTGTTTTTCATGACTTCTCATTCCATCAATTTTGTTAATAGTGGCCAGACCCACATTTTCAACTAAAAAACTATCCTTTGTAATCCTAAACATCTGCAATAAGTCTTCCCTAGTGCGTGTCATCTCCAAGGTATACAGACCCAGGGACTGGAGTCTATTTTTATATGTTTCTCCCCTTGAATAGAAGCGTAACAACTGGAGATTGGAGATCCTGTCTGAGGCATAGAAACTTAAGCCCACAAACAGGGGTATCGAAACTGAAGTTTTCTAAGTGTGATCATTGTAAATGGAGCCTCTTGCCAGGGGGTGCAGAAAAGGAAACCCCTTCCCCCAACAGAACCGGTGGGCTGTAGGACCCCTGAGGGCTAGGGCAATCCAACAGACAGATTTAACACATAGCATTTAAACTTGGTGTGCGCTCTTGTTTTCCTTTTCGTGCTAATGATAGGATTGTGGCTGAGTACAGGCTGAGTACGGGAGGGAGGGTGACTCTTGATGCTAGGGACTGGCTGGTACATACACAGAGTGAGGGGGGTGTAAATGAATATCAAGTACTGTCTGACATAGAGACATTGTGGGGGGTACCAATGGGTGGCAGGTACTTTTTGGCATAGGAACATGGTGAGGGAGGGGGTGACACTGGGCATCAGGAACTGACTCAGTTTGGGCTGCCCTGTTCTGAGTACAGCAGACAGCATCTAAAAGCATATAGTCAAGGGTTAACAGTATCTGTAAAAATAATATTTTTTGCAATATAAAGCAGGTTTAGGGAAAAAATTGGTGGTGCAGTGCCACCAAATTCCAGGAATACTGTTTTGAAGTGGGACAGGATATGGGATGGGGTGCAGCTGGATACTAGTAATGCTTAAATCTAGGCAGCTTGTACTGGGGCATGTCACGGGACACCATGGATGTTTGGACTGGGGTAGAGTGTGGGGGGAGATGACACTTGGATACAAGGGATATCTTGAAAGTGTAGCAGGGTAAAAGAAGGGTTTGTCACTGAACGCCAGCAGTGGTAGGATTGGGGCAGATTGTCAGAGGGGCCATGCCACTGGAAAGCATGGATGTTTGGGTTGAGGCATGGTGTGGGAGGGGGATAACACTGAATGCAAGGGATGATTGTTATAGTGGCAGGGTGCAGGAGATGGTGCTACTGGATGCTGGGGAATAATTTGATTGGGGCAGCAGATTTAAGGGGTTGCTACTGGAAGCAGGGGACTCACTTGGCACAGAGGTAGTGTGAGTGAGGGGTGACACTTGATGCCAATGACTGATTGGCTTGGCGTTAGTTAGAGGGGGGTACCACTCAATAACTGGAACTGATTTGGAGCCCCAAGTAAGAGGCAGTATGTCTTCAACATGCAGGGGAATCAGTTGACCTGGTTTTTGGTTATCAATGAGTTTTTTGCTGCACTTCACTTTGTATGTTATTTTTTTTTTCACAATTAAAGCACACAGCATTTAAACTTAGTGTGTGAGCCTCTTTTTCTTTTTGTGCTAATGATAGGATTGTGGCTGAATACAGGAGGGAGGGTGACTCTTATTCATTTATTTATTTTGCTTTTGTTTACCTGGTAAGTGCAATAGACAAGAACCTGCCTATTTTCAGGCACGATCCGGGAAAGTACAACTTCAAGGAGCCGTAACATCACATAACAGGGTAGTGTAGAATACAGGGAGTTACAGAGGCAAGACAATCAGAGCAGTAGAATAATGACAGCCAATACAGAGGTGAGGAAGTCTAACACTAATAAAAAATGCGTCACAATTCATTTAGATACTGTCAATAAAGTCAGTGAAAACTGTTAATTATAACAGTAATGCAATAGCAATGCAACAGAATAGGCAGGATTAGAGGAGAAAAGTCAGACTAAAGTACTACTCAGGTAGTCCCAGCCATATTGAGCAGTAGAGGATATGAGCAAGACAGTGGTGTATATGTGCATTAGGTTACAACTGTCAACGAGGGTGGGCTTAGGAAAAACTGGTGAAGTCTTGAGAATGTGGGTATAAAGGAAAAGGATTTGGGGCAGCTGAAGGAGTAGAAAGTGATGGGAACCTACGAAGAAGCGAGATAAATTAAGGAGGGAGAGAAGGTAATGAGTGCCACAGGAACTAGATGAAGAGTTATAACAGACAATGTAAGGAAAAAGAGTTTAACAGCAGGAGGGAACAGGGTGAGGTAAGAGGAGCTTGGTAGGTGTCAAGGGCAAGAGCAAAGTTCTAAGGTGTTCAGGTATGACAATTACTCTCTCTTGAATAAGTTGTGGGATTTAAAGACTTTAAAGTGATAAGGTAGAGAGTTCCATGTTTTGGGGGCAAAGTGGGTAAAGCTTGTTCTCCAATTTTAGCTGCACAACTGGAAATCTGAGGAGGGCTTGAGTGGAGGACCGGAGTCAGTGAGAATGTTCAATAGGGATGAACATTGAGGCCAGCGAGGCTGGTTGAGAAGACCTCAGAATACTGTCAACTAGGCAGTCAAGGACATTGATGCTAGGGATTGGCTGGTGCATAGGCAGAGTGAGGTAGGGTGTGTCAATGGATCCCAGTAACTGTTTAACATAAGGACATTGTGGGGGGAACTAATGGATGGCAGGTACTTTTTGGCATAGGAACATTGTGAGGGAGGGGGTGCCACTGGGTACCAGAAACTGATTCAATTGGGGCTACCCTGTTTTGAGTACAGCAGAGAGCATCTAAAAACATATAGTAAAGTGTTAACTTTGCCCATAAAAATTGTATTTTTTGCAATATAAAGCAGTTTTTGCTGTTTAATGACTTCTAAATGCAGCTAGTTTCAATCGCTACGCATCAGTACTATCACATTAGCAGCTGTTTGTGCTCTGACCAGAGTTTTTCCACATAGATTTTTATCCTGTCGTCTGGATGCTCCACATCAAGCCCTGCTTGGAGAAATCCAAACTCAAACAACACAAACTCTTATCCACTCTCAGTGTCCCCATGGCCTCCCCCCCCCCCACGGTGGGATCATTAGGAAGATTCCCTTGCTTTTCAAAGTACAATCTGGCATGGGAGTGGCAGAGAGAGTGCTGGTGCCAATGTTGTTATTTAGGCAGGCATCAGTTTGCCACCAGACTTTACTTTTGACCCCAGATTGTCTTTCTCACCCCCACTGCACCTCGCTAGCCCCCACTCAACCTCGTACATACACTACGCATCCCCAAGAAGTTCCATGGCCCCCCCACTGAGGACTGCTGTGGTGGCAGAATGTGGCACTATCACTTTCTATGCTGAGATGCACTACCAATGGTAGCATGTTTAGCCTTTCTGCCACTTGACGATCACAGTCCAGTGTCTGTTCCTAAACCGGCACAGCAGTGGGATGTGCAGCCACTGGGCCCTTGGGTGCTCCTGGATTATTACTTTTTATGGGTATACCGTGTTCAGGGTGACCGTGATTGAGCACTTACAAAAAGGGTGACTCGATCATGGAGCCTGTGTACAGGGCTACCTGGCAGGGTAGTGAGCTGGATACCGGGTGAGCGAGGTAAGGCTAAGGAAGTACACATACATGCTTGGGGGAGAAGAAGGGAGGGAAGGTATGTGGGAGGGGTGTGAGTGCAGCTGCCATTCTGGACCACTAGCATGGTGGAGTGGGTGGTCATTTGGAAGGTGCAGGGTTCAGGTCCAATGCAGTGAGTTGTTTTTTTTTGCCGGCGGGCGGCTTGTTATTTTAGGAAGTTTTTCACCCTCAGCATGCACCCCCCTGGAGTTGAGAATCCATTAGTAGGGGTGTGGGGGCAAAGCCCCCCACATTAAATAAAAACCCATAGGTCTTGGGTGCCCTCTTTATCCTCGCCACGGGTGTGCATCTCTGAAATTCATTTTTGGCGATGTACACTCACCAAAACAGCGATCGCTATTCCGCGATCACCATTATGACATGGAACCCTTTTTATGTATTAAATTGTTTAATAAAGAACATAAATTTAGTAATCTGTGCAGTTTATACCCTCCTTGCAGGTATCAGTTGCTCCATGCACAAATATAATCCAGTACAACAAAGGGAAACAGGGAGATAAACATAACATTACCTATGCAAGTACACAGTAAGCAAATAACCACATAATTACAAAATCACATAAAATACAACTAACAGAGCATCCAACAGAATTCTCACTTTAGTATGAATAGTGCCAGTGAATGTTGATATGCAGATCTCAGGTAGAAGAGTGTTCTACAGGGCAAGGGCCGCAACCCCCTAAAGCTTCTGTCCTGTGCACCTCATTTATGCCCCAGCTGTGTAAGGGGTCAGGAACTCAGAGAGATACTCAAGCACAGTTCATTTACATTTTTAAATGTCAGCAAAGGAACTTTTTAGTCAATCTACCACCTAACCATCAGCCAGTCTAGCATGTGTGTTGATGGTGTGATGTGGTCTGACTTCTGCAGTTAAGTCAAATGCCTCACTTCCACCTTCTGGACCCGCTGTTGGTGATAAATCTGACCACCAGATAAGCCCTTAAAGAATGTATTGCAGTAATACTTCTCAGCCTAGAGGACACAAAAGACTGCACTTCAGTTTGAAGAGCAGCAGGATCAAGCAAGGGCCGCAGCTTGGCAATATATTTTAGATAAGAGCAGCTGGCAGTGCCCCTCATCCTACATACTCCCTCTGTAAGTCCACCGGCTGCTCCCCCAATGTCCCATAAGAGTGAGCAACCAGGCGCTGACAGTAAGTGACATGCCGCGGGGGGGGGGGCTTACACTTGTGTATGAACATGTTTTTTGGTTTTTTTTTTATTTACTTTCCCCTAGGTCACCAAACTGCCCCAGGACCCACATTCACATTGCTTCTGCCCCAACCCTGTCACCCGACCTTCTTCCAGGGCTTTTTACGTTCCCAGCAGTCACCCATGGCATCCCCTCCTCATGACAGAGAACAGCAGGGGTGAACCAGATCACCACTATAAGCATCTGTTCTGCTTGAGTGTCAGGAAGCTGCCTGGGTTGGTGGGTGGAGGGTCTGCAGGCAGAGAGGAAGCCATGATACTGTTATGGTTAATGTTTTTTCACACTTTTCACCCCACCCACCTGACAGACACCAGCTGAGCAGTGCAGTGCAGAGCATCAACTTCCCCCCCAGCCAATCATCGACTCTCCTCCATCCTGAACTTGTTCTAGCCTTTACTGCCACCACTAGTCTTCAAGGTGGCAGTGGCACAGCAGAACGGACTCCACTCCCTACCCAGAGGAGGAGAGCATTCTGTGGGATGCTCAGTCCTCCCCTCTTTGGCTGCCCCTCTGACAAACTGGGCTCAGTAAGATCATCTTTTGTAACTGGACACTCTTACATGACTCCCTCCCCACCAGACATGTCAACAACTCAGCAAACTAAGTGCAGGCAGTCCACTTCATCTACCTTAGGGTGAAAGAAATGACAATCCTGACAATACTGCAGTGCAAGCTGGTCTCACTCTCAAGGGCCCCAAACTCAAAGACCCTGACCTGCAAGCAGGAGACACCGCACAACCCAGTTTGGCTCTAAAAAGGAAGGCTACCCCTTCTCTCCCGTCTAAGGTGATGAATCATGGATAATCCTGTTGTGACCATCTTAGCCATCACAGGGAAATCAGAGCCTACTATGTTTGTGTACTGGGACTTACTTCCCTATACTTCTATCTTTAAATATTTTAGTTGAACATATATTATAAACAGAATAACAGATGGCTCTTTATCTGTTACAGAGCAGTAACTCCATCAAGGGATTCTGATCACATCATAAACCTCAGAAGCTGCCGTGGTTATGAAGTCATCAAAATCTTGAGATGGGAGTTGCTGCTCGGTAACAGCTAAAAAGCTATCTGTTGTTTTTTGTAATGCATTGCACTTTATCTTTTTCAATAAATTTCACATCAAAACTCACTGCTTGGCTTTCACACTCTTACTCTTTCATCAACTCCCTACACTTCCTCTTTCAGCTTGCACAGTAACACTTTGTCTTTAAGTTCACACGTTCATTTTAGCTTGCACATCAACTCTCCACCCTCACTGCACCCACGCTGCTCTGACCGACAATCACAGTTTCAGTCAACATGCCACCTCCACTCTTACTATTAGTCCTCCCAGCTGTAGTTTCCCTACTGTCTACAACAGCTAAATAGCAGGAATAGTAGAACATCAAGGGATTTTTTTCCAGAGATTCAACCCCCAAAATCTATGCAGCCATTGTCACAATTTTAAAGCTGGTTTCAAACCACGACAGGAATGTGTGATAAGAAAAAAGCTTTAAATCGTAATAGTATCATTTTGATGTCAGATCAATACTATTATCACTTTTTGACATCAGAACAATGCTATTACGTGTTTTCAGAGGTGATGGGTTGCTGTAGGAAAACAAAAGGACTTATGTATTATATTGCCACATGCTTATGGTTGCCATATGCAGGTGTGCTTATATCTTTAATTTTAACCTTTCAGTTTTGATGCCAAAAGGTTTTATGGGTGCCAGCCTTAAACCTGTATTTTTCCTTCATTAGAATCTACTCACAGTATATAATTGTAGCCCCTCTCTGGCACCGTCCTGGAAAGGGCCACTACCCCTCCCTGGGTGGCCACTAGCGAGGTTAAGGGGCTTTGGTTCCCATACAGTTGATACAGGGGTCCTTTCCCAAAGATAAAATAAAAATGGTGGTGCCTCCACCCAGAGTACATAATAGTGGGCTAGATTATTTGCAGTACAACCCAGTGGGATGTTGTACCAACCCACCAAACAGTGGGGGAATTCAAGAATGCATGGGACAGACATAAGGCAATTCTGGTGGGGGATAGGAAGAAGCAGGCTGTTGATTAACTAGGATCTGCAGCTTATCCATTAGGTAGGGAAACAGGCAGACTGGGTGGGCCAAGCGGTCCTTATCTGCCATCAAAGTCTGTGTTTCTGTGTCTGTTTCTATCTTACCTCCTCAACTGTTACCCCAGACATGGACTTACCAGGTTTGAATCTCCCAACATTTTTATTTATTTATTTATTTAAAAGTTTTACCAGGAAGGCATACTGAGCAGATAACTGCATGATTCCAGATGTGTCCTGGGGGGAGGGGAACATGGAAGACAATACCATATGTACAGCAACAATAAATAGGAGACAACACATTTTACACATGAATACAGCAGATAATCATAAGATACAATCACATAGTGGTAGACTTCAGGTCTAATAGGCCCAGCTGGAAGCATCAGCTGACAGCACAGTCTTTTTTTTTTCAATTTTCATGTTTATTCCTCCTCTCTGCCCCTCAGCTCCGGTCTTCTCGGGAGACATCAAAGTCATCCTCTGCAGTCCGTCCTGCCGGACAATCCTCCACTCGCCATATAGCCTTGGTTTACCCGAGGAGAACAAGGTGGGCCCCTAACACCAGAGCAGTCAGTAGCGCGGTCGGTCGGGTGCCGGGCAGGTGGCCGCAGATCGAGGCCAAGCTCCGGTGATCCGTCTCTGCCGGAGCTGAAGGGTGTTTTTCCCTGTTTCTTGGGGAGTGGCTGGTGCCCTGACGTCAAGGCATATTACCGATGTCTGCCACTCCCCCGGTCCTTCTCTGCATCATCAGCACTTGTCGCATCTCCAACCTTTGCCAGAGGGCAACCGAGCACCGACTCGGGACCCCTGTCCCTCCCGGAAGAGGAGAACTGTCCTCCGGACGCTCAATCCTCTCCCTCCCCTGCCAACCCCCAGCAACCTGGGCTCACTCCTGAACTCAGGTTGCCGGCATGTGAGGTCTGGCGTCCAGCGCCTCAACCCTCAGCGCCACTGGGCCGGCCCGACAGCATGGTCTAGACATCCTACGAGGCAGGTATTAAACAGCTCAGGCCTAAAACAGGGGTTGGGGAGGATTAGGTGCATGCACAGGCGCAGCAGAAGTGGTCTTTGAGGAGAGAGTTGAGGCAGTGGGCGGAGGAGGTGTGGCAAATGGATGAGGGGAGTGAATTCCACAGTTTAGGCATATGGTGTGAGAAGGCCACCTGGCCTGCGTTGGTGGACATGTGTGGGACAGACAAGGAATGGATGTCATAATGTCTGAGGGCATGCTGGGGGGGGCAAGGATAGGGTGGAGTAGAGGTACTGAGGCAGGGACTGGGTCAAGAACTTAGCTGAGAGACTAGCGCAGTGGTACTGCCTACTGTCTTGAGGTGATGGTAGGCACAAGGATTGGTAATGATGGGTACTGAGAGGACAGTCAAGGGTAAAACAACAGAAGGAGTGGAAGAGGGTGTCCAGTCTGGTTAGCAAAGTTTTGGGAGCAGCACTGTAGACTACATCTCTGTAGTCAAATATCAGGAGAATCATTTTCTGTACTATTGCATGGTGAGCCGGCAGCGCGATACATCTATGATTATAGTACAGGGCACCCAGCTTGGGGCGAAGCTTTTTGTGGATAGCCTCAATATGTACAGAAAAGTCGAGGTGTTTGTCTAGCCAGACCCTGAGATATCTAAATGAGGTGCAGACCTCCAAGCTTGTCCCATCCAGTGTGTGGAAGGTGTGGTGGGAGGGGAGCAGAGAGAGTGATTGCCTTGTGCCAAATGCCATGGAGACAGTTTTCTTGGCATTCAGGAGGAGCTGGTTTGCATGAAACCAGAACTGGACATCACTGAAGTAGCGCTGAATTCTTTATGCCACATCAGAGATTGAGGGGCCGGAGTAAACAGGACTGTGTTGTCCGCATACATATGAATGGATGTCTGAGGGCAGGCAATGGGCAGGTCATTGAGGAAGATGGAGAACAGCAGTGGGCCAAGGACCAAGCCTTGGAGGACACCCACCAGTTAAGATGGGTAGGGAGGTAGAGATGGAATTACCAATCTTGACAGATTGAGTCCTACCTATGAGGTAGGAGTGGAACCAACTGGTGGCCTCACTAGAGAGCCCAGCTAGGGAGAGCTTGGAAAGGCGGACAGAGTGAGATACAGTGTTGAAAGCCTTCATGAGGTCGACAAAGATGGCCTTGATCCATACTGGTTAGGATGGTACCAGTGAGCCTTAGGAGGGAAGTAGTGGTAGAGTGGAACTTCCCAAAACCAGACTAAGGTGTGAAGAATTAGGTGGAGTCGAGGAAGGATGAGAGCTGGGAGAGGACCAAGTGTTCTTGGAGTTTTGCTAGGATGGGAGGAGGGTGATAAGGTGGTAATTTCCGATGGAGGAAGAGTTGTCACCTTTCGGAAGGGGGATGACTGTGGCATGCTTCCATTCAGTTGGGATATAAGCGAGGGAGTAGGAAAGGTTGAAAAGTGAGGCCAGGGGGAAGGCTATGGTGGGTGAAGCCAGAAAAAGCATTTTGGAGTCCAGTCTGGTGGGGCATTTGATCTTGTTAGGGTTGAGCACTAGCAGAGCATTGTAAACATCAGCGAGGGTAACATGGTGGAAGGAGAAAGTGGGGGGGGGCTTGTGCAGGGAGGGATGTGGCATGTATAGTAGGAGGGAGAGCAGACAGGAGTGATGATGCACAAATTGTGAAGAAGGAGTTAAACTCTGTAGCCACTGTGAGTGGTTCTGATAAACCACTTAAATTTCCCACTTCAGCCAATGACATGCTCACTAAAAGTAGGCTCTGGAGTCATTTCTTCTGCAAAACAGTAACATCACAATTTATTTACAAGGGAAGGGTTAGGATGGGGTAAGTGGAATGGAGTTTATGCAAGACACTTTCCTTTTCATTTTAAAGATTGGCATTTTCCAAAATCATATTTCCCTTTTGATTCAAACCCCACATTTCGATCAATGCAGCCACTGGGTCTATCTTGCTAGCTAACTGCTGCAGATGTACCCCAAACCCAGACCCACAGGTCCCAGTCCAGTTGAAACACCAAAGTCCTGTACCTGGGTACACAGATTTTAAGTTGCAGATACATGGGCCACCCAATACAATGACTGGGACCTGTCTGTACTAGGGTACAGGTTATTTCATAGGGATAGGGTGATTGGGAAAGGAGAGGGTGGCACTATATGTGAGGGAAGGACTAAAGTGTGTAAGGGAGGAATGGAAGGAGGGTAGCACAGAGTCACTTTGGATGCAATTCCAGGATTCCAAGAATAGGACTATCAGAATGGGAGTGGTGTACAGGCCACCCTCTCAGACAGAGGAGTTAGACAGAGAACTAGCAGTACAGATCAGAAGGACCTGTGTGAGGGGTGGTGTAGTGATTGTGGGGGATTTCAACATGCCAGGAGTGGACTGGAGTACCCCAACAACCAGCAATAGAAGGGAGCAGGTACTGGTGGATGCCTTTCATGACAGCTTCCTGATGCAAATGGTCAGTGAACCAACTAGGTTAGGGAATACCCTTGACCTTGTGCTGGCAAATGGGGAGTTTGTGAGGGAACTTAGGGTGGAAGAACCACTGTCAGGGAGTGACCACCACTCAGTATGACTCACATTGGATATGGGCAAGGAAGGAGTGGAATCTGGCACAGGGGTGTTGGACTTCAGGAGAGCCAACTTTGGGAGGATGGGGGAAGTGGTAAAAGGGTACCTGGCCAAAATTCAACCTAGCATGGACACTAACCAGAGGTGGGAGCTCATAAAGCTGGGGATAGCGGAGGCAACCAGAACCTGCAGCAAGGCCCAGAGCAAGAAGGCTAGGGCTATGAAACTGAGCTGGGTGAGCAAGGAGGTCATGAAAAAGGTAAGGAGGAAAAGAGCTGCCTTTAGGAGGTACAAGAAAACAGGGAGGAGGAGGACAGGGAGGAGTACCCGAAGTAATCTATGGAGGTGACACGGCAGTAAGGGGAGTCAAAGTGTCTACTAAGCCAGGCTGGCACAAGGCATTAAGAAGGGGTGAGAAGGACTTCTTTAGGTACTTCAGGGAGAAAAGGAACTGTAAGGACCACATAGTAAGGATTAGGAAGGAGGGGAGTTGGGTGGAAGCAGGGGGTGATCAGGAAGAAGCGCTAAACGATTACTTCTGCTCAGTATTTACTAAGGAAAAGAGGGGGGTGATACCCAAGGGGGGAAAAATGGCAGAAACAGGGTTGGAGGTGTTGACAGATGGGGAAATCATGGAGGGCAGAGTTCTGGAGGGTTTGAGGGCACTGAGGGTGGACAAGGCGCCAGGCCCAGATGGCATCCACCCCAGGGTACTGAAGGAGATGGCAGAGGTCCTTGTGGGACCTTTGACAGACCTATTTTAATGCCTCACTACACTTGGGGTGTGTACCTCAGGATTGGAGGATGGCTCATTTGGTGCCCCTCCACAAGACTGGCCCCAAGGATGAACTGAGTAACTACAGACCAGAGAGCCTCACATCCATTGTGGGTAAGCTGATGGAGACTATCCTGAAGGAGAGGCTAGTGGCCCTATTGGAGGCCAAAGGACTATAGGACAGCAGACAGCATGGCTTCATATGTGGCAGATCCTGCCAAACCAGCCTGGTGGAGTTCTATGACTGGGCAACTAGGCAATTGGACAGGAGCCATGCAGTGGATGTCCTGTATCTGGACTTCAGTAAGGCATTTGACTTGGTGCCACATGGGAGGCTGGGAAGTAAGTTAGAAGGCATGAGGCAGGTGCAAAGCTGGTGAGATGGGTAGGGAAACTAGCTTCAGGGAAGGCAACAGAGGGTGGTGGTGGGCGGGGCTTTCTCATCCCCAAGGGTAGTGACAAGCAGTGTTCCACAGGGCTCGATGTTGGGACCAGTGTTGTTTGGGATATTCATTGCAGACATATCATTGGACATCAAGAGCAAGATCAGTCTGTTTGCTGACAACACCAAGATGAGAGCAGCGGTGGCTGACCAAGGGGGATGGCAGGGGTTGCAGGATGATCTAGAAAAGCTGGAAACCTGGTCAGACACTTGACAACTGGGCTTTAATGCCAAAAAGTGCAAGGTGCTGCATTTTGGGGTGAAGAACCCAAGGAGGAGTTACCAGCTGGGGGGAGTGCAGCTAGCCAAGACAGAGAAGGAGAAGGATCTGGGGTTGCTCATTACAGGGTCAATGAACAACTCTGCACAATGTAGGAAGGCAACTGCAAAGGCCAGCAAAATGCTGGGTTGCATTGCAAGGGGTATCTCTTCGAGGAGGGGGGAGGCGATTCTGTCACTGTATAGGTGATTAGTTAGACTGCATCTGGAGTACTGCGTGCAGTACTGGTGCCCATATCTGAAGAGGGACATTAAGTTACTAGAGGGGGTGCAGCGCAGGGTGAGAAAGATAATCAAGAAACTGGGGGACTTGCCATCTGAGAGGTGGCTCGGGGAGCTGAACATGTACTCGCTAGAGGAGAGGAGGGACAGGGGGGACATGATTGAAACTTTTAAGTACATGAAAGGAATAAACAAGACAGGTACAGAGGGGCTGTTCAAAGTAAGGGAGGGGAGGGACACCCGGGGCCATGATATGAGGCTGGAGAGAGGAAGGTTCAGGAAGGAGATGAGGAGACACTTTTTTATAGAGAGGTTGGTAGCTGGGTGGAATGCATTACCGGCAGAAGTGGTATCCAGTAGAACAGTGGACTGCTTCAAAAGGGGCTGGGACAGGGCAAGGGGGAGGGTCAATGGAGGGGAAGGGTGGAAGGGAGGAAGGGGAAGCTGCAAAATAAGGGGTGCTAGCTGCACATTTGAGCAGACTTGATAGACCTCTAGGCCTTTATCTGTTGGCAAATTTTGTATGTTCGTATGCAGGCCTGAGGTGTAGCTGTTAAACGGCATTGGCGCGCTTAAAGAATTTAACTTTAAACTTTTTACAATCCTTTCTCTTGTTTAAACCTTGGCTCTATCTCCAGGCCTGGTGTGCATGTTTAAACTATTTACAGTCCCCAGGTGCAGAGCAATTCCTGCTGTTTACTCATGGTTCTGAAGAATCAGTCCTTGGATAGTACAGTTCACTGAAGTCCTGAGGATGGGTGGCAACATAAGCAGAACTGGACTCAATGCTTGAATCAGAAAAGGACACAGATGTGGCCGCTTGCTCTTTCCTTTCCTTGCTTGTGGATCTTGCGGGTTATCCCCTTTGGCCTATTATGGGCCAGGTCCCTCAGATCAGAGCACCCTAGCACTCGGGTACAAGACCTGTGATACCCTGCGGCGGCAGACCCCACTTGATGGGGTTAGCAAGTTCCCCACCTGGCCCTGGGTGTTAGCAGAAGCATTCAGCACATTCTCTGCTTCTTCTCTTTCTTCATCTTTCCTGCCACTGTGTGTAACCTAGGCAACCTGTTTCTTTTCCTGAATATCAAGCTCTGGGGAGCTGTTCAGAGTCTGAGAATCCAGTATTTACCGCAACAGTCTCTATTCCTCACTGTATCTCAAGAGCAGACAACAAGTACCCAGCCCTGAAAGGCACCTGTCCATCCTTCTGCTTTCACAGTCTCTCAACTTCAACACAACCACATTCTTGTTCTGGCTCACACATAATTCTTGTACTCTGTTTCAACAACTTTCAAAGTCTCTTTTCTCACTGTGCAAGTGCGTAGAAATCCTCCAGGTCACATTTATTCTCATTCATCAATATCCAATCTTTTCCCAGACTTAGACATGACCTTTTTTCCTTTTTCCAGGCTCAGGACACAACCTTTGTCTTTTTCCAGGTTCAGGACACAACCTTTCTTCCATCCCTTGCTATGGTGCATCTTTAAATCAATGCAGATTCCTGTAACATGCGACTTTTCCCTTTCCATTCGAGCTGCCTTTCACCACTGTGGTGCATCTTTAAACAATGCAGATTCCATCAACCTGCAGCTTTTCTCTTTCTCTTCAAAGCTGCTTCTTTACTAAACTTTTTCTTCCTTGCTTCTATTAATGGGGAGAAGGCACTACTTGCCCTTGGGGACAGATTGCTGGCAGCCCCCAGGCAGGCCCATTCCCAGCCTTGCAGCACTATTCTCCTCCAGGGGCAAGAAGCCCCTCCCTCTGGAGGGACTTTCCTCAGAATGACTCAAAACCCACAAGTTCTCTTAGTTTGGGAGCTTCTTGGCAGTTCTCCATTGACTGGAGCCACTATCCTTAAGCAAAAATGAATATGTTTGAGGTTCCCTCGATGCATCATAGGCTGTTCAAAAAGGTACCTAGATTTTCCCTGGTCATTTCCCCCAGCAGTCCTTTCACAAGCCCCATGATCCTCCTGGTAGGTCCTAGCCCCATCGTTGGTTGGTAGATGTCATGTGCTTGCACAAACATGGCTGCTGATGCAATCAGTGTCCACACAGAGTATACAGTGTCCCAGAATAAGTCACTAATGCAGCCAAACCTACTGCTTTTATTTAAATATTTCCCCACACATTTGTAACCAGCCCTGTGCCCTTCTAAGTGACGGCACCATTTGAAATATTAAATTAGCCTTTTTGCAGTCACTGCTGCCATTTTTGACCCCCCAGGCAGCACACTGAACCCCTTTGAAGTACATGAACGCCCCAAATTCCCCACTCTGCCACAGCATCAACAAACATTTTTCTCTATTTAATGTCCCACAGATATTTAATTGCTCCCTTGCACACCATTGCTTCATTTTCCATTTAATTCATTTCCCCAACCTGTCGCTATCGCTAAACACTTTTCCCTAGTATCGACAGGTTCAGCCTCATTACTATGTATGAGCCCCCTCATTAATATTCCCGAGGCGGCTCCCTGATCCCAGAAAACGGCTGGCGCCCACAAAAATGGCCTTCTCTCTCTTCCTGCTGTCTCCCCTGTCCAGTTAACGATCCTGGTCCCTTTTCCTTAAACCCTGGGACAGGGACCACCGGGGAGAGAGCCAGACCAGAAGCCGATACAGCCAAACAAATTTGTGCTCCTCGCACATGCACGGAGCTCACCTGCACTGCAGTGCCATTTCCAGAGCTTGCGGCTCAGCGAACCAGCACCTCCAGCCCCGCTCTCTCAATAAAATCATGCGGGGCTGGCAGGAGAGGATGAAAATACAGGGGCACAGCCAGGAAATCAGGACACAAAAAAAAAAGAATGGGGTTGGACCAAAACCATGGGGGAAACAGCAGCCTTTTCGGGGGCTCACAGGTAAGCCCCCGACAGGGGGTTACATAATTTTGTTAATAATTTATGTTCAGATGTAATGGTACCCATTTTTGTGGTTGTTTATGATTTGAACAGTAATGGATCAATTCCCACTCTCTCCCACTGATGACATTCCCTCCGAGTGCCTAGTGAATGGTGCTGGCACCAATTAATTTGCATAAAGGTACTGAAAGTGAGGTCACCAGTTAGAGTTCCTT
The DNA here is from genome assembly GCA_016271365.2 of Neoceratodus forsteri. Classification (NCBI taxonomy): domain Eukaryota; kingdom Metazoa; phylum Chordata; order Ceratodontiformes; family Ceratodontidae; genus Neoceratodus; species Neoceratodus forsteri. Next base: position 1,026,558,144 of record CM028131.1, on the reverse strand, counting down.
ATTTGCGTATTAAAGGGAAACATTTATGATCAAAGTCCATCATACTTTGAAAGTCCATGAAAAGATATATTAAATGAGGTATTGGGCTCCTCTGCAGCTGATAGTACAGAGATAGTGGTAATAAATTCTGCCCCATATTGATGCTACATTGCCACCATTTTTAGAACATTGTGATGTCACTAGCGATCAGTCTTTGCTTTATTACAGTGTGGTTAGCCACAACAAAGCACTGGGGCGCATGGCCTTTGGTGAGTGACACCAGTCCTTCTTTTCTGTTTTTTCACTCTGGCCTGTGATTTGATGATAATCAGTGTTTGTCATAATAAAGGATTTATCTACTTCAATATCACTGTAACCCCCTGCAAATGGGGGTTCCCAAAGTCTTCCAGGAGCTTGCCTGAATGCTTCAAGTCTGGGCGGTGTTCGGTGTCTGAGCTGTTTAAATGTGGTTCCAAGTGAGTGCAATTTGAGCCTCCACGTACTCTCTCTTCAACAGCTGTCTGCTTGCAGACTTAATTAGTTTGTATGGGGGGACTGTGTAATTAATGCTCGAATCCCATCCGAGCTGCTGCCAATTGGCTCAGTTTCTGCCATCGCTACATGTGCAGAGGGAGCCTTGTTGAAAGATATAACTGTTTGCCAGAAATCATTTAGAGTGACTGAGAAAATGTAGTTTGTCTAACCTGTCTTTATTTTAGCACGAACTGTTTCAGTGTAGCTCTTTCATTTTTGTCCTGAACTGCTGTGCTGGGCCAATTGGGTTAAGGGAGCCCTAAAATGGAGCCTGTGGACGAATCAGAACTTAGACTCTTAATTTTGAGCCAGTCACAAGGGGATTGTATGGGCAGTGACTCTGGGAAATGTAGTTTTGACCTTGGCACCTTTTTCCACCAACAGAGGGAGTCTTATTGTGAGTGACAGCTGAACCAACCAACAGAATGGTGTGGGGCTAAAGGAATGCCCTGCTCTGTGACTGGAAAGCTGAGACCAGTTGTGACAGTGAAGAGAGAAGGAGCTCTGTGCTTCTGCAGTGTATAGTTTCGCACGGGAAGCGCGTGTGAGGCCCTGAGGTTCGGCCTGCAGCCGTTGCAACTGCCAGTTCGGACTGAATCCGATTGTGAGGAGAAAGAAGAAAGTCTGAGAATGGAAACCAGGCTCACCCTGAAGAAGACTGGAGAAATTGCTGAATCGCGCTTGGTCTGTCAGGAACTGAAGCTACTGTGTGTGCTTCCGGGTATTTTGCAGTAATTGCGATCGGGATCGAGGAGCAGCCTGCCTGGTATAGTACTTTCCTTTTACATATGAATGTACACAGTGCTTGTGGGGGATCGCTATTTCCAATCCCACGTGCTGTGTGCTGAAGCTGGAAGCAAGTCCCAGCTTAGCTTGGACTAAATATGTTTGCTATCAACTGCAGTGGGGTCCAGTCACAAGGATCTTGTCTCCATACCCTGTTGTTCTGGCAATCCAGAAGAACAACTACCATCCGGTCCTCAGCTTGGGTATTGTGAATACAAATCAGGGTATTCCCCTGCAGTCTGTTTTCAATCACAAGTGTGTCATCTAATTCTTGTTGTTTCCCTGCTTCATGGACTGAGCCATCCGGCTCTGGATTACAATTGGGTGTTGTGCATATATTTTCTTCTATAGGGCCCCATCCATCTGCACCTGCCGGCCAACCCTGGGCAATGGACCTGGCTAGCCACCCCCCCACCTGGGTACCCAGAGTGTGACTTTTCAGACCCTGTATGTGTGCACAGTACTGTGATTTAATGCCACCAATTAACCTGATTTCCCCTTCCCGTGTTACTGCCCTCTAAATAAATCAGATTTGTTGTTGTTATACTATATACTGTCTGTGGTGTTGGTACTTATGGAAACAGTATTGTGTTTTGCTGTGTATGTTGTTTAACTGTGTTTTACAGGGGGTCTTCAGAGACATGCTGCAGAATCAGTCTCAAGGGTAAGTGGTATCTATATGAGTGAACAGTGTATATATGTGGGGTATTGGGGCTGTAACTCCAGGGTACCGTGTGAGCCACAAGAGGGAATAAAAGGGGGTCTCAGTGTCCCAGAGGGCTATGAGCAAGCTAGTCTAACCACTACAAACCCTGACCTCTGGGTGGAGGCACCCGCCATAGGACCTAGGCCCCTCAACCTGTCTGTAGTCAAACAGGCAGGGGTAGTAGCCCTTGGGATAGCACCACCTAGGGGTTACATCTTGGAGGCTCACCGCTGGGATTTTTTGTCATCTAGTGGCCACATTTACGAACCACTGTTAAAAAATAAATAAATGGGTACCCCGACAGAAGTGGCTGTGCACCGGTTGGTGGAGTGGTGTACTGGGGAGGAGATCGACCCCCAAAATGCTATGCTTATCCTGGACATCCCCCTGGGTATCAATACGGATACTACAGGGAGTACTTTCCAAGGTGGAAGGTTTACAAAACCCTGTGGTGGTGGGTTGACATGCTGATCTGCTCACCCATACTTTCATGGCCCTAGTAAAGGACCCCATAGATAGCTCCAAAGTGCCACAGACTATTACCCCAGAGGGAGCCCTCACTGCCTGGAGAGTGATAACTAAGGACAGTAAAGACCCTGGGGGAAATGAGCCCTTCCCACTATCTGAAATGTTTGAGGAGAAATTTGCTATGTTGTTGCTGGAGGAAAGGAAAACTGTGGGGGACTTAAAGAAGTTATTTCTGCCACCTGGGGGTGTTCCTCCATAAACACCCCCTCCCACTCCAGCACCCGTTATTGCCCCTCTTTCTGTGGCTGAACCAATGCAGGCTCCTATCACTGCACCTGCCATTAGTCATGACTCTTTCCGAAGGTTGAGGATCTTCTCTGGCACCCTCCCAACCCCCCAGGGGGAGGATGATTGGGACACTTGGATAGATTGTGTTTCCCCCCTGATACCTGAATGGCAGTGTAAGGAGGCTGAGAAATGAAAAAGAATCATAGAAAGTCTGAGGGGTTCTGCCTTAGAGGCCATTACATTTTTGAGGTCCACAAATCCTGATGCATCTGGCCAGAAGTACCTATCTGCACTTGGGAGCATTGAGTCAGGGGAGAGTTTGATGTGGAAATTTCAAGGTACAAAACAGTGGCCAGGGGAAAGTTTTTCTGCATATGTTACTTGTCTGGAAAGAGCTCTGCAGAAGCCTTACGGAAAAGGTGGGGTGGCTGCCAGTGACTTAAACTGTGTAAGGTTGAAGCACCTACTACAACATGCAAAGCATTCTAAATTGCAGCTCCTTCAATTAAGGCTCCCAGACAGAAGGGGTAACCCACCTGACTATTGTGACTTAATAAAAGAACCTCGGGAGGTTGAAGATGAGGAGGGGGATTTTAATTCTGGGGTGAGCGCAGCCCAAGAGATCACAGCATCAGAAGGTCCTTGTGAAGTGGGGACCAATGAGGGTGTGCCACCATGGGGTGAACTGCTGAGAGAGTTCAGGGAAATAAAAAACAGTCTCTTTATGAAGACCGCTCCTGCAAGTACAGGCCCCGACCCTCATCTGACTGCATCTACTATGGGGTTGGGGGTACCCACCCATGCATCTCCTGCTGACAACAGCTCAAAACTTGATGTCTTGACCATGGAAGAGAGGAAATTGATGAGATGTTTTCAAATGCTTATCACACCACAGAGATGGCACCAAGGTTTCCAGTTAGTAGTACCCCCGCCCTGGCTCCCAGTGTGATGCCTCGGCCAGCTCAAACTCCAGAAAGTATGTTTTGCTATAATTGTGGGAAGGATGGGCACATGAAGAGAGAATGCCGGTCCCCAAAAGACACAGACAAAGTTGCATATAGGCTACAAGGAGAGCTTCAGAGAACAAATCAGTGCTTAAGAGGTGCACAAAATGATCCCAGTGAGGGTCCCAAAAATGCTAACTCACGTCCCTTTGTGGCAAGGTCAGTTGCCCAGGCCCCCGCTACTGCCTCTCCAGACTGGTCCAGAATAGTGGGTGCCTCCATGGAGACCACTGTAAAGGTGAATGGAGTGTCTGCAAGAGCTGTATTAGACAGTGGCTCCCAAGTGACAATTATGTTCCAAGACTGGTATCAGAAGCATTTGTCTGATGTACCCTTACAACCGTTGGAAGGGCTGCATGTCTGGGGGTTAAGTGAGAAGGCCTACCCCTACTCTGGATATATCTAAATTTGGCTGTCTTTTCCCACCTCACGGCTGGAATGGCAGAGCAAATAGAGACCCTGGCCTTAGTGTGTCCCCCTACCGGACTGTATGATGGGGTTCCTCTACTAATTGGGACTAATGCACATATGTTTGGATGGCTGGCACAGTTGTATTATGAAAAACAGGGGTCCCGGACTGGTAGAGGTCTAAGAATTCCGGCCTTGATCAGGAAGGCCTAGGATGCCCAGAGAGATGCTGACAAAGTGGAACCAGAGGAACCAGTTGGAGTTGTCTGGAAAAAGGATCCCGAGTCTCTGATCCTGGCGCCAAATGCCCAGTGTACCTTACAGGGAGAGGTCCACATCAGAAAGGATGTCAAGAATAAAATATTAATGTTGGATGCAATAGGCGATGGAAAATTGCCGGAGGGACTGCTGGTCAAGCCTAGTATTTTGCCTGCTAGAGCCCATGCTTATGCCAGAAGGGTAATGGTTCAAGTTCATAATGTGTCTGACAGAGAGATTCGAGTAAATAGAGGTTGCACCCTGGCTAATGTGCATTGTGCAGACACTGCAGTGCTACCCAGTAGCAAGAGTTTGGGGAAGAATGACAGAGTAACGCCTGACTTGTTTGATTTCGGTGACTCCCCGTTGCCAGCTGAATGTAAAATGAGGATCAGTGAGAAGCTTGCCCAGAGAGACCAGGTGTTTTCTTTAAAGGAATGAGACATAGGATGCATGCAAGGACCTGAGCACCATATCCGGCTGCATGATGAAAGGCCATTTCATGAGAGGTCTCAACGCCTGCCACCTGCTGACATAGATGATGTGAGACGGCATCTGCAAGAGATGCTTGCTGCTGGTGTAATACAAGAATCCAGAAGCCCATATGCTTCACCTATTGTGGTAGTGAGGAAAAAGAATGGGACAATAAGAATGTGCGTGGATTATCACATCTTGAACCAGTGGACTATTCCTGATCAGTACACTATGCCCCGCATTCAGGATGCCTTAGACTGCCTGAATGGTAATAAGTGGTTCTCAGTGTTGGATCTCATGATGGGTACTGAATCCCGATGGCCCCAGAAGACCATGAAAGGACAGCCTTTATCTGTCCGCTTGGTTTCTATGAATTCATGAGGATGCCTCAAGGGATTTCAGGTGCTCCAGACAGTTTTCAATGAGTGATGGAGCGTGCAGTGGGGAACATGAACTTGTTAGAGTGCCTGGTATACCTAGATGATGTTATTGTGTTTGGCAGCCCACTGGAGGAACATGAGAGCAGATTGTTCAAGGTGTTGGACCGACTGGAAGACTTTAGCCTTAAACTATCCGTCGATAAATGTCACTTCTTCCAAACCTCTGTAAAGTATGTGGGACACATAGTATCCACCAAGGGAATAGAAACAGACCCGAGTAAAGTTGAGGCCTTGACCACCTGGCCACAGGCCCACAATCTAAAAGAACTGCAAAGATTCCTGGGATTCTGTGGTTACTATCGCCGGTTCATCAAGGACTATTCAAGACTGATTCATCCTTTACTTAATCTTACTCAAGGTTACCCTCCTACTAACAAAAAATATAAGAGGTTGGTTTCTTCTGAGCCTGAGAGAGTGTATTTCTGTCCTAATGAAGTATTTGGAGCCAGATGGACACCTGAGAGTGAAGCTGCTTTTCATGAGATTATATATCAACTTACCCACGCTCCTGTCCTTGCCTACATAGATCCAGCGAAGCCCTATGTCTTGCATACTGATGTTAACCTGCAAGGCTTGGGAGCTGTATTGTACCAAGAGCACGAGAACGGCCTGAGACCAGTGGCCTTTGCCAGTAGAAGCCTGACCCCATCCGAAAAGAACTATTCTGTACATAAGTTAGAGTTCCTAGCTTTGAAGTGGGCCATTGTTGACCAGTTCCACGAGTACTTGTATGGGGCTAAGATACTAGTAAAAACTGACAATAATCCTTTGACCTATGTGCAGACTTCAGCTAAGTTGGATGCCACTGGCCATAGGTGGCTTTCTGCATTATCTACATATGACTATGCTGTTGAATACAGAGCAGGCCTGAACCACGTAGATACTGATGCTCTCTCCTGGAGGCCTGTTTCCCGGAATGACTGGGTCAGACTGTCAGAACCTGATATTCGAGCACTCTGCCAGAAGTTTGACAGGGAGGAGCAAATGTCCACGGACGCAGTGGATTGTATGGTGGATTGTTTGGGACCCTCTGAGAATTGCATACCTGCTGCTTATTGCCACTTTTCTGCAATAGATATTGGTGCACTGCCTCAGCTGGACAATGACAGTATTCAGTGGGCTCAATCCAAGATTCCATGATCAAATCAGCTTTAGAAGCCCTCCACGCGGGGAAAGATGTGTCCAAATTACGCTCCACTGATTTGAGAACTGCATTATTATACAAGGAAGGTCCTAAGTTGAAACTGATCAATAGACTGTTCTACAGAGAAACAGTAGACAGAGGGGGACAAATAGACAAACAACAGCTAATGCTGCCCACTGCCTTTCGAGACTCAGTACTGAGGTCCTTACACAACCACATGGGGCACCTTGGTATAGACAGAACACTTGACTTGGTGAGATCCAGATTCTATTGGCCTAAGATGGGGGCTGATGTTGAGCAACACATTCGAACTTGTAGTCGCTGTTTATAGAGGAAAGCCCTGCCCCAGAGGGCTGCCCCACTTGTTAACATCACCACCAGTGCCCCCATTGAGCTGGTCTGTGTTGATTTCCTGAATTTGGAATCAGATCAAAGAAATATTAGTAATGTGCTGGTGGTCACTGACCATTTTTCGAGATATGCCCAAGTTCTCCCCACCAAGGACCAGAAGGCATCCACTATGGCAAAAGTACTTGTAGAAAACTTTTTTGTTCACTATGGGGCCCTCAACGAATCCATTCTGATCAAGGAGAGACTTTGAGAGTCGTCTGATCAAAGAGATGCTTTCTCTGTGGGGAGTGCAAAAGTCCAGAACCACCCCTTACCACCCCAAGGGGGACCCGCAGCCTGAACGTTTCAACCGCACTTTGCTAGATATGCTAGGCACCCTCCACCCTAAGGACACGCCTAGATGGAGCCAACAAATTAGCACCCTGGTACATGCCTACAACTGCACCAAAAGTGATGCCACTGGGTTCTCCCCCTACCGCCTGATGTTTGGAAGAGAAACTCGACTGCCGGTAGATGTGTGTTTTGGAGTTTCTCCTGATGGGGTTCGAGCTGACCAACCCTGGACAATGAACCTGGCTAGCTCCCCCCCCCCAACCTGGGTACCCAGAGTGTGACTTTTCAGACCCTGTATGTGTGCACAGTACTGTGATTTAATGCCACCAATTAACCTGATTTCTTTCTCCCTCCCGTGTTACTGCCCCCTAAATAAATCAGATTTGTTGTTGTTATACTATATACTGTCTGTGGTGTTGGTACTTATGGAAACAGTATTGTGTTTTGCTGTGTATGTTGTTTAACCTTATTTTACAGGGGGTCCTCAGAGATGTACTGCAGAATCAGTCTCGAGGGTAAGTGGTATCTATATGAGTGAACAGTGTGTATACGTGGGGTATTGGGGCTGTAACTCCGGGGTACTGTGTGAGCCACAAGAGGGAATAAAAGGGGGTCTCAGTGTCCCAGAGGGCTGTGAGCAAGCTAGTACAAACCCTGACCTCTGGGTGGAGGCACCCGCCATAGGACCTAGGCCCCTCAACCTGTCTGTAGTCAAACAGGCAGGGGTAGTAGCCCTTGGGATAGTGCCACCTAGGGGTTACATCACTGACTGTGAGCACACTTCTTAAACTATCTGATCTGCTGGTGTGCGGTGGGGTTTTTGTTTTGTTCAGCCAGCACAGGGTCTGCTGAGTCATGGTAGGTTGGCATGTCAATTAAATACTAACACTTCTGTTCGCCACCAACCTAGAACTGCAAAGTAATACCTGGACATCAGGAATATGGTTGCTAGGGGTGGGCAAAACAGGGAAGTTTTGGATCTTACTTTGGGTTTGTTAAATTACCACTGGTTTTGGCTTTGCAGTTATGGCTAGTATAAAATCACTATAACAGTAACACCCTTTCCTTCAGTTTTGACAGATTATAGAAAACTAAAATGAAATCTCACCTTTTTTGGCCGGACATGGGTGCTGTTAGAGTGAACCAGTTGGTTCATGACAAAAAGCTTCTCTCCTACAATGTGGCTAATCATCTTTTTAGTTGGCCCACTAGATATGTTTTCAAATATCTTCAGATATCCCACATGCTGATACAACATTTTGGTCTGGGGGAATGGAACAGTCCCTTTACCTCTGCTATATCTCCCTTTATTAATTCCATCCCCTCTTCTCACATTGTATCCTACCCTTATACATTTCTTTTAACAAAAGTTGCTACTTTGGAGGGTAAAAGGGTCTATTGGTGGGACAATATCCTATCTCCAACTTCCTCTCTCCAGAACTGGTCCAACATCTGGAAGCACTTATACAAATATATTAAGTGGGATAGATATAGATTGATGCAATTTTACATTAAGCATGATTTATTTTATACCCCGCTTAAACTTCATCAAATGGGAAGGGCAGCATCCGATCACTGTCCTAACTGCCACCAGGGTTCGGCTGACCTGCTTCATATGCTTTGGGCTTGTGACAAAATCTCTTCCTTTTGGCATAGTATTCAAACACGCCTTGACCTGCTTTTAGCACTATCAGATTACTTCCAATTAGAAATCTGTGTTTTAGGAGAATACGCTGGCTTACAAGGGCGTCAACAGAGGGCACACATGGCTCTAATATCAAGCTGTGCTAAGAAAGTCATCTTGAGACGTTGGCAGGAATCAAATACTCCTACATATATGGAATGGTATAAAGAGATTATGTTTGCCTTACAAGCAGAACTCATCATTGCTGGGGTTAATAATAGAGTGGAAAAGTACAAATTAAGATGAGAACCACTGTATACCCTTTTAGTGATTCAATAGTTTTTAGTTTTTTCTTTTCTTTATAGATATGTATAGGTAATATAGTATGGTATTTGCGTCATAACCACCTTAAGGTGTTTATATAGTGGCAGACTTGGGGGAGATGTTGGGGGGTGGGGAGCAGACAACGATAGTAAGTTTTTGAATTTATAATGATGTAATCTTTATGTATGTACCCTAACATCATACATGTGTATCCATTTCATTTTTGTGGAATGCCTGCGTGTACAATTTATTTGTTGTCTGTTCTGATGTTTGTTGTTGTTGTCGAAAAATGTTAAATTAATAAAGTTTATTAAATGTAAAAAAGAAAACTAAAATGATAAAATAATGATGAAAGAAACAGATTAGCAATTACACACCCCAAGCTAAGCAATGATTATAAGGTAGGGGCAACTCAGATGCTGGAGCAGTGCATCCCATTGGACCACTTAAATGCCAGACTACTAATCCCCCCCCCAATACACACGCATAAATCTGGATACAAGCCAGGGGCTAATGAAATGCCATAGCACTGCTCCTCTCACAAAAACACAATGCCTGCAAGCCTGGTGGCTACTCAAATGGGGTAGTACTATAGTATCTCTCAAAAGGGCTACAACCAGGGGCTGTTTAAATACTGAAGCACTAACCCCTTCCCCTGAAAAAAATGGTTATCAGCCAGGGGCTGATGAAATAATAGAACAGTATCCCTTTTCTCTCAAATAACAAAACAGTGGGTTCAAGCCAGTGGCTACTCAAATGCTCAAGTTTACACCAACAAATTGTTTTTCTAATCGACGTTTCCTAACTAAAAAATGCTTTGTTTTTTCCTGCTGTCTATTTCAAAAGACATAGCTCTTTGTAGGAAGGTTTTCCTGAGTGTTTCTTATTTATTCTGTTATTCTCCCAGTGATGTGAAAGTGACTGTTCAATGCAAACAGTCCAATCATGGCAGGTCAGCATGGTTGAACTCCCACATATTGCATGGATCGGACATGAGTCTGCATCTGCCTCCCTGTTTTTCCCCTTTTACCCTTTGCTCCACATTGATCAGATGTCAGGAAAAGCTTTTATTATTCATTTTTGTTTGTTTTACTGGCTAGCCGGATATGGATTGCTTATCTATCATTCCATCATCCTCTGCTGAGCTCCATGGAGCTTCCGATTACTGGGCCTACTGTGTTGTGCAGTATCAATAGCACAGAGTGGCTCTGCATCATAGTGTTACATACACTGTGCTCTGCAACACCAATTGTGTGACACAAGCAGCACAAGATTTGCTATGGTCGGGCACCTTTCTTGGACTGTGTGTTTCACTGTGCACTTGTTCAGTGGTGTGGCATCCATGTAATGGTGTGTTGCAGACTCGGATCAGGGGCCAAAAGGAATATGTAGTCTGATCACAAGACTGAGGAGAGGGAGCTGCCAACAGGCCTGGTAAGCAGCAAGCGCTAAAGTGCTAAAAGGACAAGCATAACTGTTTTCAAAAACAAAACAAGGCACAAATCTGAGCAGAATAGCCAGCAAAGTGGTGTGGATGGCTGAGGCACTCATTGCCTTACCTCCTGGCACACCAGCGACCTGGGTTCCAGAATGGATGGAGGTCACTTGGAGGCTGGCAAAGGGAGTGAGGATTGAACATCTGGAGGACAGCTCTTCTCCCTCGGGGGGGGGCTTACATGACCCTCTGTGGAGTGCATCTGCTGGTATCTGGTTGGCTGTGCAGGTCTGGGAACAGTATGTTGATGAACCAACCCAGGTGGGAGGTGGAGCTCGTCACTATGACATTGCATGGAGAAGGTCCGGGGGGAAAACACCCTCTGGCCACAGGATGATGTCTGATCCCTCATAGGCTCTGCACCAGTGACCAGGCTCCCACCACATTTCAGATTACCAAGATGTTGTTGAGAAGATAAGTCCTGGGGAAGCCGGGTGATAGAGTTGGGGGAACCAGGGAGTAGGGGACATGCCAGGGGTGACCGGAGGATAAATATCTCTATAGAATGAAAATCTGAGTCGAACCTCCAGAGATCAACTCAGGTTTTAGTGAACCCAAAACTCCAGACCAGGGGTTTTATACACACACACACACACACACACACACGGAATGCGTAGACTCTGGATTTTTTTTTTTTCTTTTTATTTATTTAAGAATTTGAAACAACCTTTGAGTCAAGGACTCCTTTGCAAAAGCTCCACATCAGATATACATACATTTTTATACAGTAAGAAATATACAGCAAATACATCAGAATACATACATTGTAGGTTTAGAGAACAAGATACACAAAAGAATATACAAACAGCAATTTACAATTTAAAGGTTCAGGTTGGTAATTGACAAACCCAAGTCAGTTAAGATGAAGCAAGTACGTACAATAACAGTGTGCGATGAATAGCATGGTCCAGAGTACTCAGAACTGACTAACCAATGTTTTTCATTATGTGGAGCCATTCTAGGAAAAATACTCAGGGTGTCATAAAAAATATAACAAAAAGAACTGTCTATTCCTTCCCCGGGTGGCCAAGGCTAGCCTGTGGTAATTCCCACTCTATTCGGTCAACTCCTGACCTCAGCCCTACTCCCTCATCCTGCCAATCTATGATTTGAAAAAAGATGCAATCTCCTGGCCCTTTATTAGGAGCTGACAATGTAACTTAAATCATCACCCAGCCTCACCCCCAAACCCCATATCTTGATTATAAGTTGTGTGACCTGACCTTCAATTCACTATTTGGGGTCAGTAGCATAATGCTCAGTTAGCCCAATAGCTCATCCCCTCTAGCAGCATGCCATTTCCATTCTACATTGCTCAGGTCTCTTTCCTGCTTTTTGGTCATGAATACTACTCCACCCATTTTGTACTCTGCCCCTGGGTTTCTGTGGCTCAAGTGCATTATTTTGCACTTTTTCACATGGAAATCCAACTGCCATACCTTTGACCACTTATGTAGTTTTCTCAGGTCTATGCTCATCCCCCGGAGTGTTCACCCTATTGTAGATTTTGGTGTCATCGACAAAGAGGCAGACCTCCCTTCCAGCTCCTCTGCAATGTCACTTATAAAGTCATTAAAGAGGACCAGTTTCACCACTGATCCCTGCGGCACCCCTCTGGCCACCCTCCCTTCCTTGGAATGAACTCCATTTACCACCACCCTCTGTTACCTATCACCTAGCCAATTTCTTATCCAGTTTACCCCGCTTTGGACCCACTCCTAAGCTACCCAGCTTGCTTACTAGTCTTCAATGTGGAACAGTGTTGAATGCCTTACTTGAACTCTAAGTAGGCCATGTCAAGTACTCTACCCAGCTTGGATCCTTGGTCACCCATTCAAAGAAATCTATCAGATTTGTTTGACATGACCTCACCCTTGAGAAACCATGCTGTCTTGGGTCTTGTAACCCACTGGATTCAATATATTCCACAATCCTTTCATTCAGCAGTGATTCCATTAACTTTCCCACCACCAATGTCAAGCTGACTGGCCTATAATTGCCAGTCTCCTCCCTGCTACCAATTTTGTGTACTGGGACTACATCCATCCTCCTCCTCCAGTCCTCAGAACCACTCCTGTTTACAGTGAACTGTTAAACAAAACTGTCAGAAGTGCAGCCAGTATTTCCCTGAGCTTCCTCAATATCCTTGGATGCACTCCATCTGGCCCCCATTGCTTTGTCCACCCTCAGATTACCTAGTCTCTTCAGGACTCTCTCCTTCAAAAAAGAACTAGTGTCCACCTCCCTCCAAAGCTTTTATTACATTTTTGTGGCCCCTCCCCTTCTCCTTTTTCTGTGAACACTGAACAAAAGTATTTGTTCAGAATAGCTGCCTTTTCCTGGCCCTATCTGTATAGTTCATCCCTTCCCTTCCCTTTTTAACCTTACAATCCCACCCCTTGTATTCCTCTTTTCACTTACTTATCTAAAAATGTCTTGACCCCTTTCATTATCTCCTGGGGTATTCTCTCTTCAGTTTGTGCCTTTGCATTCCTTACTGCTTTCCCTGCTTTCCTCTGTTTCCCCCAATACACCTCCCTATCCTCTTCCCTCTATGTCTCCTTATACCTTCTGAGTGCTACCCTTTTAGCTTTTACCTTTTTAGCCATCTCTTTCGAGAACCAAAGCGGCCTCTTTTTCCTCTTGCTTTTGATCACTTATTTGACGCAGAGGTTTGTTGCCTTTACTAAGCTTCCTTTTATCTTTGCCCATAGTTCCTCTATGCCACACAGATCACCTATCCCTGCTAGGTCATCCCTAAGGCATTCACCCATTTTTTTTAAATCTGCCCTCCTGAAGTCTAAGACCCTCACCATTGTGTGGTCCAATTCCACAGCTATCCTTATATTGAACTACATTGTACGGTGATTACTGGTCCCAAATGGCCTCCCACCTTGACATCTGCAACACTGCCCCTGTTATTGAGTACCAGGTCCAGTACTGAACCATCCCAAGTGGGTTCACTGACTAGTTGACTGAGGAATGCCCCCTGCAGGGAGTCCAGAATGTCCATGCTTCTAGCTGAAGCCACTGCTGGAAGACTCCAATTCATATCTGGCAGTTTGAAGTCTCCCACCAGCAGCACCTCCCTTTTTTCTACCATCCTGCCAATGGCTCCTACCAGTCCCTTATCTAATGCCTCCATCTGTGCTGGAGGTCCGTAGATTACTCTAGTGTGAATAGTGGTTCCATTCCCCATCTCAAGGGAGACCCACAGTATCTCTGCCTCCCTCTGTATTCCCTTTATAATAACTGGTTAGTGATGATCATCAACTGTGGGCAGAGGCTGTCAAACTCCGTTATACATGGGTGATTATACAAAGCCATGTATAACAGAGTTTGATTATATGCATATGTGTATAATAACCCATGTATAATGGAGTTTGATTAAGCATCTTTTGCAAAAATTCTAAAATCACTCCTATGCTAGCGCCACTGACTCCTTGCATTAACTTGATTGTGCTAATCTCACTGAAACTGCTGAATGGGACTTTAACTTACATGCAGCTGAAGAAAGACATTTCTCACAGAAATGAAAACAGCCAGTGGCCTACTAGTATCTGTTTACCCACCTAAAAATGGCACAATCATCACCATTTCAGTAACTCAGTGACCTAGAAAACCAAAAATTCATAAGCAGCAAGAAAAGAGAAACACTCTATAGAAAAACCAAGACTGATGTTAGGCTGTTCAACAAGCACCTATCAGACAAAAAAATGAAAGGAACCAGTTCCTACTAAAAATAAAGCATGGGGAAGTGTGTGTCAGCTCAGATTTTATGCACACCCTTGGTGTGTGATGCTTTGATAAACCCCTCAAGCTTCTCTCTCGGGGTTTATGAGGCATTGCAAACCTTGGGTGTGCATAAAATCCTCATGATACACACTTCCCCATGCATTATTCTATATATCTCTTTGGCTTTTATGCTTTCCCTCACATAGTGCACCACACCTCTGCCTTTCCTTCTCACCCTGTCCTTTCTGAACTGAGTATAGCCCAGTATGGCAATGTTCCAGTCAAGGTTTTCAGTGCAGCATGATTGAGTAATGGCCGCAATATCCAGGACAGCCTCTGCCATGATGGCCGGTAGGTCCGAATCTTATTTCCCCTAGACTTCTAGCATTTGTGCACATGGCCTACCAGAGTTTCGCTCCACTCTGCTTGTTGCCCCCCCCTTTTTTCTCTACTGCCTTCCCTCCTACCCATCTGTCTTTTTAATGATCCTGTTCCTTTCTCCCATTATCTCTACCACTCTGCTCTCTTTATTAATTTGCCCCCTCGGGGGTTCCTCTCCCCTCGGGTACTAATTGCCCTCTACTTTAGCCTGTGGGGGGGAGGCAGTTTCTGACTCCCCGATTCCTTCTACTATGCAACTTGGCTAGTCTAAATGTTCATTGAAGTAACATTTAAACTCTCCACTAAGGACTGTGGTTTCCCTCCTGGATGGATTCAGGACATGCCCCAGTGTAGCTGAACCCTTCCTGTCTGCACCATTCCTTCAGCCATGAGTTGAAGCTCCTGGTGCAGTTCCCTCTCCTGTCTCCTGTCTCCTGTCATAGAGAGGCAGCAACTCAGTGACAGCGATTGAGCAAGATACCTGTCTAAGATCCTTCCCCAACTCCCTAAACTCCCCCTGAACTATCCCAGCACTGTCCCTAGCTAGATCATTAGTTGCCAGGTGGACAATGACATCCTGCTCTACCTCCTGTCCTGGTGCCCTAGCAATCCACAGGATTCGATTCCCATCCTTCCGGGCCATAGCACCAGGCAGGCACTTAACCTGCCTCTGCACCCCGTTCCTATTTCCATATCTATACCCCTCACAAATGAGTCCCCCACCAGAAGTTGCTTCCTCTTCCTCTGGGATCCTCTACCAACCTCCTTGGGGTATCCATTACAGAGGGCCCCACATTCCCCTTGGTCATTGCTGCAGGTGCTTCCTCTTGGCAGTCCCATCCTGCCAGAGTGGCGTAGGAATTTTGTAGTGGTACCGGTTGAGGAATGTGCCTCTGTCACACCACCCTCCACCCTTCCAGAATCCACCATAGTCCAGCCATTCCTCCTCCTCCCTGGCATCCTCTGAGGTAATAGTAGCAGACTTGGTGGCCTCTGGGTGGGTGAAGAAGTCCCCCAAATCCTAGCCAACTCAGCCTGCAGTCTAGCAACCTTCTATCTCAACCAAGAGAGGTGTGTGCAGATGGGGCAGCACCACAGTCTTCAGAAAGTCTTTCTGAAAACTGCTGTCCCATAGCCACTTCACTGTACCACTCTCAACATTCTCAACCTCTATTCTCCCTGTGTTTCCTGGAGATTCTTTCATACTCTTAGCCCTGATAGGGTTTTTTCTAGTTTCCCCTTTTTTGTTTATTTCTATTTTACCTTGCACTGTACAATTTTACTGATTCTGCCATCCGTATTGGCCAGAAATCCCCTCTTGCTCCCCTCTCACCGTCCAAACCTGACACCGCTGCCTACGCTCCTCCATATCCCCTCCCTGAAAATCCCCAGGGTTTCCAGGAACATGGGCGCTATAGCCCTGTCTGTAGCAGCCCCCACACTATGGAAGAAGCTGTCCACTGAACTGCGCACCATAAACACTCACTGCCAGTTCAATACTTGCCTCAAAGATTGGCTCCTGTTGGCATCCACCTGCCACTGCTTTAAGGACTACCCCCCCATAGGTTCCAGGGGTAGGGCCAAATAGTTTCTCTTATTTACTGAAACTGTACCACCATGAGCCTTACTTTGCTTTGTTATTTATTGTCCATCAACTACTGCCACCGTGTACTGCCAAATGTAACAACTGTAACCTTTCACTATGTATTATCTGCCCTTGTTATGTTCTTGTTTTTCTGATGTTTCTACTCTGTGACACCTTACGTGGCCCAGGTCGTGCCTGAAACTGGTCCCTGGGATCAGTGCACATACCTGGTTAACAAAGTCACAAATAAATGAATAAAATTTGTGCTCCCCATGCCTTGTTTAAATCTTTATATACTATTTCCCTAGATGGGGTGTTGGTCCTAGTCCCAGTTTTGGCCTACCTTTGACCTTCCACCCTTCCCAGCAGTATATTACACAGAAGTGAACAGGCACCTTGCCCTAGTTGACTGATCCCCCTCCTCTCTGCTTCCTTCTGCTGATGCATGCCGACACCTACGATGCCAGTCACCTGTTCCACTCCTTTGCTGTTCCACTCACTTGCTGGACCTGAATATGTTGGACACGTTGGCAGTGGCTGCTTTTATGCAGAACCTGCTCCCTTCTTGGTGGTATGCTATTAGCTGTGGAAGGTCAATTATCAAGTAGCTGAGGCCCCAGGCCAGAAAACTGGCACCTCTTCCCCAAACGACAGGGCTAGATACAGGTCTTATAATATGGCCCCTAAATGTGAGCTACTCTGGCTGCTCTCAAATTTACCCTTCACTCAATAAGAAATACACTAGTTCAACTAGGTTTCATCACAACTTACCCCACTTGTGTTGCCTCCAAAAAATCAAGCATTTTTTTCTCCTTCCTGTTGCAAATACAGGCTTATTCTTCTACAGGCAGCACCTGCAGGAAAACTGGTCTTTTTTAGCAAGCCAAAAACCAACCTGGTATCACAAATCTGACTCATCCTTCCTCCAATTAACGAGTAGAGGAGGCCTCAGACCAAACAATTAGCACATCTCACCAAAACTACAGGGCTAGACACAGGTCTTATGATGGACATATGATAGATAAAATATTTATTTTTCAACAGGATAAAATGATTAGGACTTATCACAGCCCTGTTTACAAAGTTGTCCTGTGAAATTACAAAGGGGGTGTACAGTTTAGTCAAAAATGATATAGTTCCACATATACACATAGTATGCTCAATGGGCAATAAATATAGGCTTTTTACAGAAGGAATGAGACTTAGTTAAGTTACAGATTATTACACAAATGCACATTATCACATTCAATACATCCCTAAATGTGTGGTGCTCTGGCTGCTCTTATGTTTACCCTTCACTCAATAAAAAATACACTTGTTCAATGATGTTTTACCACAACTTACCCCACCTATGTTGTCTCCCCAAAAAACAAGCTTTTTTTGTCCTTCCTGTTCCAAATACATTTTGCTTAAACTCACAAGGATGATCGTGGTGGTGGGGGAGGGGGCAATATCGTCACTGATGCTACTCAAACTGATTGGTCAGTTTCACCTACCATCATGAATGATGTTTATCACTCCATCACCCCCTCCTGGTTGCATGCTCTTTGTCCTCATTCATATACTGCACATAGGAGAAATAGTGTGGAGGGGGCAGGAGTATTGTGTGACTGGCCACCCAAATCATGGATGGAGGTCACAAAGGGGGCCACATCATTTATAATCAAGATATGGGGATTGGAGGGGACAGGTTAGGAAGGGACATGTGATTTAGGTGATGATGTCAGCTCTTGGCAAAGTGCCACGAGTTTGTGATTTTGTTTCCATGCATGCTTGGGAGGATAGGGGCATGGGATGAAGGGTAGGAGATGGCTAGGTTGGTAAGGGGCAGAGGACTAGCCCAGGGAGGGAACACCTGTTTTTAACATTTTTTTTTATTTTTTCATGGATGCTGGATAGCCAAGTATGTGGGTGCTGAGTACGAATACTTGGCCGAGTATTCAAGAAAGGTATTCACACACCCCCTAGCATATGAGACAGTTGAGATAGTTGAGAGAGTACAATGTAGGGCCCCCAAAATTATTAGGGCTATGCTAGACAAAATGGTGAAACAGGCCCTTGAAAGAGTCAATGGTGTCAGAGGATGAATATGAGTAGCTTGACAGTAAACCAGGGTTCATACTGAGGACGGTGGATGCCAGCATCTTGGGGCAGGGTAAATTACATGCCCTGAGTTTGGTCTGTTGAAACCTGTGTCTCTGGCTAAAAACTTGAAAATTGGAGATCGTAGGTCCCTTTTGAGGCATAGAAACTTGAGCCCACAAACAGCGATATCGAAAGTGAAGTCTTCTGTTTGCAATCATTGTAAATGGAGCCTCTTGCCAAGGGGTGTATAAACTGGAGCCACCACCAACAGAACCTGTGGACCAGTGGTCCTCTGGAGGTAGGGCAATCCAACCCACTGAGCAGAGAAGGTCTAAAAGGAGTAGTGAAATAAAAATCCCTATAGTGAATACCCTGACTGCTTTCTGGATCTGTTAATGTGTTTTATTTTTTTTCATATTGTGTTCTTTTTATCCCCCCAGATGGCAATCCCTCAGTTCGGATCCCCCAGCCCCGTTGCCCCGACATCCACTGGGACTTACCTGCCAACCTTGGTGAGACCACCTAGTCAGGTGCAAAGCCTAAAGATGTCGAGCACCATACTGCCATTGGTGGATGTGTTTTGTCCCCTCTTTAATCTTTCCCTAGTATGGAGAAAGAAGTGATGTGCAATGATGCAATGGTTGAGATGCACACTCTCCTATATGCAGCATGACGGGGCGTCTGCCCCACCTCTGCTCTCCCCTCAGTTTGGTCCTAGTGTGCTGACTCCCAGCTGCCACAGAGGCCAGGCTGACATTGGTTGCTGGTCCCATCCCACCCCAGAGGAGGAGAGCAGTCATTGGGATGCTCAGTCCTCCTACCCCCGGCTGGCCCTACAACTCCCAATCTCGCTAAGGAACTCGGGTCATTGGCGTTGCGAATGGTAGTGCTACTGCTGCAGTGGCAGTCTGGCCCTGAAAATATGGTTTTAAGTATTGGTATGCAAACATCATAATAACCCAACAAATATTTATTGACTACAGTGGTATCTGGGTATTTGATTTAATATTATAAAAAGTGCATCAGAAAAACTGCAATCTGATTTGCTGTCAGCATCCCAGGACCCTTACATTAATTTCTGTTACAGTGTCATGAATCACCATGCTGCCTGAATTCTTCCTGTCAGCATTCCATCCTCTAGCACTGCTGAATGACTGGAATAATGCATTCCTAAACAGTTGGTGACTGAATTATTTTATTACAAATCTCCCTCACAATCAGGAAAACATTAAAAAAGTACACTTGTTACACTTTTCTAATATTTTTTTTAATATTAGCAATAAAGTACTCCCATGAGTTAGATTAACAGTCAATCACCCCCTAAGGCCAATATAGCACTCGGCTGTGCCTTGTGCCACATTATGCCCCATGCGGTAATTAACAAACTGTTAATCTAACGCTAGTCATGCCTCATTGCTTAATTAAAGCTGTGTTTTGAAAACATACTACAAAACACCATTTAAACATTGGGATGCCTCCGCTATCATTTAAAAAAGCAACAACTAATTTTCTCATTGTTGGGTCTGGAGGACCACTTAGAATTTAACTGCCACAAGCTTAGGGCCATAAACAAATGAGTCACTTTCTCTTACCTCTAAAAATTTTGTTTATTTATTTCAAAATGTTTCACCAGGAAAAGACATGCTGAGCTGTAAATCAGGTTGTTTCCAGATGCGTCCTGGTGGGAGTGGTATCAGTAGATATATATACAGTATATACAGACTTAAACAGAGAATTATACAAAGAAATGATATATCATATCGTAAATACAATGTAAAATAAGCAGAGCAAGCAACAGCTATATTGCAGTATTCAGACTTAGGTGCAGTATATAAAAATAAAATGATGTTGCCATCCCCATGGTCTGAGTGGATCTCTGATAACCCTGTCAATGACCTGCCAAATGGAGGGGGCAAGTTCTAACCCTGGCATCCATTCAGCTACCGAATAACCTCATCAATTTGCTATGGGGGTTAGGTAATCCCACCTTTGGTGGCCATCACGGTACCCCCTCCCCCGTACTGTAGAGGACCTGTAAGAGATGTAGCAGTGCAGATCGAATTAGTCCTATGTGCTTCACTGCTTGGCCTTCAACTGATTGAGAACTCAGTGACTCCATAGTTCTCAGTGGGACAGGTGACCAAGCAGTGTATGGAATAGTTCTTTTTTGCACTGCAACATTGCAAACCACTTCTCTGCTCTAGAATGGACAGGGGATGATACAAAGCCAGTAAGAATAAAATGTGGATTTGAGTACAAGATTGCTACAGCTGGGGAAAGCCTTTTCCATATGTACAATTAGCCCCTCCAGTGGTCTAAAAATGACAAAATTAGTTATTTGAAAAACTACTGAGGCTGAAACTAACCCCCAGGTGTCCCATAACACCACAGGCTCCTATATCCAATATTTAGAGCAAAGGGGTACCATTATTTTTCCTTAGTCAAGTTAATTAATTGCTCGAGATACTGCTGATATTGCTGTTCTTTTTTAATAGAAAATGTGAGGTTAAAAAAATTAGCATGGCTCCTCTTGAAATGACTAAAAATGCCAGCAGCCTCTGCACTTCTGAATTATAGCTGTTGTTGGAGTTGTGACACTCACTACCAAATAAAGTATGATCTTGGCCTGAAAGAAAAAGAACATAGGAAACCTATCAATTAACTATGGAGACTATGATGTATCAGCAGCCTATGATAGAATTGGCAAAAGCCTGTGGGCTTGCAAGCGAGGGAATCTTTTAACCATTATTTTAATGGTACAGATATGACATCAGTCTGGCATACTGCTTCACCTAGTGTGGTGACAGCGCCCTGCTACGTAGGAAGAAAATCATTCATGAGACAGCAGTAACCACAACTTGCTTAGTCAGTGGAACGAGTTGTGACAAATTTGCAGCCATCATAGGAAATTGTTTTGACTTTATGCAATGGGCATCATTTGTAAGATTTCTGTTGGTGAAATACCAGAGAGCAATGGAGTTGCTATTTCCACACATGTGGGATAAAAAAGTGAGGCATCAACATTCTGATGAAGTTAGGGTTAAATAGCCCATGACGCAGAATGTAAAAAAGTAACAAATTCTTAAAACAGAAAAATGTAAAGAGAAACAAACGCGTGTCTGTCATAGTATATACTAACAGTAACAGGGGGAGTACTCCCATTTAGAGACTGCACACATATTCAGCAATATCTTTAAATGACAAACTTTAGGCTAAGTAATACTCAAACCACATTTAATAACAGATGGCCATACCATACCAGACCAGAAGCACAGCGGTAGCACTATTGCTTGCAATGCCGGCGACACACATTTAAGAATGAGTGCAGATCATCAGGGGTTAGCTGTGGGAGGAGGGATTGAGCATCCCAGTGACTGCTCTACTTCCTTTGGGGGGGAGCACAAGCCTCCTGCCACTACAGAAGGACAGACAGGAGCACATGCAAGGGGAGGGGCCGCCACTGGATGTTTAGCACATATGCGTGCCATAACATACGTATGTGGTTGTGCCATTGCATGTGGTGCCCCATGGGGAATAAAATGGAAGAAAGTCAGGTTGCTTCATACCAGCATCCCCCAGGCTCTCATATGACCAACATGGCTGACCATTCAGCTTAGATGATCCAGGGTAAGAGGTGGATAACCAGTAAGTCTGTGAGAAGGTCAGTGATGGGGATGGTGGGGGGTAATGTCAGGCAGACTCAGAAAAAGCTTATGCAGTGTGCACACCCCTTGTGCCACTTCCAACTGGACTATGGGTTCTGATATGTCCTCTCAGACCTGATGTTTGTCTGACTTTCTAGAAGAGGCTGGCATGTCTTCAGATGCAGTTAAATATTTTTATTGAAGGGAGGGGCATGCAAGTGTCACACCAAATCACAAATAAACTGTGCCACTGGTAAAACTGTGATACTATAGAAGGCTATACTGTAATGCAGTGCTGTAGAATTTAAGTATTACTCTACTCTAAAGCAAGTCTATGGATGGTAAGTATCTGCTTTACTCTAAAGTGATGCTGTAGACTCTAAAGAAATGCTATGCTCTAAAACATTTTCAAGAATCCTAAAACTCTAATGACCCTGACCAGGGGTAACTCAGAATAGTAGTCCGGTTAGCCTCTTGTGAAGCTGAAAGTATAATGACTTGCAGGTGGACTCAGCAAACAATGAAGTTCACACAAGAAGGACATTTCCAGGGAAAGTGCACCAGAAGGAGTTGAACAAATGTGCCTCCAGGGAGCCCAGGGACTGGATTTTCAAAGCCCCTGAAATTCCTGCAGCTGCAGGAAACAACTGGTGCTACTGGGTCACCACTTGCAGAGCTGCAGTTTTTCCTGCAGCCATAATAGTTTCAAAGGTGGGGCCTGTTTATGACCATCTCCATGATTTATGGCAGCTTGCAGCTATTTTCCTCAGTGCAATTGCAGGAAAATGTTACACCTGGTGGTGCCGGGTGACATCCCCCGCAGCTGTGCTGGCTGAAAATACAACTCTTTGCAGGTGCAGAGATTTCGGCCTGCAGCAGTAGCTGCAGAATGAGACTTAGTCCAAGAAGGTTTTTGAAAATCTAACCTCAGAAGAACTTTACTCTGAACAGTGGGGATCACCAGAGGGTACACCTCATCCCCTGATTCAGAGACTTAGCTCCCTGGGAGAGGTTGTGTCAGACCACCAGGCCAAAGGCACTTGAAGGATTTTATATTTGTGAATGGGTTATGGCAGACTGCTAATCAAGACAGAACAAATAAATTCCTTCACAAAACCATCTGAGTGTCAGTGAGATCATGACAGACCACTAAACAGGGTCATATTGAATACTCAAAATTTGTAATTTGGGGATCTTAAGCTTTTGTTGCCTCCAGATCTAGCTGCTTTTGGTGCACCTGGGTCTGGACGCTTTCATCGCTCTTGGATCTGGCTGATTTTGTTGCACCTAGATCTGGCTGCTTTCATCGCTCCTGGATCTGGCTGCAGTTGTTGCACTGGGGTCTGGCCACTTTCATTGCTCCTGGATCTGGCTGCTTTTGTTGCACTTGGGTCTGGCTGCTTTCATCGCTCCTGGATCTGGCTGCTTTTGTTGCACTTGGGTCTGGCTGCTTTCATCGCTCCTGGATCTGGCTGGTTTTGTTGCACCTGGGTTTGTCTGTTTTCATCGCTCCTGGATCTGGCTGCTTTTGTTGCAACTGGACCTGGCTACTTTCATTGCTCCTGGATCTGGCTGCTTTTGTTGCACCTGGGACTGGTCACTTTCATCACTCTTGGATCTGGCTGCTTTTGTTGCACCTGGTACTGGTCACTTTCATCGCTCTTGGATTTGGCTGCTTTTGTTGCACCTGGGTCTGGCCGCTTTCATTGCTCCTGGATTTGGCTGCTTTTGTTGTACCTGGGTCTGTCCACTTTAATCGCTCCTGGATCTGGCTGCGTTTGTCACTTCTGCAACAAGAAAATCACACCTCACTGTGCATCAACGTCCCTAGCTACTGAGCTGGGGTGGCTACTAGATCTCCTTTGCTTCTCAACAGGCTAGGATGTAGCTTGGCAAAGTAGCTGAAGGGACTAGTCCTGACGAACACCTAGCACTAGATGGGTCGAGCGCCCCAAGTTGTAATTCAAGGAGGCATAGGGTTTCACATGCAGTTACAGAACAGTCTTTATTGGTTGTGACACCTGGTTAGTTTGTAGGTACCTGTAGAGGGCATCTGGTTACTGTGCAGTTGCAACATATAAGCCAAGCTAGAAAGGGGATCAAAGATGGGTACACAGAAATTTATGGCAGTCTTTTGGAAGGTGCCATGCTTCTAGGCAGTCATTATGGGCACCAACCATTTCAAGGCAGTTATTGCAGGACAGCAGGGTACCATAGCAGTTTAGGCAGTTTTGTTTTGCAAACTGAGTAACACAGGTTTAGGTAGTTGGGTTTGCAAACAGGGCAACACAGGTTTAGGTAGTTGGGTTTGCAAACAGTGTTTGGCACAGCTGCACCAAAGCCCTTTGATGCAGTGCAGCCCGGTTTTACAAGGGCTGGGGCAGTTGTGACACTTTTCATCACTTTACGGAAGCTTACACTATAGCTTTGACTCAACTGCCATAATATGGGTACCCAGATGGTGCAAAGTTAGACTGGGAGGAGCTGGTCTAATTTGATGTGTTTGGTGCAAAGGACTTGCAGCAGGGAGTTTGCGGTAAGCGTCATTGTAAAAATCGCACTTGCTGCGCAGTTTAATGCAAGTTGCAGCTTGCGTCAAACTCTCTGCCACAGGTCCCTTGTGGTGATCTAACCTGCTTTTAAAATCAAGCCCTCAGTATTTAATTGAGCATTTGCCTCTCAGTATTGGCTATTGTGTCTTAACCCTACTGTACTGGCTGCTATGGGTTCTAGGGATTCTTCCCTATGGATACTCTTACTAAGGCCTTATTCCATGGCTGTGGAGCTGGCTTTCATCTGTCTCTGTGAGCAGTCCAGAGGTGGAGAATACCCACCCACCTGCATGGCATTGGCCACCTGGCTTAGCACTGCTTGGCACAATTCAAGAAAGAAAGAAAGAAAGAAAGAAAGAAAGAAAGAAAGAAAGAAAGAAAGAAGGAAGATGGAAGGAAATAGCTTTGGTTACTGGCTTTTGCTGCTCTGCCCACTGCTCCATCCACTGTTCCCTTTAATAAACTAAGGGCCTCTGTCCTATTACTCCACCCTTTTGGGTGGTTGTCCCCCTTGCCTAGAGCCTTGTACACCCCTGTGCTGTCCAGCGGTTTAGCAATAATTATTTTTCAGTTCTGGGAGTCAGCACCTGCCCACCAGTGTTGCCACCAACTCACTGCCCAGACATGAGGTTAAGCTACTGGGAGGGAAGGACCTGATGGATTTTGGCATGACTACTGGCTGAGGGGAGGCATGGTAGGTAATCCTATAGGGAGGATCCAGCTGCTTCACCCAAGGTTCTTACTTGCACTGCAGCAGCCTCACTCATGTGCCACTCCCTTCCACTTCCCTCTTCTTACTGCTGTGGCACCCTTTCACTACCAACAAGGGACATGACATACTTCTAAACTAATAAAATAACAAATGGGGCCAAACAGAGCCCTCACCGTATCCGATCGTCTGCTGCTGCTGGACTCAGCGGACTGCTACCACTTCTGGCACTCAAGAAGACCAACAATCTGGATCATACTCTTGTTTCTGGGGCTGAATGGAAGAGAGACATATCAGAAGGGCTGATGGATGAGGCTTCAAGTGACCAAGTAATCCAGCCTTCAGTTCCCCTCTCTGGATCCACGTGCTGCTCCACCCTGGGTCTCACAAATCACTCTAATTGTCCTCTTGAACCTCTCTGTACATACAGCTTCGGGTTCTAGTACTCAAACCCCAAGCTGGAGGCACAACAGCTCCAAGCTTTTAATTTTGGTCACATGCTGGTCAAGGACAGTGGTCCCAGCATGTGACTGCCATTAACACGTACTGCCTACTTGGGGGGGAGATCAGAGAAAGAACAGCCAATGAGGAAGTCAAATTAAAAAATAAATTTTTAAGTAGAACTGGCTTGAGCTTGCAGGGAGGGAAACTGACATGGATCATCACAGGCCACTGGGGCACTGTCTACAGGAGAGTCCACTGGGGCACTGTCTACAGGGGACTCCACTGGGTTACTGGCCTTCTTTACAGACATCAATTTACTCCCCAGACCCCATGATATACCCTGGGGTCCCTTACCAGATTGCTGATCTATTTTTTTTTTTCTGCCAACTTATACTGCAAGCAGCGGCTGTGGAAACTGGCTACACTCTCAATCACCTCCAAGAGTCTGCAGGGTCCCTGGCTTTATTTATTTATTTATTTATCAAGTCTAGGATTACAAATACCTTTGAGCCATGGCTCTTTTACAAAGGTTCCACGTCAGAGAAATACAAATTATGGGGAACATCAAGACAGGCATTAAAACAATGTGGACATTGCAAACAGAGTACAGATTAATACAGTTCAAGGGTAGCATTGTAACAAGGCAGCCAGCGGCATTTGTCAGAGAAAATAGACAACAGATAAGAAGTGCCAGAGTCATAGGAGAGGGAAGAGGGTGGGGGAGAAGGAATGTAGGAAGGGTGGCAAGAGGGTGAAAAGTGCAGCATTGGGTATACCAAGATGTGAGGGTAGAATCCAGTGAGGAGGGAGGAGGAACAACTAGAGCAGAAGAGAAGTGGAGAAACAAGGTTAAGTTGGGCAGTCACAGGAGCTGTTGGTAGTGAGATAGTCCCGGGTCTAGTTTTAAACATACCAATAGTTGGGGCAGAGGAGATGGTTGGGCTGAGGCCATTGAACCAGAGTGGCGCTTGATAAGCAAAGAGCATTGTCCTGTGAAGTGTGACAGTGGGGGACTTTCAGTAGCTGTGGCGTGGATCTCTAAGGTGCCATTTGTTAATTTGGTGTTGTAACAGAGTTGAGACCCCAGAAGGTGCAAGGCCAAGGTAGATTTTTTTCACCATGGAGCAGGTGAGAAACTTTATGCGGTTTGATAGTTGGAGCCAGCCGGTCTGAGTGTACAGGTCACATGTGTGGGTGAGACGGTGAGCACCAGTGATGAGCCGACTTGCTTTATTTAAGGTAGTTGAGAGGCATCTAAGGGGCTTTGCTTCTGTAGGGCCCCAACTTTGGGTACTACACTTAATTGAAAAGAAAAAAAAATAACAGATGGCCTGCAGACATTAGTCAAGTCCCTGCACTCTGTTTTCACTTTATTCCCAGATAGTTTCTGTACAATTCTGGCTGCTTGGCATGTCTGCCTAGAGTGGACAGAGGTTTATTTCAAAAACAGACAGCCCCAGCTCTTATATTGTTTGCTGTAGGATCATCAGCCATTTTTGGATATCATTGTAGTCTCCTCTGTCCCTACCCTGTTCGAAAAAATGTGATTAATGGGATTGAATTATTACATACAGTACAATTATGCACTGCACATAATAACTACTAACACTGTAAAAGCACTTTGGGTTTAAGCTTGGCACTGATTTAAGGACTGCAGTATAATACACAGTAATTGAAGGGAGACACAGATGTTATTAAAGGGCCTCTGCAGTTTGAGTGAGTTTAGCAGGGCCTCTCTGACCCTAATAACCCATGTAGTATTACAAATACTGTACTGTGGAGTGTATTCTGGAGAATCTGCTGCATGAAATTTATGTTTGGATCCTGTATAGTGAAGGGACCATCTATTATAAATGTGATTGGATTATTACTTGGAAAAAAACAGTATGTCATTTAATGATAATGCTGCATGCGTGGATCATCTGTAAATGGCACTAGTTCCCTCTGTTACTATTAGTGGTTTGCCCCAAGAAATAGAGAACCACCTACGTACTTGCTGTGTTAGTCACTTTTTTGTTACACTCAGTACACAGCATTGTTGTTCTGTGGTTTCATTAAATATGCTGTCAAGCGTTATGTTCTACTCCTGCCAATAGTACATGAAAATGAGCCATACTATGACTGCTACCTTTCTAAAATACATCATGAATGACATGAGGGACCATGATATTTTTTCTGCTATTCCACATTGGGGTGCAGAAATCCCAGTATCCAGGAGGCTGATATCTTTCAGGAATCCTTTCAGATTGGGCTAGTATCTGTCTCCTCCTCTCTTCAAGAAGGGTAAGAGCACAAACCCAGGTAACTACCAACCTGTAAGGCTTACCTTGGAGCTTTATAAAATGTTTTTGGTATCAGTCTGCACTCTGCATGTGTGGGGGAAGCCACATTTATAATTATTAAAAAAGTTAAATTGCTCAACAGAAACAGACCTTAAATAACTGATGGCAACCTGACCACCTTCCTGCTACTCAAAGTTGACAAGCCATCATTTAAAATGTGTTACAGCCCAGATCAGTCCCACCCTCCTCCCCCAAGCACCCAAAATTTCATATGTTATAAAAATAAAAACTCCCATGATGGGCAACCAGCACAACCCACCCATCTCCATAGCCGATGACCATCTTTAGCATTCTTTTTCCTTTAAATCAGTATTCCCCCCACCCTAGCAGCACCCTCCTTCCTCCCTCCTCTCCTCCCAGCAACCAATTGTTTGTTAAAAAAGCACAGTTAGTGTGTGCCACAGACCAAGGCAGCAGAGACAATCCACCCTCCTCCATGGTTGGCCACCTTCTACCGAATGAAAGTGCTTCTGCCTTTGTGCACAGTAAAAACAGCTGACTATGAACCACAGTAAAACCTGCCAAGTATGTGATCAACTAGTTTTACTATATGAACAAGTGCAGGAGCACTTTCATTCAATAGGAGGCAGTGGCTGCTGAGGAGGGCAGGTTGTGTCAGTCACCTTTGTCCGTGGCACTTGCTAATCGTGCATCTTTAACAATAAAGTGGGTATTGGATGGGAACAGGATGTGAAGAGTGTGCTACCAGGGCAGGGGTTGGAGAAAAGTTGATTTAAATGAAAAAGAGCACTAGAGAAGATGGCCGGCCATGGAGGCGGGCTGGTTGTGCAGGTCACACATTGTGGGAGTTTCCTTTTTTCCCCAAAATATAGCATTTTGGCTGTTGGGGACAGGAGGAGGATTTGGATTGTAGCAGATGGTGGTGGGAGGGGGTTGTTTTTTAAAGGGCTGTGCTGCAGAGAAGGTTGGGGGGAAATTTCTTTATCTTCTCCCTCCTCCCACTAGCACACAAATAATGAATTCTGAATATAATATGTATAACATATATGGGATATAAGCTACTGTTTCCCTCCCACTTTACTGTGTGTGTTGCCGAGAGATAGAGAGAGAGAGAGAGAGGGCAGCACAGATGTCCTCAGCACCTTGTGCACCCTTCTTCATTGTGGCTGTGTCTGCATTCCTTTGTCTCCGATGTCCCAAACCTGGCATTCAGGACCAGGAGAGTCAGGAATGCCACTCTGCTGGTGGCTGCTAACAAAAAGAGACAGAGCGAGTGTGTGTTGCAAAGCACACAGACTTGAGAGGGCCTTAAAACACATGTATCACAGAGGTGGAATAGAGTTCAAGGACCTGAGCAAGGTGCAACTAGAACAAATGCTAAAGGCCACCCAATTTTCAGAGTTACTTAAAATAGAGACTGGTTGATCCACCTTCACACCAAGTCCTGTTGTAGGAAGTTAGAGTGGCTGAGGAACAAGATGGACAGTGGGAACTCTGTCTGCTTAAACCACCAGTGCCCAAGTGTTGGAGAGCATTGGCTCCTTTGATGTCACAGAGCTCCAGAGTCTGATTCAAGAAATGAAAAGTGTAATAGTCTAATCTGGTATGATCAGCTGACCCCCAAGGGAGCTTGAACACTTAGTTTCCAGCACACCTGTGTCTAGTGTTGTGTTGGCTGCCTCGAGCACTGGGGTGCAAGCCTCAAATGCAATCCCACTGGAGGAAGTTCATACTCAACTGACTGAGCTAAAGTAAATGATGGGAAAATCAATAAACTGCCATGTCCTGATCCCCTAGAACCCTGCTCAGGAGGGTGGGCACCCATGGAACTCTCTAGCTGGAGCCACATGACAGCCATTGCCTGTATAGATGATGTTTACTGTTACCACTTTAGTGAGCATGGGCATATCCAATATCAGTCTCAGTCAGAACGCAACTTTTAGAGGGTAGTTGATTGACTACTCAATGAGATATTAACCAAGAATCTTGCTAGGTCCCTAACTGCAGTGGGCCCCCAGTAGAGCAGCACTCTGGTACCCTTGCTAAAGCTACAGCTCATGTCAAAACCAATTAATCAGATAACAAAAACAAAGTCTCAAGGAACTGGAATGAGATTCTGGGTCTTACTACAGATGTGGAAGATCAAGTGGATGAATGGCCTACCTGAGTACTACTGAATAGGGTCTCTTAAGTCAATATAGTGTTCAGAGACTGTTATAAGTATCTGTCACACAAAAATTTGGAGCCCTTGGAAGGCTTGGATGTGTGGGGTGCCAGTGACACTTCATACTCCCATCTGGACTTGATTTGCATTATGATTTCCTTGCCAGTGAACATTGCTGGAACTCATAGTGCTGTGGAGATGTGCATCTTGATGTGCCCATGGATAAATATGTACAAAAAGATTCTGATCATTGTAGGAACAAATGCCCATGTGTTCCGCTGACTGGGTCAGTTGTGCAAAGAGTTTGAAGCCCAACAAGGAAAAGACTCGATGCTCCTCCATGGACTTGGCAGATGGGCATACACTCACAAAGCCCCTGTCCTTCCTGAAGATGACTCTGTGGGGACTGTTTGGTGCCATGACCAATCTGAAGTGGTACTACAACCCAAAGCAGAGTGTGCTGTCAAGGGAATAGGGTACCTCAAGGGATCTTGCCACAATCAGATGCTAATGTTGAATGACTCAAATGAAACCAGTTTGCCAGAAGGGCTTGTAGTCAAACCTAGCATACTGCCAGCTAAAGCTTACACCTATGTCAGACAAGTAACAGTTCACGTGACAAATGTAACAGACCAACAAGTGACTATTGGAAATTGATGGACCCTCGCCAGGGTCTATTGTGCCGATCTGGCTGTGCAACTACAAAAGAGAAATAATTCAGCTCCAGGACAATCGGATCATTTGTTCTTTGAGTATGGAGACCCCTCTTTGCTCATAAAGTCATGGAATAGAATTCAAAAGAAGTTATCAGAGTCAATCCGAGTTATTTCCCTGAAGGAATGGGACATTGGGAGTGCCAAAGATGTACAATATCCCATCTGATGAGAGACCTTTTCAGAACAGGTCAAGACAACTTGCATCTACTAACTAGATGTCCAGAAGCACTTGCAGGAGATGCAGGCCAAATGTATCGTATAGAAATCAAGGAACCCCTATGAATCACCAGTTCTAATTGTACGGAAGATGAGTGGGGTTGTCAGAATGTGTATGGACTACTGGATTCTACAGTAAAGAACTGTACCTGACTAATGCACTCAGTGGTGGTTTTAGGCACAAGCGAACCAAGCGGCCGCTTGGGGCGCCAGCACAGAAGGGGCGCACTGAAGTAGAACATATAAGCAGAAATCATCTTGAAATGCAAAAAAGTGTCAATATAAAAACCATAATTCTCACCCCAGGTATTCTTCTATATTCCTTACTCTCTGCAGTCAGCCTCCTAAACAGAACTGCCCGGAGATAGAATGTTATACAAATGATAGAACCTATCATTGGCTCATGCCACTGATTCAAACTACTGCCCTTATCAGCTGCAATGTTCCACCAACATATCAGATTTCTTTCTCTGCCTGACAAGTCAAGATGCCTCAGAGACTTCCCCTCTCAGCTGTTTCTTGGGTGGTTCTTCACTGAAAATAAGTATTTTAATTATTCCTACTGCTGCCTTTATTTCTGTTTAAATTCCTACTGTTAGTTTAGCGCTTATTTTAGTGTTTTTGATTTAATTTTCTCGGTTCCTCATGGTTCAGTATAACTGTTGGGGAACCAAGCCTTAAATCCCTTTCCAGAGCTTTTATTTCCTTATCTCCAGTTCAGTTTAGTTATTTTAGTATTTTATTTTAAATAAATTCTTGCTTTTGTTAGCTGCCAAGCGGTTCAGTGAACCTTACTTGATTCAAGTTGTTTGGTTCTCGGTTCAGTATTGGAACCTTCACCAGTTGCTGAACCGACGCAACTGGAAAAAAAAGAGTTTACTTTATTTGCAGTTCTGTTTTCTTAATCAGTTTGATGATGGCAGAAAAACCTAAGAAAAAGGCTGGACCCCCAGGGTTTAAAAAATGCCTTAAGTGTGGGGACACTGTCTGGCCTGGTGGCACTGAGGGCTGAGGTACTGGATGCCACACCTTGCGCCACTCCAGTGATCCACATTCGGGAATGAGTGTGGGCCACCAGGGGTCAGCAGGCAGGAGATGGATTGAGAGTCTGACGGACTGCTCTTCATCTCTGGGGAGGGGGGGCGATCTGCAGTTGGCGTGCATTTGACCCCTGGTGGAGGCTGAGGCTTGATGCTACACTGCCTCAAGTAAGGGGGATGGAAGCTCAGCAGACACTTGGTAGGGACACGCACAGGTGCATGCGTGTGCCCACTGCTGGTGTCACTGCATGGCAAATGTCCATAAGGGAGAAAATATGTAGGAAAAAGACCCTGGTGGCTGGTCGTGGTAGCTTGATGGCTGTCCCCTGGCACTTCATCTCTGGTGGTAACACCATGAACTGAATCCTGCTTGGCAGGTGAGTAGGGGGCTCCCCACAGCCCTGCCATGGGGGGTAAGCCATGGGAGTTGCAGGGGTGAGTGCCTGAAGGAGCAAAGCATGGCGATGGCAGCTGGACAAGGAGATGACCAGGGCCAGGGGGGAGAAAGATAAAAGCAAAAAAAAAAAAACAAGTGTGGGGATGTTTTTACCAAGGCAGAGAAGCATAGCTTATGCATGGTCTGCCTTGGAAATGAACAGTTTTCTGCAGATTGCGAAATCTGTTAATCATTTCCACAAAAGACAATTGACAAGAGGCTGGAAAGGCTCCAAAGAAAACTTGAGAAGGGTGTTACGGGTTCTGACCAACCCACACCCTTTAAACATGTGGGTGAAACCTCAGTGTCCAAACTGAGCACCCCTGACAAGGGTGACGCAGCTTCTAGTAAAAAGGTGGGTGAACTGGCTGACTCCCCAGTTGCTGTCAAAAAGGCAAATAAAACAAAGCACGTTGAACCCCTGACTGAGAAACCAAGAGGGTTTCATCTGTGCCTCACAGCCTGCCATCCTCAGAAGAGATTGCCCAGGCCATGAAGGCCATACAGGCTTTGCAGGGTCTTATACCTGCTCCAACTCCTCCAACACTGGCTCAAGTTCCGGTTGGATCTTCTTCTGTCCCAACTCCATCCCAGGAGCAGATGCAGTTTGAGGAGTATGATTTACCTGAAGTAGATGAGGGTGAACCTATTGAGGCTGAGATCTCACCTCCTAGAGCAGAGGATTTTTCCTCTCATTTTCCCTTCATAAGGAAAATAGTGGAACCCCTTGATTTGGCTACCACAGAGGTTACAGAGGATGAGGAAGAGGCCAAATATGTGAAAATGATGGGGTTAACCCCCACAAAGAAGATATTACTCTCTATCAACAAGTTTTCAAAAAAGACTTGTTCAAGGTTTTGCAAACTCCAAATTCTCCCCGGACAAGAAGGCAGAAAAAAAGTACCAGCTGGACAGACAGGGGGCTTTGTTCCTCTTCTCTCAGCCTGACCATCAAGGGATAATCCAGCAAGCAGCCTGTGAGAAGGAAAGGATGCCATTGGCATCACACCCACCTGAGAAAGATTCATGCAAAATAGATAGTATGGCCAAGAAGGGCTACCTGACATCCTCACTGGGAGTCAGACAGGCTATTTACCAGGCTTATTCTGCACAGTATCAAAAGTCACTGTGGCAGTCAAGATTGCCTGTGGTAGATAAGGCTCCTTCGGGCCTCTCAGATGATTTGGCTGAGATAGCCAGGTTTGGGCTGGAAGCAGCAAAATACCAGTTTCAGATGGCAGCAGATGGCAGTGATACTGCTTCCAGATGGATGACCCTTACCATAGCTCTTAGGAGGTTGGCCTGGTTTAGGACCACTAATCTTACACAGGATACCCAAACCAAGGCTATGGATTTTCCTGTGGAGAATCATTCAATATTTGGCCAACAGACTGAGGCTTATATGAAGAAGGTAGATGAGTACAAGGCCACCTATAAAAGCAACTCGACAAAGGAGAGACCCTCCTTCTCCTACAGGTCATACAGAAGGGGAGGCATAGGTGGAGCAGCCTACACCAGATCTTTTTTAATCAGGCCCACGCTGTCTCTCAATATCAGCAATATCCACATCTATTTTGCATGAATCTTTCTCAGGTGGGTGTGATGCCAAGGTAGTTCAGAGACAGGGGTAAAAGGGTCTCCGGGAGGGGATTCCAGACTACCCAGGCCCAGCCCCAAGCAAAACAGAATCTCTGACTCAGTGGTCAAGGCCGTCTTCCCCGGCCGTATCCCAGTAAGGGGGCAGGCTGGCTCACTATTTTCAGGCTTGGGAGTCCATTACCACAGACAAGTGGGTCCTGGAAGTGGTGAGTCAGGGTGTGCCCCTAAGTTTCAAGTAATTCCCTCTCTTGAGAACAAAAGTGTTCAAAACCAGCTTCCCTCTTGGAAAAGAAACTATTGGAGAAGGAGGTTCAAAGCCTCCTCCTGTTAAAAGTAGTAGAACATGTTCCACCCCAGCAGAAGGGAAGGAGTTTCTACTCGAGATACTTTCTCACCAAAAAGAAAAATGGGAAGTGGCGACCTATTCCAGAACTCAGTCTACTGAACAAGTACTTAGTAAAGCCGAGAAGTTCAAGATGGTCACATTGGCAGTTATTCTGCCAGTCATTCAGAAGGAGATTGGCTAGCATCTCTGGATCTGAAAGATGCCTATTTCTACATTCCCATAGAAGAATCTCACAGAAAATATCTCAGATTCAGACTTCCATCAGGACATTACCAGTTTTCAACCCTACTCTTCAGTCTCTCCTCAGCCCCAAGGGTATTTGCAAAGCATCTGGCAGTGGTGGTGGCACAACTAAGAAGGTTAGGTTTATCAGTCTTCCCCATCTCGATAACTGGCTGGTGGTGGGAAGCTCACCCAGACATGTGCAAGATCCCCTGCAGGTAACACTAAACCTGTTACACTCACTAGAGTTCCTGGTAAATCAGGAGAAATCTGTTCTTACTCCAGTACAGGTTCTGCACTTCATAGGAGCAGAACTGAACACCTTAGAGGGAAGAGCCTTCCTCCCTCAGGACAGAGTGCAATGCATCTGGCAAATAGCGGCTTCTTTCAGGCTGAATGAGCCAAAGCCAGCAAGACAATTTTTGCAGCTTCTGGGACACATGGCTGCAACAATAAGACACAGTTTTGGGTGCCAGGTTCCAAATAGAGAGACATACAGTTTCACCTTGGTGCACATTGGTGCCAAAGGAAAGACACTCTTTCAAAACCAATTCCAGTAACAAGAACATTGCTGTAAGCCCTTCAGTGGTGGAAGGAAGCAGGCAACTTCAGGAAGGGGGTATCCTTTCAATGGGAAACCCCATTGGCCATTCTTACAACCGACACCTCCCTGTTAGGGTGGGGTGCCCACTAAGGGGAACACACCACTTATGGAACCTGGTCCAGCGCAGTCACTCCAGCATATAAATCTGTTAGAGCTGAGGGCAGTGTTCCTGACACTGAAGGCATGTGCACCACTACTGCAAAGAAAA
Organism: Neoceratodus forsteri; assembly: GCA_016271365.2. Taxonomy (NCBI): domain Eukaryota; kingdom Metazoa; phylum Chordata; order Ceratodontiformes; family Ceratodontidae; genus Neoceratodus; species Neoceratodus forsteri. Next base: position 1,026,522,539 of record CM028131.1, on the reverse strand, counting down.
GTGGTGTAGGTCAGGACAGACAACACCACAACAGTGTACTGCATAAACAAGCAAGGGGGGACAAGGTCAGGCCCCTGTACATTGAAGCAGTGAAGATCTGGAGTTTGGCTTACACACTGAAGGCCTCCCTACAGGCCATTCATGTGCCAGGGAAATACAGTACTCTAGCAGATGCCTTGAGCAGAATCAATCCGGCCCACCACAAGTGGTCCATCAACAAGCAGATACTGGAGGCAGTATTCAGGAGGTGGGGCACACCAGAGATAGATCTCTTTGCATCCCTCGAATCATCTGCCTCTTTTCTACTGTAGACCACCAGCCAAGGGTACAATCCCACTGGATGCTTTGACAATGGACTGGTCAGGAAGAAGTCTATATGCTTTTCCTTTTCCTCTCATTTTCAGAGTTCTGATCAAACTCGGGTCACAACCTGCATCAATGATCTTGATAGCACCAGACTGGGCCAGACAGCCGTGGTATCCTCTATGATTCTGTATGTCTGTAGCTAAACCAATACATCTACCCAGGAGGCACAACCTACTGATCTCCCATCAGGGCAGGATCTTGTACCCGAACTTCAGAACTCTTCAACTCAAAGCATGGCTCTTGAGGACTTAAGAGTTTGCACACTCTAAGTGTCCTGGATATCCTGAAAGGCTACAGGAAGCCTTCTACTAAGAAGACCTATGCTTCAAAGTGGAAGAGGTTCTCTGTTTGGTGTGCTCCCAAAGATACCTCCCCCCTCTCACTTGGGGATACCAGCTGTCCTGGATTATCTTACCTACTTACACTCCCAGGGTCTGCAACATATATCCCTGAAAGTGCATTTAGCCTCTATATCTGCTTACATTTCTGCTGGGAGGAGCACCTCAATGGCATCCAGTCCCATTTTCAAAAGTTTTTTTAAAGGTCTGTGCCATTTCCACCCACCTATTAGGGAACCAGGACCAGCATGGGACCTGAACATATGCATTACCCAGCTCATGAGGCCCCATTTGAGCCCATGGCTTCAGCACACCTAAAGTATGTTACCTGGAAAACTCTTTTTCTGGTTGCTATCACCTCAGCTAGAAGAATTAGTGAGCTTCAGGTCTTGTGTGTCTAGAAGGATTATCTTTCCTTCAGAGACAAGGTAGTATTATGAACAAATAGAAAATTCCTCCCCATGGTGGTCTCTGACTTTCATTTGAACCAGTCCATTACCATGCCAGTCTTCTTCACTGAACATACTAGTTCAAGTGAGCGCAGACTCCAAAGTCTGGATGTCAAGAGGGCATTAAGTTACTACATGATCCACACCAGAGATCGTAGGCAAGACAAACAGTTGTTCCTGACTTATGGGGACGTGGGTAAAGGTAACCCAGCTTCAAAGAGGTCCACTTCTCACTTGATAATCCAGTGCACTCAGTTTTGCTATTCAAAAGTTGGCAAGGAGCCCCCAGCAGGGCTGAGAGCTCATTCCACAAGGGGCACAGCTGCAAACATGGCAGCAGTCAGAGATGTTTTATTAGTGGAGATCTGTAAAGCAGCTACCTGGAGGACAGTACACACCTTTACTAACCACTATAGTCTAGACACTTAATCCAGAAGTGATGCCAGTTTTGGCACAGCAATCCTGCAAAGCCTCTTTCCAAAAAAGTAGGTTCTGTGCCCACTTCCAAAGATACTGCTTTGAAGTCTGCAGAGAGTTAGGAATATAGAAGAATACCTGGGGTGAGAAGAAAAAATTACTTACCATAGTAATCTTATTTCTTCCAGGGTATTCTTCTATATTTCTAACTCTCCCACTCTGCCTCCCCTTCCAGAATCAACGCCTCTGCACTCCTAACTGAGCTTTTAAATATGGAGTCCCAAACACTGACATACGTTGTTTAAACCCTAATGGGTGGAGTTTTTTCTTCACTTCTTTTTCCAGGTGATTCTGGCATTCGGGGTGTTGGGGTTATGTTAATAGTTGTAGTTTCTACTAGACAGTATACTTTTGTTGTAGATAGATAGGTATAATTATAGTTAAAATCGTCTTGCAGGCTCCTTAGATATCTGATATGTTGGTGGAACGTTGCAGCTGATAAGGGCAGAAGTTTGCATAAGTGACATGAGCCAAGGATATGTTTTATCATTTGCATAATGTTCTATCTCTGGGCAGTTCTACTTAGGAGGCTGACTGCAGAGAGTTAGGAATACAGAAGAATACTGTGGAAGAAACAAGATTACTATGGTAAGTAATTTTTTCTTGTTGTCATCACCCCTTACATTCATAGAATTCTTATCACTTTTGGGATGTGGATTGGAGAAGAAGGGAGGATGGGGGGTGATGTGAAGCAGTGTAGGGGGCACCACAAGTATTTCTGCTTGGGGTGCCATTAGGTCTTAAACCGGCTCTGAATGCACTATTGCTGCAGACTGAAGCTGCTAAGCTGTACTGAGTGGAGACAGAGATGTGCATCCTACCCTGGTTGCTCCAGAATCAAGTAAGGGGCCTTCTAATCTTTATCTAGTGGAGTGGATCCAGGAACAATGACTGACAGGGTGTATGCCCTGAGTATGTGGGTATTCTTGACCCAGAGGTGAGTTGGACCGTGAGGGACACTTCTGGGGTCTGGGCTCCTTGGGAACCAGGAAGCCACTGCATAGTGCTCCTGGGATTGAGAGCTGAGCCAGAAGGGCTGGGTCCTGAGTCACAAGGGCTGTATTGCTGTACAACATCTGAGAGAGTCCAAGTTGTTCTATCCCTAGAGTCATTGGTTCTTGTGTCATACTTAAAATCACAATTTCATTACTGGTACCAGCTGAGGAGTTTATTGCATCCTGTGTAGAATAATTTGTCTTTTTGTGCCTTTTTTTTTTTGTATACTTTATTTTTTGCACTGTCCTCCAAGGAACTCTATCCAGCAGCCACCACTACCCCAAGCTCTACCTCCTACCTGAGACACCTCCTCATCCTGGCACCAGCCCAGCAGTCCTCCCGGCTCTGAACCTCCCAAGGTGGGGCTTCCCTATCTGCCCAGGGTGCTCTATCTGAAATCTAGTGAGTCTGGCTGGGCTCCGCCCAGGGGAGGAGAGTGCCTGGTGACTGGAGTGTGGCTAAAAGGGCGGTGGTGCCATCCACTATCCCCAAGGAACAGGTTTTTTTTCCTTATGTAGTTGCCCCGGCCCCGACATGCAATGTCTGTGTGATCCTGATCGCAGATATCTGTCATCACTCCGCCCTTCTTTTTATGGCTCAGTTCTCGAGTGACCTCTGGTCTGCACCAGAGGTCCCTATTGCACTGAACAGGCCTTGGATCCCACCCCAGGGGAGGAGAGCAGTCCATCGGACGCTCAATTCTCTCCCTCCCCTGCCGACCCCTGGCACCCAGGCTCATTCCCAAACCTGGATCGCCAGCATGGCGTGAGGTGTTGCGTCCAGCACCTTAACCCTCAGTATCACCAGGCTGGACCTTTTTGTGCCCCTTGATAGGGTGGGTGTTCCACAGACTGTGTGGAATCTGAGAGGGTGATAGTGGCCCACAGTACAGTGGCTCTCAGGGGAATTGCTATAGGGTTAGAGGATTCAAGGTGATTTGCAACTGTCTAACCCCTCCTCTTTTTCTCCAGCTTTCAGACCTGGATTCTTAAATAAAAGCAGCATTAATTTGTTAAATTTTACTTCTATGCATGTGCCCAATTTGTATACCTTGATTGAAGTGTTGAATTAAAATGCTTATTGGTGAAGGTAATAACTGCCTTACTGGTCCCCAGGGGATGGTCCAGTCCAGTGTAGCAAGGTGGGTAGATACTGCATCCCAGGTGGTCGTACTACAGACAACATCTGGCCCACTTATTCTCTCTGGGTGGAGGCACCATGCTATTTCTGATATGTTTTGGAATGACCCCACCCCCCCCACCCCAGGAGAAAGAATGAACCTAACCCCCTCAAATAGGTGGACCTTGTAAGTCAATTAGGCAGTTGTGTGAACCCAGACATGGCAACCCAAGGGTCACAGACATTTTGAATATTAGTTATACATTATGTACTACACTCTGTAGATTATGTAAATTCAACATGTAAGGGCCGGGTACCCCCGAGTGTCTAGGGGTATTTGGTGGCATATTTTGTCTGTGGAGCACCTGCCTTACACCATAACACTAGTACCTTTCTCCTTAGCCTCCATGAGTCTGGGCAGATGGGGTCCAGGAGCACCATAACACTTATGTTGAGGCACCAACAAACAAAAAGACCACGCACAAATCAAGGTCCATACCAGGAGCTAGGGTCAAGCAGGTAGGGTATCTATTGCTGCACTGTTATCACATAGCTTTGAAGGCCATCTTCCTAACGTCAGTTCCAGTCACTGTTGCCGTAACTTAATTTCATCACTGACATGTTCAACACTATTATGATTATCAATATGTTACTACTGCTGCACTGCCCCTCACTTTGATTGGGCATACCTTTGTTAGACTCTTCAACTTATCTCTCCTATGGGGTGCCCTGGTGATTTGCACCCACAAGACCATTTATGTGGTGGCACTCTCCCAGGCAGGACAAGTATTATCCTGAGGGCAACTGTGCCTGTCCTTGTCTTCTGTGCCAGCAGTTGGCACCACATGAATCAGCAGCTATCATTATGGTGTTCTCCTAAATATTAAATAGTTGATTCAGTCGTAAGTGTCTCCCTTCTAACAGCACATTGACAGCCCTAGTGACCAAAAGAGACTGACTCCCATGCTCAGCACAACTCCATGGAACTTAACTGACAACAACAACTCTTATCAATCTCCTTATCCTAATGACCACTTACTACTAAGTTCACTATCTGACCTAGGGGAAAAATATTCTGTAGATATCATTTCTCCTATGAAGCTCTATCAAGCAAGGTGTACATATAAATTGCTTTCATCCTTGGATACTTCTGGTGAGAGTGGATCTGCAAGGATTCTTGCTACCTTCTTTGAGAGGTGGCTGACCACTACTCCCTGGTGCCGGTCAGTTGTAGGTAGTCATTTCTCTGAACTTTGGCTTCTCCAAGCTTGAGGACACTGCCTGCTGCTCCCTGCGAGCCAGCTTGCTTCCTCCAACACCTTCCCCCTTCCCCATATTGGCTGGCTACAGCTGAAGGTAGTGGGGATGAAACCAGTAGATGTCAGCCAGAGGTGGGGCTCCACCATGCTTAAATGTGAAGCTGCTAACACAAGATTTTGTTCCTGCAAGAAAGAACTGCTGGAACTGCTCCAAGCCTGAGGACACTGCCTGCTGCTCCCTGTGAGCTGACCTGTTTCCTCTAACACCCTCCCCGTTCCCCGTACTGGCTGGAGACAGCTGCCAGTAGGGGGGCATGGCCAGGAGACATCAGCCAGAAGGTGGAGCTCCACTCCACTTAAAAGTGGAGCTGCTCAAGTGGCTTTCTGTGGAGCAGTTCTCCTGCTTTGTGTCTTTTGTTTTCATTTTTTGTTCTGTTTTTATTCATTTAAAAGGCCCCTGTTATTACTGCTTTGTTTCATTATTCTGCAGATCTGTGGGGCTTGATCTTCAGTACTCATCAGTGGGGCTATAAAGATCAGGTATCTACAATATGTGGTGTCTGTTAATTTTAGCATTGTTTTTTCCAGCTGTTGGTAATGGATTCCCTAAGCCTTTTCCCTTGTGTTCTCTGGTTGTACGGGGTGGCATTAGCCTTTGGAAATGATATAATACTACTGACTGGAGGGAGGGGGCTGCTTTGCACATCTCATTGTCTTTGGAGTGTGTAATACTGACTGCCTTTTCAAAATTTTATATATTAACTTGTCTGGGTTTAACATTACAAGTTGACAGTTTAGGAATAATGTGTTCGTCAACTGTGTTAGATTCAAGTCCAATAACTATGCATACTTTGTTAGAGTAAGAAGATTGCTGCTACTACTGTTGATCTCCAGCTCAGTAAGCCCCTTTCACAGGCCAGGTACAAACTGTAATCAGGCCTGGGTTAATCCCCATGAGAATTTAGTACCGAAGATTGTGAATTAATATTCAAAGACTCCCTGCAAAATTTGATTATTTTGAATCATGGCTAAGGCTGCACAGCTTTGACATTGTAATCTTGTCAGAAACCTGGCACACTGGAAGGATTTCAAATTCAAAAATTCAATTGGAGGGTTACTCTGTTTTTTGAAGTAAGGGAGAGGGGGTAAAAGAGGGGTGATTTTTGATTTATGTGTCATTGAAATTAACAGTTAATGAGTGCACTCTCAATCCAGTAGTCAGTGTTTGTGAATTCCTTTCCATGAACCTTGTTTTTGATAAGTATAAAGGCCTGACTGTTCATTTATACTTGATCTTGGTAAAGCACTGGGACCTGTAAATAGCAAGCTGGAGCTACAGCGGAGCCAGCCATGATGCCTCCCAGTAACTTGCAGTGAGTGATGTGTCACAAAATACTGCATGACAAAGGGGGCTTAATTGCCATTACACTGTTCCCTGCAGTATACTGCAACATTTCAAGATATCCTACAGTATTACTGCGTTACATCCTGGCTGCACCACTGTATTAATAGGTCCAGCAACAAAGAGGTACTATACATGCTCAAGCAACTGCTCCCAGCTCTGATGTTGCCTGCAAGAGGTTGTGTGACATGCCTTTAGGGGCACTTTGTGTTCAGTGCTGGTGGTAGAGATGACAGGATTGACCAGATAAAATATAAAATATTAGGAAGCCTGTAAGTAAAAAAGTTTAAACTATGCATGAAAATCCTAATTTGGGGCTTCCACACTCTGATCTGTGGGGCTTTTATAAATGGATGTTTACCTTTAAGGGAAACTCTGTTACGAGAAAGGTTGGTAGAGTATCTTCAATCCAATGGTCTGCAAGACAAAAGGCAGCATAGATTCACTGTGATGGGGAGGGCTTGCCAGATGAATCTGACTGATCTCTATGGGTGGAATCAAAAATGGTGATTGGGTAAGGAACTGGTTAATGGATAGGCGACAGAGGGTGGTGATTAATGACATTCACTCTAAAGAGGGGAGAGTGACCAGCAGGGTGCCACCGGGCTCAGAACTGGGACACGTCCTCTTCAATGTCTTCAAAAGTGACATTGCAGAAGAAATGGAAGGGAAAGTATGCCTTTTTGCAGATGACACAAAAATCTGTAATAGGGTGAACACTCAGGTGGAGGAAGAGAGAATGCGTAGGAACCTTGAGAAACTTAGAGTGGTTAAGAGCATGACTGTTTGGCATAGGAACACAGGGGCTGGGTATAGGATGGAGAGGAAATACTGACAGTCACTAAGCAGGAAAGGAACCTTGAGGTTATCATATCTGATTATCTCAAACTGGCAGGGCAGTGTGCCAAAGCCAAGACGGAAATGTAGCACTCTTACCAGCTGGTACGAGTGCTACATTTCTGTCTTGTTCTTAACTACGAGCTGGCCGCTCTGTTGTGTGCACCGGGCTGAGCAGACTGATTCGCGCCATTTTCCTTTGTTGTTGTTGTTGTTTTCAGTGTGCCAAAGCAGTGGGTAGGGCCAGTGGAATGCATAGGGAGGGGGGTATCTCCAGCAGGAAGAGGGAGGTGGTGTTGCCACTATATCACTCACTTGTGACACCCCACCTGGAGTATTGTGTCCTGCTCTGGATGCTACACCTCTGACAAGACATAGCATAGATAAAGTGGAGGCAATCAAGTGGAGGGCAACTAAAATGGTGCAGGGGTTTCATCAAAAGTCAAATGAAGAGGGACTAATGGATCTCAACATGTACATCCTGGAAGAAAGAACAGAATGAGGAGACATAACAGAGACATACTGATATCTCATGGGGGTGATCAGGGTGCGAGGGGAGTCTCTTTCAAATGAGAAAAAGTACCTGGACCAGAGGGCATGTGGTGAAGCTGGGGGGGGGGAGTTAAAAAGGGTTGTGAGGAAGTACTACTTCACTGAAAGAGTGGTGAACTCCTGGAACAGGATGTCAACACAAGTGGTGGAGGCAAAAATCAGTAGGTCTCCATGCATGTATATTATAGACATAGGGAAACATTAGTAAATAGGCAGGGAAGGTGGAGGGGCCACTGGAGACTAGTTAGGGTCTGCAGAGTCAGACTAGGCAGAGACCATGTGGACAGACTGAGAGGGCCAAGGGGAACTTTTTTGTCAACAAATTCAATGTTTCTACATTTTCCCTAACATTCTCTCTGTAATTTATTTATTCATTCATTTAAATTTTGTTACCCAGATAAGTACACTGGTGACATAAGGACACCTTTTCCAGGAACAACCCAGGCACCAGTATGGTACAGGACATCGGTACACATACGAACTTCCACTATACAGTAAAAGGTATACAATAGAATACTGTGGTAGCTTATACATATATATGCACATAGGGTAGTTATACAGTTGGTTTGCATAGGAAAACAAGAGAAATACAGGTTAATAAAAAAACAGGAATAAAATTTGGAAGCTCTACTGACAGGGAAACAATCCTCAGGTTCTCCAGGAGTATAAAACCCCCAAGAGCAAATGTAAGACTGTGATTAGGCTGACTAAGATTATTTTTTTCAAATCATGTCAGGTCTTCCATTTAAGGGATTCTAAAAAGACTTGTTTTGTGTTACACAACCTTTTAGGCCGGGAAAAAGAATCTGAGCCCATTATCTTAGATAATGAAAATGGTCATGTAACAGCGACTAGAATTATTGCTATAGCCTTTAACAGGTATTTTGAGAACCTGGATGTTTTCAGGACTAATTTGGCTTCTTCCCAAAATGCATGGGATTTTTGCACTTGTTCTCTGTCAGCAGGTTATCGTAAATTTTGATTTAAAATTTTGACTGCTGATCAGATTCTCGAATACCCATGTAAAGGCAGCCCCTATACTACCATTGGTCCTGACAACATAGACTTCAGGTTAATCAAACTGTCTGAGGATGCTTTAGCCAAGCTCATATCAAATATGCTTAATTTCTCCTTGTGCCATGGAAAATACCCTAAAATGTGGAAGCTGACCACCATCAAACCCATATTCAAATCAGATGTAGGAACCTCATTTCCAGTTATAGACCAACTCCTTGTTAACCTCGTTATCAAAGATTTTTGGAAGAATCATATTTGTTCAGCTCTCTTACCACCTTTCTAAATATGATAGCCTATCCAAATCTCTATATGGAATTAGGAAGGACCATAACACTGAGATGGCCATTGTGAGGTTCACTAGATGCATACCTGTTGCCCTAGATAAGGGGTGTCATGTTGCAGATGATTTTGTGGACATCACCAAAGCCTTTCACCTATGTGACCACAGTCTGTTGGTCAAGTTCTTAGCTAGTTTAAATTTCTCAGAAAAGCGCTATACTGGGTTTCAAACTACCTGAGCAACAGATGTCACAGGACTCACATTTTTGATTCCTTCTCAGAATTTGTTTCATTTCAGTGTGTAGTGCTTTGGGGTCCATACTGGGCCACTTTTGTTGTCTTTGTTTTTGACTTCAGTGCCAACTTTCGATGAAGTAATCACATTGCTGTTATACATGGATGGTGATGCCCTTTTTTTCTGAGGGGTGTAATGAGTAAGAAGGTTAATATCAAGTTACAGAGAGATTGCCTACACAATTGTTTTTTTACCACTGAGGTTAATACTTAATACAAAAAACTGAAACCATACAAAATTATAAATATTTGGCTTTTGGGATATAGTAGAATCCTTTGAGACAGCAAACAGTTTTTATTATCTTGGTGTTGTGCTTCGTACCTTATTAAGTTTTGAATATTACATCTTCCAACTTTGGAGTCCCATTAATGAAAGACAGCCTACTCTATAGGGTGGGGAAAGTTTTGGTTCCAGAGTCTTGTAAACTACTAGCACATGCTGCTCTTTTCTTTACTAGCCTATGGGTCACTAGTCTTCTGCTCTACCCAAGAAAGAGTGCTTGGGAAGCCCATGGTAATAGGTAACATACAATACCATCTGCATGTTTGCCATGGGCTTAGCAGGACACAAACGCCACTGCACTCTTTTCCAGTTCCTGAATGCTCTGTCCTTTGATAACAGAATAATGTTTTATAGTGTATGGACGAACACGGTTGTGTATGGAAATCCATACACTCGAAAAAGTAATTCTGCTGCACTAGTGACATGCGTACAAATGCAGAACAACTTTTCATCCTGTATTAGAAGGCACGTCACAATGCAGTCACCCCCAAACAGTGCTGCCCATTGGACGGGGGGGGGCTGTTGACAAGCTGCTTGTGCATGCTAACTGGGTGGGTGGCCAGAGGAGAAGGCAGGGTCTCCAGCAGCAGGAATTGACATCAGGTGCCACAAGAGCAAGGTAGCTTTTTTGGGGGGTCCATGCACTATATAGAAAAGTGTATGGGAGCCCCAAATACACAACTCGCTATTCAAATACCTCATGGTTTCCATGAGAACAGGGACCTCATGAGCATCGCTCTCGAGGTCCTTGTTATCGTGGAAACCACTCGGTATTAGAATAGTGTGGTTGTGTATGGGCTCCCATGCACTATGCTATATGTTCTGCTGTATTCTTCCAGAATAGTGCTGTGCAAAAATAAAATTCCACCAGTGAAATTACTGTAAAAGACGGATATCACTTCCATTACATTTTGGAATGCACAGTGGCTTCTTTTGGGAACATTTTTGACTTAGAAAGGCAGAATGAATGTATGAATTTGTGGATTAATGTATTAAACTGTTGAAAGAAAGTCAATATAACTCATCACTTGAACTGCGGAATTACTGCATGTATTACAAATTGATATATTAAATGGCAGAATGGAATTCTGCAGAACTGCCATTCCACAGTGCATGTGTATCATTCTACAATTGAGCCAAAACATTTTGCAGAACGGGACAAACATTTACTAAACACATTCAGAAGCTTCAGAATTGGGCAAAGTCGGAGTAAGTAAAATTTTGCAAAATTTCCACAAATTTGGAATTCACAGTTTCTGTCCAACACTACTCCAGAAGATAGCTCTTGGACAAGATCCTAAAAGTCTCACTGCCCTTTTCCACAGGTATATCAATCAATCAATAATTCTAATATCTGTTTACAAATAAGGTTCACTTTCAAGAGTCCCCTGTTTAAAACATCCTATGGTCAGGGGTCCTTTGTCCATCGTACCTTCACATTTTTCATTTACCTCTGTGTTCTGTGCTGCGAGAAACTTACAAGCTCCAAGGTCAAGTTAACTAACTTTTTAAAAGATCATAGCATTTGTCAATGCAATGGATAAGTTTTTGCAGTTTTCTGTAATTTTGTGTCAGTATATTTAATATGATGTCTATTTGTCTTAGTGTTTTCGTTCAATGTATTTATTTTACTACTCACTGTGAAAATGGGCTTTTGCTCATCATTTTACCAGGGTAAAAAAAAAATGAAATTTCTCCTAGGGCAGGACTCCTTGAAGCACTCTCTTCTCATGTGGTATCGGAGGTGCCCTCCCCCACTCAAGGATTGAAGGGGTAGGCACAGACTCACACTCCTCAGGTATTCATGTATTCAAACTATCTCCTGGCACCCCAGGCCTCTCTGGATTTGGATGTTACTCCACAAGGTCTTGGTACTACTGGGCTCTCAGCTTATCTTCTCCTCTTACAGTGTAAAGGGGGAAGTATGAGGCCATCAATATTGATATCTGACAGGTGAGATGATGCCATTTGTTTTAGGCATTATTGTTGGATTCCAGTTGTTAGAAGAAACAATTAATGACCATAGTAAAGTTATTTCTTCTATAGGATCAGGGAGATACTGGCTGAACTTCTGACAGCCCTCCAGCAACTCACTGGAACCAGGAGTGGTTCCAGTAGACTGGAGGAAGGCAGATGTAGTCCTACTTCATAAAAGCAGTAGCAGAGAGGAGGCTGGTAACTATAGGCCAGTCAGGCTAATGTCTGTAGTGGAGAAGTTAATGAAGACTCTTTTAAAAGAAAATCCAGTGGGTTACAAGACCCATGGCAGCACAGATTCAGAGAGGGGGATTATGTCAGACAAATCTGATTGATTCTTTGACTGAGTGCCTAGTGAAATACTCCAGGGTGGGGCAGTGGACATGGCCTACTTAGACTTCAGCAAGGCCTTAAACACCATACCTCATAGGAGGCTAATAAGGAAACTGGGAAGTTTGGGGTGGGATACACGGTGGTAAACTGGGTACAAAACTGGTTGATAAATAGGTGACAGAGGGTGATGGTAAATGGCATTCACTCTATTGAGGGGAAAGTGAGCAGTGGGGTACCTCAGGGTTCAGTACCAGGACCAGTTCTTTCAAATGTCTTATAAGTGATATTGCAGAAGAGCTGGAAGGGAAAGCATGCCTCTTTGCAGATGACACCAAAATCTGTAATAGGTTAGATACTCTGGATGGGGTAGAGAGAATTAGTAGAGACCTGAGGAAAGTCAAAGAGTGGTTGAGGGTATTGCAGCTGCATGTCAATGCTAAAGTTAAAAATCATGCACTTGGGACAGAAACACAGGGGAGATGTATAAAATGGTAGAAAGGTATTGAAAGTCACTAAAGAGGAATGGGACCTTGGGATTATCACCTGATGGCCTCAAGGTGGTGAGACAGTGCAACAAGGCAGTGGGCAGGGCCAGCAGGATGCTGGGGTACATAGGGAAGGGAATCACCAGCAGGAGGAGAGAGATGGTGTTACACTGTATTGATTGTTGGTGAGACCCCACCTGGAGTACTGTGTACAGTTCTGGAGACCACATCTCAGGAAGGACAGACAGGGTGGAGGCTGTTCAAAGGAAGGCAACTAAAATAGTACAGGGGCTGCATCATAAGCCCTATGAAAAGAGACTGAAGGATCTCAGTATTTACACTATGTAAGAGAGGAAGGGCAGGGAGACATAATAGAGAGCTATAATACAGTGCTCACTTTATTATCCACCCAACTTGGTGCCAGTGTTTTTGGCTGGATAAGAGAGGGTGGTGGATAATAGCGGGTGCATGTTATTTTTTTTTCTATTTAATATACTTTATTAAACATTTTAAGAACACAGGTACATGCATTCAGCCAACAGCTTTCACCCAAGTTGAGATAAGGGCAAAAAACTGTACAACAACATGGAAAACTGTGACAATAAATCTACAAGGCCTTGCAAGTACATGAACCATAATCAAGAGTGATAAAGCCTAACTGATTAAAATTATCTATATCCTATCTGCCCCCCCCCAGAGCACACACAGGGTTGAGAACAAATCAGAAGCTTGTCCAGAATGAGCCTACCGGATGGATACCAAACAGATGGGAGTTAGAGCAACAACCCTATTCCTGCCCAAAGAAACATGTGGGGAGCCACATTCCCCCATGTAAATCTGGTTTCAATTAGAGATGGTGCATAACGGGTAAAAGGGCTAGTAGTGGGGCCCATTTCCTATTGAACACCTACTGGCGATTCAGCCGTCGAGCAATGTGTTGCTCCATTTTGAGGACCTGAAGCACCTCTGAGTGCCATTCCCTAAGAGAGGGCCTGGTTTGATCTAGCCAGTGTTAGACTATGATGAGTTTGGCCACCATTGAGATTAGGACATACAAGCTTTGCAGCAATCTAGCATATCCTTGGGAATGTGACCCAGTATACAGATCTGCATTGTAAAGTAAGAGTTCAAACCCAACATTGGATCCAGAGTGCCATGGATTGCCAGCCAGAAGGGAGACACCAGGGTGCAATCCCAAAGGATGTGTTTTAATGACTCCTCTGAATTTCTGCATGTGATGCAGAGTGGGGATGTGGACCTACCCATCCTATATAACTTTGTGGGAGAGCAATAGAGGTTATGCAATATGAGGAATTGTAAAAAATGAAGGCGGTCCTACTTTATGTATTTGTATAGATGCTGCCAAATTTGCTGCCACTCCCGTCTCACTCAGATTAAGACCTAATTCATGCTTTCAGTAGATGCAGATCCCCTGAGGGCTATTCGAGTTGTGGTGTTGGAAAAGGTCATAAAATTTGGATATAGGGTGAGATAGAACAGTGGTGTCAGTGAGCATTTTAAACAAGGGGTTGGAAACGTCCTGCCATGGGGGGGACAGAAGCGAAGAGATTGCACTATTTATTTGCAGATGTTTAAAGGGATGATAAGTGGGACTACAGAACCTTTTCTGAACTTCAACTGCAGAGCTGAGCCTCCCATCTGAGATCAAAGATGAAATTGATGCAATATAGAGAGATGTGCAGAAGCTCGAGGGAATAGTGCGGTTCACTATTCAGAAATGTATATCACCAAATAAGGGTTGGGACAGAACCTTGTGTGACACGAGACCAAGCTGGGAGTAAATCTAGCAGAGAGCTTTGAGAGACCACTATACCGGAGACGCACAAAGTGGTTTAGGGAGTTCAGAGGGATCAACATAAATTGGACTGCCAATATCGATGCCCTGCGAGTGGCAGAGGCATTGTTCCAGTGAAAGACACAGAGGAATATAGGAATAATCTGGAGGGTCAATATCAGGAGAGCTTTACCTGAATACTTTACAACAGTGCATAGCACAAAAACAGAGAAAGAAGTTAGGCACTCACAGCCCACCAAGCTCTTTCTGATAGGTCAGCTTGGTATACACCCATCGAATAGCTTTACCATTCCACAGAAAATCTGAAAGGGAGGTTTGTAGATGGGAAAACCAGTGTTTGGGGAGGTAGGGGCTCACCATATTCATTAGATAGAGTAACCTAGGTAGAATGTTCATTTTTACCACATTCACTTGGCCCCACAATGAGAGCAGGAGAGATTTCCATCTCTGAAGATCAGCCTGAATAGCTTGGCAGGTTGGGGAGAGGTTAAGTTTAACCAAAGTGGAAATAGAGCAAGAGATCTTAATCCCCAAATAGCAGAGGGCCTTAGATTCCCAGGAGAGACCCAAGTCATTAGTTCATTGTCATGGTACATGCACGTTGAGAGGCATTACCTTGGATTTGCCTTGGTTTAGTTTACAGTATATCCTGCCACCTGACAGAATCTGTCTACAGTCTCCACAGCAGCTGGTATAGAAGTCTGGGGATTCTCCAGGTGAAGCAGTAAGTCATCCACACGAGGCAGACAGCTTGCACCTGTCTCTCCTTACTTGGATTCCCTGGATGTCTTGGCTGTTCTGGAGGGACTGGATGAGGGGTTTCAGGTAAAGACTGAAAAGGAAAGGGGAAAGAGGACAACTTTGCCTGGTAAATTGCATCAGAGGGAAGAGGATGAGAATGCACCATTATAGCGGATCCTGGCCAAGGGGCAGTGATAGATGACCTTAAGCCAATCATAGAAATGGGTAGGGAAGCCAAATCTCCACAGTGTGGCAAACAAGAAAGGCCAAGAGATACAGTCAAAGGCCTTTTCCACATCTATGGAGACCAATACCGCTGGGATACGCCTCTCTCCCGCCACTGAGATAAGGTGAAGAACTTTGCGCAGATAGTCGGAGAACAAATGTCTAGCCATGAACCCAACCTGGGTCAAACTGATAAAGCCTTGCCATGTCTTTAGGAGATGGTTTGCCAAGACCTTGGCAAGAATTTTCATGCCGAAGTTCAGAAGGGAAATAGAGCAATAGTTTCTCAGGAGGAGGTACGATTTACCAGGTTTGGGGATAATGGTGATCCAGGCTAGTAAGTAAGCTTTATTTATAAAGTGCCTTTCAAATGTCAAAACGCTGTACAATACAACAATAAAACCACACAATCAAGTAGCTTGGCAGAAGACACCAGGAGAAAGGACTGCTGTGTGACTGGATGTCTCTGCTGGGACTAAAGAAGAAGAACTTTTGTATTTGGACCTTTAATTTAGGGTAAAAAAACTAACAAACAAAACAAAAAAAAAGTGTGTGTTTGTCTGAGTTAACTGAACTGAATGGGTATCTGAACAGTTATCTAGGTGTAAATCTCAGGTGACTGAAAGGACTAAATAGCTGTGAGGTTTAAATTACTTGTAGAAAGATCTAGTAAGTAGGGGGAGTGGCTTAGCTAGAAGGAAGCTACATTTAAAGACTGCCTTAGAAAGATTCTGCTAATAGCTTGGCAGAAGACACCAGGAGAAAGGACTGCTGTGTGACTGGACTTCTCTGCTGGGACTATATTGCCCTCCTTCCCTCTCCTCCACCCAAAGCTAGTTCTACAGCTAGTTCTATTTTTATAGGCACAGGATTTGACTGACAATAGGAACTTCCTGTTTGGGAGCAGGAAGTGAGTGATCACAGAACCACCAAAGACCCACCATCCTAGAAGGGCAAGAGTAGCTCTCTAGCCCCCTCTAGCGGCTGGAGGTCTGCCTCTGAGCAAGTAAGTGGTCTACTGAGAAATATAGGATATTCTTGTCTCAGAACAGGACAATCAGGAGCTTAAAGGGCACACAGGCAGAAAGTAAGGAGAGGAGAAAAAAAACAGAGGAAAGAGTAAGGATTGCAAACAGTTAAGGGCCAGAAATAAGACATGATTGGAGTGGTGCAGTGCAGTGGCTGTGGAGCAGCAGTCTTCCGGGAGGCGTTCTGGAGGATGCAGTGTTGTCCCATCTGCAGGCACCTCTCTGGGCTGAGGGAGGAGGTTGCTCATCTCCAGGCTGAGTTGGCCAGGATTTGTGGGACCTCCTCTTCCATCCAGGGACCACCAGTGCCACTGCCGTTGCCTCAGAGATTGCCAAGAAAGAGGAGCAGTTGGACCACAGTGGGCTCAGGGAGGGTGAGGGTGGTGGAACAGAGGTGCATCCCTCCAGTTGTACCTCTCCACAATTCCTATGCCATTCTGGCAAAGTGTGGTTCCTCTATGGAGGCACCCACAGTGGAGACAAAGGAGGATGCTGGGAACCTCCACAAAGGAGACCCACAGGAGGGTGGCAGGGGACCCTGCAGGGGAAGGAAACAACTCCTGGTGGGGGACTCCATTGTTAGGAAGGTAGAACTAGGGGAGGAAGGGAAGAGGGAGGTAAGGTGCCTGCCTGGCGCCATGGCTTGGAGAGACAGGGAGCGAATCCTCAGGCTTGCCAGAGCAGCTGCACAGGGGAGGGAGCTGGATGTCATTGTCCACCTAGGGACAATTACCTGGCTAAGAAAGGGATCAGAGAAGTTCAGGAAGAGTTTTTGAAATTGGGAAGGGGCCTTAGTCAAGTAGCACGCATGGTAACCTTCTCGGAGGTGCTGCCCATCTATGGCATAGGAGAGGCACGGGTGTTCCGCACCATGGGATTCAATCAGTGGTTGAAAAACTGGTGTGGAGCTCAGGGATTTGGCTTCATTGGGGACTGGGGGTCCACCTGGAGTGATGCAAGCCTATACTGGCATGATGGGCTGCATCTGTCCGGGAGTGGATCCAGGATCCTAGGTGATAGGTTTAAATGCTTGCTGCATTTAAACTAGCCAAGAGGGGAGGCACTGGAAAGGAGCAGAGAAATCCTAGCCCTCCCAAATAATCATGGTAGTAAGTGCAGCAAACACCAACATAGAGGTGTCAATAGGGAGAAGGGCAGGGGTAAATGGAGAAAGTGACAAAGGCAAGAAGGGCAGGGATGGGGCAAAAAGGAGTAAGGCCATCAGCAAATGGAGGGCAATGAGTACCAATGCCCGTAGTCTGGGCAACAAGCTCCCTGAGCTGGTGGCCTTGATGGAAGAGGGATGCCTGGATATCGTAGCAGTCACAGAAACATGGTACACAGAGAACCATGACTGGGATGTTAACATACCAGGGTATATAACCTACAAGAGAGACAGGGAGGGGAGAAGAGGGGGAGGAGTAGCTCTCTATGTAAAGGAAGGGATAAAAGCAACTGAACAAAAGAGTAAACAGGGAGGAGAGGAGGCACTGTGGGTCACCTTGGAGACTGGAAAGGGCACCACAATCCGCACAGGGGTTGTGTACAGACCCCCATGTCAGGGGAGGAATGGACAAGGATATGATAGAAGGCATTCTTAGAATGGCAGAGAAAGGGGAGATACTGTTGACGGGAGACCTGAATATGCCAGATGTTAATTGGAGCACATTTGCTGCAGCCACATCCAAGAGCAGGGCCATTCTTGATGCCCTACAGGTGGCAGGCCTCAGACAGCTAGTTTCGGAACCCACTCGTGAGGGAGCAATCTTAGACCTCGTACTCTCAAACGGGGGCAGTGAGAGGATCTCAGATCTAGAAGTGAGTTGCCATCTAGGGACAAGTGACCATCAAACAGTGTGGTTCACATTAAACTCAGCTACAGAGTCAAGCCATACAAAGTGAAGGTACTGGACTTTAGGAGGGCTGACTTTGGCAAGATGGGAGAGTGCCTCAGAAAAGCACTAGCAAACAGGCTAGAAGGAGTGTGGAGCAACAATGGGAATCAGCAAAACTGCCATCACAGAGGCAACAAGCCTTTGTGTGAAGCAAATAAACAAATCAAAATGAAAGAAAAAAGCCACTATGGTTCTCAAAAGAGGTGGCTGTGAAAGTCAGGAAGAAAAGATAGCATTCAGAAGTATAAGGAAACAGAAGGAGCAGGACAGAGAGCTGTACCAGTTAAGGCAGAAGGAAGCAGGGAGGAAGTCAGAATAGCAGAAGCCCAAACTGAGGAAAGATAGCCAACTCAGTTAAGAAGGGGATAAAACCTTTATTGGTACATCAGTGAGCGTAGAAAGACAAAGGGAGATAGTGAGGCTGAATAGAATGAACGTGGGTGGGCAGAGGGACAGTGAAAAAGCAGGGATACTGAAAGAATATTTCTGCTCAGTATTCAAAAAGAGGAGGTGACTAATCCAATTAACAGAAGCACTCTTGATAGGGGGTCGATCCCAGTCCTTTCACAGAAGAAAGGGTTCTGCAAGAACTTCTAAAACTGAAGGTGGACAAGCAATGGGTCCTGATGGAATTCACCCAGAATTCTAAAAGAATTAAGGGAGGAACTAGTGAAACCACTGGCTACTCTTTTTAATAAATCATGGGAGGATGGTGTGGTACCCGAGGACTGGAGGAAGGCGGATGTGATTCCCCTTCACAAAAGTGGGACCAAGACAGAGGCAGAAAACTACAGACCTGTCAGTCTGACCTCTGTGGTAGGGAAAATGATGGAGTCACTTCTTTTTTTTTTTTTTTTTGTGCCCCAGAGTTACCTCTCCTTCAGGCCGCCATGGACCCAGACATTCCCCTACTAGCTCCCCTCAGCCACCTACCTCATATCTGCAGCCTTCCTCGGGCTAGTCCGGTGTAACCCTTGCACCGGATGGGTCCCCCTCCTCCGAGGGGAAAGGCACCAGCAGGGGCAGAACCAGCACACTACTACTTTCTCAGACCCTCGGAGCTGCTGAGGCAATTGTAGCTCTCAGGGGAGTCTTCAAGGGATGTCAGGGGCGGCGTCCGTCATCCGGTTAACTACTGGGCGGATTTTTCTCATTTTTCTTGTTCCCCCTTGTTTAGTAGCTGCCTGCAGTGCCTCCAGTCTCCACTGGGGGCCGCTGCATAAAGATGCTCCCAACCCACCTGGACAGGAGCAGTCCGTCCGGACGCTCGATCCTGCCCTTCCCTGCCGACTCCCGAGACCCGAGTCCGCTCCTCATCCCGGTCGCCGGTGGGTCGGTGTAAGGCGCCAGCGCCAACCCCCGCCACCGGGCCGCCAATGGAGTACTCTTGAAGGAAAGAATAGTTGAGTACCCAGAGGCCAGTGGAGCACAGGACCCAAGGCAGCATGGGTTTACAGCAGGAAGGTCATGTCAGACAAATCTAATAGATTTCTTTGACTGGGTGACCAAAGTAGTAGACCAGGGAGGGCTGTGGACATGGCCTACCTAGACTTTAGCAAGGCATTTGACACAGTCCCACACAAAGATTAATAGTCAAATTAACCAGCCTGGGAGTGGGTCCCAGGGTGGTAGCCTAGTAAAACATTGGCTGCACAACAGGACACAGAAGGTAATTGTAAATGGAGTCCACTCTGAAGAAAGAGGGGTTACTAGTGGGGTACCACAGGGTTCAGTATTGGGCCCAGCCCTTTTAATGTCTTCATCAGTGACATTGCAGAGGACTAGAAGGAAAAGTATGCCTTTTGCAGATGACACAAAGATCTGCAACAGGGTTGATACACAAGGAGGCATGGAAAGGATGAAAAGGGACTTGGCAAGGTTGGAGGAATGGTCAGAAGTATGGCAGCTAGGATTCAATGCAAAGAAGTGCAAAATAATGCACCTGGGAAACAAGAACCCAGGGGAAGAATACACAATGGGTGGGGAGGTAGTAACAACAACAAAAAATGAAAGGGACCTGGGGGTAATCATATCAGATGACCTTAAGGTTAGCAAGCAATGTGAGAAGGCAGTAGGGAGGGCTGGGGGTATGCTGGGATGTATAGGGAGAGGCATCAGCAGCAGAAAACAGGAAGTTGTTATCCCTCTGTACAGACAGTTGGTGAGACCCCATCTGGAGTACTGTGTCCAGTTCTGGAGACCCCATCTCCACAAGGACATAGACAGGATAGACGTAGTCCAGAGGAGGGCAACTAAATGGTGCAGGGTCTGCAAGAGAAGCCGTATGAGGAGAGACTAAAGGAGCTTAATATGTATACCCTTGAGGAAAGAAGGAGAGGGGACATGATAGAAACTTTGAAGTACCTCAGTGGAATCAACAAAGTCCAAGAGGATAGCATCTTTCAGAAAAAGAGACGTGCAAGAACAAGGGGACACAACTTAAAGATAGTGGGAGGGCGGTTCAGGGACAATGTGAGGAAGTATTATTTTACAGAGAGGGTAGTGGATGCATGGAACAGCCTTCCTGAGGAGGTTGTGGGGTCTAAAACTGTGGGAGAATTCAAGAATGCATGGGACAGACAAAAGGAAATTCTTGTGGGGGGTAGGAAGAAATAGGCTGTTGGTTAACTAGGATCTGCGGCCTATCCTGTAGGTAGGGAAATGGGCAGACTAGATGGGCCAAGCGGTCCTTATCTGCAGTCAAAGTCTATGTTTCTATGTAATAAATAAGTAAACATAAATATAACAAGTAAAAATGAAACAAATAAATAAATAAATTATAAATCATCAGATTCCTAAAAAGAATAATTGATAGCTGTCAAAGAAAAGCTTGTTGAAAAAGATAGGTCTTTAAATTAGTTTTACAACTTTTGATGGTCAGACATTCTCTTAACTGACCAGGTAGAGAATTCCACAGGGTAGGTGCCACATACGAAAAGGCTCTGGCACCAGAGGTTTTCAAACACACCCTGGGAATCTCTAACAATCCCTCATCAGCAGGTCGGAGGGGGTGAATGGGGCAGTAGGGAGTTAGAAGATCTTTCAGGTAGTCGGGTCCCTGTTCATGTAGGGCTTTAAAGGTTAGCATGCCAACCTTAAAGGTGATTCACACTGAACAGGCAGCCAGTGCAGTTCTCACAGCACAGGTATAATATGGCTGGCCCCAGCTGTGTCAGTCAAAAGCCTGGCCGCTGTGTTCTGCACTAGCTGCAAGCAGCGAATATCACAGGTAGCCCTAGATAGAGGGCAGTGCAATAATCAAGGTGGTTGGTGACAAAGGCATGGACCAGAGTAGCCAAATCATCCGGGGGACCAGGTGTTTCACCCGGACAATATTCCTCAGATGATAAAAGGAGGACTTGATGATGGCCAACACCTGAGATTTCAGATTCAGACCATCATCAAGAATAACACTAAGGTTCTTCACCCGGTCTGAGGTGGGCAGCTGGACACCATCAAGCCATAGGCCCAATGGTTTCCCAGCCCCCAAACCTCCCCTCCCCCAGGCAACATGGATCCACAACTAACATCTCGGTCTTCTCCGGATTCAGTCTCAACCAGCTGGCGCTCATCCAGTCTTTGATTTCAGCAAGGCAGTTGTTGAAGACAGAGACTGCATCCACCTGTTCAGGAAGAAAAGACAACTACAGCTGAGTATAATCTGAATAGCAGTGAAAACTCAAACCGTATTGTCTGATGATATCTCCTAATGGCAGCGTGTATGCTGCAAACAGCGTGGGTGACAAAATGGAGCCCTGTAGAACCCCACAAAAAATAGGGAGGGCGTCAGAGGAATAAATGCCTGAGACGACCCTCTGAGATTTTCCCATGAGGAAATATTGATATCACTTAAGGACTACACCCAATAGTCTGCAAAGGAACTGCAGGTGCTTCAAAAGCACACCATGGTCCACAGTGTTGAATGCTGCAGAGAGATCAAGAAGGACCAAAATGTTGCACGCCTTTCGATCTCTCGCTATTAGGAGGTCATTCAATATCCGGATGAGGGCAGTCTCTGTACTATGTCAGTTGTGACTGGAGAGCCTCATAGATACCGTAAGATCCCAAGTAATCCTCCAGTTGTAACGCTACCACCTTTTTAATAACCTTGCTTACAAAAGGCAGGTTAGAGATAGGCCTATAGTTAGCTAACTAGTTTGGATCTAGGGAGGATTTTTTAAGGAGTGGTTGAATGACTGCCTCCTTGAGGGGATCAGAAAAGACCCCCCTCTCCAAAGAACCCCAAACAATTTCAACTAGGATCGGGCAGATAATGTCAGCACAACCCCTTAATAAAGGGATTGGGCCCGGATCCAAATTACAGCTAGATGGTCGCATACCCTGGATGATTCAGATGATATCCAAGAGTTCCAGCTGGCTAAAGTCTGACCAGGTAGGCTAGGTGCTCGCCGCCTCCCACCGATCAATGCAGTCCCTCATGGGGAGTGCCTGGCTGGTGCTGGTGTGGATGTTGGCAACCTTATCTGTGAAAAATCAAGCGAGCTCATCACACTCCACCTGCGAAAAACTTCTTTGGGGCTGGAGACAGATCAGATTGCACAATCTGTCTACAGTCCGGAAGAGCTGAGCCAATCGATTTTGAGCAGCACAAATCTCCCTGGACAGGAATTCTGCCTTCTTACAGGTGAATTCCGATTGATAGATTTTTATAATGCTCCATCAATCTAAGCCTGTCAACATCCTAGCCAGTCTTCCGCCAGGCTCTCTCCAGCCTTCGACCCACTCTCCTCAACTCCTTCAAGGAGCTATCAAAGCAGGGTCCCTTGGGCGAAGAGTGAGCAGGTGAACATGAACAGGTGCAATCTTGTCCAGGGCATCTCCCACTACTGTATTATAGGTCAGAACCAGATCCCCCAGACTCATGCATTCTCTCGGTAAACCCGATAGATCCAACACCACCATAAGGCCTTTGGGAGTAATATCCCTTAAAGGGTGGTACTGGATCATCTCTGTGAGGGCAGGCCTTTTAGGGGGAGTCTCAAAACTAAACCTTATGTTGTGATGGTCAGACCAACCAACTGGTAGAGTAGAGTAGAGTGAATGAGCAGTCCGTCAGACCAGAAGGGCAAAGATAGTTGAATAATCTTGTAAGGAATGGAGCCAAGATGTCTATAAAGGTGGCATAAAAAGAGTTATTAAACCTGTCTGGGCTGAGTGCCTTCTCCTTTGGAAGTTGTTCTATCACCGGCCCAACTTCACTTAGGGAGACAGGAACCTGTAAGATCTCTTGTTGAGCCTCTGAGAGGGTGGGAAGTGGGACAGAGTCTAAATAAGTTTCTATAAGATCTAAATCGGGAGTAGGCTCCGCTTCCGTACGATAGAGAGTTTTATAAAACTGCTGAAAGGCATTAGATGGGTCTTGGGGATGTGTAAGGATTGCTCCTCCTGGGGTAGGTTGAAGGCTATGTATCATTTGTTGGGCTTCAAGTTGTTTAAGCCTTAGGGTCAGGAGCTGCCCTGCTCTCTCACCTAATTCTAGATAGTGGAATTTGACTCTCTGTAGGGCTAAATTGGCCTGTTCCACTAGTAGCCAAAAATATTGGGCCCTAAGGGCATGTAGTTGGTTCCAATCATCCTGGTCAGACACAGACAAGAGACAGTGTTCAAGGTCTCGAAATTTAGGTTAGAGGGTGCATGCTAAGTGATGGTACCTTTAATGTTAAAAAATGCTAAACATTATATCTAGGTGATTTGCTGGTGTATACAGTGTACATACAATTTTAAACCCTTAAAGACACATTTGCAATATTTTATTATTGTATATAATGTTTTATTTTGTAAAAAAAATTATGCATTAAACACATGCTCACACAGATGAAAAAGAGTTACATTATGACCATTATAAATACAATTGCCCTGCAATAAATACAGTAAACTACAGTACATTAATGTGCATTCAGACACACATAGCAGAGCAGTATGTTGTACAGTAGAGTTCATGTCAGTTTAAAGTAATCTTTTATAGATGTTTGCTTGGCTCTAACAGAAGCAAGTTATTTAATCTTGCATTGAAGCACTAAGCACTTCTGAATATCAGACTCCTCAGTGAGCTCATATGATTTTAAA
The DNA here is from genome assembly GCA_016271365.2 of Neoceratodus forsteri. Lineage (NCBI taxonomy): Eukaryota > Metazoa > Chordata > Ceratodontiformes > Ceratodontidae > Neoceratodus > Neoceratodus forsteri. Next base: position 1,026,498,284 of record CM028131.1, on the reverse strand, counting down.
AATCTAAGCACAGTGTTTATTGCCTCCTTTGCTTCATGAACAGAAGGAGCTTTAACTTCCCAGTCCTGTTCTTGGCAATCTTGGCTATCATCATCATCTTGGGAATCCTGAGGCTGTAGGAAATAATCAGGGACCCTTACATTTGCAACCATACTGACAATATCACATTCAGTGACACTTTCAAAAACCTCACACTCATTTTCAAATGATAAATATTTGGCAACTGAAATTCTCATTTCGGATTGTATGGCCAAGGCACCAGACACAGTCCTTATAAAGGTCATTCAATTCAGTTGCTTCTTACTGAGAAGCTTCAATTGCCCCAGACACAGGCCAAGGTATGATGCCAGTATGATACCAGTAGTTTTGTATTGTCTCTGCTCTAACAGAGTTCCATACCACTTTAATGAATCTTTTGGCATCACTAATTAACAGTGCCTGTTGTTTCCCACTGTCTATACAGTCAATTAGATATTGGAGGTGTTGCCTTCTATAAGGACATTTAAAAGACTGAATAATGCCCGCACTGAGTGGCTGTAAGTGGCTTGTGGTAGTGGGTGGGAGGAAGTGGATTTTGACATTTGCAAATGATTTGGGGGCAATATGTGTTGGTGCATTGTCCAGCATTAGCAAAATCTTTTTGGTTTTTTCTTTCTTATGGCAGTGTTCATGTCATTTAACCACTGTGCAAAAATGGGCAAGTCCATCCAGGCCTTCTTGTTAGCCTTATATTCTACATAAAGACTGGCATTAAATGTTATGAAGCACCTTGGATTTGCAGATTTTCCTATCACAAAGGGTTTTCATTTTTCAGTGCCATCTGCATTACAAGTTTGAACAACTGTTATTCTGTCTTTGCATCGCTCGACACCTTTTTTAAATTCATTGGTGTTCAGTGATCTATCAGGCACCATTTTAAAGAACAATCCTGTTTCATCCATGTTGAAGCAGTCTTGTGCAGTGCAGCATACTGCTCTGCTACTCGTCTAGCACTAAGCAGCCTTCACTGATCAGCTCTTTACTAACACCAGCACTTTCCCCAGATATAATGTGGAAGACAATGTTGTTGCAGTTTTTCAATTTCTGCAGCCAACCATCAGAGTAGGAAGAATCAGTGACATTTAATTGTCCCCCAAAATACATAGCTTTATGTTTCAGAATTTCATCTGTGGCAAGAATGCTCTGTGACCTGGCATTGCCGAACCACAGAAACAATGCCTCCTCTAAGTCTGCATGCTTGGGAGTTCTTTTTACTTTCCTGGAGTCTGCTGCAGCAGTTTCAGACCACTCCTCTCTCCTTGCTAGGATATCACCTATGGTCTGCCAAGCCATTGGTCTGCTCCAGAGTGTGGAGAAATGATGAGCAACCTCTTGTTGTGTCGCATTCGGATTGTCAGTTGCAAATTTCACAATTAAACTTTTCTGTGCTGTGGTACAAGCAAGCCGCATTCATTTAGCACACACCGACTCTGCTGTCATATCTGCCACCGACTTCCTGGTTCCCACTTCTGTGTAAGCCACTCCACCAGCACCCCTGACCCTCAACCCTGGAAGTGACCCTTTTATGCAGTCTTGAGCTGAAGAATTAAAGTTTGAAATAAGGACGTAGAAGAGCAGCACAGTACTGCTCCTTTATTGCTTTTTCACAATGCCCAGTGCAAGTTGTTTATAAATAAAAATAGTAATGCCAGTCTGAATCGAAGATGTACGGAGATGTATGGGTGATCGACGGGATTACGTCATGAGTTACTGGGGGAGATCTACTACTGCAAAACACACTGAAAGGGATTCAAATATGGCCAAAATGCTCCTATAAAACTTTATTCTATTAAAACATAAAAGTGTTTCATAAACATCATTTTTTTGGTGATTTTCTGGCCCATAGTGTCATGCATGGTGACGCGTGACACAAGACGTCAGATGGCTTGGATGGTAGAAGACAGAGGGAACTTAGAATAGGATATATAGCTGTTGGGGAGAAAACTGCTGGCAGATAGTGGACACCGATGGAGGTGGACGAAAGAGGGAATTAACATGGGAATATCATCAGGACCTGAGGTGAGACTGGCGGTAACAGATGGTGGTAGATAATCGAGGGGCAGATAAGGGAGGGAGCATTGTACCTCGTGGGGGTGAATAATGTAAAGGATGGGAGTATTGCTCAGAAGAGAAGGGACACAAGAACAAGGGCACAAACTATGAAGCTGGAAGGGGGGAATTTAGGAGTGATGTGAGGCAGTAAGTCTTTACCGAAAGAGTGATGGTTGCCTGGATCAGTCTTCCAGTAGAAGTGGCAAGGGTGAAAACAGTGGTGGGCTTAAAAAATGCTTGGGATAGGCACAAAGGAATCTTGATAGGAAATTGTGGGGGAGAAAGTATCTAGAGATCAGGTAGGGTCTGCAGTAACAGTATAGGCAGGGACAAAATAGGCAGAGTGGGTGGGTCAACAGGTTCTTATCTGCTGGTAAATTCTGTGTTTCTATAGATCCAATTGTAAGCCAATACAAATGGCATGTTCACATCTGGGTTTTCTGCTTCTGGCAGAGTAGGGGAATGCAGAGCACAAACTCCAGACACCCAGTCTCCTAGTTGAGGTCCACTAGAGAACATACTATATGTCATGGTCTGGCTTAATGCTTTGAGTGCTCTCTAGTAACCTGCCTCAAACTTAGTAGAAGAGAGAGAGATTGTACAGAAGTACATAATATGTGTTTAATGAAATAATGTACATGTTTTACTGTATAGTGTATGCATGCCCTTATATGATGTATATTCAAAGCTTTCAAATACTATAGATGCATGTTACTGAAGTGCAAAGTGTACATGTACTTCACCCTGTGATACAGGTTGTATTTGCCAAGTGAGACTGTAGCACACCCAGAAAGAACTCCCACACTTCTGCAGAAACCCAAGAACACCCAGAGAGTCCACCAGCAATGCCGTTGCTGAGAGTGACTACCAGAATGCCATGTCTGAAGATACAGCTATATCATCCTCTTCCTTTTTTTTCTATATTGTATTTGTACTCCTTTCTGCGCCCGACTTCCCCCTTCTGACCAACCCCCCCCAGCCCCATGACCCCAGTATCACCGGGACTTACCTCAGCCCGGTCGCTGGGTGCAGAGTCTGTGGAGGGTCAGTCGTCATCCTGCAGCCGCCGGGGTATTTCTGAATTTTCTCCTTCCCTTGCTGGGGTGCACATGCAGGATATGCACACGAAGAGGCACGCGCACATCCGCAGGAGTCCCACAGCTCCTTCCCTATGTCTGGCCCCTCTGACCTGCACTACCCGTTGGCCTCCACCTGGGAGTAGTCATTTGGTGGGAATGCCAGCTCTCCCTCCCTGGGACAGGAGAGAAGTCCTCTGGAGGCTCAATCCTCTCCCTCCACTGCCAACCTCCTACAGCCCATGCTCATTCCTGAACACGGGTCGCCAGCATGACCCAAGGTGTGGCATCCAGCGCCTCAACCCTCAGCGCCAACGGGCCACAGTCCCCCTCCTTATAACATTTTAATGCTAAAAGATGAGGAAGAAATGATGGTAATGATCGCACACTCATATGTGTGTGCTTGTGAAGGAGGGGGGCTGCAGAAGTATGTGATGGTTTTGTTAATGCCCTAAATGTACTTCTGGTATACCATAGGTTGGCACAGGTGTTCAACATTAATGGCTCAAATGTGTCATCCCTGTGGATTTGTGAAGCCCTGTCAGAGATGCTTCCCAAATCTGAAATGGGGAGACAGGATATATTGGAGATCAGTAACAACCTGCATTAATAAGTGGGGAAACCTAGAACAATGATTGTCTTGACCAGTTAATAAATTGTAGTTCAGGTCAAGGTTTTTCCTTGGGTATTACAGTTGTTAACAAATGTTAGAAATAATCATATAAACATATTATAAAAGGTATTCAGCAGATGAATAAATATACAGTATAGCAACAAAGCACAATTAATGATCCATGTAATGGATTATCCTCCATGAGTGGACTGTTGTACAGAATATAATATAAATGTCATTCTGATATGAAGGGTACTTTTAGTTCACACCACTGTTTATTTATATCTTTGTATAAACATTTCTGTACCCCTTTAATTGCTGGAGCTAGAAAGTGAAATACTTAAGTCTGACATTGATTCTTTATTTTTATTGTTATTTATGCTCCTGCTCCATCGGCCCTCACATTCTAGGAGAGCCCCAGTCCCATCACCCCGGCGTCCACCATCCGGCACATATACCCCCAGGGCTTACACCCTGTGGTGGGGTCAGTGGAGGGGGTCCTCCCCCACTGAAACAGGATCCAGTGTTGCGCCGTGGCTGGCCGGGTACAGGACCTGCAAGCTCCCTCGTCATCCACCAGGAGCTTTTTCCATTTTTCCATGCCCCCTTGTGGGTGTGCGGCATGCAATGACTCCAGCAATGGGGTCATGCACATTCCCAGGCATGCCCACATCAAGCATGTGCCGTTCTCCCACCCCATGTTGTTGCCATTCCACATTGCCAAGCCCCAGCCTCTGCTAGGGGTCAGGTGTGCACCGGCCACTGATCTCCCCCCTCCACGGAGATGGAGAGCAGTCCATTGGACGCTCGATCCATCTCCTCCTCTGCCAACCCACGGTGGCCCATGCTCATTCCTGGACATGGGTCGCCGGCATGGCACAAGGTGTGGTGTCCAGCACCTCAACCTCAGTGCCACTGGGCCAACTCTAACATTAATTCTTGGTAAAGTGCTCGAGGGTTGTAAAAAAAATTACATTATTAAATACTTAAAAACTACAGACCAAGTGGATTTAAACCAACACGACTTTGTCTTGGGTAGATCCTGCCAGGCAAACCTCTTGAACTTCTTTGATAATGTCAGCAGATCACTTGACAGAGGTCATCCTGCGGATGCAGTTTTCCTGGACTACAGCAGAGCTTTTGACCCTGTCCCACATAGTAAATTAATATAAGTTCTAATGGAAACAGGCCTAAATAGCAGGGTGATATCATGGATTAAATCTTGGCAATATGGAGAACACAGAGGGTCAAAATTAGGAATATAACAGCTAATGAAGCAGCTGTGATGAGTGAGGTGCCATAGGGGTCAGTGCTTGGCCCATTTTGTTTAATATATACGTGGCAAGAATGCATTGTAGTAGTGATGTCTGGATTGCCAAGCATGCTGACAACACCAAAACTGGCTCCATGGTAAATGGCCATTTTGATGTCGAAAGACTACAAAAGGAATTAAATAATTTAGAATCTTGGGCTAAGACTTATAAATTAAGGTTCAATGTAGATAAGTGTACAGTTATGCACCTGGGTAAAAACAACCAGTGTGCTGATTGTGCACGTGGAGGAAAATTACTGAAGGTTACAATAGAGGAGAGGGACCTGGGTATAACAATCTCCAAAAAATTTAAATTCAAGACACACTATATACAGAGAGCAAGGAGAGCAAACACTATACTCCACTGTATTAGAAGACATACCTCCAGTAGGGATAGACAAGTCATTATTCCTCTGTTCTACTCCTTAATAAGACCACACTTGGAATACTGCTGTCAGTTTTGGTCACCAAATACTAAATCTGAGAGCAGGATCCTGGGAGGGGTAGAGAGACAAGCAACTAAGATGGTCTCTGGCTGTAAACATTTGAGTTACAAAGACAGGTTGATTACCTTGGATCTATACACCTTGGAGTATAAAAGATTAAGGGGCAATTTTTGTTTCTTACTTAAATCAATATCAAATGACGATCTATGGAGCTGTCTAGGTGTTGAATTGTGCACACAGACCTATACAACTAGGGGTCATGACTTACAGCTGAAGGGAGAGACCAGTGTGACTAAAAGGAGAGCAGGTTTTTATAATCAAAGGATGGTGAGTGTATAGAACAGATGTCCAATAAACATTATCACTAGTAGCTCTATGGAAGTTTTTAAATCAAGGCTGGATATGTATTTTTCAAACAATGGATCTCCAGTTTATCCCTTTGAGTAAAGGGCAAGCCTCCATATGGGCCTCGGCTCACTTGACCTGGAAAGTACTTATGATACCTATGAGATAAAAGACCATAGTGCCTAAGTCAACCCTAAATAAACCTAAATGTGAGGACCAGCAAGCCTAATGCATTCATTTTACATCAAACAATTAAAATAGTTTGCCAAGGTATAATACCAAACTGGAAAAAACAAAACAGAAATCAAGGATGAAAATTCCCAGGAGGCAATTACTTATCACCAGGAACAACAACTTTTCTGCAACCCCTCCAGATTACATCTTACTACAGTTCTGCTCCAAATTATTCTAGGGCTCAACCAGGTACAGAATCCACCTATATGTCATCCAAAGCCTCAAATAATTAAACTCTGTCACCATCTTTAGTGATACTGTACTAATCAAGGCCATTGTAATGACTTGCCCTAGTTAAAAGAACCTCAGCAGCTGTCCAACTAGGCTACTGTCAGTCCTGACCACCACATACCAGCTAAAAAGAGTCAGTAAAGAGGTTTGCTTGCTGACAAAGTGTGGTACTACTCCTAGTCCTGTCCCAGTACATGTTTTTACAACTCATTAGGCCAGTGTTTTATCTGGAAGCCAATATACTATGCAATTTGAAGCTGCTTTTTTGAAGCTATCATAACCAGTATAAACCACCCAAACGTCTGGCTACAATCCAATCAGGTCTTACCCATACAAACCATTCCTGAAGTCAGGGATTTAATTTGATAGTCAAATGAGTCTGTTCCCCATCATTCACCATCAGGCTATCCTATTACTGCTAGTTTTTAATAATTTTAAATGTGTTATAAAAAATTACTATTTAAGGCCTTAGTATCCCTAATCATTCCTCATTTTAAATATTTATGCCTACGCATGAATAAGCATAAAAACAGTACCACTAACAAGTGTTAATTGTGTCTCTTACCATAGAAAGCCTACAGAGGGAGCAATCTTAGAAAGCAATTGATAATAAATATTTAAAACAAGAGTAGATACATTTACAGCCCTATGTGGTGTCCTAACCTTGTGAAGAAAGGGCGCAAAAGGCATCAGATAACATACAGTCTGGGGAACTAACAGTGGAAAATATAAGTAAGCGTTTCAAAAGAACATTCATATCAGTTAATCTAGGCTCAAAACATATAACATCAATTCAACAGTAGATGTTACAAATAAAGTAATTGTTTAAAAACATTGTATTTTATCCAGACCATTAGTTCTTAAAACTCAAAGTACAGTCAGAGAAAAGCCATTCATGCTCAATATCAGTCCAAGCAATATAAAACTTAGTCCGTGGCTCCCTGCATTTTGGAATGCTCCTGCTATCACAGATCAACAATCCATACGGGCCCCATAACTCAGCATTCCTCTGCATTGACTATAGATGGGGCAAAGGAATGTCTAATCATAATGTCCATTAGATGACAGTTTGTCTAGGAAATGATTTTATATTCTAGTGGAAGTGGCCAGCCCGGTGGCACTGAGTGTTGAGGTGCTGGATGCCACACCTCATGTCACGTTGACAACCTGAGGTTGGGAGCGACCTCAGGTGTCAGAGGGTCAGCCGGGGGCAGGAGGATTGAGCGTCCCAGGGACTGTTCTCCTCTGGGGAGGGAGGGGTGGGATTACCACTGCTGTGCTGGCTCCTGGAGGCGACTGGGAGTCGGTGCAGGCAGGTGGTTCGCTGAGGGGGATGGCACAGTTGGCATCGGATATGCAGTGAGCATAAGCATGCATGGCAGCATCATTAATGTCTTGCACATCTGTGCTGAGGGGTGGGGATTTAAACTCTGCAGAAAAATCCTCCGGCATGCATCATGACATTCGGTCCACCAGCGCTGTGCCACTCCAACAGAGGATAGCTTCTCCCAGATCTGGACCCTCAGCTTCCATGCTGGTGGGGTACGTGCCCACTGTGAAGCAGCCAGTGAGAGGAAAGTAGGAGGGGTGGTCAAGCTCAGGAACTGGGAGTGGTGTGGGGCCATGGATCCGGACTGACAGGGGAACCATAGGTAACATACTCCCAGCCGAGAAGGGAGTAAAAGAAACTAGCAAAATATATTCCAGTAGAAGTTTTCCATTCCAAAAAGGAAGAGGACAGTAATGTACAACAGGGAATTAAGAAAGTCTACCTGTATAATGCAACAAATGTAGGCCATTGGAGAACATTACCTCTGGGTGGGAGAAAAATACCTCAGACCATTCTCCACAAGTTGCGAACACTGTGGTCATTAAGTTAGCAGGCAAAATAAATAAAGGTTGCTTTTTTATATTACTCTAGTCTCTCCTCACTGGGGTCCATTACATTTCTGGGCAGTATGTTTCTCCATTAGGGCTCCTTGGTACCTCCTTCCTCAGTGTGGCTCAGTGTCTCTCCTAGGCTTCTGGACTCCCTCCCTCCTTTAGTGTCCTAAGTTCTTCATCCTTCAGGTTAATATTAGACAATCTCATTTGAGGAATTAAACAGAAAAAAAATTGCTCCACTGGCGCGTAAATTTAATTACCTCAAAATTATTTTTTTTTATCATGTAATAATTTTTTTATTATTATTATTTCTCTGTTTACATTCATTCCATCAAAACAAAGGAATGTCAAAACAAAAAGAAAAAATCAGTGACAAAACAACAAAAACAAAACATGTGGCTGCTTACTTATATGTTGGTTTTCAACATGTAGCTTTTCTAAACTACTAGAGCCAGATCTGCTATCATATTTTATAAATGCAAAATTAGATGTAAAGTAATCAAAGTCAAAAAAAGAAAACAAGTACCAAATAACAAATGATAAAAATAACATAGTGTAGCCCTGCCTTTTCTATAAATCCTGTCATTGTGGTATTATGACATTATGGCATTATAGCATTATGACATTAATCAGTTAATCACTCGTTTGACAATTACTAAATCAACCAATTAACTAAACTGAGCCACACGTAATAGATAAGTACAATAATTGCAAACCATAAGCTTTAAACATAATTCTAACCTCAGAGCATTTTATACTCAAAATTCCAATAGTGTATTTTTCACTTCTGTCACTGCAGTGACAATTTCAGAATTGGACTCTAAGTCTGATTTCTGATCTAATTCCAAATCGTGCATTATATCTTGTGGCAGTTTATCCTCCTGCTTAGATCTTAAAAATAAAATAACTTCATTAGGATCAAAGAAAACATAGATGTTGCCCTCATAGACAATTTTAGATTTAGCTGGAGCCTGGAGAGAAAAGGTTGCACCAAGATCAAAAACTTCCTGTTTCAAGTTAAGAAAACGACGCCTCCGCTGCTGTGTCTCATACGCAAAATTTGTGAATACTGAGTATCTAATACCTCTGTATTCGAATGACTTCCTTATTATAGCCAGTTTCAAGATAGAGTCTAGGTCAGTATCAAAAGCAAATTGGACCAGTATTTGAGCCTTGGTGTCATTCGGATTTCTTCTTGATGTTATTCTATAGGCCTTTGTTATAATGGGGGAGTTATCTTCCGGTAACTGAAATGTTTGTATCAGGATTTCTCTGACCATTTCTGTTATTCCAGGAAATTATTGATCCCTGGTATTAGGAATACCTAGAAATCTTAGATTTCTGTAACGGTTAGCATTTTCCAATGCTTCAATTTTCTTATTGAGTGTAGATTGGGCTAGTACAATAGCTGATGTATTAGCCACGATATATTTAATTTCAAGCTCTTGTTTATATATTCTCTTATGTATTTGCATGTTATCCTCTTTTATTTCTTTCATCTCCCCCTCTGTACTAGACGTTTTTATACAAAAGTTTTGTATGGTTGATTCTATATTGAGAAACCTGGAGTCAAATCTTAACCAATCAAGATTCGATATTGCTTGGGGCTTTAAGAATTTGATGCTCATGGGTATAACCAGTAATCTGCAGCCTACCCTTCTTACTTTGTGTGGTGCTCTGTTGAAGGTGAGAGTGCGCTCTACTCTAAGCTGGTGAAAAGAGATGAGCGAGGCACCAAGGTCCGAATTATATTCGGATAGGATAACTGCTATCCAGACAAGGAGAGGCAGGAGTCAACTTAGTATTTTCGATGCCCACAGGGTGGGCATTTTATTTGGTACCAAGGGGTAGACAGACACAGTCACAAGGAGGAGTAGAGGATGCCCGATTAACAATAGGGCAATGGAGCAGGGATATACTGAAATACTTTCGATCTACCACTTTTATGGTTGCCACTACAAGCATAAACTTTAGGCCTACTGCCACTCTTATTCTAATACTAGTTTGTACTGTACTTCTATACTGTAATACTAGAATCCAGTCTTACTCTGATACTTGTCTAGACCGTACTTATATACTCTAAACAAGTATCCAGTTACATAGACTACTCAGCACTACATTAGGGTGGTCAGCATCACACATCTACAAAAGAGTCTAGATTTTACAAGAGTCCAGAGATCCGGCGTCTTCGTGTACTCCTTCTTTCTTCGTTGGTAGCTACAAGGGAAATAAAACAGAACTGTAGAACCCTAATCTCAATTCCCAGCAAGGACCTAGATAAGGCCACTGGGGTGGTGAGAGGTTTGGTAAACAGACCATATATCTTCGGCAAAAGCCCACTCTCTCCAAGGCTGCCGGAATGTAGAACCAAAGCAACTGGTTCCTGAAATAACACACACTGAAGCAAGAGGTTCCTTGGCCAAAACCCACTTCTAGGGTTGCCAAGGATGAAGAAAGACCAAGATCTGCATGGCGATGAATCCAATGGAGGACTACCACGATCCGCCTGATGCTGCAGCACTCCAAGGGCCAGCTGGACTCGGAAGGAACTCTGACAGGACCAGGAACCATAAGAATCTGAAGAGATGATGGTTGAATCTGCAATCCTCAGGTCAGGAACTAACACGAAACAAAGAAATGGAGGACATGTCCCGGACTGGGCTTCGACGGACTCGACTTTCGGCGAACGACCAGGTGGGGGCGCAGAACAGGTTCTCCAAGATGAGCTCTCTCTTCTTCTGTAGAGGGCGACCAACTTCGGGACATCTGGAACAGGAACCATACGGAACGACACTGGCACGGCTGTCGTGATGCGTTTCGGCGGATGTACTTTCAAGCTGTGAAAACAAGAAGACGGCGGGTACGACTTGTACGACTGACGATGGACTCGACTTCGGCAGATGACACAAATGGACGGGATGAGTTGATGGATGATCTTCCTGGAGTGAAGAATGCTGGAAGGATGTCTTCTTCTTCGTAGAGACTGATTCTGGGCACGTTGTGTTACAGACCACACTATAAGACTGCAGTGTGGTAGAAGACTGAGACTGTCTTCGTACAGTAGTAAACATATAACTGAAGAATGCTCAAAGAACTGTAGAACAGTACAATAATTTGCCAGGGAGGGCAAATTATAACTTCAGGGGTAATTGTTACTGATAAGGGCCAATGTCCAGGTGCTTAAAGCAATAGTTCAGGTACTTGGACCAATAGTTCAGGTACTTCGGACAATAGTTCAGGTACTTAGGGCAATAGTTCAGGTACCTTGGACAATAGTTCAGGTACTTAGGGCAATAGTTCAGGCACTTAGGACAATAGTTCAGGTACCTCGGACAATAGTTCAGGTACTTAGGGCAATAGTTCAGCAAAAGCAGTACAATAATCCCAGTAATTTCACAGTAGAGGTAAATAGAACAGTCTCAAATGAACCCCTGCTTCTATAGGTAGGGTATTCTGGGATAGGATCCCTTACTGTACGTTGTGGCTAGGGCCTTCCGTTAGTACCACTAGGCTGGCTTGCCCTATTCTGCTAGGCCAGGGCCTCCCTTTAGACCAGGCTTTACCTCGGGCCTAATGCCCTATCATTACCTCGGGCCTGAAGCCCTACGTTAGCTTGAGCCTGCCCTATTCCACTAGGCCGGGGCCTCCCTTTAGTACCACTAGGCTGGCTTGCCCTATTCCGCTAGGCCGGGGCCTCCCTTTAGTACCACTAGGCTGGCTTGCCCTATTCCGCTAGGCTGGGGCCTCCCTGTAGTACCACTAGGCTGGCTTGCCCTATTCTGCTAGGCCGGGGCCTCCCTTTAGACCAGGCTTTACCACGGGCCTAATGCCCTACCTTTACCTCGGGCCTGAAGCCCTACGTTGCTTTGGCCTGGTGCCCCACCCTAGATTGGGCCTGGTGCCCCAATTTACAATTGGCCTGGTGCCCCTCGAAATACTGGGCCTGGTGCCCCACTTTATACTGGGCCTGGTGCTCCTCGTTACCTTGGGCCTGGTGCCCCACTTTACAATGGGCCTAATGCCCTACTTTATATTTGGGCCAGAATTGCCCTTTTAAATACTGTTGCCCCTTTAAATTTTGCAGGATCCCAATGCCTGCTGTCAATCTTTATACTGGTTGCCGCCTCTAATCCCGCCTGAGTTCCGCCCCCCCTTATGAATATTTATAGGCCGCGATAAAGGCCTTGCTTTCTGGCCCCTCCTTTGGGGCGTCGCTAATCCCGCCTCCCTAATTACTATTAATTTTGTGGGTCCTAATGACCTGATGCTCCCTGCGGCGCTCAGCCGCCTTCTCTAAGCGCCTACTGCACTTTCAAACACAAGGCAGTCTTTTTTTTAACAGGCGGTCAGCACTCTTCTTGTGCTGCCACCGACTCACTGCTCTGCGGTCTCCGGGGTTCTTGCTGTCACTGGGAGGCGGGAGGGATGCTGGAAGTGGGAGGGAAAACTGGACAGGCAGCTAGGGGACAACTCGGGGGCCTTCGCGGGCTGACAAGGAGTGCAACTGCAGTCACGGCTGGCAGGGCTGACGGGGACGAAATAAACTGTTTAAAACACTCGGGGGCCAAAATAAAGAAACGGAGGGCTTCTAAGCCCATTAACCGCGTTGGGACTGGCGTTTTCATCTTCGTGGTGCCCCGATGGCACCACTGACAACAGACTACCGCAGCGGAGGAAGTCTTCGGGCAGGGGAGGCAGCACAGGACCACAGCAAGTCCAGAGGGATGGCTCCAAACAAAAGGTAAGCCAAAACTGTCCCCCCGACTTCTGGGTCCTGTCTCCTCAACCTCTGCCCAGGATTAACTGTCTCCAACTGAACAACTATAGAATGATTGTTTAAACTTGAACCTCCCCTAGGTTCTAGATCTGCTGGACTGGAATGCTGTGCATGAGCCACCTAGCACAGCATTCCATCTAGGCTATTATGACATGCATTGCTTGTAAATTCTAACTTTTCACAAAGCTGCAAGTGCACAGGGCACTTTTCTATTATGTACAGTACTTTCTCTGTAATGTCCAACTATGGGGCATTACATTTGTTTCATTTCCATTTTTTCAGGTAGCGTCTCAGCTGTCTTCTCAAACAACACTTGGGAGATTAAACCCTCAGCTTACAGTGCATTTTGCGTATTATCATCTATACGCTGCAATAGTCAATCTTGCTCTTGCTTTTGACTGTTAAAGTCTATACCTGGATTACCTACAATACCTGCATTAGTATCCATGGAAGGTGAGTAGGGTAGATTTGTCTCCTTTGATGCTTTAAACAGGTCCTTCTATGGCAGGTTTGGCTCTTGACGTATTGCTGTAGCCGACGGCGGGGTATGCACAGATCCAGGCGCTACCATTGCCTGTGCTCCCTCCTTAACCGGGCTTGGTGAGCCAACTTTAAACCTTTAAACCATTTATCTAGCAGCCCACATTGGATAAAGGAAACCTCACTTGGGGACGATGACCCTCTGCCTTTCCATTTTTTAGCATTCATCACTTGTTAAACGTTAAGCAGAGTAGGCAGTGTAGACGCAAAGGATGCTGCGGAACCTCCCCAGTCAGAGGCAATGGTGGCATACCTTTTAACAAGGTGACACAAGGAACCAAAATCTCCACCATAATTTTCACCTCACAGAGATCTTCTCATGTCCCAACTAGGATTGAGGAGCTCCTCCAGGTATCCAACACCAGGTCTAGTGCTCCAACCCAATTTCTATCAGGACTGCAGTTTTCAGATTTAAAAGAGCACAGCAGAGCCTCTGTTTTAGAGCTACAGTGCAAAAAACACACCTGCCAGACAGTTAACAGTTCTGTACTGGCTAAGATACTTGGGGGATCCACAAGCTCCTCAGTTCTTTAAGGCTCAGAAAAGGCCAATTCACCAGCCATTTGAGGTTTATAAATGCCTGAGACAACTGCTAGAAAGCTGAAAATTGCCTGGAGGCTGTTTACCAAGTACAAAAAAATATCTTGAGCTAAAAGCACTCTTTTAAGGAGGCTATTTAATAAACACAAAATATACTGAGCTAAAAGCACAGTTTTAAATGAAATAAGAAGCTCAGCTACTTTAGTTCCAAATGGCATTCAGGAGCAGTGCAATAGCGCAGCCATCTTGCTACTCCCCAGTCAGCTGTCAAAAACAAGGGCCACCCAAGTGCTGGAACTCGCGACTCCCAGTTTTTTCCCTTCTGCTGCTCCCAGCCTCTTACTATCCTCATCAGCATTCACATGAACAGAATTGCCAATAAATTTCAGATTATGTTTTATGGTTCTGAAACAGGCAGTTTTTCTTTGTAATCTCTCTTTATTCTTCTATCTCAGTCCTTACCAAGGACATCAGCTAAATCATATGCCTTTTGCTGTCTGAAACCAGGAAAATATCAGTCCACTTGTCGGTCTCTGCTCTAGTCAGAGCTCTCTAGCTACTGTATGACTCTTCCTAGCTTGACTTCAAAATCTGGCTGGTGGGAGGAAATGCCTTGTGGGAGGGGTCACAAGTAAGGATGACTTTAGCATGGGGGCAGGTCAGCATAATTTTTCCAGTTGGGTCTTTTCTTATTTTCTCCATGTTCCTCACTAGGGAGATGTGCCAGCATTGATAGCATGCCTCCACACTGCGTTTTATGCACACTGCCATATTTTTTTATTTAAATTTGATGAACCCACTGAGACAATCAAGCACCTTTTTCAGGGGCAACCCGGGGAACAGAACATTCTGTACAGATAGAACACACAATTGCAGATAATTATTTACAGATGTGCTAGTCATGAACATACACTCACGGAATAAGAAGTATCATAGGTAAACATACAGAGGATAAATTACAGATGACCTTGATTGGTGCTTACATACATTGAAAAGCTAAGTATCAATATACGTTACGGTGACAGCTCATATCAGATGTCAACAGCAACTGCATCATCAGTGAAAGAGGATGATATCACGCATAACCTATTGTTATTAATAGAGGGTAGAAGTGAAAACTAAAAGGAGAAGAGTAGATATGGTGAAACTAACCAGAAAAGGAGAGGTGAGGCAACAAAAAAAAGAGGGCAGTGGGAGTAGTGGTGGCCGGAGAAGTCTAGGTATAGTTGCCATTGCAGACAGAGGGCATGTAGAAGATTTCCTTGTATAGTCTTCTGATGAGGGGAAGAGACTTGTATGAGAGTAGTGCATGTGGAAGGTCATTCCATTTTTGTGGTGCTGAGAAAGAGAAAGATCTTCTGCCAACAAATAGATGAGTCTTGGGTAGGTTTAACAGTGGGAGGTGTGAGGTCCTGAGTGTTCGAGGGGAGGCTTTCAGGGTAATAAGGTTAGATAAACTCAAGGGTTGGGGGAGGTGGATTAGCATGAAGGTGGTGCAATGCACTGGGAAGTCAAGTTTGGCTTTAAAAGATGGCCAGCCCAAGGTGTTTAACACTACACAGTGATGGGGCCTTTGTGGCAAAGCGGGCAATCCTGTGATAGGCCGTACTGAGTTTGTTCAGGAGTCCAGGCTTACAGGAGTGGATTATTGAGGCCCCATAGAAGATGCTGGGGAGAAGGATGGCTGAGGCAATCATACTCCTAGCACTGTTCGAGAGATGGGGGCTGTGTGATAGAGGAGGTCTATTTTCTGGTTAGTAGCCTTTATAAGGCTCGTTATGTGTGCATTGAAGGATAGGTGCTTGTCAAGCATTACTCCCAAGTATTTGAAGTTAGCGACACTTTCAAGCTATATGCCAGTGGATGTTTTGCTCACTGGGAGGGGGGGCTGGGTTCTTGTGTCGAAGCAGGTGTGGTGGAGCAACATGGATTTAGTTATTTTGGTATTCAGGACTAGTAGGTTAGTTTTAAGCCAAGTTTCTAAAGTCTGAAAATCATTTGCTAGGTCAGCACTAATACATGAGACATCACTGGAGGATCTATAAAGGATTGCATCATCCACATATAGCTGGACCAATGCCCCTCCACAGTTCAGAGGCAGGTCATTGATAAATACCAAGAATAGGAGAAGTTCTAGGATTGATCCTTGGGGTACCCCATCTGTGATAGTAGATAGGGCAGAGGTGTTATCAGACCATTTGACACATTGAGACCTGTTCTGTAAGTAGTTTGAGATCCAAGAGAGAGTGTTGCTATCAAGACCAAGGTATCGAAGTGTGGCGATAAGAAGACAGTGGTTGACTAGGTCAAATGCCTTTGTTAGGTCAACGAAGACTGCTCCAGTCACATTGCTCAGGTCCATAGCCTGGAGTATATCAGAGGTGACCTGAAAGAAGGAAGTTTCTGTCCTGTGAGCTTTTCGAAAGCCATGCTGGTGGCTGGTAAGAGCACTGTTTTGTTCTAGATACGAGTCTAGTTGATTGTAGAGAATTCTTTCTTGGATTTTGGCAATAGGGCATAATATGGATATGGGTTTGTAGTTTTCAATGAGATTGGTTGGACCACTTTTGTGTACTGGGACAACAATAGCAGTCTTCCATTTGTCGGGGATGGCTTGTATGAGGAAGGATCTATTGATTAGGCAAGAGATAGGGTAGACAAGAGCAGGTGCACCTAGTTTGAGGAATTTGGGTGGTAGGGAGTCAAACCCAGGAGAGCTATCTGGGTTGAGGCCCCTCAGAAATTTAAGGATCTCCTTTTGGGAGGTGGCTTTTAGGTGGAAGAGGGGGTATGGAGCCTCAGGGTGGCTGACTTGTAGTTCAGGGCCACTGCCAGGAAGGTCGATTTTGTAGGCATCAAGGTCTGTAAAGAAGAGGTTCAGTCCAGCAGCTATCTCCTTAGGTGAGGATAGTATGGAGCCTTTTGCTGTCATTGTTTGGGGGATGATCCTTTGTTTACCCTTTAGGAGAGCACTGTTTTCCTTCCAGAAACATTTGGGGTTAGTAAGGTGAGATTCCTGCAGGGTTATAAGATGTTCCGTTTTTGCTTTACCAGTTTTATATTTACAGCTATTGCGAAGCTGGAGGTAGGAATTCCAGTCTGATTGGAGCTTAGCTTTTTTAAAAGCTTGCCAGACTCTATCACGGGAATGCATAAGGGGCCTCAGTTTCTGGGTGAGCCAGGCAGAGTGGTTACCTTTTGATCTTCTTAGTTTGGGAGGGGCAAGGGAGTCAAGGATGGAGGTAAAGATGTTGATCAGATATTTTAATGCCTGGTTTATGTCAGGTAGGGAGGTTATTGGGGACTAGTCAGCTGAGGCAAGACTTGTGCAAAAGGCTTCAACACTGAAGTTAGTTAAGTCCCTGGTTACATGAAATATCGGAGGGGATGCAGGGAGTTATTCTTTCAGATGCAGTAGGTCAGAGAGTGGTCACTGAGTGCATCAGGGAGGATTCCAGAGGCCTTGATAGAAGTCGAAGTATTAGTTAGTATCCAGTCCAGGAGAGTGTGCCTACCTCATTTCATATTCAGTCTTGTGGGATTGTCTAGGAGTTGCTCCAGTTTAGTATCCAGAAGGGCAGTTTGGTACTGTGTTTTAAAAGGTCCAAACCAGTTTAGGTTGAAGTCACCGCATAATATGGTGTCTTTCTTAGGAAGGGAGTCCAAACTAGCAAGCAGTTCAGCATAGGCAGACACGAGTTTAGGGGGTAAATAGAAGCAGCCTATTGTTACTTTTTTGATTTGACCAAGGGTGACTGTGATAAGAACGTGCTATGCCACAGTATTGATCTTTAAGTCCATTAGCTCATTGACTATCAAATCAGCTCTAGCTTAGATTAGTACCCCTCCTCCTTTCTTAGAGACCTGATCTCGTCTGAAGCACGAGAAGCCAGGAAGGGCGATCTCATGGGGCAGTATGGAAGGTTTGAGCCACGATTCAGTTATGCAGAGGATATCTGGTTTGTAATGTTGTGACCAGGATTCAAGTTCTGCCATTTTTTCCCCCTAATACTTTGTACATTCCTGTGTGCTATTTTGAGTCCTTTGGACTTAAACTAGTTAGGGCAAGAGGTTAGGGAGTCAGATAATGGCCTCATTAAGTAAATTTGTTTTACCTCTTAATAGGGCCAAGATTTAGCTCGATGTCACCTGACAACAATAGGAGGCAAGTGCAGGATTGGGGGGGAGGGAGGCGGAAGAAGGGTAGTTTGTGTAGGCTTTTAGGGGCTGTATGGGAAGGATGATTTTATTCCACTGTACCAAGGCCAGCAGTACAAGGTGTGTGGGAGACTCATGTGCACAGAGGGGCAAAAAGTTTTAAGATCTGCATGGTGGAGAACTAACTGTGGTGGGAGGTACTGATTTGGGGTCAGAAGTCAGATCTCTTGGTTGCAGGTGTGCCAATTAGGAATCAAGGATACACAAATGAGCAGGCTTTTGGTGAGGTGGAATATTGTGATGCCGAGAGTAGGTTTTAATAGACCCAGGTATGCTTGTGTGCCCATCAAGGCTCCCCTGATTCACCAGAGTGTTGATGTGCAGTGTGACGATGAGGCTGCCTCCAACTCAGAGGTGGCGAGTTTACTGTACTGTAGAATATTGCATCCACCTCCTTCTGGTCCAATGTGGTTCTCTAACATTGGAAACCAACCCAGGTTTGGTACTATTGCAAACGAACCTGTGGGCCATCTCTTAAAATAATGTCATAGCTTATTTTTACATAGATTTACTGGAGTTCAGTACAGTTAAAGCAGCAGTGCTAGATAAAAAAAAAATCAGATATTTAGCAATAGTTTGCTTCCTGTGCTCTGTTGAGCACGTACCTGGTAATCTTTCTTGTTTTCACTGTACTATCACCCCATAATTTACTCCATTTTTCTTTGCTTTTGTTTATATTTTTCCCACCCACATGTTGAATTGGAACCCTCTGCTGCCAACTGTGCATGTGCACGACCAATACTAGACAGGGACAGTGGGATATGCATAACTGTGACCCACAGAAGAAACCAAAGATGTGATGTGACATGGGGGGCTCAGTTGCAAATTAAGTAGACATATTTACTTTGGATCCACAACAATGGAAATACATTTTAAGTATCTAAAACACTTAAGATCATTAGAAAAAAATACTTAAAGATATGGAAACCAGAACTATGGCTGCATGCTCCCAGCCAAAAAGCAGAATTTTGATAATAATCATGTCTTGATTATTCAGTGCTGCTGCTTTAAAGGGGAAGGAAACATTGCTAGGGTCAAACAAACTGTGAAAGCCCATGCAATGATCTTTCAAATGATTTATTAGACTCACTGTAGGTGTTAAAAGTCCTGAGATATAGATGTCTAAATCATTGGTAAATTACATCATGATAGCTGCCACTTCATAGTAAATTACATTGAGATACCAACCATTTCATGGAATCTTGAAACAGAAAGTGATATCAGAGGGGGAGCTGTATGTTGTTAATTACAACTTGGCCCTCAGTTACTGTATATCTCTTTCTGTTCTCAAGATTCTGTAAAATGACTACTGCTTTGATTTAATTGACAGGTAATTTTTACTTCTATTTCTGTACTCCTGCCACCTACAGGTGAGACTTATACCTCCTTCAAAAGATCTGTTCATCAGCTTTACCAATTTGAGTGACCCTGGCAAATTTTCCTTCCCTTTTAATAAGGTCACAAGCATTTTACAGCACACTAGTTGCAGGATCTAATATGACTTTCAAACAATCACGTTTGCGTCATTCTAGGATGCAAATAATTCATGTGGGTATTGTGTATGTTGGGGGGCAGTAGTTATTGAATGTGGTCTTGTTTCAAGACAATAAGTTGTGGGTTACAGAATCATTAAGGTAATCAGTAGAGGTGTGTGTGAGCGCTTTCTCTGAAGTACTCAGATAATAGGTATGTTCAGGTCCAGCAAATATTTGATATTCATCCATGAAAAGGTATGGGGGATTATATTTTAGTGCTAAATTCAATTTTACGCCCATACTGGCCTACTTTGGATGCAATGTTTCGAAGTCAGCTCTCTCCATGTCATCAGCATCAAGGTTGTCACTAGTTCAGCAGCTACTTCTTTTGTTGTCATGGATCCAAAGCAGTGACCCCATCACCACATCTTCCCTTGCAATCTGGTCATGGCTGAAGGGATCACCTAACAGTGATGCCATGCATGCACTAGGGCTAATCCTATGATCTCTCCAGTTACATGGCTAATGAATTGAACATTAAACATGTGGAGGAAAGGGGAGAAACCATAGAACTGATTCCAAGGGCCTACAGTAGGTACAAATGTCAAAGTTATGCCTGAGTCTCACTGGTGTACAATTGTTGGAGGTTGTTCAGTAACTAAGGTTAAGTCCAGTCCATATGCAACCAAGGAGTAATGCAGTTGACTGACTACCCCTTTCCACATCAGATTGCATACAACCTGCCTGTATGAATAACCATGTACTTTTTTTTCCCCAAGTTCTCACTGAGCTTCCTGGCCAATTAAAGACCATTTCTGGAACTTTAAAAAGCCCAACTACTGTATGTGATGCTGCCCCTCTCAAAAGGTAGAAAACAGAAACAGGCAGGTGTGATCTGTCCTCTGTAGTCTGAGATCCAAAAACTACTGTTCCGGAGATTGTTTTTATTGTGCACTGGCACTGAGATGTGTATTTTTTGTGGTTCATTCCCAGAATTGGGAGCATCAGTGACCAAGGAGGGCAGTCAACTCACTCCCAACCCCAAGCTTCACCATGCATGGCCATCCAGTGCATGCATTTTTGTGAGGCAAATGTTTTTTGCATTGAACAGTTCTAGGCTCTTTTCCATGTGTGACTGAGGAGTGACACGAGCTAACTCCCTTATCCCACAGCCCACTGCACAGAAGTCACCTGTGCATGCTATTTTTTTAAGACTGATCCCTACATGTGAATGGGTGCGTGCATTCCGTTTTTGAAGCTTTTTGCAGTTCCCAGTGATAAGAGGCATGACTCAGTGAGGGGTATATTGCATGATATCTGGTTCCAGGCTTGGTTCCGTGAGTGACCAAGGAAGAAAGTAAGGTGACTGCTCCCTTCTGCAGCTCACAGCACACAACTGTGTAGAACATCCCCTGCACTGGGGAAGTGAAAACTTTAATTGGTGCGTAGTGTAATAGCTAATTTTGTTTCCTAAGGTTTTGAGTGTATTTTGAGTGTTATACAAACTGTTCACACTCTGGGCTCGATTTTAAGGGGCCCTTAGAGTGATGTAAGTTGCATCACTCTAGGGCTCCAGCAAACTTTGGATGCATTGGGACCCTGCCCCAATTCTATAAAAAAAGAGAGTGCTCGTCAAAAACCCATGAGTTGCTGCAGTTGCAGGCTAGCCCCAAACAGTTGGCACAGCTGTAGGAATTCCCACAGGGATCCTCCACCCTGCCCGGCACAGCACTAGGGGGGACAGTATGGTTGGGGGGTGGTGAAACAGCTTGCTAGGAGGGGAGAGGGGCAGAAGGGGCATGGAGTGCCATAGGAGGCATTGAGGAGACAGTGCGCATGTGAGGGAGTGATGTGGCACCTGGCAGGGGTGCCATTTCAATAGCCATAAAGATGATGCGATGGGACCACTGGGGGGGTCCAGGAACAGGCAGCACCATGGCCTCAGGTGGGCATAGCCCTGGAAGGAGTCCCATAGGTGACTGGGGCTGCTGCCAGGGCTGTGCCCACCATTGGCCATGGCACTGTCTGTTACTGGAACCCCCGCTGCAGTCCAATCCCATCGGCTTTATGGCTATTGAAATGGCACCCCTGCCAGGTGCCACATCACTCCCTCATATGCTCACTGTCTCCCTGACACCCCCTATGACATCCCCTGTGCCCCTTCAGTTCCTGGGAGCCCACTTTCAGACCCAACCCCCCTTCACCACTGTGTGTGACACTGGCGCAAGTCCCTTAGACCACACCCTGGCTGTCTAAGTGGAGCCCCTTGCTGAACAAACAGGAAAACTAAATCCTGCCTACCATAGCACATAACAGGTAAAAACATCTTGTGTCATGCTCTTGGAATTGTATGCTTTTAAGCAGCTGACATTTTGTTTTACACTAAGAACACTAAACAACCTGTAAATTACTACCACATTTGTTTCTGCTGCCTTTCCCTATCAGATTTGGAAACTAACCACATCAGCTGCAATATCTTGTTTTGCATCTTTTGTGGTTTTACCTTGCAGTTTTGATCCTGCTCAATATTTCCCCTGCCCACTGGCTCACAGCACTATGTGCTCATTCTGTCTCTCCATTGATGAACATTGCAAACATTTCCTGCCCACAAACAAAAAAAAGCTTTTGTTCTGTTAGCGCTTTTAAAAAATAAGTATTTTTTTCTCTGTGGGAGACACCCATCTCACAGTAACCTGGCACATAAGCACCTGTTTAGGGATGAGGCTAGGATAGTGCAGGCAGAGTTCAAGGAGTTGGGGAGGAGTCTTAGATGGGTAGCATGCTCAGTGGCCTTTTCTGAGGTGCTACTGGTCTAGACAGGGGGAAGTACAAGATACTCCACACCAAGAGCTTCATCACTAGGTTGAGGGAATGGTGCAGAGAGGAGGGGTTCAGCTACACTGGGGACTGGAGTCTCACCTGGAGGGATACAGGCCTATATAGGGGAGATGGTGTGCATCCATCCAGGAGAGGAACCACAGTCCTCAATGAATGGTTTAAATGTTACATTGACAGGTATTTAAACCTGCTGAGGGCAGTGGCAGAAGGAAACGGGGAGACATAAACTGTCCCGCCCCCCAAAACTGAAGTAAGCAGTAGGGAGAGACCAAAAGGAAAGATCCCCAAGGATACCCAACAAAAAAGGAAACAAAGTGGTAGAATTGAAGAAAGATGGGACTAAGATTAGAAGTGGTAAGGTGAGATGGCAAAAGGGGACAGGGGATGTTGACAAACAGGGTGGTAGGCTAGCATATTCCGAAAGGTCATGTATGCAAATGCTTGAAGTCTGGGAAACAGAATCCTGGACCTAGAGGCCAACACGGCAGAGACTGACATAGACATTGTCACCATTACCGAGTCATGGTGCAATGAAAACTATGACTGAGATATAGCTATACCAGGCTACACTCTGCTCAGAAATGACAGGGTGGGAAAGAAAGGGGGGGGTGACTCGTTATGTGAGGGATAGCACAAAGGCTACCAAGATACCGAGATACTGGGAAATCAGAAAGGGGTAGAGGTACTGTGGGTCACCCTAAAAAAAGGGAAAGGGGACGCTATTTGCCCTGGCATGATCTATAGACTTCCAAAATGGGGGGGGGGGAGTTGGATAAGGTTCTTGTGGAAGCCATACAAAGGATGGCAAACAAGGGAGAAGTGCTGCTGGTGGAGGACTTCAATCTGCTGGATGTAGACTGGAGCCTCCCAGCTGCAGCTTCAGCTAGGACAGCAGAGACATCCTGTAGTCCCTGCAGGGGATATTCCTCAGGCAACTAGTAAAAGAGTCCACTCGTGAGGGGGTAGTACTGGACCTTGTACTCACCAACAGGGATAGTGCTTCAGACATCACAGTGGGTGGCCACCTGGGGACCAGTGATCACTGTGCTGTGTGTTTCAATGTAAGTACTGTGGCAGGATCAAACCACACAAAGACAAGGGTCCTGGACTTCAGGAGGTCTGATTTTAAAAAGATGGTGGAATGCCTCAGGGATGCCCTGGCATGGCAGGGGGACTTGAGGGAAGTGGAAGAACAGTGGGCAAATCTAAAAGGAGGGACAGAGAAGGCAACAAACCTCTGCATCAGACAAGTAATTAAATGCAGGAGGAAAAAGAGACCACTGCAGTTCTCAAAAAAGGTGGCTGGGAAGATAAGGGCAAAAAAACTAGCATTCAAGAGGTATAAGGAGACAGAGGGAGAGGAAGATGAGGTGTATCAGTAGAAGCAGAGGGACACAAGGAAAGCAACTAGGAGCACAAAAGTGCAGACAGAGGAGAAAGGGGACAAGGTATTTTTCAGATATATAAGTGAAAAGAGAAAGACCAAGAGAAGGATAGAAAGGCTTAGGAAGGAAGGAGGGGAGTGTGTGGAGGGGGACCAGGAAAAAGTGGACATCTTGAACAAGTACTTTTGTTCAGTGTTTACAGAGGAAGGGAAGGGAGAGGGACCACAGATAAGACCCAAGAGCATAGAAGGAAGGGAGGTAGACACTGGTCCATTTACAGAAGAGAGGGTTCTTAAGGAACTCGCAAATCTGAAAGTGGACAAGGCAATGGCCAGAAGGGGTGCATCCTAGGATATTGAAGTATCACAGGGAGGTACTGGCTGCACCTCTGACAGCCCTGTTCAACCACTCACTAGAGAAGGGAGTGACTCCAGAGGACTGGAGGAGGGCAGATGTAGTTCCACTTCACAAAAGTGGAAGCAAAGAGGAGGCTGGCAACTACAGGCCAGTCATCCTGACTTTGGTGGTGGGGAAAGTAATGGAATCACTACTGAAGGAGAGGATTGTGGAATATCTGAAATCCAATGGCCTTCAGGATCTGAGGTAGCATGTATTCACTGGGAGGAGATTATATCAAACAAATCTGATAGATTTCTTTGACTGGGTGACCAGGGGAAATGTATCAGGGTGGAGCGATGGATATCGCCTACCTAGATTTCAGTAAGGAATTTGACAGGAGTTTCACATAGGAAACTCGTAAACAAGCTGGGAAGCCTGGGTGTTTTTCCTAAGGTAGTAAACTGGGTGAGAAATTGGCTAGGGGACAGGAGACAGAGGTTGGTGATAAACAGAGGTCACTCTGAGGAAGGAAGGGTGACAAGCATGGTGGCACAGGAATCAGTATTGGGACTGGCCCTCCTTAATGTATTTATTAGTGACATTGTAGAGGGGCTAGAAGGGAATGTATGCCTCTTTGCAGATGACACTAAAATCTGTAATAGTGTAAACACTCTAAGCTGGAAAAAATGAATAATGATCTAGGAAAGTAGGAGGAGGAGTCAAAGGTGTGGCAGCTAGGTATCAATGTGAAAAAGTGCAAAATCATGCACTTAGGGTACAGAAAACCTAGGGCCAAGTACAAAATGGTGGGGAAGGGGGGGTTTAGTATTAACCACCACTTAAACAAGAAAGGGTCCCAGGAGTAATCATATCTGATAACCTAAAATTGGCCAGACAGTGTGATGAGACAATGAGGACAGCTAGTGGGATGCTAGGGTGCATAGGGAGGGTCATCACTAGCAGAAAGAGATAGGTGGGGTTACCGCTGTATAGATCACTGGTGAGTCCTCACCTAGAGTACTGTGTCCAGTCCCGGAGACCACATCTCCAGAAGGACATATATAGGGTAGAGGCAGAGCAGAGGAGGGCAGCCAAAATAGTGCAGGGTCTGCATCACAAGCCCTACGATGAGAGACTAAATGGCTTTAATATGTACACCCTGGAGGAAAGGAGGGAGAGGGGGAAGAGGGGGGGATATGACAGAAACATTCAGATACCTCATGGGCATAAATAAAGTTCAAGAAGGAAGCATTTTTCATAAAAAAAAGATTCTCAAGAATAAGGGGACATGCTATGAAGCTGGAGAAGGAGGAGACTCAAGGGATATATTTTTATTTATTTATTTTATTTATTAAACTCTCAGATTACAAATACCTTTGAGCAGAAACTGCTCGTTTACAAAGGTTCCACGTCAAAGGATGAGGGGCAACATACATACAGAGGTAGTAAAAGAATGCACAATAAACAACCAAAACAACTAAAAGAAAAAAAAGAAAGATATACAGTTATACTTTGAGATAATATTCATACAACGAGCAGCTTGAGTAGGCAGCTGGCTGTGGTAACAATAAGAGACAGAGGGCACAAGAGGCAGTTAGTATTGCAGGCGTGCGACCGGGAGAGGAAGTAGGCAGGCTAATGGGCCACTGTCAGAACGTGGTGGAAAGTGTTTTAAGAGTGGTGGGTGCCTGGAACAGCCTCCCAGTGGAAGTGGCGGTGGGAAAATGGTAACAGGCTTCAAGAATGCAAGGATAGGCATAAGGAACCTTAGAGGTGGGGGGAGGGGGTGAAGCTGGAGATCAAGTAGAGTCTGCGGTGCTATAGTAGGTAGGGAAAATGGGCAGACAAGGTGGGACAAGCGGTCCTTGTCTGCTCTCAATATCTATGTTTTCATTATTTAAATTTCTGACAGATATTACATGTAAAAGGGAGAATTTACAATCTCATAAGGGTTACAGGTTGTACATAAAGCTGTGAGTGTTTGCTTACCATAGTCTACTGTAATCTTAAAAGGTTACGCTTGTCCTGTCCCCATCAGAGCCTGTGCTTAATGATATCTAACAATTAGGCGATATAACATCTAAAAGAAAAGGTCAAACCAAACAGTAGGGGGTCTTCAAACTGCAAACATGACTGACTAGGCTCTGCTAAGTGGTGCTTACCTGGTGTGTTTAAGACATCTCCAAGTACTGAGCCATTTGCCACCTTACCAAGCATTCCTCTGGATCCAGGACAGGACCTATAGCAGAAAGAAAAGGGACACACACCAGCCACTTCTTGGAACAGAAAAGGTTGATTAACAGTCCAGATAAGCCAAGACTATACTGGTTAGCATGTTACGACTCCTGAGATATTGGGGACAGCCGGGGGAGGAAGGGAAGTGGTACCTTGATGTAGACTGGTTCTATAATCAGGCCAGCCACTGACCTAGCCGATCAGCCTATTCCTTCCCTGGGTTTCAGACAAAAAAACAAAGGGCTGCCACAAAGAGGTGTATTGTGAGAGAATATCTGCCACCATATGAGATATTCTGGAGAAATTTGCAATCTGAACTAGGGAGTTGAGCACCTCTGTGATTAAGGGGACCTTCTGCATTCTCCATTTGCATAATAGGAGTCTTTTAACTTGCATAGTAAGGATGGCCAGAATTTTCAGGTCTTGTGAGCGAAGATGGGGGCCACAGAGTTGACTCCTAGGATCCACAGCTCTAGGGCCATGGGGATTGGTTTGTGTAGGATTTCATACCCCATTTTACACGCCCTTGTCCATAGAAGCTGGACCATGGTGCAGTGCCATAAAATATGCATCAGATCCCCCTGGGGCCTTCTGACATCTCCAGCAGAGATCATCCTGTGTCAGTTTAGCCTTCCTTAGGACCACAAGTGTTTTTTCCCATGAATTTATTATTTTGTTTTATGTTAGCTGACTTCTGTTATCAGTGTAGGCCATATGGGCCATTCTCAGGCAGGACTTCCATTCCTGGGCAGTGATACTAATGTGAACAGCCTGCTCCCATTTGACCTTGGAAGCCAGGGATTGAGAGGGAAGAGCCGCCCTAAGAGATGCATAAATGCAACTAGACTGGCCTCTTTCCATATGGAGCCATATCTCCAGTGGGGGTGGAGGGGGTGGGGTGGGCTGGCTTTGGGGATGTTTTTGGGATATAACTAGTGACTGCATTCCTAAGCTGGAGGAATCGCCAGAAGTCCGTGGTGGGTGTCCCATATACTTCACACACTCCGGCAAAGGAGCTTAGGCTGCTAGTCTTTTGGGGCGTATAAGTCCTGCAGGGTATTTAGACCTGCTGCAGCCCAAAGAGGTCCAGACTATGGGTTCCCTATTAATAAGAATCTCCTTGTTCCCCACAGTGGGGTGAGTCTCAGAGGGACAGGTTAGTGCCCAGCTTTCTGTGAATTCTGCCCCAGTATTCCAGCGAAGGTCCTATGGTAGGATGATTCCAAATGCCCCTTGCGGGGTAGTTATAAATCAACAGGGGCAGTTGGGCCAGCTTACATGTCTCTCTCTCCATGGCTGTCCATTGAGGAGCTCCTGACCAAGGGGGTACAAACTATTTCAGCGTCTCAGCAGCTGAGAAGGACCATGTGCAGCCTCAAACCCAGGGAGGCCCCACCCTCCTTCTGTCATGTGGGCCCACAGCTTATTTCTACTATACCTGGGTTTCTTCCCCTCCCAGAGAAAGCCTCCCACCAGAGTATTTCATTTGGAGAACCAGATCATGGGAATCTTCAGTGGGATGTGGGATAAGAAGTACATGATTTTGGGGGCCGTAACCATTTTTATGGCTGAGATTTTACCTGCCAGAGAGAGGTGGAGAGCCCTCCATCTACCCAACTCTGTATGGATAGCTGATATTACAGGTTTCAGATTCAGCTCCCAGATTCTGGTGAAGTCAGCAGAGATGCATATACCCAGGTATGCAAGGCCATCTGGGGACCAGTGAAGACCATACTTGGCTGCCATGGGCTGAGTACAGTGGGTGTTGAGGGGGAGGACTTCAGTTTTGGACTGGTTAAGCCTGAGCCCAGAGAAGGCAGCAAATTGTGAAAGGGTGCTCAGAAGGGGTGGAAGAGCTGTGGGGACATCAGCGAGGGGGAGGAGAAGGTCATAGGCATACATAAGGGTGGAATATTCCTCCCTTCCCAGGGCAATCCCTTGTATCTGTGGGTGTTGTCTGATGGCAGTGGCCAGTGGTTCTACTGCAAGGATGAAAAGTAAAGGGGATAGTGGGCATCCCTGTTGGGTACCCCTACCTAGTGGGAAGGGGGGGGGACAGCATTGAGTTGGTGAGTACTTCCGCCATGGGGAAGAAGTATATAGCATGGATCCAGGCTCGGAATCCCACTCCAAATCCCACTGTGCTCAGTACCTGTTGGACATAGTCCCACTTCAGGGAGTCAAAGGCTTTTTCGAAGTCTATAGCTACTGTGGCTGCCAGAGTGGGGGTAGAGTTGGCTTGATGGATTAAGTTCACCAGCGATCGAATGTGATCTGCACTGTATTGGCCTTTGACAAATCCCGCCTGGGAGGGGTGTATCAGATATGGTAGGAGAGGGTTGAGCCTATTGGCCAATATTTTGGTCAACACTTTGCTGACCATATTCAGTAGGGATATGGGCTTGTAGCTGGCAGCCTTCTGGGGGTCTTTCCGTTTCTTGGGCAGGATAGTGATAATTGCCTCCCTAAAGTGGGGGGAGGGGGAGTGACCCTTCCTGCAGTGCCTTGACATACATCTGTTGCAGGATAGGGGAAATTATGGGGCTCAGCATCTGCCAGACTTCTAGGGGGAATCTGTCCCCACCTGGGGCTTTGCCCTTTTTCAGGGAAGCGATTGTGGAGGACACCTCTTTGACCATAATAGGGGCATCTAGGGCCTGGGCCTGGTGCACTGAGAGTTGGAGAAGTCCTAAGGATGTTAAAAAGTGGGATTCCCCCCCTCTGGGTTGGGTTTTTTGGAGGACTTGTACAGCGAGGAATAGAAGTCAGCCATTATCTTATTAACCTCCTCAGCAGATGTGTGAGTGACCCCCCCCCCTTATCCACCAGAGCAGCAGTATAGCACTCCACCTGTTGCTTCTTCAACCTATAGGCCAGAACTTTACCCCCTTTTCCTCCTCCCAATATTTGTGCTGCAGCCTTATGATTGATATCTCGGCCTTTCTGTAGAGGAGCTTGTTCACCTGCATCCTTCAGGCTGCCACCTGGCGCCCCTCCAGGGTGTGAAGGGATGGGAGACCCAGCACCTTGAAAGCCTCCTCTGCCTCCTTGAGGTGGTCCTCCAGGGAGCAAAGTCTTTGTTCCCAGGCCTTCTGGCATTTATTAGCATATCCCATACTAGCCCCTCTTAAGGTGGCCTTGAAGGCCTTCCACTTGTTTCCTGCAAAGGTGTCTGCCACCGGATTATTAGCAAAAAAAATCCTTAGCCTCATGCTGGAGCTAGGGGAGAAAGTTCAGATCTCGAAGGAGCAGAGGGTCCAATCTCCAGGAGGGGGAGGTGGGGGGGGGATCCCCAGGTGAAAGTCACCTTTACTGGAGCATGTTCCGAAATGACCAAGGGCTGGATGGCTATATTGATAGTGTTACTGGTGATGGTAGGGGAAGTCAGCAAAAAATCTATGCAACTGTGCAAGCTGTGCACTGGGGAGTGGAAAGTGTAGTCCTGTAGGGAGGGATGGAAGATCCTCCATATGGCTGTGAGAGCCAAATCCTGCTGCATCTGGGCTAGAGCCAGCAGTGCCCTGGAATGGGGTTCTGTGTTGGAGGGAGCACTGTCTAGAAAAGGGTCTAATGTTAAATTAAAATCCCCCCCATTAGCTTGGGGGTGTTAGCAGGTGCCAGTGCACTCAGCTGTTGGGCCCGCATGTGGAAGAAGGAGGGGGGAGACCTCATTGGGGGCATACACATTCCCCAGTAGTAAGGGACCCAATGGTGTGTCCAAGAGTGCAATTATCCATCTCCCCTTAGGGTAACTCACCTTTTTCCTCAGGTTCCAGTGGAGGGCTTTATGAAGGAGTATTGCCACCCCCTTTTCGTGGTGGGAGTAGCTGCATGTAGGACCTGACTCACCCAGTCCGTCTTTAATCTGTCATGGTCATCTCTTGTGAGCTTAGTCTCCTGCAGAAATGCCACGTCTGCCCCAGCCTCCTAAGATGGTGCAATACCTGCTTCTGTTCATGGGGGGTATTAAGCCCCCTTATGTTCCATGTCATACAGGTTTTATCACCTTTTAAATGGTGTAGGCTGGTGTGCATACAAGAGAGCATCAAAATCAAAGCTGGGGGCTAGTGGCGGGGTGGCAACCCCACAGGAGAGCAGAACCCAAGTACCACTGAGAGAGAGAGAGAGAGAGAGAGAGAGAGAGAGAGAGAGAGAGAGAGAGAGAAACCTGACCCCTCCCATGAGTCACTGTCTAAAATTTTCTTGGCTACTCAGCTGGAGTCTGTGTGTGTCCCTTGTACAACCTCAAACAAAGAACAAAAAGCAAAACAGCAAAACAAACTATATACAAGTTCCACATCTAGTGATATATATTGGGGAAGTAGAGGCTTACCCTTAGCCTTGACAACCTGTTACAGGCCAGCCTCTAGACCTGGGGTGAGTGTGGACACCTGAACCCCCCATGCTTTGGGGAGGGGGGCCAGGGGGGGCACCCCGCAGGAGGTTGGAATCGTCACTTTGGCGAGACTACAGGTGAAGTCTCATCTCGACAGAAACCCAAAGGATATACAGAGAATATGAACTTGCAGTGAAGCTTACAACCCACCTGTGTGTGTGTGTGTGTGTGTGTGTGTATGAGGGTGATTTCCCCATAAAATCGGGGAAGAGTTGAGGGCAGGGGGCCGGGGTAGTCTGAAACCTCAAGGAGGGTCATGTAGGGGGGAAGAAACTCTGTGTCCCCTGTGTCCTAGTGACTTGATTCAGGCTTCTAAACGGTCCGAATGGGCCATAGCCAAACTGCCCAATAAGGGAATTAAGTCGGATGGTGGGGGTGTATGGCCTGTGCAGTGGTGTGGGTGTAGCATGTTGAACCGCATCTAGGAGGCAGGCTCTCAAGAGTATATACTTGCCCCCTACCACTGCAAGGAGTCTGAAGTTTACTGCCCTCCCATATTGACTGCAGATGCTGGTCCCTGACTAGGCAGACACACCGGTGCTTTTAAATCACGGAGGACCTGGGCCTCATGTGATCCTGCCCTGATCCCCTGGCCCCCCAGCATGTTAGTTCTGAGACCTCCCTCCCACTTCCACATTAGGGCCAGCTGGGCCTTATTCATGCACTGTAAATGTAGCACAACATTTAACAGGGTCCTCTGTCACCCGTGTGGAAGTCCTGGGTGTAGAGATCTATAAGAGGTAACAGGCTCAGCTGCTGTGCGTTGCTCAGAGCCCCCATGAGTCCCTCCTACTATGGGAGCTGGGCTTGAGGCTAGAAAAAGCAGGCTTCCAGGAAATATTCAAGACCTGGTGGGGGGTGGGGAGAAAGGCAGTCCCAAAAATCAACCAGCATGGATTGGGCCTACCGGATAAGAACTTGAGCCCTGTACTGCTGCCTGGTCATACCACCCATCATGCCCCTGCCCCCAGCCTAGCCTTAGTAACCAAATGAAAGCAAAAAGGAAAACCACAGAAAGATGCTACTTATCTGACCATGGAGTGGGTTCACTGTATAATGTCTTCCCTGTAGAGGAGGCTCAGACTGACTTGCTATGGTCGTTCACTGGATCCTGTGGACTGCTTGTGGCCAAGTCGGATATTTTCTGTGGGTGAGGCCGTGATTGCTGTGGGTCTCCCTCTACTCTCTGGGGCTGGGCTGTGGAGTGGAGTATGTAGTCTGGCCGAAGCATGGATGCAGATGGGCCTTCAATGTGGACACCAGAGGTCTTTGGATGCAGCTCTGGGAAGGTGGGTCGTAGTGCCTCAGATTTATTGTATATATGGAAGCCCTGCAGCGAGTCAGGGTTAGACATGTCCATTGGCGCACCATTGGTAGCTTCAAATGACCCCCTTTCAGAAGGGTGTTCATGCTTCCCATGCTTCCTGGACATGTGCTGCTTTCTGTTGGCCTTGGGAGGGAGTTTCCACCTCGAGTCGCCAGAGTTCTGCCACTCCCCAGGTTTATTGGCCTGAATGGGAGAGCAGTGGTTGGGGTTCTCCGGTGAAGCTTTGGGGGAGAGGGGAGGGTGGTGGCAGGTGAGGATTATATTCGTGTGGCCAGTTCCTCCACAGGAAATCAGGAAGTGCTTCAGGGGTATCAAATGAAAGTGGCACTCCATTATGCGTGATACGCATTGTCGCAGGGTATCTCAAAGAGAAGACCAGGCCAATCCTGTGCATAATGTGCCTGGACTCTGTGTAGGCCCTGCGGTGGTTGGACAAGTCCTTGGAGAAATCTTGAAAGATGCTTATCTTGTTTGCTTACCAGGCTACCTATTGTATTTCCCTCGCCTTGGTCAATACTTTCTCCTTGTCCCTGAAATCCACAAATCTGGCGATAATCGGCTGGAGTCTTTCCTGGGGTTTAGGCATAGGAGTGAGTGAGCGATGTACTCTCTCTATTTGGAGGGACCGTGAGGGGTCTGAGTCTAACATCTCCACCAGCACCAATTGCAGGAATCCTTCTGTGTCTCTCCCCTCTACCCACTCTGGAAACCCCAGGTTCCTGAGATTATTGCGCTGGCCCCGATTCTCTGTTATCAATTTTGCCCCCATGAGATTCATAGAGTGCTACTGCTCTCTCAGGGCCTCCTCGAGATCTTGTATATTCTGCTCGGTCCCAGTGATCCATTGTTTGGAATGTAGCATCCTAACCTCCATATTCTGCATCACTTGTGTGTTGTGGTTTGTTACCATTGTAACCTGGGACATTTGGGCAATTAGATGGCTGAACATCACCTCCCCGGAGGGCTGTTACCACGTTTGGTGCTGCTGTGGGTTCATCATGCTGGCAGACCGAGTGCTCCGTGTAGTCCGCTGAGGTACAACCTTAGATTCCTTCTGGTTTTCACAGCGCAGCCAGGAAATAATGTGGTTGTTTAAGTTTCTGGTATATGGAGCCCCAGTTTCTGCATTTATTTGCCAGATATAGTGGTGCTGGGTGACAGATTCAGTTGAATAAATACCTCTTGGATGTCGAGCTGGTGACTAGGCTGCCATCTTGGTTAGTGCCCCTAATGACAGTCATCTACGTTTCTATGTTTCTTTGTAAGGCCGTTATTGCTTTCTAGAACTACAACACCCACTATATGCAGGTGCTTCAAGAATTACACCCTGAGACCATAACACCTATTGTAAAATACACCATAGTGATTTTTGGGATGTGGTGGATGGTGCAAGCTATATTATATGCTGGAGTCTCTAAAACCACAGATCTATTGATTTTCTCCTGGTTATTTGGTTATTCGTAATGTGCCTGCCAGTCTCTCATCTGGTATAGGTCTGATATGATGTAAAGCAGCAGTGATGGTGAAATTTTTGAGTCTGATACAGTTAGATCTTAAACAGTACCCAGTGCGTTGTCCAAAAGCAAATTCCTGCATTCAAAGGAGTTGAGGTTGTTCCCCGTGCATCCTTCCTGGCAAGCAGTCAAAATCTTCATCCTTCCTAGTAACATTATGCATAATGGAGGCCTTCCATACAATGACTAAGTATAGTAATTTGAGATCCATTGCAAAGCCTGCTCACTTTTTATTGCACCTCAAGAATAATTATTTGGAGTAATTTTCTTGTGACTGTTTCTTTTATAATATAGTGTTGTTTGCATTTTTGTTATGTATTTTAAATTGTATGTCCTTGGATGTATTGTTGACCCCTGAGTCAGTTCTGTAAAAAGTACCATGCAGCCAGTGGCCTTACCTAGTAAATAAACAAATAATTGAATTAAACTGAATATGCCTTCATTCCAACAGTCCAGCAGATCACCCATTTGATTGCTGAGGTGATTGTGCTGGATCTGCTGCCAATTTCCGTGGTGAAAGATATGGATTTCCATAGGCTGCTGTACCACTCAGATCAGCAGTGAGAGATACATTCTTGACCCACAGTTTCCCATAATGTTCTGCCATAAATATATCACAGCATGCAAAAAGCAGTTGCCTCATATTGGCAGAGGGTGAGTGTAGTGTATTTCCTCTGTATATTGGACATCTGGACAAGCACCATTTCAATGCATACATACCTGTTCCTGACATTGCATTAGTGTTTGGACAAACCACTTTA
The DNA here is from genome assembly GCA_016271365.2 of Neoceratodus forsteri. Lineage (NCBI taxonomy): Eukaryota > Metazoa > Chordata > Ceratodontiformes > Ceratodontidae > Neoceratodus > Neoceratodus forsteri. Next base: position 1,026,463,707 of record CM028131.1, on the reverse strand, counting down.
TGTTCACAAAGCTTTTCATGAAAATGGTAAAATCAATGGGCAACAAAAATGATTCAGGGTAAACAAGGTAGAACCTTTCATGAGACATGAGATATCTTAGGCATGTGCTCACTAGAGGACAGCGGGAATGGGGGGGGGGGGCATATAAGAAACCTGCAGAGCTGACACCACACATCTTTTTATACTGAAGAGTAACAAGACTGCCACAGAAGACAACCTCAGACTACAGCGGGGTAACTTCAGGAAAGACATCAGTAAGTGTTTCTTTACAGAAAGAGTGGTGGATAGGTGAAACAGACTACCCCGTGATTTGATTTATTATTAGTGCAATCCTGAGGTTCAATACTCAATGAAATAATTGAAAGAGAGTAACCAGAAACAGAAGGCATATAATTCTGGGGATTTATGTGATAACGGTGAAAGCCTAAAGGCGATCGCTGTTATCGTGAAGCCAGAGTGGCAAAAATCAATTTTGGCACTCTGCCTCCCCAACTTACAGCAAAACGGCACCGGGGACTTGTGTTTTACAAGTTTTACAAAGTTGCGAATGACAGCTTACAGTACATACTGCAAGCCCATTGGTCAACAGTGTCGACCAATAGGACTGAAGTGAGTACAGTACACTGTGATTCATGACAGTTCAGTTGGTGGGCAGCCATGGTGGCATGTGGATGGGCTGTGCTGCCCGTTGACTCCTTGACACTGCTGGGACAGGGAGAGCAGGGTGGGGTGGGGGTCCCTCAGTGGGTGGGGGTGGGGGTTCACTGGACTACCAGGCAGGGTTCAGGTTTACTGTTATATCCATGGTTGGTCTTCGGGGATGAGGGGGAACCACTGGACTACCAGGGTGTATCAGGCAGACTTGGTGTTCATTTAATTGTGGTCAGGAACGTGAGCGATGTCCACTAGACTACCAGGGAAGGAGGGCTGATGTTATTTGTTATATGTTCGGGGATGGAGGGGCTCATTAGACTACAGGGAGGGGGCGATGTTATTTGTTATACGATCAGGGATGGGGGGCCACTAGACTACCAGGTATGGAGGGGATGATTTTATTTGTTATACAATTGGGGATGGGAGGGGGCCTCTAGACTACCAGGGATGGAGGGGATGATTTTATTTAATATATGATTGGGGATGGGGGGGCCACTAGACTGCCAGGGAAACTGTTTAATTCACAGGATCGGGTCTCGCTTGCAGGGCGCCCGGCATATCTTGCCGGGCACATCCCTGGAAAGAACATGCAAATGGGGCAATAACGACATGCAAATGGCCCCATTTGCACCTTTCATGCCTAATGGCCTCATTTGCATGTTTCAGTCTGAATCTCTGGAATTTGCACTCAGCACATCCCAAAGATGTACCACACATCCATATTCCAGGTATTCAGACTGACCAGGGGGATGCGCCAGCCCATCCTTGGTGGCCACCATTTGTGCTGATTACAGTTTTTGGTATATTCAGATGGGATGCGCGATTGCACATCTCATTTGAATATATCACTTTTTTGCTCCCGTGTAACTCAGTTGTGCAGCGCAAGCACTTGCGCCCATTCTGGGTGCTGTCTGAAAGTCCTGGCCATATTCTCTGTCTTTTCTGTGCCATCTATGTATCACTATTTGTTCACCCAAAACAGCATAGACAGGGTAAATAATCATGCAAAACAGCCTTTTCAAAATAAAAATGGACATTTTGCACATAAAAACAATTTGTTCTTCATTATTTTTCAGAGATTTAAAAATAACAGAGGGAAAGAGACAGACTGACAGACAAAGAGTGGGAGGCAGGTCTGCCTAACTAGAGTAAGAAAGTTGTGCTGTTACTTTTACAGTACTTCTTCAATTGTTTGCTCCTCAATTATAAGCCACTCTTGCTATCCACCAGCTTTTTCCCCTGTGCCAATCATCCTCCAAGTTAATTCCCTTGATTATCCACTACCCTCAGTACTGGCCATCTGCCGTAGTCAAACCTGACACCAGGTGCACAAATGCCTTTTTATTCACTTTTTCATTCTATTTTATCTGTATCCACCCTCAGCAAGGGCTACTTTTATAGGCAGAGCAAAGGCTAATACTGAAAAGTTATTTCTACAGTTATTAACTAGAAATTTTCTAAAAATATAGTGAAAGGAAAAAAATACTATATTTGAAGGATTTATTCCCCATAGAGTTTGGCATGGTAGGATAATTGAGGCAGAAGCAGGCTATAGCATTTCTCATCATCTAGTCTCAAATAGACTGTCAGGGATTGAATAGAATTCAGTTTTAAAAAAGGTACTGTACTGAAGTTTTAGTACAATGTTTAATATTTTAGTCACACTTTTTTTGTGTTTTAGTCAGGGAAATGAAATCTCCATGCAAGCATCTGAAGCCAGGGCCAATACAGAGAACTATAGAAAGTAAGGACAGACAAAGACACAAAGTTCAAGTGTGCCCTGAGAATTTATCTTACATTACTCTAAAACCGTCCTAATTACCAGCTCCGCTGAAAGCTCATTTTCCATTCACACCCTTTCATTGTTAGTAATCCCCTTAAGGGTATTCGCCTAACCTCCAGTCCAGCAATAGATGCTACATTGTACACATTGCTTGGCAGACTATTTAATTTTTTTCCGCCACCTACTCTGTGAAAGAAATGTTTACTATGTTCTTCTTGAACTTCCCCCCCTACCAGCTTGAGATTGTATCCCCTGATGACTGAACTGTTCTTAGGCTGAACAACTCTGTGTTATCCATCCTGTTATACCTCTGTAAATATTTGTGTGTCTCTGTTACATCTCCACTTTTTTGACTGGCCTCAAGACAGCACAGGACATACTGTAGGTTGCCAGTCTTTCTTCATAGGACCTTTCCTGCTGACCCTGAATAATTTTGTTGCCTTCCTCTGTATTGTTTCTAACTGATCTGGTTCTTCTTTAGATGTGGGCTTCAAAGCTGCCCACAGTACTCAAGGTGCAGCATAACCAGCACCCTAAAGAGTAGCATGATCACCTCCTTCCTCCATCTAGTAAAAGTCCCACCTGACCTATCCCAGCATCCTATAAGACTTTCCATGTGCTATACCGAATTGAGAAACAGACTTCATACTATCATCCCAAGACCTGTTTTCTCCCAAGAGTGCTTATTACCCATTAAAACAGCAAGCAGTCTGTGGGTTCTTGTAACTGATGTGCATTGCTTTGCATTTTTTGGGATTGAATTTCAGTTGCCAAATAACATATTGCTTCTCAAGCCTCTGCATAGCTTTCCCCACATTACTAATCCCTACCTTTCTATCAACCATTCTGCAGAGTTTGGTATCATCAGCCAAGAGACTCTCTTCACTCTGCAGTCCCATCCCAATGTCTGTAATATACATATTACAGAGAGTTGGTCCCAGACATACCAATGGGTGACCCCATTCATCACTTTCTTCACCCCAGAGAATTTACCATTGAGGACCACCATCTGTGTCCTACATGAAAATCAATTCTCTGTTCATGTAGTTAGCCCTTCCCTTAAATCCAGGTCTCCCACCTTATTCACCAATCTCCTAAACTCTGTATGCAATGCTACCTGCAGATTATGCACACTGCTCTGATGTGAATTTAGGCTCTTTATATGCACCTATGTGATGTAAAACTCTGTGCTTGCACTATTTTACTTGAACTGTATGCTTGAGCCCTTGTTCCTGGTACACAGGAACTAGTTAGAGAGCCTGTAGTTCGTCGGTGGTCATGATCGAACTACAGACTACCCATATCTACTCAAAAGCTTTGGGGACATCTTGAACTTTGTGTTTTTGCTCCATAGACATCCTTATTTGTGGTGGTGCACAATTATTTTAAACTAATTTAAACTACTTCACCAGTGTATAGGTGTGAGGGTTGTGACCTTTGAAAAAGTTCTTCCAGGTCATACCACTTAAAAGCAGACCTAACAGTGAGCAGGGTGAGCTGGGCAGGGTATGAGGAGCACCGTGTGTGGAGATGCATGCAGAAGTTCAGCGTGAGCAGCTTGAGTGAGTATTAGATCAGTGTAACTATTTCTGTAAAAGAGTTTCTGCTGTTCACAATCTGTACCTCGGCTTCAAGTGTTGCTATGGTTTGTTTGACGGGATGTATGTACCAGATAGCTCTATTATGCAAGATACCAGCATGTCTTTGCCATTTACTGGTAGTATCCAATGTATAATATGCCAAATGTATATTATTAGTGAGGCAAGTGAGACCAAAAACAAGTTTACTTGTCATAATTGTTTAGAAAACGAGTCCCTAAAACTGGCAGTTGCTATGTTTAACATCAGGCTATCTGAACTAGAAGCAAGTCAACACCAAATGCAGGCCAGATTTCAGGCTGCCAGTGAAACCCCGTCCTGTATCACAACTGATTATTCTGGCACAAATGGAGTGTCCATGCCTACTTTAGATGTCCAAAATACTAGTGATCTCAGTATTGGTACTACCCTTGATAAACATGTATGTAGTTCAAGGAAGCACCCTAGGGAACAGGACAATACTGAAAATTTGGATACACAGTGGTATGAGGTACAAGGTAAAAGAGCCTATAAGAAGGGTCATAAGGCCACACAATTTTCACTGACAACTAGTAATGGACTTAATCTTCTGAATATTGAAAATGACCTTGGTGGGGCCATTAGCCTCTCGGATGATATCCCCCAACCAACCTGACTCTGGTGACTATAGTGTCGTTTCAATGACCACTCACAGTTCCCCTGGCCTCTTAAATCCTTGCCCTCTTCCCTCAAATATCCCACTAGTACCATTAAATGTCTCTCCCTCTTGACCAGCGCCGGACAGTGCGTCTTCTCCCAAGTAAATCTTGCTAGTCATATGGAGACCACCCAGACCCCTTGTGATACTAGAAGGCAGGTGTTTGTTCTGGGGGACTCTATTACGTACAGTACTTAGATAGGGCTATATGCGATCCCGATAAGGCAAACCGTACATGCCCCAGCTTTAGAGGTGCAAGGATAGCTAACATGTGAAGCATGGTACATAATATCCTAGCCAATAGAGGCTCCAATCCACTTGTTCTGCATGTTGGTACAAACGATTTTCTGCACTCCAGTTTAATGGATATGAAGCAAGATATTGTGGCTCTCACAAACATAGTGGTGGTCATGGGGTGTGAGGTTACTTTCTCTGAAATCTTACCGGTCCTTAGAGATTCCAATGCATTTAATAAAAATATACATAATTTTAACAATCGGCTTTGCCTCAGATGCCTTAAACAAACTCAAGTATATATCACCCACTGGAAAGAATTTATTGGTAGGCCGGAGCTTTATTCCAGGGACAGCTTCCATTTGAGCCGTAGGGGTAACCAAGTATTGGGAGAACATTTATTGAAATATATTACCAAGCATTTAAACGGCTTGATTTGGGATAGAGATTAGGCCCTCCCCCAGAGGCAATTGCCAAAAGCACATAGTCCTAACCAGTTAAAATAACTGACATATTTATATTTCAATGCTAGAAGTCTTAATAACAAAATAAATGAGCTAAAGTCCTTATTAGCAGTAGGAAACATTGAAGCAGTATTGATTACAGAAACTTAGGGCAATGAAAAAACATCTTGGGATTTTTCACTGCCTGGGTATACACATTATAAAAATAATAGACAAAATAGAAAGGAGGTGGGGTCACCATTTTTCTTAGGCACTCTCTCTAGTCAGTTGATATCTCAAATAACATTAAGTCCCATGATAATCTGTCTGAGTCATTTTGTATTAAAGTGTTGTTAAATAATAACACCTCATTTTAGGAGTAGGTTATTGCCCACCTAGTGCATCCACTGACCTTTTTGATACACTAATTATAGAAATAGAATCAGCATGCATTTTAGGGGATATTATTCTTGCAAGAGATTTTAACCTAGGTGAAATTGGCTGGAAGGGATACTCAGCTACCTCATGTACAGGGAGAAAACTATTAAATACTTGTCAACAGTGTAACCTTATTCAAAGGGTAGAGCTACCAACTTGGGGCCAAAACATCTTAGATCTTGTCCTTCACAGCAGAAGCCTGGTGCTAAATAACCTAATAAATATTTCACCAATTGGGAACAGTGATCACTGTTCCATTAGGTTTGATTCAGAACATTGAGTAGCTTCATTGAAAACCAGCTCCAAAATATATGTGTATGAAAAAGCTGATATCTCTAATATTAAATCTAGCTTAGAGAGTGTGGATTGGCAGGCAATTCTAGATACTCAAGGTATTAAGGAATATTTTAATACACTACAAAATAAAATCAGTGATCTAAGGAATATGTATATTCCAACCTAGTAAAAAAATTCCACAAACCAGTATCAGCCTAAATGGATGAATAAATCTATAGAAATTCTCATCAAGAAAAAAAAAAAATAAACAGTACGCAGCTTATTTAAAATCCCAAACATCATCACATTTTTGTCTATATCTGAATAGTCAAAAAAATGTAAAAATTGTATTAGAAGAGCAAAAAAAGTACTGGAAGTTTAATTAGCAGCAAATGCAAGTAAGGATAACAGCAAATCCTTTTTTGCATATATAAATTCCCTTAGGAAGCCCACTTGCCAAGTTGGACCCATCCAAATAAATGATGCCTTTATACATGATCCTCTCGATATGAAAAATGTCTTTAATTCAAATTTTTGTAAGTCATTTTTAAACACTCAGACAGTTGACAAAATCAAAGACTCAATAGGTTGTAATATTACTTTTACGGAATCTGAAGTTTATGCAAAGTTGATTATCCAAGAAGGGAAAATTAATGTATCTCCAGATGACATATCAGGTCACCTTCTGTATTTGCTGGCAGACAGTTTGTCTTTACCTTTGAAAACACTTCATGAACAGTGTATTAATCAAAATTTTGTTCCAGAGCCCTGGAAAACTGCACATGTAATTCCAATCCACAAAAAAGGACCGAAAAACCATTGGGAGAATTATAGACCCATCAGCTTAACCTCCCCCATGTGCAAAATCATGGAAAGTTTAATTAAAGATAAGATTACCCTTACTCTGACCGACTTAGATACCTAACAACATGGGTTTAAGAAGGGCCGTAGCTGCTTGACGAACCTACCATTCTTCTATGAGGATGTCAGTTTACACCTTGACGGCAGACTCCCATATGATGTTATCTATATTGATTTTAGTAAGGCTTTTGACCTTCTTCCCCGTTGAGCACTACTACATAAACTCATTTCTGTTGATATTGGTTATACTATAGTGAGATGGATATCAAATTGGCTAACCAATAGAACACAACAAGTTTTGGTTAATGGACAGCTCTCTAGTTTAGGGCCGGTTACCAGCGGGGTGCGGCAGGGCTCTGTTCTTGGCCCCTGCCTTTTCCAGCTTTTTATAGCTGATATAACCAATAATTGTTATTCAAATACTATTAAATATGCAGATGATATCAAAATCGGCGGACTATGTTCCAACCATGAGCAGATTGCATTTATTCAAAATGACCTGAATAAAATCACGAAATGGATCAATACTTTGGGGATGAAATTAAATCATGAGGAATGCAGGATTATGCATCTTGGTACCAACAATCCCTCCCATGATTATATTTTAAACAACAGAGTGTTAACCAGTACTAATATGGAGAAATATTTGGGGGTTCTGGTGTCAGATGATTTTCTGCCAGACTCACAAATTAATTCTACTATACTCAAGGCCAACAGGATTATTTGGTCCATCAAGAGAAACATAAAATCAAGGGAAAGTAATGTATTAATGCCCTTATACAGAGCCTATGTTCGCCCACACCTAGACTTTTCTTCCCCATTATGGTGGCCATACAGGAAACATGATATTTTGCAACTGGAGAAAGTGCAAAGATGTTATACCAAACTTGTGCGTGGATTACACAATATGTCACATGAAACTAGGATTGATTCACTGAAGTTAATGTCCCTCACAACATTGAAGTTAAGAGGGGATCTCCTTCTTATGTTTGATATTATGCAAGACCCATATTTATTGACCAAATTAGGGCTGGTGTTAAAAGATGTTAACTACAACCTCAGAGGCCACCCGCTCCAGCTTCAATATAGAAAATTTAATTTAATGCAAAGGACATTTTTTTTTTTTACACCTTACGTATCACCAAGCCCTGGAATGCCTTACCAATCAAGGTGATAACCAGCAGTTCAAAGTCTATGTTTAAATCCCAACTGGACACGTTGATCCTTTCTAGAACTGCTCTTAGTTATAAGAAGCAATTATGGGCCTTATCGCTCCCTGGCTTCTATTCATTCTTAATATGAATCTCTTGGTGTGTGGTAGAAAGTTGAAAGTTTTACTGAAATGCTATCAACTGCATGACCCCTGTCTACTGATTGTATCACTGACTTGAAAAAAATAATTTCAAAGTCATTTGACATGACCTCCCACTCATGAGCATGTTGTTTTCTATCCATGAGTACTTTTTCCTCCAGGAATTCCACTACCTACTCCTTTACTATTGTTTCCAGCTGCCTGCCTACAATGGACATCAAGCTTTCTGGCCTGATATTTCATGGTTTCTCCCTGCCACCACTTTTATATGAACATACGAACATACGAAATTTGCCAGCAGATAAAGGCCTAGAGGTCTATCAAGTCTGCTCGAATGTGCAGCTAGCACCCCTTATTCTGCAGCTGCCCCTCCCTTCCACCCTTCCCCTTCATTAACTCTCCCCCTTGTCCTGTCCCATCCCCTTTTGAAGCAGTCCACTGTTCTACTGCATACCACTTCTGCAGGTAACGATTCCACCCAGCCACCACCCTCTCTGTAAAAAGTGTCTCCTCATCTCCTCCTGAACCTTCCTCCCTCCAGTCTCATATCATGGCCCTGGTGGCCCTCCCCTCCCTTACTTTGAACAGCCCCTCTGTACCCGTCTTGTTTATTCCTTTCATGTATTTAAAGGTTTCAGTCATGTCACCCCGTCCCTCCTCTCCTCCAGTGAGTACATGTTCAACTCCTTCAACCTCCTCTCGTATGATAAGTCCCCCAGCCCTTTGATCATCTTTGTCGCCCTGCGCTGTACCCCCTCCAGTAACTTAATGTCCTTCTTCAGATATGGGCGCCAGTACTGCACGCAGTACTCCAGGTGTGGTCTAACTTATGACCTATACAGTGGCAGAATCACCTCCTCCCTCCTCGAGGATATACCCCTTGCAATACAACCCAGCATTTTGTTGGCCTTTGCAGCTGCCTTCCTACATTGTGTTGAGTTGTTCATTGACCCTGTGATGAGCACACCCAGATCCTTCTCCTCCTGTGTCTGGGCTAGCTGCACTCCCCCCAGCTGGTAACTCCTCCTTGGGTTCTTCATCCCAAAATGCAGCACCTTGCACTTTTTGGCATTAAACCCCAGTTGCTAGGTGTCTGACCAGGTTTCAAGCTTTGCCAGATCATCCTGCAACCCCTGCCATCCCCCTAGGTCATCCACCACTGCGCCTACCTTAGTATCATCAGCAAACAGACTGATCTTGCTCTTGATGTCCCATGATATGTCTGCAATGAATATCCCAAACAACACTGGTCCCAACACCGAGCCCTGTGTAACACCGCTCATCACTGCCCTTGGGTGTGAGAGCTCCCCACCCACCACCACCCTGTTGCCTTCCCTGAAGCCAGTTCCCTACCCAGCTCACCAGCTTTGCACCTGCCCCTGTGCCTACTAACTTCCTTCCCAGCCTTCCATGCGGCACCGTGAATGCCTTACTGAAGTCCAGATACAGGACATCCACTGCATGGCCCCTGTCCAGTTGCCTAGTTACCCAGTCATAGAACTCGACCAGGTTAGTTTGGCAGGATCTGCCACGTATGAAGCCATGCTGCCTGCTGTCCTGTAGTCCTTTGGCCTCTAGGAGGGCCACCAGCCTCTCCTTCAGGATAGTCTCCATTAGCTTACCCACAATGGATGTGAGGCTCACTGGTCTGTAGTTTCCCGGTTCATCCTTGGAGCCACTCTTGTGGAGGGGCACCATGAGCCATCCTCCAGTCCTGAGGTACACACCCCAAATGTAGTGAGGCATTAAATAGGTCTGCCAAAGTTCCTGCAAGGACCTCTGCCAGCTCCTTCAGTACCCTGGGGTGGATGCCATCTGGGCCTGGCGCCTTGTCCACCCTCAGTGCCCTCAAACCCTCTCAAACTCTGCCCTCCATGATTTCCCCATCTGTCACCCCCCCCCACTTCTGCCATTTCTCCCACCTTGGCTGTCACCCCCCTCTTCTCTTTAGTAAATACTGAGCAGAAGTACTCATTTAGTGCTTCCGCCTTATCGCACCCTGTTTCCACCCAACCCCCCTCCTTTCTTATCCTTACTATGTGGTCCTTACAGCTCCTTTTCTTCCTGATGTACTTAAAGAAGTCCTTCTCCCCCTTCTTAATGCCTTGTCCCAGCCTGAGTTCCATAGATGCTTTGGCTCCCCTTACTGCCCTTGTCACCTCCTTTGATTCTGTCAAGTACTTCTCCCTGTCCTCCCCCCTCCCTGTTTTCTTGTACTTCCTAAAGGCAGCTCTTTTCCTCCTTACCTTTTCCATGACCTCCTTGCTCAACCAGCTCGGTTTCTTAGCCCTAGCCTTCTTGCTCTGGGCTTTGCAACAGGTTTTGGTTGCCTCCACTATCCCCAGCTTTATGAGCTCCCACCTCTGGTTAGTGTCCATACTAGATTGAATTCTGGCTAGGTACCCTTTTACCACTTCCCCCATCCTCCTAAAGTTGGCCCTCCTGAAGTCCAGCACTCTTGTGCCAGATTCCACTCCTTCCTTGCCCATATCCAATGTGAGCCATACTGAGTGGTGGTCACTCCCTGACAGCGGTTCCTCCACTGTAAGTTCTCTCACAAAGTCCCCATTTGCCAGCACAAGGTCAAGGGTATTCCCTAACCTGGTTGGTTCACTGACCATTTGCAGCAGGAAGCTGTCCTGGAAGGCATCCAGCAGTACCTGCTCCCTTCTGTTCCTGGTTGTTGTGCTCCAGTCCACTCCTGACATATTGAAGTCCCCCACAATCACCACATTACCCTTCTCGCAGGTCCTCCTGATCTGTCGTGCTAGTTCCCTGTCTAACTCCTCTGTCTGAGATGGTGGCCTGTACACCACTCCCAGTCTAAGAATCCTATTCTTGGAATCATGGATTTGCACCCAAAGTGACTCTGTACTACCCTCCTCCCCTTCCTCCCTTACACATTTCAGTCCTTCCTTCACATATTGTGCCACCCCCCCTCCTTTCCCAATCACCCTGTCCCTCGAAATAACCTGTACCCTGGTACAGACAGGTCCCAGTCATTGTCTGGGTGGCCCATGTTTCTGTGATGGCTGCAATGTCCACCTCTCCTCTGCCATGAGAACCTGTAACTCTGCAGTTTTCCTCCCAAGGCTCCTAGCATTAAGGGTAACCACCTTCCACCCTTTCCCTCCTCCCATCCTGCCCTCCTTTCCTAGCATCACCAAAGTACTTGCCATTTGTTCTTTGTCACTGTTATGGGGTAGCTCATATGGTTTCCCAACCTGTGGTCTCTGCATATCTCTTCCCCAACTGCTACCCCCACTCCTGGTTTAAATTCAACTTCCTCTATGTACTCCTCCATCCTCTGTTTCAACACTTTCTTTCCCTCCTCACTCAAGTGTAGTCTGTCCTTGGCATAGAGACTACTGTCCTCCCAGGTCCCTCCCCACCCCCAACAGCCCATACCCTTTAGCACAACACCAGGTTCTTAGCCATCCATTAAATTCCTCTATTCTCAGCTTTCTTGTTGTGCTTGCCTTTGGCACCGGAAGTATCTCTGAAAAAGTTACTGATCTTCCTGCCCCCTCACATAATTGTGCTAGTTCCTCAAACCTCCTCTGGACTGTATCTACTGTCTTGTCAGCCAGGTCGTTTGTCCCAAGATGTATAATTAAATGAGGCTTGTCCCTACCCCTTCTAGCATATTTCAGAACAGATTGTCCCACCCTTTCCGCTGTCATTCCTGTCATGGCCTCCACCCACATGCGACTATGCCTGTCCCCCTTGCTACCCCACCTGACTCCTCTTAGTACTGAGTCCCCCAGAACTAAGATTCCACCCCTCTTACTCCCTGCTTGCTTCCATTCAGCTCCCTCTCTCATTTCCAGCTCCTCTTCTTCCTCCTGCACATTATTTCCCCCTTTTACCCCTGTTGCAATTCTCCCAGCAGAACTTCCCCCCACTCCAGTTTGGTCCAGGCATTTATCAATTACTCCTCTAATTTCATAATTTCCCTCCTCCACCGTCTTCCTCTCTAGTAGTGCAAAACTATTTTCTGAAGACCCTTCACAAATGCCCGCTCCCTCTCTCTTCATAGTAACCTGTTCTCTCCTTTCCACTCCATGACTTTTGCCACTTCTTCACCTCCCTCACAAGTCCCTATCTCCTCCTTCCATTTGTCTTTTTGTCTCTGACCTGGTTTCCCGGCAATCGTTCTTCCTGGCCTGGGCCCCTTGTCTCTGCTTCCTTCTTCTGACCCTCTCCTCACCACTGTTGGCTTAAATTGCCCTCCCTCATCTCCCTTCTTCCTCCCTCCAGTATTGGGCTAAACCCACCCCAATCTGCCTTGCCTGTCTTAGTTCCTCCGGCAGACCCTCAATCTCCTTTCTAAGTTTTTCTATGTGGTTTGCACACTAAACATCCTCCCACCTCCAGGCAATTTTAGAAAGATTGTAGCACCGCAGTTGTTGCAGCCTACCACCTTACCCATTGCTGTCGTTGCCCACCAGTGACCTCCCACCCTTCCAGATGCAGGATGCCAAACACTCCCCCAAGTCTCCCCTCTCCCCCTTCTATCAGTGCAAAACATTTTTTTTATTTCCCTTACCTCCTTTGTTGCACACATTTAGATATATTGAGCAACTGCTTTTTATATTCCTATCCTTCCTATCCACACTCAAAAAGAGACTTTAAGTAGCCATTGCACAACCTTCTTCAAACTCCTACTCCTCCTTTCTCCACTACCATTAACACCCTTCCCCCACTCTGCACTAAAACTTTGCAGCTAGTGAAGCCAGCAACAATGAATCACAATGCTACTCAAGGCCCCCCAAATAGGTTTGCTACCCAAAGAAACAGGACTCCAATTCAAACAGCTTCACCAACAACACATCAAAATAGGCTTGGAATTAGAAGATATACGTCTCCAATTCAAAGAAACAGACCCAGTTAAATCACAATTATGTTTTAAAACAGAAGAAGTAGGCCTCTACAAATGCAGCCAGCCACACAGTGAATCAAACAAATGAGCCCATTTATAGCTACCAAAACAGGTTTCAAAATTCCAACAGCCCCAAACAATACCCTGCTAGCCCCTTAGTAGTAAGAAATAAAAGAAATAACCTTCTACCAAGTAGAATCCACATAAAACAATGTAAACAACAACAAGAAGCTACTGTACTGTAGGTCTGATTCTGTTCCCCTTCTAGTTCCTTCTAAGAAGCCAAAGTACTGACTCCACACCTGATTCAGCTCTGCCTCCCTGAGTGAGACCTGGCCAGACCATTAACACCCTTCCCCCACTCTGCACTAAAACTTTGCAGCTAGTGAAGCCAGCAACAATGAATCACAATGCTACTCAAGGCCCCCCAGATAGGTTTGCTACCCAAAGAAACAGGACTCCAATTCAAACAGCTTCACCAACAACACATCAAAATAGGCTTGGAATTAGAAGATATAGGTCTCCAATTCAAAGAAACAGACCCAGTTAAATCACAATTATGTTTTAAAACAGAAGAAATAGGCCTCTACAAATGCAGCCTGCCACACAGTGAATCAAACAAATGAGCCCACTTATAGCTACCAAAACAGGTTTCAAAATTCCAACAGCCCCAAACAATACCCTGCTAGCCCCTTAGTAGTAAGAAATAAAAGAAATAACCTTCTACCATGTAGAATCCACATAAAACAATGTAAAAAAAACAACAAGAAGCTACTGTACTGTAGGTCTGATCCTGTCCCCCTTCTAGTTCCCTTTTATGCAGCGATATCACATACATGACTGTCCAGTTGACTGACACCTTGCCAATTACTAGAGATGCAGTAATCAAGTCCACGAGGAATGCTGCCAGAGCCTGTACTATCTTCTACAGCATATTGGGGTGTAACCTATCCAGTTCCAGGGAGTTGTTTTCCTGAAGACTTTGCAGTTCCTTTAGTACTCTGTCCTTGGCTGTACCTTTGAGGCTGCCAACACTGTTAAAATAACTTGAGACATCTATAGACATTTTCACCATTGCATCAAAGGCACCAACCAACTCTGTGAAGTGCCAGAGTGCATTGATCTTGCACAGTATCACTTCATACAGGATTTAAGTATGCAGGGTAATTCATAATGTACTATCTTATATGTTGCTTTTGAGCCTGCCCATAGGGCTTAGAATTTTTGTAAGGAAGCTAGACATAAGGGAAACCCCTGGGAATACATTAAGCATCAGGTTTGTCTCACATCTCCTCAAGCAGAAGCAAGTCCTATATGAGATGAGCATGAGATGAACATGAGAGCAGCATGCGATCAGACATTGTGGGAGTACTAGACCACCCTGACTGGTTATTCCTAGATCCTTTCTCAAGGTAATAATAGGCTATGGTGCAAGAATGGCAGGATCAGTGACCAATTAGCATTGTAAGAGAACATGTTGCTTTTTCAACACTCTCAGTTTTATATGTTTCCAAGCATCCGACATCATGAGCTGTCTGACAGCATTTTCATCAGTGCATTAAGGCTACCCACCAGCCAACTTCATAAAATCCAACAGTTTCTTGGTCTTGCACAGCATCACCTCATAAAGACTAGACTTTATGATATGTTGGAATTTACGCTGACTTATGCTGTTCTGTCTCCTTGTGCAGAATCTCTGCATGGTCTGGGTATGAGAGGAGCATGGGATGACCATGAGATAAACATGAGATCAGTATAACAGGAACATGAGATCTGTATGAGACGAACATGACACTAGCTTGAGAGGACTGAGAGAGAAATATTAGAGTGGTGTGAGATAAACATAAGATCTGCATGAGATCAGCATGAGATGAGTGAGACTTTGGGAAGTCCTAGGCTGCCATTACTGGTTGGTCATCAAGGCCTTGACCAAGATTCTGGTTATTGTCTACATCTGAGAGGATCATCCAAGTCCTCAGTATTGTACATCACTATCTCTGAGCCAAGGGATCCCTGCAGTGCCAATTTTAGTGTACAACTTGAAGAGATTTCCTTATATGACAAAAGAAAAAAACAGAAAGATTCTGCCCAAGATGAGTGTGTTGTGATCAAACACCATAAAAGTAAGCTTGAGACATGTTTACAAAACTGATGGGTTACTCTAACTCTATTTTTGCAACCATGTTAGTGGTTAAAAAAATTATGTCCCTCAAGAGTAGAGGCAATGGGGTCATAATGTATCAAGACATGATGCTGCAGTAATATACTGCGCTGCCAATACAGTGTGATATATTGAAAATGGTATAATTCTTGTTTTTGCCCCCTGCATCCCCGTTATGGGGCGCTGCACCCCCGAACCCCCCAACTAATATAACTAACTCGGGGAGTTCACACTTAGTATCACACAAAGTGCAAAAAAAACAACAACGTTACATGTGTCTGGGACCGGGAATTGAAACCCGGTCCCAGATACACTGCTTGCTTCCCTTGCTGCCCATGGCTCACCCCATTGAGCCATAGCAGCTGCTTGGCGGACTCTCTCCCGGCAGGATTCTTATCCTGCACTGGGAAGAGTGAGAGGGTGCACTGCTGCGCATACTTCCTTTTGCAGTTTTGCACCCTCTCGCTCTTACCTAATGCACTGTTCCTACCTCGCGGTCGTGTTGTGTGCTGTAGAGCATGCAACATTATGACCCGGTAGGAAGAGGGGACACTGCCAGGTGTGGATGAGGATTCTCATTCTGCCAAGGATAAGTGTTGCAGACAAGGTACTTGGCCCACTTTGCCAAAAATATAACGTATGTCTAAGGCCTGTGTAGGGCCAAACATCTGATGACAGAACCCCAAGTGTGCAATGGTTACTGGTTCCAAAAGTCAGACACTGCCAAACATGGACAAGGCTTCCTGATATGCCAAAGACGTATTATACACAAGATTTCTTATTATGCCAAGGATGTATTATGCACAGAGAACTTAGTCCATGTTGCCAAAAATTAATTGTGTGTATAAGGCCTATATACTGTAAGCCTAAACATCTGAAGACAATGACATAGCAGCCCACAGTGTGTGAAGGCTACAGGCTCCCAAAATTACATCTGCTCAAACACTGCCAAAAGGGGATGAGTGTCATCAAGGCACATGTCAGGAAGCATAGGAAGACCAGCAGCAGTTGTAAAATTCACAAGTAATGTTTTATTATCATCAGTAACAGTAAAAGAAAAAGAAAGATTGTTCAGTATAACTATTTACAAGGCAGTACAAACAGAGAAAACACAATCCTTCATCTGAGGGTATCTCTAATTCCAAGTTTCAGTCTCTGTCTCACTCTGTCTAGCAAAAACATTGCTGCTCTTTTTACAAGTCTTTGCATGGGAACTCATTAAGGAGACATCCTGTTTTTCACAAAATGTTCTTGTCAATTTCTTTGCAGAGCGGGCTTACAAATGGAACAGGGTCCCAAGCTTGCCTCCTGCTGACAGCTCTGCAAAAGAGTTTTGCAATAATTTCAACAGTCTAATTGCAAAAGGCTATTCCTGTGGTTCAGTGGGCCGAGCAACAACGTCACTCCCCCGTCAGGCCTTAAAAGGCCACTCCTCCTGGACTGTTCCAGGATTCATTTCTTTGTTGTATCTGGAGGCGCTGCTCTCCACCCCCCCGGACTTTCTGATTCAGTGCCTTTTCCCGTGTTCTGACAGCTGCCTCTGGCTGCCCGTTCACTTCTCCCAGTCCTCCCGAGCTCATTCTGTTGTGCTGCTCCCTCAGCCCCTGTTTTGTTCCTCCCACTGCTGCCGGCTCCCTTTCCTTGCTCTTGCCCATTCTGCTTTCTCCTCCTATATTCTGCTCCTCTAGCCACCTCTCCCTCTTTTCTCCCCTCTCCCATTTCTTTCTTGCTCATCCCCCCATTTCTCCTGCCCTGTTCCCCTTCACCATTTCCCTTTGGTGTTCTGTCCTTCCTTCTCCATTTCATTGCTACCTGGCACCCTGTCTCACCTGAGCTGCAGCTCCTTTTCTGTTGCTCCCTTCAGGCTCTGGACCTCTATGCAGTGGCTCACTGCTGCAATGCCCCAGTGCTCTCTCATGCCAGCT
Source organism: Neoceratodus forsteri (assembly GCA_016271365.2). Classification (NCBI taxonomy): domain Eukaryota; kingdom Metazoa; phylum Chordata; order Ceratodontiformes; family Ceratodontidae; genus Neoceratodus; species Neoceratodus forsteri. Next base: position 1,026,446,464 of record CM028131.1, on the reverse strand, counting down.
TTGCATCTCTCCATCTGCCTCTGGCTCAGCCCTTCCTCATCTCCACTTGGAGCTCTGTTGGAGGGTGAAACCCAGACATCACCCTTTCTGTTCATCCTCACCTATGTTGGCCATCATGCCTGAGCATCTCTCTATCTCTACTTCTGCAGCCTTGCCGGCCCCCTGCGCCTCCCATTCCTCCCTCTCAGGACTCAGCATCTGTCTTGCGCAGCAGTCCCGTCACCGCCGGTGATTGTGCCTTTTCCTTGCCACCACTCAAGTACTTTTCTTCTTACTTCCTCTTTGTTGCCATGCCTTCCATATTAATTCTTCATATCACCCTTTTACCTGCTTGTCATTTCCTCTGGTTTGCCATTCTCCCGTTAGCTCGACCACCCCTTATTTTTCCCATACCAACTTCTCCATTCTTTTATGTACCATCACGCCTAGCTTTCTTCCTGGTACCCTGTACCTCAACCGTGGGCTGCAGTTTTTGCCCAGCCCTCCTGCTTTCTCTCTATCAACCCTCTACCTCATCTCTCTGCCTCCAGTGCCTTCACTGCGTCCTTATTTTTTGGGCTTTCCATTCCTAGCCTGTCGCCCTCTTTCCTGCTGCATTCTAATTTACTGACCGGGCACCATTTGCTGTGCTAGCTGCATATTATTCCTAGCATAATTTATCTTGATCAGCTCTGCTGGTACTTGGCACCGGTGGTCCCTCACCTCCTCTCATTTTTTTGTCTCATCTTTTCTTTTGGGGGTGTTTCCCTAGCCCACCACCACTGTACCTGTTTGTCTCGTTCTCTTCCTCTAATCCTACTTTTTAGACCACTTGTCTCATTACATGGTTTACATGGTTTTGTAAGGTAGAAGAAGGCCATAAGACCCATCAAGTCTACCCCCCATGCCATTGTGGGACAAATTTCTAGTAACCTAAAGTATAACTATCCAAATTTTTCTTAAATTGATCAATAGTGGTTCAATTCATATCTCCCTTTACTTCGTGTTGACCTCTATTAGTTATCAAACCTCATCCCTCCTATACTCTACCTGCCATCATACCTAATGCTTACTCGCACCCTACCTGCCATCTTTCTTGCCCTTCACCATATCGGCCTTCAGGGCTTTCACTCCATCATCATACTTTGTTCTTTTGTACTTCACTTTCACTGTACCAGCCTCCATGGCTTCACTCCATCAGCGTCCATTTCATACATTACCTTAACCATTCCAGCCTTCCAGGCTACCCTCCATCATAGTGTATCATCCATTTCATATTTCACCTTAACCATACCAGCCATCAAGGCTTCACTCCATTACCATACATTGTCCATTCATATCTCACCTTTACCATACTGGCCTTCCAGGCTTCATTTCATCCTCATACACTGTCCATTTCATTCCTAACATTAAACCATTCAGGCCTTCAAAACTGTCAATCCACCATCATTTATCGTTTATTCATTCTCTACCATTCTGACCTCCTGCACTGACTTCTCCACTCATCATAGGCTGTGGGCTTTGCCCTGCCATCCTCATCTCTCCCCTTCTATCCTTCGTTCCCATTCGGCAATCCATGTTGACCTTCTATGCTTCCCTCTGTCAGCGAACCTCATATATGCCTCTCGATCCTCTACTCATCCATTCCATCTTCATAGCTCCTTTCTCACTGCCTCTATTACTTTGTATCTCCCCCATTGGCTGCGGGCTTTGCCCAGTCACTCTAATTCCTAACTTCCTCAAGTTTGCTCCACTCCTGATTTGGCTTCTCGATGGACCCGGTTGGCATGAACTTCCATGGTTGCTACTGTGACCTACCTCTTCTGGACCCTTGTTGGGATTTTGTTTGTTCAATCTGACCTGTCATTAGGTCTACTTATTCACATTGCCTGATTGAGCATACCCTTCATATGGGTCCTATGCTACCTCGACTCAACCTGCTCTCCACTCAGAGACTTGCATTCCATGTCCATTACTTCATGGCTTGGGGCTAGCCTGTAGCTGATGGTCTTGCTCTGCACCTATGAAATCCTCATCTAGAGCATGTGAAGCTCAGAGCGAGGTCCTTCTCCCTGGCCCATAGTGGGAATGTCTTCACTCTGGGTGGGCCGTCAGTTGTCCCTCATTTTGGCAACACCTCTGGATGTAGAATTTATGACTTCAAGCTGCAAGGAGTGGGGCTTTCATCATAAGGGCCCCTTTGGCTACTCAAAAGAGTTTGGAGGCACCCTCTATGCTATTCTCCATTAAGACCATGTCTACTTCATCTGGTCTGTTTCATAGGCTTGTGTGGGCTGGCTGAGTGCCTCAGCATTTTTTTCTCTCCTCCTTTGCTTTTGGGCATCAAGTTGCAGAGACATCACTCACAACCCTCAACAGCATTCCTGTTAGATGGACAGAGCAAGAGCTTCATCTAAATTGGAATCTTTTCCTCTTCCCTCAATATCGACTCTAAATTGCAGTAGCTGAGCCATCACTAATCAGAACATTCTTCAGCCTAGAAGAAGGGTGATCTGGGCCTTGGATCCCCAGAGGTTTCCTCTCATAGAGATTTTTTCCTCTCCTCCATGATGATGGTCATATTAGACAGGGTTAGTACTTTCATAGGTTCCATAGTTAAGTTCCGTTGTTGGATGGAATCAGATTGTGGCCCTGGCTGTTCCCTCTCTCCTTAGGAAATCTGCCCTTCTGCATCTTGTCAGCTGTCATTTTGTTCATCATCCTCATCATTTCTCATTCTTCTCCTGTCCTTCCCATCTACATCTATCATCTTAATTCCCTATCTCGATAAATTCTGGTTTCTCACCTCTTTGATGCTCAACACCCTTTTGAGTATTCTTTTTAGGCTTCTTCCTTTAGCCAAGGGAATCATTCCCATGGTACCTATAGGGGTGGAACCCTCCTTTAGGGTTCCTCACCATCATATCTCTAGAGGGTGGTATATCCCATGGATAGAGAGGTGAACAGCCACTATGTGTCTAAGTCACACAAGCATACATCAAACCAAGTTGCATAAGCACATTGAATTGCAAAGTCTATGCCTGTGGTTCAATTGTTGGAGCAACAATGTCACTCCCCCAACAGGCCTTAAAAGGCCACTCCTCCTGGACTGTTCCAGGATTTGTTTCTATGTTGCCCCACCATCCTCCCCTCCTCCTCCAGTGGCACATCTTTCTTTTACATGGGCTTCTTCCTAAGCTACCTTTAGCCAAGGGAATCACTCCTGTGGCACCTATGGGGTGGAACCTTCCTCTAGGGTTCCTTGCCGTTGTACCTCTATAGTGTGGTATATCCCATGGATAGAGAGGCGAACAGCCACAATGTATCTAAGTTACACAAGCATACATCAAACCAAGTTGCGTAAGCACATTGAACTACTTTATATACATTTCAAACAAAGGGATCCCAGTATAACTTGCAGTTTCACACAAAGATTCACATATATTTTTATAACTGCAGATATTCTAGGGGGAAGAAAAGACAGAAACTGCAAGTGAAGGCTGAGAGATAGCGAGAGGTGGAGAATGATGAGAGTGTCAGAGTAATCAGTTCCTAGGTCTCATGAGAGCATTTGGTTGCACAACCAGACAGAGAAGAGACAAAAAAATGAGAGGATAGTACATATCCTTCCATTTAACTCTTTCTGCATAACAAACGGGATAGGGCCTTATTCAACCCTGTCATAATGAAGCTTCCTGCTATGCTAAGGGCTGTACACACTAGTACATGACAAACTCTGCACAAACCAATGTTTGCATTTGCAAGGCTGCTGATGATGATGACTATGATGACTGCAGTAAATTAAGCAGCCCATATGTAATGGAGTACTGGCCAGAAAAAAAAAATTGTAACAACTTCCCAAAGTGCAAAGCAAGAATAATCTAGTCTTGTGAATGGTGTAACAAACCAGCTAACATGGGGTAGTCCAGTCAGTTAAAATAATTGTGCCAGTCTTCAAGAGGTAGACTTGGGGACGGTTGCACTACCTGCACAGGCAAGTCAGGCATCATAAAAAAAAAAATTAAACTGTGTGTCAACTGATTATAGACTTGAGTGAGAAACTGAGGAGCAGATAGACAGCTTTACTGAGTACAGTAGTGAGCAGCCAGACAAGGAGATCAGTCACTGAGCCAGTCATGGTAGCAATTATTAATCAACACTGGTGGCAAAGTTACAGCATCTTGGGATAGGAGAAAAGAAGACAGCAGATATAGCATAAAGATGAACTTGCACTATAACTAATTGATATTAAAGCCCTCATCATCCACCTCATCATCTTTCTGTACCTGAGCTGGTAGTGTAGAAGATTAATTGACAATATACTGTACCTTAGAGTGGAGTAGGTCTTGATAAAAAAAGGACAGGTTTATTTTTAAAAGAGTGAGCCTCTCTACATTTCTTGGGGAAAGGTACATTCTCTTGTTGACTGTATTGTCTGTATCACAGAAGAGCATATTTGACTATTTACTTGCTTGTCATCAACTGATATCTTTTGATGTTTTACAGTTGCAGCAGTAGTATTAGTAATTCTCTGTTGACTATTCAATAAGGACAAGTAGTCCCTTCTTGTTTGTGAGCATCAGTAAAATCTTGGGATCCATGGACTCCCATCTGTCCGTGTTCGTCCCCTCTCTCTTCGCCCTCAGGCACCATGGTTTGATGGGTCCTTGAGGGAGTTGTGATGTGTGGGTCGATGGTTAGAGCGTCGTTGGAGGAAATCTGCTCTGGATGCTGACCGCCTTAGTTTGGAGGAGCATTATCAGCTCTACCAATCAGAGATCTCCCATAAGAAGGCAGAATTCCTGTCCAGGGAGATCTCTGTCGCTCAGAATCGACCTAGCTCAGCTCTTCAGAACTGTGGACAGGCTGTGCAACCCAGCCTGTCTCCAGCTCCGCCGAGTTTTTCACAGAAGGAGTGTGAAGAGATCGCTCAATTCTTTGCGAATAAGGTTGTCGACATCAGATCTGAGATCCAGCCAACATACTCTAAGGGGGAAGCTTTTGGTTGGTGTTTGGCCACAAAACCTTTTGTCTCCTGGTGTTCCTTTGACCTGCCGACACTCAATGATATTATGCGGATCATCCAGGGGATGCACCCTAAGTGCTGTAGTTTAGATCCGGGCCCTACCTCCCTAATTTTGGGTTGTATCGAGATCGTTGGCCCGTTTCTGGTTCAAATAATCTAGTGCTCCCTAGAATTGGGGAGTTTCCCAGCTCCCTAAAGGAAGCTGTGGTGACTCCCCTTTTGAAGAAGGCTTCTTGGACCCAGATGTTTTTCCAACTACAGACTCATCTCAAACCTTCCTTTATCGGGAAGGTTATTGAGAAGGTAGTGGCAAACCAGCTGGATGACCATTTGACCATCCATAGTATCTATGAACCTCTCCAGTCTGGTTTTTTGTGGCATAGTACCGAGACTGCTCTGGTTCAGGTGCTCAATGATCTCCTGATGGCGAGAGATCAGAGGAACCGTTCTATCTTGGTCCTCCTTGATCTCTCTTCAGCCTTTGACACTGTAGACCATGGGGTTTTGCTCGAATGCCTGGAGTCCATCTGTGGCCTGTCTTGTACAGTGCTCAGATGGTTTTCATCTTTCTTATCTGGGAGAATGCAGAGAGTTGTGTCGGGAATTTTTTCTTCTGACCCTTTCCCTCTGCATTGTGGTGTTCCCCAGGGTTCGGTGCTTTCCCCTATGTTGTTTGTAGTGTATATGCTGCCCCTCGGAGACATTGTAAGAAGGTATGGGCTGAGGTTTCACTGCTATGCCGATGATACCCAGCTCTACCTGTCTTTTGCCCCCGACCAGGTTAGTGCTCTCTCGGAATTTAATAGCTGCCTCGCTGAAATCCAGGACTGGATGAATGTGAACTGGTTAAAGTTGAAAGCCGGTAAGACTGAGGTTTTGGTTGTGGATCCGGGGCATGGGACAGGTGGGTTGGGGTCTGGTCAGCCCTCTGGCGTATTACTGGGTGGGGGACCCGATCCTTTCCTCTGAATGGGTGCGTAACCTGGGTGTGGTACTTGACGACAGGCTGACCCTTCGTCACCAGGTGTCAGCTGTTGTTAAGTCCGCATTTTACCATCTTAGGAATATTGCCAGGGTGAAACACCTCGTTCCGTCCAGCGATTTACCCGTGTTGGTCCATGCCTTTGTGACATCTCGCCTTGACTACTGCAACTCCCTATACTTGGGGCTTCCTGGGTTGATATCCGCTCCTTGCAGCTAGTGCAGAACGCTGCTGCAAGATTAATGACGGGGTGACTAGAAGGACACATATCACCCCTGTGCTGCGCGATCTGCACTGGCTGCCCATACAGTGGTGGATCACCTTTAAAGTAGGTCTTTTGACCTTCAAAGCCCTGCATGGACTTGGCCCTGATTACTTGAAAGAGCTTCTGGTTCCTTACTGCCCTTTGCGACAGCTCCGTTCAGCCGACGAGGGGTTGCTAGAGGTTCCAAGGGTTCTATTGAAGTCCTCTGGGGCTAGGGCCTTTGGTTTTGTGGCCCCTACCCTTTGGAACTCTGCCTCGCCGGCTTAGAGAATGCGCGACTGTGGAAGTTTTTAAGCGGGACTTTAAGACTTTCTTATGGAAAAAGGCTTTTATTGACTGAAGTTTGTTTTGTTTTGTCGATTTTATTTGTATATTTTGATTTTATGCTCTGTTTGTACAGCGCCTTGGTTTCTGAAAGGCGCTAAATAAATAAAGTTATTATTATTATTATTATCTCTACCTAGCCTGCTACTGGGCCACCAAGTGATGACTGCTCCTATTTTAATGTGCTAGTGTCTATAGACTTTTTAGGCATAAGTGCTGAGACCAGATGAATAAGCTAGTCTTTATAGGATTACTCATCCTTACTGCTTTCTTCTACATGAATGATGCCCTAAATGGTTTCAGACTAGATGGGCTGGTATGGTCTTTTCCTGCCATAAAGCTTCTATGATTCTATAATAAATTGAGTATCTAATAGGCAGGCCATTTTGTACTGGTCATCTGTAAATATTTATTTTATGTGAATGTGACCTAAGAAACCTGTTCTTAGTCTTTCTACCATATTAACAGAAATAGCATTCTTCTTCTCCTCCTCCTCCTCCATGCATTGAGACATAGGTTTATCAGGGCAATGAGGGCCAGAGCCTAGCTTAGACCAGTTGCATCAGCTCATGGGGTCTCCTCAAAGGGCTGCAGCACAGAGCAGAGGATTTTCATCAGTCACTACTAATTAGGGTTAATGTTTACCTCTCTTTTGCCAATACCTTGCTCATCTGCATAATAATGGATAGCCTTCTGTTATTTCAGCAACTGGTGCATCATGTAATAAGTGGAATTCACCTTATTGAAGCATCTTGTTTTAGCTGGTGGAGGAGGAGCTGGTTCTACTGCTGAATGTTGCATAACAGTTTCCATGCACTGTCACTATGGCTAGAATGGCCACAGACTTTTTGCCCACTCCAGCACAATTGTGCAAAATGTTGCCTTCCTTGTCTAGCAATCCATGAACTTCCAGGTTTATACACTGAGCAAAGCATAGACATGGATGGTCCAGATGACTTGCTGCTACTGCTACTACCACTTTGGCAGCTTAAAGCAGGGGAGAAGAAAGAAACAAGATGGTGACTCTTTCTCTTTACTCTTAACTCCCTGCCCACCACCATCATCATCATCATCATCGTCTGTAACATTGAAAGTTGAACCATTCCGTGAAATGAATAAACTGGTGGATGTGGAAAAAGAAGACCCTGGTAGACAGAAACTTGTGCCAGCTGACACATATGGGGATCCCTCCCACCAACCCTGAGGTTTTGAAATGAATGTTAAAATGATCCTCTCCACATTTACGTATGGTGGTAAATGTGTTAGGTTTGATTAACAGAAATGATGAAAGGAACTACATCAGCAGCAGACATGTGTGCCTGCTGAAAGATTCAACAGTTAAGGCAGGTGGCATCTACTATACTTAGCAAAGAGGTTGTTTAATCGATGTATGTAACCACAGTGTGGGGTAATGCTTATGTAACTTGTTGGTAGCTGAAGGCTAGTTGTATGGTAGGATGTTGGCTGCCATTTGTAGTTACTTAGGCCATTAGCACTCTTTGCCCCCCTGAGAAACTACAACCCTGTTGGGTGTTCTGGGAAGGAAACATAACCCTCTTGGGGAGTTCCAATCCTAGAGGTGCCATGGGAATATGATGGATGGAAGTACCTTAGGAAGTAGCCAAGGAGAGAGGTGAGTTGCTAGAGGAGGAGAGCGCATGGTGGGAGCAAAGAAATGAGCTTTCAGATGAGGCTGGTGAAAGCTGGTTATTTTGCTCAGTTAGGGGGTGTGGCTGGATGTTCCTGCCCATCAAACCCCAGGCTTTATAATTTTTATTTAATGGACATTTGTAGCCACCATGTGGGGTAATGCTTATACAATTTGTTGCCAGCTGAAGGTCAGTTGCATGGTATGATACTTACTGTCCGTTATAGTTACTTTGACCATTCATACTCTCTGTCCCCTGAGGGACTACCATCATGTCAAGAAAACCCTCTTGTAGAGAGCACCACTGGAGATACCAGAGGAACATGATTCTTTTGGCTACAGGAACCTTAGGAAGAAGCCCAAATGGAACTGTGAAGCAGGAGCTGGAAACACAGCAAGGTGATGACATTGGACAGCTGATGGCTGGTGAAGAATGATTCAGACTGATGTGTGACTTTCTGAGGAGAGAGGGAATTTCAGGATGTAGGAGGCAAGCCACCACCTGACCCCAACTCACAACAGAAATTCTAATACAGTGCTCCCTCTATTATCTGCCCAACTTGGTGCCAGTGTTTTTTAGGTGGATAAGAGAGGGTGGTGGAGAATAAAGTGTGCATGTTAAATCATGGTACCTGTAATGTTAAAAAATGTTAAACATTATATCTAGGTGATTTGCTGGTGTATACAGTGCATATACAATTTTAAACCCTTAAAGACACATTTGTAATATTTTATTATTGCATATAATATTTTATTTTGTAAAAATAATATGCATTAAAAACATGCTGACACAGATTTAAAAGAGTCACATTATGACGATTATAAATAAACAGGTCGAGGTATGATGACAGTATGATACCAGCAGTTTTGTATCGTCTCTGCTGTAACAAAGTCCCATGCCACTTTAATGAATCTTATGGCATCACTAATTAACAGTGCCTGTTATTTCCCACTATCTATACAGTCAATTAGATATTGGAGGTGTTGCCTTCTATAATGACCTTTAAAAGACTGAATAATGCCTGCATCAAGTGGTTGTAAGTGGCTTGTGGTGGTGGGTGGGAGGAAGTGGATTTTGACATTTGCAAATAATCTGGGGACAATATGTGTTGTGCATTGTCCAGCATGAGCAAAATCTTTTTTTCTTCTTCTCATGGCAGTGTTGATGTCATTCAACCACTGTGCAAATATGGCTGAGTCCATCCAGGCCTTCTTGTTAGTCCTATATTCCACATAAAAACCTAATATTCTTCAGGTGACGCTACCTCTGGCTGGAAGCTACAACACTGGATTTAGGATTAGCAAGAAAGCGAGTTGTGCTCACAACAGAGGGAGGTGAACCTTACAATTTACAATTGTCTTTGGTTTGTAGCAGATTCCTTAGGAAAGTTAATATTCTTCAGGTGGAGGCTACTTCTAACTGAAAGGTGAAATAAGGAACTTAGAATTATCAGAAAAGGCAGACTTTCAATCAACAGAGGGAGGTGTACCTTGCTTTAGTTTTGTTACAATTGTTAAGATTTTCAGTGCAAGAAGAGTTTAAACCCAGAGGGACTGAATACTGTTTACTGTGTTTGTCCTTGTGCACAGCTGACGTGTTTTGGGGCTGACTGCTTTCAGAGCACACATCTCCAGGCTGTTTTGGGGCTGGGGAGGTTTACCTGTGTCTGACTTGGATGTTTGGATTTTTCTCTGTTTGATTAGCAGGGTATTTTCTCTGTCAAATTGTCATGTAGGGCATCTTGCTGACAGGAAGGCACTCATCTCAGTGGTAGGTCACAGCTTTTAGGCGATTGTTTCATGAGGGAACAGTTTAGGCCCAAACCCTTCCCATCCCTTACCCCACCCACCCCTGGAAATAGTTCCTTTATACCTGGGGTTCTGACATTATTTCCTCAAGAGGGCAAAGTGCATATCACTGTCATATCCTCTCCAGCACACTGCACTGACAATATAAGCATGCACATTATATTATATATATTTCTATATAACAAACTAATCATGCACACACACAAAAAAAAAACAACAAACAAACAAAAAATTAAAAATAAAAAATAAATAAACAAGAAGGTAGACAGACATGTGGGGAGTAGTGCAATGTAATGGCTGTGGGGCAGCAGTCTTCCGGGAGTCTTTCTGGAGGCTGAGATGCTGCCTTATTTGCAGACAACTCTCTGCCCTGAGGGAGGAAGTTGCCCATCTTCAGGCCACACTGGACAGTAGTAAGAGAACCTTCCCCCAGGCCACACTGGACAGTAGTAAGGGAACCTCCCCCATCCAGGGAGCACCAGAGCCACCACCACTACCTCAGAGGTTGCGAAAAAAGCACAGCAGTTGGACCACAGTGGGCTCAGAGAGGGTAAGGGTGGTGGAACAGAGGCACACCCAGTCAGTTGTTCCACTCCACAATCCATACACCATTCTGGGGGAGCATAGCTCCCCTATGGATGCACCCGCAGAGGAGACTAAGGAGGTTGCAGACAACTGTAACAAGGGAGGCCCTCAGGAAGGAGGCAGAGGACACCACAGGGAAGGGAAGCAGCTCCTGGTGGGGGACTCAATTATTAGGAGGATAGAACTGGGGGGAGCAGGGAAAACTGAAGTAAGATGCCTGCCTGGTGCCATGGCTTGGAGGGACAGGAAGCGCATCCTTAGGATCATGAGAACAGTTGCACGGGAGTCTGAGCTGGACATCATTGTCCACCTAGGGACAAATGACTTGGCTCATCATGAGATTAGAGCAGTGCAGAAGAACTTTGTAGAGTTGGGGAGGGGCCTAAGACATGTAGCACACACAGTATCCTTCTCCGAGGTGCTGCCTGTTAGTGGCATGGGTGAGGCGAGGGTACTTTGCACCATGCAGTTTAACGAATGGTTGAAAAAATGGTGTGGAGCACAGAGTTTGGCTTCACTGGGGACTGGGATTCCACCTGAGGGACATCAGCCTATACTGGCAGGATGGTCTGCATCTGTCCAGGAAGGAACAAGTCTTTTGGGCAATCAGTTTAAATGCTTCATTGGCAAGCTTTTAAGCTAGTCAAGGGAGGCACTGATAAGCAACAGGAAATCCCAGCCTCCCCACAAAACAGGGTACTAAATGAGAAAAGACCAAGGTAGAAAGGTCAGTGGGGATGGCTACAGAAGGAAAAGCCATCAAAAATGGAGAGCAATGAGTACCAATGCCTGTAGTCTGGTAACAAGCTTCCTGAATTACTGGCCTTGATGGAGGAGGAACATCTGGATATCGTGGCAGTCATAGAAACATGGTACACACAGAACCATGACTGGGACATAAACATACCAGGATACACTATCTACAGGAGGCACAGGAGGGTAAAAGAGGAGGAGGAGTAGCTCTCACATCAGGGAAGAAATCAAAGCAACAGAACAAAAGGGTAAACAGGAGGAGAAGAAGCACTGTGGGTCAATTTGGGAGATAGGCAATGGCAACACAATCTCACAGGGGTTAGATACAGACCCCTCTCAGGGGAGGAAATGGACAAGGAAATGATAGAAAGTGTACTTAGAATGGCAGAAAAAGGGGAGATATTGCTGATGGGTGATCTGAATATGCCAGATGTTAACAGGAGTGCAGTTGCAGCAGCCACTTCTAAGAGTGGGGTTATTCTAGATTCCCTACAGGGGGCATGCCTTAGACAACTAGTATTGGAAACCACTCAAGAGGGAGCAATCTTAGACCTGGTTCTCTCAAATGGAGATGGAGAGAGGATCACAGATGTAGAAGTGGGTAGCCATCTGGGAACTAGCGACCATTAAACAGTATGGTTCACAATAAACACAGTAATAGAGTCACGCCATGCAAAGGCAAAAGTACTGGACTTCAGGAGGGCTGACTTTGCCAAAATGGGTCAGTGCCTAAGGAATGCACTTGCAAATGGGCAGGAAGGAGGGGTGGAAGAACAATGGGGAATAGTAAAAACTGCCATCACAGAGGTAACAAGCCTTTGTGTGAAGCAAATAAACAAAACAAAATGATGTAAGAAACCACTATGGTTTTCAAAGGAGGTGGCAGTGAAGGTTCAAGAGAAAAAGAAAGCATTCAGAAAGTACAAGGAATCACAGAAGGAGCAGGACAGAGAATCTGTATCAGTTAAAGCAAAAGGAAGTGGAAAGCAGTCAGAAAAGCAAAGGCCGAACCGAGGAAAAGATAGCCAACTCAGTTAAGAAGGGGGATAAAACCTGTTTTAGGTACATCAGGGAGCGAAGGAAGACTAAGGGAGGGATAGTGAGGCTTAATAAAGGGAAGGGGGAGGGCAGAAAAGGACGGTGAAAAGGCAGAGATACTAAACAAATAGTTTTGCTCAGTATTTACAAATGAAGAGGGGGAGGTACCTAAAACAAACAATAGAAACCATCTGGATACAGAAGTTGATACCAGCCCATTTACAGAAGAAAGGGTTCTGAAAGAACTCTTAAAACTGAAGGTGGACAAAGCAATGGGGCCTGATAGGATTCATCCTATAATTCTAAAAGAACTAAGGGTAGAACTAGTGACACCACTGACTATCCTCTTTTACAAATCATGGGAGGATGGGGTGGTACCTGAGGACTGGAGGAGGGCAGATGTGATTCCACTTCACAAAAGTGGGAGCAGGGCAGAAGCAGGAAACTACAGACCTGTTAGTTTAACCTCAGTGATAGGGAAAATGATGGAATCTCTTCTGAAGGAAAGAATTGTCAAGTACCTAGAGGCCAGAGGGGCAAAGGACCCAAGGCAGCATGGATTTACAGCAGGAAGGTCATGCCAGACGAATCTAATAGATTTCTTTGACTGGGTGACCAAAGCAGTAGATCAGGGAGGGGCTGTGGACATGGCCTACCTAGACTTTAGCAAGGCATTTGACACAGTCCCACACAAAAGATTAATATACAAGTTAGCCAGCCAGCCTGGGAGTGGGTCCCAAGATGGTAGCCTGGGTAAAGAACTGGCTGGAGAATAGGACACAGAGGGTAATAGTAAATGGAGTCCACTCTGAAGAAAGGGGGGTTACTAGTGGGGTACCGCAGGGTTCAGTATTAGGACCGGTCCTCTTCAATATCTTTATAAGTGACATTGCAGAGGGACTGAAAGGAAAAGTATGTCTTTTTGCAGATGACACAAAGATCTGCAACAGAGTTGATGCACAAGGTGGGGTGGAAAGGATGAGAAGGGACTTGGCAAGGTTACAGGAATGGTTAAATGTATGGCAGCTGAGATTCAATGCTAAGAAGTGCAAGATAATGCACCTGGGAAACAAAAACCCAGGGGAAGAGTACACAATGGGGGTGAGATACTAACAACAACAAAAATGGAAAGGGACCTGGGGGTAGTCATAGCAGATGACCTTAAGGTTGGCAAGCAATGTGAGAAGGTGGTTGGGAGGGCTGGGGGGATACTGGGATGTATAGGGAGAGGTACCACCAGCAGAAAACAGGAAGTTATTATCCCCCTGTACAGACAGTTGGTGAGACCCCATCTGGAGTACTGCGTCCAGTTCTGGAGACCCCATCTCCGCAAGGACATAGTCAGGATTGAGGCAGTTCAGAGGAGGGCAACTAAAATGGTGCAAGGTCTGCAAGAGAAGCCATATGAGGAGAGACTAAAGGAGCTTAATATGTATACCCTTGAGGAAAGGAGGGAGAGGAGGGACATGATAGAAACATTTAAGTACCTCAGTGGAATCAACAAAGTCCAAGAGGGTAGCATCTTTCAGAAAAAAAGATGTGCAAGAACAAGGGGACACAATCTGAAGATAGAGGGGGGACGGCTCAGGGGCAATGTGAGGAAGTATTTTTTCACAGAGAGGGTGGTGGACACATGGAACAGCCTTCCTGAGGAGGTTGTGGGGTCTAAAACTGTGGGAGAATTCAAGAATGCATGGGACAGACATAAGGCAATTTTTTTTGGGGTAGAAAGAAATATGCTGTTGGTTAAAGGTGAGCAAGCAATGTGAGAGGGCAGTAAGTAGGGCTGGTGTGATACTGGGATGCATAGGGAGAGGCATCACCAGTAGAAAACAGGAAGTTGTTATCCCTCTGTACAGACAGCTGGTGAGACCCTATCTGGAGTACTGCGTGCAGTTCTGGAGACCCAATCTCTGCAAGGACATAGACAGGATGGAAGCTGTCCAGAGGAGGGCAACTAAAATGGTGAAGGGTCTGCACCAGAAAACATATTAAGAGAGACTAAAGGAGCTTAATATGTATAGCCTCGAGGAAAAGAAGGAGAGGGGGGACATGATAGAAACTTTCAAGTACCTCAAGGGAATCAACAAAGTCAAAGAGGGTAGCATCTTTCAAAAAAAAGAAGTGTGCAAGAACAAGGGGGCACAATTTGAAGATAGAGGCGGGGCAGCTCAGAGGTAATGTAAAGAAGTATTTTTTCACAGAGAGGGCTGTGGATGCATGGAGCGGCCTTCCAGAGGAGGCTGTGGAGTCAAAAACAGTGGTTGAATTCAAGCATGCGTGGGACAGTCATAAGGCAATTCTAGGGGTGGGGGTAGAAAGAAGTAGGCTGCTGGTTAACTAGCATTTGCAGCTTATCCATTAGGTAGGGAAATGGGCAGACTGGGTGGGCCAAGTGGTTCTTATCTGCCGTCAAATTCTATGTTTCTATGTAAGACTGGCACTAAACGTTTTGAAGCACCTTAGGTTTGTAGATTTTCTAACACAAGGAGTTTTAATTTTTCAGTGAGATCTGCATTACAAGTCTGAACAACTGTTATTCTGTCTTTGCATCGCTTGACACCTTTTTATGGCTGTGGACGGAGCCTACAGCCATCTTGCTATCTGTAGCTGGAAATGCAGTATCGTGGAACACGTTTTGGACTTTTCTCTGTATCCTTCCATGCCAAATGAAAAAAAAGCTTCCCTTGTTTCTGTTAAGAATGTTGGAGATGTACAGTAACTCCAAACTGCTTACCAGATGCCATTAGGAAACTGAAACAGCTTGTTAAATAGTTGCTAAATATTGGTTGCCTATTAAACTGGAGCTTTGTTTATCCCCTTCAGAATGCAACAAACTGCACATTTAAATACTTAGCATTTAAACAGCTCCTTGATGCAAGTTTCAGTTGGAAATGTACTCTCTTTCAAGAAAGATTTATACCTCATAAATGTCACCCTTTCCCAGCAAATCTATGATTTAACTGTTTTTTTAACCTCTACAGATACCATCTGATGAATACCGAGTCGGACATATGCCAGACCTTCAGTGAACTGCCCAGACTAAATACTGGATGTAACAATCAGCAGACATTTTCTACTATGCTTTTGGGGAAAAAACTATATTGAGCTACAGCAAACACACACACACACGCACACACTCTGTACACACCATTCTCATGGCCACAACATTCAAAATAAATACTGCATTCTAATATGTTATAAAGAAATTGTTTTATGTCAGTGTACACAGTAAAGTTCAGTTTAGAGTAAATTACCTTTAAATATTTATTATGCCATATTTTGTACACACACACACACACACACACACACACACACACACGCACACACACACTACACACCATCCGCATGGCCACAATACTGCCAGAAGGCCTGGGTTCAAGTCCCAGCTGAGGCACTTACTCTTTCTCACCTCTGTTTGTATGTGTTCCATAAAATATGGCCAGCCACCCACAGGCAGGCTGTGGAAGTGCACCCAGGTGCACAGCAGTCTGGCAGCCTTGATGGACTAGAAGCACCCCCCTCCCATCCCTGATCGATCCAACTCCATCCCCAAAGAGCTCCATAGTGTAGGGCCCATCTGGATCCCAATCGCACCAGAGGAAACCATGGTCCATATCCATAGCATACAGAACCCTCACCCACCGCCTTGGTTCATTGACAACACCACTCCCCCCCATACCCAACCTGTTGTGGAGACTGGCACTGCCATACAAACCCTGCCACAGCCAACCACCAACTGCACTGGACCCGGGTCAGAGACCTGCACTCCAGAATGACCCAAGGGGCTATATCATACATTGGGGCAGACCCACCAGTGTATGCAGCCGTGTGTATGTATGGGAATCCATAAGAGGGAATTGACATAGCTCCAAAGCATGCCTTGTCGATGCTGTATCTTCCTGCTGTCATACACTCTCCCCGTTCCCCTGTGTAACATGCCACCCTCCGGACTGCTGAGGTATCCTGGGTGCCATGGGGTGCAGTATCCTGTAATACCATTTGTGGTGTACACTCCAGGCTATGGATAGTGTGTTTGCAGTTCCCCGATTGGACAAACAAATGGGAAATCAGCTGTAAAATGACTGTTCCGGGACCTGTGTGAGTGAGTACAGCATCAGCTTTCACCTGCACTGAGTAGTGCAACAGCACCGGGACAGTGGATTCACATGCAAGTGCCTGAGGTGTATGGCCACTGGTGTTATCGCCCACACACAGCTCGTACATAGGTATGACACACTCCAGTATCCTACTGCTAGTGCTCTGCCACCCAAAAATAAGATGCCATTTCTTCTGTGAACTATACAAGCTAAATGTATAGCAATCAGCAGGCATATTCTGGGAAACTACATTGCAAAAATGTGTAAAAGGAAGACCACACTGAAACTGCCTCTCAGCTGATCTGCATTGTGCAAATTCATTAGAAATAATGGGTAAAAGCATCCCAAAACCTTTCCACAGCCATATCTGCTCTGATCAGATTTTGTTTAAATTCATTGGTTGTCAGTGATCTATCAGGCAACATTTTAAAGACTAAGCCTGTTTCATCCATGTTGAAGCAGTCTTGTGCAGCATATTGCTTTGCTACTCGTCTGGCACTAAGCATGCCTTCACTGATCAACTCTTTACTAATACCAGCACTTTCCCCAGATATAATGTGGAAGGCAACGTTGTTGCAGTTTTTAAATTTCTGCAGCCAACCATTAGAGTAGGAAAAATCAGTGACATTTAATTGTCCCCTAAAATACTTAGCTTTGTGTTTCAGAATGTCATCTGTGACAGGAATGTTCTGTGCCCTAGCATTGCTGAACCACAGAAACAAAGCCTCCTCTAAGTCTGTATGCTTAGGAGTTCTTTTTGCTTTCCTGGAGTCAGCAGCAGCAGTTTCAGACCACTCCTCTCTCCTTGCTAGGATATAACCTCTGGTCTGCCACGCCATTGGCCTGCCCCACAGTGTGAAGAAATGATGAGCAACCTCTTGTTTGGTCGCATTCGGATTGTCAACCACAAATTTCACAATCAAACTTTTCTGTGCTGTGGTAGGAGCAAGCCACGTTTGCTTAGCACACGCTGACTCGGCCATATCTGCCACCGACTTCCTGGTTCCCACTTCTGCATAAGCCACGTCACCAGCACCGCTGTCCCTCAAACCTGGAAGTGACCCTTATACATGGTCTTGAGCTGAAAAATGAAAGTATGAATCAAAGACGTAAAACAGCAACACAGTACTGCTCTTCTATTGCTTTTTCACAGTGCACAATACAATCTGTTTATAAATAAAAATAATAATGGCATTCTGAATCGGAGATGTATAGGTGACTGACAGGATTATGAGGGGAGTTACGATTGGAGGTCTATTACTGCAAAACACACTGAAATGGATTCAAATGTGGCCAAGATACTCCTATAAAACTTTTTTTATTAAAACATAAAAAAATTGTTTAATAAACATTGTGTATTCTTGGCAATTTTTAGGCCCATAATGCCATGCACGGTGATGCGTAACACAAGACGCTGGATGGTTTGGATGTCAGAAGATGGAGGAAACTTAGAATGGGAGATATAGCTGTTGGGGAGAAAAAAAATGCTGGCAGATGGCGGACACCAAGGGAGGAGAATGAAAAAGAGAATTAACATGGGGATCTTGTCGGGACCTGAGGTGAGACTGTCAGTAACAGAGGGTGGTGGATAATCAAGGGGCAGATAAGGGAGGGGGCACTGTGCTAGTAAAATGTAAATACATAACTACTTCATGGCCTTTGGTACTCAGGAGAGAAAAAATAAAAACTGAGGAGGAAATCAGTGGCAATGCATTACCTCGGTAGCCATCCCTCCTAGCATGGTCACTGTTAATAGGCTCACTGCGCCAATCTGAAATTCCAGATTATGGGGAAACATTTTGAGAGATACCTCTTGCTCTAGTCCTCTACTGGGATAATACTGTTGAACTGGCATGAGTTGATAAATGACAGACCCCCAGAAA
The DNA here is from genome assembly GCA_016271365.2 of Neoceratodus forsteri. NCBI lineage: Eukaryota > Metazoa > Chordata > Ceratodontiformes > Ceratodontidae > Neoceratodus > Neoceratodus forsteri. Next base: position 1,026,428,072 of record CM028131.1, on the reverse strand, counting down.
GGAGGCCTGCCCCACCCCAGCCAAAAAAAACATGGAATGAGGAGAGCAGTGACTGCTGAAAGGCATGCACTAAAGCCAGGATCATGAAAAGACCTAACCTTGACTAGACACTAAAGGAAGTGGATAGAGAATTAGACTAGATGGATCTTAGGCAGATGCAGGGAAAATAGCTTTTTTGAGGTGATGACAACATGGTCTACACAACTAAAAGAGTCTATGTAGGCTTAGGGCCCAACCCTATGGCAGCTGAAGTCTTTAAATACTACACCATGAGGTGCCACTGACTATGGGTCTGCATGGCTGAAGCTTCCCCTGAGCGCTGGACCTTCTCACCACCTGGTGGAACTGCTGGGAAGTGCACCAGGAGAAAAGTGGCCTGAAAGAACCCCTGTCTGGCAACAGACACATGCTTAACATGCAGACTTCAAGGGAAATGAATGAGCAGGTAAGGAGAATATGATAATGTCCATTAAAAATGTGTTTGTACAGCCAGATGGCATGATGCAGAAATGGAATTATTTATTATGATGATGATGATGATGATGATGATGCAAGGAACGACTGATAGATTGGATTGGTCTGAATGAGAGTTGATTAAGGATTGTATAATGGTAACTGAACTGAATGACAATGTATTGAAAATAGGAGCAGATATCACAGGCCACTCATGACCACTCAGCCATAAGCAGGAATTACAGGAAGCGCTAGCACAATAGTGACTGTAGATAAAATACTGAAACAGTGTGACTAAGTGATGCTTGGAAGTCTGAGAAAGGCAGGCAGAAATGGCTGGATTAAGTTGTTGCAGCTGCTGATTGGAAGTCAAGGCATGCAGAGGGACTGCAGTGAAAATATTGCTAGTACTGGCTATGGCAGGCAGGCAGGTAAAACAGACTGAAAAAGCAGAAATGAAATATAACAACATGACAGTGGCAGGACATAGAATTGAGTCAATAGACTGAAAACACAATGAAGCAAATGATAGTAGCAGGAGTGGCTTCCCAGAAAAAAGGCAGTTTGCATAAAGCCACAGCCAGAGAAAGCAAATCATGCTAACCAGAGAGCTGCAGAAGACACAGACCAAACAGAAACTGAACTCAAAAGCCAGTCAGAACGACCCAAGACAAACAAGAGGAAAGCAGCAACCAGAAGGGGAGAGAAGGAAGCAGAGCCTCTGACTACAGAAAGAAAAGGAGCATTTGAATCAGGCTCGATAAAGCTGGTTTATTTAGCCCAGGAAGGGGTTGTGGCTTGTTCCTCCCGACCACCAAACCTCAGACTTTAGCTTTTTCATTGTGGCTTCCATGATAGTCATTGTTGGGGTAGTAGCAGCCACACAAGACAATTATCTGGGATATTATCATTATGTATTCTGCAGGTGACAAATGTAACTCTGGGTATTCTCAGTCAAAATTATGAAAGTCATCATTCTCTATATGTGCATTGCCATTGTGTCAACATGAGCAGAAACATTATCAGCGAGACAAGCAGTGTTAGTAGCAGTTTTAAAACAACATCTAGAATGGATCTGTCAAGTTGCACAATGGACTGTATCTCTAACCAATTTTAGGACTTAGAACTAAGCCAAAGAAACTAAAATTAAGTGAAGATAAATCCCAGCCATTATTGTATTACTTAGAGTTATTGTAATGTTGATTTAAATGCTCTCTCAGAGAAGCAAACTTTTACAAGCTAGGTGCAAGTTTCTGAAGGAGACTTATGGCTTCTTTCTGACTATACTTTGCAGACCAAGTCTGTCTGTACACACCTCTAGCATGTATGTACATGTGCATAGTTCATTCTAGTGGACTTTGAATAAAGATGCTCATGATAACTTGAGTGACCCATTTTTCTACATCTTCATATTAAGCTATTCTTCTTTGCCATGAGGATTTTAAGACACACTCTGTGAATTTAATTTACAGAGCATCTTTGGTTTACAACTAAGGCTACAGGGGCTATTCACTATTGTGGGTCCGGGTATGTGCTGATCACACATAGCTGGCCCACGTAGTTCTGCACCAGTGGGCAGGCATAAGGTGCACAGTATGCACTTCTGTGCACCTCTGCAGGATGCCTATCTGTGCCCCTCCGCCTGCAGCTGTGCAGGGGGCAGATTGAGGTACACAGGTGGGTATCCAGTTGGATCCTGGGTCCTGGGTTCCAAAGTGGATCCATTGCTTAATACTAGCAAGGGATTCTGCAAAGGTGTGGGACCAGAAAAATGTCACAGAATGGGAGAGTGCCCAAATAGCTGTCCCCAGCCCTCCCCGTCAACCCGGTGGGCTGGGGTGGTACCATAGAGGGGTGTGTTGGTCTTCCACAGCTTGCGGAGTTTAACTGGGGAGGCCTGCAATTGATCGGCAGGGTTCCAGCTGCCATATTCAGTGCCTCCTGCCTGGCACTCCATGCGTCCATGAATGGCACAGAGTCTGGGCATACCCCCCAGACATGTCGCTGAACCAGCCACACGCATAGCTGTATGACTGTCCGGGGGATCCTGTGCAGAAGGCAGAGCCGGTTTAAGACCTAATGGCACCCCAAGCAGAAATACTTGTGGTGCCCCCTACACTGCTTCACATCACCCCCCATCCTCCCTTCTTCTCCAATCCACATCCAAAAAGTGATAAGAATTCTATGAATGTAAGGGTGATGACAACAAGAAAAAATTACTTACCATAGTAATCTTGTTTCTTCCACAGTATTCTTCTGTATTCCTAACTCTCTGCAGTCAGCCTCCTAAGTAGAACTGCCCAGAGATAGAACATTATGCAAATGATAAAACATATCCTTGGCTCATGTCACTTATGCAAACTTCTGCCCTTATCAGCTGCAACGTTCCACCAACATATCAGATATCTAAGGAGCCTGCAAGGCGATTTTAATTATAATTATACCTATCTATCTACAACAAAAGTATACTGTCTAGTAGAAACTACAACTATTAACATAACCCTAACACCACCCCGAATGCCAGAATCACCTGGAAAAAGAAGTGAAGAAAAAACTCCACCCATTAGGGTTTAAACAACGTATGTCAGTGTTTGGGACTCCATATTTAAAAGCTCAGTTAGGAGCAGAGTGTTGATTCTGAAGGAGGTAGAGTGGGAGAGTTAGAATATAGAAGAATACCCTCGAAGAAATAAGATTACTATGGTAAGTAATTTTTTCTTCTCACCCCAGGTATTCTTCTATATTCCTAACTCTCTGCAGACTTCAAAGCAATATCTTTGGAAGTGGGCACAGAACCTACTTTTTTGGAAAGAGGCTTTGCAGGATTGCTGTGCCAAAACTGGCATCACTTCTGGATTAAGTGTCTAGACTATAGTGGTTAGTAAAGGTGTGTACTGTCCTCCAGGTAGCTGCTTTACAGATCTCCACTAATAAAACATCTCTGACTGCTGCCATGTTTGCTGCTGTGCCCTTGTGGAATGAGCTCTCATTCTGCTGGGGCCTTGCCAACTTTTGAATAGCAAAACTGAATGCACTGGATTATCAAGTAGAAGTGGACCTCTTTGAAGCTGAGTTACCTTTACCCACATCCCCATAAGTCAGGAACAACTGTTTGTCTGCTTTACGATCTCTGGTGTGGATCATGTAGTAACTTAATGCCCTCTTGACATCCAGACTTTGAGTCTGCGCCACTTGAACTAGTATGTTCAGTGAAGAAGACTGGCATGGTAATGGACTGGTTCAAATGAAAGTCAGAGACCACCATGGGGAGGAATTTTCTATTTGTTCATAATATCACTTGTCTCTGAAGGAAAGATAATCCTTCTAGACACACAAGACCTGAAGCTCACTAATTCTTCTAGCTGAGGTGATAGCAACCAGAAAAAGAGTTTTCCAGGTAACATACTTTAGGTGTGCTGAAGCCATGGGCTCAAACGGGGCCTCATGAGCTGGGTAATGCATATGTTCAGGTCTCATGCTGGTTCTGGTTCCCTAATAGGTGGGTGGAAATGGCACAGACCTTTAAAAAAACTTTTGAAAATGGGACTGGATGCCATTGAGGTGCTCCTCCCAGCAGAAATGTAAGCAGATATTGAGGCTAAATGCACTTTCAGGGATATATGTTGCAGACCCTGGGAGTGTAAGTAGGTAAGATAATCCAGGACAGCTGGAATCCCCACGTGAGAGGTGGAGGTACCTTTGGGAGCCCACCAAACAGAGAACCTCCTCCATTTTGAAGCATAGGTCTTCTTAGTAGAAGGCTTCCTGTAGCCTTTCAGGATATCCAGGACACTTAGAGTGTGCAACTCTCAAGTCCTCAAGAGCCATGCTTTGAGTTGAAGAGATCTGAAGTTCGGGTACAAGATCCTGCCCTGATGGGAGATCAGTAGGTTGTGCCTCCTGGGTAGATGTATTGGTTTAGCTACAGACATAGAGAATCATAGAGGATACCATGGCTGTCTGGCCCAGTCTGGTGCTATCAAGATCATTGATGCAGGCTGTGACCCGAGTTTGATCAGAACTCTGAAAATGAGAGGAAAAGGAAAAGCATATAGGCTTCTTCCTGACTAGTCCATTGTCAAAGCATCCAGTGGGATTGTACCCTTGGCTGGTCGTCTACAGCAGAAAAGAGGCAGATGATTCGAGGGATGCAAAGAGATCTATCTCTAGTGCGCCCCACCTCCTGAATACTGCCTCCAGTTTCTGCTTGTTGATGGACCACTTGTGGTGGGCCGGATTGATTCTGCTCAGGGCATCTGCTGAGTACTGTATTTCCTGGCACATGAATGACCTGTAGGGAGGCCTTCAGTGTGTGGCCAAACTCCAGATCTTCACTGCTTCAATGTACAGGGCCTGACCTTGTCCCCTGCTTGTTTATGCAGTACACTGTTGTGGTGTTGTCTGTCCTGATCTCACACCACTTTTCTTTGCAGTAGGGTGCACATGCCTTCAGTGCCAGGAACACTGCCCTCAGCTCCAACAGATTTATATGCTGGAGTGACTCTGCCTGGACCAGGTTCCATGAGTGGTGTGTTCCCCTAGTGGCACCCCACCCTAACAGGGAGGTGTCGGTTGTAAGAATGGCTAATGGGGTTTCCCATTGAAAGGATACCCCCTCCCTGAAGTTGCCTGCTTCCTTCCACCACTGAAGGGCTTACAGCAATGTTCTTGTTACTGGAATTGGTTTTGAAAGAGTGTCTTTCCTTTGGCACCAATGTGCACCAAGGTGAAACTGTATGTCTCTCATTTGGAACCTGGCACCCAAAACTGTGCCTATTGTTGCAGCCATGTGTCCCAGAAGCTGCAAAAATTGTCTTGCTGGCTTTGGCTCATTCAGCCTGAAAGAAGCCGCTATTTGCCAGATGCATTGCACTCTGTCCTGAGGGAGGAAGGCTCTTCCCTCTAAGGTGTTCAGTTCTGTCCTATGAAGTGCAGAACCTGTACTGGAGTAAGAACAGATTTCTCCTGATTTACTAGGAACTCTAGTGAGTGTAACAGGTTTAGTGTTACCTGCAGGGGATCTTGCACATGCCTGGGTGAGCTTCCTACCACCAGCCAGTTATCGAGATGGGGAAGACTGATAAACCTAACCTTCTTAGTTGTGCCACCACCACTGCCAGATGCTTGCAAATACCCTTGGGGCTGAGGAGAGACTGAAGAGTAGGGTTGAAAACTGGTAATGTCCTGATGGAAGTCTGAATCTGAGATATTTTCTGTGAGATTCTCTTATGGGAATGTAGAAATAGGCATCTTTCAGATCCAGAGATGCTAGCCAATCTCCTTTCTGAATGACTGGCAGAATAACTGCCAATGTGACCATCTTGAACTTGGCTTTACTAAGTACTTGTTCAGTAGACTGAGTTCTGGAATAGGTCGCCACCCCATTTTCTTTTGTTGAGAAAGTATCTTGAGTAGAAACCCTTCCTTCTGCTGGGGTGGAACATGTTCTACTACTTTTAACAGGAGGAGGCTTTGAACCTCCTTCTCCAATAGTTTATTTTCCAAAAGGGAAGCTGGTTTTGAACACTTTTGTTCTCAAGAGAGGGAATTACTTGAAACTTAGGGGCAGACCCTGACTCATCACTTCAAGGACCCACTTGTCTGTGGTAATGGACTCCCAAGCCTGGAAATAGTGAGCCAGCCTGCCCCTTACTGGGATACAGCCGGGGAAGACGGCCTTGACCACTGAGTCAGAGATTCTGTTTTGCTTGGGGCTGGGTCTGGGTAGTCTGGAATCCCCTCCTGGAGACCCTTTTACCCCTGTCTCTGAACTACCTTGGCATCACACCCACCTGAGAAAGATTCATGCAAAATAGATGTGGATATTTGCTCATATTGAGAGACAGCCTGGGCCTGATTAAAAAGATCTGGTGTAGGCTGCTCCACCTATGCCTCCCCTTCTGTATGACCTGTAGGAGAAGGAGGGTCTCTCCTTTGTCGAGTTGCTTTTATAGGTGGCCTTGTACTCATCTACCTTCTTCATATAAGCCTCAGTCTGTTGGCCAAATATTGAATGATTCTCCACAGGAAAATCCATAGCCTTGGTTTGGGTATCCTGTGTAAGATTAGTGGTCCTAAACCAGGCCAACCTCCTAAGAGCTATGGTAAGGGTCATCCATCTGGAAGCAGTATCACTGCCATCTGCTGCCATCTGAAACTGGTATTTTGCTGCTTCCAGCCCAAACCTGGTTATCTCAGCCAAATCATCTGAGAGGCCCGAAGGAGCCTTATCTACCACAGGCAATCCTGACTGCCACAGTGACTTTTGATACTGTGCAGAATAAGCCTGGTAAATAGCCTGTCTGACTCCCAGTGAGGATGCCAGGTAGCCCTTCTTCACCATACTATCTATTTTACATGAATCTTTCCCAGGTGGGTGTGATGCCAATGGCATCCTTTCCTTCTCACAGGCTGCTTGCTGGATTATCCTTGATGGTCAGGCTGAGAGAAGAGGAACAAAGCCCCTGTCTGTCCAGCTGGTACTTTTTTCTGCCTTCTTGTCCGGGGAATTTGAGTCTGCAAACCTTGAACAAGTCTTTTTGAAAACTTGTTGATAGAGAGTAATATCTTCTTTGTGGGGTTAACCCCATCATTTTCACGATTTGGCCTCTTCCTCATCCTCTGTAACCTCTGTGGTAGCCAAATCAAGGGGTTCCACTATTTTCCTTATGAAGGGAAAATGAGAGGAAAAATCCTCTGCTCTAGGAGGTGAGATCTCAGCCTCAATAGGTGCACCCTCATCTACTTCAGGTAAATCATACTCCTCAAACTGCATCTGCTCCTGGGATGGAGTTGGGACAGAAGAAGATCCAACCAGAACTTGAGCCGGTGTTGGAGGAGTTGGAGCAGGTATAAGACCCTGCAAAGCCTGTATGGCCTTCATGGCCTGGGCAATCTCTTCTGAGGATGGCAGGCTGTGAGGCACAGATGAAACCCCCTTGGTTTCTCAGTCAGGGGTTCAACGTGCTTTGTTTTATTTGCCTTTTTGGCAGCAACTGGGGAGTCAGCCAGTTCACCCGCCTTTTTACTAGAAGCTGCGCCACCCTTGTCAGGGGTGCTCAGTTTGGACAGTGAGGTTTCACCCACATGTTTAAAGGGTGTAGGTTGGTCAGAACCCGTAACACCTTTCTCAAGTTTTCTTTGGAGCCTTTCCAGCCTCTTGTCAATTATCTTTTGTGGAAATGATTAACAGATTTCGAAATCTGCAGAAAACTGTTCATTTCCAAGGCAGACCATGCATAAGCCATGCTTCTCTGCCTTGGTAAAAACATCCCCACACTTGTTTTTTTTTTGCTTTTATCTTTCTCCCCCATGGCCCTGGTCATCTCCTTGTCCAGCTGCCATCGCCATGCTTTGCTCCTTCAGGCACTCACCCCTGCAACTCCCATGGCTTACCCCCCCATGAAAAGGCTGTGGGGAGCCCCCTACTCACCTGCTAAGCAGGATTCAGTTCATGGTGTTACCACCAGAGATGAAGTGCCAGGGGACAGCCATCAAGCCACCACGACCAGCCACCAGGGTCTTTTTCCTACATATTTTCTCCCTTATGGACATTTGCCATGCAGTGACACCAGCAGTGGGCACACTCATGCACCTGTGCGTGTCCCTACCAAGTGTCTGCTGAGCTCCCGTCCCCCTTACTTGCGGCAGTGTAGCATCAAGCCTCAGCCTCCACCAGGGGTCAAATGCACGCCAACTGCAGATCGCCCCCCCTCCCCAGAGATGAAGAGCAGTCCGTCAGACTCTCAATCCATCTCCTGCCTGCTGACCCCTGGTGGCCCACACTCATTCCCGAATGTGGATCACTGGAGTGGCGCAAGGTGTGGCATCCAGTACCTCAGCCCTCATTGCCACCAGGCCAGACAGTGTCCCCACACTTAAGGCAGTTTTTCAACCCTGGGGGTCCAGCCTTTTTCTTAGGTTTTTCTGCCATCATCAAACTGATTAAGAAAAACAGAACTGCAAATAAAGTAAACTCTTTTTTTTTCCAGTTGCGGTCGGTTCAGCAACTGGGGAAGGTTCCAATACTGAACCGAGAACCAAACAACTTGAACCGGGTTAGCGGTTCACTGAACCGCTTACAGCTAACAAAAGCAAGAATTTATTTAAAATAAAATACTAAAAATAACTAAACTGGAGATAAGGAAATAAAAGCTCTGGAAAGGGATTTAAGGCTTGGTTCCCCAACAGTTATACTGAACCGTGAGGAACCGAGAAAATTAAATCAAAAACACTAAAATAAGCGCTAAACTAACAGTAGGAATTTAAACAGAAATAAAGGCAGCAGTAGAAATAATTAAAATACTTATTTTCAGTGAAGAACCACCCAAGGAACGGCTGAGAGGGAAGTCTCTGAGGCATCTTGACTTGTCAGGCAGAGAAAGAAATCTGATATGTTGGTGGAACATTGCAGCTGATAAGGGCAGTAGTTTGAATCAGTGGCATGAGCCAATGATAGGTTCTATCATTTGTATAACGTTCTGTCTCCGGGCAGTTCTGTTTAGGAGGCTGACTGCAGAGAGTAAGGAATATAGAAGAATACCTGGGGTGAGAATTATGGTTTTTAGATTGACACTTTTTTTCATTTCAAGATGATTTCTGCTTATATGTTCTACTTCAGTGTGCCCCTTCTGTGCTGGTGCCCCAAGCGGCCGCTTGGTTCGCTTGTGCCTAAAACCGCCACTGGCAGAAGGGATTCACATCCCATCTGTGAATGCGTGCAGGAGTCCATGGGACCCCTGATTCATGGCATTCAGATGTTGGGTTGCCTACATGCTGCAGTGCAGATCTTTGGCAAGTAGGCAATCCACCCCCCAATGCATAAAGATCATTGTCTTTAAAAATCAATCAATCTACAAAGCAAAACACAAAAAATGATTGAACTATTTTCTGTATTACTACAGGACCGAATAGGTCCTTTTTTATGTTGGCGCGCTTGCGTAACCAACATCTTGGGAGAGTGCAGCTTTAGAGGCACGGTCGCTGTTGGGCAAATGCAGGGCACACACCAGTAGATGCATCCCACATTCCCCAATCAGCCTGCATGCCGGCACCACACCATGCATACATAATGGGGTGAACACATCTAAGAAAAGGTCCACTGCAATCCGAGCAAAGCTCGTCAGACGCAGTGGTCCTTTTTTTGCCATGCTTGCCGCCATTATGTACATGGCAGGACACAGCCATAGAACTGCCAACTCCGGGGGTGCCCAATCCCCCTGTCGGATGCCTCTGCCCCCTGTCAATGTGCTGATGGGGAAGCCCACTCCCCGTCGGCATAAAGCACCCCCCAATGGTTTAATGCTGAAGGGATGCACAATCCCCCTCTGCTGTTACCCTGCCCCCTTTCCTTGTGTGCCAACGGGGATCCCACTCCCCATCAGCAGAAATAACCTCCAATTGTTTAATGCTGAGGGGTGCCCAATTCCCTCGCTTTTATACTCTCTTGTAGTGCCGATGGGGGTGCCCAATCCCCATCAGCATAAATTCGTCCCCCCATGTTGTTTACCGACTCAGAGCGCCCAATCTCCGCTGACTACAGACATCCCTAAAATAGGTAGCACACTGGGAGCCCATCCCAGTGTGCAAATCTGAAAAAAAAAAAACTGTCTCATGATGTTTTTCTTTTCTTTTTTGTTTTACAGCCTGTAAAAGGAAAATGGTCCTCGTAGTCTCTGTGCCCCCTGCCCCAACCGCACTCCACCCACTGCACACCCTGCCTCCCCACACCCCCCATACTCCTATACTTACCTCCGGTTTGCCGGATAATCATCGGTGAACTCGGGAACACGCCTGCACTCTTCAAAGCCGACTAACTGAGGAAATGCCAGTAAGCTGTATAATGGGATAGATAGGTTTTTCAACTTTAGTACATATCTCGGCATTTTTGTGATGCATTCTAAATTTCGAATATGTTGTTTTGGGTTGCTCCTTCTCATGAATTCTGTACTGTCATGTAGGTAAGTCGGTCCAGAAAGGTGATTTTGCAGTCACTGCAACGGAATCATCTTTCAGGACCATGTAAGGAAATGACAGTGCCACTGTTCATGAGGAGGGCTCTCAAAAACCCTATGTTGCAAATTTGTTGGGAAAAATCCAAAACATGACTGTTTTACGAGCGTGCGTAGCAACTGCGCAATGCACGCTCATAAGTTAGTGAATTCTCAATATTTTCATGACAGATTCTCAACACTGGCATTTTACCACACCTTCTTGTGAACTGTGCAGCTGTCATTTTTCACATCCTGGCCGAAATGTGTTTTCGCACCTCCAGTGTAGAATAGCGCGGTCATGGTGCGAAATCAGTGTTGGGGACACATTACGAAAATGACAGTGACACTGTTCATGAGCAGAGATCCTAAAATGCCTGTGTTGAAAATTTGGTGACAATACTCCACAAAGTGACTTTTAAGAGTGTGCGTAGCAACTGCACAACGCACACTCGTACGATAGCGCATTTTCACTATTTGCATGCCAGATTCTCAACATTGGCATTTTACCACACCTTCTTGTGAACTGTACAACTGTCATTTTTCACATCCTGGCCAAAATGTGTTTTTGCATTTCTGAATCAGTGTTCGGGACACATTACAAAAATGACAGTGATACTGTTCATGAGCAGAGGTCCTAAAATGCCTGTGTTGAAAATTTGATGACAATACTCCATAAAATGACTGTTTTACGAGGTGCATAGCAACTGCACAATGCACGCTCGTAACTTAAAGCATTTGCAATATTTTCATGCCAGATTCTCCAATTTGGCATTTTACTACACTTTCTTGTGAACTGTACAGCTGTCATTTTTCACATCCTTGCCGAAATGTGTTTTCACACTTTCGGCGCAGAATAGCACATTCGCTGTGTGAAATCAGTGTTCAGGACACATTACAATAATGACAGTGACACTGTTCATGAGCACAGGTCCTAAAATACCTGTGTTGAAAATTTGGTGACAATACTCCATAAAATGACTGTGTTACGAGCGTGTGTTGCGCAGTTTGCATGCGCGCTCGTACCTTTGCAAACTTCTAATTTTCTCACTCCAGATTTTCTACAGTGCCATTGTTCTGCACCTCCTAATGAGTAGTGCAGCTGTCATTTTTCACATCCTGACCAAAATCTGTTTTTGCAGTTCTGGCGTAGAATAGCGTGCTCGCTGTGGAAATTCCATGTTCGAGACACATGATGAAAATGACAGTGACACTGTTCATTAGCAGATGCCCTAAAATGCCTATGTTGAAAATTTGGGAATGAAAGTCAATAAAATGGGTGTTTTATGAACGTGCATTGCGCAGTTTGCACGCACGCTCATGACTTTGGGAATTTGTAATACTTTCACTCCAGGTGTTCATCATTGGCATTTTCCATACCTCTTATGAACACTGCAGCTGCCTGAAATGTGTTTTAGCAGCGGCCGCACAGAGAATTGCACAAGCCACAGCGAAATCAGTTTTGGGACAGTTTGAGGAAATGACGGTGACACTATTCATTAGCAGAGGTCCTAAAATGCCTATGTTGAAAATTTGGTGCCGAAACTCCATGCAGTAACTGTGATGCAAGCGTGCATTACGTAGTTTCCATGCACCCTTGTAACTTTGTCAATCTGCAATATTTTCATGCCACATTTTCACCGCTGGCATTTCTGCACATTTCCTTATCAACAGTCCAGCTGCCATTTCTCACAGCCTGCCCAAAACGTGTTTCTGCAGCTGAGGCACACAGTGGCGTGCTCGCTGTGCAAAATCACCTTTTGAGACACATTCACAAAATCACAGCACTATGCATCTCTAGCTATGCCACTCCCACTGCCAATGCCAGCATGACAACATTCGGCATTGACAAATGCTTGTTTTATAAATCATTTAGCAATCATTTCAATGTGCCTGTGCAACTGATTTAGTGCTTGTGTAATGTAGATAAACTTTGACTGTTCGCCTCTCTATCCGTGGGATATACCACCCTGTAGGGGTACTAAGGCAAGGAACCCTAGGGGAGGGTTTCACCCCTTGAGGAGCTGTGGGATGGATTTCCTTGGCTAAAGGTACCTTAGGAAGAAGCCCAAAAGGAGTGTCAAGCAAAGCATACAAGGTAGTGAAATCGTATCAGGGTCGAGGACCCGTATGTAGCTTGGTTGGTAGTATGGGTTCAGTTGGTAGCATGGGTCAGTTGGTAGTATTGTTTGAGTAGAGTAGGCAGGAAACAACAGGTGAATAGTGACCCACTCGAAGGTCTAACAGTAAGGCGTGGAGGCCTGACTTCCTAAGGAGAGAGAGAACAGCCAAAGAGGGAAATAGGACACTTATGCGACAGCCACCCACTCCATCCAACAGTGGAAACCTACCTAAGTGACCTAGGGATTATTGTCTAAGGCTAACTAAATATTATGACATGTGCCATGGAGGAAAGAAAAAAAAAATTTGAGGAGGAAATATTTGGGGATCCAAGGCCTAGGTAGGTTGCCTTCCCTCTTGTCTTGGAATGTTTTTGATTAGTGACGGCTCTGCTGCTGCAATTTGAAAATCAAGTCAAAGGGAGGTGGAAAATATTCCAATTTGAAGGAAGGTTCTCACACTATCCCTCTAACAGGAATGCCGTGAAGGGTTGTGAATGAACTCTGCAACTCAGATACTCCAAGGCGTGATGAGGAAAGTGACGACTGCTAAGCCATTCAGCTGGCTTACCAGTCTAAAAACAAACCAAGTGAATCAGAAGCAATCATGGGGAGAATAGCGTAGAAGGTGCCTTAGGCAGTTGGTGCTGCAGCTAAAGGATAGCAATATATCATCCCTTCATAGCGTAGTCGAAATTCAACATCAAGAGGCGCCGCTGTGCATCCACCTTTAGACATAATGGCTAAAGCTCCACGTGGAGTTTCGACATTCCCACTATGGGCCAGGAAGGAATGATACACCAGGCATCACACGCTCAGGATGCAGACTTAGGTGCAGAGCGAGACCGTCGTCTGCGAACGAGCTCAAACCAAATTGATGGGCATGGTTGGCTAATCTCATGTAGCAATGGAGCAGGCCATGCAAGGCACTGGAGAGAATATCAGGTACTAAGCAGCAAAGGAAACACAGTAAGTATGGTACAGGCAGCAACAAGTAGCATGGTAAGCATGTGAAACAATGGAAGTGCTGAGTGTTGGAGACCATACATAGGTCTGACATGTCTTAAGCAATGTTCAGCGCAAGGGAACCTGGGCCTTTAGTGGCATGAGGCTAGCCAACCAGCCCATGAATGAGTGACAAATAAAGGTGACAAAGACTCGGAGGAGTTTAGCGGCAGAGGCAGTAGCCAAACATAAAGTAATTGGGCCACACAGGGCAACAGCTCTTCAACAAAACCCCCAGCTCCCCGCCATGGGAAAAACAAGGAAGCAAAGGGAAAGCACCATGACCCACATGCAGATTTTAAAACTAATTTACAGCAACAGCAGTAGCTGGGCTGACCTCTAGAGTATAATAAAGTAGTGTGCAAAAGTAATTGTGCAGCATCCAGCAGGAATTAACTATAGCTTGTAGGGGCAGCAATCTGAATGAACATAGAAACTATAGGGAAAGGCAACACACTGAAAACAGCAGTATTTGCTTGGCATAAATACAGGAAGCAGGACTGAGTTCCATGGACTAGGTTGCTGAGGTTATAATGAAGCAGTAAAGGAGCAATTGTTAGCTAGGCATCAAAGCTATGAACCAGGTATAATCAATGAAGGGCAGATAGCATAGGAGAGCATAAGCAGGGAAGTAGTTTCTAAGCTGAAACACACAGATAACAATTGAAGTTTCACTTAAGGTTTTGCTGAAATCTGGTGAGTAAATAGGAGCCAAAAATAACACAAACTCAGGAGTAGCACAATACAAAGGCAACAGGATGCTAGAAAGCAAAAAGACTCCAGAAGAAAAAGCAAATGAAAACACAAACACAGGACAGGAACAAGTAACACAAAGAAGCACAGCACCCAGAAGCAAGCAATACTAACCAAAGCAGAAGAACCTAAAACAGAAGTCCAGCAGAGTAGGTTGCCAGAACACGGGGGGCCGGGGGCTGCAAGCTCCAGGCCCCAAGGGAGAAGACAGACTGATACAGCCTCTGGCTGCAATAGAAAATGCTTGTGTGTGGAGTGAGAAAAGTAGCCCTTTAATAGGCCAAAGGGGGGGGGCAGTAGCACCTCCCTTTTGAACTACAGGCTATAGCCTTCCAATTATTCAGTGGTTCATTCCTTTACTGCTGTATGGTTATATGCCTTTGTAATCATACTTGTCTGGGTAGTTTGGAGAATTATATGAGTGGATGCTATATGGTTCTTCCTGTCTGTCCTTAAATACTGACTGCTAATTTGTGTTGTTTTTACTCTGTGCACTTCACCAATATCAAAAATGATATGGGCTTTGCACAATATCACACCAAGCTTCAGTCGTTTGACATGCCCTTTGTTCTGTATTTAATGTATGGGACTTTTCAATATTAGCCATTGCTACTGTGTGGTTTAATTTTTGTGATAAGAAACCTTACACTATATATATATATATATATATATATATATACATGATATGAACATGAACATAGAAAAAAAAGCATTATGGTCTGTCTAGTCTGCTTGAATTTACAGACCCCCCCCAGGATTTACTGAGGAATCTCCTCCTCTCTCCACTGTCCACTTCTCCCTCCCCATCATCGTCCACCTCACCTTCCCCCTACTCTGTACAATTTTCCCTTTTCTCCTGTCCCAGCCTCTTATGAAACTGCCAACAGTCCTCTGGTAGACAACTTCCTCTGGAAACTCATTCCATTTTGCCACCACCTTCACAGTGAAAACATTTCTCCTCTTTTCTCTGTTGAAGTGCTGCCCCCACGAGTTTGAGGTTGTGACTCTTAGTGGTTCTGTTGGCACTAAAATTGAAGATCCCCCAGACTTCACTTTGTTTAAACCCTGTAAGGTATTTAAAGATTTTTATCATGTCACCCCTCTCCCTTCTATCTTCCAGGGTGCACATTTTGAAATCTGAGTCTCTGCTTGTAAGGCTTGCCTTGTTGAACCTGGATCATCTTGCTCACCCTTCTCTGTACCGCCTCTAGTAAGTTTTTATCTTTTTTTAGGAAAGGGCTCCAATAGTGCATACTGTACTACGATGTGGCCTAACCAATAACTTGCACAGTGGCAGGATGACCTGCACCTTCCTACTAGTTACCCCGCCCCTAGCTATACACCCCAGCATCCTATTAGATTTGACCGCTGCTCTCCCGCAGTGTGCTGAGTGCTTTTGGTCACTCATAATGATCACACCCAAATCTTCTCTGCATCTGACTTGCTGACCTGCACCCCTCCCCCACACACAGTTAGTTTTGGTCTCTAGGTCTCCTGATCTTACGCGCATTACCTTACACTTCTTGGCATTGAATCTCAGCTGCCAAATACCTGACCATCTCTCTAACTTATCCAGGTCCTCTCTCATGTCCATGTCCACTCTCCCACAAAGCTTTGTGTCATCCTCAAATAGGCATATTTGCCTTTCACATCATCTGCGATGCCACTGATGAAGATGTTGAATAACACTGGACTGAGCAGTGGGACCCTGTTAATAAATGGTCTAGCATCTGAGAATCCCCCCTCTGACTACCATCTTTTGTTTTTTATCTTGTAATGACTATTTTATCCACCAAGCCAGTTTCACCCCAACTTCCAAGTCATTAAGCTTACTAAGCAATCTCCTGTGGGGAACAGAGTGAAAGGCCTTTCTCAAATCTACAATATGCACTGATAATTATGATGGTTGGCCCTCAGTCCACTTTCATATAGCGGCACTACATGTACAGTTCTCCAGTCCAGGGGTACCACTCCCTTTTCCAGACAGCTGTTAAACAGGTCCACTAGGGAGTTAACCAGCACATCCACTAACTTCCTCAGAACCCATGTGTGTATGCCATCTAGTCCCTTGGACTTATTCACCTTTGGGATCTTTAAACCCTTATTCACCCTATCAATCCCGATCTCCCCACCTATTACTCCTCCCCCATTACCCCCTTTTTTCTCCTGGGGGATTGGGCTGTCCTTCTTCTTCATGAAGACTTTTCCACACAACCATCCACTTATGCCTCCTCCTTTTTCACTCTGACTGTTCCGTCCTTGATATCCATCTTCTCCCTGATGTATTAGAAGAAGGCCTTCTCTCCTATTTTAACCCTCTCTACCAGCTTCAGTTCCTTCTTTGCCTTGGCCAGTCTTATTGCCCTGCTTGCCTCTTGCCTTATTGCTATACTCCTCCCTGTCCTCATCCCTCTTGGTGCTTTTATACTTTTTGAAGGCTGCCCTTCTGCCCTTACTGCATGGGCTAACTCCCCCTCAAACCAGCTGAGCTTCTTGGCTCTGGATATTTTGCTCTTATTTTGGCACATTCATTAGTGGCTGCCAACAGCTCTTTCTTGATGATGGCCCATTTCTGGTCCACCCCATATCTTCCTTGAGCACAGCATAGTGTCCCTCCAGAAATCCCCCCATTTTTCCGTAATCCACACTCCTGAAGTCAAACACCTATGTCTTAGTTCAAGTCCTCTCCTTGCCACTGTCCAGGTGAAACCACACCACGTTGTTGTCGCTGCCTCCCAGTGATGCTTCCACTGCCACCTCCTGGACATGTCACTATTTAGTCAGTACCAGGTCCAGTATAGCTCTTTTCCCCGGTGGGATCTAGTACACTTTGTGTTAGAAACCCACATTTGAATGCCTCCGGCAGCACCTGAGACCTGGCACAGGTGGTAGCAGGGATCTGCCAATCCACCCCAGGCAGCTTGAAGTCCTTCACGCTCACTACCTCTCGCCTTGCTGGCCATCTCCACTATTTTGGACCCTGTCCAAATCCTCATCCTGGTTCAGTGACACACTACTCCTATCCTTAGTTTCTTCCTTTTCTATGACTGCTCCTATACGCTCAGAAATTCTGTCCTTTATGCTGCCTCCTCCTCCTCTCTAGGACAGGTGATGCCTTCCCTCATGTACAGAGCCACCCCCGACCAATCCCCATCGCTCCTATGCAGCTGGTATCCAGGGATAGAGAGATCACAGTCATGATTTTGCATGACCCACATACCTGTGGTGACAGCCATGTCCACCTCAGGTTGTTCAGGTTTTAACTTCAAGTTTATTGTGAACCCTCCACCATCAGTAAATGCAGCTCAGTCATTTTGTTCCCCAAGCCCTTTGCATTGAAAGACCTTCTGCTTTGACTTTAAACCCCCTCTGTCCCTTGAATGCCTGCTCCTCCATCCCATACCCAGTCCCACCCTCCTGCCCTTCTTATCTTGCCTCCTGTCTGCTCCCTCATCCTCTTGTCCTGATTGGGGCAGAGGCCTGATGGCCTTCTGTTCCTGGTAACAAAAGGTATTCTGATCCAAGCTGCCCCTCCGTCAGTTCAAATCTAGTTTTCTGCTAATATACTCCTCAAATCTGGCCTTTAGCTCTTTTGCATCCTCCTTGCTAAGGTGCAGCCTGTCCGGTGCATAAAGATCTTTGTTTCTGTATATGTTTCCCTGTCACCAATTAGTCTGTGTCCCTCCTCTTTACACCACCAGCTGAGCCAAACATTAAATTCCTATATCCTAGTCTTCCTTGCAGTGCTGGCCCTACATACCAGTACCATTTCTGAGAAGGCTACCTACATTTCCACCTTCCTGCAGATCCATCCCACTTATCTGAACCTGTCATGGACCACCCCACCTCACTGTCCACCAGATCATTCATACCTATGTGAACAATGAGGTGCTGCTGCTCCCCCTCTTGGCACATTATCTTGGCTATTCTTGGCCCCACCCTCCCTGTGGTCATCCCTGGCATACAATGCACTTTTCTGTGATTCTGTGGAATGGCTGAAAACTGCAACCCCTAACTCTGCTTGTTTACATACCAAGTACCCTGTCCTAGGTTGGGATGGCTGAAAAGCTATAATCTCTGCAAGGTTTCTTCTAGCAACTTATGTATATGGGATGGCTGAACAGCTGCAATCCCAAAACAAGGCCACATGCTGACCTTGGATATGGACCATCTGCATTCCCAGTAAAAACACCTTCTACCATCTCTTCTGTAGGTTGACCCTAGATAGGGATCAGCTACAGTACAATCCCCTGACAATGTCTACCTGCTGCCTAACTCCCTGCCCTTACCTGGCCTCAGTTGGGCAGCATGGCCTGCAGCCTTCAATCCTCCCTGCAGATACCCTGCTGAAGCTCTCGGAAGTCATGTAGATAGATGCCACACTCCTGCTTTGTGGCACTGATGCTTTGGGGTCACTAGGAATTCTGGGTCTTACTTAGGAGGGAAAAAAACTATTAGCTTGCTGTAACCTGGCAACCATGCAGTCCCACCAATCTGGCCGGCTTGCCTTTCAATTCTCACTCCTTCATCCCTTCCTCTACAATCCTCTTCCGTCTTCCGATCCCCCCACGCTCACAATATAAGCATTTCCCAACAGTTGTAAACAAATGAGATAAACCCCCAGCACTTTCCTGGTATTTGCTACTCTCTTTGATTGCCCTCCATGGGTTGGAAGTCCCTGATCTCTGCTGGTCGGGGACTGCCAACTTGCAGTCCCTGACCAATAGTGATAACTGACTATGGTGATAACATTTTCACTTAATTGTAGAGGCATTAATTGTAGATGTGCCAGCAGTGGGGCTGGGCAAATACAATACTGGGCTGAATATTACATTTGAGCTTCCAAATACTCAGATATCCATTATTACATGTCATGGGTTATTTCATTTGCGTATTCAGGGATATCACTTTTTTATGATTAAAAGAGAAAGAACAATCCCAACCCTTTTCCCTAGCCAAATCCTTGTATTCAAGCCCCCTGTCCTGCCACCCTCTGTTAGAAACCCAGTCTTGTGTGTTCTTTTGGGTTCACTATACAGAATAAGGATAATTGGGAAAACTCATTCTGCAGAAGGTGGCCATCCATGAATGAGGATAGGTTTGTGCTGATCATTTTCTTGTGATCAGGAGATATCCAGCTGACCACTTTTCCAGACTTGGGTGTGGTGGGGTACGAGGATGGTCAGAAGGCTCTGCAAAGTTGGGGATTTGAGTTAGGGAAAATTGCTTTTCTTTTAGAGCAAATGAGTGCCATGGAGATAATTGTGGGTTGAGTTGGTTGCCCATCCTGGAAGTTTTAACTACTTAAATATAAAATTGTGGGTGCTGTTTGTGGTGGTGGGGGGGGGAGATTGAGTTTCTAACAGAGGGTGGGAGGATGATGGCTTGAATTTAAGGATTTGGGCTAGGGAGGAGGACAGGGTTGTTTCTCTTTATTTAATTATGTTTTAATAGTCCTTCCCGAATACAAGTAGTGGATTGTTCGTGGTATTATATACTGTAGTACTATTCATTACACTTACACCCCTAGCCAGCAGCAACAATTTGGTTATCATTTACCCAGTGACTGCCTCCCCTCAGGTTTTTTAAAAAAATTATTGTTATACCTCTTGACACGTGATAGTCCAGTTAAGATGTACCATTTTATGTATTGTACTATGGGTCCTGTTTCTACACATTTTCACAGCTGGATGGACTGCAACACTGGAAAGTCATGTGACAGGGTCAAAGTCACAGAGTCAGTTTTGGTCTTTCTGGGGTTTGAATCTGCAGTATCCCAGTACCTAAGCTGCCACACTAACCAATATTCTTTGATTTCCTTGTTGCCAGACTAGTAGTAGTATAATAAATTTATTTGGAGAATTTACCTCAGGGTACATCAAGGCCACAGTAAGAGCACAAGGGTGGATGGGGCTTTCCAGAGATACCTACCACCCTACCCCTTCTTTTAGAGAAATAACTTTAAGGTACGGTCCCTGGAAGGGTAACCAGTAGGAATTATGATGATACAAGGAGATGGAATTACTGCTGTAGATGCTGGTCACTCAAGGACAGGGTGGAGGTGCATGTATGTGTTGTGTGATGTAGTACACAAACTGTTGGGCATAGGAAAACCTGTATAGCATGCCTACTATGATTTTTGTTGGCTGGCTCAATTGACATGACATATTAGTTCTACAACACCAACATTCATGTTGCTAATTTCCACATATGTTCAGTGACAAATTAATGTAACACGCCAAATCCTTTGAGTACCTTGTTTAAGGTGACTCATTGAATTTATAGAATTATGTAAAATACCATTGTCGATTTTGTCAACATATTATTCATTATTGAACTAGATGCTCCAAACATGACCTGCAGCTTCCAAGTGTGTGATCAGACACTTCTGCCAATTAAGAAAAAGTACTATAATATATAAAACTTAGTTTATATATGGAATATGCAATAGCCTCATTCAAGATAGCTCATCTGTTCTCATGTGTGCAAGGGTCGTGCCATAACTTATCAGTTGCAAAATCATAAGTGATTTATGAAGGTCCCATCCCCTCACAAATGAAGATAAATGTCACACTGTGTATTGAACTAGAGATAAATATTCTGATATATGGTATGTATGAAGTTATCCTTTATGTAACATTCTTTCATGAAAATATGCAATTACAGTCTTTATATTCACTATATTAATCAGTGATTGGAGAAGAATTTTCACTTACACATTAAAATGGACCTGTCTGAACTTTAGCCCAAAACCATTCCTAATTTTCTGATACCCATGGTCAGCTTACACTTAACAGTGTGTTGAATGAATAAATGATCAATCAATCAATCAATCACTTTATTTAACCAGGCATAAACACCATTGAGCAAGTTCATTTTCAAGGTGGTCCTGGGCATTAATACAATACAGTACACTTCATAAGATTACAATTACGGTGGACAATGGTGCAAAAAAAAAAAAAGAAAAAACATTGTGAAGGTGCCGGTCAATATGGGCCTATACATACCAGTCAACGTAATTAACATGCAAACGTACAAAATGATAAGCTTTACTGAAATGAGAAGAAACAACAATCCCATATAGTCTCGCTAAGTAAGAGCTGATACCTAAATGATTAAAAATAAGGAGGTATTAAGGAATAGGGTAGAAACTGGGGTGAAAAAGTAGGCAGCCAAAAGGAAGGCCAGAATAGGTAAAAGGTAGAGAATAGGCAGGGTCATCTTGGGTTAAGGGAACTAGGCTTGTAGGTTCTAGGTTTCTATTGTTAGGAATGTGGGGTGGATGAGATACTTAGGCGTAAGATTTGAGAGTGGCACCCAGGGCTTAGGGGTCATCGGTGTCTGAAACAGTTGCATGATTCCTTCAGATAATCCATTAATAGAGCTTTGAATGTGAAAATGCTTGGAAGTGAGGATAATTTTAATGAGTCTTGAATAGTGTTCCAAAGTGATGTAAGTGAGAAGATGATTGCTGCTGAGCCAAGGGTAGTTTTCACTCTAGGAATCTGGAAGCAGATTAAGGAGAAGCGTCTCAGGCCATAGGAATCTTTAGCCCATTTGAAGATGTTCGAGATATATGCAGGGAGGTTATCAGATAATGCTCTAAAAAACCAGAGGAGAGCATTCCTTTTTCTTCTAGTTGAGAGTGAGGTCCATCCCAAAACCTGGTATAGACGACAGTGATGTGTACTATGGGGTAGATTTAAGGTAAATCTTAAAGCCTGGTGGTAAAGGGTATCCAGTTTGTTTAGCATCGTTGATGGGCAATGACTGTAAAGGAAGTCAGCGTAGTCCAGTATAGGTAGGAATGTAGTTTGTACTAGTCTCATTCTGGCTTCTAACGTGAGTAGGTGTTTAATGCGGTAGAATAAACCTAATTGCTGTCTTAGTTTCTTCGAGGTTTGATTTAAGTGGCACAGAAAGTTGAGCTTGTTATCCAGCCAGAACCCTAGGTATTTAAAGGTATCAACTACTTCAAGGGGTTTTTCTAAGAGTGTTCAGATCTGTGTGATATGTGGACATCCGGAAGTAGACTTTGGTGAGAGAATCATTGCTTTAATCTTTTTGGCATTAAGGAGGATCTTATGAGTGAGAAGGTTGTATTGGCAGGTGACAAAGCCTTTCTGTAAGTACTCATGGGCCAGATCCAAGGATGAATTTGTGATATAGAGTACAGTATCATCTGCGAATTAATGAATATTTGCTGTGCCCAGCTGCGAGTTCAGATTATTGATGTATATTGCAAAGAGGATAGGGACCAGGATGGAGCCTTGTGGGACTCCTCGTAACAAGGATTTTTGTGGGGACAGATCTCCTATGGCTTTGACTTATTGTAACCTATTGGTTAGGTAGCTGGTGAACCATTTAATGGCAGAACTATCAAGTCCGATGTTACTCAGTGCAGTAAGCATGGTGGTATGATCCACAGTATCGAAGGCCTTATTTAGATCAAGGAAGAGGGAAAAATACATGCTTCTTAGAGTCCAAGGCCATTTGTCAGTCTGTAGTTACTTTGGCAAAAGCCGATACTGTACTGTGTTTGGCTCTGAAGCCGGACTGAGCCAGGTCTAGCAACTTTTGTGAATCCAAATGTTCTCTAAGTTGGATGTTGACAATTTTTTCAAGTAATTTAGAGAATGAATAAATGAATGAATGAAATCCTTATATAATTAATAACCGGATTTCCCTTTTCCCCCATAGGGAAACTGTGGCATAATTTGTCATAATAAAGGGGTGTTTCTTATAGCAAACACGCTCATGGTTTCCCTTACTCTATGCATGCTCCCACCGCAGTTTGTCTCTTTCCGACTGTGCTGCTTGTCTTCACGCCAGAACGTGAACCGCCGGTGTAACTCAGCAGTAAGTAATTTTTTTAAACAAAATGCTACTAATTTTCCACATTTACTGGGACAAGTAAGAATTTAAAAACATTTTAAAATCTTGGAACAGTTCCGAGGGGAAACAGAAACTGGGAGGAAAGGAGCATGGCCACCCTGGAACCTCTGTTATTTTATTTAATTGCTGTGGTGAAAAAGGAAAACCCAACAATTATATAAATTAAATATGGGGTTGTGTGTAAACTCAAAGTTTACACACACCCTTGGGGTTAGATGCTTTCACAAACCACTTAAGCTTTGCTCTCGGGGTTTATGTAGCATCTAACCCATCTGGTTTTTTTTAACCTTTTTGTTACACACACCACCCCATACTTTATCCCATAGTTATAAAGCACCTTTCTAAAACCAAGGTGCTGTACACAAACCAAACAAAATAACAATTTAAAAACACACGTTACAATCAGAAATATTAAAATCTATACAACTACAATACCATAAATATTAGCTTCAGTAGAGTATGAGTATGCCAGTCTAAGTATTCAATTCAGAGACTAATCAGGATATGCTAGTGTAAATAAATATGTTTTTAGTGCCATCTTAAAAAAACTTCCTGGCTGCAACTTGGTCATCAAGGACCATCTATCGAGCCCACTCATCATAGCATTACTTCCTCGTTTGCTGGTGGTGAGGTAATGCTCAACATAATATTTGACAGGAAGTTCATAGTAGACTAAAAAGCAACAATGGGGGAATGCCCCAGTGCCCTATACCAGAACATACAGTACACAAGCATTATTCATACCCTTCAGTCCCCTGGCAAATGAATCAGGACCACACCTTTTTAACGTTGATCACTGAAATAACACAGACCATTGTTAGAACACTGGAAACTAGTGCTTTTTATTTCTTTTTTGTGAATTGAGCATCATAGATAGTTATGAATTTCTACTTTAAAGTCTCAGTTTGCAGTGTGAAAAAGCATCATCTCTGTGTAGGGAAACCGCATTTTCATGTGGGATGGAATGACTCTAAGTGGTAAAATTAGGGACACATTTCTCGAATGTTGGGCAGTTGACAGGTATGGTCAGGATGACTCAAAGGCATTAAACCACCAGGAACAAATAACGAAAATCAGTGACATCATCTCAAAGAATAGAAATTCTAGCATAGGTAGCAGGTGTTGGAATAAGTGACTTAGTGTTAAAAAATATTTAGTGAAGTGGCCCTGAAGCATTAGCCTCATGGCAATGGTGCGAACAGCACATAAAAGTTGCACTACTGCTGAACTTTGAGTGTGGACATTCTCAAAATTAATTGAATCAGGCTCCTGTGAGATGCTGTGGAGGTTAGAAACTGAAATACTGCAGCCATGTTCTATTTCTCTGTGGTCACTCTACTGCATTGCTGGGGCTGGGTTAAGGAGCTAGCAGATGGTGGGAGGGAGTGTATGTTTGGTTTGTAAAATAAATCGGACTGGGATCCAGACTGACAAGAGGGAACATGTGTTTTTGTAACACAAATTAAACAAAGAATAAGGTGGCAGGAGGTAGCCAGTAGATGGAAAAAGGGGGTTATTTTCTAAAAATGCAGGGTGGAATTGGGGTGATGGCCAGGAGTCAGCAGAGGAAAGAATTGGTGTTACTTAAAAATAAAATTGGACCAGGAGCTGAGAGATTTGTTGTTAAAAAAAAGTGTAACCAATATTTTTGGGGTGGTGGAAGGGAATCAACAGTGGGAAGAAACTGAAAGATTAAGAAGAAAAGAGTGTCCTAGTGGTGTAGGCTAGTAGTATGTCACACTTCTAGGTAGGAGACCTATGTCCGAGTCATCCACTTAACTTACCCACCCTGGGCTAGTGGAATCTAGGACACAATGTGAAGACATCACACACACTGACTTCTAGGGAAGGATCAGTGAGGGGCCTGATGAAATAAGTGTTGTGACTGACCAGGGACAACACAAGGTCAGTCATGCCATGCTTACAGGTTGGTGCAGACAGCTCCTACTTTGGGCTGTATGATGATAGGTCATTTACGGGGTGGGGGGGACAAAATATTTCTTGATAAACCACATTTCACATGCATACTGTAATAAAGTCATATTTCAGTAGGGAGGGGATGGGGGTATGTTACCATTAATATGTCCACTAAAGTGACCCCCAACAGACCCTGCTGCCTCCCCACTTTTCTGGGCTGATTAAACACCTTGCCAAAGGCTTTTTGAAAATCGCTGCTATAGGTGATGGGGTGGATGTGTGTTTGGAGTGCCAGATAATGGTAAAAAGGGAGAGTTATCCCAATCAGTCTTGAATAAAGCTCATCTGAGAGGGGTCTATTAGGGATGTGAGCAGTTCTTCTAGATCTGTAGACAGTGCTTTTGCCAATAATTTGCAATCTGTATTATTTAAAGAGATGAGATGGCAGCTGGAGCATTCGGATGGGTCCCTCCTCTTCTTGGAGAGTACCATGATAACTGCTCCTGTCATGCATGAGGGAAGTATACCCCTTTGTTGACAGTGTATAAAGGTGCCTTGCAACCTTGGACCAACCACATTTAGCATCAACTGTTAAAGAGCAAGTGCAGCCAAAAGTGCTTCACTGCAGAATTGGAATCAGCATACTGTATATCCAGTAAGCCTCATACTAAAAATTACTTCTCTAAGTTACTTCTTTTAAAAGTTACAAGCCATTTTGTAACCCTGATTTCATCCCCTGTTCAAAAAAGTCAGTTTCAGTGAAGAGCTACTAATGTCATAACCAGAACTCATAACCTAGTACTCAGCATCAGCAAACTTATAAGACTTACTTCTCCAAAGTTTAAAGAAACTGTAATTGTAGTAATCATTTTGAAAAAGAAAAAAATGATACAGGGTCTGGTGCAGTGCATGCATTTCCAGAATGTTCAGATGCATGGTACTGTACTTCAGGATGCAGCAGACGGTGATTTTGGAATACAGCACTGGGTAAAGTTATGGAATGTCAAGGTGGTGCACAGTTTCAGAATATTAGGGGAGCATGCAATCTTGGAATATGGCAGGGATGCATTACCTCAAAATGTGGTGGGGACACTAAATCTCGAAATGTGAGAGGGTCACTAATCTAGGAATTTAGTGAGGACTAACAATTTTGGAACATATTGGGGATGCAAGCTGTTGGAATGTGACAGGACGTCATTCAATTTTAAAATTGCATGTCCCTGCAACCTTTCACAATTGTATGCAACCACCACATTTCAAAATTGCACATTGCATACTTACCACATTCAGACATTGTGTGTCCCTGCCACATTCTGACATTGTTCATTCTTGCCACATTTCAAAAGTGTACATCCTGCCATATTACAAAATTGTACATCCCCACCACATTACACAATTGCACATCCCTGCCACATTCAAAAGTTGTGTATCAATGCCACATTCTGAAATTATGTCACCACCACAATCCAAAACTATGCATCCCTATCACATTCAAAACTGCATCACTGCCGCATTCCAAAATGGTATGTATCTGCCCCATTCTGAAACTGTGTGTCCCGGTCACATTCCAAAATCGTGCATACCTACTGCATTCTGTTATTGTGTCACTACTACCTTCCAGAATTATGTACTCCACCACATTCCAAAAATGCTCATGTTCACCAGATTTCAAAATTATGCATTTCTGCCTCATTCTGAAATTTTGTTTCCCAGTCATATTCCAAAACTGAACATCCCAGCCACTTTACAAAATTGTGTACTCCAGTCACAGTCTGAAATTGCACCTTCCTGTCACATTCTGAAATTGTGTCACTGCCACATTCCAAAATTGCCTGTCTTGTCACAGTCCGAAAATCTGCTTCTCCACCATATTCAGAAATTGCACATACTAACCGCATTCTGGGAGTGAGAGTCCTTGCCGCATTCTGAAATTGCATGTCCAAGCCTCATTCTAAAATTTTGCATCCCTGCCACTTTCCAAAATTGTGTGTACCCATCACATTCCAAAAATGCAGTTCTAAGCCACACTCCAATATTACATTTCCTACCACTTGGCAAAATTTGCATCCCTGCCAAATGCTGAAATTGCATGTGACCACCACATTCTGAAATTCTGTGTCCCCACTACATTTTGAGATTCCATGCCACATTGTGAAACTGCATGTTGCCACCACAATCTGAAATCAAGCATCCCCACCAAATTATGAAATTATGTATGATCACCACATGCTGAAGCTGTACATACATGAGACATTATGAAACTGCATATCCCTGCCATTTTCTAAAACTACAGTATGCATCTCTCACATTTCAGAACTGGGTATCTCTACCACATTCTAAAAATTTATGACACCACCACATTGGGAGGGCCTTAAGCCTGAGGTTCAATGTGGAGAAATAGCTCCTGTCACATCTCATTCATGAACCCTTCTCTAGCAGCACTTCATGTTTAGAATTAGGAATTCTCTTCCAGGACCTGCCCTCTGAGTTCCTGTATGGTGTGTGCTGCATTCAGTTTCTACTGCTCTGCCTCTCATCCCTTGCTTGCCTCCTATTTTTGTTTGATTGTTCGTACTCTCCCCTGTCGCACTTCAGTTTCCCTTCCCTGAGGCTGTGTGGCCATTCGGCCCCCTTCCTGGTTTGTCTGCTGAGTTCAGTCCTACCTCCTACCTACATCTCCTCCATCCATCACTGTTCTCGTCCTACGAGGTATGCTCTTATAATCTGTCTCCTCCTGTGGTTTTCTTGCCATCTATGATTCCTTCCAGCCTCATTGTTTACTTCCCAGCCCTGAAGTCACTGGTTTCATTTGCTAATTTCGCCCCAGCTCCCCATTTCCTGCATGCTCTTGTTTGCTTTACATCTAGTCCACTGCACCTCCGTTGGACTTCCCTGTCTCCCTTCTGGCTGGTACATCCTCAACTCCTCATCCACGTTCTTCTCTTCAGCTGCCTCAGCTGGTTTGCTGGCCCACCTGCTGCCACCTTCCACTCAAGTTTTTGGGCCCATGCCTTCGGAGCTGGGAACTTTGTCCCAGCAAGCTGAGTTTGCCCTATGGTGCTTTCCCCTCACAAGCACCCCCTTCCCCGGTCTCTGGCTCCCATGAACCTCGCTACTTCTGTCACCTTCAGTTTGGGCCCTGCATTTGGCTTGGCTTAGTCCTGCTGCTCCTGTTTGTTCCTGTCCCTGCCTGGGATCCGGCAGGACATCGGGGGTATGTGGTGCACCCTTCCTTTCCTCACCCCCTCCAGTCTTCTCTTTCAGCTTTGGGCCTCCATTTTTCCTTGCTTAGGTTCCCCTTCCTTTCAGTCAGCTTCTAGTGCACTTCTTGCTGTGACACTCATTCTCGCTATGGTGCCTGGGGTTTGATTGCTGCTGGTAGTACCTGGAGTAGGGAACTGGATGTCTGTTGAGCTTGGCCTGCACATCTGGTCCTGGCTCTGTATTTCTTTCTTCAGCCGGACAGTCATAATTGCTGTGTAGTAGCCCACTACCTTTGCTTGGACTCCTCATTTGTTCT
This sequence comes from Neoceratodus forsteri, assembly GCA_016271365.2. Classification (NCBI taxonomy): domain Eukaryota; kingdom Metazoa; phylum Chordata; order Ceratodontiformes; family Ceratodontidae; genus Neoceratodus; species Neoceratodus forsteri. The sequence goes on along the minus strand of CM028131.1, from coordinate 1,026,399,420 downwards.
GTGGTCTCCCGCTGGTGCATTTCTCATTGTCGAGCTTCTTGGGTTGGCGCGTGTATTGGGGCAGTGTGCCGTTCGTTTGTCCCTGTCCTTCTGCATCTGTCCTGTGCCTGTGATACCCTTGTTCCCAAGGCATTTCCAGGTCTTCATGGTTCTCTCCTTCTCTGGTGCTTTCATTCTGCTCCTCTTATTTATTATTATTTATTTATTTATTTAGTTTTTGTTGACCGGGTAAGTGCACTGGACAAATCCTGCCTATTTTCAGGCACGACCCGGGGGAGGGGGCTACAGACGAATGCCAACTGACCTTGAACCAGATTAAGCTGTTGGTGGTATTTTCAGTGAATCTTGGTACCTGTCTTCCACCCTGGACAGGTGCGTTAGCAATTCCTGCATGCTCCCCATTGTATACTGAATGCCATTAACAATAACTAAGAATAAAAATTAAACAAACATAAAAAAAAAAATTTTACTTTTCCACCCCTCCTTCCTCGACTTCTCCCCCCTTGCTCCCCTCTTTTTCTCTCCCTTTCGTCATCATGCCCTATTGACCCCTACATTTTTTTTTCAGGTCTTCTGGTGATATTCTCTTGGCTTGCCTGCTGTCGTCAGCTGGTGCCCTCTGACTCGTGCTCCCATCATACTGCCTTATTCTGCACCTGGATTCAATCCTCCTGTGGTTAGATCTCGTTCCAACCCCCCTTTTCTGTTCCTGTCCATATTCCCCATCTCCCTCCTCCCAGGTCTTCTTTTCCTCTCTCTTCCCTGGCTCATCCTGCCTTTTTCCCTTCCCATGCCCCTGCCAATGCCATGCTGCTTCAAATAATTTCAGCTTTCTTTCTCTTCTCCTTAGGTTTGATTCCTCACCATGTCACCCATCGATGCTCCATCTGTTGAGGACTCTTCACTGGATCCATCACCCTATACTGCTCCCACCAGTCAAAAACGCACCTCCAGGTCTCATCATTCCATCAAAGCCAGGACAGTGCCTCGGCTCCTGTCAGAACTCTCTAGGTAAGGGATTTCCTACCATACTTCTGCTCGAAAGCAGGAGCTCTGTGACCTGTTCCTGGCCTCCATCTCCAGTCCGGAGACCTACCCTGGCCCCAACCAGTTTATTCCTCAGCCTGCCTCAGCTCTATTTTCAGATATTCGAGGCTTCATGGCTCAAATGGCTATCTATATTACTGATATCCAGTCTCACCTTTCCTCCCTGGAGGCCTGCTTCCCAGCTCCATCGCCTTCTCCTCCGGTTCCTGCTCTGCCCACCAGTGAGCCATCCATGAGCATCCTTTCTACACCAGCCTCACTACCTCCTCTGGCCATGGTGCCTTCTCTGTCACTGCATCCTGCTGTTCATTCAAGTTCATCCCCCCTTCCTCAGCCTCCATTCATATCCCCAGTTCATCTCGTGCCAACTCACCTCCACAAGGACATCCTGGATGGCAAGGATATCAATTTAGTGTCCTTGCTCATTTCTTCTCATGATGTCATGGATAATTGTATTATTTCCTGCAATAACATGTCACTCATCTTGAAGTCTAAGGACTCCGATCTCCTTTGTAAGATGACGATGTCGGAATTTGTTCTAGTCTTCAGCCTCTACTGGGACATCATTTGTTCGGTTTTCCCGGCCCACAGAGAGGAACTGGACACTTATCTTTACCTCCTGGTTGACCTAAGCATGCATTACAGTGGCATGCACTTCTATGACTACCGTCAATCCTTTTAAGCCAAGGTGGCATCTGCCTTGGCCCACTACAACATAAAGCTGAATTGGGCTGTCTTGGACAATGAGCTATTTTGTTGCCATTTTGCTGGTCAATGTGCATATTCTTGTTCCCTTTGTGGTTCATTCAACCATTTTGCTCCTCTCTGTCAATTAGCTGCATCTCCTTCATCCTCCTCCTCCTCATCCATCTCTAGACCTTCTCACACTCTGGATTCTCCCTCTCCTTCTGGCTTTACTTGCCCTGTTTCCAATCCATGAGCTCATCTGGACAGGTGTGGTCACCCCATCAGGAAGATCGGGAGCAAATCCATCTGCAACAGTTTCAACGACCAAGGTTATACCACTCCTGGATGTGCTTTCCTGCATCTATGCTGCCTTTGCAGAGATGTGCATGCTTGCTACATTTGCCCCAAGGCTCAAAACTGTTCAAATGACATGCAGTCCATCCCTCCACTCCTATCAATCTGCTTTTCCTGGCTCACCTCCTGACTGCCCATCCTTCTCTGGAGTCAGTGTATTCTTTCCTGTTGTGTTTCACCCATGGCTTCCATACAGGTGTGTCAGTTTGCCCTACTTCCTCTTTCATCTGTGCCAACTTGCAGTCCGCTGTCCAGGAACTGGATGTGGTCCTTTCCCTCCTCTGGAAGGAACTTAGTAAGCACTTCATTTTAAGGCCTTTCCTTCATCCTCCTCTGGTAAGAAGCGACTTGTCATCAACCTGTCAGCACCCTGTGGTTCCTCCACACCTAGCACCAATTCCCTCATTCCTGCTGATGACTTTTCTTTTTCCTATGCCTGCATCGAGGTCGCCATCACCATAATCAGGAGACCTGGCCATGACTCTTGGCTCTCCAAAGCAGACATCTCCGATGCTTTCAAGCTCCTCCCCATCCATCCTTCTCTCTGGCACCTCTACGATATGTCTTGGGATGATGCCTTTTAGTTTGCCATCCACCTTGCCTTTGACTGCTGTAGCAGCCCTAAGCTTTTTGACAACTTCGCAGAAGTCCTGTGCTGGGCCCTGCTCAATGTTTGCCATTGACCTGCCGTGCTTCACTTGCTGGACGATTTCCTCCTCATCGACCCGCCTACCTTGCCCAAATCCAGAGGGTTTGTCTGCTCTCATTCAGCTGTTTGAGGACCTGTTAGTCCCTCTGGCAGCAGAGAAGATGTTTGACCCTTCTACTTCCCTCGAATTTCTGGGCATCATCTTGGATTCTGACCGCATGGAGGCACATCTTCCTCTGGATATGCTCTCTCGGATTCAAGAGTTGGTCTCTTCCTTCTCTACCCAATCCTACTGCATCATGCGTGACCTGCTTTCCCTTTTGTGGTACCTCAATTTCCCAATGAGGATCATTCCTCATGGTCATTCATTCATCTCTTATCTTCTTATCCAAGCTTCATCTGTCTCTGAGCTTCACCATCATGTTCGTATCACAGCATCTGCGAAATCTGACCTAGCCACGTGGTCCCTTTTTCTCATCAGCTGGAATGGATGCTCCATGTTCCATAAAGATCTGTCTCCCAAAGTCCATCCCCAAATATTCACAGACACCTCTCCAACCCATGGATATGCAGCTATATTTTCTCAGTCCTGGCTCGCTGACCCTTGGCCTCCTGATGTCTCTTCATTGAGTGACTTTTCTTCTACTTCTCTGTTATTTGAAATATACCACCTTGTGGCGGCTGCAGTTCAGTGGGGGCGTCTATGGTCTCACCAATCAGTATCCGTATATTCTAACAATCAGTCCACCGTAGCCATCATTAAAGGTCGCTCATCCTCACCTTCCATTATGTTATTCATGTGGAGGTTAACCTGGCTTTCACTCATCCTGACTTCATCATCACATGCTATTATTTTCTTGGTGTCAAGAACAAAGCAGCTTATGCTCTTTTTCGATTTCGTTTTCATGATTTCCATCATCTCCATCCTTCAGCGGATCTCGTCATGACTCATCCACCATCTTACTACGATCTTATCATGACATAAATCACTACCATCATCAAGCATCTCTCTTCATGTGGTCTACATTGGCTCCTTCCACTAGAGCTGCCTATACAACCACCTGGAGCAAATCTCTCTTTCTGCACTTTATCATCCTTCCATCCAACTGTCACCTCAGTTGACTTGGTACTAGCATTTCTGACATTTTGCTATCAAGCCTTGCATCTTTTCCATGGTACTATAAAATTGTATTTATCCGGTATCCAGTTGTTTCTTTCCCAGTACTCTCCATCCTCACCCTCATTGTTCTCCAATCAATCAAACTACTTTTATTGGGCTTTCAACAACCCTCCATTTTGAATACTCCTCAATGCCTTCCAATAGAATGACTTCTATTTCATAGTTTGCTGGACTTATTGGACGTGAATCCATTCGACCCTCATTCCAATCTCATGGTGTCTTCAGCAATTACCCTTGCTTTCTGTGGATTTCTACTCTCCGGAGAATTTAACACATCATCATCTTGCTCTTCTACTTTTCTCAGAGTATGCAACCTTAACAAGCATAATGACAGTTACATATTAACTCTGCCTTTTTTGAAAACAGATAGATTACATTCTGGAATTTCCATACTCTACTATTCAACATCAAACAATTGGTGTCTGGTTGCATAGTTAGCAAAGCTTGCGCTGTTCCATGCTAGGTCTAATCCTTCTTCTCCCCTGTTAACCTCTGATTTCAGCTTACTTATGACATCCAAATGGTTTCTAGACCACACAAGAACCCTTATACAGAGACTCGGACTAGACTAATTCTCCTATTCCAGTCATTCCTTTCGAATAGGGTAGCCACCTCAGCGTCTTGTCATAACATTCCTCTGCACATCATTAGAAGACTAGGAAGATGGAGATCATCAACATTCAAAGTATGCATCCCTAATCCAACTTCCGAACTTATGAATGCTTTTTCCATTATCTCCTCTTAGTTTGCTTGGAGGACGAGCAGGTCAGTAACCATGGGTCCTCAGAGGTTTTCCCTGAAGGGGCTTTTCCCTCTCCTGAGTGCTTCTGATCACACTCTCCAGAGTTGGAGGAGGTAATTCTTTTGGGCCTCTATTCCCTATATCTACCAAGTTCTTCTACCAAGGGTGAGACTTGAAGAAAGACACATAATAAATAATCAAAATTCACAGTGTAACCCCTAGGTGGTGCTATCCCAAAGGCTACTACCCTGCCTGTTTGACTACGGACAGGTTGAGGGGCCTAGGTCCTATGGCGGATGCCTCCACCCAGAGGTCAGGGTTTGTAGTGGTCAGACTAGCTTGGTTACAGCCCTCTGGGACACTGAGACCCCCTTTTATTCCCTCTAGTGGCTCATGCAGTACCCCGGAGTTACAGCCCCAATACCCCACGTATACACACTGTTCACTCATATAGATAGCACTTACCTTCGAGACTGATTCTGCAGCACGTCCCTGAAGACCCCCTGTAAAATAAGGTTAAAAAACATACACAGCAAAACACAATACTGTTTCCATAAGTACCAACACCACAGACAGTATATAGTATAACAACAACAAATCTGATTTATTTAGGGGACAGTAACATGGGATGGGGAAATCAGGTTAATTAGTGGCCTTAAATCACAGTACTGTGCACACATACAGGGTCTGAAAAGTCACACTCTGGGTACCCAGGTTGGGTCTGCTAGCCAGGTCTGTTGCCCGGGGTTGGCCAGCAGGTGCAGATGGATAGGGCCCTGTGGAAGAAAATATATGCACAACACCCAATTGTAATCCAGAGCCGGAGGGCTCAGTCCATGAAACAGTGAAACAACAAGAATTAGATGACACACTTGTGATTGAAAAACAAGCTGCAGGGGAATACCCCGATTTGTACTCACAACACCCAAGCTGGGTATCAGATGGAGAATGTCCCTCTGGATTGCCAGAAGAGCAGGGCATAAGGACAAGGTCCTTGTGACTGGACCCCACTGCAGTTGATAGCAAACGGATGTAGTCCGAATTAAGCTGGGGGTTTACTTCCAGCTTCAGCACACAATTCACTGTACAGGGGTTTGAAATAGTGATTCCCCACAAGCTCTACACACATTTATATGTAAAAGGAAAGTACTATACCAGGCAGGCTGCTCCTCAATCCCGATCGCAATTACTGCAAAATACCCGGGAGCACACACAGTAGCTTCAGTTCCTGACAGACCGAGCTTGATTCAGCAATTTCTCCAGTTTTCTGCAGGGTGAGCCTGGTTTCCACACTTCTAGTGCTTCTTTCTCCTCACAACTTGGATTCAGTCCAAACGGGCACTCACAAAGGCTGCAGACCGAAACTCAGGGCCTCACATGCGCTTCCCATGTGAAACTATACACCGCAGAAGCAAACAGCTCCTTCTCTCTTCACTGCCACAACTGATTTGATCTTTCCAGTCACAGAGCAAGGCATTTCCTTTAGCTCCACACTATTCTGTTGGCTGATTCAGCTGTCACTCACAATAAGACTCCCTCTGTTGGTAGAGAAAGGCTCCAAGGTCAAAACTACATTTCCCAGAGTCACTGCCCATACAATCCCCTTGTGGCTGGCTCAAATTAAGAGTCCAAGTTCTGATTCATCCACAGGCTCCATTTTAGGGCTCCCTTAACCCAATTGGCCCAGCACAGCAGTTTAGGTCCAAAATGGAGAGGCAACACTCACAGAGTCCCAGCTGCAATAAAGGCAAGTTAGATAAACTACAGTTTTGCTAATGCTTTAAATGATTACAGGCAAACAGTTACAGCTTTCAGATGGGCTCCCTTTGCACCTTCAGCGACCGCAAAATGGAGTGATTACTCCACAGCCTGGGAGGGATCTTATATAAATACTCAGTCCCCATACAATCTAATTAAGTCTCAAGCAGACAGCTCGTAAAGAGACAGTACGTGTAGGCTCAAATAGCACTCACTTGCAACCACAGTTAAACAGTTCAGATGCCAAACACCACCCAGGCTTGGAGCATTCAGGCAAGCTCCTGGAAGACTTTTGGGAAACCCCATTTGCAGGGGGGTTACAACAGTATCAACAAGTACTACATATTTCACCAACATTGAATGGGAAGGCTTTAAGCTCAAGGTTCAACATGGAGAAATAGCTCCTCCCACATCTCATTCATAAACCCTCCTCTCGCAGCATCACTGCTTAGAATCAGGAACTCACCCACTATCCTCCCCATTGACCTTCTTCTCCGGCACTCTATCCACCCTTGCGTAGGGCCTCTGTTCCCTACAGCTACCCAGTTCTTCTACCAAGAGTGGGAATAGAAGAAAGCCTCATAATAAATAATCATTAAAATTCAAAGCATCACCAAGCACTACATATTTCATCAACATTGAATCTAAATTTCGGGATTCCCTGCTACAGTCCAAAACTGTGTGTCCCAGCTACTTCCTGAGATTGTCATTGCTGGATTCTAGAGTTGCAACCTGGTGGCATTCTGAAATCTCATACCTGCAGTATTATAAAAATTGCACACAACTTTGGCATTCAAAAGCCATGTTTGTTGCTGTTTTCCAGCCCTCTTCCTGCTACATTTACCTGGTATCTGCAAATTATGGAAATACATGACCTGGCCACTACCCACCCAGTATCAACTTTACTTTTTCAAATGTTTACTACAACTGGCCTTGGGAATAGTTCGGAGGGGGGTCTGATAGTGTGGTGGTACCAAAGTGGCTGCCGGGGTGTCAGGGATTCGGGTGGTAAGGCCAAGGAGATGCCCTGGGGTGAAATGGGAACTGGAGTGGTGGTTGCCATGCTTAGTTCCCATACCCAAGAGTTCCACAATGGATTATGGTCAGTTAGCAGGTTCAGCTGCCTCACCTCATCCTACTCGGGTTGTGCTATGTAACGCCAGGTTGATAAGGAATAAGACTGCCATAACGGAGGACTTGATATCCTTGGTTGACCTGGCTTGCATCACAGAGACATGGTTGGATGAAAATACTGCCCCCAATTTGGAGACGGCAGTTCCAGCTGGGTACTCCATGATACACAACCCGAGGGAGGATCACAGGAGCTGGGGGGGGTAGCCATTTGTTTTAAAACCAGCTTGAACCTCATGGTGCTACCTGTAGATAATATGTGATCGTTTGAGTGTGTGGCTGCCAGAGGGGGTGTAGGGGCAGATTTCAGGGACCTTGTGCTTTATCGTCCCCCTGGGGTGCATGGGAATTTTCTTGTTGAGGTCAAGGAGCTGGTCGCTGACCTGGTGCTAGAGTCTCCCAGGTGGTTAATTCTGGGGGACTTCAATGCCTGGGTTAACAGTCGGCTCTCTGGTTTTGGGAATGATCTCCTAGGAAGCATGGGGTCCCTGGGCCTCTCGCAAAATGAAACAACAGCTATGCACTCAGGTGGCCACATATTAGATTTGTTTTTTTCATTAGGTTTGGATGTCACTGACCTCAGTGTTGATCCTGTATTTTGGTTGTATTATAGCACTGTAAGGTTCACACTTGGGGGCACTCCCCTAGATGGTGCTGCTCCTGTGGAGATGGCCAGGTACCACCCATTAAGAAGAGTTTCCTTGACAGGACTGTTGATGGCGCTGGATCTATCAAGTTTTGGGGCAGCTTGTGCTATTGGAGTGGAGGAAGCAGTGGTAGCCTATGATGGGGCGGTTACTGCGGCCTTCGATTCTATCGCACCCATTCATGTTCATCCCTTTTCTACTTGCCGGAGATCTCCTTGATTTGATGAGGATCTCTGGAATTTAAAGATTATGGGGTAGAGGTTAGAGAGGTGCTGGAGGAGATCTGGACTGCTGGAGAACAAGTTGGCCCTGAGGTTACATTATACCAACTATCAGGAGGCAATCTCCTGTAAAAAGGCAGGATACCTGTCTAGGGCATTAGTTCTCACACTTTGTGATAGTGAGCCTCCCCCAAGCCATGAAAAAGATTTTGAGCCTCCCTCAAATTTGGAAAAAAAATCTTGGGCCTCCTCACAGAAAAAAATAAATCATACTTTGCACAGTACACCAGGAATAAAGTGAAACTAATAAAGCTGACTGAGTATATTCTCTTTTTATTCAACTTATTGCTCCCCACCCCTGACCTGGCACCCCAGGTTATACTTGTTACTCCTTTTTTCTGACTCTTGGACCCTTGTTACTCCATTTCCTCTCTATCTGGAACAACCAAACCTAGTCACTTCATCTGTCCCTCTCTTACCCTGTTGTTAAGCAACTTCCTGGATGCTTATCTCAGATCACACCTGAAAACATGTATCAGATCACTGTGCATTTCCCAGTCACTAATTTACATATAAATACCTACTATAGAAATGTACCTTGACTCAGTGTGCCTTTCCAAGTCACTAATTTGCATATAAATACCTATTGTTGAAACAAGCCTTGACTCAGCATGCCTTCCCCAGACATTAACTTACATATAGATACATACCTATAAACAAACTTTGGCTCAATGGGAACTTCCTGGTCACACATTTGTGCATAGGTAAAGAAAGTCACCTGCAATTATCCATATTTAATTTGTTTTATCTTTTCACACAAAACAGCCAAAACTTAAAATTTAAATACTGTACATTCTCAGACTTGACTGGGCCTCCCCTGGAACAATTTGGGTCCTCCCTTGGGAGTCTGGCCTCACCATTTGAGAACCACTGGTCTAGGAAGATTGCTGTGGCAGGTAACAGACTGGCTCGGCTTTTCTGCACAGTGGACAGGGGCTATTACATCCTGCCTGTCTCTGTGTTGGGGGAGCAGGTTCAAGCACTAGGTGCGAGGAGCTGTCTGTATTCTTTGCCAACAAGGTGTCCTCTATCAGGGAAGAGGTCTCCTCAAGTACCTCTCAAACGGGATTCAGGGTCTGGCCTGGAGTGTGTCAAAACACTCCTCCTGCCTGGGATGAGTTTGAGCTGGTTGGGGTGGAAGAGGTGGTGAAAATAATGTTGAAACTGCAGCCAACCTAATGTGAACTGGACCCAGGTCCGACCAGACTTTTGGTTGGACGCTTGGACCTGGTTGGTCCTGTGATTGCTGGGGTTGTCTGGAGCTTCTTGAGGAGTGGGGTTTTTCCAATGGCCTTGAAAGAGGCCTTGGTTAGACCCCTTTTGAAGAAACCCTCCTTGGACCCAGACTGCCTCAGTAATTACAGGCCTGTCTCAAACCTCCCATTTTTAGGGAAGGTTATTGAAAAAGTGGTGGCCATTCAGCTCGAGAGACATCTTGCCTCTTTCTCCACCTATGAGACTTTCCAGTCTGGGTTTCATGTGGGGCATAGTACAAAGACTGCCCTGGTGAGGGTGCTTAATGACTTCCTGATGGCAAGGGACAGGAGAGACCAGATCATCTTGGTCCTCCCGGACCACTCTGCAGCATTTGACATCATGGACCATGAGGTGCTACTTGATCACCTGCAGTTTTGGTGTGGTCTGTCCAGTAATGTCATCAACTGGTTCAGGTCATACCTGACAGGCAGAGTGCAGAGGGTGATGATGGGGTTAGCCTCATCCAACCCAAAGCCTCTGTGCTGTGGGGTACCACAAGGTTCGGTCTTGTCACCCTTATTGTTCATGGTGTTTGTGCTGCCACTGGGGGACATTATCAGGTGGTACGGCTGGGTTTTCACTGCTATGAAGATGATATCCAGCTGTACCTGTCCTGTGCGCCCAATACCCGGGTGTCGGCCTCTGTATTTAAATGGATCCTTGATGAGATTCAGGCTTGGATGACTCAAAACTGGCTTAAACTCAACCCAGACAAGACAGAGGTACTTGTAGATCCAGTTCATTGGGGCGGAGGGCGTTGTGAGGGGTTACCCCCTGGCCTTGTGTTGGGGAGTGTTCCCCTTATTCCATCAAGACAGGTGAAGGATTTGTGTGTGATCCTGGATGATGGATTGACACTTGATGCTCAGGTGTTGGGCATCATCAGGAGTGAATTTTATCATCTTAGGAACATTGCATGAATCCAAGCCCTGATCCCGCCGGAGGATTTGACCACACTGGTGCATGCATTCGTCACTTCCAGGCTGGACTATTGTAATGCCCTGTATCTAGGGTTATTTGGAGGCAACCTCCACAAGCTACAGCTGGTGCAGAAAGTGGCAGTGAGATTACTGACTGGGGCAAGATGGGATGAACATATCACCCTGGTCCTCTATGGGCTGCACTGGCTGCCAGTCAGGTGTAGGACTGTCTTCAAGGTAGGGCTCCTGACCTACAAGACACTACATGAAAGGAGACCTGTCTATCTGCAAGATCTTCTTGCCCCCTACTGTCCACCCTGGGCACTCTGTTCTGACGGGGGAGGCCTCCTTGGAGTTCTCAGGGTGAGGCTGCGGCATTCTGGGGACAGGGCATTTTCAGTGGCGGCGCCTACTCTGTGGAACTCCCTTCCAGGTTATTTTAGGGAGGCCCCCTTGGTAAAAGCCTTTAAAAAAGAATTAAAGACATATCAGTTCCAGCAGGCTTTTAATTATTGATATTGGTTTTAATGGGATGGATAGAATTTTAAGTTTGTGATGAACTGCTGCTTATATTTATTCTGTTTTTGATTTGTACTGTACAGCGCCCAGAGTTCAAGATATTGGGCACTTTATAAATAAAATATCCATCCATCTCTATCTATCTAACTGTAATTTCATGTAACATGTGAGAAAAAAGTCCTATAAGGTAGTCTCAGGTATGACTAGGCTATGAATTCTGGTTTGGACAACATCAATAGCTCTTCACTAAAACAGATAGTGAAATTAGGATTACAAAATGACTTGCAACATTTCAACAAAGTAACTCTGAGAACTAATTTTTGGCATGAGGCTGATTGAGGATATGCTGATCGAGATTCTGAATTTATTAATGCTAGAAATTTTGGCCAGACTCTTTCTTTAAAGGTATTATGGGACATCATCATCCCCTTGTGCCTTCCCAAGATGCAAAGGCACCTATGACCTGTGTGACTTCAGCTAGTACTTACCACTGTGGGATGAGGGCAGAGGTTGCTTGACTCCTGCCCAAATTGGCAAGGATGCAGAGAACCTTCTGTCTCACCCAGGGGACACAGAATCTGCTACCACTCCCCCAGAGGATGCCTGGGTAGAAGCAGAGCAGTTGGACTGGTGGGTTCTGGGAGGGTGGGTGGGGCAGGAAGGGTACACACTCCTCAGTCTGAACCACTGCAGAATTCCTTCACCATACTGACAGGGCAGTACAGCTAGGAGGGGGTACCTACAGCAGTGAGAATGAAGGAAGTGGGGGTCCTCAGAAGGGGAGGCCCCAAGTAGGGAGGAAGAGACCCTCAACTGAGGAGGAAACTGCTGCTGGTGGGGAACTTTATTGTTAGGGGACTAGACTTGAGAGTGGGGATAGGAAGAGAGAGGAAGGGAGGTGCTGTGCCTGAGAGGTGTTTAGGCTTGGAGGGATGGGGAGCATATCCAGAGGATTGTTAGGGCAGCAAAAGGTGGGAGAGAGCTAGATGTCATTGTTCACCTATGGATAAATGACTTGGCAATGGGCAGGGTAGGGGTGCTGCAGGGAAATTTCATGGAACTGAGGATAGGCTTCAAACAGGTGGCATGCATGGTGGCTTTTGCTAAGGTGTTACTTGTACATGGCTGGGTAGAGGAAAGTACATTCTGCACCAGGGCTTTTAACAATTGGTTGAAAGCATTGTGCAATGAGGAGAACTTTAACTACATTGGGGACTGGGGCTCAACCTGGAGAGATATGGGCCCCTACTGGGAACATGGCTTACATCCATCCAAGAAGGGGACCACAGCCCTTAGTGGGAGGTTTAACTGCTACTTGGATGAACATTTAAACTAGCCATGGGGGACACTGTAGAGCTAAGGGAGGCAACAACTGCCCCCCCCCAGATGATGAAGCAGCAGAGAGGGAGGGAGGGTCTGAGGGAAGAAAACCTCCCTTGTGGCAGAGGTGCAAGAAGATAGGGGTGGGGACAAGGGAGAGTGCAACAGGGATACAACTCAGGGAAGCATGAAGGAAGGAGTAAAGGAGACAGGTAACAAGGCAAGAGGTGAGACTTAGGGAGGGCAACAACACAGGTGGGATGAAGCAGGAAGAGAGGTAATAAGGTATGGAGAACCATTTGTGCCAATGCAAGGAGTCTGTGAAATAAAATTGTGGACCTGGATGCCATCTTGGTTGAAACTAACCTTGACTTATTGGCTATAATGGAGTCATGCTGTACTGGCTGCCATGACTGGGACATGGCTGTAGCAGGCTACTCTTTGTTCAGGAGAGACAGGGAAGGTTCTACTGTATATGTAAGGAAGGGAATCAAGGCCTCAGGATTGCAGGGTCAACTTGAGGGAATGGAAGGGCTGGAAGTGCAAACATGGGTGGTATACAGACCTCCAGCACAGGGTGAGGAGTTGTATTAGTCACTTGGGGAAGCTATCAGCAGGATGGCAGATAAGTGGAGGTGCTGCTAGTTGGTGACTTCAATCTGCCAGATGGAGCCTTCCAACTGCAGCTTGTATGTGTAAGGAAGGGAATCAAGGCCACGGAATTATAGGGGCAGTTCTGTATGAGGTGCCCTTACCAAAATAGAGGCCCTCTCGCTTTTGTCAATTGCAATATTCTTTTCTTGATTGAAACACACAGGAAGTTGGATAGAAGCAGCCTACAGTGGTGTAGACCATTCTGCAAGTTTAGGTGCTGGTGCCTGGAACCTGTGCACTTGTTCAGTCTCTAGTGGGACATCACCTATGAATGTAAAATAATAGGCACCCCATCCCTTGGGAAACTACATAAACTGCAAATTGGTTTTGTGGCTGTGGTTCTCAAGGTCCTCAATGTAGTCCCATATCAGCCATATGATTTTACCCTGCTCAGGTAGTTTTGCTACTAAACTGTACACACTTTCCTTGGCCATACAGATGTGAGTTTTTTTTTTTTTGCATCATTCATTCAGTCGCCCACCTCCATAGCAATTTACTGATTGGTGAGGTAAGTCCCCCCCATTTCTTTCAGGCATTTTGTGAACATGCCATAGATCTAAATTTAGCCTATGGGGTCTGTGGGGTCTCCACTGCCAGCTGTCTTGATAACAAAGGCAAGGAGAGAAGCCAGTTGTCCTTCTGACAACGGTCACAGGTACTGTATGTATTGGCTCCAGCTACACAAATAACCAACTCCAAATGTTCAGTAGGGTTTGGTAGCTTCAAAGCTAGTAACCAGTGTTGGAGAAGGAACAATTAGAAGCAGGATTACAATAGAGTAAAAATTAGGGCATGCATAGCTCATTTCTTAGGTCACCATCTTCTCTGGTTGCTCTAGCACCCCTTAAACATGATTTTTAAAGCAGTATGCTGATGAACAATATGGTGGTGCCACTAAAAATACTAATGGTCCAACATTGGATTGGACTGTATATTCAATCTAGAAATTTAGGCAGCTCAAAATTGCTTTTTAAAGGATGTTGCTAATGGACAATATGGTCTTGCCACTATAGAAATATTCAGAAAGTCATAGAAGAAGCAAATGCCCATATGTTCACTCTGGAAATTTTGCGAGACCCAAAACATCATTTTTTTTAACTTTTCATTTTTGTCCCCCATTTTTGCCACCAGCTGTTGGGACCTCCTTCCACCTACCCAAGCCCTTATACCCACCACAGGAGTCCTTTGGTGGTCGTTCCTACCACCAGCCTTTGCTCAACAACCTTGTCCAGATACCCCGACCATAACACATGGATCATACCCTACAGGCAGCACCCCCTGGTTCCCCAAGCCAGGAGCAGATACTTCACCCAGTCAAGGCCCTAGAGGAGGAGGAGGAGCTGGCGAAGCATGGGAGGAGTCGAAGTGACCCTGCTGTGGCATGGGGGGGGTGGAGTGACTTCATCTGCCCTGGTGCTGCTGGGCGTATTTTATCCCCTGCTATGCCCTCCCATTATACTACCCAAGGTCATAGTCCTGAGACTGGCATCCACCTATTAGGATCATCAAAAGGATGAATGAGACCCTCTCTACCTTTAGAACCCCCCTTACCAGCACCACTCTGGGCAGGCGATGCCTTGGCATCACTTGCCAGGTGAGTGGGCATGTGTTAACATAAGATCATCCCAGAGGGACCACTTCATTCTTTCCATATGACATCATTTATTTATTTAAGTTTTTGGTAACTGGGTAAGTGCACTGATTCGAGGGACAGTTTTCAGGCACGACTCGGGCCAACAAGTGGCATAACAAACAAGTACATGTGCAAGGCAGGTGTATGGGCATAGGCAAGTAGGTAGGTAAAAATAACAATTAAAGTGCATGAAACAGCTGACAATACTATAACAGTGACAAAGGAAAACAACGAATCATCAGACATTACATTGGTAGGCCAGCAGGGTGGCATAACAACCTACATACAGGTGCAGGAACAGATTGTACAGGCATACACAGATTGAGTACAGCTTGAATAACTGATTCAATTAATGTGCAGGATGCAGGTAAAAGTATGACTGGAATTGTGATTGAAGGAACAACAATACTCAGCATTGCATGGAATCTACAGGAGAACTAATGGCAATGCACTTGAGGACAGTGCAATCAGACAACCAACAGTGCAGTTAGTTAGAAAACATCATTAAAAGTAACTACTCTAGCAGGATAACTGAAAGCATGGGCATGAGATGGAGGGCCATAGTAAGATGGGCAGGAGGAAGGAGGCACAGGCAGGGGAAGGTAGAAGGGAAGTAGGTCAAGAAATTACTCAGGGTGACACAGGCAATTGGTCTTATTTAAAGGCCAATCTTTGAGTTGTAACTTGAAGGTGCTGTGGAAGTCAACAGTATGAAGCAAAGCAGGTATGGTGTCCCATTGGAGGGGGCAGTAACTGACAGGGCTTTGCCACCCATGGCAGTGGATATTTCCCCCTGGGTCACCGGGTAGTTGTGCAAAGGAAGGAGGTGGCCTCCCTCCCCAAGACAGGAGGCATCCAAAGGATGCCCAACCCTGCCTCAATAGTTGGCACCAGATGCCCCTGACTCAGGGCACTAACCCAGGTCATATGGATGGCAAGCGGTAACTCTGCCACTATGCTAGCTGGACAGATTCAAAAAACTTCTTAAAAAGTTTTTCCCTGATGAGAAAAATGGTGGTACCACTATAAGTACTAATATTCAGTAAGACCTAACAGTGGAAAAGGCATGTTTGTTCAAGTGGAAACTTTAAATGGACCGAACATGTTTTTCTAAAGCACTATGGTGATGCAAAATATGGCGGTGTCACTGTAAATAGAAATATTCAGCAAGGCTCAGCAGAGGTAAATGTCCATATGTTCCTTCTGGAAATTATGGGGAAATAAAAACTGTATTTTAAAGCACAAATGCTAATGAATCACAGTATGATAGTTGCCACTTTCGCTAGGGCACCACAGTGGCAAATGTGTTCAGTCAGGAAAATTTAAGGGACAGAAAACTGTGTTTAAATTACTGCATTACTGGACAATATAGCAATGCCACTATACACATATTTGCCAAGGTCCAACAGTGGCAAATGCACACATGTTTATGCAAAACATTTCAAGCAACTGAAAACTGTTTTATAAAGCCCTGTGTATTGCTTAGTCAATATACCATATACTGCTGTGAAGTACACATGCACGGAGTATGATAAGACCATGATACACCAAAGGCAGTAAGAAAAAATAGTGTTAAAGAAAAATAAAATTTTTTTCAAATATACTGTAACATATATTTCAACACGAACAAAAATACTCTGCAGGGCATGTAGTCAGATGCCCTAGGCTGGTAAGGGCAGCACACAATGAAAGTGTGGCAGGCAGCAGTTTCTTTCAAACCCTAAAAAGTGAAGTTCAAAGATAAATCTAATAAAAAATATATATATTAAAATCCTTTCCTAAAATAAGTTCCATCAGTTTCATAGTGCTAGTCAGAGGTGTTCTGTGTGATGTTTGTGAGTTTTTCTAATATTTGTATATCTTACAGAGTCTCTGTGTGAGAGCCAAATTTCATCTCACCAGGCAATGGGGAACAATGTGATAAGTTGCAAAGACTGCACTATGTGATGGTTCCTCTCAGAATGAACTGTGTCCCCCCACCCCCATTTCCTGTTAGACAAAATAAAAAAATTCTGTAAGAGACAATTTCTGGTATCCTGTGACATAGATGGCGGCAATTGGGCACATACAAAAACGATGACTCAATCGCAGCACATGTCATCAGAGCTACCTACCAGGAAGGGCGACCAGATGGGGGATTCACACAAATAGTGACAGAATGTTGCTACATGTAAACAGGCATGAGGGGGGGCGAGCATGCTGACTGAGGGGTGGAACGGGAGGGAGGCTTTGTGAGGCTTGGTGCCACAGTGAGCTGCTGAGCTGGCACCATGGCGCAATGGGTGGGTGGTGGGCTGGGATTCTGAGAGTACTGGGTTTGGGTCCAGGCACACATTCATTTTGCTTTGCCTGGTCCAAATTATTTTTTGGTGGGGTTTGCACCCCTATGACATGGACCCCCCCCCGGAGCTGAGAATCCTTTAGTAGGAGGATGCGGGGGCACTGCTCCCTGCATAAAACAGAAAAACCTAAGTCCCCAGTGCCCTTTTGCTGTGCGCCAGGGGGTGCATCGCTGAAACTGATTTTCAGCAATGTACAGTCACCCTAACGGTGATCGCCTTTCAGCGGTCACCATTATGACATAGAACCACAATTTCCCATGTTGTGAGAGGTTCTTTGTCTTCTTGTGGAGTTTTTCAGATTTTCTAGGAAAATCTCTACAACTTGTGAAAGATTTCTTCAAATCAAGCCAACTTTGGCAGAGGTGGAAACATGTAATTTACAGCATTAGTTATAGAAACATAGAAACATAGGCAATGATGCCAGAAAAAGACCACTGATTCATCCAGTCTGCTGATTAATCCTAATGAACCCAGGACCTATTTTCCATGCAGGGTTCTAACCCACACAATCGACCCCCATGCTCCCAGCCCTATCACTATTACCCTGAGCAATCACAAAGCCCTTCACTCTGTGCCAACCGTATCTGAAACCACTGATAGTTTTGGTGTCCACTACATCAGTTGGCAGATTGTTCCACAGTTCCACTATCCTTTCTGTAAAAAAAAAAAAAAAAAAAGTTCTCAGTTCCCTCTTGAATCCCTGCCCCCTTCTTTTTCCACTCATGCTCCCATGTTCTTGATCTGCTGCTATTGCTTAACAGTTCCTCGCAGTTTACCTTGTTCATACCTTTCAAAAACATGAAGGTCTCTATTAGATCTTTCCTCTCTTGTCTGACCTCCAGCAAATACGTGTTCAGTGCTCAACAGTCTATAGTCTTGTCCGTAGGGCTTATTCTATGGGCAGTTTTATTTGGTGAGGAGGGGTAAAGTATAACAATTCAAACTGGACAATAGATGAGTAGATGGATAGTTACTGGATTTTGAGCAGGGTAATCTGATTATCAGCCAGAGCAGATAATGGACTTTCCAGAAATGGGCATTTTTTTCCCCTTCTTAGACAAACTATGGCACATAAAACCAAATCTAGAATGGCTTTCTTTCTTGGGGAAAATAATTTATGTGACTTAGTGGAGTATCTGTCTGTCTGTCTTTGGCCAATTTTATACAGAGCAGCACACACTGTAGCGGTTCCTAACTACTTGCTCTGCACCATCTGCACCACTAACTTGTGCTTCTACACTACAGAGGCTTGCACTATTATCGTGGCTTTGTCAGCATTTCTTCCAACTTTCCAACTGGGTGAGAGCCTCAGACCTCTGTTTTGAGATGTGTGTCAGGGGGTGGGGGTGGGGGGCAGTCAGTGGTTGACATCATATGCCACCTGAGTTCAACTAAATATTTCATCAGATACAAGAAAGAAAGCTGAACTCTGAAAATGAGTTACTTTTCAGAAAAGGGGGCTATCCCAAGGGATATGACTATGAATATACTTACATAAGCAAGTGCCCAAAGTATCATGGCTCCACTTTCAGAGTGCTTTTAAAGTACTTTTTTGCCCTAGTTTCTGAAAAGTAACTAGTTTCCCAGAGTTCAGCTTTCTTTTTAGTATCTGAGGATATAATTAGCTGAACTCGAGTAGAATGTTCGATGCATGAGCTTCAGGACCAAATATAGGGAAGTGCAGCCCAGAAAATCAAGAAGTCTCTGAGAAGAGGCTTTCCTGAGATCTAGGTGACCACTGTCATCAGATTACACAGCCCCATGGAGCAGTGTGAAATCCAAAAAACCAACAGCAAATCCAGAAATACAGGGAATGCCAGGACAGTGAGCTCTCCCTATAGATGTGATGCGATGTTCCTGTAGATGACAAGAAAGGCAATATAAAAGTCACTCTGCACCATAATGAGCAGTACAGAGTCCACTGCATAAAAAAGGCTTTCATTTTTCTGTTCCTATCTCTGCAGAGCAACAATGTGAAATAAAAATCTGGCAGTCAAGTTGGTCGTTAGCTGTGAGAATTAATAATATCCTTATAAAACATAAATACATAATCTATGCCTATCCTTAGGTTTTTTAATCTTCTAAAATGCCACCACTAAAATATTTTGGATTATGAGAATGTATGATGATCTAAACACTTTTTTGGCTAGTTTCTCAAAATCAGCATAAGTGAGCTTATGGTTTTCCAAGGAATGACTCAGCTATTAAGTAAGACAGAACTTCCTGCCCAGAGTGTGAGTTGAAATTAAAGGTGTGGAACCTTTGGTTTTGCATTCACCAGGTTCTGGTCATGTGAGTTACTAGCAAACCAGGGGTTTCTCAAACCAGAATGTAGCAGCTGTTAAAAGCTGTTACAGACAGTAAGCATCTCTCAATGATTTGTGACTTTACTGTGAAGAGTGAACCACTCTAACCATAGCTGAAAACCCCTGTAAAAACAAGTACTTACGATAATTTCACCATCTTACTGAGAGCATTTCTGTACAAATTACATAAAGTCACATACAGTAAAATGTTTGTTACTGCCTAGCCATGCAGAATGATGTACAACAATAGTTATGGGGCAGCAATGTCTAAACTCATATATATCAGACAGCATGTTGTATTAAAAGTAAAATCTGTATATAGTATTAACTTATTATGATGAGTACATTTGTGTCATAAGGAATCACCAATCAATTACTTACTTCTGAAACAAAAGTTTATTTAGAGTCCAAATTCAGTAATAACTTTGAGAGAAATAAGGGGGGGTAGTGATCCCATTTTCAAAGAAATTAAGTCATATTGTTCTCCTTTTATAAAGTGTTTTATGTGCTTCCCTTTGTATGGACACCTTCTCTTTAGTCTTTCATGTTCCCCTTGTTACTTCTGTACAACAAGACCATCTTCTAGATCTAAAGGCTTACACAAGTTATTTCATGCATTTTGATACAAGGGGTGAGTAATAGCTGGAACATAAAAGTTGCACATGAGAGCAGTAGTTTGGGAATCCCTGCCATACTAGACCCCTCAGTTTTGTGTCTTTCAGCCTTACTCACCCTTGGCAAGGTTAACATAGAGATATGGATATCGATATGCATTGGATGTCATAGCCCCTTATAATGCAGCAACTTATTTCAATGCAGTTGTCCTGTCAGATATACTTTTCCTATAGGAAGCTGTGCCCTCTTGCTTGTAAGAAGGGCACTAGGTTCATCTGGCTGTGTACCACACACTTTCAGTTAATGGAATCAGGGGATGAGCAGGGCACATTCTTCGCTAAACAGGTGTGCATGTGGTGAATCATGTCAGCTATATGACCAACAGGGTAGTCCATTAGCACCTCATCGGAATGTGCATATGGTGTTTAACATTTCTCAAGACCATGGGCATGTAGATATTTAGGTGGATAATCAGCTGTATTCTTTGACCATTCTCCACCCCTGACCTTATGGTGGTCACAGTCTGCCCCCTGGGAATTACTGGTATACTGCAGAATATGGCATATTGACCCTATACTTAGGACTTTTTCACCAACATAGACTGGTCCTTCTTAACTCCTGTATCCTGTGTACATGTCATTAGCCCAGTTTCTTGACATCTTCTCCAAAGTCCAGCAGAAGCACACTCCAGTCAGCCAGAGTAGGCTGTGATGCTCTACCTCAAACTAGCACACCAGAGACCTCCTAGCCCAAAAACAAAATAGAGACAAACTCTGGGAGCAGTACAAAAAAAAAGTCTGACATCTGACTGGGCTGAATAATGTAAATGTGAAAATGTCTGCAGTAAGGTCTAGCAAGAGCTCCTACTGCAAAAACACATTTTCTGCTACTGCTAGAAACCTCCATAAATTTTGAAGTGTCACAAAGTGCCATCATGGGCAAAATTGGGAACCTCCCTTAGTCAGATGCATTCATCTATGGTGTAAATTGAAACAACCATACCACAGTTGCAAATGCTTTTAATTCCAAGTTCTCCAGCCTCTCAGATTTCACTGGAATTCCTGACACTGGTGCTGGGCCTTAGTACCCATTGCATCCCGTCAACCATCCTCCTCTTCCAAGCCCAGTCCCTGCCCCCATTCTACCTTTCACCAGTAAGGCAAGGCAAACTATTTGTACTGCGCCCAATCCCGGAGCCTCTGAGCACCTTACATAACAAGGGAGTAAAAGAAGAGAATACAGTAAGAAAGGATGGCTGTGATGAGGAAACTGCTGCTGTCCATCATGCTGGACATCAGTACTGGTACTGATGGCTTTGAACCCAAACTCCTAAGATTGGCAGCACCCTTCATAGCTCTTCCTATCTCAAAAATGCTTAACCTCTTCCTCTCCTCTGGTATTATCTCTGATGTCTGGAAGACTGCCAAGGCTACCCTTCTCTTTAAAGCTGGTGACCCCAAACTCATGGATACTATCACCCCATTACCATAATCCCAGTCCTCTCTCAAGTTCTAGGAAGGATTGTGGCATTCCAGCTCAATTACGACATAGTCAAGTGCTGTACAACCCCTTGTGCCCCACACAGCACAGTTTCAGGAAAAACCATGGCACCATGGCATCTCAAAAACATTAGCTAAACTAACAAATGACATCAGTCTGGCTATGGACTCTGGTATCCTAACCTGCACTGTGTTTATTTACCTCACAAAGACATTTAACCTGGTCAATCACTCACTTCTCCAGAACAAGCTATCCTCCCCTTGGTATCCCCCCATGCCATCACCTGGTTCACTAGCTACATAATTGGCAGGGAATAACAAGTTTTGTTCACTCTGTTGCCTCCAACTCTGCTAATGTAACTATTGATGTTCTGCAAGGCTCCATCCTTGGCCCACTCCTATTCTTTATAGTAATAGTCTCCCGGATGTGGCTTCCTGTTCCAGCTTCCTGCTATATGCAGATGCTCTTGTCCATTATCACAGTGCCACGTCTGCCCCACTATCCAAAAATCCCTCACTGACTCCTTTGCACTCACGCAGTCTTGTCTATTGGCAAACAAACTAATCTTAAACAGCAAGAATACCAAGGCTAATCTTTCTGCTCCGAGCCAAAATTATATGCCCCTCTAAGCTCTCCTTAACCTGCACTTATGGATCCCTCCTAGAGGAGGTCAACAGTTTTAAGTAACTGGGTGTAACAGACTTATTTGATTTCTCCCCTCAAGTCACCTCAGTCTGCAAATCAGTTAATGATAAGCTGGGCTTGGACTTCAGGGTCAGACAAAGTTTATCTCCTGCTGCCTGGCTGTCACTAGCCCAAGGGTTGCACTTTCCAAGCCTCACCAATGACCTTCTGGCATTCCAGGTTGTGAGCAGTCCTATCTAGATGGGATATAACTTACAACAATGTGTGTCACTTTGCCTTGTCCATCCCCAAGCTCACGCATCACTGCCTCTTCGACACTGGTCTGGAATGGTCCTCCCCTCCTCATCTACAGTCTCTTGCACTGGGGTGTATTATTATTAACAAACCTCTGTGCACAGGCTATTCACTCTCAATTGCCATCTACCTATAGTTCCTGTCCCCAATGTACTCTCAGAGATCTGTGGGCTCTAAACAGTTCCTTGAGTCCAAGTACCCCACTAACCTTGGGAAACTGCTGTCAGTTTGTGCTCCAACTTACTGAAACTCCCTTCCCCCTAACTCATGCGTCTCCACCAGTTACTTGATTTTTTGCAAGAGACTAAAGGTTTCTCTGTGACTAACTGGTCCTTGCTCCTGTTCCTCGAAGTTCTAGGAAACTAGGCCAAACCTGCCCTAGCACTACACACTTTTACATTTCCTCCTATCAATGAGTCTCTGCTCACTTTTGTGAAGTATATTGCCATTTCTGGTCCACATAGGCCATTTCCCCCCCCTCCTTTTGTCACTCCAAACTACTTATAGCTGTGTTTTCACTTCCCAGATGTAAATTTCTCATTATTATTTATCACTGCTGTATTTTTGTGTTCTTGTTTTTCTTGATATTAACTCTGTCTTTGTTTCTCATTTACTCTTGCATTTGTGTTTTCTTTTCAGGATAGAATGTCATTATTTGTCTTTTTAATGTTATTATGCATTTCAAGTTCTATGATTGTGCCTGCTGCTGTTTGAGTTTGCACTAATGATTTCTGATCTGTATGATGCAGCCATATTGTGTAATGCCATACTGGTGTCTTTTTTCCATTTTTTTATTTATCATTATTGTGCTGAAGTTGCGTTCCATAATTCTTCCAGACAATGCCTGAAAAGAGACAAATGTATGTCTGGTGTATTTTACCTGGCATTAAAAACAAATAAAAATAAATAACTCCTTGAGTTCACTACCTACTAGGAACATAGTTAATAAATGTAATAGTATCATGGGTTGCATATTAAGGAATATCAAAAGTCGGGAACCTGAGGTCTTGATGCTGCTGTACACCAGTCTTATCAGACCGTTTATGGAATATTGTGCCCCCTTTTAGGCACCTCAAACTATTGGGGGCCAAAGGTTAAATGAAGGTATGCAAAGAAAATTTACAAAAAAGATTAAAAATTTAAGGGATCTGGACTATTCGGATAGATTACATAACCTACAACTATACTCAATTACCTACAGGCGATTAAGAAGAGACTTCTGCCTGACCTATAAAGCAATGCATGATGATGCCTTGTTTGAAACAATTGGAATGACTAATCAGACAAATACTAGCAATACAAGATCTCTTAAATATAAAATAAAGGTGGATACCAACAAGACTAATAAGCATAATTCTTGGTTCACACAGAGAATAGCTAGTACCTGGAACATCTTGCCATCAGAAATTGTAATGAGTGAAACCATGACTATTTTCAAAACCTAATTAGATAATCACATGGGAACTCAAAAATTCTTTTTCCACCAGTAAATTTGGTGGCAAGTTCAAAATTAGCTTGCCTGTAGAACTCCTACCCCTTCTATGATGCTATGATTCACAGCCATGGTAGTCTTCCAGACACGTCTCTTGAAAATATGTTAACAAAACATGCCCTGAGGATTACAATCTATTGAACTGTCTGATGACATATGCACCATACTGTTACTAGCAGCATTTTAATATATTGCCAAAGAGAGAACCATTACAGTCTATGTTTTGCTACATGGACACCAACAAACCTGTGCTTTGATTTCCCTGGACACAGTGGGTTGCTCTGTGACTTGATCTAATTTCATTTAGTATCTTGGGCACCATTATAGATCCCGTCTGGCTGGTGCTTTCCCACAGGTGTGGCACTGACTCCCCTCAATGAGTGGATGTGATGTGCATATGGTGCTTTTTCCAAGTTCTGATTTCTCATGGGTCTGCAGTGGTGACTATAACATGACATCAGCAGCCCCCTGATCCTGTTCTGCCAATAAATGCTACAGTCATTTTCCAGCTTCAACCTGGAGTGCCTTTGATCACCAGTAGTAGCAGTTGCATTTGAGGCACACAGGGGTGTATGCTGGCTGGCTTACCAGGATCCATCTATACTGGATGTACAGGTTGAAATGGAGAGCTGCCAGTGCTCTCCCTGATAACCTAGGAAGCGCTGCATTTGACCACACGTGTTAACCAGTGATGTTCACCCAGGAAGCTGAGCCATGAGTTCCAAGTAGGATGTTTTATTTAGTACATCCACTCTAAACAGTGTTCTGTTTCCGTGCTTCAATACATCATTGGCAGCCAGGGTGGCAATAATAGCAGTGCCTATGATATTCCCATGTCCGCCCAGGAGAGTCAATAGTCCTATGTTCTAATTGGTTTAAGTCTTTTTGCATTTACCTGCTTGTGTTGGTTCATGAAGGTTTATAAGATTCAAGAAAGAAGTAAGAAAGCCATTGCAAAAAATGATTTTCTATACAGGGGCAGTGGTTCCTGACAGCTTTAGGAACCACTACAACTGTAAGCACTCTTTGGGCTGTTATTAGTTAAATTTTGGTTGCTAGGGGGTAGCTAGGAAGTGACAGAAAGCTGTGGTGCTGTTGAGTCTGGGATGTGGTGCTGCCTGCTGACTATAGGTGGGGCTCCTCCTCAAAGGGTACAAATAGAAGGGATTTTGGAGTTAAGGGAGCTCGAGGGGGACAGCTGGGGGGAGAAGAGCTGGGGGCTTTGGCCCACAAGTTTGGCTGGATGGCTGGGGTGGTCCGCTTGCCGCCCTGATCCTCCACCCTTAAAGACCTGCGTGCTGGAAAGGTGACTGTTCAGTCGCAGTGACACGGGGAACATTGGAGCAATGAAATGGAGAAGTAGAAGGGGCCGGTCAGTGCAAATGGGAGCTGGAGCATGGGGAGACAAAATGAAAATTGCACCCAGCCAAGTGAACTTCAACACCTTGGTAGGGTAAGTACCGATAGGGCCTCAAAGCCGAAAAGAAAGAAAGAAAAATTACCCAGGAGTAGTTCTGCTGTTTGGTCAGAATGGAAGACTGCCCATGAGTGGTTCAGCTGTTTGGTCAGAATTGTTTACTCTGGGTGGGTCAACTATGGCAAATAGGGCTTATGGCATGGCTTGGAAATGGCAGCCTTGCCATTTAGGGTGCATCAGTGGCAGTGCAACTTGTATTCCCCAAGTTGGGACCCATGGTGTGAGCTGCTTATGGAGGTGGGAAAGTCTATATTGGGGAGTAATGTTTGGGACCCCAGAGGGGTAGCAGCACATTGGGTAATCTGAGTGGCACTGGCAGAAGTCCCCTGATAAGGCAGTTCAGAGGCTGGAATTGCTGCATGAGTGGAATGTGCTGGTTAGGACTAGGATCAGGTGTGGGCAATCACAATCCCAGAATAAGGCCCAAGCCACCAGCCAAGGCATCAGCAATTGGATCTCTGAAAGGGTTCTTGTGGTTTGGTTCTTGCTATAAAAATGCCTAGACACAGGGGTGAGGGAGGTGAGTACTACTTCCTTCACAAAAGAAAGGGTCCTACAAGAGCTCGCTAAGCTCAGGGTGGACAAGACAATGACACCTGATGGCATATATCCCAGGGCACTTAAGGAGCTAAGGGTGGAACTAGCAGAGCCATTAGCAGAACTGTTTAGTGAGTCTCTGAGCACAGGAGAGGTCCCAGGAGACTGGAGAAGGGCTCATGTGATCCCGCTCCACAAGAGTGGTAACAGGGAGGAGGCAGGGAACTACAGACCAGTCAGTCTTACCTCAGTAGTGGGCAAGAGTATGGAGGCACTCTTTAAGGAAAGGATAGTGCAACACCTGGAATCCATAGGGGCACAGGATCCAAGACACCATGGGTTTACAAAAGGAAGGTCCTGTCAAAATAATCTCATAGATTTCTTTGACTGGGTAACCAGACTGGTGGACCAAGGGGGAGCAGTTGATGTTGCCTACCTTGACTTCAGCAAAGCTTTCGACACTGTTCCACATAGAAGATTGATAAATAAGCTGGGTAGGCTCAGGGTGGGCCAGAAGTTGGTCAACTGGGTGGAAAACTGGTTGACGGACAGAAAACAGAGAGTGGTGGTAAATGGTATACAGTCAGAAGAGATGCAAGTCACAAGTGGGGTATCTCAGCGATCAGTCTTGGGGCCAGTCCTCTTGAATATCTTCATTAATGACATTGCAGATGGACTAGAGGGTAAGGCTTGTCTGTTTGCAGATGACACCAAGATCTGCAACAGAGTAGATGATCCAAATGGGGTGGGCAGAATGAGAAGAGATCTGGATAAACTAGCAAAATGGTCAGAAGAGTGGCAACTGGGATTTTATGCAAAGAAGTGCAAGATCATGCACAAAGGGAAGAGAAACCCTGAAGCCACCTATAGGATGGGAGGGGCATTGCTGGCAGTCACAAAGGAAGTAAGAGACTTGGGCATCATCATCACCGATGACCTGAAATCATCCAAGCAGACCTCTAATGCAGTAGGTAAGGCTAGGGGGATGTTAGGGTGTATTAGTAGGGGTATCATAAATCGTAAGAGGGAGGTAATAATCCCTCTTTACAAGACACTAGTTAAGCCCCATCTGGAGTACTGCATGCAGTACTGGAGGCCACACCTTCACAAGGACATTAACCAAACTGAGGCAGTCCAGAGAAGGGCAACCAAAATGGTGCAGGGACTGCATCAGAAGACATATGAGGACAGATTAATGGAGCTGAATATGTATACCCTTGAGCAAAGAAGGGAGAGAGGTGATATGATCGAATCATTCAAACACCTTAAGGGCATTAACAACGTGAAAGAGTCTAACATGTTTAAATATAAGAAAAATAGCAGGACAAGAGGACACAGCATGAGAATAGAGGGAGGCCGATTAAGGGGGAATGTGAGGAAATTCTTTTTCACAGAAAGAGTGGTGGATGCATGGAACAGCCTACCTCAGGAAGTGGTGGCTATGAATACAGTGCAGGGCTTCAAAAAGGCATGGGATAGGCATAAGGGAATAACACAGACGAATATGGATAGATAGGTCATTGACAGTGTAAAGGTATGTGGCACATTCATAAGGTAGAAAAAATGAGCAGACTGGATGGGCCTTGTGGTCCTTATCTGCTGCCAACTTCTATGTTTCTATGTTTCTAAGTGAAAAGTATGAAATTAAGATCTAGAAGGAAAAGAAAAGTTTGCTTCATTAAGAAATGGCCCTGAATAAATTGAAGAGAATGAGAAGGTTTGGGGCACTAGAAACTTCTCATGTTGTCATAAGGCAGAGTAAAGTATAGGAATGGACTAGCCTGATGAAAGAGAAAAGGGAAAGGAATATAATTGTTGCAGAGAGAAAGAGAAATGAATGAGATAGGAGTCTCTGAATTGTTTCTATGTTAAGTTACCTCATTTAGGGGATGTTTTGGTCCCAGAAAATGCTGCCAGGAATTCTAACCTTTTTGGCTGAAGGGAGAGCTGCATGAAATAAGTAGTCTGTTAGCACAAGAGACTGTTGCAGTATATGTCCCTGCTGTGTCTGAGAAAAGCAATCTACCATTTAATAATCCCTGCTTCATGGAGTAGCTGTTACTGTTTTGAAAGTTTAATTAAATTATTTTTGCATTTCGATTCTGGAGTGGAAAATTTACTTTTTTAAAATGACTGTGCATGCCTATTTCCTAATGAACATTGCCCTTACAGGTGAAGAGATCTGTATAAGAATGAAGTCTATTGCCTCATTTTGTGACTCCCAGTCACTAAGATCCAAAAACCCAGGTAAAAAGTTAGTTTTACTTGAGAGGCCTAGGACTGTGTTGCTTGTGTTTGTCAAGTGCCCTCCATCAATAACTTAACACCTGGATACCACTAGATGGGGAGAGGGGCTTATAAAGTGGGGGCTCATCTGAGATTTGAATAAATGACATTTTGGGGAGCAAGTCATGCCTGGGTGCATGGTAAAACTTGAAGGGGCCATTTAAAACCGAAACTGCAGGCCTTAATATGTAATATCAGTGAAGGCGCTATTTGTCGGCTATACTGCCTAGCTCTTGAAAGTGCCACATGGACTTGGAACATGACTAAACTTTGGTTATGCAAATGCTTAGCTGTTATTGGATGTTGGGACTAACAGGCTGGTGTGAAATTCCTCAGCTAGCAGCTGTCGTTATTATGTGAACCAAATGGGACTTGGGTGTTGTTCACTGCTGTGTAGAGTAGTGAAGAGCAACACAATGCAAGGAGCAACTAGAGAATGAACTGTAACTATTCCATTGTCAGTGTTGTGGATTTGGAATATGATGGAATGCAGTCCACTATGGACAGTTGTGGGGTGTGTCATGCCATAGATGAGAGACTGATGTGGTTGCCCGTGTGTCTGGCTTGTGCAGATGGAGCTGTACCTTATCCAAAGGATGCCATAGTGCCCTATTTGAAGAGTTGGAGATGGCCAGGTGTCCCCGTCCCTAGAGAGACAGATTAGATGTCTTAGTGGGAGCACTGGCACAGGTGGAGATGAAGAGAGTATTGGGGGATAGAGAAGGGGAGAATGCAGAGAATAGCAACAGACATCTGCCCAGCCTTTGCATGCAAGGGGATTCCATATCTCCCAGTGGCAGCTGGGGAGGCTTTGATGAGGCCCAGTCTCCAGGTGCAACTCAGCCTACTCATCTTGGTAACCTCTCCAAGGCTGTAGAATCACAGAAACTGGGTCTGAAGGTATCCGTGAGTACTTATTCTACCTATTCTTCAACTTATTCTACCTTAGATCTCCAGGATGCAGAAAATATGCCATCTTTAGTCATGTGCTCCTCTTATTCTGAGGACAGTATTATGGCCACTGTCCCTGGTACCGAGCCCAAAGTGTTTTCATTTATTGATCCCTGTGTCATGGGGGATATCCCACAACCATATGACTTGCCACCAGATGGACTAGATGTTATCCCCTGGTGACTGCCAGATCTGTGTAAATGAAGGCGTGAATGAATGGCGTCCATAAACCCTAGACACGCTGATGTGTTGAACTACAAGTTTAAACCCTGGCTGCAGAAACGTATCGCTGCAGAATCATGAAGGCTAAGGGAGATCTAGTGGTCTTGTGCAGAGTGTTGTATGAGAGAGCTTGTTAAGCATGAGTACAGTGCTTTTGAATATCCGTATATGATGGAAAACATTTGGGATATTATTGATAAGAATTGAGAGGCCTGGATGTTTCAAAAAGCAGTAAATTCTATGATGGCTTATGAGGAATCAGAGTATGAGCTTCCCCAATTCCCCAATCAATGAGAAATGGACTTTCCTGTAGAGCAAGGAGAATGTATTATTTTTCGATTTGGACTAGTGTTACCCTCTTTAAGGCATTCGTGTTAGTGCAAGAAGAGAATGGCTTGCGAATCACATGTACGTTATCTCCAGAGATTCCACTGGTGAAGCCATCACTAAGCCTGACCCAAAATATTATTAGACTATGCTGACTCTCAAAATAAATCTAACACTTCTTTTCTCCACAGGGTTTGGGTACTGGGCCAGCAAGTGCCGTGAACAGTTACTATTTACTGTACATTTTGAGTAAAGTTCCATTTTATCTAATGCTATTTATCATGTTGCACTAAGTGTTTCCTAAAGGAATAGTGTGTTTGAAAAGAAAGAAATGTTTATTAGACTATAATGTTTATTAGATGTAGGAATACCTGAAGGAGGTTAACTTATAGCCTGCCGTTTAAGAATATAGTGATGTTACAATTTATTTAGATGGTACAGTTAAAGTGTGCTTAGAAGACTGCATGTGGAGAGAATGGAACTTTACATAGCATGAAGAAAGATTATAAGTGACTGTGTAGCTTCTGCTAGTGGTAGTGTGTCTTAGTTGTGTATACTGTTTTCTGAAAAAAAATTATATACAAGGATTGCAAGAATGTGTTTATTAAATTATTGGTACCATGTTTCTAATTTAATTATTCAGCGGTACAATAAGTAAAATGTTCCCATTTTTGGCAGCATTATTTCAGTCGGTAGCACAGGATAGTAAAGGAGAAATTGAGTAGGGATAGTGAAGAAGAGATTGTGTTTGGTTGGGGGGGACGCCACTACTGTGGTACCTGGTAGGTGACGATGGGAACTGGTGGTGGGTTGCCTAGTTAGCCTTTGTATAAAAGGATTAGGCTTGCAGATAAATAAATGGGAGTAAATTCATCACTCCAGAGGTGTGACTGGTGTCATATGCTGACCCCAGTGGAGGGAGGGAGAGTGTGCATATTCACCTCTCATTTATCAGTAGTACGGCCTGGTCAGGCATTCACCAAGAGAAGA
This sequence comes from Neoceratodus forsteri, assembly GCA_016271365.2. Classification (NCBI taxonomy): domain Eukaryota; kingdom Metazoa; phylum Chordata; order Ceratodontiformes; family Ceratodontidae; genus Neoceratodus; species Neoceratodus forsteri. The sequence goes on along the minus strand of CM028131.1, from coordinate 1,026,368,657 downwards.
ACATTTTGTGCAAGGCGAAGCGTAAGCACCCTTTGGGAACTTACTAGTTAAATTTTGGTTGCTGGGGGTAGCTAGCAAGAGATAAAGAGCTGTGGTGCCATTGAGTCTGGGATGCGGTGCTGCCTGCTGACTGTAGGTGGGGCGCCTCCCCAAAGGATCTAAATAGAAGGCATTTTGGTGCTAAGGGAGATTGAGGAAGAGAGCCAGGGAGAGAAGAACTGGTGGGTTTTGGCCTGCAATTTCAATCAGAGGGTAGTGGCAGGGCCAGGGTGATCTGCTTGCCACCCCAGCCCTCTACCCTTGAAGATCTGCATGACAAAAAAGTGATGGATTCATTGCAGTAAAAGGGGGAGCAATGGAGGAATGAAATAGAGCAGTAGAAGGAGCCTGTCAGTGCAACTGGGAGCCAGAGCCTGGGGAGACAAAATGAAAATGACATCCTACCATGTGAACTTTGGCACCTTGGCAGGGTATGCACTGATGGGGACTAAAAGCCTCAAAGAAAGAAAGATTGTCAGTGATTACTTTAGCTGTTGGGTCAGAATGGTTTATTGTGGGTGGGCCCGCTATGGCAAATAGGGCCTGGGGCATAGCTTGGAAGCGGCAGCCTTGCCGTTGAGGGCATATCGGTGGCAGTGTTACCTCTATTCCCCAGGTTGAAGGCCATCTCAGAGTTGGGATCCATGGTGTCAGCCACTTGTGGAGGCGGGGAAAATCCATTTGGGGGAGTAATGTTCTGGACCCTAGCAGGGTGACAGCCCATTGGGTAATCTGTGTGGCACGGGCAGAAGTCTCCCTGATGAGTCAGTTCAGAGGATGGAATCGCTGCATAAATGGAGCATGCTAATTGGGACTGGGATCAGGTCCAGGGCACCCACAACCCCAGAATAAGGCCCAGCCACCTGCCGAGGCATCAGCAATTGGATCTCTGAAAGGGTTCTGGTGGTTTGGTTCTTGCTATAAAAACATCACTTGAAAAGTATGAAATTAAGATCTAGAAGGGGAAAAAAAGTTTGCTTCATTAAGAAATGGCCCCCGGGAGTAAAATGTATAAGATCAGGTTGCAAGAATGACTTGAGGAGAATGAGAAGGTTTATGACAATAGAGACATCTCGTGGTGTCATAAGACAGAGTGAAAGTATAGGAATGGAATAGCATGAAGAGAGAGAAAAGGGAAAGGAATGTAACTGCTGCAGAGATAAAGAAAAAGGAATGAGATGAGTTGGTGAATTATTTCAGTGTCAAGCTACCTTACTTAGGGGCCTTTTTGGTCCTCGAAAATGCTGCCAGGAATTCTAGCCTTTTCGGCTGATAGGAGATCTACATGAAATAAATATCCTGTTAGCACAAGAGACTGTTGCAGTAGATGTCCCAGTCATGTCTGAAAAAAGCAACCCACCCTTTAATACTCCCTGTTCCATGAAATAGCTGTTACTGTTTTTCAAATTTAATTAAATCGTTTTTGCATTTTGATTCCAGAGTGGACAATGGACTTACTTAAAATGATTATGCATGCCTGTTTTCCTAATAAACATTGCTCCTACAGGTGAAGAGATCTGCATAAGAGTGAAGCCTGCTTCCCCCAGTTTGTGGCCCCCAGTCACTAATATACAAGAACCTTGGTAACAAGTATCTTTGCTTCAGATGCCTTGGACTGTGTTGCTTGTGTTGGTCAAGTGCCCATCCCCCCATCAATTTAACACCTGGATACCTGTAGATGGGGGCAGGGCTTATACAACTTTCTAAGAGAGCATTATTATGCACATTTGGAGCTTTCACATTTCACTCATTTTCTGTATTTTTGACAGTTGTTCCTAGTACGAGGCAAGGGTTCCACATCAAGATAGCGACTGCCAAATTGTGAGGAGTGCAAACTGCATGAAATCACAGTGCGCGCCATATCTGTGAACTTTCTGTGTGCTGGGGGCTTTACTCCCATGCCCTCTTACTACATATAGCAACTCCACGGGCAGGGTCGTCACGCAACCAGAAATTTTAGAGGGGCACAAAATCCAAACCTTTCTAGGGGGTCTGGGGGCATGTCCCCCACCCCAGGAAAATTTTGAAAAATTGAAGTTAAATGGTGTGTTTTGGTGATTTTTCACAGGCCAGGATGCTGTTCTACAACATGCTAAATGCCATCATAATGATATGATAGAGCAATGATACATTTTTTTCTGCCTTTGTTCAGTCTGTGGACAGTAGCCTTTTGTATTTGCCTCAGCAATGCAGCTCACTTGGTGGCAGAACACGGTACCACACACTCAATAATGCAAAGAAGGACATTGAATGATGAAATATACCAGTTCCACTGTTGCCTGACTCCCTCAGAGACCACAGACAGCAAGTTGGGGCTGTGGCAGCCATCCATCCCTACCTTGCCCTGCCACAGACAACCTTTTGGATCAAGAGGCCTCAGTAACAGATCAACAACATGCACAGCATTCAAAAATGACTATGGCTACTATCAAGGACCTATTACAGCATTCTGATCATAGAACAAGATGACTCAGTCAGTCTGAAGTTGTGGATGAATATTAACTGGTGAATTTCACATACATTTGATTTCCTTAGGCAGCACCTATATAGCCAATACCAACCACCCCACCAACACAGTCAGTCCCCTGCACCTACATGGCCAGTGAGTTCTACCATTTCAAGCATTCTGCTTTCAAGTAAAACACCATCAGCTCCTCATCCCTGCAGCAACACAAACAGCCCCTGCACCAGTGCAGCCAGTGTCGACCACCACACCAACACAGCCATTCCCCTGCACCAAAGACCAGTGAGCCCTCCCCTATCCAAGCGACCACCTCCCACTTCACATGGCCAGCTTCCAAAAATGAACACAGTCAGCTCCCCATAAACAGCACCCGCACCAATGTGGCCAGTACCCTCCACCACAACACAGCCAGTCTCCTGCACCAACACAGTTAGTCCCTCCCCCCATCCAAGGGTTCAACTCCTGCCATACCTGAGAAGAACCCTCAAAACAAACACAGACAGCTTTCCAGTTCCCACCCTGCAGCAACATAAACAGACCCTGTACCAACACGGCTGGCACCGTCATTCCACCAGCATGAACGGCCAATCCCTCCAACCCACTCAGGCGAACCTGGCCAGCATCTGCACCCCACCAAGTGAACCTGACCTGCATCTTCACCTCACCTAAATGAATCTGACCAGCATCCCACCACACCAACACGGCCAGTTGGCTCCGCCAACTTAACATGCAGTCAGTCCCCTCACCTCACCTGTGAAGCCAACCCCACATCATCTTGGCCCAACAAACAGCTCCTCAGCTGCATCACACCGACATGGCAGCCCCCCCACCCCACAAAAAATAAAATAAATTAAGGCATAAACCAGAGAAAATGTAAATATATGTATACAGTCAAAGTACTGTATACATACATTATGCAATCCATATATTTAGGCCATTTTCTTCACAAGTACCATCCATATATGTAGACTTTTTCCTTTTTCAGGTGCAGTTTAACCGAGATCGCTGATGCCACACTAGGTCTGTTTTTGTAAATAGATATATAGGGACTGTCAACAATTTTTTTCATAAAGAACATAAAATACTGTACATAATTCCAGCAGCAACCAGACCCCCAAATCCCTGACTGCATAGAGAAGGTGGTACTCTGAGTGCATTTTGCTCATTTTAGCTTTTTAGTTTACTAAAAAATATTATTGAGCACACATACAGGTGTTCTTGCAACCTGATCCCTACCCCACATCCGAGTGGATCGAAAAGGTGGTTTGATTTTTTCTTAATAAAAAATTGGGCTCACAATACCACAATTTCCTTTCTTGTTTTCTTTACACAGCTTGTATCATTTACACTCAGCATTAACATATACATTGATGGTCACAATCAGCAGCATTTAGAGTATTGGGCTGATTAAAAAATAAATTATTGGGCATAGATACTGGTTTCTACAATCCAACCCCACCCCCATCGTCCAAGTGGACACTTCTGCTTCTTGTACAACAAACGCGGGTGTGACTTATACTCATCTGATCTGACCCTCCCCAGGAATATGTGCTGTTTCTTGTCTTGCAAGTCACTGGATTCAAAATATTCCATGAGCCTTTTCTTTAGAAGTGTCTCCATTAACTTCCCCACCACTGTTGTCAAGCTGACAGGCCTGCTGTCATTTTTATGAAGTGGGACTACATCTGCCCTTCTCCAATCCTATGGAACAACTGTTTCCAGTGGTGCAGCCAGTACTTCCCTGAGCTCCCCCAACACCTTGGATGCACCCCATCTGTCCCCATAGCTTTGTCCACTTTCAGATTGACAAGTCCTTTCAGGAATGTCTCTTCTGTGAATGGACTTGTGTCTACCTCCTTCTCCTTGTGCAATCAGATGGCTCCACATCAAGGACCTGGTAGGAGTTGCCATACTGGAGATTTTAGTAGTCGGATGAAAAAACATTTTCTTAAAGGGACAAGCCTGGAAAGTTGGGGGAATGAATGAATGAACATTCATTGCACTGTCAGGTTCGATTGATCATTGACCCCCGCATTTAATGTCACACACTCCATCCCTCCTATCTTTACCAGAGAGTTTCAGATGATAAGACACCTCTCTCACAATTCTGTCTCCCCCACCCCACCCCACCCCTGAGTCCCTTGGGCCACCCTCAGACCACTCAGCAAGTCCAGCTGTCAGGGTACCATACACATACATGAAAGTCATGATCTCCCTTCCCCCCAAGGCCACTCAGTGAGCAAGCCCAACTGTCACAGTACCATGAGCAGACTGACTAATAAATATCCTTATACTGTATGACTGGTGTCCAGTCTGGTCCTTTCCACCTGGCTCCTTTTAAATCTCCCCGGCTGGCCATGAAGCAAGCCCAACTCAGAGCACCAAGTCTACCTGACTCTGAATAGGAAATGTATAATTTTTGTTGAGAGCTCAGCCCTGCACCTCAGATTTTTATTTAGCCCTTAAAGAAATTCCGAGTGTCAGTGTCTCAGTCTCTCATTTTGCCAGACCTTTTATTTTTTAACTGAAACAACCAGTAGCTTAGTGAATGCTGTACAGAATAAATAAGTTGTTTTTCTCTCAATAAACAATTTCTCATCTCAGCCAAAACAAGCTTCCATTTATTCATTTCTAAGTCTCTGGTCTAGTATTAAGTCTCTCAAATAGAGAAAATCTCTGACATGAAGCAGGTGTTTGAGCAACAGAGCAGGAGGGACTTACTGCTTTTTCTCGGCTGCCGGCACCATAACACCCGATGAGGACTCAGGTTGGTCGGGTCCCCTACCTCCAAGTCACTATTCCTGCTATCCTCGTCACCAGACGACTGCGTCGCGGTCTCATTTAAATATTTAAAAAACTACCCAGACTCCTCGACTTGAAAGATTTACTTAGTTTAAATTCTTGGATGACTTGTCCAGTCATTGTCTGTCACCATGGTCTAAAACTGGGATGCCTCGACTTGCACTGCACTAAGTGGCAAGATTACCGCTCAAAACATGGCAGCGGGCAATCACAGAGACAAGTTCTGTGGCTGCGCAGTGTTGCTGAGACAGGCCAGGAGCGTGTACAGCGGGGGCATACACTAGAATGTGCTTCTGCACATGCGCGGACTTGTAAATGGGTCCCATTATGTGTTTGCCATGGGCTTGCTGGTGAACAGGTTTAAAGTCCCTAAATCAGGTCAGACCCATGAAATGTGGGTCACTTGGGAGCTATGCCATTTTTTGCAGTCCCCACTCCTACTACTAACGACTTCAAAAAACATGTATTTTCTTTTGGTTCATGGATTTCTTGAAACTAAAACTAATTTTACTTATTTTGTATTGTAATTTGTGCAATGATATTGGGGGGGCACATGCCTGCTTGGGCCCTATGGGCATGACGCCACTGTCCACGGGGTTGGGGGTGGACCTCGGGAAGGGGGAAACCGTCAGTCGCCAGTATGGCACACACTGTGATTTCGTGCTGTTTTCACTCCTCTCTATTTGGGAATCACTGTCTAGATGGGCTACTGAAGGCAAGTCAGTGCAGCAGTATGTGGCTGTCCCGAGGGAACTAGCTGCCTCATGCCAATTCACCAACTACTGTAGCAGAATGAGATGATCAGGGATCTGATCATTGCATATTATCTAACATATTATGCATATTAATTGCAAGAGCTCCTTTTGATGGAGTTGGATGTACTTGCTCAAGAAAAGTCTGTACTCATCACATACCAAAGAGAAACATGCATTTTCCATAGGTGGCTTCTGTCCTAGAATGGTGTTAACATCTTCAAAGGACCTGGGTAGTACATTATGATGCAAACACCCATAGACACTGAAATCTGCAGGACCTTTCCAAGTGCTGTTCTTTGATTATTTTGATTGGGGATCACTTATTTGGACAAGAAAGATATTCTACTGGCTTAAGGTGTACAAATTCAGAACTTACAGTGTCTACTATGCTTGACTTGTGACACTGTATGACAGTGTTTAGAACATCCCATATACCCTATTAGGGGCCAGATTTGCAGGAATTGTAGTCTTCCAGCGGGATTAGCTGAGTAGCACTACTTTAAGGTACAAGAATGTCGCATAAAAGCACTGAGGCAAGGGTTTCCCAAAAAGGGCATTGGAAATAAAGCCAGATGTCAAAAGAAACACAAAATCACATATATCCCAATAATGCAAAGCATCATGGGATTCATATGCAAATCACCCAGGAAATTTAGACTGGTTCTGATTTAAACAGGAGTGTATGGTGCCGCAGGCCTCTCACACAATCTGCAAAGGCTGAGAACAGATGCAGAGGAATTTTCAGCTTTATGCCAGTAAGCCATTATTTCCACATTGCTGAGAGCACAATGAAGGCCTTCCTGGGAGCATGAGCATCTGTGCTATGACTCCCACTTTGGGCACAACCTCTGACTTGGAACTTTTCGTTCACTCATATACTATAAGATCTCCCCCCCTCTCCCAACGTCCAACTGTGCCTACTTGATTAGGCCCATACTTAAATATACACTACATTTTCTCCTCTTCAAATGAAAGAATAGCCAAGTGACTTTCTCATAAAGGTTGCTTCACATCTGGAAAAACCCCACAACCCCTGCAGTCTCACAATAGCCACATGTAAACCAAGTGTACATCCTGTCCAGCCATGACCATACTAGAAATCCCAACTCATTCTGGTCACATACCGGTGGAGAACATGCATTGTGTCTGCTTCTTGCAATTAATGGTAATTGTACTCCACTATGTGTGCACTTTGTTATATTCTAATGCTAGTGGCTGCTTTTCATTATTATTGTGCTTGTTATATGTCAATACATCCCATGGAGTCATTTGTTGTTGTATAAGAGTGGTTTCACTTGCCTGCGGCTGGAGCAAGAACAGAGAACTGAAGCTGAGCTGTTCTGGCTCAAGCTAAAGGCAAGTGAAACCACTCTAATACAAGAATGAGTGGCAATGGGGGACATATTAATATATCATTGATCAACAGCGATCAATAATATATTTAGAAAAAAAAATGTTCCCTGTACATGCTCAATTCCAATGCATCTGCAAATGAGGTGTTCTTCACAGAATGTCCAAAACACAGGGGAAAAGAGGGTTCCGACTGGTGGGAGTACTCCCTTAATCTAGAATTGCCTTTGCTGGTCTGCCCCTACCTGGTCAGTGCCATTAGCAGCAGCGGTATCATCATCATCATCATCATCATCCTCCTCCTCCTCCTCCTCCACCTTCTCCTGGTACTTACCCCAAATTCGATCCTTTATGGATTGTCCCCCACGATGAGGCCTAAAGTATGTACCCCTCCAGACATCTGCATCTGGTGGAGGAATGTACCTTGTTGGCAGTGCAAGGTCTGTGAGGGTCTGCAATCATCATACTGCAGTGACCTTCATTTTCCACCTTATTTTTTCCAGAACCCCAGGTGCCATGCTAGCACATGTGTGGGGGGGGGGGTAATGCCTCAGATGCATGCAGCATGCTCCTACTAGGGAAAACAATCTCCCTGACCCACCATCAGGAGTTATTGCTATGCTGGAACATGCCACCTCCTTTCCCCTGGATGGAACATGCTGCTCCGAACTTGAGTCAATGGTATGGAAAGAATTGGGCCATTGGCAGGCCCCACAGGTGGCTGCTTTTTAGGAATTTTTCTTGTTCCACACCAATTGTTTCATGGCTGCATTGGTTCTGAGCAGTTTTCTGTGCTGTATGTTTTCTTCTGTTCCTGCACTTGTTTCCTCTATATGGCCACCATTCCCCTTTTCCCAGGTCATATCAAGCAATGGGGACATACTACGAAGCTGAAGCTGGGTGGATTCAGGAGAGATGTGAGGAAGTACTTCTTCACAGAAAGAGTGGTGGATTTTTGGAACAGCCTTCCAGTGGAGGTGGTGGAGGCAAAAACAATGGTGTGGTCCAAGGATGCATGGGATAGGCACAAAGGAATCATAGTGGAAAGGAAGGGGGAGGGAGGAAAGTATATAGATCAGGCATGATCTGATATTGTGGTGTAGGTAGGGAAAAATGGAAAGACTGGATGGGCCAAATAATCCTTATCTGCCATAAAATTCTACATTTCTACATTTTTTTCAAAGTCAAACCAACAGTTTAAAGCAGCATGTATGCATTAAAAGTTTGAGACTGCTTAGTAGACCCATTTAAAACTGCTTTCTGTCTCCATGCATCTGTATAACTACTGCATTCTATGATTTCTGAAGCATCACCAAAACCAGTACCTATGATTTCCTTATTTTGTCATTTATTTCATCTTTTACTGAGGGTCTTTCATGCATTGAAGTTTCCACCTACTTGCAAACAAACCACAAGCTCATTCAGCAAAATGGTGACTTTATGAAACTATTTACTGTTGCCTATGGCAAGGCGGTGAACCATGCAAAGATTTTCTTGTATTACCTAAGGCAATAGTCATCTAGCAGTGCTTTCGAAGAATCTACCTGAGGCCCTCTGGAGGAGGTCTGTGATGGACAAGTAACCTAACCACACAATGCTAGTAAAAATGGAAGTAAAGGAAATAATTAAATGTAAAGCACAAACCCCACAAACCAGAGAAAATGCAAAACCCAATGCGCATCCCCTATCTAACACCATCTCCTTTCATAAAACCCATGAAAACTGCGTCTATGGGTATTTCTGATGAGCTAAAAATACACAACTGCTAGGTATAAATACCACCAGAGCTGCAGATGAAGATCATCAGTTGAACACACAGGTCTACATTTAGACGAGCCAAAGAGTAAGCTCAGGGAGCTGGACACACAGAACATACTTTTCTACCTTCGAGATACTTTTGCATCTTCTGCAGGACCAATGAAGCTGTTGGTATATTTAATCAGTTTGCAAGTTATAAGTCTATGGCATCATGGATGCATATCTTCATATCCAATTATTATGCCTGAATTGAATGAGGACATTAAAACTCTGCGTAACTATTTTGTAAGTATCAGCTACCTAGCTGACAATTTTCTTTTTTTACTTTTTAGCAAGTCTTTTCTGTCAAATGTAAATGGTACTAATGAGGCTAATTGTAGGGAGACGTGGCAGTTGAGGTTTAATGAAAAAGAGTACAAAATCTTGCATGTAGGGAGTAGGAACCCAAGTGAGAGTTACAGGATTGGGGGGGGGGGGAGCTGAGGCAATCGCCAAGGAGGAAAGAGATCAGGATGTCATTATAACAGATGACCTAAAGGCCACCAAGCAGGAAGCAAAGACAGTGGGGAAGGCCAGTGGGGAGTTGGGTTGTATAGGAAGAAGTATCACAAGCCAAAGAAGGGAGATACTGGTCCTACTGCACAAAACACTAGTGAGGCCTCATCTGAAGTACACCATGCAGTTCTGGAGACCACACCTTTGTAACGATATTGACAGAGTGGAGATGGTGCAGAGGAGAGCAATTAAGATGGTGCAGGGTTTATAGCATAAGTCATATGAGGAAAGGTTGATGGACCTCAATATGTATTCACTGGAGAAGGGAATGGTGGGATATGATTGAGACATTCAAGTACCTCAAGGGCATAAATAAGGTGAGAGGGGAAAACATCTTCCAGTACAAAAAGAGTACTAGAACAAGGGGACATGACATGAGATTGAAGGGGGTCTGTATAAGGGGAAATGGAAGAAAGTTCTATTTCACTGAGAGGGTGGTGGATGCATGGAATAGACTGCCCCAGGAAGTGGTGGGAGTACGCACTGTGGCGTGATTCAAACATGCATGGGATAGGAATAAAGGAACCATAGTGATGGGAAGGAACAGCTAAGAGAAGGAATAACTAAGCCAATGACCAACTAGAGTCATAGACCTCTAGTACAGCTAGGACAAAGGGGCAGACTGGATGGGCCTGGTGGTCCTTTTCTGCTGACAACGTCTATGTTTCTATATAATTGTAATGACCTTTATGATCATTCGGTTTGCATGAGCTTAATAGCTAATCAGTACTATTGAATTACGTTGCAGTGAAACATAAGCCAGCTGGGGCCAACCAGTATCCCAGTGGAAGTGTTTGGTACTTCTATGCAGGCAGTACTGGTTTGGGATTGGACTCTGGTGCTTGAAGTCAGGCAGCTAGGTTGGGAAAAGCACTGCTGATTTACAGTGCACACCAGGCGAGGAGGGAAGACACCATAGCCTGGTACTGCAGAAGCCCTTCCTGGGGTGAGCTGGGGATCCTGCTCTCTAGTGAAGGTAGGCATCTGTTGTTGATGCTGTTGTGCACAAGGCCAGTTGCAGCAATTAGCAGCATTTTGGAGACTGGCGGGACTGGTGGAAAACACAAAGACATCTTTCTCTGGTCAAAGATGGTGTCCGGAACAATTGGGTTCCATGACCACAGACCCTCTCCCTCTCCCACCTGTGCTCCTTGGGAAGGGGACATTAAAGAAGCCCCCCTGACCCCACCATGGGGTGTAGACTCTAGATGAATGTTGGCCTGAGGTGAGTGGCTGAAGGGGATGGACAGTTGCTAGCCAGAAGGCAAATTTGGGTAGAGGGAAAAGTTAGATTAAAAAACCAAGAAAGTAAGCAACCAACCAACCGACTAACAATAAATAAAAAATGGCTAACTGTTACACTGAGACAGTTATGTACCATAAATGCAAAATAAATCAGTACCTTGTATATATTTTATGACCAATTACATGCCATACTTGAACTCTGATGGGTAAGCACATTACACTTTGTATTGACTTTGGAAGTCAGTGTTTTATTGCAAAAATACACTCTTTTAAAATACACTCTGATGTGCTGAAATTAGCTATTAATGATCTAGTTATGGGTACTTGTACCTGCTTTGATTGAAATGTCTGAATTTACAATTTTTTTTAGCAGAAAATGTTTGTGTCAGTGAGTGTTGGGGGGTACATATTGTAAATCTTCCTCTTTGCAAACTCAGTTATAGGATTTTAAAAGTTTAAAACAAATTTAACCTGTTTTATTTTACCTCTGAAAATTTAAATAATATGTGATCAAGTGATATATCAACTTTTAAAAAAGGTGGGGCGGGTGGCGCTACCAGAGGGAGTGGTTCTCAGGCACAGGAGATTGGCAGTTTCATACATTTTAGTAGTCCTGATACGTTGGTCTCCATTATACCCTCAGCAAAGGATGGAAGCAAGACTTTCTACCCCAAAGGTTTAGAGAGCGCATTCTGTGGTCTGAGTTGGCATTTGGTTTGCTTTAATAGAAGTTTGATGTGTCAAGCCTAGAGTAACTCTAACAATAAAGACTAAATAGTTTAGCACCATCCTGAAAAGAACGCTGTGCTACGTACACTAAATGCATTTTAGTTGACATGGCATTCAGTAATTCCTTTGTTGCCTGGTCTAATTCAATATCCAGTCAGTTATTTGCTATTTAGAAATCATTTAATAATTAAAATAACTGATGACAAGCACAACCATCTTTACATCACAGTTTGATGTTCAGGCTAGACAAATACTGCAACTGTATCTAGGCTTGAATACTCACATATATTATAAGTCCAAAATAGCATGCTCAAACCTTTTAAATTGCTTCCCACGCTAGAACTCACATTTTTTTCACTAAGGGATGCTACCGGGTTGTGGCATACAACAGACAATCCAAAAATACCAGTGCACGCCCCACAACATAGCATATTTAAACTTTCCACTGCCAAAATGGCTATGTTTAATTTGAGCTCCATGTGAGGAGTGGGTCCTCTTGGTCGCAGACTGGAATTCCGGTGTGATTAAGCTAAATTGCCAATGTCAAAGTGGGACCCTTGATTTAGTCCCTAACTTCTCAATGGCTAATATAACTAACTGGCTCCTTTTATACACTGTGCTCCCCTCAGGGATTTAACACAAGTGTTTCAAAGGGAGCATACCAAGAAGGAGCACCACAAACTCCTAAAATTCAAACAAGTCCAAAATAGCATGCTCAAACCTTTTAAATTGCTTCCCAGACTAGAACTCACATTTTTTTCTCTAAGGGGTGCTACTGGGTTGTGGCATACAACAGACAATCCAAAAATATCAGTGAACCCCCCCCCCCAAACACACACAACATAGCATATGTTGCATAGCACATGTAGCATATTTTGGCACTGCCAAAATGGCTATATTTAACACAGGTGTTTCAAAAGGAGCATACCAAGAAGGAGCACCACAAAGTTTAATCACCCTGGAATTCCAGTCTGAAATCAAGAGGACCCACTCCTCACATGAAGCTCAAAGTAAATATAGCCATTTTGGCAGTGGAAAGTTTAAATATGCAGTGTTGGGGGTTGGTGTGCACTGGTATTTTTGGATTGTCACATACATTATAAGTAGTGTGACAATGCAGGTATAGTTCCTGAATTACTTACTTCAGACATTTTCACAGTCACCAGCTAGCTACAGTACACCACAGTCTGCTGTTATGAGGAGTCCTGATGACATCTCTTTGAGTTCTATGCTTTGTGGCTAGGCAGTGTTCTTTGTTTATCCGCTTCGTGATGCTGCAAGCCTGCAAGCTATACAGCTATCATAACTTTAGTTTCTGAACAATGAGGTTTCTGAATACTGTTTGAGTAGTAGGGGTTCAATGGTTTGCACAATTAATGTTATGGAATAGGTTCAGCTGTGGAGCACCATCTCCAAATAAAAAAAAAAAAAAGACTCCACCAGATGAAAAAATTCTGCAGCTGCAGAGCTGGCATTTATAGCCTGCTACCAAGGCTTTGGAAACAAATACAACAAATACATGATTTATAGTTTTAAGAAGGAAGGAAAGTAGTTTTAGAGAACACTTTTCAAATCATACACATTACATTTTAAAACAGTAATGGAACGTTCAGGAGGATTAAGTACAGAAAGAGTGAGAGATGAACAGAGAGATGAGATTAAGCACTGGGAGGTTAAATGACTTGCTTAGGGTCACACAGAGAATATGTAACGGCAGTAGGATTTAAAGCTGGATTTCCTGATCCATAGCTCTGTGCTCTAACCACTGGGCAGTGCTACTTCCTTTACCATCTTAAGTTTTAGTATGCTTTTCTGCTATAGGCAGTATAGTGCAGTGGGTTAAGGCTCTGAGCTACAGAGCTGAATACCTGGGTTTGAATCCCACAGTCACTTAGGTGCATACTGTGTGATCCTGAGCAAGTCACTTAACTTCCTTGTGCTCCCAGGTTGCATCTGGAAACAAGCTTCAGTTTAGTGTAAACAATGTTCCCTTTCTGCTAAATAATAGTAGGGCTCAGCTGGTTATACTTTATGAAAAGAATATATAAACTCCTCCTTTATTCAGAATAAAGAGCATTAATACCATAGTACTCAGACTGAAACCTGTTCAAAGAAAGCCTACCTCCAGGTTGGGCAGACAGGGCTTTTTTGGAGTCAGTTTTTTCAGAGTGTTTGCTGTAGTGTCATATGGTAGTGAAAGGATTATATTTGGTCTCTGTGTAGCCATTAGCATTAACCCTTCCACTCCCTGATGTAGCATCCCACTCTCACATTCATTTTGTGATGTCTGAGTTTGGAGAGTGTTAAGAGTGCTCCACAGACTTCAGTGAAGAGTCGGTTCAATATTTTCCAGTGCCTTTGGTTCAGATCAAAGCTACCACTCAATTGACTCAGCTCTTGTTAGTTAACCAGTTGCTTTGATTATAAAATAAACAGTACAGTATTACAAAAAAAAGATACCACATATAACACGCATATTATAGTCTGTGGAACACTCTGCAGCACTTTTCAAACACAGATATCAAACAAGCATTTGTCAATGCTGAACGTTCTCTTGCTGGTATTTGCATTGGTGTTTGGCATTTATGCAAGCCCCCCATTGCATCCATGTCCCTTCAGTGTCCATATCCCAACAGAGTACCTCTCTGCAACTCCTCTTGCATCTGATTAACATTCCACCCTCATACTACTTAAGTGTCTGTCTCATTAACCCTAACACCCTGGTTGTGCTCAAAGGCATGAGCCTCTGTGGAAACTGCACAACCTGCACTTGTAACACAGTCATTCAGTGGAATTATTTCACCAAATTTTCAGCATAGTCGTTTTGTCACCTCTGGTCATGAACACTGTCACTATGATTTTCTTACTGTATACTGAACACTGATTTTCCACAACGATCGCGCTATTCTGCAACAGAAGTGTGAAAACACATTTCAGCCAGCTGTGTTGTTCATAAGGAGGTGTGGGAAAATGAAAATGTTGAAAATCTGGAGTGAAAAAATGACAAATTCGCAAAGTTACGAGTGTGTGTGGAAACTGCGCAACACACGCTCATAAAACAGTCATTTTTTGGAATCTTTTCACAAATTTTCAACATATGCATTTTAGGGTGGCTGCTCATGAACAGTGTCACTGTGATTTTCTTACTCTGTACTGAACATGATTTCCCACAGCTGCCACGTTATTGCACACCAGAAGTGCAAAAACACATTTTGGCCAGGAGGTGAAAAATGATAGCTATACTGGTCATAAGGAGATGTGTGAAAATGGCAACGTGGAAAATATGGAGAGGAAATATTACAAATTCACGAATGTAAAAGTGTGCGTTGAAACTGAGCAATGCACGCTCGTAACACAGCCATTTTATGGACTTTTGCCACCACCAAATTTTCAGCATTGGCATTTTAGGACCTCTGCTCATGAACAGTGTCACTATGATTGTCTTACTCTGTTGCGAACACTGATTTCCAGCAGTGACCGTGCTATTTTGAGCTGAAAGCGTGAAAACACATTTCGGCCAGGATGTGAAAAATGACAGCTACACTGTTCATAAGGAGGTGTGGAAATATGCCTATGTTGAAAATCTGGAGAGAAAATATTACAGATTTGCTAACTTAAGAGTGTGCATGGAAACTGCGCAATGCATGCTTGTAAAACAGTCATTTTTTGGAATTTTTTCACCAAATTTGCAAAATAGACTTTTTGAGAGCCCATCTCACAAACACTGACACTGTCATTTTGTTACTCAGTCCGAAAAGGTGATTCCATGCAGTGACTACAAAATCACCTTTCGGGACCAAATAACGCCATGACATTGACTAAACTCACGAGAAGGGACGTCAAGAACCCCATGTTGAAAAAGTGATGCCTTTAGACTGCGGCAAAAAATTGAAAACCCCTGACTGCTTTGCCTGGAGACAAAGGGTTTCTTAGAAAGATTGTTTGGTGGTGAGATTTTGGTAAGCACAATTAGCGCTAATTTATTGTCTTATTATTTTAAACAAAATAAACTCCACAAATTTGACATTTAACTCCTCAAAGCTCCATGAAGTATGACATGAATGAAATGAAGTCAGCTAGTATTTATGAGGAATTATCACATTATACATTATATTTCTAAGATAAACTTAAATTAGTGTTGGTACCTAGCTTGGTTTGAAACATGAACCCAGCACCCAGGTACCCAAAACAGTATGTTTTGAAGAGTATCATGTGAAATCACATTGTTTTTAATGCATCAATGGGGAAAGAAAAAAAAAGAAAACTAAAACAGAACTCCCAAGATTTTGAGGACATGAAGTCTCCTAAATGAAGCGTCCTTGCTCCACAGTGGCATGGATCATCAAAAGTAGGAACACTGTGACAGTGTACGCAGTTTTGGTTTTTTCTCTATTTTTCCTGCAATTCATAGAAAATATGGAGAATACTGGTTGGGCAACAATGCACAGCCAGCCTGTGCTGTCACCATGGGTTCAGATTGTGGCAGACCTTGAGAGCAAAGTTTGAGATGTCCATTGTAATCTGAACCTCAAGGTGGCAGCACAGACTAGCTGGGTATGGCTTTGCCCAAACAATATGTTTTATAGTGTATAGAGGAAAAAATTAAGTTTTTGTTTAGCTGTTTAAACTGTTGTCCTATTCTTAGGCTGTTCTGCCATTGCCAGGTGCAAGTGTCAGTTGATATAGAGAAACAGATGATTTTTTTAAATCATTAATGTTCTAATGACTGTACTTGCTCCTAGTATGTGCTAGTAGTTGCTGCTGCTACTGATGCTGCGAATGTTTTTTGCTTCAGTTCTGTACTTGTGTCCTTCATTTGATCTAACTGAATACATGCTATTGTAACTATTTTCTTATTCTGTGTTATTTGTCACACTGTTGTTTTGTCCTGCACTGCACTGTTCTGTCTTAACCAGGACCTTCTTGCAAATGAGCTTTGCTCAATGGAGCTTTTCTGGGGAAACAAGTAAAATGAATGAGATAAAATTAACATCCATCTAAAGGTTTAAGTTATCAAAGTTTTGTTGAAAACAGAGTGAACTAGCAAAGGTCCATATTGCAGTGTTCTGTTTTATGGTACCTGTTGGGAGTGCAGTGTTTCTTTTTAACTGTACTTTCATTACAGATTTTCGTGTGGATATTGTGATCAGCTGTGTAGAATGCTGTTGTACCACAGAAGGGTGCAACTGCATTCCATGACCTTTGCACTGTGATACAGCAGCATTCTCCTTAGGATGAAAATTCATGCACAACAAGCTTCATCCATATACTATATAGAGAATACTGGCTGGGCAACTGTGCACAACTAGCCTGTGCTGCCACCGAGGGGTTCTGATTCTGTTAGACCTTGACAGCGAAGCTTCAGAGGTCACTCAGAATCAGAATCCTCAGACGGCAGCTCAGGCTGGTTGGAAACAGTCTGCCAACCAGTATTTTTTATAGTGTGTAGTGACCCCACAAGTTCTACAACAAAAACAATGAAAACACTTGAAATTATTTGAATTTAATGCACCCCAGCCACCCCTCTGCCACTTTCGGGGGGAAAAAAAATTCCACCATCATCCTGTCAGAAAATTTGCATCACTCTCCCCCCTCCACCTCAGATGAAAGCATCCATGTTGATGCTCCGAGTCCTCCTTACTGGTCTCTACTCTTGGTCTGGGCACGAGGTAAAAACTTGGGTCACTAACATGCCAGAGCAGTCTTCACACTGCTCAGTGGCATGGAATCATCCCAAACTGCAATTGTAATCATAAACTGACTTACTAGAACTGAATACTGTAGTTACAATAGATAATGGTATTACCCTGACAATATGCAAGCAAACACAGGCAATGTCCCCAGACAGCTGCGGATAATTGCAGAATCTTTGTTAAAATAATTATTAAGTATGGGGACAGGACAGCAGAGTTAGAACTGTACTTATTCTATTTGAAAAGTTCCCTAGGACCTAGAACTTTTACACGAGCAACCTTAGTTCAAAATCCTGGCCCGGTGGCACTGAGGGCTAAGGTGCTTGATGCTTTACCTCGTGCTACGCCAGTGACCCATGTTCAGGAATGAGCTGGGGCTGTCGGGGGTTGGCAGGACTGGAGAAGTATCGAGCATCCGGAGGACTTCTCTCCTTCTCTGGGGAGGGGTGACATTAGCAGTCAGTGTGTCTCTGGCCCCTGGTGAAGACTGAGGGGTAGCACCGTCGACGCTGGAGAAGCAGGGGCAGGAGGGGACAGACACCGGGAAGAGCATGTGCAGAAGTGTGCATGCTCCTTCCATTGGTGTCACTGCATGCCCATTCCTGCAGGGGGAACTACCCAGGGAAAAACTCTCAGCAGCATGAAGGCTGCTCACCGGCGTTGCCATGGTCACGTGCAAATCATCTCTCTCCTAGGTCCACCTTCCTAGTCTCCGTGGTGGTGGGGTAAGTAACCGCTGCAAAGCGACTGGGGGGGTAGTGATGGGGAGGTCAGAGCTCTGTCTGTGACTGGGGCAGCAGCTGGGCTGGTTGGCAAGTTGGGGGGGATCCAAAGGCACAACCTCCCCCCAGTCAAGGACTGTAAATAAATCAACATCAAGAATAAACCCTGTCTGAAGGATAACACTGCTAACAAGAGATTTGGGTAAGAGCCCAGATCATGAATGTGGGACTGTATGGCCCACTGCCTTCAACATCTCTACCTTAAACAGCAAACTAAACTCGGACTTCGACCAAATCCAAACTTGGTTGCAGGACCATAAACTTATGATTAACCTGCAGAAGACGCAGGCCATGCTCTTTGGCTCAGCAGCCAAGTTAAAAGCTGCCCCAGATTCACTACAGACTTCTGGGGCCGATGGGTCCCCACTGCTAGTTGCAGACTCGGTCAAGTACCTGGGGGTGACTCTTGACCCACAACTGGATATGAACATGCACATACGCAATTCATGTAAGGCCTCAAACTGCAAGTTGGGACACGTTTACAGAGCAAAAAGTTGTCTCACTCCAGCTGCCCATCTCACTTTAGCCAGGGGAGTCTTCCTACCTATGCTCTGCTATGGACTAGTCACCTTTGCTCACATTGCAAAAACTAGCCTAGTAAAGTGGGACTCAGCGTACAACAACATATGCCATTTCGCGCTCTCAGCCCCTGCCTCACTCACCACTGTGAGCTCTACTCCTGCTTGAATGGCTCCCACCAGAAACTCACCACTCCTATGTCATGGGCAACTTCATAGACAGTATTGTCAGAACTGCCACCCCCCCTTAAACTTGCAGAGTCCCTCATTCTAGCTACTTCCTCCTACAACCTGCAAACCAGTGACTCTCATGCCCTCCTGGTACCAAAAACTCGCACACAAATGGGTGACCGAGCCTTCGCTGCGTATGCGCCCAGGGTTTGGAACTCTCTTCCATCAAGCACTCGCTCCTCTCCCTCCCACCAGAGCTTTAAAGCCTCCCTCTGGGGCTTTCTCAAAACGGCCTCCACCTGTCTCTGCACTAGACAAACCCTCTCAGCCAGTGATGCCCCAACAAACTGAGATGCTACCTAAACAATATAACTTGGGTAGAGTACATCTGCGCTTATACACCTCCTGTACTCACAGTTTACTAGAAAAATAGACCACTTAGGCCCACCTGCCCAACAGGGTGAGCATTTTTACTGTGCGCTTCCTTATCTTGCTCTGGGCCCACTCTATGCCAATGTTACTCCTCTTTGCCTACCTGCAAGCCTTACAACATTGCTGCCTGGAACGATGAAACCACACTGTACTTCTTCCTACTGCCTGCAATGTAAATCCCTGCAGATACGGATGCTTGTATTGTCCCTGTGTGCTAATTCTCTTTAATGTAATCCTTCACTTGTTTTTGCCTGATGTTCATGTATGTACCTTGTAATCTCCCGGGTCGCACCTGAAAATTGTTCATGTATGTACCTTGTAATCTCCCGGTTCGCACCTGAAAATAGGCACTTGGCTGTCTAGTGTGCTTACCCGGTTAACAAAAGCAAATAAATAAATAAACCTTGCAAGAATATCTGAATTGTAATTGTCTGCAAAGTTCAAACTGATGTCAACCTCCCAGTAACAACCATGTGTTAATATCATCTTTAGAATGCATGTTTTAAAAACATTGGGTTTATTCTCAGAGTTTTAAATCGGTCTCCCAACTTCTGGCTTTTATGCTGTACAGTGATATTCTAGCCCTGTGCTTTATGCCAGACAACAACATAGCACCTTAATACTTACAGTAACACATTTGAGATTACTGCCTAAATGTAACAGTATGGCACATAACAGTTTGCAATTTCAAATTATGTAATTAAGAAAAATGCATGACAGAGTGCGTGTTACTATGAGATAACAGCACTCCTTAGGAAGTGCCATTATGCCATCATTTTGCTAACTATGGAGTGGCTTATTGAGATTTTAAAACTGTACCTGTGATTTGAATTTCAAAACTGAGTAATGCAGCTCAGAAAGAATCTGTGACCTGTGCTGTTGTGCTGGAATAGTGCATAGTGATCAAGTATGACCAATCAGAGGTCTCGGTTTCTCTTTCCTATTTTGTATCATGACTTACAATATACATATGAATTTCATTCTAGGAACAGATATCACCTGGTGCAGATGTGGCTGATAATGGCGCTCTATTCATGCAGCTATTAGATGACTGGCAAAAAGCAGAGGTAAGATTAAATTCCATCTGACTTCAGATTACTATTGAGTATAGTGCTGTCAATGGTGTACCACAATAATTTCCCCTCATTCCCTCTTGCAGACAGGGGAAGGAGAACTGAAGTTGCTGTTGAGTCAAATAATAATCAAGTATGAAGAACTCTTCAATAATGTGGCAATTGACTCAAAATATGATGATGTCACAAGGAGTATTGCCAATGTGAACATGATATTTAAAAAATTTAAAATGGATGTTCTAAAAGACAGCTGTAACAAACTTAAAAGCCTAATTGGGTTGAAAGACCTGCAGGTAAGGACAACTAAATAAGCTTGCTTTCTTCTCCAATTTGTCAAGGCCTCCCTTAAGCCAGAATGACTTCCTATGCGCCTTTATCAACTCGAATATTCACATTTATGTAGATGAAACTATACGCTTTGCCTCAAGTGCCTTGGTTTCAGCCCTGGAATCATCACTCTAGCGTGACTTTAATAAGATCCAACACGGGTTCCAATCAAGCCAGTTTTGGGTCAATAAGAAGGAGACAGTGTCTATGATCTTTGGTACTAGGCAGAAGTTTGCTAGGCACCTTTCACCTGGTCTTCACCACCCTGGATGGCACCCAGCTAAATTTCACCCGCTGCTTCAAATACTGTATCTTGGTGTGTGGCTGAATGGTGGACTTGACTTTTTCACCTATAACGATGCCATCCACAGTAAGCTCCACTCCAAACTTAGTGCCCTATATTGCAGCAAGGATTGTCTCTCATCCCATGTCTGCTGTGAAACAGTCACTAAAATGGTGCTCTCTGAGTCCAACAATGCAGATGTGGTTTATAACACTGTCTCTTCCTTCTCCATTGCCAGACAGGACACCCTATGTAATGCTTCTGCTGTTTTGCTGCTACTGTTCCCTCTCATACTTATCAGTGCTTCATTTACTGTACCCTCTTGAGTCCTCCTCTTCCCTACCACCACCTCATGGACTGTTCTTCTGTCACTTCTAAATACTGGTTTGCAACTTTTCCTCCCCCACCTCTCCTCCATCCTCTCTCCCATTCCCTCTGCTTCATATGATCTTCGATCTAGGGACTCCCACACTTTTTCCATTCACTACTCCAACACTGCTACTGGGCAATCTGTTTTCTCCTATCATCTTGACTCCACCTCAAACAATCTACGTCCTGCTGTTGGCATTTCTCCCTCCCATATGTCTTTCAAACATCAGCTCAAACTTCTCCACTCCCCCCCTCAACACCTGCACTGGCCTTAGATGACCTGTGGTCTCTGCTCCCTTTCCTCCTTTTCTGCCTTCTGCCTAGTAACTCCTGGGTCAGTGACCACCCCCCTCAAAACTGATTATTTTGTACTGCACCACTGTTATTGAGTTTTTGCACCTTGAGCCATTGTGTGCATTCTATGTTGAAATGTTATTCACAGCATGCCTTAGCTTGGTATGCTAATCTCTGGTTTATTAGTTCTTACTGTAATTTGCCTGAACCATGTGACTGTCTAGTCAACTCATTACTGCCTATACACTGATCATGTATGCACTAACTGTACTTTACCATTATGTATGTTCCTGTCTCTCTGTATCTGTCCCCCTAGGTCACACCAGGAAACAAGCCTTGGCTCAGTGTGCCTTTCCTAGATACCAATTTTCAATAAACAAACAATAAATAATTGTCTGTTATTTTTTCTTTCTTTTGTAAACAGTTAAATGATCCCAAAAAACAACGCAAAGCAGTTATTGAACTTAATGACGTGCTGAAAGCATTGAAGAGTTTTACCTCAACTAGCACTAAGAGAAAACGTTCTTCAAGATATACAGGAAGCAGAATACGCACAGTAAAGGACTAACCAACATATTGTATTTGCACCAATAGTATATGAAGAGAACATGACTATGCCAATATTGTGTAGTTCTATTTATTGATATTTAATTTTAATATGTCTATTTATGTAACTAATGTATTACAAACATCGATCAGCTTTGTATTTATTATTTTTGCTGCTGTGAAAGATTTTATTGTATTTTTTTGTTTGCATAGCAGTTTAACACATTAACATTCGGAATTACTGTGTTCTGATTGTTATCACATTCTGTGAGTATATGTATCACAGTGTCTCTGATAAGGTCAGCATTTTTGTTTGTGTATCTCATGGCACAGACAAGCTGCTCCTTACAGAGCAGGTGCTGTACAGAGCAAGTGCTGGGTGTAGATAAGAGTGGGAATAATTTTGGAGAGAAAAAGGAAGAATGTCTATTACAGAACTTGCTTCCACATTACAACTTTATGTCCGTCATTCATACAGCAATGATGTGAGCTACATGTGAGGGTGGTGGTAAAGTAAGAGTAAGCAAAAGAACTAGGGAAATAAATAATGAGCTTTTTCAATTTTATTTATTTATTTTTTTTATTTAAAAGTTGATAACCGGAAAAGGCACACTGAGCTGGGGCTCGTTTCCAGGTGCAACCCAGGGAAATGAGGCACAAAAGAATAAATAACAATCACATCATATAAGTAGTTGAAGACAGTAGAGACATCACTATAACAGACAGCAGTAGTGAGGACCAATGCAACAATAGTATATTGAGTCTGACCTATATACAATGAGGATCTAAGCATGCATGAATCAAAACAGCTATATAGTTATATATAAATCAGCTGGACTGGACAAAACAGTTTCAGAATTATGCTCAGGGGAGGCAGGTGCAGGGTACAGGAAGGAAGAGTTTTATTTGCTGCTTGAGGGATGGGAATGTGGGGGAATCTCGAAGGATAGGGGGTAGTTGGTTCCAGAGGTGGAGGAGACAGGATGAGAAGGCAGAGAGGCCTGAAGAGGACCAGCTATGAGGGATGGAGAAGGTGCAGGGATGAAAGGAGCTCAGGGAGTTGGAAAGTAATGGGGCAGGAGTGAGGGTGGAGATGAGGTAATGGGGAAAGAGTTTGAACCAATACTTGGCAATGAAGACTAAGGAGTGTAGGTGTCTTCTGTGTGAGAGGGAGGGAAGCTTTAAGGAGGAGAGGAGAGAGCAATGATAAGACTGAAGTAGGGAGTTGGTAGCAAAGTGGCAGAAGGAGTGGAGGAGTGAGAGGGTGGTGGTGGTGGTGATGGCTGAAGCATAGAAAACATCACCATAATCAAACAGGGAGAGGGTGGTCTTGGAGAGTAGGATGTGGCGGAGGTGAATGGGGGATGCAATCCTTATTCCTATAGAGTACTCCAGGTTTGGGATGAGGCTTTGCAAGCATAGAGCCGATATGGAGGAAGTAGTCAAGGTGCTGATCGAGACCGAGGCCCAGATATTTATAGGAGGTTACAGAGTCAAGGGTGGATCCGTACATCTAATTAAATACGCTATTCAAGTATTTATATAATACTATTGTGCCTGTATTCACTTGATGGAAAATATACTAATGCATGTTAAGACAGTGAAATCGGTTCATTAAAAGATCAAAAAACATAACTTTTCAGAGTACTAATTTATACCTAGCCTGTTTGTTTGTACTTGTTTAACTATACTATACTTGTTTGACTTCATTCCACTGAAATTCATTTATTGTATTTGTTACGTTGCCTTGTGATCTCTGTTATTGACGTAGAACCTTTATAAAAGAGCACTTGTGCTCAAAGATATTATCTGAAATTTTCTATAACTAAATAAATGATTTTTTAATAAATAAATACATATGCTAATTCAGTAGTATAGAGGGTAACCCTCCTCAGTGGATAACTGATAAAGAGCTAAATAATATAATGACTAAATTATTAAGACTATATGCATGTGTAAGTAGTAAGCCATGACAGTGTGTCCATTATAGGATTTTAATGCATGCCACGGGGTGTAGTAAGGTTTGAGGACAAAGAACAAGCATCCTTATGCCCCCGTGAAATGCATTAAAATTCTATGATGCACACTCTGGAGGGGCTTATTATACTTATGAAGTGTCTCTGAGTAGGTTTTGAGGGGAAGAAAATGAGATTCGGCACCAGAACTTGTGTTTTTGAAAGTTAATGTACCTCAGGTGATGGCTTTCAGCTAATAACATTTCAAGATTTTTTTTCTTGCATATATATATATATATATATTTATATATATATAATATATTACACACACACACACACACACACACACATACAATATATACCCCCTCACAAGTAGTGTTAAATGGCATATTCTAAGTCAGGCCATTATGTTTCTAGTTTATGCCACATGTTTTTAAATCTAAAGCCTTTAAATGAGATGTTTGGATAATTTCTAATGTTTATCTTGCTTTCACTACTGTAATTAAAGTTCCCAGTTACAGTTATGCATAGCTATGGTCTGATATCATCAGGCATTGTTAAACAGCTTTGTCATTGGTTGAGGCAGCTTAGTAAGATTAGAATGTTCAAAATAACATGATTGTGGTGTTGCAGACCTCTTAATAACATGTTATCTAGAAGCAAGATCAAACATGCTATCTACATGTGGAATATGACATAGATCTAGTACAGTTATGCCAGATATTTTATGAGTGGTCTGTAATCCTATGACATCATGACTGGTGAAGCCACGAGTGATGTCATAGTGGTTTCACATCACAAGTTAAATATCAGGCATATTTTCACTGGGCCCATGTCCTATATGATTTTTGCAAAGAGGTGTCTGAAAGAAAAGGAAGGCACTCATGGGGGGTGGTGAGTCAGAGTTGTAGTTGATTGTTTCTGGAGGGCACGGGCTTAGTCCCACCCACCTCAAGTGCATCATATCCTTTATAGCAGGGGTTCTAATATTACTTCCCCAAAAGTGCAAAGGACAAACACCTGTTCATATCCTTAAAGGCACAGCACACTGAATGGGGGTAAACACACTTGCATACTTGCAAACACTAAAAAAAAGGAAAAGAAAACATCTTAAACAGGAAGGGAGACAGACATGTGGGGAGTGGTGCAATGCACTGGCTGTGGAGTGTCAGTCGTCCAGGAGATGTTCTGGAGGCTGCATTGCTGCCCTATTTGCAGGCACCTCTCTGGTCTGAGAGAGGAGGTTGCCCATCTCCATGCTGACCTGGTGAGGATTTGGAAAAACCTCCTCCCCCACCCAGGGACCACCCAGGCTACCACCACTACCTCAGAGGTTGCCAAGAAAGAGGAGCAGTTGGACCACAGTGGGCTCAGGGAGGGTAAGGGTTGTGGAACAGAGGTGCATCACTCCAGTTGTGCCTCTTAACAATTAATTTGCCATTCTGGTGGAGTGTGGTTCCTCTATGGAGGCACCCACAGTGGAGACCAAGGAGGATGCTGGTAACCTCCATGAAGGAGACCCACAGGAGGGTGGCATAGGACCCCACAGGGGAAGGAAACAACTACTTGT
The DNA here is from genome assembly GCA_016271365.2 of Neoceratodus forsteri. Classification (NCBI taxonomy): domain Eukaryota; kingdom Metazoa; phylum Chordata; order Ceratodontiformes; family Ceratodontidae; genus Neoceratodus; species Neoceratodus forsteri. The sequence goes on along the minus strand of CM028131.1, from coordinate 1,026,342,947 downwards.
GGGGGACTCAATCATTAGGGGGTAGAATTAGGGAAGGGAAGAGAAGGGAGAGGGAGGCAAGATGCCTGCCCTGCACCATGGCTTGGGGGACAGGAAGTGAATCCTCAGGATTGTGGGAGCAGCTGCATGGGGGAGGGAGCTGGATGTCCTTGTTTACCTAGGAACAAATGACCTGGATGGGAATGGGATCAGAGCAGTGTAGCAAGAGTTTGTGGAGTTGGGGAGGGATCTCAGATAAGTAGCATGCATGGTAACTTTCTCAAAAGTGCTACCTGTCTATGGCATGAGTGAGGCTAGTGTACTCCACATTATGGGACTGAATGACTGGTTGAAAAACTGGTGCAGAGCTCAGGGATTTGGCTTCACTGGGGACTGGGGGGTCCACCTGGAGGGATACAGGCCTATACTGTCGTGATGGTCTGCATCTGTCCAGAAGAGGAACCAGGATCCTAGGTGATAGGTTTAAATGCTTCATTTGCAAGCATTTAAACTAGCCAAGGGGGGGGGAGCCACTGAAGAGAAGCAGGGAAATCCCAGCCCCCCTCACAAAACAGGATAGTTAGCAAAGTAGACGCAAAGGTAGAGAAATCGATAAGGAGAAGGATGGGGTAAATCCAGAAAAAGGCAAAGGCAGTAAGGACAGGGATAGGTCTAAAAGAGGTAAGGCCATGATAAGATGGAGGGTGATAAGTACCAGTGCCTATAGTCTGGGTAACAAGCTCCCTGAACTAGTGGCCTGATGGAAGAGAGATGCCTGAATATTGTGACAGTCACAGAAATATTGCACACAGAGAATCATGACTGGGATGTCAACATACCAGGGTGCACAATCTATAGGAGGGACATAAAGAGTAAAAGAGGAGGAGGAGGAGTAGCTTTCTACATAAGGGAAGGAATCAAAGCAACAGAACTAAAGGGTAAACAAGGAGGGGAGGAGGCACTGTGGGTCACCCTGGAGGCAGGAAATGGCACCACAATCTGCACAGGGATTTTTTTACAGACCCCTGTCTCGGGGAAGCAATGGACAAGGAAATGCTAGAAGGAGTACTTAGAATGGTAGAAAAAGGAGAGATATTGTTGATGGGGAACCTGAATATGCCAGATGTTAACTGGAGTACCTTTACTGCAGACACATCCAAGAGCAGGTTCATTCTCGATGCCCTACATGGGGCATGCCTCAGACAGCTAGTGTTGGAATCCACTTGGGAGAGAGCAATCTTAGACCTGGTACTATTAAACTGGGATGGAGAGAAGATCTCAGATTTAGAAGTGGATAGCCAGCTGGGAACAAGCTCCCACCAAACAGTGTGGTTTACAATAAACACAGCTGTACAGTCAAGCCATGCAAAAGCAAGGGTGTTGGACTTCAGGGGGGCTTACTTTGGCAAACTGGGAGAGTGCCTCAGAAAAGCACTAGCAAACAGGCAAGAAGGAGAGGAGGAAGAACAATGGGTAAAAATCAGAACTGCCATCACAGAGGCAACAAGCCTTTGTGTAAAGCAAATCAACAAAACAAAATCAAGGAAAAAGCCACTATGGTTCTCAAAAGAGGTGGCAGGGAAGGTTAAGGAGAAAAGGATAGCACAGAAGGAGCAGGACAGAGAACTACATCAGTTAAAGAAGAAGGAGGCAGGAAAGGCAATTAGAATAGCCAAAGCTGAAGCTGAGGAAACAATAGCCAACTCTGTTAAGAAGGGGGATAAAATCTTTTATAGGTGCACTAGGGAGAGAAGAAAGACAAAGGGAGGGATACTGAGGCTAAATAAAGGGGAGGGAATGTGGGCAGAGGGTGACAGTGAAAAAGCATTGATACTGGATGAATACTTCTGCTCAGTATTCACAAAAGAAGAAGAGGAGGGTGAGGAACCAAAACCAAACAATAGAAACACTCTGGATGGGGGGGTCGATACCAGTCCATTCACAGAAGAAAGGGTGCTGAAAGAACTATTAAAACTGAAGATGGACAAAGCAATGGGGCCTGATGGGATTCATCCAAGAATTCTAAAAGAACTAAGGGTAGAACTAGTGACACCACTGACTACCCTCTTTAACAAATCATGGGAGGATGGGGTGGTACCTGAGGACTGGAGGAGGCTGGATGTGATTCCACTTCACAAAAGTGGGAACAAGGCAGAAGCAAGAAGCTACAGACCAGTTAGTTTGACTTCAGTGACAGGGTGGAATCACTTCTGAAGGAAAGAACTGTTGAGTACCTAGAGGCCAGTGGGGCACATGATTCAAAGCAGCATGGATTCACAGTGGGAAGGTCATGTCAGATGAATTTAATAGATTTATTTGACTGGGTAACCAAAGTAGTAGACCAAGGAGGGGCTGTGGACATGGCCTACCTGGACTTTTGCAAGGCATTTGATACAGTCCCACACAAAAGATTAATATACAAGTTAGCCAGCCTTGGAGTGGGTCCCAAGGTGGTAGCTTGGGTAAAAAATTGGCTGAACAACAGGATGCAGAGGGTAATAGTAAACGGGAGTCCACTCTGAAGAATAGGGGGTTACTAGTGGGGTACCGCAGGGTTCAGTACTGGGACCGGCTCCCTTCAATGTCTTTATAAGGGACATTGCGGAGGGACTGGGAGGAAAAGTATGTCTCTTTGCATACAACACAATGATCTGTAACAGGGTTGATGCACAAGGTGGGGTGGAAAGGATGAGAAGGGACTTGTCAAGGTTGGAGGAATGTTCAAATGTATGGCAGCTTAGATTCAGCGCAAAGAGGTGCAAAGTAATGCACCTGAGAAACAAAATCCAGGGGAAGAATAGACACAATGGGGGTGAGATACTAACATCAACAAAAATGGAAAGGGACCTAGGAATAGTCATATTAGATGACCTAAAGGTGGGCAAGCAATGTGAGAAGGCAGTAAGAAGGGCTGGGGGGATACAGGGATGCATAGGGAGAGACATTACCACTAGAAAACAGGAAGTTGTTATCCCTCTGTACAGACAGTTGGTGAGACCCCATCTGAAGTACTGCATCCAGTTCTGGAGACCCCATGTCTTCAAGAACATAGACAGGATGGAGGCTGTCCAGAGAAGGACAACTAAAATGGTGCAGGGTCTGCATCAGAAGACATATGAAGAGAGACTAAAGGAGATTAATATGTATACCCTCAAGAAAAGGAGGTAGAGGGGGGACATGCTAGAAACTTTGAAGTACCTCAAGGGACTCAACAAAGTCCAACAGGATAGCATCTTTCAGAAAAAATGTGCAAGAACAAGGGGGCACAATTTGAAGATAGAGGGGGATGGCTCAGAGGTAATGTGAGGAAGTATTTTTTCATGGAGAGGGTGGTGGATACATGGAATAGCCTTCCTGATGAGGTCATGGAGTCAAAAACAGTGGGGGAATTCAAGAATGTATGGGACAGACATAAGGAAATTCTAGTGGGGGTAGGATGAAGTAGGCTGTTGGTTAACTAGGATCTGTAGCTTATCCATTAGGTAGGGAAATGGGCAGACTAGGTGGGCCAAGTGGTCCTTATCTGCCATCAGATTCTATGTTTCTATGTTTCTATTTGTTGCAAAAATGGTTGGATGTACTGATGACTCAAAAAAGTTATCAAGTTCTATAAATAGAACTATCTAAGAACAATCACATCTTGGAAGGAAATTATGTCTGAATTCTATTTGAAGGACCTACAGTGAAATTATTTGCTTTGCCATCCACCTAGAGTGAGAATAACATTAATCTTAGACATTTTTGCAGTGGGTTTTAGCACTAGTTTTTAATTAATGACTTCAACTAATAAATACAGTTAACACCTGCAGTTTTTAAAAAGATTATATTCTCTTCAGGTTCCTTTCTTTTTGTACATACTAGAGTTATAGTAGATAGTGGTGTGCCACAATGGCGCTAGTGCACTTTGCTAATACAGTAGTTAACAGTACTGCACTACACCCAGATATGTGCTTTTATCATGATGTATGTAGCAAGACAGTAGGAATGTTAGGAACTTCAAAACCATGTGCAGTACCTTTAATTTAGGAAAAAATAAAAATGGATAGGTATATTAATTTTTGAATGTGCTAGCTGCTGTCTATATTATCTAATAAAACATTTTACAGAATACTGTCGATTTAAATCTCTAAATTTATGCCAAAATCAATGCAATAGACAATGTGTATGCATGATTTTGGTTGATATTAGGTCTACTGTGAGAGTAACACGTTTATTTATTTAGTTTTTGTTAACCGGGTTAGGTGCACTAGCCAAAGTTGACTATTTTCAGGCACAACCCGGGAGAATTTATACATAAAATGAGATGAGATTATACAATGCATAGTATATAGTGCAGGTACAAAGTATTTAGTACTGGTAGGTTAGAATACAAATCAAGTCAGACAGTACTCGAGATAATACATATAGCTATGCAGAAGTGACAAAAGTGACATTAGTATATGCAAATTACAACTGAAACTGGGCCAAGTGGCAGCTATAAAGACATTTTATAGCATAGCTTGTTTAGAAGTGCAGCAGTGTCTTGGGTGAAATAGGGTGGTTAGCAGTAAGACATAAAGTGAGATCAAAGCATGTGCAGGGGTCCTGGGATAGGTGGTGATACAGTTATTTTTTGAAGATTGGGCTGGAGTTAGCCTACTTCAGGGCAGGAGGGAGGGAGGGAGTTCCAGGTGGCCGGGGCGGTGCAGTGAAATGCTCCAGAGCTTTTTGAAGTAAGACACCTGGGTACGGTAAGTAGAAATTTGTTTGCCGAGCATAGTCCATGGGCAGGTGTCTGTGGTACAAGTAGAGCTGCAAGGGAGGAGAGGGTTCGGTTATGGATTACAGAGTCTGTGAGGATCCCTAAGGAGTATAGTCAGTAGGCAGTTGGGGAGAGCCAGCCTAGGTCGTTATACAGTGTGCAGTGGTGCTTGAGCCTTGCCACAATGGGAAACATAGTGAACAGGAGAGCAGCTTTTACAATGATATTGCTGATGACATCACATAGGCTGCCCTCACAACACAGCAGTTGAACCTAGAAACAAACCACACATTAACACGGTAGCTAGTTTACAATTTTTACCTTGTACTTTAAAACAGTGTGGTATGACTGCTGTACTTAACATGCTGGAGTGAGTTAACTAAATAGTAATACAAGACAGTGTGTAGTATATCATGGGATATTGTCACACTTCGGGTGTATTGTGAGGCATGCAGCCACAGGCAGAGTGCCTCATGTACCAGAGAAGTGATGATATTCCCATCATATACTACACTCTGGAGTGTATTATTGCTATTATGAATTGGATAAAAATTGGTAAACAAAAAAAACTGTTTAAAATATGTGAAAAATAATTTTTAAGGGGTAGGGTAGGAGTACAGTTTCACAAAATAATTGGATTATGGGTTGTAGTCAGCAGGTGGTGCTGTTGCATAGTAGGACCTAGACTCTGCAGCAGTGCCTGTAACAATTCAGGCTCCATAGTTTGGAGGAGGAGTTTGCTTTATTGATTTGATCCCAAAAAGCAAAACACTTTCGCTCCGCTTCTATTCTAAGTGCCAGGTATCACAGTACGGAGACATTTCAAAATGGCGTGGAAGCATCACAGGCTTGTGGACGTATGATGACAAGTGACTTCAGCTAGAGACATATTTTAATACTGTAATGAATGCAGAAGTTGTGAAAGTGTGAGTTTATTAGAAACAAGGGCTCAGACGTACAGAAATCATGCTCTAATGTAACCCTTTCTTTCCTGCCCTGCCTAGGGGCATACTTAAAATCTCGCAGATGGTCCAGGCAGAAAGAAAGGAGTACTCCCAAAGTGCTAATATACAAGACATTTAATTCACTGGACCAGGTAAAATGGATGGTCCCTACCTGATTCAGTCTTTATGCTGCTGCATTACCTCCTATTTTCAGCAACAGATTCGGATCCTGAACCCACCAATCAGACCGGGACCTCCCTCTTCTCTCTCTTGGGGTCCTGCAAAGCCCTGGCAGACACAGAAACTGGATTCATCCTCCCCTGGAATGCAAACTCGTGGCAAATTAATCAGACTGCAAAATGAAGAGGGAAACAAGAGGTTTCATTTCATTAGAATTCCCTCTTTACCATCAAATGAAGCACGAAACACTGTTTTTGCCATGAATGACTTTATTGTCACTTGCATGGCAGATGATTCCAGCTATACAGGGGTCACCATTCCTTTTCATCAAATACTTAATCAGCTGCATGGGGCTATAACTTTTTTGCATGCTATGGCAGGTCCTCTCAAACAGCAGAACCACAGTATCAGCAGACACCAAAAGGAGTATTTTTTTTCTACCCCATCTGTCTTGGGTGTTTTACCCAAACCCTGGAACCCAGATCTCTGTGATCTCCTGGCATATGAAGATCTGAAAATCCAAGCCTTTCTTTTCCTTCTGTTTCACCTGGTCCCCTTTATGTTGGCTTTGGTTCTCCCCCCGACACTGGCATGGAAGAGTGAGCTGCCCTTCCCACCTGGATCCCGGGGCATTGGCCCGTCCCCCTAAAGGCATCCAGGATTTTTCCTGATGTCCCAGGTTCTGATCCCTTTTCCAGCAGCTGACTCTACATGTACTAGGCTGAGGCCTCTGCTACACTGATCGCTTGCCTCCACCTCAGTCTTCATGATGCCTCTTTTCTCTGGGGTTGTACTGCTGTCACACCTCCTATGGGGAGTCCCTACCAGGCCCACATCCCTCCTAAAACTCCTGAGCTTGAGTTAAGCCACCAGTACTGGGACCACCCTCCAAGGTCTACCACTTCTGTGGGTCCACAGCCCACCCGGCAATTTGCTGGGCCAGTGCCCCAAGACCTTTTCCTCCAAACATGCTCCTATAAATCTCTCATGGCCCTCCTGTCTCTTTGTCTCTGCCTCCCCTGCTCTTTATTCGTCTTACTTGTTCCACATCTCCCTTGCAGTCGACCATCCGCTCTCCATTTCTGGTTCCCTTGCATTTCCTGGCTCCTCAGAGCTCAGGTTTGTTTTGCCTCATCCTGTTGTAGCCCCTGATTGTCCCTTCTTTCAGCCTGTCCCGTCCTGAGCCTCATTGTTGTGGGTTTTACAGCTCGCTTTTGTGTGCCACCTCTGCCTTACCTTCCCTCTGCCTGCCATCTGGGTTGTCCCATCACTCGCCTTTGCTCCAGCACTCCACTTGCCTCCTCTGCACCGGTCTTCCCTGTTCAAATTTTGGGTTGCTATCCAGGGCTACTGGCATGCTTTCAGTTCTCTGGCACTGTCTCCACCATGGTGTCTTATCCTTCTCTGTTCCTTGCACCTGAGTGCCTCCACTCATTTTGCCACATTGCCTTGTCCTTCAGCTCCTGTCCTGGCTACCTCTGTCTGTATCTGTGTGGGGTTCCTGCTCTGTTTGGCCCTGGTTTCTACTGAGCTCCCATATCTCAGGGAATTCCAGTGTTTCACTGGGACATGATGCTGTTCCTGGGAATTAGTTCCCATTCCCTTCCTTTGCTTATCTGGGTCCAGTGTCCACTTTGGCTTTCCTTGGCTGTACTGCCGTCTTCTGAACACCGTGGGTACGTGGTTTGGAGCTGTAGGGCCTCTGTCGGATTGAATCATTCAATCACTTCTCCAGTGCTTGCTCCCTGTATGGTATTTGCTTGGACACATTGAATGTCTATTCTGTACTGTTCTCTCTGTGCAATCGCCATTGCCTCTGCCATGCAATTATGTTTCTGCTGTGTGCTTCCGCATCATTTCCTCTCAGGGCCACCTTGTAAATGAGTTCCCTCAATGGTGTATTTTCTGGTAAAATAAATATTTGAATTTTACATGGGATTTTCTTTTTCCTATGTGCATGCCTTTGCCCTCTCTCTCCGCTCCTGGTGCCTGCCATCTTGGCTTCACTCCCATCTTGGCCTCTCAATCTGCTGTTCCCCACTCCTTCAACCATCGCCTCTTCTCCTTCTTCATCTCTTGTCTTCCTCCCCTCGTTCCCTCCTCCTTCCATTCTGTTCCTTATCTGACCCTTCCCTCATTCCTTTCTATTGTGGGTGCTCACCCTCCTTTCTCATCTGGTACTTTCTTTTGGGGTTTTCTCTATCCTGTGTCTGGCTCTATCCTGTCATAATCTTCCTTATTCATCTCCTCCTCCTCTCACCTTAGTCCACCAAGCATCTAGGTGCCAGAGTCCTGTTCTCCTTCGCTCAGTCTGACCCCAAGTTCTCCATCTGACCCCCCGGGTCTATCCCGTCATGTTGCTGCATCACACCTCTCAATGGATCATATTAACTCTCATCAAATTCTCTGCTGCCTTGTAGAACCTTCATCCATCCATTGTGGCTTCGCACATATCAGGGCCAATCAGTATGCCTCGGCTGACTCCATCTGGCTGGCACTCGACGTTTCTTTTGGGCATATGTTCTACCATCCACTTCAGTGGACTGTCTTTGGCTGTCTCTGGCTGACTCCATCTAGCTTCCCTCCAATCAAAGCCCTCACTCATCTGACCTCTACATGGGTCTACTCCTTCACATTGCACACTCAAGCATACCTCTCTCAGGTCCCTGCTACCTTGAATTGACTGGATTTCCACTCCAGGCCATGCCTTCCTGACCATTGCCATTTGCTAAGGCTGGATGACTCCTCTCCACCATTGTTATAGTTCATCTCCTGTCTTCTCTTCGATCCGTGCATGCCTTCTCTCATACCAGCCATCCAGAGTTCACTCCAATCTTGGCTTCACTCCATCATCATCCATTGTCCATTTTGCTGCCATCGATCGCTCGACTTCTTATGCTACCTCGTTGCACTGCTGCACTTCTGATGCGATCATTATGATTAGTCTTCATCATTTCCATATTCTTACCACATCTGGATAACCCTCACTCATCCAACCCCCACATGGGTCTCCTCCTTCTCCTTGACTACTTCAGCATACCTCTATTGGGTCGATGCTACCTCATGTTCCTTCTTTGATCTGTGCTTTCCTTTGGGTTTTTTAACTATCCCACTATCATCTTCCCTACTCATATCCTTATTTAGCATTATACGTCCTTAAATCAAAACATCTGGATACCCCTTGCTCCTCTGACTTCTACATGGATCAACTCCTTCCCATCGAAGACTCAAGTATACCCTTCATGGGTCCTTGCTGCCTCATGTTCCTCTGCCATCATCCTCCCTACTTATATCCCTCGTTAATGAACCATCCTCTTGACTGACATACATCCTCAGATCAAACGTTGTTAGCCTGGAAAGAAGGCGACCTAGGCCTTGGATCCCCAGAGGTTTCCTCCTTTAAGGTTTTTTTTCCTCTCCTCCATGCCAGTGGTCGTAATATTAGTTAGTTAGTGCTTTCTTCAGGATAGTTAGTTAGGGTCCGCTGGTGGATGGAGGTGGATGGTGGCCACGGCTTTCCCCTCTCTGTTTAGGAAGTCGGCCCTTATCATCTTTTCAGAATTCATTCATCATCCTTGCATCTTCGACACTCAACATCTTTGGGTATTCTTTTTGGGCTTCTTCCTAACCTATCTTTAGCTGATGCAATCATTCCTGTGGCACCTGTAGGGGGAGAACCCTCCTCTAGGGTTCCTTGCGTCATACCCCTACAGGGTGTTATGTCCCATAGATAGAGATGCGGGAAGCCACAAAGGTAATCAAGTTTCACGAGCATCTCATATCTCATTCGGTTGCATAAGCACATCGAATGGAAGGGCTTTAAGCCCGAGGTTTGATGGGTGTAGCAACAACGTCATTCCCCCATAGGGCTTAAAAAGTCATGCACCCTGGAGCCCATCCAGGATTCATTTTTCGTTGCCCACCATCAACCCCTCCTCCTCCAGTGGCTCATCTCTCTTACCCTCGGGCTTCTTCCTAACCTACCTTTAGCTGACACAATCATTCCCGTGGCACCTATAGAGGGGGACCCTACTCTAGGGTTCCTTGTGTTGTACCCCTACAGGGTGGTATATCCCATGGATAGAGAGGCAGAAAGCCACAAAGTGAATCAAGTTACACAAGCATCTCATATCTCATTCAGTTGTGTAAACACATCGAACCTATTTTATTATCATATTCATAACATTTGTGTGACACAACCCTGCCTTCTGAGTGGCCAAAACTTTGTCATATACCATACCATACCATATCATTTGCATTGATATTGCACTTTTTCTTGTTGACATCTCAAGATGATTTATAATCAACATCAGTCACAGAAATGAAGCTACCTTTGTTGTGGAATTAGGAATGCGAGAACCAGAAAAGGTTCTGAGGTCCTCTAAGGTTCCAGCCTGGGAGCAGAGGAATTTCTCTTACTTTTTTGGGAAACACTATAGTTGGAACTTTAGAAAGCTAGCAGCACCAAGCTATAGAAGACAGAAATATATACTAATTTTTAAATGTCCCTTATTACTGTTTTGTTTCTGGAACATTTTCCTTTTTCTATGTGTCCATTAGATGGTTTCTACCTAATAGTATTGGGTGTGATGTGAAAAGGAGTGCTTTACATGGAAACAGATTTATCTAGCTCTGTTCCTCCCATTGCATCATCAAGGTTTGACCTCACTCATTGTTACATCATAAGCCCTGCTTCCTGATTAGTAGCATGTGTCACAAGTTACCAGTCAAGCAACAGGAGACTTGCTCTTCCTGGTTACTAGGGATGTAACAATCAGTGAGGTCACAATGCTGATTATGTATAGGGTGGAAGAGAAAGATTATTATCAGCCTCCAGGTAGAGTGCACTTCCACACATCACACCTACAGTAGTAATGTCAGGTAGAACATCTTTTAATTAGCAAAACAGAACAGAACAGAGAAAATACTTCAGCTGTAAGAAGTGACAGCTGACTACTTCTGGAAGTTAATATTAGTTACAGGCTATGGCTGTAGCTCTTAAATGCCCATTTAAACAACTATTAGGAAGTCAGTTTTATTAACTTAAAATGTATTTATCCCGGAAAGCACATCGAGACAAAATCACGTTTGCAGGAAAACTTGCCAGTACAAATGATTGAAGTAACTGTAAAGTGCATAGCAACATCAGAACAGGCTGGCAGTATAGCCTAGAGGTTAGAGGAACAAGGTGTGAATGAGCTTGATTCATCCAGTAGACCAGACCTGAGTTTGATTCTCACAAATTCCACTTGCATACTGTGTGACTCTGAGCAAGTCACTTAACCACCCAGTGCTCCCAGGTCACCCCTGAAAACAGGCATTTGTGCCTAGTGTGCCTTACCAGGTTACCAAAAGACTGAAATAAAAAAATTAAAAAAAAAGAACATGTGTATCCTGGTGAAATGGAAGGGGCAAGGATAACATAGTAGTGACATAGTAATTTCTGGTTGGAATGGACTCTAGGTCTATCATGACAATCCCCAACTTCATAAGCAGGGATCAGCAAGTATGCTGGGCAAATATGTACTATATTATAAGGAATCCCTACCCATGGGTGCATGCACGGCTGAAAGGATGGGAGGCATGGCTCTACCAAGTCTACCTAACTTGCGAGGCCCGCTTGGCCATTGCCAGAGGCAACCTTCTCCCTGACTTGTATTACTGTTCCCCAGTTTACTCACTGGCCTCTACTGCCCTTCAATCTATGCTGTCATCTGCCTATAATAGTATATGCCACTTTGCACTATCTGCCCCTTATTCCACTCTCCACTGCGACCTCTACCTCTCTCTAGGCTGGCTCTTCTTGCCTGGTTAATTCAATTTTACCCTGAGATGCTTGGTTGACTATCATTAGGTGCAGCTCTACTTCTCCCCTCTCCACCATCTGCAAGCACTGACCCATGCTGAGGTGCCTTCGGTCCTTGACTGTCCCACCCCTTGATATCCTCAGAAACTCGACAAAATTGGGTGGGAACACCCTATCTGTAGCTGCCCTCGTACTCTGGAATGGGCTTCCAGCTGCCCTCAGATCCTGTAGCACGCACCACTCCTTCAAGCATAAACTCAAATCTTGGCTCCTCTTCTGTGACACCTGCATCTGTCTGCCCAGGTAACCTCTATCCCCACCTTGCTCTCTCCCACATGCTATGTCTTAATCCTTCGCCTCTGACCTGTACTTCCTGTCAGGTTTCACAAGGATCAGGTATACTAGTAGTGAGTAGAGGAGGGAGAGTGGTTTTCAGTGTTATTCCCATTTCATTGGATTGTATATTGCTACTTGCAAATGTTACTAGAATTTTAGTCCCTACTGTTGGGATAATTTGTTTACCTCTGCTGTTACTATTTTGTTACTTCTACTGCCTGTTTACTGTATGTACCTCTTGTTCAATGTATTGTACATCACTTGTTGCCTCATTGGCCCGTGTTGTGCCTGAAAACGGTCCGTTGGATCAGTGCACTTACCTGGTAAACAAAGTCATAAATAAATAAATAAATAAATAAATCATGCCAATGCCAACATCACTGGACATTTTGCAGGGCCTAAAGTTGAGGAGGAATGATCCCCCTCACCCCCCCAGTGGTTGCCCACCTCCCTACCCATCCTACTGCTCCTGAGGGCATCCTGTAATTCCCTTTGAAACAACCTCCTCTTACCATTAGAATTCAGGGATTGATTGCTAGAATGCCAGGCCCAGAGGCTACTGAGTAGTAGAGAGCTTGATCGAAGGACCAGAGGGCAGAGCTTAGTGAAAGTGAGAAGGGTGTCAGGGTGCCTTCTGCTTCACTTGCCACTGGTCACTTGCCAGACAGCCCTAAGATGGAAAGTACATAACAGCTCACAGCTGTTGATGAATTCAGCTTTTACAACATCAGTTTATTGTATATCAATTCCTAGTCATCTGGTCACCTCCAAGGACAGGCCCAAGACAGCAATGGCTATTTCTGGGAAAGGATCTGGGGGCATTTAGTGTAAATCACTGTTAATATTTGGGAGTATGTCAGGGATACACCAGGATGTTGTGGGAAGTCTGAGGGGTTTTCCCTCAAGAGAAGTCCCTGGCAGCCTTGCTGTGCAGGGAGGGTCCCACAAAAGAGTGTTCAACTTCTGTAGTGTGTGTCTGTGATCCTGTGCCTTTGACATTTTGCCTGCTGAGCTGCTGATAGAGAGAAGCCTGGTGAGAGAGACACAGCTACAGACTAATGTAGGAGATATACCTATATTGTGTACAGGAGTACCAGAGTTGGGATGGGGTACTGGAGCTACTGCCTCTGATAGATAGATTGGTGTGATTACCAACTACTGCCAGTGGATAGGCTTGGGTACACACTGCCATACTGTGCCCAGCACACCCTCTGGGTGTGTGAAGATGCTGATGTGAGGCACCTAGCACAGGACTGGCCACTGGGCTCCAGTGGGGACACTGGCCTGGTACTGAGTGGTGGACCCTCAGGCCAGGATACCCCTGGATGCCAATCAGTGAACCCGAGTCTGAGAGTAAAAGTCCCTGCAGCAGCAATGCCCCCTGCATCACCCAATGAACAGCCTCTACAATGTCGCAGTGTGTGTGTGTGTGACAGTTTAAACCCAAAGTGTATTGCCTAGTTGGAGAAACTGGTAAAACTGTGCAGAGTAGAACAGGCTCTGACCCAGTGCTCGAATTACAGGGGGAGCAGAGTGGGCCAGGCTTCCTTACATTTTTAAGGGCCCCCTAGATCTGTGTCATGGAAAGGCGCCAGGGGGGTGGCCATGTTTTGGCACCCTTACTTCTCCCTGCTGACTGCAAGCTATTTTATTTTTGCTAAAAGATTGGGAAAAGGATGGAGTGTGAACCTGCCAGTCAGTCACGGAGAGCAGAATTGCATTTAGCATCAAGCACAGGTGGCAGCGCGACCATCTAGCTGCAGCAGGCAGTATAGCGCAGTGGGTTAAGGCTCTGAGCTGCAGATATGGAGACCTGGGTTTGAATCCCAAAGCCACATAGGTGCATACTGTGTGATCCTGAACAAGTCACTTAACTTCCTTGTGCTCCCAGGTTGCATCTGGAAACAAGCTTCAGTTTAGTGTGCTACTCCTGGTTAAACAATGTTCTCTTTCCCTTCCCTATGCAATGAGAACTGACACCTGTCAGTCTGTGCCAGATGTGCCAGTTCTCCTCATCTGGCAGCTAGAAAGTCATGCTCGTGCCCGGCTGTAATACTAAATCATTAGCTGTTGATTCAAGGAAGTCCAGCTTCAGCGCTTCACAGTCTGTCAAGAGTTGTGCCTCTGCCTCGCACTTATTTAATGTTAAAAGGTGTTTGTGCCGGTGATGGAAGAACTTATTAACTTACTTTCTTGGCTCTAATCTCATTTAAAAAACATTCACCAATACCGACAACAAACCTGGTAAGATAGAGAGAGTAAATGATAATCACCGATCAGTAATGTCACACACTGTATAGCTGGTGCTACCAGTATAGTGACTAGAAAGGCAAAGAGGGTTGGTGTGCCAGTTGTAATTTTACCAATAGCAGCTGCTTGCCCTAAATGTGATGAATTAAATAGTTTACTCACGGAACACTATTCACAGTGACACAAGCAGCGAGCAGTTGAGAATTATAATCAAGCGATCAACCTTCTTGCCCTTCCAAGTAAAACACACAGTCACTGGAAGGTATGGGAACAAACCCTAAATAAAATAGCTTTTTTTACACATTTGTGTAAAGTAAAATAACAAAAAACTTCCTCAGGTTTTGTTTCCATTTGTTACCGTGACTGTGAGTCTTAGTTTGAAGTTTGAAGGTTGGTTCCTTAATTAATTAAAATACACAACTCGGCTGCTTGTGTCTGTGTGAATACTGTCCAGTTTTTATTCATAACATTCACCCCTATCAGACTGATGCCTTGGTGAGAAGGTGCACACGACCCACTTTGGTGAGCCGCAAATTGCGGCTAAAACTGCTGCCAGTTTTGATGAGCTGCAAGTTGTGTCTTTAAGGAGACACCGACCGACTGTCCCCCCCGCCCCCATCAGATTCCAGGGCTCTCATACAGCAAAGCACATGAACCACAAAAGGATGAGGATCACACTCTGCCTTTCCTACAGACAGATCAAGTGGAAAAACCCTGAGAGAGGCAGCAAAACCCCAGATTAGAAGAACATAGATAGGAGTGCTCCTGTGTCCCTGCAACCCGTCTGCTTTGTGGAGTCACAAAGAGTAGTTTGGAAATAAAAAGGGAAGACAAGGGGTTGGCTACTGGGCTTGCAAGTCTAATGCTTCGGGGATTGGAAGTTTGGCATTGAGGTTAAGTGGGCACAAAAAGGCAGTGACGGCAAACAATGGGAGTTGGGAGGGGGGTCAGAAAGATCACAACAGAGACCAAATCGTACATCTAAGCCCAATGAATGTAATTGAGTGTAATCAGTAGCAGATGCATACTGTACCGTCTTTTGGCAGAAAGTAACCTTTTGAAAAATGGCATCTCTTGACCTCTTTAAATGGTAGTATGCATCTGTTAACCCTGCTGTCTTCAAGATCACTGAGAAAAGACGCATGGCTATATACAGTACCTTTGATAGACCACCTAGAAATAAATAAAAATAAAATTACATACTGAGGTCTTATTGTTCAGTAGCTGCTGGTGGTGTTACTGGCTCTTTCAAGGTATTGTATAAAGCAGGTATGGGAAGACACAACTCTTGGAGGGGATCATGGAGAATGATGTCCATTTCTAGCCACTACCGGTGATGAAGGGGAGAGCAAGATGGCCTTAAAAAGTGCCCTCATGTCCCCTTTAGCATCTCCTGTGGCAATCTGGAGGAATGGCAAAGTCGGAGAGGGACCGTGGCTCAGTCTGAATTTTGATGGGTTTATTATCTCCATCCACATCTGCAAAACCTACTCCCTGGTTAACTGGAGTAGGTCAGGTGAGGCATGGCTATTTGAAGGGTTCCCAGAGAATGAATTCCATTTCCAGCATTGGACAGTTTTGGAGGGGGCAAGATGACTTTATAAAGTGCCATTGGTAGCAAAACACCACACGCTATCCAAAACTCGCTAATAAAATTTTGTTTGCCAAATTGCTGAATGACCCTGACCACTTGAGGAGAAAAGTAAGTGGAATTCAGGGGTTATATAGTATTTGGTTTAATAAACTACTTTATAACCCCCTATTTCTGCATACCTTTTTTCCACATGGTGAGGGCTGATTAGCAGTTTGGCAAAGTTTTAGTTGCAGGTTTATTACCCTAGCAAAGACATCAAAATCAAAATTACGCTCCCATGCGTAGTTCATTTCTTGGAGTGCGCATCTTGGAGGAAGATGGCGGCCACGCTGGGTCTGCCACTCGATGTTGCAGCAGATTGATTTCATTTTTTGGTTTTTAGCCTTAGTTTTAGTTTATATAATATTGTTTTTGTTAGTCATTAATTTGAAGCATGATTTTGTTTATTTTATTATCGTTTTTAGTCATTTAGCAACAGCAACATCGTGCTGTTTTACGCATTGCAGCATTTGTTCGGCCATCTACTGTCGGAGCCATCCTACTTCTATGAATGGTCATAGGCTGTAGCCCATATTAACCTGGTGAAATCTCCGTGATCTTACACTTGAATGGTAATCTGAGGATAATTTGCCTGAATGTGATGTCGATCAGTAGATTTTATTTCTGAGTTTGAGATTCATGGACTAAATACTGTTGCTGTCCTGAAGTGATCAATATCAGGACCTAAGCTGGCCTTTTACTTGAGCCAGTTCTTTGAGAGGCATCTGAGAAGGTGAGTGTGGTAAACTGGGTGGGCTGGGCTGTTTTGCCCTGGGAGGTATGCGGTGCAGCCAGGGGAGGTTCAGAGAGTGCTGACTGGAGGGTCAGTTCTTTCGAACTGTATCTGGCTTATCCGGGGGGAGGGGCTGCCTGACTTTGTCGGCTATAATCCAGTGACTAAACTATGGGGATTGCTTGCGCTGTGTGCCTGCTGTGTGGCAGTCTGGCCCAGGCCTGCTAAAGAGTAGTTGCCTGGATTCAATCTTATTTCTCTTGGACTGGGCTCTCTGGATGCTGGCTGATTGAGTTTCGGTTGAAGATCCTTTGGATTATCCATGGAGAATTGGATGTTGGACTTACCCATTAAAGTCTGCAAGTACACTATTTGGTTTTATTAATTACTGTTTGTTTAAGGGGCAGTGAGATAGCCCCGTTTGTCCTTAACATTTAAGACAGTTAAAATGTGGCAGTGAGAGGGCCGCAATGTATGGACAGACATTTGAACGGGGATGGTGAGAGCTCCTCTGTTTACATTGTGAACATTTTCTGACTTTTTGGCAACATTTTTAATTTAATTCTGCACTTTACATCTGGATAACAACTGTTGACGAACTCAGTTGGATTAGACTGTTGCAGTGCATTGTTGCCGTTTGGTATGAATGTATTATACTGTAATATTTGAGTGATTTTAAGTTCCACAAATGAGAGTTGTGGTATTGGGTTTAAATCTGTAGTGTATTATATTTATCTGCTGTGAAATTTTCTGCTGTGTGTAGATAGTTCATGTTATAATGTGTAAGGAAGGTATAAGGTCAGGCAGTATCCCCCCATTAGGCTCAGAGCATTATGTGCCTTTGATGGCCCTTTTTTACCAACTGAAATTTATAAGTGTTGTAAATCCCTTGGGATTGCTAGGAGGCATAGAAAGAGGGGTGGGGCTGAGCCTGGTGGGGAACGGGAAAGGGGGGGACATGTTGAGGTGGTGGGGACCAGGTGGCACCCTGGGGTGAAATGGTGTCAAGATAGGGGAAGTCCCTGTCTTGTTCCCATACACAAGGGTCCAGAAGTTAGTGCTGGACAGGAGTTGAGGTCTTCCTCAGCATCTCATCCAAACATGGGCATAGTTATGTAATGCTAGGTCCATCAAAAACAAGACAGCCCTTATAACTGACCTTGTTGAAATGGTGGACCTGTCATGCATCACCGAGACCTGGCTAGATGAAAATGCAGGCCCAGTTTTGGCTTCTGCAGTTCCAGTTGGGTTCTCGGTGATTCACCGCTGAGGTTGGATCATAGGGGTGGGGGTGTAGCCATCTTTTTTAAGACCGAACTGGGCCTTATGGATGTTCCAGTGGGGACCACAGATCCTTTGAGTATGTTAAGGGTAAGGGTGTAGGTTGCAGGATACTCCTCTTCTACCGTCCACCAGGTGATGGGGGTTTATTCCTGTGGGAGATTGCTGACTTTATCGTTGACATGGTATTGGAGTTTCCCAGATGGATAATTCTGGGGGATTTCAATGCCTGGGTTGTCGATGAGCTCTTGCAATTTGGTCAAAATCTCCTCCAGTTAATGACATCACTGGGCCTTACACAGGTTGTTACCTTCTCTACCCATATAGGAGGTCACTCACTAGATCTGCTGTTCCTCCTGGGGATGGAGATCACTGCTCTGCTGGTGGAACCAGTCAGTTGGTCTGACCATCATGCCATGGGGTTCAGTTTCGGGGCTCCCCCAATTGGACCTTCCCCTGTAGAGCTGGTCGGGTACTGCCCTTTGAGGAGAGTTACCCCAGACTGTCTATCAGTGGTACTGGATCTATTGGGATTGCTGGGTGAAAGCACAAGTCCAGGGGACCTTGTACTGGCTTATAATAGGGCAGTGGAAGGTGCCCTGGACTTGATTGCTCCTTTTCACGTTTGACCACTCACTTTTCTCCCAAGGTCCCCATGGTATGATGGGTCCTTGAAGGAGTTGAAGTGGGGTGGTTGAAGGCTGGAGAGAGCTTGGTGGAAATCTGGCCTGGAAGCTGACAGGCTTAGATTGATGGAACATTATAATATATATCAATCAGAAATCACCTGTAAGAAGGCAGAGTTCCTGTCCAGGGAGATTTCTGTTATGCAGAACCAATCGGCACAACTCTTTTGCACTGTCGACAGACTGCAATCCAGTCTGTAAGAGCTTTTTCACAAATTAAGTTTGATGAGCTAGCTTGGTTCTTCGCAAATAAGGTTGCCAGCATCAGGGCCGAAATCAGCCAAGCTCTATCCACGAGGGGATGCGGTGGTTGACGGGAGGTGATGAATGCCTGGTCTGTCTGGATGGAGTTTTGCCGACCGGAATTCATGGACATCGTGAAGATTGTCCAAACTTTGCACCCAACCTGTTGTAGTCTGGATTTGGGCCCTACCTCCCTGTTGAATGGGTGTGTAGATGTTATCTGCCGATCCTAGCTGTTTGGAAATCTTTGGAGGGGGGAACCTTTCCAGACCCCTTAAAGGAGGCCGTCATTAGACCGCTCCTTAAAAAATCTTCCTTACATCCCGATGATCCAGCTAACTCCTGACCTGTTTCTAACCTTCCCTTTGTTGGGAAGTTATTGAGAAGGTGGTTGCAGTGTAGTTGGACAATTATTTAGTAACTCATGGTGTCTATGAGGCTCTCCAGTCCTGTTTTTGGAAGAGGCATAGTATGAACACTGCTCTTGTTCGGGTATTAAATGATCTCCTAATGGTGAGATATCAAAAGGCCTGTACCATCTTGGTCTTTCTCAATCTCTCAGCAGCTTTTGACACTGTGGACCATGAGGTGCTTTTGGAGACCCTGCGGATTCTTTGTGGACTGTCAGGTACCGTCCTCAAATGGTTTCGCTCTTTCCTGACAGGCAGGTCTCAGAGGGTGGTCACAGGAATTTATTCCTCTGATGCCCTCTCCCAACCTTGTGGGTTTCCTCGGGGCTCCATTTTGGCACCCATGTTGTTCACAGTGTATATGCTGCCCTTGGGAGAAATCATTAGGCATTACGGCTTGAGTTTTCACTGCTATGCAGATGATACTCAGCTGTATGTATCCTTTGTACCCGAACAAGTTCATGCAGTCTCTGTTCTAAACAGCTGCCTCTCCAAGATCAAAGACTGGATGAGCTCCAGTTGACTGAGACTGAGCCCAGACAAGACTGAGGTGTTGGTGGTGGACCCAGGTCACCTAGGGGTGGGTGTTGGTGCTGGGCAAATGTCTGGCCTTTGGCTTGATAGTGCCCAGATTGTCACCTCAGATCGGGTGAAAAACCTGGGCGTTATTTTTGATAATGGCTTGACCCTGAAGTCTCAGGTGTCGACCGTTGTCAAATCCTCATTTTTCAATCTGTGGAATTTTGCCCAGGTGAAACATCTGATCTCCCCCCACCCCAGCGACCTTCCAACATTGGTCCATGTCTTCATTACCACCAGTCCTGACTACTGCAATGCCCTCTACCTAGGGCTGTCTGAGTTTGATATCTGCCGCTTGCTGCTGGTGCAGAATGCTGCGGCCAGGTTGTTGACTGGTACCTCTAGGTCCAGTCATATTACACCTTTCCTGCGTGAACTGCACTGGCTGCCAGTTCAGTGGCGGATTACCTATAAGGAAGGCTTGCTTACCTTTAAAGCCCTACGCGAACAGGGACCCGTCTACCTCAAAGATCTCCTGACTCCCTACTCCCCCAATCATCCACTCCGATCCACCAAAAAGGGATTACTAGAGATTCCCAGGGTTCGTCTTAAAACATCTGGCACCCGTGCTTTTTCATTTGCAGCACCAACCCTGTGGAATTCTTTACCTCGTCGGTTAAGAAAATGCCTGATCATCAGTAGTTTTAAAACAATGTTGAAAACCTATTTGTTTTCATTGGCCTTCCTGAATTAGAGCTGGATGATAATGATTTGGTTTTATATATTTGTAAATCAGTTTTATGGTATTTTATTGTATTTATGTTCTGTACAGCACCTTGGCTTTCAAAGGAGCTCTAAAAATCAAGATGGATTGGATTGGATTGGATTTAAATGGAAACAAATTCTTACTAAATATTTAGGAGTAATCCTCCCTCAGAATCTAACTCATCTGGAACTGCTGAATTTGGTATCCGTACAATTTAATAACTGATTTACAAGGGTGGATGGACTTGCTTGTGGGCTTACTCTCTAGAGTGAATGAATGTATTGCCCAGATTGTTACTGTATATGTTTTTTTACTAACCCTGTTGTTGAAGCCTGCGCCTTTTTTTTATTTTAGATCTTGGAATATATTATTTTCCAGGTTTATTTGGAATGGTAAAGCCCCCAGAATCAAATTCACAATTTTGCAACTCCCGGGGCAGAAGGGGGGGCTTAGCTTCCTGGACACTTTGGTTTCACTTTTCCCTTTCATCTATTATTGGCTCTCTCCTACTCTTGTAATGCTCCATGAAAGCACACAAAATACCATTTAAATGGCCTCCATGATATTACAAAATTTTTTTTGCGGGTAATATCATAGTGATCATTTAACTGTAGCACAAACTGAACTGAGCTAGCAACTACAAGAGGCAGCAGTCTTGCTATATAACTTAATCTGACTGTCATTTGGACCATCATCGTCAATATGCTACAATGTATTCTATCTGTATGATAATAACTCTTTAACTAATCTGCCTTGCTTGTCCACGTCTTGTGATTGAGGTATGGTGCATGTCTTGCAGGCAGCAGGCTGGTAAAATATCACAGGGGGGCTGGTTCTGGTGAAAAAAGGGAGGTAAGAGTTATCTGAGGTATCCGTTTCACTCAGTATGAGAGAAATGGGGAGTGAGAAGCAATTCACTTTGCAAAAGAAGCAGAGAATGCAATTTCATAAACAGTTTAATTTATAAAATATTCTTACTGGAAACACTAGCATCCTTATGACAGAATGTTTCATCCTGGTGGGCTTTAACACATCTTATTTAGCTTTAAAATGCAGGAAAATGCACTATTTACAACGCTTTTCCAAAAAATTTCTTGGGGGGGCATGCCCCCAGGCCCTCCCCCTAGCTTGGTTCAGATTTCAATACTCCCTTTTGATTAACTCTGCACTCATCTCTGTATATGTCGTTTTGGGCCCCCTTACATTTTTCAGCATAATTCGAGCACTGCTCTGACCCAAGTCATAACTTCACTCACTGGGATGTGAAAAAGAGGAAAAAAAGGGGTCAATTGATTCTTTCTGAGAGGAGGGTAAAACATTTCCAAAGGGATCCTAAGGTCCTGATTCATGTCTGGGTCAGGACTGAACCTATCATACATTTCTAACCAGGACAGCTTTCAGGGAATGGGTTCCATGAATACGAACATATGAAAATTGCCAGCAGAAATGAGGCCTCTAGGTCTATCTAGTCTGCTTGAGTGTGCAGCTAACCCCTACTTTACAGCTGCCCTTCCCCCCTCCTCCACCTCCCCAAATACCCCCCTCTCTTCCTGTCCCAACCCCTCTTGAAACTACCCAGTGTCCTACAGGATACCACCTCCTCCGACAAAGCATTCCAAACTGCCACTACTCTCTCTGTGAAAAAGTGCCTCCTCATTTCCCTCTTATACCTACCTCCTTCCTATCTAAGTCTATGCTGTCTTGTGTCCTTCCCCTTACGGAGCTTGACTATCTCTTCAGTACCAGATTTATTTATTTCCATTAAGTACTTCAAGGTCTCAATCATATCCCCCCCGCTCCCTTCTTTCCTCCATGGAATACATGTTCGGTTCCCTTAATCACTCCTCATAGGACATATCCGGTAATCCCTGAATCAATTTTGTCGCCCTTTGTTGTAGCCCCTCCAACAATCACACATCTCTCTTCAAATAAGGGTGCCAGAATTGCACACAGTATTCCAGGTGCGGTCTGACTAGTGACTTGTAGAGTGGCAGAATAACATCCTTGTTTCTGGAGGAGATGCCCCTTGCTATACAACCCAGCATCCTGTTGGCCTTCTCTGCCGCCCTCCTGCACAGCTCTGAATTATTCATATTCACCGTTATCACCACCCCTAGACCCTTTTTCTCTTCAGTGGTACATAACTGCACCCACCTTGTTAACCCTTTCCAGGATTCTTTGCACCAAAGTGTAATACTTTGCACTTTTTCACATTAAACCCCAACTGCCATACCGCTGACCACTCTGCCAGCTTAGCCAGATCATCCTGCAACTCCTGCCAACCTTCTATATCATCCACCACCACCACCAACTTGGTGTCATCAGCAGACTAATCTTATTCTTGACACCATGTCTTTCAGATATCTTGGTGTCTGGCTGGACCAACACCTCAACTTCTCTGGTCATATTGATACCATTCTGAAAAAACTGCGCCCCAAGCTAGGCGCTTTATACAGGAACTGTAGTTGCATCCCTCCTATGGCCAAGCGTGAAGTTGTCCAGAAGATGATACTACTGATTGTTGACTACTGTGATGTAGTTTATGGTGCAGCTCCCTAGTCCTCCCTGGTCATACGGGACACTCTCTTTAACTCCTTCTGCCATTTCACTCTTGATGCCCCTCCTCAAACACATCACTGTGGGCTCTGTCATGCCTTGGCTTTCCCACTCTTGATAACCGACACCTCTCCCACTGTGCCAAACTCACATCGAAATACTGGTTGGGTGAATTACCTCATTCCCTCCTCACCTCTCTATCAACCCCTCTGGAACTTTCCCATTCCCTCAGATCTTCAGACACTCGCACTTTGGTGTTCCCTTTGCCGCCCCACACTCATTGGTCAGTCTACCTTTTCCTATCGCTTCCCTAAAGCTTGGAACTCTGTCCCATCTCCCATATGCCACTCCTCCTTCTCCTACTCACTCGGTACAGCCTTACACAACTATCTATCCTCTAACTGCACCTGCTACAACCCACCTTAATGCCCCTCCTCCTCCCTCCCTGTACCCTAATTATATCTACCGTTACCCTTCTACTATTACCCTTTTCCCTCTTCACTGCCTTACAAATTCTCCCTCTCTTTACCCTAACCTCTCTCCTCCCAACCTCCCCTCTCTCCCCCCAACTGCCTTCTACCTGCTTTCTGCTTCCTTCCTGATGTACTCTACCACTACCTAGTGCAATTGGGGTACTCTGCATCAGAGAGTGATCAGTTTCTCCTCCTACCATCTGCTTCCCTCCCTTGGCTACCCCTCCCTCAATATCTATTACTGTCTCCCTCCTCATGTGCTCTACCTCTGCCTAGTGCAGGCAGGGCTACTCAGTATCTGGGTGGGGTCAGACTCTAGCAGACTGCTCCCCTCCTCACTCTTCTCCAGGATTTCAATCTCCTTTCCCCATCTCCTCCATTTTGCCTGTCCTATCCTCCCGGACCCCAAGTAATACCCGGGATTTTCTGCGTTGCCATGCCCAGTCCTCGCACCCTCCCTCCCTCAATAATCCATTTCCTCCTGCCCCAACTCCCACGTCTCTCTGCTATTGGCACTTATGTTCACCTTTCCCATGCTTGCTTCTCCCTCTGGCAGGGTTCTCAACGTCCTGAAGGGGTCTGAACTGGCAAGTCTCCCGCCCCCCACTTCTACCCCTCATCTTCACCTCTCTGCCTCCCTCCTCCCACTTCACCTTCTATGCTCACATCCCCTCCTCTTTCTAGCCCTATTCACCCATGGTTGCATACATGTAACCTCATAGGTTATATTGCCTTGTCTCTATCCCACTACCCCCCATCTCTTCTTATTACTCACCCCTCCCCCCTTACCCAGCCATGTCACTTGGTTGCCCAAATCTATTTTCCACCTATTATCTGCACTTCAGGATTACTTGGACTTTGTACTGTCTGTAGTTACTCCTCAGCACTTGACCTAGCTGTATAACAAGTTAGTCCATCCCGTCATCCCTAATCAGCTAGGAGTTACTTAGTATTTGCATTCTCTAGCAAAAGCTGAATTACTGTAATTATTTCCATTGTTTCTTAATCAAGCTCCCTATACCAAAACTGTTAGCATTCCACTATTTTATTACTCTCTGTACAGTCTACTCACTTGCATTGTATGTATTTGCATGTAACTTTGATGCCTTTATGCTATATTATGTTATTGTATCATATCTCTGTTTGCACTCCCTTGTTCACCTACCCCCCAGGTCGCACAGGGAGATGAGCAACTTGTTGCCCAGTGTACCTACCTGGTGAAACATTTCAATAAATAAAAAAATAGATATCCATAATGAAAATCCCAAACAACACTGGCCCCAGCACTGATTCCTGTGGCACCCCACCCATAACAGCTCTCAGAGATGAGAGTTCCTCCCTCATTATAACTCTCTGCTGTCTGTCTTGCAGTACAAAAGGCTTGCAAGCTCAACACCTGTATTTACAGTACAATTTAATAAGTTTAGTGGGGTGGTTCCTGATTTGTGACCAAACAGAAACATATGGTTAAAGTTCCAGGGTCTTACGCCCACCCCCCACCCCCATTTTACTGCATCAAAGCCTGCACTTTTCTCCAAATTAGCTCTTAATAGTCTTACTTTTCATACTTTTCTGAGGGGCTCTTGGTTCTCATTATCCAGCTGAACCATGATTAAGCCTGACCACTTCGGCAAAGTGACCGCCTCCATCGGTCAGGTAAAAAGCATCACATTTTAACTTGCCTTATCAGAGCTGAGGTCTCCTTGCTTCCTCTATATTTTTTTTGAAGAGACCACTCTCTAGGCTTCATTACTTATAGTGTGCTCTGGCCAATGAAAGGCCCACATGTGTCTAATAGGGAGCTTAACAATTAGAAGAAGGCCACAATTCTCCTGTATTCAAATCAGTACAAAAGGTTTGCAAACTCATCCTCCATATTTACGATACAGTTTAATAAGTTTAGTGGGGTGGCTCCTGGTTTGTGACCAAACAGAAACATATGGTTAAAGTTCCAGGGCTTTATCCCACCCCCCACCCTATTTTACTGCACCACTGCACTTTTTCAAATTAGCTCTTAATAGTTTTACTTTTCATGCTTTGTAGCCAATTCAGAATACAGTTAACCAATTTAGCTCACCTCCCCCAAATTACTTAGCTTACCACCCAATCTCCCATGAGGAACTGAATCAAAGGCCTTGCTGAAATCCAAATAAATGACATCCACAGCACGACCCTTGTCCAGCTCCCCCATAACCCAGTCATAATACTCAACAAGATTAGTCAGACAGGATCTTCCGGAGATAGACCCACGCTGATGAGCATCTTGGAGCCCATTGACATCCAAGAAGGAAACCAGCTTCTCCTTAAGAATTGTCTCCATCAGCTTTCCACAATAGATGTTAGGCTTACCAGTCTGTAATTACCCGGCTCATTCTTTGGACCACTTTTATGGAGATGCACCATGTGGGCCATCCTCCAGTCTTGTAGTACACACCCTGTCTTCATGGAAGCATTGAATATATCTGTCAGTGGTTCAGCCAATACATCTGACATATCTTTAAGCACTCGCAGATGTATGCCATCTGGACCCGGTGTTTCATCCATCCTCAGAGCCCTTAGACTGTCCAGTACCCTGCCCTCAGTAATCACACCATCTGTTAACTCTTCACACCCCCCCACCAACCATTTCCACCCCCTTTGGAAGTAGCCCACCCTTTTTCTTCATGAACACAGAACCAAAGTACTCATTTAATGCCTCTGCTTGTTCTACCCCACTTTCAGCCCATGCCCACCTTCCCTCCTGATTCTCACAGTCTGGTCCTTATAGCTCCTTTTCTCCCATATGTATCTGAAGAAGTATTTTTCTCCTTCTTTAATACCCTGCACCAGCCTCAATTCCTTGGAAACTTTAGCAATTCTGACTCCCCTGGTAACTACCCTCAACTTCTTCACATACACATCCCAATCCTCCATATTTCTTGATTTCCTGTATCTCCTGAATGCTGCTTTTTTAGCCCTCACCATTTCTAAAACCTCCTTGCTCAACCAACTTGGTCTCTTAGCCTTTCCCTTTTTGCTCTTTACCTAATGTAACTGAGAACATCAATAAAGCATGACTACTACTTAAACCACCCTTGCAGTGCATTTTTTTTTTGTCCTAACAGAGCTCCTGGTTTCATCGCCCACAGCTGGGGAAAATGTGTGTAGGGTGAACTTACTACAGGGGAACCTTCTGGCAGGCAGTCCACCTTACCTTACTTGGGAACATAAGCAGGAGGCTGGTAAGGACAGAGGTCTGGGGTTATATTCTGTTTTAACTGAAATATTTGAATAGTTTTGTAAGTGAAATTAGTTCTACAGTATGTGTTAAAAATTATTACCTTGAGTTAGAACTGTTACTTGGGCTGTGATATTGTAACTTTTGAGGCTTGGGAACAGTTGTTTGGCAGTGATAATCAGAGTGAAATTTAAATGTGTTGTTTGCCTGGTGTTGGTAGAGCCTCCCACCACCCTGTTTTGTAGGCTTTCTTAAATACTGAAAAGCCACTGGGGGTTGGGATTGAAGGGCTGAGTATTTCTGTTTGGGACTGAAATTCGAAGCAACAGGAGCTGGTGGGCCTGTGACGTCATACAGTACCTGATGTCTGCATACACACACTGTTAGTGGGACTGAACACATACTAGACTGTATGTGTTTGTGAGACTTGGGAACTTTATTGGTGGGGTTGAAATTGGGTTTGTAAATAACTGCAGTCAGTATAGAGAGAAACTGTATTCAAGGGGAAAGGGACTGAGAAAAGGGGGTGTGCCATTATAAACAGAGGGATAAACAGGGTGGCCATATTCCACCATGAGGCATTTTGGAAGGGTTGTAGGCTGCACAGGCTGTGGGATGGCAATAATTCTCAATTGGGCCTGGAGAGAGGAGGCTGCCCACTCAGTAGACAGCTATCTTGTATCAGGAGTGAGGTATATTGGTTAAGGAGTAAGCTGGGGGGAGCTGGGTTGTCAAGGATAAGGGGTGTGGATATGGGCAGCAGAAGGGTGGGGCTGAAGGGAGGCTGAGGGCAATGCTCTGAAATTACAGGAGCGTTATGTTACAGCAAGCAGGGACAGGGGATATTAGGGACAGAGGACCCTAGATAGGGATGTTGACGCTAAGGGGAAAGATGGGTGAACATTCTGAATACAAAGAGAGTGGAGGGAAGATTCAGGAGGGGCTGTTGTGCGGAAGCCTAAAACAGCAGACTGTGGGAAGGGAGCTCCTAAGGTGAACAGAGCAAGAGGGAAGAAGAGGGCAGTTTAGAGGTGCAGTCAGGGGAAACTCAGTTATTTGATGGAGGCTATACAGAGTGTCACAATAAATTTGAGCTACTAAGCAACCTAGAGGGGAGGAAGGGGTTGGTGGAAATGAGGAAACTTATACAGAGGCCGGGGAGGAGTCGCACCCATGGGGCATCACAGACCGGCAATGGAAAGGATAGAAATAGTCCCAGAGGAGAAGGAAACATAAATGTTAAACAAATGGGAAGATGCAACATATTGCAGACATGAGGAGGAGAGCATGATTGGAGAGAAACTGGGAGACAAGGAGGTGGGAGAGGACCCCTTCAGCAGGGGGTCAGTACCAAGGATGGGGCCCTAGCTAAAGGGGACCCACAGAGAGCCTCTGGAGGCAGGGGTACTATTACAAGGGGAGGATGGCGGTGTGGTGGAAGGGGAAACCATCAGGGCCAGGATAAATGGTTCGGATAAGAGAGGGTTAAAGGGGACACCTATTCAGAGGGGGTTTGAGTTAGGTGGGCAAAATAATGAGGGAGGCAGAAAGGGGAGGGTGACAAGGGGTCTCTAATAAGGCAGGAAGACTCCCATGGAATTGAGATCATGAATAAAGGGGGGGATGGGAGGCCGAGAGGGCATAGTGGAGGTAACCATAAGGATGATGGCGGTGTTAAGGTTCTGTTATCGGAGACTCGATGATTAGGGGTATCCAGTGGGAGGGACAGGGGTGGATGCCATAACCAGGTGAAGGTAGTGAGTATCTCTGGGCTGACAGTGCACAGAGTAAAGTTCATGGTGTATGAAATGGTTAGGATTGTGGAGGAAAACCGGATTTCTGGTGCATTTGGGAACTAACGATCTAGAGGAAATAGCGTTTGGAAATCCAAGCAAGGTTCCAGAACTTGCCAGAGTCTGTTGGGATAATGGATGCAACATTTCCTTTTCGGAGATATTGCCAGTACCAAAGGCCTCAGTGGAGAAAAAAATGAAGCTCACAGAGGTTAATGACTGGCTCAGGAAGTGGGGTGAAGAGAGTGGGTTGGGGGTGTTAGGGAACTGGAATGGAGTTTGGGAGGATAAGGGATTATATGCCAAGGACAGGCTTCATCTTGCCCCATTAGGGAAGGAAGTCCTTAAACAGGGGATGGCTGACTACTTTCAAGAAAGGTGGGGTTTAAACTTGTGAGAGGGAGAGATAAGGGAGGGCTGACCAGAGCCTCTCCTCCAGATGAGGGAGTAGCCTTTAAGCCCAAGGGGAGGGAAACAGACTGGGGGTGGAGGTTCAGGAGGAGAAGAGGGAGGATGGAAGTATAAGGAATCTGGGTGGGGTTCACAAAGAGGATCAGGGATAAGGGTGGGGTTGGTGTTAGTAAATGCCAGGAGCTTGGGAAACAAGTTGCCAGAGTTCCAGAGCCATGCTGTTGGGGGGTGGATGTGGCGGCAATCGCGAGGCAGTGACAACAAAAACCATGACTGGGACCTAAGCGTGTGGGTACACTATGCTTAGGAAGGATAGAAAGGAGGACAGAGGGGTGGACTGGCTATGTTCATTAGAGATGACATAGAAATTGCTAGGGTAGAAGAGGCAGAGGAAGCGTGGAGGCCTTATGGGTCACCTTACGATCCCCAGCAGGAGATAAGGTCAAGCTGGGTGTGATATAGGCCCCTGGGATAGTGATGTTCTAGAAGATGGTTGCTGGACAACATCATTGCCCAGTGTGGACCAAAAGGGGAAGAGTGGTGTTGATGGGACCTTAATATGCCAGGTACAAACTGGGAACCATGTCCTCTAAGGTGGCCAAGGAGGCAGAGGCTGCTGGGCGGCTTCCAGGATGTGTTCTTAACACAGCATGTGGTGGAGCCCACAAGGGGAGGTCATGTCCTGGACGTGGTTCTGGCAGATGGGGATCTGGTAAGGGACCTGGTTGTACAGGACCCCCTGACTGGGAGCGACCACAATACTGTCTGGTTTCAAGTAAGCATGGGGGATGAGATCTAGGACACTGGCAGTGGACTTCAGGGGGGCAGACTTTGTGGGCATGGGAAATATTCTCAAGGATCACTTGAAGGGGATTACATCAATGACAAGTGTGGAAAGGAGATGGGAGGTCATAAACGGGACTTCATAAGGCAGTCAGGATCTGCGCTAAGTTGAAACGTAAAGGAGCAAGGTCACATAAACCATGCTGGTGGTCCAGTGAGGTACAGGTAGCAGTCAGAGAAAGAAGGCGGCCTACAAAAATATAAAACAACAAGAGGGATTGGATGAGAGAAATGTACCATCTTGCATCTAGAAAAGTCACCCGTATGGTGAGGGAGAGTCAGTAAAGAGCAGGCTGGTACAGAGGATACATGGAGAAAAGGGGTTCTTCTGGTACATTGGGGAGTGGAGAAAACTAGGGCCATCTCAGCAGTTTGAGATGAGAAGGAGGTGGGTGGAAGAGGCGAGGGACCAGGCAGAGGTATTTAACGAGTACTTTGCCTCTGTGTTCACCTAGGGAGGGGATGGGATATCTACAAAGCAAAGGCGAAGGGGATAGAAGCGGCAGTGAGGTGGGATCAGGAAGCAACAATGGAGCAAGAGGAGGGAGAGGTACCCCAGGGTGTCACATCTGGATAAGGATAAAAGGCCAGTAAGGTGGAGGGATGATGCTATCTCTGCCAAAGGGTGTGGTTAGCCCTCAAGGCCTAAAGAAAGACAAATCTCCTGGGCGGATGGCATTCATCTGAAGTACTATGGGGAATTGGCGGACATTCTGGCTGCACCCTGGCGGAGCTCTTCAACAGGTCACTTGAGACAGGGAGGGTACCTAGGGATTGGCGAGAGGCATATGTGGTGCCAATCCATAAAGGGGGGGGTCAAGGGAAGTACCAGGTAACTATAGACCCATCAGTTTGACCTTGGTGGTGGGAAAATTAATGGAGAGTATACTAAAGGAACGATTGGGGGTGTACTTGGAGGAGGTGGGAGGTCTGGATAGTCAACAACATTGGTTTGTGCCAGGTAGATCATGTCAAACCAATCTTGTGGAGTTCTACAAATGGGTAACATCAGAACTGGACAGGGGAAAGCCTGTGGATGTATTATTCTTGGACTTCAGCAAGGCGTTTGACTCCGTCCCCCCCAATGGTCTGGTGGAGAAACTGATGGGTCTAGGAGTAGGCCCTTTGATTGTCAGATGAATTGAAAACTGGCTAGCTGGACGCACCCAGAGGTAGTGGTCTGTGGGAGCTCTCGAACCTAGAGGTTGGTAGTGGTGTGCCGCAGAATCAGGTCCTGGATCTGATCCTGTTTAATGCATACATATCGGACATCAGGGCAGGTATAGGGTTGTGAAATGTGTCTCTTCTGGATGACTCCAAGATGGGAGCAGTAGTTGAGGGAGAAGAGGGAGGTTGGCCTGCAAGGGACCTGGACACCCTGGAAGCTGGGCTCACATGGAAGTAAATTTCCGATATCACCAAGTGCAAGGTGTTGCATCTTGGTCGGAAACCCTAAACACAGGTACACCCTGGGAGGGAGGCACTGGAGGCCTCAATAGGGGAAAAGACCTAGGGGTCATGGTGGATGCATGTATGAATAACTCTGAGCAGTGCAGGAGCGGCTAGCAAGGCAAACAGGATGTTGGGATGCATCGTGAGGATCACCTCTAGGAGCAAGGAAGTGATTCTGCCGCTGTACAATGGACTGGTTAGACCACACTTTGAGTACTGTGTATAGTACTGGAGACCACACTTGAAGAGGGACATACAGCTCCTGGAGAGGGTACAGAGGAGGGCAACTAAGATGATACGAGGGCTAGGGGATTTGACGTATGAGGACAGACTTGAGGAGCTCTGCCTGTTTTCATTGGAGAAGAGGAGAGACAGGGGAGACATGATTGAGGTCTTCAAGTACTTCAAGGGAATAAATAGGGTAAACATGGAGGGGATCTTTAGACAAAAGCAGGGAGGTATCACCAGAGGGCATGGTTTGAAGTTGGAAATTGGAAGGGTGAGGGGGGGAAAAGAGGAGGAGGTTTTTCACTGAGAGGGTGGTGGACCCTTGGAATGCACTGCCTGGCGAGCTGGCTCAGAGATCCACAGTGGAGGGCTTCAAGAGAGGGTGGGACAGACACAGAAAGTGTATGTATCAGATGATGGCCTGTCCCAGGGGGGTGGGGATGGATGATAGGGGTTTCTGGAGCACAAGGGATGGGAGGGCCACGGCACCAAACTAAGGATCTAAGGTTCGAGCAGACTCGATAGACCGTAAGGCCTAATCTGCTGGCAAATAGTATGTTAGTATGTTACCCCTAGACACTGTGGGTCTCCTCAGGACCCTGCTGATGCCAAAAGATCATTAACATTTGGTGCCAGCCTCAGATGAAATATTACAGTACAGCAGCTGTTGAGAGGGTTGTAGGAAAAGTAAACCTTTAGAAAAGGTTGCATTTTGTTAAGCAGAAATTTGTCCAAGTGTACCGTGAAGGCCTGTACTGTCTCCATTTCTACTGTTTCTGTTTGTAGGCTGTTTCTTAGGTTCACTACCCTCTGGGAGAAGTGCCTGCTACTGTTATCATTAAATTTACCACCTTGGAGCTTTGTGGCATGCTCCCTCATCCTGCTGTATCACACCAGATCAATAACCTCTGTTTAGCCTTGCCACTACACGTCGGTATGCAGAGGACTGAAATCATGTACCTCTTAGGTTCTTTTCTTCAGGGTGAATATGTTTACGGTTCCCAGACTCTCCACATCACTTTCAACCTCCATAACCCTGATCATGTTGATGACCCTGTGTTGTACCTCTCAACAGCATCAATATCCTTCTTGTGTTGGAGAGGCCAGAGCGTCATATAATACACCACGTGGGGCCTGACCAGGGCCTTGTAAAACAGCAGCATTACTTTCAATGCTCTGCATATCACACCCCTTTTGAGGAACCCAAGCATTTTACCCACCTTCTTAATACTACTACTTGCCATGCTTTGCATTCCCTGTCTATTATGACCTCAAGATCCTTTTCCTCCTCCCCCATAACAGCAAAAAAAGTCCCACACCATATGCAGGTTTTGCTCGGAAAGGCACACTAAATTACTGTTGCTGATTTCTAAATGTGAGCTGGGAATGATGAGAAATTTGGGGGGGGGTTAGCAGGTAACATGCAACAGGCAGTGTGGTAAACGATTACATATAGGAAAATAAATATGAAATAAACTGCAGAAATGGAAAAATAAACATGGTATGTCAAGCGAAGTATTAAAATATCACAAGTAATCTTAAAAAATAAACATATAAAATACTTTTAAGTTTTAAGGTGCATCCAGAACATACAGGGATCAGACAGCCAAGATCTGGAGTGAAGTATAATGCTTTTGTTGAACATGGCAGAGAACAGACCAAAAACAAAACAAAAAAAAAAAGAACCTATGAACAATCAAATGAGCAGTAACAGCTTACCCACACTACCCATATTGTGATATAGCTGCATTGCATGCCCTGTGTGCTATGACCCACTATAGTACATGATCCAACATGTAGTAGTGTTTCCTACAGAACTTCTACTAAGTAAACAAAACAACAAATCTAATTTTTGTATGTAAATACAAGCAATGAGACCACTCTTACGGTTGTAGGGGGGATCTCACGCATATTCTTAGCAGATGAGAATTTCGAACTGAAGGTGAGCAGTTCTGATACCGATAAGCTAAGAATGTAAGTGAGACCATACTTACAAGAGTAGAATGGCCTTGTTGCCTGAATTAACATATTATCTATCACGCTCAATCAATAATATATTAAATACTTAAAAAACCTTATCGAACATACCTGTTTCCAGGGCAGCTGCAAGTGAGATGCTCGCGACAGAATAAGAGTTCCTCAAATGCAGAGGAAAGGAAAACTATGATAGGTTGGGAGGTCTCATTTGATCTATCAAAAAACATAAAAATGCCATTTTCTGATCCCCACCTAGTCACATCATGTGCAGTCAAAATATACACAGTGCACCACATATCCTGCTTACAAACATATTAATACATTTTAATATATGGATTTTGAAAATAATACTGTGGTAAAGCATACAGAAATATCCCAGTAATATCACTGCTGCAACAGTGATAATACCATCAATGCAGACTGATAATAGTATTGTTCAGAGCCCATAATACTATCATATGGAGCTCTGAATGACACTATTATCAGTAAAACTTAATAGCACAAGCACAGGAGTCTCCTACACCAGGCTATGCTACCAGTGTCAATCAAACAACAACGTTCTAAATGCGACTCATGATTGGCCAGTGTCTCTCTGTGGGCAGGCAGAACATTTTCAAAAACATGGCAGCCATCTCTCGGTTACCAAGAGTGTATTGCATCCTACACATTCCCCACTTTTTCCTTTTTATTCTTTGAAAATGGAGTTATCTGGTTGATCCTGCATTCCTCCCAAAAGAAAAGGTAGGACTGCAACACAACAAACTTTTCTGGTATACTGAGCTTATGGGGTGGGGGAGACAGCAGGACAGAGAGTCCTTTGCTGCAGCGGCTGACTGCCTGTTACAAAATGTCAAAAACAATGAAAGTCGGATCCATATATTAAAATAAAATAACAAATAGGTTAGTGTACATTACAAGGCAACAATTCCATCTTAAGATTCTGGGGACATGGGAACCTTT
The DNA here is from genome assembly GCA_016271365.2 of Neoceratodus forsteri. NCBI lineage: Eukaryota > Metazoa > Chordata > Ceratodontiformes > Ceratodontidae > Neoceratodus > Neoceratodus forsteri. The sequence continues at coordinate 1,026,308,530 of CM028131.1, read as the reverse complement.
CAATGGAATTACTGCCTTGCAATGTACAGTAACCTATCTATTATCCTAGTTTTTCACTGCTATGATAAGTTTCTAGTAATTGATGGATATATGATTCCAGCCCAACTAGTTGCCATAGTTGACAGGTAGTAGTATTACAGCATACTGCAGGTAAATGAAAAAATAACAACAATAATTCCCTATACAACATTTGGTACAACAAAATCTGGATATGCATTTTGTTAACCAAAGACTAGCATTCAGCCCAGACTTCTGCTGTAGTGAATACTACAGTAGTATTACAATATACTACTGACTAGTAGTGGCATTGGTAGTAGTAAACAGAGCCATCTATTCCCTGAGATCTCTGAGGTAAGGTGTTCTTATAATCTGGCATCCCATCTCTTCCTGCCAGCCAGTCAATTGTGTTCTTTGCTGATGATACAGAGAGGCAGAAGAGGATTGGGGAGGAAGAAACTCACCTCTGTACTGAGACGCTGAAGATCAAAGACCCTTAGGGCAGAAGATTCAATATTGCTGAGAAGAGGTTATACAGCAGAGCTTGCATAAACTACAATAGTACCAACAGGTTTGGGACATGAACTGCACCTGCTGTTGGCAAAATATGTCTTGGACTCTGGAACCACTGCTGTTATTATTTTTTATGCTCCTGACCTGATCAAATACCTGTTACTGGTCAGGCTTATTTGATAAGTAATGGCCCTGTTATCTACAAAATATTTTTGCTATAGGCACAATGGGAGAAACTGTTTTATGAATAGGGTCCCATGTATGCTTTATTTTCATTCAGGAATCATATCTGAAATCAAAATTGAAATGCTGACTTTCAAAAATGTTAGAACACTCTGCATTTTTGGATGACAAGCAGGATATTATCAAAAATAACACTGCAAGCTGAACTGAACAATCATTCTGAATCGACACTATCTGAAGGAAAATTCATGCAATGTATTACAGCTTGCACTAGGGCAGGCCACGTATTTTATTTAGATTCACAAAACTGTAGAGGACCAGAATTCCAGTCAATGTTGGGCTCTGCTATGTACATCTCAACAATGGTCTCCGCTGAAGCTAAGTCTGAAAAAATAGCAGGTGAAGTTAAAATCGCATCTTGCAAGTGGCTCCAAAGACCTGAAGCTGAACTGCGTGATCATTTGGGATTCATAGGATGACTTACTGGGTCAGTTAGCGTTAGCCATAGTAGACCAGTACCTTTAAGTGTATTGAAAATGGCTATTCCCGTGAAAATTGTCTAGTGCCTTTTTAAACCTTCTTCTGGTGTAGCTTGACACTATTTCAGATGGCAAGGCATTCCATTTTACAGCCACTCTCTGAGAGAACCAGTACTCACTAGGTCTTTTATGGAAAACTACTCTAGTTGAAACTGGTGTCCTCTATTCATAGTGGTCACTTTTCTACTCTGTAGCCCTAAGCATTCCCACAAATCTTTCTGCTGACATGCTCTGAACACCAAACACATATCGCCTCTATATCTGGGATACTGAAGTGAACACATTCCCAAGGCTGACAGTCTCTCATCATATGGGACCTGGCAGTTCTGGCATAAACCTTTCTTAGGAGAGATGGCAGGGGAAAATGTCTGGGAGTAGCCCTTTATATTAAGATAGAACAGGTGACAGAAGATGGGACCATCAAAAGGGGGGGGGTGGAATCCCTCTTGCTGCAGCTGATGTCAGCTCTTAGAATTAATTTTAGGTTAAAGGTTGTCTACAGGTTACCAGAGCAGAAGGAGGAAGGTGACAGGGAGCAGAGGAGATAATCAGGAGGAGAGCTTCTAGAGAGGATCAAGTGTTGATGGGGGACCTGAAGCTGCCAGATGTTGACTGAGATATTGCTGCATCAGTATCAGTGGCTCAGCAGGTAGCACACTTGCCTCCGAGGCCAGGTGATCAGAAGGCTTTGCTTTCTATTCCCACACCAGGTACTTGGGTTAAATCCCAGTACTGACACTGTAGTGCAGCATGAGGGGGGGTGCTGCACTCCTGAGGAGCTGTCTTTCTGATGAGACAGTAAACTGAGGTCCCATCTGCCTGTTCTGGTGGTAGTTCAGGTGGATGTTAAAGATTCCATGGCACTTCTCGAAAGTAGGGAAATTTCCCCGGTGCCCTGGCTAACATTTCCCCCCATTCACTAAAAATACCACCAACAGCTTAATCTGGTTCAAGGTCAGTTGACATTCGTCTGTATCCCCTTCCCCCAAGTCGTGCCTGAAAATAGGCAGAATTTGTCTAGTGCACTTACCCAATCAACACAATCTAAATAAAATAAAGGGCACCATGAGTCAGGCCCTGAAAGACTTGTTGCAGAATTGCTTACTGGGGCAACTTGTCAGGAAGTGAGTGGGTAGAATAGTGGGGTTGGATTAAGGGGGTGCTTCTGATGCAATGGAATCTTGTGCATGGAAGTTTGCCAAAAGAAATGAGCACAAAAAGTTGATCTAGTTTTCAAAGAGGATGGGGGAGACGTGATGCCAAAAAGAAGTGCTTTCACAAGGTACAAGAGGAACAAATGGAGAAAGAGTGGCAGGGATATCAGACTAGTCTCAAAGAAGAAAGGGTGGCAGTTAGGACGGCAAAGGCAGGCACAGAACTACAGATTACTGAGGGTGTGAAAGGCAGAGAAAATGTTCCTAGAGGCATTCAGGGAAACAAGGAAAAGAAGGGAGGGATAGTCATGCTAGCAGAGGGGGGGGGAAGGTAGTTTTAGACAATGAGCAGTAGACAAATTCACTGAACAATTACTCCTACTCGGTAGTCATGGTAGAGAATGACAGACCTGTACTAGAGAATGGCATCAAAGCTGCCACTTGTGTCTATGTGTGTGTGTGTGTGTGTGTGTGTGTGTGTGTGTGTGAGTGGGGTCTGGAAATAGGTCGGGTAGAAGTAATGGTAGACCAGGTGTGGAAGATATGGAGCCCGCAAGGTAGATAAGGCATTGAGCCTGGATGGTCTGCACCCATGTGCAGTTAGGGAGCTGGCCATGGAATTGGTGGTACCCTTAACCTGACTATTTCATGACTCATTGAAGTCAGGTTTGGTGCCAGCAGATTGGAAGTCCCCTGATATAGTACCACTCCACAAGCGGTGTGGGAGGGGGGTGGGAGGTTCCTGGCAACTACAGGCCTTTCAGTCTTACCTCCATTGTAAGTAAGCTGATTGAGTGCATATTCAAAGAAAGCTTGGTGGCCTCCTGAGAGGAGAATGTACTGCAGGACAAAAAAGCAGCATGGGTTTTTCTAAGGGAAGTAATGCCATACCAGCCTGATACTGTTTTTCTACTGGCTTACTAAGCCAATAGACAAAGAACTAGCTGTAGGTTTGCTCTACTTCGATTTTAGTAAGGCCTGTGATTCAGTACCATACAAGAGGCTGCTGAAAAAGCTGGAGGACTTGGGAGTGAGAAGCAGGGCTTACTCAAGGAGTAAGAAATTGGCTCTGGGGAGGCAGCAGAGGGTAGCAGTGAATAAGGCAAAGTCTGGGGACTAGAAGTTACTGTGAGCGATGTTGCAGGGATCAGCCCCATGACTATCCTACACATATTTGTTTTACTTTCTTTAGGCCACCTCCTCTCTGGTTGCCTGGCCTCTCAGCTATGGCCTGTTCCCACACACCTGAAGTCTCTGACTGACTCCTGGTTTGGGCCCGTCTTCACTCCATTTCCACAGGCCACTCAACCCCCCAGCTCTGAGCACCCTGGGTTGGGACTGTTGACTTCTACTGGTGCTCTATCTAGAATCTAGTAGAGTGACCAGGGAGCGGGGGGGACCAGGCACCAGTCGGCAGGACCCGGTATTGTGCATGGGAGCAATCCCATTGGACCCACCTTTGCCTACCAGGCAACCAGGGCTTTTCCACATCTCTGTCTCCCCTATTGGCTTGGCTGTGCAATGTGCACCAGATCAAGGCATGCATGCTCCTGTGTATGCTCACAGGAGTGCCACCACTGCCAGTCCCCTTGCTGGAGATCCTGACTGTTGCTGCACACCCAGTCTCCACTGGGAGTCCCAGGAAAGGAGAGGAGAGCAGTCCTCCGGATGCTCAGTCCTTTCCTTTCCCTCCAACCCCCGACGAGCTGAGTCCACTTCTAAACCCGAGTTGTCGGCATGGCACAAGGTGTGGCATCCAGTGCCTAAACCCTCAGCACCACTGGGCTAGCCCCAGACCTATCTTATTTAATATGCTCATCAGTACGGCCAGTGATTTCCAGACATTGCTGGAATTTTCTGTTTTTTTTTTTCAAAATTGCTTAAAATTACCTGGTACAGTATGTCTGTAATTGTTATTTTAAATCATATTTTATATCTGAAATCACTATTTTAAATCACATTTCATCTAAAATGTTGCTTTTTACTATTTTTTCTTTTACTGTCTATATATAAAATCATGTTACTTTCTATAACAAATCCTACCTTTTATGCAGATTTTCAAATGCTATAAGCTAGTGCATTATAAGTGTTCAGAGATGTTACATCTAAGCTTTAGGAATTATAAATTGTATTTAATTTTTTGAACTTTGTTTTGTCATGCACGTGCAGTATATTGCTTTATACTTGTTTATATTTAATTGTATTAAGTTTGATGTCTGTATGGTGGTTAGAGCGCAGATAGGCCCCTAACAAATAAATTTGCCTTGCCTTGCCATGTTGTGCAAATAGAAACATTTTCTCTGTAACACCAAATTAAACTCAATACTGCTAGTATTTCAATGGTCAGAATGCTCTGATGTCAGGGCCCCATTAAGGTGAATGGGAATCTAGTCACACCTTTTATAGTCCGATTGTTTCTGTTCAGTTTTTCTGCTAGTCTGTCTTCCAGCTTTGATATAACCATTAATTTATTCAGTAAAGGATTTATTTCTCAACAAAATCAAAAATAAAAGCTTCGATTCTGTGGACTACATCTGAGGCAACAGGGATTTACATTTTCATGGCCTGAGTTTTTAGTGTCTCTCTACCAGATCTTCACATTTACATACACATTTAAAAATATTTTTAGTGGCCATAGTTATTTTTACTGGACTGTGGTATTTATTTATTTAGTTTTGGTTGACTAGAAAAGAGGGCTAAGCAGTTCCTTCTATTTCAGCCTTGTCCGGGGTGGGGTGGGGGATATTGATGAAAACTGACATATTGAATCAAGTTAGAGTAAGTTTGTGGTATTTTTATTTAGTGCTAATCATTGAATTTGTATACTCTGTGGCACTATCTATAGTTACTCTGTTGCAGTATGCTGATTATTGATTAGAAAGCTATAACTACTATATCAGGGATTGTCCAGAATTGCATATCTGGAAATCACTGGCCCTATTCATCACTTGTATAGGGGAAGGAAGGTAACTGAGGCAAATTGTGTCTCTTTGCTGAAGATACAAACCTCAGTGGCAGGCTAGATCACCCAGAAGGGGAGTGGATGCTCCAGATGGATGTGTAGTGTTGAAGTAGGTAGGGAAAATGGGCAGACTGGGTGGGCCAAGCTGTCCTTATCTGCCATCAGTTTCCATAACAATTTTGCCTACAAATCATCCTGAGCAGGGGGTGCCTATGTAGGTATTGAGTCATATCCAGAGACTTTATTCTTTTCTTGATCCAAAATAAATCTCTTAATTTCTTTGGTCTTTGCAGTCAGAATGGTTCCTGATTCAGCATTAGAGCTGCTGGTACAAAAAGAGTGGCTGTGCTCTACAGGTATAAGAGGCACAGAACTAGTTTCATAAATTGTCACACAGTGTGCTATCCAGACATCCTTCATAATATTAACACTTACATTCATTTTCTACTCCTTGTAGCCCAAGGCTACTAGGCTCCAAATCTTCTGGGAGTCTTTCTCATAAGCAGCTTTTTCTGGTTCCATGGTAAGTCAATTGTTTCCAAGTAATCAATTGTTTATACATCCCTCCCTTATTGAAGAGAAAGCGTTGACGTTTTCTTTAGGGGGATGAGCATGGAGTATAGCTCTGCCGAATGTGGAAAACAAATCCACAGTTTACATAAACTGTGGAATATGAGTCCACAGTTACCATTCCACTCTCAGAATTTTACAGTTTTGCTTTGATGAAATTCTATGTGATTGGGTGGAATTTCTGAAATTCTGCAGAATTCTGATGGAAGCAGAATTTGAAAATCCCACACAGCTTTAGCACGTACATATTTATAAAGATATTAAAATAATCATCTTTTTTCTCTTACAGTACAAGCAATATTGCATCAAAATGGGCAGGGTCCAAGGTGCTAGCAGCATCTTGCAAACAATCGTATTATTTGGTTCCTTCTTCTCCTACCAAAGGAACTGCTGCGACAGAATTTAAACATCTGAGAATTAAAAATCACACTGACACAATGGCTGCCCTTGACTCTCCCTTTACAGAACAATAGATGATACAGAACTGCAGTTAAATGCATTTTTCTGGTCAGAGAGACACACATCAGAACTATTTCCATTACAGCACGTTACTGGTAGGAATTCTATGGCGCAATTCTGCAGCTATAACTTAAACTATAACTTGTTTTCATGAACACTTCCAGTCCCCGTAATGGACTCGCCTGAATTAAACATGATGTGCCAATAATGTGTTCATATATTCCATTGACAGCATCAAGGAACAGTGCATATCATTGGTAGTACCAAGGAACAACAGCCCACTGACAGCACCAAGGAGCAGAACAGCCCACTAGCAGCACCAGAGAGCAGTGTATCCCCACCAGCAGCTCCAGAGATCAGTGCATCCCCAACGGCTGTACTAAGGAGTTTTACACCTCATTGACAGCATCACCAATGATGCATCCCATTGACAGCAATAGGGAGTGACCCACCCACCCATTTAAAGCAGCAGTGCATGAATGTGGTAACAATTTTGACCTATACTTTTTTTCTATTTTAGACTAGCCCTTATCTACTGACTTGTATGATACCATTCTTTCTCCATTTTGAGTCTGATTTAGTACTTTTTTTCACATTTGAAATAATAAAAGGAATTTTCCTTTTAATATGGCTCAGACTAGGTGTTCATTACTATTCCCAGCTGTTTTTGAATACCTATTGTACCATAAGGTCAGGTAGCACTGCCTGCTGCATGCTAGTTCATTTTATTCAGACAATCCAGAACTCCACTGTGCTAAAGCATCTCGGCCACTTACAGGCACCACAAAGGAGGTGTCTGACCTCCACACAACACCTATTTATGCAAATTTATTTCTAGGTAAATGGGAAAAAGACCTAGTGCTGAACCCATTGGTTAACCCCTTTTTTAGTAACATCAGACACTGGTTTTGCTTTATTGATGATGTGCTTTGTATCTGGAATGGAAACACAAATGATGCGGAAGCCTTTATGACATGGCTTAATAATAATAATCTTAATTTTAGATTTACCCATCAGTTAGACAATAACAGACTTAATGTCCTAGATTTAGAGTTGTTCATCAACACTGCTGTGGATGGAGAATGTAATATTAATATGAAAACCTATAGAAAATCAACTGCCACCAATTCTGTCCTACATTCTGAAAGTGCCCACCCCCTGAATTTAAAGAAGTCCATCCCCTATAGTCAACTTCTGAGATTATGGAGAAATTGTAGTCAGAGGAGTGACTTTGATTCTCAGGCACAGGAATTAATAGAAAGATTTGAAGAAAGGGTTACAATAGAGATATTTTGTTGAAAGTTAAACAAAAAGTGGTTCAGATTCCCAGAAATTCCCTCTTTAAACAGTCCATAAAAAATAATACGCAGGATGTACAGTGTACATTCATAACAGAGTATAATCATCTTGCTCAACAGATTAGCAACATTGTATATAAAAACTGGCCCATTTTAACAAGTGATGAATGTGTAAGATTAGCAGTGGGACCTACCCCAAGAGTCACATTTCATAGAGCAAAAAATGTTAAAGATAAATTGGTTCACACACGTCCTAGAAAGGAACAAATTAATTTCTCAAATACCATGCAGACTTGGCTGCCCCAAAGAACAAAGAGGTTTCACAAGTGTAAGAGATGTAATATCTGTAAATATGGCCTAGAAGGGAATAATTTTATACACCCAGGGAAACCGGAAGCCACTGTGGCGATTTGTGACCTCATTACATGTGACAGCACACATGTAGTATATGTACTCTGGTGTGATTATAGTCTCATATATGTAGGGAAAACAGTAAGGCCCCTTAAACAACAGATACAGGAACATGTTAGATCTATTGTAAATGCGAGGAATGATACCCCTGTGGGTACTCACTTTTTTACCCACCATGATTCTAAACCAGATCATTAGAAATTTCAAGGTATTAACTGTGCATTGCTTGACTCATGGGGAGGGAATAGAGCAAACAAACTATTGCAAAAAGAAAGCACATGGATATTCAAGTTGGACTCAGTAAAACCTAAAGGTTTAAACAATAACTGGGACATTAAGCCATTTTTACATAACAGGAGACGTTGATTAATATTTGTTGTGCTTGTAAAGAAAGTATTCCATCTTGAACTTATGTAGATGTTGTATATTTATTCATGTATTTAGTGATATGTTTTTTTTCTTTCTTTCTCTCTCAGGTGCCACCTATCCATCCTATCTGGGCTCCTACCTACACGGTTGGCATTTGGCAGTCTGACTGCTTGATAGTCCCAGGATTTTGTATTCTGTAGGATGTGGTAGTATGACTTTTTCTTTCTGTGTCTCTCTTATTCTTTGTGCTTTTTTTCTATCTGTGCTAGATTTTTCCTATCTGTATCAGATTGTTCAGTGACATTTACTAATCCTTTGTTTTGCTCCTCAGAATGGCTTTTTCAAATGCCTATTGCATATATAAAAAATGCCTGTGGTATATAAAATAGTTTAGAACACTAAGAGTTAAATTTAAATTGTTTTGCACATTATATCATATAAACTATGAAACTAATAGGATTGTTTGGCTTATAGCACAGACTTCCAAAAGATGGATTTTTCAATATGTATCCAAATTGTTTAGACATTGTATATTTAACAGAAATGGATTAATTGAGTTTTTTATGTGTGGTTTTGTACATGTTTTCTTAAAAACATTCATTAATATGAGACTTTACGGTATAGTGCATCTATGAATTAATGAGTTCTACATATAGAGGATATTTTCCCTTTATTTGATAAATTGCTTATGCTGTGAAGTGAGTACTGATGCTAATGATATGACATAAGCACTAATTGATATATCAGGTAGTGGTTCACTTGTGTGACTTCACCTCCTTGAAAACTCACATAGTCGAGGCACTAGGGGTTGCAGTTCTTTAAACTCCTGCTCTCTGTGTGTGTTTTTTTTGTATTTGCAGGTTGACTTGCAGTAAAATTTGCTGAACAGTGAACTGAACTGTGTTTTGTATTCCTTGTGCACCACTTCTTGCTGGACTCATTTTATTCAGAACAGAAGTGATTTTAAATAATTGATTTACAAAATCAGCTCAGAGTAGTGATGAAAACCTGGTCCAAGTTTGTAATAAAAGGAGTACTCCTTTTATATTTGAGAATTAAAAAAATTACTAATGCAGGCTCAAATTGTGGAAATAATGGTATCATACAAGTCAGTAGATAAGGGGCAATCTAAAATAGCATAAAAAAGTATAGATCAAAATGTTCACTGAATTCATGCACAGCTGCTTTAAGTAAAATTACAGTCAGTTTTTTTACTTTTTCAGATTTGGAGTATTCGTCAGTTCATGAAAAGGGGTTACCAAAGTGTGACAAGAAGGTTATTTTTTTAAATCAAGAATAGATCAATTTTAATAAGCTTGTTTAGACTCTGTGACCAAATAATGAAAAAGGAACCAGATTATGATATAACTCCCTAGCAGGGACTTGATAAAAATCACCTTCAGTGTTGTTCGTGCAACAGGGACACCAAACATTGCACGTGCAACAATGAACACAACAGGTGTTTAACTTGAAAAAAAAAATTACTTTTCTTTTTACTTTATTTTACTAAGCGGTTCAAGGCACTGTGACCAAAGAGTGAAAAGGGGACTATATTGTGGGATAACTCCATATCAGACTTGAGAGAAAATCATCTTCAGTGTTGAGCATGCAATGGGGACATCAAACATTGCACATGCAATGGTGGACACCACACAACTTTAAGTTAAAAAAGTATTGCCTGCATTCCTCTCTGACCTATGTCCTGCAGTACTTTTAAGACCCCATCCCAAAAGAAAATCATCCACTCAAAAAAAGTTGGATGCTTTTAATCAAAATTTGGGAACATGTAAAAAATACAGTTTGCTTGGACATCATAATTGCATGTGCCAAGCAAAACTTTGAGTGAACCAGAAATGTTATATTCATTGAAAAACTAGGGTGAAATGTCTTCATTAACAAAGAACCTATGCCCCATGAACAGTGAGGATGAAACTCTTAGTTGTATTTTTCAAGAACTGCCCCTACTATCTTTCAAACAACCTCCCAGTTTAGCCAACCAGATTATTAGGAGTAAACTTGAACATGAACAGAGTGCCATGACATCATATGGCACACAACCCTGTAACAAACGTAAATGTTAAACTTGTGAGCACATTTCCACTTCAGACTGTGAGATTACCACACAAAACAGACAATTCAAGATATTGAGTAATTATACATGTTCATCAAGCAATGTTGTTTATCTTATTCAGTGCAGGAAATGTTCTCGGACAGGGTATGTGGGGGAGATGAAATGGCAGCTCTGCAAAAGAATGAATTCACACAGGTATGTTATTAATAGGAAGATGACTGACAAACCAGTGGCACAACACTTCTCTCAGGATGACCACTGAATCTCAGATATGTCTGTGATGGTCTTGAAAGGACATTTCAACAGTACACAACAGAGACATGCTTGTGAGATCAGACTTACATAACTTCTTAATGTGGTGCAAGATGGCTTGAACATTTATGTTAGATTTATGACACATTACATGTAAACTTGCATGGATCTTTACTTCAAAGGATGGACATATATAGTTTAGATTTTCAGCGAGCCTTGGACTTCGACTCTTATACAGTCCCTCTTAACTGGTTATCTACAGGTTGGCCTCTCACATTGGTATTGTGTGAACATGTGCATGGTGTGTGAGTATGTCTATGTGTGTCGGTTTGTGAATATGTTTATGTGTGTATTGTGAGGGTAGAAGAAATGTGGCACATTGAATTTTGAATATGGGTATTTGAGATGGGTGGTTATGTAGGTATAGTGGGTATGTATATTGTGGGGATATTGAGGTAAACTTATGTTCAGGTACATGATATTATGTTGTCATTGTGGCTAGAACTCTGGGCTCATATTATAGTAGATATTTACTTCATTCTGCTAGTTCTGTAATTTGAGTATATATTGTAATGTTTTTACATTCTGTACTTATTAGGACACTTGTCTCATTTACTTGGGGGTTCATGACAGGTGTCAATCTTTTTTGGGTAACAATTGTAGTGTTGGGTGCAATTGATGGTTGTTAGGAGTCATGTAGACATATTTCATTTTAAGTAGTTACTTCCCACCCAGGGGGGGTAATTTCTAAGATTTTTTGTTTAGATTCCTTGGACTCTTTCTATATATGTATTATTTCAATTATACACTGACAACTTCTTGAAATCTTTACATGTCAGGCTGTATAGTGTCAATTTCTTAGGGGTCCCTCACTAGCATTTCTTTTTAATCTGGTACTTACACTGACAATTGATATCATCATGTATAAAATCTTGTTGCAACAAGGTCTTAACATAATAGTTTGCTGAGAGTATTTTGGGAATATATCTCCAGCCAGTTGTGCTTTCATCAGTGTGATACATTTACTTTGGGTAGACATCATTTTCATCATTCTATACACCATATAAAGATAATTTCTGATGTAATTTTGAGGCTCATTTTTTTACTTGGTTATATGTTACATTTTAGCATGCAGTTGTTTTCTTGAGGGTCATCTCATTATCAAAGGTTCTGTTCTGAGCAGAGTGATGTACTGTGGCCTCACTTGTGAAATACGTGTCTTTGGGAGGTTTCCTTCACTTGACTTGTAATTTAGTGGCCAGAGAATCTTAAGGTTTTCTATCCATTAGACTGATACATGGTAATTCTCTGCCTGCTGTTATCCTTAAACAACCTTTGACCTTTAAGTTTGGTTCAATTGAAATCACTCTTTAGACATTCAAGCTCTCCAATGTCACTTTAATTATTTCTGGAGGCCTGTTTTAAACCAAAGAAAATTATTTCTGTTTTTTTGGCATGTTCTAAGTGTCAATAATATGGGATTTTCTAAATAACTCTCATTAGGCTTCTGCAGAAGGACTTGTTGGTCTTAAAGATAAAGCTATTTGTTCTTTTTGTAACATCGTTGTTGGTCCAATAAAAGATATCAAATCGTTTGTTCTGGATTTGTTCATTAACAAAAGACAACACCAGAGGCAGTTTTCAACATAAATTTACTGATGCGCAACAAAAATAAAGTCTGCATAGAAGCAATGGAATGTACTGTGGTTTTGCATGTCACATTTTGCTAGGGAAAATCTGTGATATTTTCAATCAATCAATCAATCAAAATCTTTATTTATTCAGGCGAACATCATTGAGCAAAGCTCATTTACAAGATGGACCTGATAGGTCGAAAAACAACATGAAGGTACAATAACAGACATATACAAAAAAAAAAAAAAAATTCTAAATGAACAGATGCAATAATATAAACATATATATACAAGCAAGGTAGCCAGTGATTTCGGGCTCCAGAGCAGACTAAATCAGACAGTTTTGACTGAAAAGTGGTAAAGTGTTGGGATTGTTGAAGTAACCTCTGAAAAAAGAAGACATGGGGTCTGTGGGATGTAATTGGATAGGCACTCAATCAACTAGTAATGGGTGAATAGGAAAGGTAAGTGCAAGGAGTTGCAGAAAATGTTGTGGCAATGGTGTAGCAAAGCTGCATAGAAAAAGAGAAAAAAGAATGGGGGGGTACGGGGTGTGATTGGACTAGGCCTTGTGAAAGCAGTTTTAAATTTAAGTGAATTTTAAAGCTGGACATGGAATTAAAATAAAATGGGTGCACCTAGGTTTCTCAAGCTATGACATGTATCTGTACTTGTGGCTACTGTTTACATTTCCTTATCATGACTGCAGTGGCTGTTGTTAATTTTTTTTAAATCAACATACAAAGTATTTGGCACATTGGTATCCCCATTTCATGGAATTACCCCAGATCAGATAAGGAGCTGCACCACAAACCAGAGAACTACACACCATACTGGCAGCACAAAGGAGTAGCATGCCCTACCAGCAGAACTAAAGAGCAACACGCACCACCAGCAACACCAACGAGCATTGCACCCCACTAGCCGCATGAAGGAGTGCCCTTCCAGCAACATCAAGGAGCAGTACATTCCTTGCAGCTCCAATAAGCAGTACATTCAAGACATATTCCTTTGTACTTCACAGTGTTATTGTGAAAGGATAAATTGTAGAAATACAGCGACAAGAAAGTTAGAACATTTTTTTTAAATACTGTGTGTCACTTCTCGGCCTCCAGCCCACCAGATGGCATCCCCCGCTCCATCACTGATCTTCTCATGAACTTATTGGTTATTCACTGTTTGCCCAAGACCAATAGTGGAGAAAAAAACAAAAGTGAGTGGCACCTGTAAACAGAGACAATTATGATTTTAATTTGCTTTTTACAGGCCCATTTTAATTCACGTGTTTTTGTATTTTAAGTGCAAAAGTTATTGTAAAGAACTGGTGACACATTCAGGGGAACTTTAACAAAACATAATATTTAGACAGAGTCCAGGTTGTACTTCCCATTAGTGAGGTATTCCTCCTCCCCATTATTTATTACTGAGATCATTTGTATGAAATCAGGATCTTTACTCCAGAAAAGTTTGTCTTTTCCTGCTCCTTCTCCCTACCTGAAGTCACAGAGCACTGCTTGTGGTATCACAGTTACTCCCATGGCAACAGATTGGGATGTCACAACAGAAGATTATAGTTTGAGGCAGATGGACTGTAAAGGAACAATAAGGGATAAAGATCATATATTCATGCACATTTCCTTAAAAATAAATAATTGAGAGAAGAAATATTTAAAATATAAATGGCATGCTGGCAGAATTGTAGCTAATTGTTATGGTTTTTAAAGTTTTCTTTGAGGCGTCAGTTGCTCTTTAAGATATAACATACCGTGCAAAGGATTGGCTGCATGACAGGACATACTCTGCTCTTTGACCACCCATGTAACCTCTTGCACAATTCTTAATGCTTTGTCAATTGTATGTTCTACTACGCATGTCTAAAAATTGCACTGTTCTTCTTTCTACAACTGAATGTACCTACTCGCATTGTTATCATGTAACCTGTAATGTCCTGCCAGTTTGTTTCTGTAACCTTGTATAACCCTGATGTTGTATTCTCCCAGGTCGTGCCTGAAAATAGTCATGTTATTGCCTACCGCACCCTACCCGGTAAACAAAAACTAAATAAAATAAATAAATGTGGTCTTCCTCAGGGATTGCTCTTGCATCGTTCCTTACCCTTACAGTCAGAGCTGCTTAATTACTAACTGCTATTGAATTCAAATTGACAACGCCAGTAACATTCAAATTTTGGAAACAATTTAAACAATTAATCCCACCAGTATACCTCATAAGTCAATTAAACAGGGTGGTAGGCGATAAGTAAATAGTGGTAGGAGGCCTGCCATATTGTTATGCATAGGCCTGTGGGAGTGCTAATGTAATAACAGACTAGGGATTTTTCTTTCAACTCCTGTTTTGTTCTCTGAGGGTGCGGGTGTGCAGTGGCATGAGCATGGTACTAGGTGATAATAGCACCGTAATAACAGCATAAAGCAAAACAGCACAGATAAAAGAGCGAGTACCGTCACAGCAATGGTACAGAACAGTGGACAGGAAAAGCATTGAGAAAAGAAAAGAAAATAGCAAAACATAGAAACATAGAATTTGACAACAGATAAGGACCGCTTTGCCCACCCAGTCTGCCCATTTCCCTACCTAATGAATAAGCTGCAGATCCTAGTTAACCAGCAGCCTATTTCTTTCTACCTCCACCCCCTAGAATTGCCTTATGGCTGTCCCATGCATGCTTGAATTCAACCACTGTTTTTGACTCCACAACCTCCTCCGGAAGGCCGTTCCATGCATCCACAACCCTCTCTGTGAAAAAATACTTCCTTACATTACCTCTGAGCCACCCTCCTCTATCTTCAAATTGTGCCCCCTTGTTCTTTCACACCTCTTTTTTTTAAAGATGCTACCCTCTTGGACTTTGTTGATTCTCATTAGGTACTTAAACATTTCTATCATGTCCCCCCCTTTCCTTTAGGCTATACATATTAAGCTTCTTTAGTCTCTCTTCATATGTCTTCCGGTGCAGACCCTGCACCATTTTAGTTGCCCTCCTTTGGACAGCTTCCATCTTGTCTATGTCCTTGTGGAGACTGGGTCTCCAGAACTGCACACAGTACTCCAGATGGGGTCTCACCAGCTGTCTGTACAGAGGGATAACAACTTCCTGTTTTCTACTGGTGATGCCTCTCCCTGTGCATCCCAGCATCCCCCCAGCCCTCCTTACTGCCCTCTCACATTGCTTGCGCACCTTTAAGTCATCTGTTATGACTACCCCCAGGTCCCTTTCCATTTTTGTTGTTGTAAGTATCTCAGCCCCCATTGTGTACTCTTCCCCTGGGTTTTTGTTTCCCAGGTGCATTACCTGCAGTTCTTAGCATTAAATCTAAGCTGCCATACATTTGACCATTCCTCCAACCTTGCAAGTCCTTCTCAACCTTTCCACCCCACCTTGTTTATCAACTCTGTTGCAGATCTTTGTGTCATCTGCAAAGAGACATACTTTTCCTTCCAGTCCCTCTGCAATGTCGCTTATAAAGACATTGAAGAGGACCGGTCCTAATACTGAACTCTGCGGCACCCCACTAGTAACCCCCTTTCTTCAGAGTGGACTCCATTTACTATTACCCTCTGTGTCCTATTCTCTAGCCAATTCTTTACCCAGGCTATCATCTTGGGACCCACTCCCAGGCTGGCTAACTTGTATATTAATCTTTTGTGTGGGACTGAGTCAAATGCCTTGCTAAAGTCTAGGTAGACCATGTCCACAGCCCCTCCCTGATCTACTACTTTGGTCGCCCAGTCAAAGAAATCTATTAGATTCATTTGGCATGACCTTCCTGCTGTGAATCCATGCTGCCTTGGGTCCTGTGCCCCTCTGGCCTCTAGGTACTCGACAATTCTTTCCTTCAGAAGTGATTCCATCATTTTCCCTATCACTGAGGTTAAACTAACTGGTCTGTAGTTTCCCACTTCTGCCCTGCTCCCACTTTTGTGAAGGGGAATCACATCTGCCCTCCTCCAGGTCCTCAGGTACCACCCCATCCTCCCATGATTTGTTAAAGAGGGTAGTCAGTGGTGTCACTAGTTCTACCCTTAGTTCTTTTAGAATTCTGGGATGAATCCCATCAGGCCCCATTGCTTTGTCCACCTTCAGTTTTAAGAGTTCTTTCAGAACCCTTTCTTCTGTAAATGGGCTGGTATCAACTTCTGTATCCAGAGTGTTTCTATTGCTTGTTTTAGGTACCTCCCCCTCTTCATTTGTAAATACTGAGCAAAAATATTTGTTTAGTATCTCTGCCTTTTCACAGTCACCCTCTGCCCACCCCTCCCTTTATTAAGCCTCACTATCCCTCTCTTAGTCTTCCTTCACTCCCTGATGTACCTAAAAAAGGTTTTATCCCTCTTCTTAACTGAGTTGGCTATCTTTTCCTCAGTTTGGGCCTTTGCTGTTCTGACTGCCTTCCCAGCTTCCTTTTGCTTTAACTGATACATTTCTCTGTCCTGCTCCTTCTGTGATTCCTTGTACTTTCTGAACATATAATGTGGGGTGTTTGGACCCTGCACCCCCCATGTGGGGAGTTTTGCCCCCCTCTGCACCCCACTACTAAAATATAATCATACTCCAAGTCACACTTCTTGTGGGAGCAACAGCTAAAGTCAGAAACAGGGCCATTTCTGGCCTACACTTTCCTGTCGCATTTGTTATTTTTCCCTCCATGCTCTTTTCTTTGTGTTGTTATTCCCACACTGTTATTACAGTGCTATTTTCACTAGACACCCATGAACTCATAAATGACACAGCATGCATGCATGCCTGGTGCCCAGCAGCTGCTCCTGTCCCTTTCTATGTGCTCCCACTGTTGTGCCACCTGTTCTCCAGCTGGTGCCAGATGAGCAGCGGGGCACAGTGTCCCTCTTCCCCTCCCCAATGGAAGGGGAGCTCTCCATGTAATAGTTGATCCTCCCTTACTCCCCTGAAGGGCCGCTGAGTGACCCAAGTCCATTCTTGAACCGAGGTTGCCAGTGGCATAGTCGGTGACAGTAGTACTGTTGTGCTACTAGTCCAGCTTAAAGTGTATGTTTTCAAGAACGTCAACATGGCTTTATTTAACTTTTAAAAGTAGTTAGGTCTTACTTTTTGAAAACACATGAGAGAGGCAGCTCAGGACACCATGGGATGGAGCCAAAAGCAAAACTGTAAAATCACAATAAAAGGAGCTCGGCTTCACCATTCTGACAAATGCATGTACCCTCAAGACTCTGGAGCTGATAACAATTTTTATTCAAGTAAAAGCCATAGCAATAAAGAGTACTGCCCCCCCCCACATGTACAGAGTCAACGTTTCACATCACACTGATGTTTTCTCAAGATGTGACATCTTGAGAAAGCATCAGTGTGACGTGAAGCATTGATGATCTACATGCAGTGGGGGTGCTACTCTGTATTTTTCTGTTATTTTACTTTAAGAAAGATTATCATTGGCTCCAAAGTCTTGGGGGTACATATATTTGTCTGGATTGTGCAGCTGAGCTCCTTTTCCTTTTGACTTAGCTCTTACTTTTCATATCAGAATTACTTTTGCTTTTTACTAGATTGATTTTCTACATGCTAATGCTAGACACAATGGGCTCAATTTTGAAAGCTCGGGAAATGATGCAAGTTGCCTGCATCGAACATAAAAGACACAAGTGGCACCTTGTGTCTAAAGATGCAACAATCCCAATTTTCAAACACAGTCTGTGTTGGAAAGAGGAACCATTGTATCAAAGTGGCACTGCACCATCCTTACAACCCAAATTAGGGTGTGCCAGGTAGCAAGGGGACTTGCACCATGGTGGAGCTGCTGCATTCCCTTTTTTTGTGATTTTTCAAGCCCTGACATGAACCCAGGAAGCAGCTTCACTTAAACAAGCTAGAAGGTCGTCTGTGTGATGTGTGTCAGTGCCAAACACTTGGTGAAAGGGGACAGGGTCTGACACTGGGATGCTGAGGCATAAGGGGCATGGGAGGTGGCATAGAGGGAGTCAGGGGACAGTTGGGCATGAAAGGGAGTAATGTGTCACCCAGCAGGGTGCATTTGCTTTTGTATTTATTTGCATAATGTCTAACAAGTCCTATTAAATTACCACAAAGTACTGTAGGGGTTCAGGGACAGAAAGTGCAGCTGCCAGGGCTGTGCCCACCTGGTGCCATGTCATGTTCTGCCCTTGTCCTCCCCCTCATAGTATAATTAATAGATAGATAGATAGATATTTTATTTATTAAGTGCCTATTTCAAAAGGCTCTAGGCGCTTTACAATTCAATACAATAACACATAATTAAAACAACAGTACACCAGTATTCACATACAACAACTAAAATATCATTAAATATATCAGTCTGTCAATTAAAATGCTTAACATTCAGCAGTTAATCAGAAAATGCCAGCTGGAATAAATATGTCTTTAGGCCCCGTTTAAAGGCTTCCACCAAGAGAGCACCCCCTCAGATAAGGTGAAAAAAAGGGTCGCTACTAGGAGAATGGTGCTTGTGAAGTCCCAAAAAGATTCAATTAAAGCAGAAAGGACTCAGCACTCCTTGTCAAACACAAAATGTACATATATCACCAGATTTCTTCTTTAATAGGTTTATTGTGGTGTTTATTACGTAGTTATGCACCTGGGGAAGCAGAATCCAAAGATAGCCTATACAATCATGGATACAGTTTTACCTATAACAACAGATGAAAGAGATCTTGGGATAACAATATCCTCAGATTTACAATTTTCTACACACTGCACCAAGGTTACTAAAATTGCAAACCAAAGACTAAACTGTGTTTTCCATAACACAAAAAGTAGAGATGAGAAGATTATCATTCCCCTTTATCAGCCACTGGGGCAGCCACACCTGGAGTATGGAGCCCTAGTGTGGACTCCATACAAGAGGGGTGATATTTTAAAACTGGAGTGGGTCCGACGAGAGTCACAAAGGCAACTGCAGGAAACAAAAATCTAACATACCATGGAAAACTGAAAGAACTGGATATCTACATATTACAGTACAGTAGAACGAGGGGGGACTTGTGTATGCTCTACAGGGCACTTCATGATAATGTTCTATGGAAATAATACTGTCTTAAAATTAAAGAAAGTAACTATAATACTAGGGGACACCATCTTCAGTTAGTAACATCCCAATGGAATCTGATGAAAAGGAAATACTGGTTTAACCAAAGGGTACCATCCATTTGGAATAGTTTGCCTAGCGAAGTGGTATCAAGCACTTCAATAGAATTAAATCAAAACAAGATTTTGGGAGGCAGTATAGTGCAGTGGTTTAAGGCTCTGAGCTGCAAATCTGGTGATATTCAGCAAACCAGACCTGGGTTTGAATCCCACAGCTTCCATTTACATACTGTGTGACCCTGAGCAAGTCACTTAACTTCCCTGTGCTCCCAGGTCGCTCCTGTGAAAAAGCTTTCAGCTTAGTGTGTTACTCCTGGTTAAACAACTAAATAAAAAAAACAAATTTAAACAGTTTTTTTGTAAACAAATATGATATGGTTTAGCTGGCAAGCAATAAAGGATGAAAGTCTACTCTGCTTGAAAATCTTATGAAACTTATGAAAACAAGCAATATATCCTTGTGTAGCCTGAGGAGACTACCACAGATCAATGTTTCACACTCAAACTGAGTGCTTTGTCAAGGTGTAGAGCACCCCCTTCTGACCATATTTATACATTACATTTAATTAACTTTCAGCACAAAAAAGCATGAGGAATGCACATAAAACAATTTAGCTTAATCCACCAATTCTGTGCTTCATTCTGCAGTCCTAAATCCAAATATATATATATATTGCCTTATTGTGGCATATTATTAAAGCCGAAACTAAACTTAAAGAAGTATTTGAAACCCCCCCCCCAGAATTACATATAGGAGGGACTGAAGCATTAGAGATCAAATTGTGCATAGTATGCAGCCAGTTGAGAGAAAATCTGGATTTTTGCCCCCACCAAATCCTGGCTGTGTCAGATGTGGACGTTGCAAATATTGCAATGTTCTAGAAAGGACCTCTTTCTTTTTTGGCCCTAAGGATGGCAAAAAATACAAGTTATACAGCCTGATTACATGTGACACACAAAATGTAATTTATTTGGCTTTATGTAGTTGTGGGGTGGGATATTCAGACTGCACCAGGCAGGGGTGCAAGCTTGGGGGCAGCGCAACTGAGCTGCACCAGGGCATGGACCAGGCGATATTCAGCTGTGCTGTGCCATGGCTCAACACCATTGAATATGGCACTGAGGGCACATGCACTGTGCACAGCACAATGGCACTGCGCCAGTGCAAGTGGCAGAAGGAGAGGAGGGGGATGTGTCAGCACAAGTGTGGTTGCGCTAGGGGCATACACTGCGATATTCAGCACTAGGCATGCAAATGAGGCCATTATGCATACAAGGTGCAAATGGGGCCATTTGCATGTCATTATGTCTCCATTTGCATGCGGTGCACCAATCCCCAACGACTTGCACCTGGTGCCCTGCCAGGCTGCGGTCATCGGGGACCGGCACCATGCAGTCTCTTGGCAGACCCCGCTCCCACATGCTCAAATGCGGGCATAATTGAAGTAAACCCTGGTGGTCCAGTGGATCACTGTCCACTGCCTGATCACAGGCATATGTGTCCTACATCCCTGGTGGTCCAGTGGACTGCTGTCCATCGCCCGATCATGGTCATAGGTGATCTACCTCCTTGGTGGTCTACTGGACTACTTCCCAATGCCTGATTGTGGGCATATGTACAGTATATCCCTGGTGGTCCAGTGGACCGTGTCTCAATGCCCGATCATGGGCATAATTGATCTTCCTCCCTGCTGGTCCAGTGGATCGCTGTCCATCACCCGATCATGGGCATAATTGATCTAACTCCCAGGTGGTCCAGTGGACATCCCCCCAGTGCCCGATCATGGGCAGAATTGTTAAAGGACACCCTGGTGTTCAGTGGTACCCCCCTCCCTCCCCAGCCCATTGGGGCCCGCCACCCTGCACCCCAGTCAGTGGTGGACGGCGGTGCCTGCCTGCAAGCCACTGACCACCCACCAACTGACGGCATACGTTGGGTCTCTATGCCTACTGGTCACTGTGTGAGCCAGTGGGCATGCAGACCATACTGTACTACACAAGCCCAATATGTGAATGAAGGCATTCATTCACATATTGGGCCTGTGTAGTACAGTTTGATCTGCATGCCCATTGGCCAACACAGTGAACCAATAGGTGTACATACCCTACTGTACACTGTCAGTCTGCGGGCGGCCTGGTGGCTTGCGGCTGGGGTGCTACCGCCTGCCACTGACTGGGGGGGGGTGCAGGGTGGTGGGTGCCTCAGTGAGTGGGTGGGGAGGGGTTACCACTGGACCACCAGTGTGTCCTTCAATAATTCTGCCCATGATTGGGCATGGGGGGTTCCACTGGACCACCTGGAATATGTAGCACCTGAGCCCACATTCAGGTATTGGGAGCTGGTCCACTAGACCACCAGAGAGGTAGATCTCTTATGCCCATGATCAGGCATTGGGACACAGTCCACTGGACCACCAGGGATATACTGTACATACGCCCGTGATCGGGCATTGAGAAGTGGTCTACTAGACCACCAGGGAGGTAGATCTCTTATGCCTGCGATCTGGCATTGGACAGTGGTCCACTGGACCACCAGGGATGTAGATAACCTATGCCCGTGAACGGGCAAGGGGGTGCAGAATGCTCCCTGGGCAGGGGTCATGTGGACTGTCTCACCTGGGGGTGGCCTGGACTTGTTCCTGGTTTTACCAGACTCATCTTTGTGCCCCCCTGAGTGACACAAGGTGGGTATGTGCCAGCATATGCACTGCACATCCAGGGCTGAATATCGGGATGTGCCGCATATGCATGGAGACGCCCCCGCACTTACGCCGCATACATTACTGTTGTCCCCCGGCACATCAGGAGTTGCACAGTGCAACTTGCCCCATTGAATATCACGCCAGGGCACATCACTGGGTTGCACATGGTGCAACCCTTTTGAATATCCCACCCCTGAAGTATTTTATATAGGGAGAACAAAACGTAAGCTAAAGGAAAGGATTGGGGAGCACATATGCATGCAGTCTTAAATGAAAATGAGAAATATGCACTTGCAATGCACATTAATAATGCTAGAGAAGCATCATTACATGCATCTAAGTTTATGGGTATCGATAAAGTAATAACAGGTAACAGGGGTGGTGATATAGAGTCCAAATTGGCTAGAAGAGAGGACTTTTGGATCTATAAACTTGGTGCAATGGAATGGGCAGGCATAAATGATCACATAGAATTAGCAAGGCTATTGTACTAATGATGGAAATGTTCTTCACTGCATCTGACCTTAAAATGCATTTTTTGAATTTTCCCTTTTGTTACCTCCCCCCCATGTCTCATCTATCTGTCACTATATTGTGTCACATAGCTTCATGTAGTGTTCAGGATGTAGTTAGTATGACTAACATTGTATATAGTTTCTGGGAATGTGTTGGAAAAATATTTATATTGTTGTTGTAAGCATGTCCAAGCCTGTTGGCACATATACAGATTATAGTGGACATAAATGTTACGTCACAATAAGCCAGTATATATACATTTAGATTCAGGACTGCAGAATGAAGCACAGATGTGGTGGATTAAGCTAAATTGTTTTGTGTGCATTCCTCTTGCTTTTTTTTGTGCTGAAAGTTAATTAAATGTAATGAATAAATATGGTCAGAAAGGCGTGCCTTATACCTTGACAAAGCACTCAGTTTGAGTGTGAAACGTTGGTCTGTGGTAGTCTCCTTAGGCTGCACTAGGATATATTGCTTGTTTTCACCACAATCATTTTTTTACAGAAGAAATCTGATGGTATATGTACATTACCCCTTAAATAATCAGGCAAGAAGTTCCACAGGGTGGGCACAGTCACTGAAAATGCCCTATCCCTGGAATGCCACATCCTCATCCTGGGAACTCTGATGAGTCCTCCCTCAGTAGAACTAAGTGTCCAGAGCACATGGTAGGGGACAAGAAGATCTTGCAGATAGGCAGGTCCCCTTAATAGGTACAATACTTTGCAGTAATCTAATAGCAATTGATAGATACAAAAGCAAACGCACCCCACTGGGTGCCGCATCACTCCATTTCATGCCCAGCTGTCCCTCCCAAATCCCTCTATACCACCTCCCATTTCATTTCTGCTTCTGGCCCCTCATATCAAGCAGATACACCACCTCCCCAACCATCCCAGCCCTCTAGTGTTGCAATAGGTGGGGAGGGGACAGATCCCAGTGGCAAGTCCCGCAGGTTCACCCAATATTTGGCCTTCGGCACAAGGACCCCTGATTTTGCAAACTTGAGGGCAGGGTCCCTGATGCACCCAGAGTTCACTGCAGCCTCAGATCATCTCAAATTGTGACAATCTAAGAGCTCTTCGAAAATCAAGCCCAATGTTTAGTACAGTGCTTATCATGTAGTACCTTATCAGCATTGTAATCTCACTGACATCACAACTGACCAAGAGAAACCAGTAACATCCTTAGAGATTTGCCCCAGGTGGATAATATCACAATTAATGAGGTCACAATGCTGAGAGGTATGAAGCAGTATAGCACTGTATGTCAGCTTCTAGGGAGAGTGCTGTTCTAACTCTGATATCCATCAGGTAAAAACAAACATACAAAAAACTCCTAATTAACAAAACAAAAAGGAAACATCAGTTGGAAACAAAAACGTACCTACTGGCTACTCATAAAAACAGTTTTTCCTGCTTTTTGTTTGCTTGCGTGCACGCGCAAGAAACATGTAGCGACAGCTTGTTAGAGTAGCAGGTTATGGAGGTACGGTCGTGTTGTGGCCAATGCCCCTACTGCTTTGTGGGGCTTGCCTCTATGGTACCAATAAATTATCATGCTGTCTATGACTGCAGTGCAAAAACGTGCCACCAACTTGAAACATTTTTACAAGCTGCAATGAGGGAGCACCCCTCATTGCCGGGCATGCCTTACCTGGGTGTTACATTTCATTAAACATGGCAGTGGCTGCCACCATCTGCCTCTAGTCCCCAGAAAGCCAATGTAGGGGGGTGCCCAATCCTCTCTGTCAGCATGCCCCCTTACCCAGTTAATTTGCCAATGGGGGAGCCCAATCTCCGTTGGCATAATATCCTCTAGGAGAATTTATGTGCTGAGGGGGTGCCCAATTCCCCTCAGCATCATGCTCTCCCCCAAGACACAGGCCCCATTTCATTTTTTGCTGAGGGGGTGCCCAATCCCCATTGGCTCCAGTCCCCCCCAAAAAAGAAAGAAAGAAACACCTAAGTGGCATGCTGGGAGCCCACCCCAGTGTGCCAAATGTCCTAATAAAAAAGAGAACCTTCCCACAATGTTTTTTTAATTTTAGTTTTGTTTACCTGTAAAAGAAAAAAACAGTCCATTACTGTCTATGACACCCCCTCCCCAACCCGCACCCACTCTCTGTGCACCCAACCTCACAACACCCCCCTCACCCCATACTTACCTCTGGATCCCCAGCGTGACAATCTTCGCTGGACCAGGAACACATCTGCACTCTTCAAAGCTGACCATGAACTGAAGAAATGCCAGTATGCTGTATAATGACATAAATGTGTTTTTTCAACTTAGCTGGATATCTCAGCCAGTTTTTGTGACATTCAGCACCACATTTTCAACATAGGGTTCTTGGGGCCCCACCTCATGAATTCAGTCTCTGTCATGTCATTATTTGGTACCAAAAGATGATTTCGAGGTCACTATGCAGAATCACTTTTCATGACTGAGTAGCAAAATGTCAGTGTCACTGTTCATGAGGTAGGCTCCCAAAAAGCCTATGTTGCAAATTTGGTGCAAAAATTCCAAAAAATGGTTGTGTTACGCATGTGCGTTCTGTAGTTCCGATGCACACTTGTAACTTCAAGAATTTTTAATATTTCACTCAAGATTTTCAACATTGCCATTTTTTCACACGTCCTTATGAACAGTACAGCTGTCATTTTTCACATCCTGCCCAAATTGTGTTTTCGCACATCCGGTGCACAATGGTGCAGTTGCTGTGGGAAACCAATGTTTGGGACACATTAAGAAAATCACAGTGACACTGTTCATGAGCAGAGGTCCCAAAATGCCTATGTTGAAAGTCTGGTGACAAAATGCCACAAAATGAGCATGTTACAAGCGTGCATTGTGCAGTTTCCACACACTCTCGTAACTTCCAGAATTTTTATTATTTTCACTCCAGATTTTCAACATTGCCATTTTTGCACATCTACATATGAACAGTTCAGCTGTAGTTTTTCACATCCTGCCTGAAATGTGGTTTTACACATCTGGTGCACAATGGATGCGGTCGCGGTGCAAAATCAAAGTTCAGGACAAATTAAGAAAATCACAATGCCACTGTTCATGAGCAGAGGTCCCAAAATGCCTATGCTGAAAATCTGGTGTAAAAATATCCCCCAAATTATTGCATTATGGGTGTGTGCTGTGCAGTTTATATGGACGCTCATGACTTCACCAATTGTTTTATATTTTCGCTCCAGATTTTCAACATTACAATTTTTTACACCTCCTCATGAACAGTACAGCTATAATTTTTTATATGCTGTTCAGAATGTGTTTTCACACCTGTGGCATCAAATGGCACAGTCACTGTGCAAAATCACCTTTTGGCTAACTAACTCATAGTGTCACTGTTCATGCAGTGGGGTCACAAAAAGCCCATGTTGAAAACTTGGAGTGAAAAAAATCAAGAAATGCCCAGGGTATTAGGGATTCTGACCATAACACCCTGCCCTGTAGGGACTGACAGGCGTCAAGGGTGTGACTTGGGATTGTCAACAGTAATGCTCACGCCATTCCACCCCCTCCCCCACCCCCACTCTGCAGCCAGTGACAGGCATCGAGGTGTGCCTTGGACTCTTCAGCCCCAAAGTTCACCCTGTTCTCCTATACTGCAGCCATTTCAGCATATTTCCCTATGGAATGGGATGATTGTAAAGTCTAACACCCCAAGGCACACCTCAACACTTGTCAGTGTCTGCAGGGTAGGGTGAGGTGAAATGGCATCAGTGTTATGGGTGATAACCCAAAGACACACCCCAATGCCTGTCCATCTCTGGGGTGGAGGTGGGTTAGGCGTCAATTCAGTACTTCACTGCCATTCCTATTCTGCATCTGTCTAACTCCTGCACTTCCAATGTTAATACCAGCAAGCAAACATTCGGCATTAACAAATGCTTGTTATATTTTGTTGTGGTAAAAGAAAGGTAAAAAACATAAAAAGACACATATTATGTACAGTGCTATATTCACAGAGTATGTATTACAGGAGGTATTTCGTAATAGTTACTCCACAGTGTGGGAGGTCATGCTTTTTGGTGCTACTGGCTGTTTTAATTGATCAGTTACTGGCCCCCATATTTGAAAAAGGACATCAGACTACTGGAAGGGGTACAGTGTAAGGCAACCAACATGATCCAGGGCTTGGGGGACAAATCCTATGAGAAGAGACTACAGGAGCTGAGTATGTATTCCCTGGAGGACAGAAGGGGGGAAGAGAATATGATAGAAACCTTCAAGTACCTAAAAGGTATGAACAAGGTTGGGATAGAGGGCTTATTCAATCTACAAAGGGAAAGGGATACGAGGGGGCATAGTCTGAAATGAGTGGGGTGAAGATTTAAAAAGGAAATGAGGAGGCACATTTTCACCAAAAGGGTGGTGTCAAAGTGGAATGGAGTAACGGTTGAGGTGGTCTCATGATAATGATGGATAGTTTCAAGAGAAGGTGGCACAAAGTAAAAGGGAGAGTCACAACTGGTGGTAGGAGGGGTGGGGGGGTAGAAAGGATGATAGAAGTATATTCTGAGTGGGGGAGGGGAGGGGGATAGCTCCAGTATAATTTACTGTGAACTGCACACTCCAGCAGACTTGATAGACCATTATGGCCAGTTTCAGCTGGTGTCTTTGTATGTTCATATGCTGTTTGTGAAGTGAAGGGTATTTCAGGCAGATTTGAACATCTATTTCATGCCAGTTATTGACCAGTATTTCAGTTATTGGTTTAAAGGTTGATTTGAAATTTTATGGCTTTTAAGAGTATTTGAGTGTTAACTGACAACCATTTGAATGGATAAATGATGATGTTTGAGCTGCAATTAGAATCAATTTGAAATTAGTTTGTAGATGCTTTAATACTTCAGGTTCAAGGTCAAGTTTATTGTGAAGGGATAAATCCATTGAGCAAGCTCATTTTTAAGAAGGACCCTTTTTTAACAATAGCAAATCATACATACAGTCCATATGGGGATACAAAATTAATTAACAGACACTATTTAACAAAATGTACAATATGAGCTGTACAAGGCAGGGCTGAATAGCCAGTGCTGGGAAACATACAATCAATACATGAGGATGGCATATACATAAATAATATAAATAAGAATAATTACAGTGGTACTACAAGGTAAACATTGAGGGATGTTGGACAAAACACTAAATATATGCATATTTACAAAGCAACAGGAGAAGATTCATCATTAAGCATATTATACTAGTACTAATGAGGGTTTGGAATAATGGGCAAATGGCAGAGAGGAGAAAACAGGTTAGCACCTAAGACAAGTATACGGGAGTGATGTTTAGAGGTAATCTAAGGAGGTAGGTGAGCTCTACTGGATTAATTAGATTGGTTATTTGAGTTTTGAAAGACCTTAGATGAATGAGGGTGCTCAATTTAAGGGATGATTGAAGCTCGTTCCAAGTGATAGGGAGGGCATAACTAATGGCCAGTTGGCCAAAGCAGGTATGGACTTTGGGCACATCTAAGGAAATGTAAGAGGTATTTCTAAGAACATAAGGAGTTTGGGGGTGAGAAATAAGACTAGTGATGTAAGCCGGGAGTTTGTTCAAGAGAGATTTATATGCCCATAGATAAGCACGAAAGAGTCTCCTGGTAATCAGAGAGGTCCACCCCACTGCCACATACAGGGTGCAATCGTGTGTTCTTGCAGGGGCATTAATGATAAAATGGATGACTCTGTGAAAAAGGGAATAAAGGTTTTGCCAATGGGTGGCTCCACAATTTTTGAGAATGATGTCTGCATAGTCCAGGAGAGGGAGGAAGGTGGACTGGACCAGTCTTAATCTGGAATTTTGGGAAAACAAGGCCTTATTTCCGTAGAAAAAGCACAACCTTAGTTTAAGCTTTTTAGAAAGGGCTTCAGTGTGAGGAAGGAAGGAAGGAGAGCTTAGAATCATGGAGGAAGCCTATGTACTCAAACCTATCCATAATCTCAAGCTTATCACCAAGCAAGGCATGGGTGGGCAGTGTAAGGATGATGATCTGGCATAGTGAGAATACATCACTTTGGTTTTGTTGGCATTTAATAGAAGTTTAGAAGAGACCAGATTAAGTTGCAGTTGATTAAAGTCTTATAGAAGCACAGAGGAGACATCTAGGAATGTCGGTTTAGAGATATAGAGGACCGTGTTGTCTGCAAAAAAGTGAAGTTTTGAGTGAGTAATGTTATTTCATAGATCGTTGACATATATTAAAAAGAGCAGGGGCCCCAGTATTGAGTCTTGCAGGACCCCTTTCACCAAGGGAAGTAAGGAAGATAAAGTTCCATTGGCCTTAATCTGTAACTGGCCAACTAATTTGACACAGAAGGCCAAAGGCCATAATCTTTTAATTTCTCCAGAAGAAGACCGTGCTCTACTGTATCGAAGGCCTTGCTTAGGTCTAAGAACTCAGACCCCATGACTTGCCTGTGATCCATGGCTGCCAACCAGTCATTAGATACTTTAGCTAGGGTGGATGTGGTACTGTCGTGACTTCTAAAGCCAGACTGCAGTGTATTGACCAATTGGTGTTTGTCCAAGAAATCCCTAATCAAAATGTCAAGTAATTTCTCAAGAAGCTTGGCCAGTACCAGCAGAATAGAGATAGCTATTTGAGTTGCTAGGGCCACCTCATTTAAAAAGGAGCAATATGTGGACTACCTTTCATACTTGTGGCACTAAACCTTCTGTCAGGGACATGTTGAACAGATGAGTGATGGGGCAGTCAGAAATTTATACCAAGTTTCAGAAAGAAAGGATTGATGCCATCTGCCCCAGCACTCTTATTAACATCTAGTATCAGTATCTGATCTTCAATTTGTTTATAGGATATTGGCTCAAAGGAAAATATATCCTGTATAAGGGGCTTAGCACTCACAGAGTCTTGGGTGAGAGAGGAGCATAGGGTAGCTGTTAGAGAGGAGTCAAATGTGAGTTTTGCAATAGTGAAATGTTTATTGAATTCATCTAAGACTGATGGTTTGTCAATAATAGAAGTACCTTTGGAATTAATTTTTTGGGGCAATGAAGGTGGAACTTTGCCCCCTTCCACTGATTTGAATGTATGCCAAATTTTGACAGGATTCCCTTTAGCAGACTCCAGGGCATTCAGGTTATAGTTCTCTTTAGTTTCTCTTATCAACATACTGCAGGCATTCCGACAAGCTCTAAAAGCTGTCCAGTCCACATGGGATTTGGTTCACTTGGCAGTTGACCAGAGTTTGTCTCTCTTCTTTAAGGCATCTCTGGTAGCTCGATTGGACCATGGGTAAGAGGTTTTCTTTAATCTGCACTTGAGCAGCATAACTACATGTGTGAGCAAAGGGTTAAAATTGTTTACGGTCTCATTGATGGAAGGCGCTAAATAGAAGCTTAGCCACCTTAGCCAACTTAAGTCAGCCAGAAAATTTGCTGGATTAAACCTCCTAAAGCTCCTTTTGGTGACATAACTTGACAGTAGTGGTAGATTTGGGAATGTTCCTGATGCACACAACTGTGTTACGTTTACTGAGGTCATTGTGAAAAACAGCTGCTTGACTAAGTTTGTGTGCATAATAGTGATAATGAGGTCTAAGAGTGAACTTTCAAGGTGGTTCTTGCAGTTAGGTCTCATATGCTCATTAATTATTTGATGCAAACCAAAGTCATTGCAAAGATTTTTTAGTGGGTTTCACTTAATGGTGAACCAATCAAGGTTTAGAGCACCTAGAATGATGGATTAATTTACGTTAAGTCTAAAAAGTTATGTAAGTGTGATAGGAGCACAAACCCGCCTGAAGGTGGCCCTCAACATCCTATTATATTAATAGATTCAGCAGCTGATATGGGAAGTTTTAAGGTAAGGCATTAAAATTCCCGAGGCATTGAGATGGCATGGATAACAGTTATAGACAGCTGTTCTTTGGTGTAGCTAGTGCCCCCTTTGGCCTATCAACTCAGTACAGGGAATAGGAGGGTAGAGTTAGCGAATGATCTGAAGTGGATACCTTTAACCTAGTCTCCATTATGACAAGGATATCCAGATTGGTGTGGGATACCCAGGCTTGAACCTCAGTTAATTTCTTTTGCAAGCTGCAGATATTGGTGAACATCAATTTTAGTCCCTTAGCTGAAACATAATCAGTTGGGGAGTCTCTGGATGAGATGGGACCCAGGTTTAGTTCTATATTGCCTGAGCATAGCAAGAGCATGATAATAATTTGTTTCAGCCAGAATCTCAATGATTTAGAAAATGTCTTGTGATGTGTCACATGTTTGTTACTAGAACAAGATAATGCTGGCCTTCTCTTAATGCTTGTGGTGGTAGAGTTCAGCATTGTCCAAATAATTATTATAGAATGTAGTTTAGTGGGATTAGTGCAAACTAAGGATGAAGCAATTGCTTTAGATCGTTCATCCCATAATGGTTGCTGAAAGATATCAGTACTGCAAATGGGGTGCTGCATGGAAGGTGATACAATAATGGTTGACAGAATGCTTAATTGACAGATTTATAAGAGCAGTAGCAATACAAGAGATGGGAAAGGCATCATTGACAGAGTGGGTGGTGGGCTGGTACAGTGGTCACAGGACCGAACTCTGGATGAGGTTTCAGCACAAGATCCCTGAACAGGGGCTCAGGAACACCAGGAGTCCTAGGAGAAAGAAGTAAAAGGATTCAGAAAATCAGTAAATAGGAAAATAATGTGAACAGTTTTAAAAAAGTGAAAAGTGTTTGTAGTGAATTTGGAGGCTTTCTATTTCAGTGTGAGTTATCTTTGAGGTAATTTCCCTGCTTGTGGGAATTGGGAGGCAGAATTTGTTCCTGTACAGAGCCCTAAGATTAGGGTGGAGCTTCTGGTGGATTGTTTCCAACTGGAAAGAAAAATCTAGGAGATCATCTAACTGGAACCCGAGGTATTATAAGGAGGAGATCTACTCAATCAAAGCACTATCAAGAGTATGGAATGAGGGAAAAGATGAAAATTGTACCGGACACTACCTGGTACCAAATCTCATAGAGACTATTTTATTGGCTTTGAGGGGTTATCCCCAAACCAGAGTTGAATAAGGAGTGCAAGACCTTCCAGAACTTAGAAGGGTGTTTTTTATTGCCTTGGAGCATGGATGCAAAGTACTCAGATTTTGCAGCTAGACCTTGCAGCTCTGGTGCAAGCATTGCAAAGGGTCCAATAGTTAACTAGATAACCAGGGAGCCAGAGGCCTTGTGAGCAAGTGAACCCAAGACCTTTGTGGAGAAGCAGGCAAGAAGCACAGCTGAACTCCATGGGATGCAGAAACCTCTAACCCTGGTTTTCTTAAGGGGGCATGGAATCTCATACAGTCATATATTTGATTGGAAAATTTAGATGGTCATGTGAATGTTTTCAGCTGCAGGGATGGGTGATCAATTAGTGGAAAGAAGGTCATCATGGACAGTCAATGAGCCCAGTGCCGTGAGGAATTAAATATGGATGAACTGGGGCGGGGGATAGCTTTGGGCCAATGGAATTTGTGCAGACATTGGGACTTGTAATTGTCACTGAGTGCATCAGGGAGAGTGCCAGCATCCATAATACAGTGAGAGGACAGTACCCAGTCAAGGAAGAGAGATTTACTGTCTTGAAATTAAGACAGATGGGGTCAAAGATCATCTGAGAGAGTTGTAGTGATTTAATGCTTTGACAAATCTTGTGAGAGGAAGGGGAAAGCCAGTTGATATTGAAGCAGTGAAGAATGAGCAGTTCAACCCAAGTAGAGTGAGAGGAGATAGTAGAGAGGAGCTTAACCACAGTGACAGGGTTTGAGCCAGGGAATCAGTAGACTCCAACATTGAAGACAGGTATGGAGAACAGGAAGAAGAGTTTAAGGATGAACAGCTCACAAGGGGAGGTGAAAAAAATGAAGAGCCCAGACTCAAATTAAATGTTAGAAGAGATGTAGGTAGCAACTCCACCAGGCCAAATGGAACCTGTTGACACCAACTCATTAAAAACACTAGCTGAAAAGTATGTCCAAACAAAAAAGTATATTTTTTAATTTTTGTGCCAGGCAGACACTGGACTTCATCAGTCTTTATTTTGGGTGTTGTGTTTGGGAGGGCTTTAGCCCAAGGTTCGTGTGGGGGAATAACTCTTCCCACATCTAGTACAAAAGTCCACCTCTTTCTGCAGCCAAACACTTAGCACATTGGAAACACGTGGACTCCCTGCGTTTCTTCCTCTAGGCTTCCACGTCGTGTGCCTGCGCATTTTTGTGACTGTTGCAGCAACAGCAGTAGGAGCAAGGGCAGGGAGAAAGCCCTAAGCAGAAGGGATTTTGTCCTGCCCACCCACTCCGGCCCCAACTGCTATTAAATGGTTGAGGTGAGAGGAGCCAGCTTCAAGGAGCAGTAAGGAGCCATGGGCTGGAGTGCAACAGAAAGCATCATCTTCTAGGGGAAGGCACGAACACAGGAGGGGACCAGGAAGGAGTTGGAAGCTACATAGATGTCAGTGACTCTGGCTGAATGCAAATGGTGAGTCTGTCTGGCACTAGTTTGTTTGCAGAGGGGGAGGGCAGGAATGCGGTTTCTTAAAGTGTATGTTGGCATATGACACTCTCTGTAGGGGCAGTTTATGTTGTGTTAGTCATAGAACACTGTTTTTGCAAGTGTGAGTCATTTAGTAGGTAAGGAATCATAGGCAGTCAAGAAACAGGTGGCACTGTGTTCTTTCCTTTTATTTTCTGATAGTTTGATTTTGGGGGTGGATCAGGGGAGAAACATAGGTGGCGCTGTGTTCTTTTCATTTACTGTCCTGTAAGTTCCTTGTGGAGGCAGGACTAGTGAAAAATGTACAAATAGTACTAGTTGCAAAAAAGTATTGGTAGTACTGTATTCCTGTGGTACTGTCATTTCCTGTGAGCTAAATACTGACTGAACATGGGTAGGATAGTGGGCTGTAATGGCTGTGGGGTGGCGGTTTGGATGAACATCTTGTGGAAGTTTGGGGGGTGTCCAATCTGTCTCAGGCTGAGAAGGTTCGAGGAGGAGGAGATGCTGTGACTGGGTAGGGAGTTGGAGAGAATGGGAGGGCTACTGGGGCGAGAGGGTCACCCTGAGAGGGTAACATGAGGGAACCACATGGGAGGAGTTTTGGGTCGGGGGGAGGGAGTAAACCAAACTGGGAACCAGGAACAGCTGGGGGAAGAGGGTCACCCCATGAGTGTAACATGAGGGAACCACTTAGGAGGAAAATCAGGTCGAGAAAAGGGTGTGTGTGTGTGGGAGCAAACCGAAATGGAGGCCTGGCACTGTAGGGAGGGCCGCAGGCAGGAGGGATGAACCGACACACAGCAAGGTAGTGGGAGCAGGAAATAGGTTTGCGTTCCTGGCAACATTGGGGGAGGAGGGAAAGGATCGCAAGGGGGGCAGGAGGGGGATGGTGCAGGCAGAGGGAAGGAAGTAGATCAGAGGAAGTCAAGGGTAATGGGGGCTGGGGCACAGGGAGAAGGGTGGGTGAAGGGAGCTGTGAGGAGGGAGGGGGGAACAGGGATGGAGGGAGTTGAAAAAGACAGAGGGGGTGGGGGGTCCAGTCAGGATGGAGGAGTTGTGGAGGTTAGTGAAGGAGCAGGGACAGGGGACAGGTCGGGGTTGGGGGACAGGGAGCTGTAGGGGGGAAGGGCAGAGCTGCAAAAGGGTGGACTCCAGAGATTGCTGCCTTGGTAGCAGGGTGGAGGTGGGAACAAGGAATAATGAGGGAGGATACTAGTGCTGGGGGATTCCATACTAAAAGGGGTAAGATGGGGCAGTAAGGGGGAAGGCACAGTCGAATATGGGGGGAGGCTATACCTGGATTAATGGCGGGCAGGGTGGGGCAGTCAATTCTGAAGTGCACAAGGAGGGGCATGAGGAAACTGTATCTTGTGGTATATGTGGGTATGAATGACCTGGCAGGGGAGATGGTGGAGGTGGTAAGGGAGAGGTTTGAGGAACCGGAAAGAGTGTATGAGGAACTGGGAGAATCGGTAGCCTTCTCAGTGGTACTCCCAGTGTCATGCACGAGTATGTTGAGAAAACAGAGGATTAGAGAATTCAACTCATGGCTGGGGGAGTGGTGTCGATCCAGGGGGTACGGGTTAGTGGGGGGATTGCGAGGAACCTGGAACAACAGTGATCTATATGCAGGAGACAGGCTACACATAAGCGCAGAGGGGAAGGGAACATTAAAACAGGGAATATAGGGGTACATATCAGCAAAGGTGAGTTTAAACTAGGTGAGGGTATGGCAAGTGGACAGCCGGTAGCAAGGAACCCAGAGAGGGGAGCCTGACGAGGTTACCCCCCCAAGATAATATTGGAGGAGTCAGGGTAGGAGCACAGGAAGGGAAGGGGAGAAACCCAGGGAAGACAAAGATGGAAACAGGGTGGAGGGTGGTCATGTTGAATGCAAGAAGCCTAGGCAATAAGGCAGCTGAGCTGCAGGCTCTCTTGGCAGTCAGAGGGGCGGACATTGTGGCCATCACAGAAATGTGGGCTACCCAGTACCAGGACTGGAAAATGATGATCCTGGGGTATAGAATATTCAGAAAGGACAGGGCTAAAGGGCGGTGGGGGGGGCATGGCAATCTATGCACTTGAAGGGATAAAGCGTATAAGGTAGGAGGTGGAGGAAGGCAGTACAGAGGCCCTATGGATGCAGTTTCAGAACTTGAGAGGGAGGGCACTGAAGATGTGGGTAGTACACAAACCCTCAGCAGAAGGGGAAAACCTGGACAGAGAGCTGGCTGAGCAAATCAGGAGGTTCTGTAAGAAGGGGAACACAGTGGTGGTGGGGGACTTCAACCTACCTGGGGTGGAATGGAGCACTCCAGCGACCATGAGCACAAGGGAGCAAGTCATACTAGAGGCATTTCAGGACAGCTTCCTGGTACAATTGGTACATGAGCCAACTATATTGGGGAGGACTCTGAACCTGGTACTTTCAAATGGGGAGGCTATAAGGGATCTGGGGGTGGAGCACCCTCTGGCTAGGAGTGACCACCACTCGGTGTGGTTCACACTCAGTATGAGTAGGGAAACAGGGGGTACGGGGACTAGGGTGATGGATTTTAAAGGGGAAGACTTTAACAGGATGATGGAAATTTTGGGCAAGCATCTGGCAGGCATTTGTCAAGACATGGATGCTAGTCAAAAGTGGGACATTATCAAACAAGGGATGAAGGAGGCTACTGGGCCATGTACAAAGACACAGCATAAGAAGGAAAGGGCAAAGAAGCCCAGCTGGTTGACTAAGGAGGTTATGCAGGGAGTAAGGGACAAGAGAAGGGAATTTCAGAAGTTGAAGAAATTGGAGGAGGGGGTTGACAAGGATGAGTACACGAAGAAGTTCAGGGAGGTTATCAGGCTGGTCAGAGTGGCCAAGGCCTCAAGAGAACTGAAACAGGCACAGGGTATTAAGGAAGGAGAGAAGGACTTCTTCAGATACGCTAGAGAAAGAAGGAAGAACAAGGACCAGATTGTGAGGATTAGGAAGGACGGAGGGTGAGTGGAGAAGAGGGGAACAGGCAGAGGCATTAAAGGAATACTTCTGTTCTGTGTTCACAGAGGAGAAAGGGGGCAGATACCCCAAGGGGGGAGAGGGTGACTGGTGTAGGGATTACAGAGGACAGGGTTAAGAAGGGCATGATGGCACTAAGGGTGGACAATGCACTGGAACCAGATGGCATTCACCCTAGGGTACTCAAGGAGCTAGCAGAGATCCTGGTAGGACCACTGACTGACCTGTTCAATACCTCCCTGGACACCAGATGTGAACCACAGAACTGGAGGATGGCCCATGTAGTGCCCATTCACAAGAGTGGCCCCAGGGACGAACCAGGCAACTACAGGCCAGTGAGCCTCACATCAGTTGTGGGGAAACTCGTGGAGACAATCCTAAAGGAGAGGCTAGTGACCTTCTGGGAGGACAATGGTCTCCAGGACGGTCATCAACATATTTTTTGGGGGGGCAGATCTTGCCAGACAAATCTAATCGAGTATTATGACTGGGTGACCAGGGATCTGGACAAGGGCCATGCAGTAGATGTGCTGTATTTGGACTTCAGCAAGGCCTTGGATTCCTTGCTGCATGGGAGGCTGGGGGGAAGCTGGAATACACAGGTGTGGGATCAAAGATTTTCAGATGGATCGTCAACTGGCTGAATGGAAGGCAGCAGAGGATGGTGGTGGGGGGAGCTCTCATCACCCTGGGAAGTGTTGAGCGGGGTGCCACAAGGATTGGTACTGGAACCAGTTCTGTTCAGGATATTCATAGCTGATATCTCACAAGGGGGCCAGAGAAGGCTTAGTCTGTTCGCTGACAATACAAAGATGGGAGCAGTGGTAGATGACATTGAAGGGTGGAAGGGGCTGCAGGAGGAACTGACCAAACTAGAGGAGTGGTCAGAAACATGGGAGCTGGGGTTCAATGCCAAGAAGTGCAAGGTACTGCACTTCGGAGTGAGGAACCAGGGTAGGAGCTATCAGCTGGGAGGGGTGCAACTGGAAAGTATAGAGGAAGAAAAGGATCTGGGGGTGGTTATAATGGGCAGCATGAACAACTCTGCTCAGTGCAGGAAGTTGGCAGCAAAGACAAGTAGAATGATGCGGTGCATAGCGAGGGAATCTCCTCCAGGAATAGGGAGGTGATCCTTCCCCTCTACAGTTCCCTGGTCAGGCCTCACCTGGAGTACTGCATGCAGTATTGGTGCCCTTTCCTGAAGAAGGATATAACATTTTGGAGGGGGTGCAACGTAGGGTGACAAGGATGATCTAGGGATTGGAGGGAAAGTCCTATGAGGACAGATTGGGTTAGCTGAACATGTGCTCCCTGGAGGAGAGGAGAGGAGGGAATAGGGGGAATAGTATTGAAACCTTTAAATACCTGAAGGGGATAAATAAGGTTAATACAGAAGGTATCCTCCAGCTTAGAAGAGGGAGGGATACGAGAGATCATCAGCTGAGGTTGGGGGGGGGATTCAGGAAGGAAATCAGGAGACATTTTTTCACAGGAAGGGTGGTGTACAGGTGAAATACTCTGCCCAAGGAGGTGGTTTCCTGTAGTATGGTGGGTAGCAATAACAGGGGTTGGGACAGAGTAAGTGGGTGTTAAGATGAAGGGGGGCAGCTGTAAGTTGAGGGGCTAGCTGCACATTCGAGCAGACTTGATAGACCATATAGGCCTGCTTCAGCTGGCATTTTTATATGTCAGTCTCCATCCTTAATTCTACCAAGAGGTATCAAGTGAAGGCAGACTTGCCTTGTCTGCCGAGGATGGGAGCCTGCAACCTTTCCATTCTAATTCCTTCACCAGTACAGCTTCCGTCCCTAATTCATACTTTAACAGTATTCGAGTACAGGTAGCCTGCTGCATCTACCAAGGATGGGAGTCCTGTTTCATCTCTTCCATCTCAGTTACCAACCATATCCAACTACTTCAGATCTAGCCAGTCTGCTTCTCTACCTCATACCCATGCCAATATCGTGCATTTGTGGACTATCTATGGTTACCAAGACCTAGAGATTGTCTTCTTTCTGTTGTCCATCCTACCATTACTAATATGCCTCCAATTTCCATCAATATCATTGTCTCCTGCATTCCAAGTCCACCCAGGATAAACATATTTTCATCATGATACTTCTTCCAATTCTCTTCCTCCTAAATTTTATTATCTTGATTCCATAGGATAATTAGACCATATGGTGAGCAGCACACTTCCTCACCTCGAAGGTACTCCTCATCAGTCTCCTTGGCCTCCTTCTCTGGCTCCAACTGGATGTAAGCACACTTCCAAATTTAAGCATTCCATCAAGGACTGGACCGTTCCCCACCTAACAGCTGAACTTTCTAAACAAGGTATCCACTATCAGGATTCTACCAGAAAGCAAGAGCTCTTTGACTTATTCCTAGCCTCTTAGTCTCACCCAGTCAAGAATACCGGACCTTCTCAGCCCAGACCTCAATCTGAATCTTCGCAGTTTGCTGAAATCCAAGATTTCATGGCTCAGATGGCATCATCCATTTTGGATCTTCAATCCTGCATGACTTCCCTAGAGGCTTGCATTCCACTCCAGCCTCTTCCACCAATCAACTCGATGATATCCCATCCATGAGCAATGCTCCTCCTCTTCATTCTCTTCTGGATACCATTCCTCCAGTTCATATTATATCTCCTTCACTGCCAACACATCTCATCACTTCAGGTACGTCTTCCTCCTCATCTCCTCCATTTATTTCATCTATTCACCTCGTGCCAGATTCCCTCCGCAAGGACATTCTTGGTGAAAAGGATGTCAGTTTAGTCTCTCTTCTCATCTCCTCTCGTGGCGTCATGGACAATAGAATAGTTTCCTGTGGCGGAGTGTCAGTTATATTGAATTCTAAGGATCCTCACCTCCTCCACAAGATGATAGTATGCACTATGGTGGAACCCATTTCTATGATTATCTTAGATCTTTTTCAGCCAAAGCTGCTGCTGCATTGGCCCACTATAACACCAAATTGAACTGAGCCATCCTGGATAACAAACTTTTCTGTCAGCACTTCGCTGGTCAATGGGAATATTCATGTTCCCTTTGTGGCTCATTCAGTCATTTTGCTCCACTTTGTCCTTTAACAGTGCCTCCTTCCTCTACCTACACCTATCAGCCTAGGATTGCTTGACCATTGAGCTCATCTTCCACCTCTCTCACTCTGGATTAACTCACATGATCTCCAACCCTCGTGCCTGCCTGGATATGTATGGACATCCCATTAAGTCCATTGGGGTAAATTCATCTGTAATAAAGTCAACAAACATGGTTGTTCCACCACCGGCTACTCCTTCCAGCATGTCTGCAATTTCTGCAGTGAAGCAATATCCCATGATATGGGTGACTCATATTGAGAGACAAAATTTGAGTGACTCAGTTTGAGCACCTGTGGGAACAGTGAGGGTGACAAAATAGCGAACGGGACTGAATAGCGAAACAAAATGCACATTGAAAATAGAAAATAGAGTTAAAAATCAATGTTTTGACCATAGGTCTTCTTCAGGAAATGTCTAAAAGAGAAAAAGCAACGTTAGTGTAGAGGAGAGGTAAAATAAGGAATATATATATGTGGAGAAAGAAAAAAGGGGGAGGATCTGGGAGAAGTGATAAATGGCAAGATAAAGACAGAATCTGGAAAACAAAAAGGTGATGATGGGAGTGACAAGGCATAATTGCAGTGAATGAGTTAGAGAAGTCCTCAGGTGGGGACAAATTAATAGGGCCAGTAAGAAGGTTGAAAGGTGACAAATGTGGGGGAAGGAGACATAGATGGAGACATCTTTGGAAAATGAAAACAGATGTGCACAGATACAAACATTCTATAGGGAAAAGAAGGGGTGGCTGAAAGATATTAGTAGAAAATAAGTCTATCATTTAAACTGGAGGAGTGCTGGGAGCCAAGGCAGATGATCAGCTTGGTTTCCAGGTTTTTTCTGGTCAGAATCCCAGACGCCCTGCTGAAGGACATAAACAGAAAGATCATTGACACTGTGGTCCCTGGAGATGAAGTGGGATACAATGGGTTTATCAATGTCTCCATTCCTGACTGCCCTGCAGTGTTCCCTGAAATGGTCAGCAAGGCATCTACCATTTTCTCTGATGTAAATAGCTGCACACTTGCTACAAAGAATACAATATGTCACATTAGTGGAGGTGCATGAAAACTCCTTGGTGATGTGAAAAACATCTGTGGGACCCCGAATTTCAGTCACACTAGAAATAAATCTGCAGGAGTAGCAGTGAGTTCTGTTGCAAGGTTTGGTACCTGGTAGGGAGGAACTGTTAGGAGTAGGTGGGTAGGCTGCTTCTTACCAGGAGATTCCGCCGGTTGGGTGGCCGGTGGTAGAAGGCAATAGGTGGTTCTGCAAAGGAAGCACCAATGCTGGGGTCAGTTTGCAAAATAGGAAAATTACTGGTGACGATCCTGTGAAGAGAAGGTGCATTCTGATGGAAGGGAAGCACTAGTGGAATTCATCATTGTTCTTGCTTGACAATATCCTTCCAACAGGGGTCAAGGTTATGGGGCATGTTACTGACCTAGGAGAGTGCTCTGTCCACTGTGATTTTAGAGTATCCCTTGTTAACAAAAAAAACTATGCATTTTTGGGCCTGCTCAGCAAAATCATCATCTTCACTGCATAACCTATAAATACCTGAATAGCAACTGTAAGAAGCTGTGAGACAGTAAATAGCGAGGCAGAACCAGCTACATTTGCTCATAGGGCTTTGTTTGGCAAGACAGTTTCTATCAGGCCATCTGGCATGGTGGATAAGTCACTGCCACTGAAGCTGGTGGACCTGGGTTCAGGACTGGATAGGATTTTTTTTTTTTTGCTGTTTAATTTCTTTTTTGTTGTTGATGTAAAGTCCCTTTCCTCTGACTTTGTCCCCCCCCCAATGTTTCCCCCTGCAGACATGTATCCCCCCATAGAGTAGCCCCTCGAGTTTTCCCTTGTCCCCCATTGTCATCCATCCCAGAGCTGATTATATTAGTTATGGGAGGAAGCCCAGCAGGGGGGTGTAGGGGGCATAGCACCCCCTGCATAAAATGTAACTGCAGATCCCTCCAAAGAAAGTATGGAGTTGTTGCTGTTTGTGCTCCTCGCTGTAGTGCTCATCGTCGTTTTGGGTTTTCTGCAATGTGCACTCTCTCTTATTGAAGGTTTCATTTTGTTGTTGCTTTTATCACATGGAACCCAGCGAAATTCATGCACGCTACATTTGCTCTTAAGCTCCCAAGCCTACTCAATGACAACTAGTTCATCCTTCTACTCCTGTCAACTTACTGGCCCTATTAAAAGTCCTGGCATCTGATCCCTCTCGTGCATTTGTGCAGCACCTCCTGCTAGGGTTTACCCATGGTTTCCACACTTAAGTAACCAGATGTTGTTCGTCTTCTACTTCAGAAGGAACTTAAAAAGAACTTCATCCTGGGGCCTTTTCCATGCCCACCATTTCTTACCTAACAGATCAATCCTGTGGGCATTGCAATTAGAAAATTTCCGGTAAGAAGCATCTCATCATCGATCTCTCCACTCCTTGACACTCGTCCAAGCTTAGCATCAATTCCCTGATTCCTGCCAATGAGGATTCTCTGTCCTATGCATGTATCGATGATGCCATTACAATCATAAAATGCTGTGGCCCTGGCTCCTGGCTCTCCAAAGTCGATATAACTGATGCCTTTAAACTACTGCCCGTTCATCCTTCCCTCTGGCATTTGCATGGTATGTTCTTGGACAACCATTATTATTTTGCTGCCCATCTCACATCCGGCTGCTTCAGCAGTCCTAAACTCTTTGACATGCTTGCAGAAGTTCTTTTTTGGGTGTTACTCAACATATGTCCTTGACCAGCAGTTGTCCATTTACTCGATGACCGTCTCCTGATCAGTCTGCCTACTTCCCTTTCAGCTGTGGGTATTTATACTCTTTTCCAGCTCTTCCATGAATTGTCAGTTCCTTTGATGGCAGAGAAAACAGTAAGACCTGCAACATCCCTAGAATTCCTGGGTATAATCTTGGACTTGGAACATATAGAAGCCTGTTTACCACTCAACAAACTGTCTTGAATCCAAGCACTAGTCAAGTCCTTTTCGACTAGATCCTCCTGTACAAAATAAGAACTCCTCTCTACTGGGATACCTCAGTTTTGCCATGAGAATAATTCCACAGTATCGATCCTTCATTTCACGCCTCTTAATCCAAGCTTTATCAGTTTTTGAACTTCATCACCATGTCCAAATCACTGCCACAGCTAAATCTGATCTAGCCTTGTGGTCCCTATTTTTAGCCAAATGGAATGGCTGTTTGATGTTCCACAAGGACCCTTCTCCAGACTTGCATCCCAGAATATATATATATATATATATATATATATATATATATATATATATATATTTCAATTTTATTAAAAGTATCGAATTACAATCCTTAGTCATAGTCTCCTTTACCAAAGGCTCCACGTCATGCTAGACAAGGCACAATAGACAGTGTGATACAGGGAATACAGTGGTGTGCAGAAAGAGGCAGTCACAATACGGTGCAATAAATACAGACAGTGCAAATAGGTTGGTTAACTAGTGCAGTACAAAAATACAAACAGTGCAGTATATATACAGTGCAGAATATATTCATTAAACACAGGGCATAAAATAGCAGCAGGCATATGTCTAGGAGGGGGGTAAGGCGGGACATAGGTCCATTGTCAAAGGCGGGGGGGGAGGAACTGAACATACTGAGTAGGCCATGTGCAGTTGCAGGTGTGCAAGGAGTGGTAATAGCATTGGAGTGAGGACTGGAAAGGACCGAGTCTGTTTTCATTGGAGATGGAAGTGGGGAGGGAG
This sequence comes from Neoceratodus forsteri, assembly GCA_016271365.2. Taxonomy (NCBI): domain Eukaryota; kingdom Metazoa; phylum Chordata; order Ceratodontiformes; family Ceratodontidae; genus Neoceratodus; species Neoceratodus forsteri. The sequence continues at coordinate 1,026,265,396 of CM028131.1, read as the reverse complement.
TTTATCCAGGCAGGGGCTTTATAGGTGAAGGACCATTAGGCCAGCACAGTCCTAACTCTGGGCACATGTAGGATGGTCTGGGCAGTGCTGCGAGTGGGAAGGGGGGCTAGTAGGGCAGGTTGGGGTAAGGTGGAGAGTCTAGATGGGGCCAGACCAACCATAATTCTTTTGGCGAAGAGGCAGGACTGGTACTGGAGGTGCTCCTTGAAATTGAGAAGATTGGCTAGGTCCTATAGGGTGCAGGTGTGGGTGAGTTTGTCACAGCCTGTAAGTAGGCAACACGCTTTGTTTAAGAAGATTTTGATTCTTAGGAGGGCAGAGTTTGCTGCTGCCCCATAGACTATGAATCCACAGTCCACAAGAGAGAGAGAGAACAGAAGAGGTGATAGCAAGCCTTAGAGCTTCGGGGGGAGGCAGTCCCTGTAGTGGTAAAGTAGGCCAATACGGGTATTTATATTGGTGCAAAGGAGATGGACATGCTCATGGAAGGATAGTGCTGTGTCAAAGGTAATGCCGAGATATTTAAAGCTAAGAACCTGCTCTGTTGGGAGGTGTTTGCTAGTCATAAGGTTCGGGGGGAGCCACAGTGCCTACTCTGTAGGAGAATAGCATGGACTTCATCTTTTTATGGTAGAGAATGAGTCTGTGGTCAATGAACCACGATTCAGCCTGGCTGAAAGATTTCTGAGGAGTGGCTTGAAGGAAGGAGGGGTCAGGGAAGGAATGAAAGAGTACTGCGTCGTCAGCATAGAGGAGGATGTGCTCCGAGCAGGCAGTGGGGTGTGAATTGAGCTACAGGCTGAAAAGCAGGGAACCCAGAATAGACCCTTGGGGAACCCTGAAAGAACTGGGTGGTGGGCAGAGATGGTGTCATTTATCCTGAAACATTGGGAGCGTGATGAGAGATAGTTGGAAAACCAGGAGGTGACCACCTGAGAGAAACCCAGCTGAGCAAGGGTGGATAGGAGGAGAGGGTGGCTTACCGTGTTGAATGCCTTGGACAGATCTAAGAAGACTGCCCTAGCCAGGTGCCCTTTATCAAGAGTAGAGTGGAAGAAGCTGGAGAATTCCAGCACGGCTGTGGTAGTGCTATGACCTGGGTGGAAGCCATGTTGCTCCTCACAAAGGAGGTTGTGGTTAGAGAGATATTCTAATAGCTGGTCTGCAACAATTTTCTCCAGAACCTTGGGGGGGGGGGATGGAGATTGAATGATATTTCCCTGGAGAGATGTGGTCATCACTGTTGTGCACTGGGGTAATGACTGCCTCTTTCCAAGTGGAGGGGAACTGGCTGAGACAAAGGGAATGGTTTAGAAGGTAAGTGAGCAGGATAAGCATTACGTCAAAGACCTGACGGAGCAGTCTGAGGTTCAGCGAGTCATTACTGTGACTGTGGCTGTTAAGGGCTTTTAAGAGGTAGGGTATTGCCTCCTGCTCTGTGAGGGCATGAAAATAGAAGGGGGGGTCGGGTGAGGGTGGCTGTTGGAGGAGTGGGGAAGGGGTTGAAGAAGTTTGAAGGGAGGACTGAGCTAAGATCGGAGAAGGTGGAATTTAGAGTAACCGCAATGCAGTTTGGGTCTGAGGAGAGGGTGCCATTGATGCTGATCTGAGAGGATGGTGGGAATATGGACTTTCCATTGAGCTCTTTGATGTTATCCCAGAATTTCTGGGCAGAGCCCCAAGAGGAGGCCAGGACTGATTTGTAGTGGTCAGCCTTTGCTTTGTGGATGGCCCAGGTACATTTGTTAGGGGCATCACGGTAGAGCTGCCTATCTGAGGCCTTTTCAGAGTCGAGAACTTTATGCCAAAGATTGTCCTGATTGTGTATACTGCTGAGTACGGTTGGATGACCCATGGGGTGTTAGAGTTTTTTACCAGGTGTTTATTGAGGGGAGCGAAAAGGTCACAGACTGAACTGAAGGAGCAGATGAGGTATGATAGGGCTGCATCAATGTCTGGCACCTGGTTGATAGGGGACCAGTCCCAGTGGGACAGGTAGGCTTTTAGTTGTTCCAGTCTCCCTGGATTGAGGCAGCACTGTCGGGTGGTTTTGGGGGTGGTTTTTGTGATTTGCAAGTCCAGGAAAAGAGTATAGGGGAGTGGTCACTGAGGGCATTTGGAAGGACTGTGGTGCCAGTAATTTTGTGAGGTCAATTGGTAAGAACGATGTGAAGCAGCGAGAAGGAGACATTAGTAGGATTGGTATAGGTAGGTTGCGTGTTCAGTTGCATGAGGCCTAGGGCAGCAATGGCATCTTTGGATTGGTCTGCCGTGCTGGAGAGCCAGTTTATATACACTAATGCTTCCTCCACTCACGTCTATGCTGCCATATTTCATCAATCCTGGATTGCTGCTCCATGGCCTCTGGATATTTCATCACTCCGTGGCTTTTCTTTTACATCTCCACTATTAGAGATATATCTGAGAGTAGCAGCCACATTCCTCTGGGGTCACCATTGATCCCTTCAATCAATATGGTGTACAGTGATGTGAGCGAGTATTACTGAGTGGCTCAATTTGAGTGACTTAATAATACCGCTCGTAATGAGAGCGTATGGGAAAGAACACAGCTATGCAAGTTTCAGTGAGTGTAGCAGTGAACTGCACTCACTGGAAGAAGATATAACTATTTGTTTGGCCAAACCCTGCTGAGCTGGCCACTTGGCATAGTGGCTAGAACCACTGCTGTTTGAGCAGATAGACCTGGGTTTGGGTCTCGGGTCTGGCTACAGAAGTGATTTTTTCAGTTTTTGGTTTTTTATCATTCCTCTAAGTCCACTCCCCCTGGAGTTAAGAATCTTTAGTTTGGGAGGTGCGGGGTGCTTGCCCCCCACATAAGAAATAATTTTTCTGTGCCCCAGGAAGAAAAGTAAGTCACTGTTGCTGTTTGTGTCGGTTGCTGTTATCTTGTTTGCTCTTTTGACATCTGGTGGTTTTTTACTCGCGGTTTGTGGTCAGCGACATTTAGGAATCACCGTTATCACATAAAACCATCAGTATCCATATTTTTCAATTACCAAACAACAATAGCTATCATCAACAAAGGAAGATCTTCATCCCATTCCATCATGCTGTTCATGCGGAGGCTAACCTGGCTATCGCTTATTCATAATTTTATTTTCACGTTTCCACATTCTGGGATTCATAAATAAAGCAACTGATGCTTTATCCTGTTTTCAGTTTCAGGCACTTCATCACCTCCATTCCTTGGCAGCTCCAATGATGACTCCTCCACCTTACTTCAGTGACCTAATAATGACATTATTAGGGCCAGCAAGCTACCGCTATCATGTGGGCTATCCTAACTCCATCTACTAAAGCCACTTACACAATAGCTTGGAAAAAGTACCCTTCCTTTTGTATCTTTCAATCATCCTACCCTATTTCCATCTCAGTGGACCTCATTTTAGTGTTCCTGACATATTGCCATTAAGCGCTGCACTTATCTTATGGAATTATCAAACAATATCTACCTGAGATTCAGTAATTCACTCACAATACATAGATACATAGATACTGTTGGCAGATAAGGGCATATAGCCAACCCAGCCTGCCCATTTGAACTCATAAGATCACTTTAAGTTTTTCTAGAAGTCTGTTGCCCCTTACCCCTGAACTCCAGGATTCCCTAATGTCAATTCCATGCCACAATCCACTCCATCCTCACCATCTCTATTTTCCAATCCATCAGTCAAACTCCTTCTGGGTCTTCAAAGATCGTTCATTGCATATATATCTCTTGCTGTCTTCCCATAGACAGGTCCATAATGAGATGCATGCTGGACCTATTGGACTCAGGATCATTTGAATCTACCTCCAATCTCATGGTCGTAAAATAGCATCCATTGTCAGCTTAGTTTTCTATGGATTATTTCATCCAGGAGAATTCACAGTATCACCATCCCACTCTAACAACTTTCTTGAAGTTACCAATTTGCAGAAAAGGTCTAACCATTATATCCTGATAGACTGCATACAGGAGTCTTCATTACTTATTGCCTTTCATCAAATGCTTGGTGCCCATTAACTTGACTAGAAAAGCTTATGCTCTTCCACACAAATTCAAACCCACTATCTTCCTTGTTAACTCTGGACCATTAATCACACATAACTACAAAATGTTTCATAGACCATATAAGAACCATTCTACAAAGGCTCGGACTCAATCCATATTTATACTCAGGCCACTCATTCAGAATTGGAGCAGTGACATCATCATCAAGAAATAACATTCCAGTTCATATCATCAAGCAACTCGGAAGATGGAATCATCACCCTCGAATTTTACATCCTGAACCCAGACACAGAATTCAGACAAGCATTTTCAATTATCCCCTCATAGTTTGCCTAGGAGGACAGGCAGATCAGTAGCCATGGGTCCTCAGAGGTTTTTCCTGCAAGGATTTTTTCCGTCTCTTGAGGGCTCCTGATCATACTCTCTGTGAGCTGGAGGAAGTAATAATTTGTGCCCTCTAGTCCCTACAGCCACCCAGCTTAAAAATCTACCATTCTACCAAATCTACTAAAACCAACTGTGTCCAGTTCTGGAGACCCCATCTCCGCAAGGACATAGACAGGATAGAGGCAGTCCAGAGGAGGGCAACTAAAATGGTGCAGGGTCTGCAAGAGAAGCCATATGAGGAGAGACTAAAGGAGCTTAATATGTATACCCTTGAGGAAAGAAGGGAGAGGGGGGACATGATAGAAACTTTTAAGTACCTCAGTGGAATCAACAAAGTCCAAGAGGGTAGCATCTTTCAGAAAAAGAGACTTGCAAGAACAAGGGGACACAATTTAAAGATAGAAGGAGGGTGGTTCAGGGGCAATGTGAGGAAGTATTATTTCACAGAGAAGGTAGTGGATGCATGGAACAGCCTTCCGGAGAGGTTGTGGGGTCTAAAACTGTAGGAGAATTCAAGAATGCATGGGACAGAGATAAGGCAATTCTTGTGGGGGGTAGGAAGAAATAGGCTGTTGGTTAACTAGGATCTGCGGCCTATCCTGTAGGTAGGGAAATGGGCAGACTAGATGGGCCTAGTGGTCCTTATCTGCCATCAAAGTCTATGTTTCTATGTTTCTATACCATGGGTGTGAATAGAGAAAGACTAAAAGTTAATAAAGTATACATAAGAACTACATATTCAACAAACATTGAATGGGAGGGCTTAAGCCTGAGGTTCAATGTGGGGGAATAACTCCTCCCACATCTAGTAAAAAAAGTCCACCTCTTTCTGCAGTCCAGTGCTTAGCATGTTGGAAACACCCACCAGCAGGATGAAGACATGGAGGCATACAAAACTTCACTAAGGGAAGCAGGGAAGGCAGTAAGGCAGGCAAAGGCCCAAACTGAGGAAACACTAGCACAAGCAGTAAAAGAAGGTGACAAGACTTTCTATAGATACATTAGTGAAAGGAGTAAGTCCAAAGGGGGTATTGCTAAGATCAAAGGGGATAAGGGGGCATGTGAGGGGGAGGACCATGTAAAAGCATCTATCCTAAATAGATACTTCTGCTCAGTATTTACTGAAGAGAAGGCAGGGCAAGGCCCATAGCTCAGCACCATGGACACAGGGGGGAGGGAGGTGTGCACTAGTCCCTTCACAAAAGAAAGGGTCCCACAAGAGCGCAATAAGCTCAGGGTGGACTAAGCAATAGGACCTGATGGCATACATCCCCGGGTACTAAGGGTGTAACTAGCAGAACCATTATCAGAACTGTTTAGTGAGTCTCTGAGCACAGGAGAGGTCCCAGAAGACTGGAAAAGGGCTCATGTGATCCCGCTCCACAAGAGTGGTTGCAGGGAGGAGGCAGGGAACTACAGACCTGCAGACCAGTCAATCTTACCTCAGTAGTGGGCAAGATTATGGAGGCACTCCTTAAGGAAAGGATAGTGCAACACCTGGAATCCATAGGAGCACAGTATCCAAGACAGCATGGGTTTACAAAGGAAGGTCCTGTCAAACTAATCTCATAGATTTTTTTGACTGGGTAACCAGAGTGGTGGACAAAGGGGGAGCAGTTGATGTCACCTACTTTGACTTCAGCAAAGCCTTCGATACTGTTCCACACAGAAGATTGATTAATAAGCTGGGTAGGCTAGGGGTGGGTCAGAAGTTGGTCAAATGGGTGGCAAACTGGTTGACGGGCAGAAAACAGAGAGTGGTGGTAATCGGTATACAGTCAGAAGAGATGCAAGTCACAAGTGGGGTACCTCAGGGATCAGTCCTGTTGCCAGTCCTCTTTAATATCTTCATTAGTGACCTTGCAGATGGACTGGATGGTAAGGTTTGTCTGTTTACAGATGACACCAAGATCTGCAACAGAGTAGATGATCCAGATGGGGTGGGCAGAATGAGAAGAGATCTGGATAAACTAGCAAAATGGTAGAAAGAGTAGAAACTGGGATTTAGCGCAAAGAAGTACAATATTATGCATATAGGGCAGAGAAACCCTGAAGCCACCTATAGGCTGGGAGAGGAGTTGCTGGCAGTCACAAGGGAAAAAAGAGACTTGGGCCTCATCATCACCGATGACCTGAAGTCATCCAAGCTGACCACTAAAGCAGCAGGTAAGGCTAAGGGGATGTTGGGATGTATTAGTAGGGGTATCACAAGTTGGAAGAGGGAGGTAATAATCCCTCTTTACAAGACACTGGTTAGGCCCCATCTGGAGTACTGCGTGCAGTACTGGAGACCACACCTTTACAAGAACATTAACCAAATTGAGGCAGTCCAGAGAAGAGTAACCAAAATGGTGCATGGACTGCATCAGAAGACATATGAGGACAGATTAACGGATCTCAATATGTGTACCCTAGAGCAAATGAGGGAGACAGGTGATATGATCGAAACATTCAAACACCTTAAGGGCATTAACAAGGTGAAAGAGTCGAACATGTTTCAATATAAGAAAAATAGCAGGATAAGAGGACACAACATGAGATTAGAGAGAGGCCAATTAAGGGGTAATGTGAGGAAGCTCTTTGTCACAGAAAGGGTGGTGGATGCATGGAATGGCCTACCTCAGGAAGTGGTGGGTATGAATACAGTGTAGGGCTTCAAACAGGCATGGGATAGGCATAAGGGAGCAATACAGATGAGTATGACTAGATAGGCCATTGACAGAGCAAAGGCCAATAGCACATTCATAAGGTAGAAAAAGAAATGGTCAGACTGGATAGGCCTTGCAGTCCTTAGCTGCCATCAACCTCTATGTTTCTATGTTTCTATCCTCCCCTGCCTCCTTCTTCTCCTCCTCCTCCTCCTCATCCTCCTCCTCCAGCACTCTGCTTGCCCTTGATGCTGGGCCCTCTATTCCCTACAGCTACACAGGTTAAAATCTACAAAGGGTGGAAATAGAGAAAGGCCAAATGTTAATAAAGTATACATAAGCACTACATATTCACCAGACATTGAACTGATTATATCTTGGTACTGTTTTTCCTGATTCCCTTCCTTTTCACCACTGTCCTCCTCTTCCTCTTACTGCATCATAGAAATATCTTCTTTATCCACTTCTTCCTTATTCAAAATGTCCCTTTCCATCCCTTTATCCACCACTTTATCATGTTCCTGATTCTTTCATCATCTTTCCCCTTGTCAGACTCAAAGAAATCTAATGTTATCTGTTAGGGACTTTTAGTGTAGTATGAAATTGTTCCATGCAGTACCTGTGAGTGTGGGTGGTACCCACTAATCCTTTAGTTTTTAACAAAAGAATCACTTTTTTAGCTAAGCAGATGCAACTTTTTTGGATGATGAAGTACAAGTGTCACTTTGAGGTTGAAAGTGTAGTATTATCTGAATGACTTTGGATCTGTGTGATTAATTTGACTATTTACAGAAGGAGGAATGTGTGAGTCTCCCTTTTGGTTAGATGAAGCTTCAGTGTTTGCCTGGACACTGCTTTGATTCTAAATATTGAACACGGTATTGATCCATTTCTTTATATTGAATTAAAAAAAAATGCTTCACGGTTTATGTTTTGTCACATACAAATATCCCTCCCAACATTGTGTAACTTCACATGGCACAGACATGGCATTAATTCTTCATTGGCTTCCTCAAGATGATCATGACTTCCCCTGTCCTTCCATGCACAGCAGACTGCAAGTGTTACACTTTAGCTCACCCATGCTACAAGAATGTGAAGCCTTTAAAGGCATTCTACTGCCTTTAAAGGTGGTATAACTTTTACATTTTTGAAAATAAAATTGGTGACAATGTTTATAGTAATCCTAATCCTAAAGGTGCACACTGTCTCACACTACAAGCAGACCCCCTTTATTTTTAGGGCTGCAGTGGGTGGAGCCCTGAACACCTTTTGCTAGGAGAAAGATACTCTGCATTCCTTACATTCCTTGTGAGCGAACAACATGTTGGACATGGAGTACAGACTCCTCCATGTCCCCAGTGTCGCTGGAACACTCCGCTCCTTGTCTCCAGAGCAGTGGACTAATTTTTTTCTGTAAACCTTGGATCATGACACTGGGGGATTGGGCACCCCCAGTGTCATTATTATGTTTCTGGTGGGGGGTACTGGGTGCTGAGAGGCAGGGTCAGGTGGGGGATATCTATAATTTAAAGAAAAAGCAAAAATAAAAATCGGCAGTCATGGCACACTCTGACATTTCCAAGATGGACACTGTAGTCCACAGCACATGCACCAGTAGTTTGGCATACACAATGGTGTTGGTGGCCACCTTGGATATGGGAGGACTGTGCCGTGACTGCCAATTTATTTATTTATCGCTTTTTCTTTTAAATGATAGATATTCCCCACACCGACCCACTCTCTCAGCACCCACCACCCCGCACCCTCCAAAAAAAACATAAGAGTGACACTGGGGCTGCCCCATCCCCCAGTGTCACAATCAGGATGACACTGATTTGTTGTTTTTTTATATCCCCCCATCTGACCCTCCCTCTCAGCATTCACCACCCCACGACCCCCTCCCAGAAACATAACAGTGATGTTGAGGGTTCCCAATCCCTCAGTGCCATGATAAGGATTTTAATCTTCCCAACTGACCCTCCCTCTTAGCACCCACCACTCCACTCCCCCCCAAGAAATGTAACAGTGGTATGAGGGGGTGCCCATTCTCCCAGTGCCGAGATCCTCAGTCGTTTAACATTTTTTTAACCTCTAAAAAAAATTATCAATCAATGTGTTTTATGACCAAGACTCCCCACCCAACCCTCCCACTCAGCACCCACCCTCCAAGCCATTACGCATTGATCAAGGCCAAATGCTGTAAGCCCCACTGACCGCTGACATGTCTTCACACTTCAAACGCTGGACCATAAACTGAGGAAATCAGGTATGCCTTTCAATGTATTTCAATGGAATTTTGAACTTAGTAGCATAACTTTACTATTTTTTATTATTTTTGCCCCCAATTTTAAAAAAAAAACTTTTTTGGGACACCACCTCATGAACAATGCAAGTGACGTTAGGTAAATCTGTCCCAAAAGGTGATTTTGAGGTCACTGCATGAAATCACCTTTCAGGCAGGAGTTGAACATTTTCTGTACCATTGTTCATGAGGGGTAGCCCGTAATATGGGTGAGTCAACTTGAGTGACTCAATTTGAACAACTCAGGTTTGACCACCTGTGATTACAACAAGCATGATAGTATAGCAAGGGGTGGTTACAGCAAGTGAGGAAGTAGAAAACAGTGATGGGAATAGAGCAACTGGGATAGGGAGCTATAGTGAGTGATTACATAGGAGGATGATTGGCCAGGCAGCTCACAGCTGGCCGTCTTGTGTTGCAGTATGGGTGTTGTAACAATCACACAGGAGTGTGGTGTGCATATTTATGGAACATACAAACAGAAATGAGAAAGAAGTAAGTACTTCAGCTGGGAGTGGAACCCAGGCCACCCAGAATACTGTTCCAATTGCGTTAAGCAGCTGCGTCACTGAGACAACTGGAACCTGGGCTTTTAGTATGGATGATGTCTCTGGTGTGGGTATCCCAGGGTCGAAGCTACATGGGTATAATTATTTCTGTGTTTTTTTGGTGTGTTGGTACATATGTTTTTTTTTTTGTTTTGTTTTCTGTTCCTCCACCAGATATGTGAGTTGTAGGATCCCCCACTCCCCTACTCTCCTGACTGTGGTCCCCCATTCCAGTGATGTGCCCCACAAATAGCCCCCTCTTGAATTGTCCCCTGTACCACAGTGTCAGCTCCCCCCCCAGAGTTGATTATAAAAATAATGGGGTGTGTGGGTGGCCAAAGCCCCCCACATGGGGGGTGTGGGTGTCATAGCCCCCTGCATAAAAAATGTGCATATTGTGCCTGTAGAGGATGTTGCAGACCATCACTGTTAATGTTTCTGCTGTAGTTCACATCACCGTTGTTTTCAGCGATGTGCACTCACTGATGTTGCAATCACTAATACTGTGTCACTTACATCACATGGAACCTTCATGAGGTGGGGTCATGAGATGGCTACGTTGAATTTTGCGAATGCAGGCTCATAATTTTCAATATTTTTACCTCATATTTACAGCATAGTCATATCTTTATAGCACTTCATGAATGTGACAGCTGTAATTTTTCAACTACTGCCCAAAATGTGTTATTGTATCCTAGAAACTGATCTCACAGTCCCTGCATAAAATCACATTTCAGGCATGAGCTGAACATTTGCTCTGCCCTTCCTTATGAGGCAGGGTCATAACAAAGCTTTGTTAAAAATTTGGCGTGCAAATATTACAAAATAACAAATTTATGAGCATATGTTACATTTTGCTAATGCGGGCTCCTAACTTTGGTAATTCTCAATATTTTTACCGCATATTCCTCAGGAACAGCCCTATTGACTCTGACCAGAGTTTGTTCATTTTGCAGACACAGTTCCTAAAAGCTGAGAGTCACCTACAGTAGGTGCACTTAGAACTTTCTGGTACACAGTACTGGACTGGCAAACTTTGTACCATAACTGAACAGGTGGGTATATTAAAAAATAATATGGAGAAAAATGGTCACTTTTTCTGGGTGCATAAGGCAATCAGTGTTGCCTTGTGCCTCACTTCCTGAGGCGTGCCATTATCCCTAATAATGCACACCCTGTCATGCCTTATTGCTTAATTCAACTTCAGTCAGCTTCATCCAGGCTGTATCACCATCTTTATTTACTGCTCAAGCGCTAACTCAGTTCACTGACCCTCAAGCCCCTGCCTTGTTACTGCACTCAGGGCCCAAACTGCTACTGCAGAAATAGTCCATAGAAATTGCTGGTTTAATACTGTCTGCCACTTTTTGTGCAGATGAGTAGAGCAGGCAGGTATCATGTTTTATTATTTTTTAAGGGGTGTTTATTATCCAATGACTGTAGTTTAAAAAGCATACTTTATGTTTGCTTGTGTGAGTGCACAAAGCAAACATATTGGTTATGCTCTGGCAGTGTAAGGGGCTGAGGAAGTAGATATTGTATAAGCCAATAGAGGCACACATTCAGGAGTCTTGCTACTCAAAGGCCAGTGCTAAGAAGGCTGGTGATGACAGTGTTCATCTGGCTAACAGATGTAAACTTTGTGTAGTTCAAAGAATGCAGCCCCACCAATTACTTTGATATTCTGTCCACTAGCCAGCCAACAGACATCATCATCATCAGGCTTTGAAGACTAACATCCAGTCTCAGTGTGTGTGTGTGTGTGTGTGTGTGTGTGTGTGTGCACGCGTGTTTGTGTGTGCGTGTGTGTGAATTGGCAGTGTGCAATGGCACGCACATAGATCATGAAGACAGTGCACACTCTTATTGCCTGACTTCAGCTTTCAATTCTGGTGGTCACTGCTGCACCACCTAGTCGCTAGGTGGCAGCCAGTAGTGGTACACATTTTCATGCCACCTCAAAGGAAGACTGCCATCAAAAGGACACACAATCTTACTTCTTCACTCCAGTCCCTGAGCAACCCTGGGCCATTCTTGAACATGGGTCACAGGTATAACGGGAAGTAAGATATCCAGCTCCTCATCCCTCCATGCCATTGGCCGGGCTACAAGTTTACTTTAGCTCAGAATTCCTAGACAGTATTGTTTGTGGACCTAAGGGGGACTAAACCTCCATCCTTTTGTCTTACAGTTCTGTGCTTTTACCATCTGTATCATTCAGCCAGAATTATATTTTTGTAATTCTTTCCCCTTTTTCTTTTTTACTGAGTGAAGCGACATAAAAAGAAGATTACTACCCCTTCTACGTTATTTGCTTTGGCTGCTTATCTACATATGACATCATAATGCCCTGTTTTTTACATCAGAATTATCTCCACAGCAACAGTTTGGGATGGTATAAACAGAATTATGATTGCAGCAGTATTCAAGCAGACAGAGCAAGTATGGTGAGATCCTGTTTTCATGCAAATGTCCTCAGTAGGAAAGAAAGAAAGGTGACAGTTACAAAAATGCTAAAATGTGTCTAAATATTATGGGTGGGATATTCAAAGCAGTTGCGCAATGCACAACAGGGTTGCACCAGCGCAACTGCGACAATGCACCGGAGAGCGATATTCAGTGGCAGCAACTGCACAGCACAAATCCCCATGTGCCAATACACAATGGTAATGCATGCATGCATGCACAAATGCAGGGGGCATAGCCATGAATCAGCGGCACAGTGCGATATTCAACAGCACGCAAACAGCGCAAGTGCAGAGCAAAAGGGACTTGTGCGGAGCACACTTGAGCACATAAAAAGAGGGAGCAAGCAACGGAAGGAGGCTTGCACCAGAGGGGAGCAATAGAGAGGAAGAGCAGGTGAGCAGGCTGGACAGCAGGAGGGGTGCAAGACAGAGACAGAGGCAGTCAGAGAGTGTCACAGAATGTGGGACTGGGTGTGTGACAGTGAGTGTGTCTGTGTGTGTGAGTGTGTGTGTGTGTGTGTGTGTGCGTGCATGTGATACAGGTGCAGAGGCAACATCCTGAGCATGTGCCTGCAAAACCCAGCACAGGAGGGGCAGCACAGGTGCAAAGACTGGTGGAAGGTGGAGGCTACAGCCCACAGGCCGCCAGCTGGGAACCCGAAACACAGGTGTGCTCCCAGCGCAGGGGCACACTCAGCAGCACACAGCCGGGGGTACCTGGGGAGACAGCTGCCCAGTCGGCCACGTCACAGCTCCTCACACAATTCCTCAATGCACTGCTGCCACATGCTGCAGAATACATCTATTTCCTCAGCATACAGGCAGAGCATACAGCAAACATGCAGGAGTTCCACAGGGTGGCACGTATGCCTGGCGTGCTAGGGGCCATCAACTGCACCCATGTTGGCTTCCGCACGCCACCTGGCCTGAAGGGGGTAGTGTACATCAACAGGAAAGGCTACACCAGTGTCAACTGCCAGGTAGTGTGCAATGCCAGGAGGTGCATAATCAACGTCTGTGCCACACACCCTGGTGGAGCACATGATGTCTACATCTGGCACCTGTCGGCACTGTGCCACAGGTTCAAGAGTGGGGACATCCCCACAGGCCACCTTGTAGGTGAGTATGCTGTGGAAATGGGAAGTCTGGCACAACAGGGCATGGTATGGGGGGGATGCTAGGGCAGGTGTGCCAGATGGTGGGGCCAGAAAGGCTGGGGGTGCAGCAACACAGCCCACCATGCTAACCACACATCTCTACACACAGGTGATAGTGGCTACCCACTCTGGCCCTGGCTGCTCACCCCATACCGGCGCCCATCAACCCCAATGCAGGAGCAATACAATGAGACACACGCCAGCACACAGAACATCATCAAGCATGTGTTCGAGCTGCTGAAGGCACAGTTCCATTGACTGGACAGGTCTGGCAGTGTCCTACAGTACAGCCCCTCAAAGGCCTGCAGTCTATTCCTGGCCTGCTGTATACTACACAACATGGCCACCAACAGTGGAATAGCTGTCAAGGTCAAAGAGGGGAACAGCAGTGGGGATGGTGCACGGCCGAGCCAGATGGTGATGGGCAGCCCTCCCCCCAGGCAAAGGGAACCCCGGCTGAACAGGATGGCCCAGCAGCACTTGGACACAATTGTAGAGGAGCACTATGGAGCACGCAGGTAGGTGAACATGTCCACATGCACGTCCTGTGGTCTACGGCACAGCATAGAAACATAGAAACATAGAATTTGATGGCAGATAAGGACCGCTTGGCCCACCTAGTCTGCCCATTTTCCTACCTAACAGATAAGCTGCAGATCCTAGTTAACCAACAGCTTACTTCCTCCTACCCCCCACTAGGACTGCCTTATGTCTGTCCCATGCATTCTTGAATTCTCCCACTGTTCTTGACTCCATTACCTCCTCAGGGTGGCTGTTTCATGCATCCACAACCCTCTCCGTGAAAAAATACTTCCTCACATTACCTGTGAGCTGTCCCCCCATTATCTTCAAATTGTGCCCCCTTGTTCTTGCACATCCCTTTTTTTGAAAGGTGCTACCCTCTTGGACTTTGTTGATTCCCTTGAGGTACTTGAAAGTTTCTATCATGTCCCCTCTCTCCCTTCTTTCCTCAAGGGTATACATATTAAGCTCCTTTAGTCTTTCTTTGTATGTCTTCTGGTGCAGACCCTGCACCATTTTGGTTGCCCTCCTCTGGACAGCCTCCACTCTGTCTATGTCTTTGCGGAGATGGGGTCTCCAGAACTGCACATGGTACTCCAGATGGGGTCTCACCAACTGTCTGTACATAGGGATAACAACTTCCTGTTTTCTACTATTGATGCCTCTTCCTATGCATCCCAGTATCCCCACAGCCTTCCTTACTGCCTTCTCACATTGCTTGCCCACCTTTATGTCATCTGATATAATTACTCCCAGGTCCCTTTCCATTTTTACTGTTGTCAGTATGTCAGCCCCCATTGTGTACTCTTCCCCTGGGTTTTTGTTTCCCATGTGCATTACCTTGCACTTCTTTGCATTGAATCTGAGCTGCCATACATTTGACCATTCCTCCAACCTTGCCAAGTCCTTCTCATCCTTTCCACTTCATCTGGTGTATCAACCCTGTTGCAGATCTTTGTGTTGTCTGCAAAGAGACATACTTTTCCTTTCAATTCCTCTGCAATGTCACTTATAAAGACATTAAAAAGGACCGGTCCCAGTACTGGACCCTGCGGTACCCCGCTAGTAACCCTCCTTTCTTCACTGTGCACTCCATTTACTAATACCCTTTGCGTCCTGTTATCTACCCAATTTTTTATCCAGGCTACCACCTTGGGGCCCACTCCAAGGCTGACTAACTTGTTTATTAATCTTTTGTGTGGGACTGTACCAAATGCCTTGCTAAAATCTAGGTAGGCCATGTCCACAGCCCCTCCCTGGTCTACTACTTTGGTCACCCAGTCAAAGAAATCTATTAGATTTGTCTGACATGACCTTCCCATTGTGAATCCATGCTGCCTTTGGTCCTGTGCCCCACTGTCCTCTAGGTACTCAACAATTCTTTCCTTCAGAAGTGATTCCATCATTTTCCCTACCACTGAGGTCAAACTAACTGGTCTGTAGTTTCCTGCCCTGTCCTGCTCCCACTTTGTGAAGAGGAATCACATCTGCCCTCCTCCAGTCCTCAGGTACCACCCCATCCTCCCATGATTTGTTAAAGAGAGTTGTCAGTGGTGTCACTAGTTCTACCCTTAGTTCTTTTAGAATTCTTGGGTGAATCCCATCAGACCCCATTGCTTTGTCCACCTTCAATTTTATTAGTTCTTTCAGAACCCTTTCTTCTCTAAATGGACTGGTATCGATCCCCATCTTCAGAGTATTTCTCTTGTTTGGTTTAGGTACCTTCCCCTCCTCTTCCTTTGTGAATACTGAGCAGAAATATTCGTTCAGTATCGCTGCTTTTCACTGTCACCCTCTACCCACATTCCCTCCCCTTTATTAAGCCTCAGTATCCCTCCTTGGTCTTTCTTTCTCACTCCCTAATGTACCTATAAAGGTCTTATCCCCTTCTAACAGAATTGGCTATCCTTTCTTCGGTTTGGGCCTTTGCTATTCTGACTGCCTTCCCAGCCTCTTTCTGCTTTAACTGATACAGTTCTCTGTCCTGCTCCTTCTGTGTTTCCTTATATTTCCTGAATGCTATCCTTTTCTCCTTAACCTTCCCTGCCACCTCTTTTGAGAACCATAGTGGTTTTTTCCTTCGCTGTGTTTTATTGATTTGCTTTACACAAAGGCTTGTTGCCTCTGTGATGGCTGTTTTGATTACTCCCCATTGTTCCTCCACCCCTCCTTCTTGCCTGTTTGCTAGTGCTTTTCTAAGGCACTCTCTCATTTTCCCAGTCAGCCCTCCTAAAGTCCAATACTCTTGCTTTTGTATGGCTTGATTGTATGGCTGTGTTTATCGTGAACCACACTGTTTGGTGGTCGCTTGTTCCCAGATGGCTACCCACCTCTAAATCTGAGATTCTTTCTCCGTCCCCATTTGAGAGTACCAGGTCTAAGATTTCTCCCTCCTGAGTGGGTTCCAATACTAGCTGTCTGAGGCATGCCCCCTGTAGGGCATCAAGAATGACCCTGCTCTTGGATGTGCCTGCAGCAAAGGTGCTCCAGTTAACATCTGGCATATTCAGGTCCCCCATCAACAATATCTCCCTTTTCTGCCATTCTAAGGAAGCTCTATCATTTCATTGTCCATTCCTCCCTTGAGATGGGGTCTGTATACAACCCCGTGATGGATTGTGGTGCCATTTCCTGTCTCCAGGGTGACCCAGAGTGCCTCATCTGCCCCTGTTTACTCTTTAGTTCTGTTGCTTTGATCCCTTCCTTTACATAGAGAGCTACTCCTCCTCTTTTCCCTCCCTGTCCCTCCTGTAGATTGTGTATCCTGGTATGTTGACATCCCAGTCATGGTTCTCTATGTACCATGTTTCTGTGACTACTACAATATCCAGGCAACCCCTTCCATCAAGGCCACTAGTTCAGGAGCTTGTTACACAGACTACGGGCATTGGTACTCATCACCCTCCACTTTTTGATAGCCTTACCCCTTTAGCCCCATTCCTGTCCTTACTGCCTTTGCCTTTTTACATTTACCTCTGTCCTGCTCCCTAATAACTTCTACCTTGGTGTTTACCTCACTAATTACCATGTTTTGTGGGGAGACTGGGATTTCCTGTTCCTTTCAGTGCCTCCCTTGGCTAGTTTAAATGCTTGCAATGAAGCATCTAAACCTCTCACCTAGGATCCTGGTTCCTTCCCTGGACAGATGCAGACCATCGCACCAGTATAGGTCTGCATTCCTCCAGGTGGCTCCCCAGTCCCCTGTGAAGCCAAAACCCTGAGCTCCACACCAGTTTTTCAACCACTCATTGAATTCCCTGGTGAGGAGTGCCCTAGCATCACCCTTGCCATAGATAGGCAGCACATCCGAGAAGGTTACCGTATGCGCTACTTGTCTAAGGCCCTTCCCCAGCTCTACAAACTCCTTTTGCACTGCTCTGATCCCATTCTAGCCAGGTCATTTGTCCCTAGGTGGACAATGACATCAAGCTCCTCCCTAGTGCAGCTCCTCCCATGATCCTGAGGATTCGCTTCCTGTCCCTCCAAGCCGTGGTGCCAAGAAGGCACCTTACCTCCCTCTCCCCTTCTTCCCCCATTTCTACCCCCCTAATGATTGAGTCCCCCACCAGGAGTTGTTTCCTTCCCCTGTGGTGTCCCATGCCACCCTCCTGTGGGTCTCCTTTGTGAAGGTTCCCAGCATCCTCCTTGGTCTCCACTACAGGTGCCTCCATAGAGGAACCACTATCCACCAGAAAAGTGAATGAATTGTGGAGAGGTACAGCTGGAGGAATGCAACTCTGTTCCACCACCCTCTCCTTCCATGAGCCCACACTGGTCCAGCCTCTCCTCTTTCTTGGAAACCTCTGAAGTAGTGGCATTGGCCCTGGTGGTCCCTGTGGGGGGAGGAGGTTTCACAAATCCTAGCCAGGTTAGCCTGGAGACGGGCAACCTCCTCTCTCAGACCAGAGAGGTGCCTGCAAATAGGGCAGCATTGCAGCCTCCAGAATGTCTCCTGGAACACTGCCGCCCCACAGCCATTGCACTGCACCACTCCTATCATGTCTTATTTTGTGTCCCCTCTCCTGTTTCTCTGTATGCTTACTCTCTCCTCTCCTTACAACTCTCACCCTTCCTGTTCTGGGACAGCAACTTCCTATCTTCTTTAGTAGCCTCCTTCTTCCTTGCTCAATGTCAGACCACCAGCAGCTGGGGGGGACAGGGAGCTACTTTTTTCCTTTAGGGTTGACAAAACCAATGTTTCTCTATGATCCTTCCCTTCCTACTGCCAAACAGGAAGTCCCTGTTGACAGTCAGATACAGTGGCTATAAAAGTAGAACTGGCTTAGGGTGGGTGGGATCGAGGGCAATTAGTAACAAAAAAGGCTAGCAACAGGAAGTTGTAATTTGATTCACCTGCTTTTATAGTGCCTAAGCCACACCCCCAATTAAGCTCTCTTTCCTCCTACTGGTTTAGCAAAGTCAGCTGATACAATACCCTTCCCAGCACAGAACACACACTGACTTTCTTTCTTTCCTTTCTTTTTTACCCTAAATAAGACCCCTTCTACTTCTAATGAAGTATCTGTCTACTTAATCTCAAAAGACACTGACTTCTGCTGAGATATAAGTTTTAAATTAATAAGAAAATGTAGCTTTTTTAGTTAGCTGCTTTCTGCTCTTCAAGCAAGGCTAGCAACAGGAAGTTGTAATTTGACTCACCTGCTTTTACAGTGTCTAAGCCACACCCCCAATTAAGCTCTCTTTCCTCCTACTGGTTTAGCAAAGTCAGCTGATACAATACCATTCCCAGCACAGAACACACACTGACTTTCTTTTCTTTCTTTTTTTTACCCTAAATAAGACCCCTTCTACTTCTAATAAAGTATCTGTCTACTTAATCTCAACAGACACTGACTCCTGCTGAGATATAAGTTTTAAATTAATAAGAAAATGTAGCTTTTTTAGTTAGCTGCTTTCTGTTCTACAAGCAAGGCTAGCAACAGGAAGTTGTAATTTGACTCACCTGCTTTTATAGTGTCTAAGCCACACCCCCAATTAAGCTCTCTTTCCTCCTACTGGTTTAGCAAAGTCAGCTGATATAATACCCTTCCCAGCACAGAACACACACTGACTTTCTTTCTTTTCTTACCCTAAATAAGACCCCTTCTACTTCTAATAAAGTATCTGTCTACTTAATCTCAACAGACACTGACTCCTGCTTAGGGCTGCCACCTTTGGATGAGATGAAAAACGAATACTAAACCACCCCCCCAAACTCCACCCCTAACCCCATCCCTTTCATGACTAATGAGGGCATTGCTTGGACTCTGATTCACTTGATTTATTCAGAATTGCTGCTGTTATAACATTGTGTACAACTTCTTTAAATTACATCATGATTATTATTTTTGGTTTATTTGATTTAAATTTAAATATTTTAAATGTCACTATGTGTTAACATTTGGTGGGGTTAGAGAGGGGGGTTCAGGGGACTTTCCATCCTGTGTACACAGCTTAGCTGACAAATCGAGTGATTACAAGGACACCTCTGACAACTGTCTAGTTTGGATCAGGTGGCCTTTTCTGGTAAAACTCTTTTAATAAATAAATAAACTACACCAGTAATGGTGGACAAGATGTAATTACAAATATCATCTGCCATTTTAAGATGTGCTACTGTCCCTCCCATTGCTCCTACTCTAAAGTTATTTGTAATGTCAGAGAAGTTTGTAAAAGTGGTAGGAACTATTCTATGCTGTTAAATACCCTATTTTGTTTTCCATGTCAGTCATACATAGCAGATAGCATGATATGTGATATGTAGTGTGGAGGCAATATAGCACAGTGGTTTAAAGCTCTGAGCTGCAATTCTGGAGACCAGAGTTCGACTCCTACAGCCCAAACTTGCATACTTTGTGATCCTACACAAATCACTTAATTACCATGTGCTCTCAGGTTGCACCTGTAAACTAGCTTTAGCTTAGCGGGTCTCTTCTGGTAAAAAAAAAATAATAATGTTTTGAAAAATGTTTGCTAAATTGCCTAAATCCGCAGTGCCATAAAATCTAGACTGTTCCTGTCATCTCATCAGCTACTGCTCTCTTTCTTCCTTCCTTTTCTCATTTCTGTAGCTTAGCATGACATTAGCCACATTATTCTGTGCTGTTCATCTGAAAGGCCTGGATTGGTCTTCCTGGAATGTCCAAGTAGCATGAAAATTGACAACAATAACTACTGAGGAGAGAGAGGCATAGTATTGCTAGAAATGAAATAAATTATTAGATAATTTATTTAACAACAAAAGGGGTATCAAATATTAAAATATAGGACAGACCCTAAAAGAAAAAATGGTGAACATTTAAAAGTATAACAGTATTCCTTATCACAGCAGTCAAAGACCATACTCACAATGCAGCCTGGAAAGGATTAGTTTGATTTGCTGCTAATGGTCTTAATAGCCCTAGTTTACACCTCTCAGACTGACTGGTATACAAACAAAAGTCTGCATGACATCAGAATGTGTTTGTAATCTGACCATGCAAGTAAAATGGTGAAGGCTTTAACATAATCTGTTTTACAAGCATGTGAGCATTCAAAATGACTGAAAAAGTACTACCTCTGAATAAAACTGAATTAGCAGGTAAAGTTTCTGAAACACATTGTGCAGTCCATACTGGGACAGGAAGCTACCCTAATGTGGTGCCTATCTGGTTTCAGAAAAATGAAGGTGTTAATTAAGGTGGTATTGTTTACCCTTCCCATGAATAATCTTCCAATTTGCTGGTGTGAATTTAGAGGTGACAACTGAGCAGACAGGGACAAATTTGGCTCTTTAAGTGCACTGCTCTTGAAGGCACTTCCTGATTAGCATGCACTGCAAGCAAGCAATCACACTAAAATGTCAGACACTTGCTTACAGTCAGATGAGAAGAAAATGAAACAGTTAGTGGGGAATCTAGCAGGTGCTGCTTGACCCACCATAAAAACCGAATTTGCAGTGGCGAAAACAGGAGGACCGAATCTGGACCTAGAAAACCGAATCATTCGGTCAAAAACCGAGTAGGTGGTAACCTTACTCCTGCTGAGATATAAGTTTTAAATTAATAAGAAAATGTAGCTTTTTTAGTTAGCTGCTTTCTGCTCTACAAGCAAGGCTAGCAACAGGAAGTTGTAATTTGACTCACCTGCTTTTATAGTGTCTAAGCCACACCCCCAATTAAGCTCTCTTTCCTCCTACTGGTTTAGCAAAGTCAGTTGATACAATACCCTTCCCAGCACAGAACACACACTGACTTTCTTTCTTTCATTTCTTTCTTCTTTTTTACCCTAAATAAGACCCCTTCTACTTCTAATAAAGTATCTGTCTACTTAATCTCAACAGACACTGACTCCTGCTGAGATATAAGTTTTAAATTAATAAGAAAATGTAGCTTCTTTTAGTTAGCTGCTTTCTGCTGTTCAAGCAAGGCTAGCAACAGGAAGTTGTAATTTGACTCACCTGCTTTTATAGTGTCTAAGCCACATCCCCAATTAAGCTCTCTTTCCTCCTACTGGTTTAGCAAAGTCAGCTGATATAATACCCTTCCCAGCACAGAACACACACTGACTTTCTTTCTCTTCTTTCTTTTTTCTTTACCCTAAATAAGACCCCTTCTACTTCTAATAAAGTATCTGTCTACTTTACCTCAACAGACACTGACTCCTGCTGAGATATAAGTTTTAAATTAATAAGAAAAATGTAGCTTTTTTAGTTAGCTGCTTTCTGCTCTTCAAGCAAGGCTAGCAACAGGAAGTTGTATTTTGACTCACCTGCTTTTATAGTATCTAAGCCACACCCCCAATTAAGCTCTCTTTCCTCCTACTGGTTTAGCAAAGTCAGCTGATACAATACCCTTCCCAGCACAGAACACACACTGACTTTCTTTCTTTTTTCTTTACCCTAAATAAGACCCCTTCTACTTCTAATAAAGTATCTGTCTACATAATCTCAACAGACACTGACTCCTGCTGAGATATAAGTTTTAAATTAATAAGAAAAATGTAGCTTTTTTAGTTAGCTGCTTTCTGCTCTACAAGCAAGGCTAGCATACAGGCATGCATGGGTGGGCCCTGTGACAGTACCGGCTGGAGGGGAGCATGGATAGGCATAGGACTGGACACCATGGAAGCAATCAGCACAGCACTGCACATCCCACCCACACCCCCCTGCACACACACGCACATGCACACAGGAACCATCATGCCCACCCCCAGAGACAGTCACCAGGCATGTGTCAGATGCTGAGCACCGGTGCACAGTAGCAGTCAGCGCTTTGCTGGCATCATCATGCACATGCCACTGTGGCCAGCAGCCAGGCATGTGTGCACGAGGCCTATGTGCGATGTGAACCATGGATGCCACGTCCCTGGAAAGCACATGCACACACCACACCAATATGCACACAGGGTGGCAGCAGACACCGGACAGGGAGGTAGGTGGTTCAGGACTGCCACATGGTTGCATGGCCACCATAGACACATGGACAGCCCCACTGAGACCGCCCAGCAGACACAGGCTGTGCGACGGCCACAGTGGGTGTCTGTGATGGTCCCCAGGGTGTTACTGTGGGAATGTGACCGGGTCCTCGCAGGTGTCTGCAGGATCCTGAACATGCCCCCAACAGGCGTGCCTGGAATGCCCACAGAGGATCCTGGCATTGACACAGTGAGGGTCGCCCGACGCCGTGACTGAGGGGTGGAGAATGCACTCCGTGGGGATGGCAGCAGATGGCCATGCACCATGGTGGCTAGTGGTGCTAGGCCAGCCATGACTGCAGTGGTAAGCCAATCCAGGGCTGCAGCCATGTCCTCCCGCATATGAGTGTTCTTGGCCAGGAGCTGTTCAAAGTCTCTGTCATGCCACACTGCAGCCTGGTGCAGCTCTGTGTGGAGTGCATGCACCCCTGCTGTGACCAGCACCTGCTGTTCAATGGAGACCCATAGCAGATGGGTGTGCTTGGCCAAGGGGTTGGCACCCTGGGGCGTATGGTCATTGTGCTGACCCACATGTGTTGCTCAATCCCCCAGGCCAGCCCCCCATGCAGGTAGGTGCTGCACAGCAGGGCCCTCTTGGGGCTGCTCATTCAGCAATGCACCATTGGTGGGCACTGCACCTGGCCCCTCTTTGACACCATCCAACTGCCACTGCTGCCCCTCTGGTCACTGTGCACTGAGCAGCACCAGTGCAGTTGCACCACCACTGCCACAACCATCAGCCATCGCCGCACCAGTGGCTCCCATGTCGACACCAGGGGCGGTGGCCGGTGGGTGGACAACCACCTCCAGGGCACTGTCTGCACTGCCATGGTGGGTGTGTGGTATGGGTGCCTGCTCCACAATAGTAACATCACTAACCGGGATGATGGTCTCGTCATCATGGTCCCGGACAGCACTCCGATCTGTGTCTCGGCATACTGGACGCCATGCCTGGAGTCATGCTGGAACACAGCCAGGGCCTCGTCCCCAACCACGCCACAGGCATCCGGATGGTCAGTGGTGTTGGGCTGCATGCAGTCTGGCCCCAGACACTGGTGGAGGTGGAAGGACAGTTCTCCAGGTCCAGGACCATCCCCAAGGTGGACACCCCCACCTCTGTCACTGCATGCAGGTGCTCAGGAGCTGAAAGGGAAAACAGTTGCAATAGTGCCACTGGTGCACCCCCTGCCCCCCTTGCCCCAGGTGCTGCCATACCTACCATGCAGTGATGGGTTGCCACCTGTCTGGAAGCTGCCACCGGGCACCCACTCGATGGCACTGCATCGCATGGTAGCTGCCACCAACTCCTCCTGCAGCATCAGCTGTGGCACAACAGGCTGTCCACCACCCATGGCAGCACGTGTGACCCAGATGGCTGCCACCTTCTCCTTTATCTGCCTCCAGTCTGTGCTGACCTTCTTCTTGCACTCCTGAACAGATCTTTGATGTATGCCCTGCTGATTTATAGCTCAGGCCACACCCTCCCATGCTATTGACTGGGCCTGTGAAGCGCCTGTTGAGCCACTCAATAGAGGCTCCTGGTCCAGGTAAACCTTGAATAAGGCATTTTTCTCTGCCCTCATAAAGCTGGGCCTACGCTTCCATGCAGGTCCACACTGCTCATTCTCCTCTTGTTCTGTCATGCTGTGTCATTTGAGAATAAACATGTGGTCATTGATGGCTACTACCCACACCATCCTCCCATTCTACTGTCCCGAGAGCCCCACAGTGTCATAAACTACCTCTGAAGGATGCAATACCTGTCCATATCCTGTACAGTCCCGTGGCGCCGTTATAGCACATCACATGCAAATGAGTGGATGCACAACTGTAATGGGATACAAATGCCTCCAATGCACTGCGGATATGCTGATTGGCTAATCTGCATATGCCAGTTGAATATCGTGAATCTGTGCATTGTGCAATGGACTTGCGCATGCTCAAGTCATGGCGCAACATTGTGACGTGCACAGTAGGCCCGGCAGTGCGTATGCGCACACTGCCGGCACCTACACCACCGGCGCACCTACGCACACTGTGCAATACACGTTACAGCACTCGGCCATTATTGGGCACATGGCGCTCATGTGCTGTATGGTCTATGGTGCCCAGACACCATAGTGCTGATGGTGCTGTGGTGCCATGTGGCAGATGGCGCTCCTGTGCTATGGGTGCCATGGTGCCCGGGCAGTATTGGGCTGTAAACCGTGATGCCCACATGCCCCATTGCACCCCATGCAAGTGCTGCATTGCCCATATCATGCATCTCTGTGGCTGCATGATTGACATAGCCATGCCAGTCACAGCAGAGGTGCATGCACTCCACGCAGAGCTGTGCCAGGGCTACAAGGTTCACCAGTTCCACCTGTGACCAGTTAGGTGCCATGGCAGCACTGCAGCATGGCATGGCTATGTCATGCTCGTAGAACCAAAATGGTGCCCAGTAGTGCATGTGCCACACGTGCTGAGGATGCAGGCCTCACACGGAGATGAGCTGCCATCACCAATTATGCAGCCACAGAGATGTGTGATACAGGCAATGCAGCACTTGCTGCAGGGCTCCCAGAGGGGCAAAGGGCAACTGTGGGGTCAAGGGTTATCATGCACACTGTGCGTGACTACGCTATTGGGCCCAGCATGCATGGGGTGCAATGGGGCATGTGGGCACCATGGTTCATGGCCCAATACCGCCCAGGCACCATGGCACCCATAGCACAGGAGCTAACACACATTGCATGGCACTATGGCATGAAATACACTGTTGTGCCTGTATGCATGTCCTTCCCCTCACTTCTCCCCATGCATACATTATCTTTCAGTGCCATCGCTAACACATTGTGCCAGTGCTATTTTGCCTTTTGAAAATGGCAGTCCCATGCAATTGTTGTGAAATCTTGGTGCAAATGGTTTGCTTCCAGTGCAATGTTTTGAATATCTGGCCCCAGGTGCTCTCTAAAGCTCTATTACACTGCAAGCAAACACTTGTCAATGACAAATGCTTTTTTAATTGTTAAACTAAAGTCAGCCTCAGCCAGGCTGTATCCCTGTCTCTATCTGATGCTCAAGTGCTAACTCAGTTTGTTCTGTCTCACGCCACCAGAGCTCCAACCTTGTTGGTGCACCAGGGCCCAGAGGCTACTGCTACAGTCAGAAAGGAAAACACTGACTCAGTTTTTCTGTTTGCCACTTTCTGCAATGATGAGTGGGGTAGACAGGAACTGTTTTTTATTGATTTTTTAGGGATGTTGATGATCTAATGAGTGTAGTCTAAAAGGTACTGTTTTATGTATGAAACTAAAGTCAGCTCAGCCAGACTGTATCCCTGTCTTTATATAGTGCTCAAATGTTTTCTCAGCTCACTCACTCTCACACCACCAGAGCCCCTGCTTTACTGCTTCACCTGTGGCCTAACTGCTAGCTACTGCTACAGTCAGAAACAATCTAAAATGCTGAGTTTTGTCTACTACTTTTTGCAGCAATGAGTAAGGCAGGAAGTCACTGTGTTTTATAATTATGTTTTGTCTTGATAATCTAATTTAAATAATGCAGTGGCTCCCACTTTCCCCTGTCTCTCTCTCTCTCTCTCTCTCTGTCCCTCTCAATTTGTCTCATGCTTTCCCTCTCTCTCTCTCTCTCTCTCTCTCTCTCTCTCTGTATCTCTCTCATTTCTCTGACTGGATGCATACTGCAGTTTACACCCCCCTGCCAGTGGCCAGATGATGAACAAGCTAGCAACTTGAAAAACAAGATCTGGCAGAGCCACTATGACTGTGAATGCATTAACTAGGTTAGGGTATTTTACGGACTTAAACATAAACATTTATTTATTTAAAAAATATCAGATTTACAAACCTTTGAGTCAGAGACTCATTTACAAAGGCACCTCGTCGAAACTAATACAAAGACAGCACAGTTAACAAGTCAAAAAACAATGGCTCGGAGAGCAGACAGTTATAGCAATCATTCACTGGTGATATATGGGTAGCAGTAGATAAACAGATTACATAGTTTAGGCACACAGGCACCACATCAAGAAGATCAAAGCAGTTCAAACAATATACAATAGCTAAAGCAAATAGACATCAGGAGCCAAAGAGAAGCCCAAAGTGTTCACATGAAGGCTGTTGCATATACACTGACTGAATCAAAGCACAGTACATTGAGAAAGAGCATATTTAAGCAATAAGGCATGGCAGGGTATGTGTTATCATGACATAATGTCACTCCTGGGGTGGGTTGAAGCAGGAGGCAAAGCCGAGTGCTTCCACCACCCCAGGAGTGACGTTATTACAAGATAACACACACCTTGGAGTGCCTTATTGAAATTATACAATGACTTGTTGTTATATACAGAATAAAAAATACATTTTAAAGGATGTTTTTGTTAGTGTGGAAAAATATTTCTTAAGAGAAAATGCAAGGAATGACCCAAATCAAAAGCTACGGTGATGTTATTGGATAATAACATCACTGTTTGAATGGGTCAGCAGCCAGTCAGCTTCCTACATTTTTCCTTACCATTGTATAATTAAAAATAATACCACCATCTGTATTACAGTTACCTATATATTTTGTATTTTATTATATGCACTGTTATAGCAATCAACTCAACAGAACCAGGCCATCATATACATGAAGGTACTGTACCCTAACTGAAAACAGAGCTGAGACAACTGTATGTTGTGACAAGGTGGAAGATAAACACAATGTTGAGACAAGTTTTTGAAGACATTTGAAGTGTGTAATTGTTTTTTTTTAGAGACTGATATACAGTTCACACACAAAATTCATATAATGTAAAAGTGCATATACCCAAATGCCAATGTAAATTTGACGCATTTCATTACAAGCTGTTCTCTTGAAGGACGATATTACTATATAAGGCCTAAAAATGGGCATCAGGTAAATGTAAACTAGGATAGGTGTGTTATTGAGGGTATTGCATAGTTTATTTTTTACTGCTGCTCCACCAGATCAGCAATATTTGCACAAGCTGTGCCCAGTCTAGATTTTACAGCTCTGGCCTGGGTCTAGTGATATGGGTTTTACCCATACCCCACTGGATGTGGCTTAGTAATATACTGTACAGATGGCTACAAAGTCTAACCCATTGAAGGGTGAAGTTTCAGAAAACCATTATGCTAAAAATATCAAGACTCACTCCCTCCTTCACCCCCAAGTTACAAATAATCCTCTACCAAAGTCATGCTTAAATACTGGTGCCTCTACATCCATGCCACTAAGCTTTTAATGCCAACATGCTTCTTTTTTCTGCTGCTGTGAGTTCCCCCATCTGTGAAGTCCCATTCTTCTTGTTGTAGCCCCCCCAACCAGATAATTTATTTAAAAACATTTTGTTGAGATTTTTTTGTTTTAGTATATCCATGGTCAGGAAAAATGAATTTGTAAAAGAAAGCAAAATACCCATTTATCAGTTCATTGAATCACAATACAGCATGTTATGAATTTTTCAGATTCTATGTGTAACCTACAGTAAGTCAAACAGAAATTAGACACACAAATGCCTGCCTATTTGCAAGTGAAGCAAACGTGGTTATTATCATTCAGTTATAAACACCTATAGTTATAAACATCAAGTTAAGAAGATTCAGTAGAATATAAACAGTAGCCCAGAACTGCCTGCCTGAGAATGAAGTTGGTATATTATTTGGAAAAAGGCAAGGCTGGGTCTCTTGCTATGCAATGTTCTGCAAAGATGGTGGTGTCAAATGGCTTAATGAGGTGCTGTGAGGTGCTTAAGGGAACTTGTTACGCAGAAAGCTCCAGGAACACAGTGGCAAAAACTGGAATAACAGGTTCCAAGGAGTCATTAACTCACCAGGAATGTTAGAAAAAAATACCTCATTCATTCATAGGTGGCAATGAGTGTATTTGTTAACTATGCTGGTTTATCTTCTTGCTTCTCTCATGGTAAAAATGTGAAACTACATTTGTGTTATTTTAAATGAAAAATGAGTGATAAATAGCTTGTCCAGTTGGATGGCAGCTCTGATAGTTGTTCCAGTCTTTCTTTTCACTGATATAAACTGAGGCAGGAAAAAAAAGTAAAAAGAAAAAAAACAAAAAAACAACAGCATTTTGTGTCTACAAGTAGTTGCTAATTGCAGCTGGCATTTTTAACATGTGGAAGTCAACTCCACTTCTCAAACTTAAAAGGAAAAATACACTTCATCACAGACTGTGTTTACTAAGTACTGTGCCCATTTTAGTATATAAATGTTTAAGAAATACGTGAAAGCTGTTTATTTTCCTTGGAAGCTGAATCCTTAACCTGTAGTTTCAGACACATAGTCTTTCCTTTTGAGATACCAGGTGACTCTGATAATCATTTGTTCCAAGGGTTTTTAAGTCAGTTTGAAGGCATTAAGTATTTTCTGTTCTCCTAGTATTTAACAAAATGCAGGGACTCCACATACTTGTTGTGTTCCTAGGTCCAGATCCCAAACTACTCAGTCTTCTTTCAACATGATACATCCAACTCATGCCCCTCCCACATGAATAAATAAAAAAAAAGTTGGGCTGGATCTTTAGGCGCTTCATGGGTGGAGGTGGGTTGGAGCTTACTTCCCCAAAAAAACAATGCTGCCTCCCACTACTCAGGTTCCAGTTCTTGTACCACTCATTTAAGAAAGAAAATAGTACCCTGCAACAATTGACTAACATGAAAGAGTATTTATTTGAGGGCAGAAAACATTTTTTGGAGGAGGGTAAGATGGAGGAGACTAGTTACACCTTCTGTCAGTTCCACGGACAGAAAACATGACATCATTCCTTTTGTACATGCAATACTCCTGCAGGCTCCACCCACAGTTGTAACAAAGCCTACTGACTTTTTCACACCTGACACACTGTGATAAATAATGCAAAAAACACAAGAGTGGTCCCAGTTCTTTGATCCTTCTAGTCAGTGCACACGTGAAATGTATGTTCAAGTGGCTCTACAAACTTGCTAGGAAAGATGGACTAAAGCTTTACCCCCCCCACACCTGGGGAACACACCAGCACCAGACCAGGAATTATTTGAATAAATTCTTGTCTCTTTTATTAATACACGTGTTACTTTCAGTTCCATTTTACCTCTAAAACATTCAAACTAGTCAGTACAGATGTTCTCAGTTGTGTATTAGCTTTTAGATATTCATTTGATCGATGTCAAAAAACACAGAAATTGCATACACTAAAAACTTATCTGTAGCACCAATGTAGAAACGAAAAATATTGAACACCAATCCGTTAAAGTACTGTGTGTTGAATAAATAAACAGTGAACAAAAACTATTTCACTGTAGTTTTCAATCCAGTGTTCACACACAGTAAACAGTTCTCAAAAAGATGCTGGGAAGTATAAGAAAAAGATATGTGAATATTGCCAGATAAGCTATGGGACCATAGTCCATGGAGGGACTCAGGCTGTAGGCAGTCATGTGACTGCTGACTCCACATTTCTCCAGCCAATTCTCCAAGACCCTCATCAATCCCCAATGCCACAACCCACCAGGCAGTCCAGGAGCAGAGGAGAGGAAAACTACAGCATCACTGAGAGGCAGATGGAGTTTTATGGATGTCACATCACGGTAAGCCCACAAGTGGCAGCACTGTTAGAATGACATGCAGGAGAATGAAAAATTGCAATTTATCCCTGCCCTGCACTTGCTCACAGACTCTGACTGGACTCTCCTGGCTGAGTCTTTATGTATCTGAGTCCATGGGTAAGTTTTGGATTCAGGGGTGTCTGATTTCCTGCCTAGCATTTCACTCAACCCTATCAAGGACTCAGAGGATGAGGAAGATGAAATAGAGAAAGTGTATTCGCCACCGGCAGCGTAAGAAGCACTTACGTTTGTGACAAATGTTCATTTCTTCTGAAATGCTGTCTCTGTCTTGTTCTTACTGACTTTGACAGATCATTTCACTGAAAAACTCCCTTCCATCTTGATAGTTTTTTTTTACCTTTTTTTATCATAGAATAATTTTTATTGTTTACATAAACAACATGTCCAGAAACAGAATAGCTTCTATCATCATAAAATTGAACATAATAAAATACACACATCATTATTTCAAACACATATCACTGTTACTTAGGTCTTATATCTTCCTAATAAAACAGCTTACAACAACTAACATCCATAATACATCATAATTCGTCCACATCTCACATTCCTATTTAGGTCATATGGGCACGGCCACCCCAACACTAAAATTCCCGCACGCTACACGAATCAAATATAGAACTAGTATTCGACCATTAAGGAGATATATGAGGGAGACTAGTCACCCTCCACCTCAGCTCAGTGCCTCCACAACCATCTCCAAAATCACACATAGGAATTCGCCCCTCCTTTAAATCAGCACCTAAACTAGACAGGACCTATATCACTGACCAAGGCCCAATAAAATAATCACCGTACTAGGGGGGGAAGGGGGAGCCTGACACAATGCTGAGTTGAGGGAGGCCCCCATTTGGAAAAATAAGCAGGAAGCTGCCCTCTCACAGCATAAGTTAACCTTTCAAAGGTAGCTAGCCTGGAGACAGCCGCATGCCATGCCTCGATAGGCGGAGGCGCAGGTTGCCACCATTGTCTTAGTATAAGCTGTTTGGCCTCCAACAGAACCACAAGGACCCAGCTCTGGTGTGGACTCAAATGTGCTAACGGAGCCCGATCACCCAACAGCAACATTGGGTAAGACAGATCTATGGGCTGTCCTACCACCCCCGAACAATCCATTGCTACCGCTGAACAAAAGGGAACCAGCACCTGGCACTTCCATAAAAGATGCAAGATGTCAGCAGAGCTGTGCTCGCATCTCCAACAGCTATCATGCGAGATAACCCCCCACTTTGACAAGAAGGCAGGTGTTCTATACCAACAAAGCAGGATCTTAAACTGAATTAATTGGTTTCTAGCATCTTTGTAAGTAGTGTGCACTGCACAGAGACAACGAGACCAGGCTTCCAAACCAATATGACTACCAATTTCTGTGTTCCATGCCAACCTGCTCGACTCCATGTAATCTGATTGCGCCTCCCGCCAAGTGCTATAGAACTTGCCTGCTAGCCCCCGAAATGAGGATTTTAAATGCAATGAGGATAACCAGTGCCACTTCAGATCCTCTTTTCTCGACCAGTCAGTGGCCTGCACTGCATCTCGTTGTTGCAAGAATCTCCAGAAGTTCCTGTACCTTTAACGCACAGCAAGCATGCAGTTGCTCAAAGGACATTAAGGTATTAGAGTTCGGTAGATAGAGGTCTTGCACAATATGAATCCCTTTCTCTTCCCACGAGACCCACGACAGGGGTTGATTACCAACCCTAATAAGTGGGTTATGCCACAGTTCAACATATCTAAAAGGCACTCTAGCACTCTGCTTTACCTTCCCAGCTGACTTCATTAAACAAAACCAAGCCCTCCTTGTAGCCTCCATCACTGGGGTAAGTTTGTCCCGAGGTATGTTCGCACGAGTTAACAGCAGACTAAAAGAGACAGACTGACAAATCTGTCTCTCCAGCTCAAGCCACGGTGGCGGGTTGCCAGAAGCTGAAACAAACCATTTAACTGCCTGGGCGGCAAGGAAGGACCAATGATATCCCCTAAAGTAAGGAAGTCCTAAACCCCCCCCGTGACCAGTGTGCCCGTAATTTATTAACACCCCATCTAGGCTTCCATCCTTCCCATAGATAATCCGATATTAATTTATTTAACATCTGAAACACTTTATTTGACAACACTATAGGGAGGTTATTTAACAAGTACGCTACCCTGGGCAACATAAGCATTCGAAGTGCCGCTATTTTCCCCAACAGGGACAGACTTCGGCGTTTCCAACGTGCCACCTCAATAGTCAGTTGGGTGATTAGAGGGGTAAAGTTCCTTGACTCTATATGCCCCAAGGTAAGAGGGATATCCCCAAATAATGCAACTTGTCAGGTACCCATGATAATTCTGTTCCCCGCAAACACTCTTTGGTGCACTCCCCATTCAAAGGGGCGACACTAGTTTTCTTTTGGTTGAGATACAACCCTGAGATGTTAGCAAACAAATGCATGGACTCCAACACAGAGGGGAGGGACTCTTGGGGGTGAGAGAGGGTGAGAAGCAGATCATCTGCGTACGCCAAAATCAAATACTCCTGCCCCCCTACCATAACGCCTTGAGCCCCCTCATTGGCCCGGAGCACCCATATAAGAGGGTCTAGGGCCATCAGAAAAAGTATCGGAGACAGTGGGCACCCCTGTTGGGTGCCCCGCTGAAGGGAAAAGGGTGCAGAGATATCCTTATTGATGAGCACCCTCGCCATAGGTTCATTATACAAAACATGGACCCATTGTTTAAAATAAGCACCAAAACTATATAAGTCAAGCACTTCATGTAAGTAGGGCCATTCCACCGAATCAAATGCTTTCGAAAAATCCACCACTATAGCCACCATAGGGATAAAGGATCGTAATGCTAGCCATTTAATATTGAGCAACAGATGAATATTATCTGCCACTGCCCTACCTTTGGTAAAGCCAGCTTGAGATGGGTGAACGATAGAGGGCAAGACCTCCGTTACCCATTTAGCTAGTACCTTGGCTACAATCTTAGTATCCACAGAAATTAGCGAAATGGGGTGATAATTAGCACAGTTTAGCGGATCGTCCGATTTCTTCGGAATAAGGGTGATCAGTGCCTCCCACATCGTGGGTGGGAGGGAACCAGTTGCATGCGATTCCTGCAAAGCAGCAAGTAAGGGAGGGCAGATTTCAGGAGTTAACAATTGGTATAATTCAGCGGTCATGCCATCAGGCCCTGGAGCTTTCCCTTTGGCTAGCTGAGACAGAGCTTCATGAACTTCAGCCTCAGTAATAGGTGCATCCAAGGCATCCTTCATGGCATCGGATAAATGAGGAATATGCACAGCTGAGCAAAAATCCCTCAAACTGACTCTTAATATCACCAACCTCCTGAGAAATACGGGATTGATACAACTTCTGCTAGTAACGCCCCATACACTCATTAATCTGCCTAGCGCCTGTTACTATCTCCGCTGTTTCTGTTCTAAGGACCTGGATACGGGAAGCAGCCTGTTGCTTCCTTAGCTGGAACGCCAATAGCTTCCCGCTTTTATCCCCGCCCTCCCAATACACATGATTGATTCTGGTCATATACCACTCAACCTGTTGGTAGAGCATAGTGTTGATCCGGTACTTTAACCCAACCACCCTCCAGAGTAAGGTTGTGTCTAGGTCGTCAGCAGCAGACGCTCTAAACTGCGCTTCCGTGGTGGTAAGTTCCGCCTGGAGCCTATTGAGCTCTGCCTTGTGCTGCTTATTCTTCTGAGCCACAAAAGCTATAATGTGCCCTCTTAACACCGTTTTAAAGGCCTCCCACACCATGCTTGCGGACGTATCCCTCAGCTTATTATGGGTGAAATACTCCCGGGCAGTGTCCTGGACCATACTCCGAAAGAAGGGATCCTTAATTAGTGAAGGGCTACATCGCCGCCTAGTACCCCGTCCCGAATGCCCCCCTATCTGGAAGGTGCAGGAAACAGGAGCATGATCAGATATTACAATATCCTTGATCTCCGTTGCCACAACGTCTTGAGCTGCCCACCTGTTTGCAAGCCAGAAATCAATCCAGCTATACGTTGCATGAACTGACGAGAAGAATGAATAATCCCTCCCCGTAGGGTGGTCTCTTCACCAGACATCAGTCATGCCCCATTCCTCCATCATTCCGCGTAAGGCGCCCAACATTTTAGGGTGGGCCTGTGGTGTGGGCTTAGATTTATCAAAAAAAACATCAGGTGCCAGGTTGAAGTCTCCCCCTATCAGGAGTCGACAGTTTTGATGTCCCTCAGTGAGAGATTCCAACGCCTGATTAAGATTGAAGAGTACTTCAGGGGAGTCCGTATTTGGGCAATAAAAGTTTGCTAACACCACATAACTCCCGGAGTGAGGAAACCTAGCCCCTATCCACTGACCTTGGGTATCCTTGACTGTCTTGTCCAACGTCCATGGGCACGATTTCCTAATCAAAATGGCCACCCCTTTAGACTTATTCTGGGCTGAACTGGCAATTACTGTCCTGACCCACATTCTCTTAAGCCAGTCCACAGTCCTTGCAAGCAGATGCGTTTCCTGCAATAACGCAATATCTGCGTGCAAAGAGTGGAGGCGTCTAAGGACGACACTTCCCTTAGCTGGGTGATTGAGCCCCTTTACATTCCATGATATGAGCTTGAGCCCCATATTGGAATGCCACGCCACTACGCTGAGGTTTCCGTGAGGTGAGAACAAAGAAAAATAAATTTAATACTCACCTCAGGAGCCCCGAGATAATGAACAAAAGTGGTAATTCAGGATACCTAAGGGTAATAGGATATGTAATAGGGTCAGATCCGGTAAAATATAGCGTGCGGGATGCGGCACCAAAAGACCTAATATCTAAAGAAGAGAATCAGGTGAGATTAGACAACACTCACTAGATTACTGAAATATTGTAGCACTATAAGAACACCCACTAACTGTGAGTTAAGCAAATATAACACTATATTAACTATATAATCCCTCAAACTTCTAGTACAGTATAACAGTAATTATAAAGTAACACACTAACGAGTCTTGGTGTATGCACACTGGAGCTATACCCCAGCCAATCACTAGGGCAAGCCCCCTGTCATGCTGGCCAAAGGCTCGAATAGGGGAAGGAAAGATCGAACCATCCAATTACTGACAGGCTCAACCCCAGCTTCGCCTAGGTTAAACATTATTCTCAATGCCACCCTTACCCCTTAGTAGGGTGGGGCATCTGAGTCGGGAAAAGGAAAGCCAAGGGGAATGACCGGAGGGTCTCAAACAACTATCATTACCAGCCAAGGATATGTACTAATCAGCCAAATCCTCCAAGTCCCACAAGGCTACCACAATGCCTGCCCCCCAAAAACTTAAGAACAACCACAATCCTTAAGTGTTTCAGTCCGGAAGAGGCACTCCATCCTCTGATAGGGATCCACCGCCTACTCCCTGCAAACCCTTAGGAACCACTTCCACAGAAGACAGAGTTCTCAGTTTATTGTATAAGGAGGAATTAGCTGCCGACTCTTCTTTTCCTGGCAGATTGTCAGACCATGACTCTGACTCAGCTGCTTCCATAATAACCTCATCGGATATCTCCTGTGGTTCAATTAGCACCGACTCCTCTTTAGTTAGCTTAGCCAGAGGTGCCATCTCTTGCCCCTCTTCAAATTCAGCATCACTATGAGACCGGTGTCTAACACAGGCCATGGAGTTGTTGTCCCGCCGGGGTTTTGCGAGGGCAACAGCACTGGGAACCACCGCCTGACCATGCCTTCTCCTAGAGCTCTCCACATCTGCATGCCAGGTCTGAGAGGGTTTGGAGGGCCCATTCCCTGAGGAGGTTATCAATTCCTTGCTGACCTCCCCCCACAGGCTTCTACTCTTGCTCAGATTCCTGCCCTCTTCATCAGGATGCCATGGCCTTTTGGGAGAAGGGTTTTTAAAATTCAAGCGCGGCCAGTGCTTGGAGACCCAGGCTTCCACTTCCTGAGGAGACTCAGACACTACCTCCTTACCTTCCCTCGACACAGCCAGACAGGCCAGTCACTGGAATCCGTACTTGAAGCCATATTGGGCCAGCATTTTTTTGACCGGAGCAAAGGCCTTCCTCCGAGCTGCCACTTCAGCAGAGAAATCTCTGTAAAATGAAATTTTTGCCCCACGCCACATCACTTCCTCAAGGTCCCTGGCGGCACGCAACTCTTGCTCCTTTGTGGAGTATCTTAATAAGTATGCCACTCTGGGTCAGGGCCCTGGTGTCTTCAGATGAGGGCCTCCAGGAACCCAGTGCGCTCGTTCCACGTCCACGGGTCCTTGCCACCTGTCTCTCAGCATCTTGGGGATTTCTTCATTTAGGAAGCTCTCTATATTAACCCCCTCAGCCCCCTCTGGTATACCCAGAATCTGGATATTGTTCCTCCTACTATGATTCTCTTGATCTTCAGCCCTCTGCCATAAGGTAGCCAGCCTGCCCTCATGTTCTTGAAGTCGCTGAAGAAATTTAGCCTGGTTTATCTCTAAGCTTTCAGTCCTTTGCTCCACCACATTAAATTTATCCTTTAACTCTTGCACCTTGGCTACATTCCCAGCAAGAGTAGTTGATAAGGAGTCGACCCTGGAAAGCAAAGTCTCCAGCAAAGATGTTATGTGCTGGAGCGAGGATTGAACCTTCAGCTCATGTGCAGGGGATTCTGAAGCCATTATAAACTGCCTTTACACAACTGTTCCTATCCAGCGTTCCTTGCGAGAAAGATTTCGTTCGAGGCTGATCTTCTATGGATTTACTGCGAATCCCAAACACAAATGCAGGGCACAGTCGCCAACTAAATGCCTCCCCACTACATAGAATCATGGCACGGCTCCAGCCAGGCTTCCTGCGGCAGCATACTGAAAACTCGAACGCAGAGGATCCCACGGCCTACTCTCTATCATACGCGCCTTATGCGCAGCATCCAATTACCGTAACCGCGGCGCATCAAGTAACTCACTGGACCCGACTACGATTGAAGGGGGTACAACGCAGTGCTCCAGTCGATGTATCCAACTCAGATGCCTACCAGCGATAAAAGTATGCCGAAGCTGGGGCTCGCGCTACAGCACTAAGTGGCCATACTCTCCAGCATCCAAGCCATGCCCCCCAGACAATCCCATCTTGATACAGTTTAATAAATTCAGTTCAATTAATAGCTGCTAAACAGTTAAGACATTGTCCATTTATGAAAAACCCAGGTAACCTCAGTCACTCTGGGGTAAATATTGTTGCCAAGACTGGGTGCAAGCCAAGACCAGGTAACAACTGGCAGCTAGATTACATGACTGTGAGTATGACTACAAGCTAAGAACTACTCATCTGCCAGAGAAGTACTGTACACAAGGCATACAACACAGGACACAACTGTCTAATATGATTTTGCACTTTATAATTTTATTTTTTGTTGGCAGAATAATATTCCTGTTTGTATGCGGGTGATGGTCTAGTGGTGGTGAGGACAGAGATGGCAATACAGGAGCTACTCAACTGCCAGAACACTACCCCATCTCCCCAAAAAGGCCTCACACACACCACAAACAACCCAAGCCTATGCCAGGTTTTTTTTGGGGGAGCTATGGAAGAGAAATATGTCTGCTTCCACGCAAGTAACTGGCTAGTGCATGACACAGAGATACATGGGCTTCTCAGCTGACATAGCATTGCCCCCATTTAAAAGGCTTCACACTTGACCCTACTCTGCACCAAGTCTGTGGTTTTAACAAGGGTATTGAAGGAAAATATGTTTGCTTGCATGCAGGTAACTGACTTGTGACTAAAATAAAAAGGCAGAAGCTGAAACAGCCTAAGCACTGCCTCCTCCCTCTAAAAAAGCTTCACACTTGACCCAAACCTATGCCAAATTGGTTTCTTATAATTGGGTTTAGAAAGAAAGATATTTCTGCTCGCGTGCAGATAACTGGCTGTTGAGTGAGACTGCAAGACAGGGGCTATTCAATTGCTAGAGTGCTGCCCCCCTCCCAGAAAAAAGCCTTCACAGCCTGGACCAATATTTTTGCTGTTTGCACACGTCCTTAAGAATATTCCTTCTTGCACACAGACAAGGTGAATGCAAACCCATATCTTGTCACAATCTAACTGTCTCTTTTTCTCTTTTCTTAGGCTGAGTAAGCTGCAGTTGAAACATAAAAAAAATTTAATTTGTTTTCCTGCCTGCTACAGTGCTGCTACTAGATACTTGCTGGTCCAATCCTGGCATGGTTATCCACCTTTTTATTTATTCCTTTACTTTCCTTCTCTGTTTTTTATTTATTTTTCATGTTTTAAAGGTCCAGGCTGACATTTGTGCAGCATTTCCTCCCCCCCCCCAACTCCCAGTGCCATTGTTTCTGTACCTCCCAGCACCTAACCTCCAACACACACTGTGTGATTGGCCTGGCTGCCTTGTTTTGTGTGTCAGTCACAAAAATATCTTTATTATCTTTCTTTTTTTATCAACCTTCCTTGTACCTTGACCCATCCTATTCCTCTTGTTCCCTGTCCTCTCACCATCTAAATCCTGACTTCCAGAGAATAATTCATGATATACAACTGCTCCCATCCTCACTCCCTATCTTGACAAGCTCAGTCAGAGCTCAAAGCTGCTTGGCTGCTAGGGGAAATGGTGCCAGACAGCCATGAAGGATGAATTTGTATACTTTCCTCCTCTTGTCACATGCACAGTTGCTCAATCCCCAGCACAAAGCAATGGCATGGCATGTGTGGCATGCCCCTGCCCTGCCTCTGCATCTGTTTTTGAGCCATTATGGTTCAAGATGACCTTGGCCCAGTGGCACTGAGGGTTGAGGCACTGGACACCACTCCTCATACCATGCCGGCAACTCGAGTTTGGGAATGGACTCGGGCCATCGGGGATCGGCAGGGGAGGGAGAGGATTCAGCATCCAGAGGACTGCTCTTCTCTCCAGGGGTGGGTTGCAGGTTTCCCACCACAGTGCAGTGGCCCCTGATGGAGATTGTGGTTACTGCAGTAGCACGGCAGTAAGAGGGGTGGATCGGCGGTGAACATCTGCATGTTCACGTGCGCAGACATCATTGTATGTCTGCACTCTAGGGGGAAAATGAGCAGAAAATCCCTGGTGGTTTCAGGGAGGTGATGGTGACCCCAGGAGATGACGCCCACATCCCACTACCAGGCTGCCTTCCATCGGGTTCCCGTGCCCTTGAACCAGTAGCAGGACCAGCTGTGTAGATTTCAGATAGTTCGCCATGTACAGATAAGCCCCCCAGGATGAAGCGCAGCAGAATTCTGCAGTAGAGTTACTGCAGTAAACAATGCAATTTCAATGGGATTTAATTCTTTCTGTCATGCAGTAAACCTGTGACACTGCACTTCATCCTGGAGGGCTTATCTGTAGGTGTGGCAGTCCTGGCCAGGGGGCTTAGATCCAGGGGTTGTCCAGTTCTGTGGGCTAGGGATGTGGAGGAGCCTCAGGCAGGGGAGCTTCAGTCAGGGAGTAGAGGCCAACAAGCTGTGTGAGTACACCGGAGAGATGCCCCGGACCCCAGTGAAGAAATAAAGTTAACCCAAAAAAAAAAGGTTCAAGAGGCGGATTTCAGTGCAGACATTCTGCACATCACTGGTCACATCTATTCATTGCTTAAATGGCTGGGCTCTTTATACTCATCCCAAGGCTTGGGCAGACCACTGATGTGCACTGGAGTAGCTTCAACTTACTGAACTATGGCAAGATGTTAACAGTTCAAAATCTTGATTCAGAATGTCCAGTTAATTCTTTCCCACCTTAATTTATAGCAGATTTCCTACTGGTGATGCACTAACTATTGCATTATGGCCCATGATGTGATAATGTCCCCGATGTAAGCGGTTTAAATTACTGCCACTATCATTTCATACCCAGGTGACTTAATCTGAAGTTACAATGGCTGCAGCATCAGCAGCCACCTCACAATTAGCTTGTACTGTAGCTGTTCAGTTGCTCATTAGCCATCAGAGGGCCAGGTCACACCCACTGCAGCACAGTTCCTGCAGAAAACCACACAACCTCCAGGTTTGTTACAGTATATAAACTGGAAAAACACTACATTAATGCATCTGGTAAGATTGGGGCATGAAACCAAAAATAGGAAATAAAATATATGGGGAAAATGTTCCTGGAGCCATGCTGAATTTATAAAGTGCTGTTCTTCAGGGTTTGAACAATTGTGCAAAGAAGCATTGGCATTACCCAATGTCAGCACCCTCTATCCAAGCACTAAATATACAGCATTGACACAAGCACTCTGGATGGCCATCACACTGGGTGACAAACAAGCTGGAAGTTAGCAGACCCAAGTCATGCTTGTGTGTGAGGTGTTTTCCACTTATGCTAGGGCTGTGTTCTCCATTTTCTGCTGCCTGTTACATTTTATGGTAAATTTGTCTGTGTCTTCTTGTTACAGTAACTTCAGTAACTTTGTATTGCTACCTATTCATTACTCGCTGTCTGGCTTCTGAGCGCACATTCCTGATTAAGCCACGGTCACTGTGGCCGTTGTTACTGGGCTATACTGATTGCATACCTTATATTGTTCTGCCAGGGGACAAAGAGTGTCAAAGACTTAGAGGCTTGCACTCCAGAAACAGGTGTGGAACTTGGAAAAACAAAGTCCAAAACCAAGTACTGTATATACTTATTTCGAGAAATGTGTTTATTTTCAGCAAATTGAAAAAGAAGTTTTGCAGGTAAATGCCCACACCAAATGAACCTTTTTTTTTTTGCTCATCTCCTGAAACATGTTTTAATTCAGCAAATTGAAAAGCAATTCTGCAGGTAAATGCCCACACCAAACATTTATTTATTTATTTTTGTTGACCGGTAAGTGCACTAGACATATCCTGCCTATTTTCAGGCACAACCCGGGAGGGATACAGATGAATGCCAACTGACCTTGAACCAGATTAAGCTGTTGGTGGTATTTTTAGTTAATAAGGGAAATTTGGCCAGGACACCAGGAAAATTCCCCTACTCTTTTTGATAAGTGCCATGGGTTTTTATCATCTACCTGAACTACCACCAATCCAGGCAGATGGGACCTCGGTTTAACCTCTCATCTAAAAGATGGCACCTCAGAAGTGCAGCACCTCTCTCATGCTGCACTACAGTGTCAGTACTGGGATATTAACCCAAGTGCCAGATGTGGAACTGAACCCACAGCCCTCTGATCTTCCAGCCTCATAGGTGAGTGTGCTACCTACTGAGCCACTGACACTGCAACATACAACCAGAACTGTGCCCTAGGTGCCCCAGCACTTCGCCTCGTTAAGGCTTTGTCAGGGGGCAGCATCCTGGATTTAGACCAAACCTTTTATACTAAAAAAATCATGACATCATAAATATTTATTTAGCATTTTCAAATGTACTTAAAATAAATATAACTCCAATTAAAGCAACATCAGAGAGTGCCAAAGTTGTGGTGGGCTGATTCTAAGCCCAGAATGTCCGTGAATTTAAAACTTTCTTTTCTATCCAGAACAGCATCTTGGATAGCATGGCTGTAATTAAAACTGCCTCTTCCTGTGGATATAAACTGGAGCACACATGTTTTTTGTGCCAATGTATTCTTGTGTGAAGTGAAGCTATACTGGTAGCTGAGATGTGCATGTTTTCTGGACAGAGCTTTGTCTTTCCAGATCACCCCGCTGAGGACTGGCTCATAGTTCTTCTCCTGAAACATTCTTTTAGGGGCATCACTGCCTTAGGCCATTGATATGGTAAAAACAAGTTTACCTTTGCCTTGGACTATGTGTCGGGGAGTGACAGCGCCCTCCTGCTTTTGGTGTATTTTCAGTGGTTTCTTGCTTTTTTATCAAAAACTCTGTTGGTTGGAGGTGCTTGTGGGAGTACTAATCAGCATGGCGATTCTCCATGTTTTCTGCATGTAACTGACTTCAAGGTGATGAGTGGTGTATCCTAACTGTGAGACTTTGATGGTGAGATTTTCATTGATTTGTTCCTGCTAATTCTGACAGTAGGGTTTCATGGAAACATCAGTTACCATTGCTGTCTTTTAAATGGGGCTCTAGCTGTGTTTTTGTACTAAACGCCTAACATAGAAACATAGAATTTGACGGCAGATAAGGATCGCTTGACCCACCCAGTCTGCCCATTTCCCTACCTAATGGATAAGCTGCAGATCCTAGTTAACCAGCAGCCTACTTCTTCCTACCCCCACCCCCTAGAATTGCCTTATGACTGTCCCATGCATGCTTGAATTCCACCATTTTTGACTCCACAACCTCCTCCGGAAAGCTGTTCCTGCATCCACAACCCTCTTTGTGAAAAATACTTCCTTAAATTACCTCTAAGCCACCCCCATCTACAAATTGTGCCCCTTGTTCTTGCACACTCTTTTTGAAAGATGCTACCTCTTGGACTTTGTTGATTCCCTTGAGGTACTTGAAAGTTTCTATCATGTCCCCCTCCCTCCTTTCCTCGAGGCTATACATATTAAGCTCCTTAAGTCTCTCTTCATATGTCTTCCGGTGCAGATCCTGCACCATTTTAGTTGCCCTCCTCTGGACAGCTTCCATCCTGTCTATGTCTTTGCGAAGATTGGGTCTCCAGAACTGCACGCAGTACTCCAGATGGGGTCTCACCAGCTGTCTGTACAGAGGATAATAACTTCCTGTTTTCTACTGGTGATGCCTCTCCCTATGCATCCCAGTGTCCCCCAGCCCTCCTTGCTGCTCTCACATTGCTTGCCCACCTTTAGGTCATCTGATAAGACTACCCCCAGGTCCCTTTCCATTTTTGTTGTTGTATGTATCTCACCCCCCATTGTGTACTCTTCCCCTGGGTTTTTGTTTCCCAGGTGCATTACCTTGCACTTCTTAGCATTGAATCTAAGTTGCCATACATTTGACCATTCCTCTAACCTTGCCAAGTCCCTTCTCATCCTTTCTACCCCACCTTGTGCATCAACTCTGTTGCAGATCTTTGTGTCATCTGCAAAGAGACATTCTTTTCCTTCCATTCCCTCTGCAATGTCGCTTATAAAGACATTGAAGAGGACCGGTCCTAATACTGAACCCTGCGGTACCCTACTAGTAACCCCCCTTTCTTCAGAGTGGACTCCATTTACTATTACTCTCTGTGTCCTATTCTCCAGCCAATTCTTTACCCAGGCTGTCATCTTGGGACCTACTCCCAGGCTGGCTAACTTGTATATTAATCTTTTGAGTGGAACTGTGTCAAATGCCTTGCTAAAGTCTAGGTAGGCCATGTCCACAGCCCCTCCCTGATCTACTAGTTTGGTCACCCAGTCAAAGAAATCTATCAGATTCGTCTGGCATGATCTTTCCACTGGGAATCCATGCTGCCTTGGGTCCTTTGCCCCTCTGGCCTCTAGATACTCGACAATTCTTTCCTTCAGAAATGATTCCATCATTTTCCCTATCACTGAGGTTAAACTAACAGGTCTGTAGTTTCCTGCTTCTGCCTTGCTCCCACTTTTGAGAAGGGGAATCACATCTGCCCTCCTCCAGTCCTCGGGTACCACCCATCCTCCATGATTTGTTAAGGAGGGTAGTCAGTGGTGTCACTAGTTCTACCCTTAGTTCTTTTTAGAATTCTGGGATGAATCCCATCAGGCCCCATTGCTTTGTCCACCT
This sequence comes from Neoceratodus forsteri, assembly GCA_016271365.2. Lineage (NCBI taxonomy): Eukaryota > Metazoa > Chordata > Ceratodontiformes > Ceratodontidae > Neoceratodus > Neoceratodus forsteri. The sequence continues at coordinate 1,026,221,645 of CM028131.1, read as the reverse complement.
TCAGTTTTAAGAGTTCTTTCAGAACCCTTTCTTCTGTAAATGGGCTGGTATCAACTTCTGTATCTGGAGTGTTTGTACTGTTTGTTTTAGGTACCTCCCCTCTTCATTTGTAAATACTGAGCAAAATATTTGTTTAGTATCTCTGCCTTTCACAGACTCCCTCTGCCCACCCTCCCTCCCTTTATTAAGCCTCACGATCCCTCCCTTGGTCTTCCTTCGCTCCCTGATGTACGTATAAAAGGTTTTATCCCCCTCCTTAACTGAGTTGGCTATCTTTTCCTCGGTTTGGGCCTTTGCTGTTCTGACTGCCTTCCCAGCTTTCTTTTGCTTTAACTGATACAGTTCTCTGTCCTGCTCCTTCTGTGATTCCTTGTACTTCCTGAATGCTTTCTTTTTCTCTTGAACCTTCACTGCCACTTCCTTTGAGAACCATAGTGGTTTCTTACATCGTTTTGTTTTGTTTATTTGCTTCACACAAAGGCTTGTTACCTCTGTGATGACAATTTTTATTATTCTCCATTGTTCTTCCACCCCTCCTTCCTGCCCATTTGCTAGTGCATTCCTTAGGCACTCACCCATTTTGGCAAAGTCAGCCCTCCTAAAGTCCATTACTTTTGCCTTTGTATGGCTTGACTCTATTGCTGTGTTTATTGTGAACCATACTGTTCGATGGTCGCTAGTTCCCAGATGGCTACCCACTTCTACATCTGTGATCCTCTCCATCTCCATTTGGGAACCAGGTCTAAGATTGATCCCTCTCGAGTGGGCCCAATACTAGTTGTCTAAGGCATGCCCCTGTAGGGCATCTAGAATAACCCCACTCTTCGAAGTGGCTGCTGCAACTGCACTCCAGTTAACATCTGGCATATTCAGATCACCCATCAGCAATATCTCCCCTTCTGCCATTCTAAGTATACTTTCTATCATTTCCTTGTCCATTTCCTCCCCCTGAGAAGGGTGTCTGTATACAACCCCTGTGCGGATTGTGGTGCCATTGCCTGTCTCCAAATTTACCCACAGTGCTTCTTCTCCTCCCTGTTTACCCTTTTGTTCTGTTGCTTTTATTCCTTCCCTTATGTAAAGAGCTCCTCCTCCTCCTCTTTTACCCTCCCTGTCCCTCCTGTAGATAGTGTATCCTGGTATGTTTACGTCCCAGTCATGGTTTTGTGTGTACCATGTTTCTGTGACTGCCATGATATCCAGAAGTTCCTCCTCCATCAAGGCCACTAATTCAGGTAGCTTGTTGCCCAGACTACGGGCATTAGTACTCATTGCTCTCCATTTTTGGATGGCTTTACCTTCTGTTGCAGCATCCCCCACTGACCTTTGTACCTCGGTCTTTTTCTCATTTAGTACCCTGTTTTGTAGGGAGAGGTTGGGATTTTCCTGCTGCTTATCAGTGCCTCGCCTCTTGACTAGTTTAAAGGCTTGCCAATGAAGCATTTAAACCGATTGCTCAAAAGACTTGTTCCCTTCCTGGACAGATGCAGACCATCCTGCCAGTATAGGCTGGTGTCCCTCCAGGTGGAACCCCAGTCCCCAATGAAGTGAAACCCCTGTGCTCTACACCATTTTTTCAACCATTCATTAAATTGCATGGTGCAAAGTACCCTCGCCTCACCCATGCCACTGATAGGCAGCACCTCTGAGAAGGATACTGTGTGTGCTACTTGTCTTAGGCCCCTCCCCAACTCTAGAAAGTCCTCCTGCACTGCTCTGATCTCATGATGAGCCAAGTCATTTGTCCCTAGGTGGACAATGATGTCCAGCTCAGACTCCCGTGCAGCTGTTCTCATGATCCTGAGGATGCGCTTCCTGTCCCTCCTAGCCATGGCACCAGGCAGGCACCTTACTTCAGTTTTCCCTGCCCTCCCAGTTCTATCCCCCTAATAACTGAGTCCCCCACCAGGAGCTGCTTCCTTTCCCTGTGGTGTCCTCTGCCTCCTTCCTGTGGGCCTCCCTTGTGACAGTCTCCTCTGCAGGTGCATCCATAGGGGAGCTAGGCTCCCCCAGAATGGTGTATGGATTGTGGAGTGGAACAACTGACTGGGTGTGCCTCTGTTCCACCATCCTCACCCTCCCTGAGCCCACTGTGGTCCAACTGCTGTGCTTTCTTCGCAACCTCTGAGGTAGTGGTGGTGGCTATGGTGCTCCCTGGATGGGGGAGGTTCCCTTACTACTGTCCAGTGTGGCCTGGGGGAAGGTTCCCTTACTACTGTCCAGTGTGGCCTGAAGATGGGCAACTTCTTCCCTCAGGGCAGAGAGTTGTCTGCAAATAGGGCAGCATCTCAGTCTCCAGAAAGACTCCCGGAAGACTGCTGCCCCACAGCCATTACATTGCACTACTCCCCACATGTTTATCTACTTTTTTTTGTGTGTGTGTGATTGGTTTGTTATATAGAAATATATATATTATACAATGTGTATGCTTATATTGTCAGTGCAGTGTGCTAGAGAGGATATGACAGTGATATGCACCTTGCACTCTTGAGGAAATGATGTCATAACCCCAGGTATAAAGGAACTATTTCAGGGGTGGGGGGGTGAGGGTGGGCAGGGTTGGGCAAAGCGTTGTCTTCTTGGAAATGTTGAATATCGGAAATTTTATCATCCAGACTACTGAGAATGTCACTGACTATTTGGTGTGACAGTTGGGTACAACACCCCATAGCCATTTGTTAGAACAGTTCTGTTGTTTCTGGGACATTGTTGACTACCCCATTTTCCTGTTTACTACCCTAATGGGGCAACATTATTTATTTTTGAATTATCAGTTTAAAAGGGATGGAATGTGTGTAATTAAACTAGACATGATGTAGGTGTGAGTGACTGGTTTGAGTACAGTATTTTTTGGGAGGGGTCTTTTTAGGTCTCCCTAGTGGTTTTATTAAGTTTATTGGAACAGTTTCTAGAAGAGCACAAAAGGCCTTATTGGTGGCTTGGCTAATCCCACCATTACTGATCTATTTTTGGGTGTGTTAACTGTTACAGTTCTAACACTACAGCCAATGTTTTCAACCAGTATGTTGCTGACCTCTGCTTATACCTCCCTTTCCCCAGTCAGCTTGATATAAATCCTACAGATATTATTTATTTGGTTTTGGTAATCTTTCTTCTCACTGACACTTCAAGCACCCATTATTCTATATGGGTACACCTTTACTAGCTCTCCCATTTACCTGCATATCAATTATTTTTTGTTAACTGGCATTGCTCTGGATATATGGAAAATTACTTGGGTGGCCCCTGTTTTTGTCAAACTCTGATCAGAGCCACAATGGCTGCTAATGTAGTAGTATTGAAGAAACATGAATGCATAGCAAAAATTGAAAGCAGTGAAATGTTTTCAATAAGTCACATTTTCTTAATAACTCATACTGCCTATATTATGTATTTTTATCTAATACTGCAACCCCTTTTGGTCACTATTGCCAACTACTAGTCCCACAATCTCCCATGGCCAGCCCTCTGATGGCACGCAGAACTGGCTAATCTGTGGAGGACTTCTATATGCCTATAAGCATATAGTAACTTTAATCTTTCCCTCTAGTCAGATCAGTTACTAATGATTAGTTAATATTTTTATTTATAATATGTTATGTATTATGCAATCTATTTTAGCTGTTTTTAGATGATCTTGATTGCTTGTGAAGTGCCCTGGGTCAAAATGAATGGAGTGCGATACTAAATAAAGTTGATTGGTTGATTAATTGGTTGATTAATTGACAATCTGCTTATTCAGCATGTCATTGTACTTACAGTGTTGATACCGATCAAACAATGACAGTGGATCAGTACCGGCACTACAAGTGCAATAACTTGCTGAATAAGCAAATTTAAAGTTACTGTATATTTATAAGTGTGTAGATGTCCCCCATGGCTTAGCCCAACATGCATATCATTGGAGGGCTGGCAGCAGGGGATTGTGGAAGTGTTAGTTGGTGATAACTTGCTGGGGGGGGAGGGAAGATTGCAGGATCAACCAGATAAAAAGACATAACACAGGCAATGTGAGTTATTGATAAAATGTAAGTGCTTTGTGTTTTTGCTACTCGGGACCTATAGGTACTGCATTTGTGGTTTTTAAGCAATTACGAAGGAGTCAATCATGAAGAAAATAGTGTGATGGGGGATGGGGAGACCGCCCTGTACTGAATGGAAAGGATGTGGTGACATGCTATTCATGTCAAATGCATGGAAGCAGACAGGCTGTGCTGCATTAAGAAACATTCCAGACATTCAGGAGCTTTTCTGTTTATTGCCCTATTAGGTGCAACACTGTTAATTTTAGGATCATCCGTTTAAAAGGCATGGAATGTGTGTGATTAAACTAGACATGCTATAGGTGTAAGTGATTGGTTTGAGTGTTTTGGGGGAAGACTTTAAAAGTCTCTATGGGGTTTTATTAAGTTTATTGGAAACAATTTCTATAAGAACACAAAAGGCCTTATTGGTAGCTTGGCTAATCCCACCATTACTGATCTATTTTGGGGGGGGTGTTGACTGTTACAGCACTAACACTACAGTCAATGTTTTCAACCAGTATGTTGCTGACCTCTGCTTATTCCTCCCTTTCCCCAGTCAGCTAGATCTAAGTCCTAGGAATCCAAAACGCTACTTTACTTATTATGAAAGTGACTATTTACAAGAAAATTACATTACAAGGCAGTGGAGCTATTGTTAATATAAATGTGAACCATTTACATGGAAAATGTATCTCCTAAATGGGAATGATGAAAAAATAGTACACAAATGTCACACAACTAGAAGCTTGTGTGTTGAATTATGAGTTAGAGACCATGGGCAGGATTCACAAAGAAAGCCAAAAATCCCATAGCTGCAGGAGAAAGGCCTGCAGCACTGTGGAAATGCAGTTGTATGATATTCTGAAAGAAAACTTGCTCAGGTGTGGAATTCTGCAAACATCCCTGCAGTTGCGGAAATCCAGCAGCTGCAGAAATTGTGCAAGTGCTGAAAATCTGCAACTGTGGATCCACAGCTGTGAAATGGCTTAGTAGGCACAACAACAGGGAACCACATTAGCTGGTGCAGCAGACTTTAACAGTCTTGCCATAGATGTAGCTGAAAGTACCCACAGAGAAACCAGCAACCAGTCCCTCAGCTGGGACCACTGCAGGACCACTGGTACCAGTAATACCATGCACCACAGTGGCTGTCTGTCACTGCTGGTCATGTCTCTCCCTGGAGTGTTTCTGTTGCTTGCAGGAGTAGCACTCACAACAGGCTGTTTAGTTTATACTGCCTGTGGAGCTTCTTCATGGTCTGCACTGGGTCTGATGGTGGTTGCTTGTTGACATTCAATGACAATGTGTGCTACAGTTGCTGTAACTACAGCCACTGATATACACCCACTGGGATGCTATTACTTGTGTCTGGCCTCCACTATAATTGTATTTCAATTGTTGGGGCACTACATTTTGCTGAGGGAGTGTTATGCCTCACACTCACTTGTGCAACATTTTGTACACAACTGTGGAAAAAACCTGGCTGAGAATAGCCTTAGGGGATGTGCCATACTTATCAATTACTTTTTTCCCTCAGGAACTTATGCAGCTGCACTTTTGTCCACAGTCCGTGGTGTATTTTTTCCACAGCTGTGGATGTTTTGTGTACAGCACTCAGAGCAATTTCCCATTTTTTTCTGCAGCTACGGTACTTTTAGAGACTTAGGGAAGGTTTTTCACCTTCAAAATGTTTTGTGAATCCCCCTCCCGTTTGCATGAAAATTTGATCTCACCATAAATATCAATATTTCTCTAAAGAAGAGAACATTTCTATGGGTTTTCAAGTTGATCAAGGCAGAGGGATGCTGATTGGCATGGTCTTTTTTGATTTGTCGAAGGTCTTTTCTGAGTTGATCACAGTTGATTTGGTTACAGATTGCTAGCCTTTGGTCTTTCCTCACAAGCTTTCACTATTTGTTCCTGCAGTACTGTTATCTTCAGTTTGACAGTCTTGTATTGTATGTTCCCCTTTCTCCAGGACACATCTGGAAATAAGCTGTTACTAGTTCAATATGTTTTTCATGGCAAAACATTTGACATGTATGAATGAATTAATTACTTAATAGATAGATAAAAAGACAAATAAATACATAAATAAATGGGCTTGTTAACCACCTTACCAACGTCACAAAATTGTCTAATTCAATCAAACATTATCCACCACTGCAACTGTTAGGCTTTCAGTTCCGCAAGGTTCCATCCTTGGATCATGACATTTTTTTTCTTTTTTAATAAACTCCCTCATGAAACTCCTACATTTTCTGCCTTAATGTGTGCAGAAGATCTCGCCCTTGCCTTATATTCAGAAAGTATAGGTACTGAGTTACAATTAATTCAGCCCTCTCCCTTAAAAAAACAGACTGGTCCTACAAAACTCCCAGAAGACCCATATCATGCTGTTTGGTCCCCGCTGCTAAGATCAGACCCTGCAGTGGTGTCTTATCTGTATTTTTTGTTGATGGCTCCTCACTTGAAGTTGTCATCTCCTTCATGTACCTTGGAATCACCCTTAATCCCTCCCTTGACTTTGTCACCCACATCACTATTATCTGTAATGCAGTTAATTCTAAGTTAGGCATGTTTTGTAGAGCCAAATGTGTACTCACTTCAAAAGCTCATCTCACCATTGCAAGAGGAGTCCTCCTCCCTGGCCTACATGATATTGTTTTTGTATTTATTAATTCCTCTAAATGTGTGCTGTCCAGGTGGGAGATAATGTAAAACATTTGCTGTTTTGTGTCATCAGCTAGTTGACTCATCTACTGTACCATTGTGAAGTCTGTGATAATCTAGGTTGATTTCCCTATCTAATATATTTTTCTGTTTATTTTGTTCTAGCCTGTTTCATAGGTTAACATCTAATCAACCTTCAGTTGCATCCTTCTTTTGATATTTTCAACAATTCAGGTTCAAATAGCTTCACTGTTTGTCAAGAAATTTGATGTTAAAAGGTAAGATGTTTAAAACACACACAAAAAAGCTAAAATAGTAAGTCTCTAATTCATAATATTAATTTAACGTCTTAAAAAACAGGTCTTCATAACATATTAATATGTCTGAATTTATATCAATTACAGCTATTTGAGAAAAGGTTATATGTCATTATATCAAGCCATGCCATTTATTTTCTTATCTTAATTACAACATTCAAAAATGACCTCAAGCTGAAGGGCAAACATTAGTTTTTTTGGATGTGATAACCATTCCGTTATTAGGAGCTAGAGCTTATGAAGACTGTAGCTGATACTGGTCCAAGTCACTTATTTCTATTCTGCTTATAGTATGGACATTTAAATACAATATGATGTAGATTTTTATTTCTGTTTGAGAACATGGGCATAATCTATTATACTGTAGATCAGCTGACCTGGTGGCGCTGAGGGTTGAAGTGCTGGATGCCACACCTCGTGCCACGCTGGCAACCTGGGTTTGGGAACAGACTCGGGTCATTTGGGGATTGGCCAGGGGAGGTAAGGACTGAACATCCAGAGGACTGCTCTCCTTTCTGAGGGAGGTGGGTTTGTGCTGCATGTGTCAACACAACAAGAGAGGTGTGGCTAGTGCCCAGGTTGCTTGGCTGCCTCCAGGGAGGTGGCAACAGCTTCTACTCCAGTTGCACAGGTACGGGGGGATGAAGGAAAATACTGGGACCCAGCAGGACCCATGATGGCTCTGATAGGTCGGAGGACGTACCCCTCAGGGGTAGGGGGTTGTAGTCCTGCCAGGTCTGCGGAGGTGGTAAATAATGTCAAGATAAAAAAAAACAAAACTGTAGATCAGAATTGTTTGTATCTGATTTTTCCATAGTCTGGATTAACACTAAATCTTAAAATTGTAATTGCTCTATGGATATCTGGCTTTAATAATAATAGGTATGTTTCTAGTCAACGAGTTTCTTCAATAGCAGAATACGAAGAAGAAAAGTGCCTATTTCTTATACAGTACATATCTTCTTGAGTTTCAATATCTTGTAACCTTTTCTTGATCAAATCTGAATAGGCAGTAGAGATAAAAAGCCTTTATGTGCCCAAAGCCAGAGATCTGACATTCCCATTAGGTTCAAGATTTTGATTTAATTAATATTTTTTACCAAATAGAAGTGTTTCTCTCTGCCATTTTTATCTTCTTTTTCCAACATTGATAGGGATATCTATGAGATTCTATATTTAAAACTGTGACCCAATAGTTAATTATTCTCATTTTGATTATTGCGATTACCAATTTCTGCCCTGACTGCAGATGAGGATACTCACATAGGGAGATCACGTAACATTTTGTAGTATTTAGATATTTTTAATTTCTAACTGGTCAATAATTGTAAGATTTGTAGCCCATCTACCATCGTGAAGTTTGTGATAGGTTTGCATAGGAAGCTTGTAAAAAGTGCTCTGACATTACTTGCTGAGCAGTAGCAAAGACTGTGCTGCCTCCATAGTTAAAACTTGAACCTCAGAACCTCAACAACACTTCCACAGAAACATAGAATGTGGCATCAGATAAGGACTACTTGGCCCTCCCAGTCTGCCCATATAATCTTTTTTTTGCTTCATTTTTTTGTGTAGACCTCACTTGATTTCTGGTGCCATCTCTTCCCTTCCCTTCATACCCTTAAAATTTCCTTGTGCCTGTCCCAGGCATTTTTGAACCCCTCAACTGTTTTCACTCCCACTACCTCTGCTGTAAGGCTGTTCCAGGAATCCATCAACCTTTCCATGATGAATTACTTCCTCACATCCCTCCTGAATTTATCTCCTCCAATTTCATATCATGCCCCCTTGTTCTAGAGCACCTTTTTCTCTGAAAAACATTTCCCTCTGTACCTTATTAACCTTTGTTAGATATTTAAAGATCGCTGTCATATTCCCCCCCCCCCGCCAGGGTGTACATGTTTAGTTCCTTTATCCTCTCCTCATAGGGCTTTTGATGCAGACCCTGCACTATTTTGGTAGCCCTTCTTTGGACCACCTCCACTCTGTCCATGTCCTTCTTAAGATGTGGTTTCCAGAACTGGACACAGTACTCCAGGTGAGGGCTTACCACTGATCTAAAGCCAGGTATCAAAGAAAACACAAAATCACATATATCCTAATACTGCAAAGCATCATGGGAGTTATATGCAAATCACCCTGGAAATTTAGACTGGTTCTGATTTAGGCAGGAGTGCATGGTGCCACAGGCCTCTCACATGGTCTGCAAAGGCTAAAAATAGATGCAGAGGAATTTTTAGCTTTATGCCAGTGAACTATTATTTCCACATTGCTGAGAGCACAATGAAGGCCTCCTGGTAGCATCAGCGGCTATGCTATGCCTCCCTCTTTGGGCACAACTTCTGACTTGGAACTTTTCCTTCACACATATATAATCTATTTTTCCCAACTTCCAACTGTGTTGACTTGATTAGGCCCAGACTTAAATATACACTACATTTTCTCATCTGCAAATGAAAGAATAGCCAAGTGGCTTTCTCATAAAGGTTGCTTCACATCTGGAAGACCCCACAACCCCTGCAGTCTCACAACAGCCACATCTAAACCAAGGGTACATCCAGTTCAGCCCTGCTCATACCAGAAATCATAACTTATTCTGGTCACATACTAGTGGACAACATGCATTGTGTCTGTATCTTGCAATCAATGGTAATTGTACTCCACTGTGTGTGCACTTTGTTATATTCTAATGCTAGTAGTTGCATTTTGTTATTATTATTGTGTTTATTTGCCTTTGTTGGTCTGCCCCACCTGGTCAGTGTCCACAGCCTCATCATAATCCACCTTCTCCAGGTATTTACCCCAAACTCGGTCCCCCATGGCTTGCCCCCCAATGATGGGGCCTTGGGGTATGTACTCCTCTGGATGTCTGCATCTGGTAGAGGAAAGTACCTTGTTGGTGGTGCAAGATCTGTGAAGGGTTGCAATCATCACACTGCAGCCACCTCTGTTTTCCACCTTATTTTTTCCAGAACCCCATGTGCCATGCTAGCACATGTGGGGGGGGGGATGATGCCTGGAGCATGTTCCTACAAGGAAAACAAACTCACTGACCCACCAGCAGGAGTCATTGCTCTGCTGGAACATGCCACCTCCTTCCCAGTGGCTGGGACATGCTGCCCCAAACATGGGTCACTGGAATGGAAACACAATGAGCTTTCATTGGGCCATTCATAGGCCCCACAAGTGGTTGCTTTTTCTGAATTTTTCTTGTTTCATACCAATTGATTTGTGGCTGTTTTGGTTCTGAACAGTTCTTTGTGCTGTATTTATGCCTGTATGTTTTCTTCTGGTCCTGCACCTGTTTCCTCCCTATGACCCCATTCCCCTTTTCCCAGGTCATATTGAGAAATGGGGACATGCTATGAAGCTGAAGAGGGGTGGATTCAGGAAAGATGTGAGACAGTACTTCTTCACAGAAAGAGTGGTGGATTCTTGGAACAGCCTTCCAGTGAGGTGGTGAGGGCAAAAACAGTGGTGTGGTTCAAGAATGCATGGAATAGGCACAAAGGAATCATAGTGGAAAGGAAGGGGTGAGGGAGCGAGGGAGGGAGGAAAAGATGTAGATTAAGCACGATCTGATGTAATAGTGTAGGTAGGGAGAAATGGAAAGACTGGATCGGCCAAACAGTCCTTATCTGTCATAAAATTCTATGTTTCTATATTTTTTTTCAGAGTCAAACCATCAGTTTAAAGCAGCATGTATGCATTAAAAGTTTTAGACTGTTTAGTAGACCCATTTGAAACTGCTTTCTGTCTCCATGCACCCATATAACTAATGCATTCTATGGTTTCTGAAGCATCATCAAAAACCAGTACCTACAATGCCCTTATTTTGCCATTTATTTAATATTTTACTGAGGGTCTTTCATGCACTGAAGTTTCCATCTACTTGCAAACTAACCACAATCTCATTCAGCAAAATGGTGACTCTTTGAAACCATTTACTGTTGCCTATGGCAAGGCAGTGAACCATGCAAAGATTTTCCTATCTCACCTAAGGCAGTAGTCATCTAGCAGTGCTTTCGAAGAATCTACCTGAAGACCTCTGGAGAAGGTCTGTGATGGACAAGTAACCTAACCACACAATGCTTGTAAAAATGGAAGTAAAGGAAACAATTAGGTGTGAAGCACAAACCCCACAAACCAGAGTTAATGAAAAACCCAATGCGCATCCGCTATCTAACACCATCTCCTTTCATGAAACCCGTGAAAACTGCGTCTATGGGTATTTCTGATGAGTTAAAAATACACAACTGCTAGGTATAAATACCACCAGAGCTGCAGATGAAGAGCATCAGTTGAACACCCAGGTCTACATTTAGACGAGTCAAAGAGTAAGCTCAGGGAGCTGGACATACAGAACATACTTTTCTATCCTCATGATACTTTTGCATCTCCTGCAGGACCAATGAAGCTGTTGGCATATTTAATCAGTCTGCAGATTCTAAGTCTATGGCATCATAGATGCATATCTTCATATCCAGTTCTTATGCCTGAATTGAATGGTGACATTAAAATTCTGCGTAACTATTTTGTAAGTATCAGATACCTAGCTGACAATTTTTTTTACTTTTCAGCAAGTCTTTTCTGTCATATATAAATGGTACTAATGGGGCTAATAGCTACGAACTTTACAATCATTCAGTTTTCATGAACGTAATAGCTAATTGATGCTATCACAGTATGTTGCAGTGGAGCATAAGCCAGCTTGGGCCAACCAGTGACCCAGTGGAAGTATGTAGTACTTCCATGCAGGCAGTACTGGTTTGGGATTGGACTCTGGTGATTGAAGTCAGGCAGCAAGGTTGGAAAAAGCATTGCTGTTTGACAGGGCACACCAGTCAAGGAGGGAAGACACCAAAGACTGGTACTGCAGCAGCCCTTCCCGGGGTGGGCTGGGAACCCTGCATTCTAGTGGAGGCAGGCATCTGTTGTTGATGCTGTGGTGAACAAGAGCATCTGCAGCAATTAGCAACATTATGGAGATTGATGGGACCAGAGGAAAACACAAAGACATCTTTCCCTGGTCAAAGACGGTGGCTGGAACCATTGGGTCCCATGACCACAGACTCAACTCCCAACCCACCAGGTGTGCTATTTGGGAAGGTGACATTAAGGATCCCCCCCAATCCTTCCATGGGGTGTACATGCTAGAGGAATGTTGGCCAGGGGCTAGTGGCTGAGGGGGCTGGACAGTTGCTAGCCAGAAGGCTGGTTTGGCTAGAGGGAAAAGCTAGATTAAAAAACCAAGCAACCAACAAACAAACAAAAATTGGCTGACTGTTATAGTGAAACAGTTATGTACTGTAAATGCAAAATAAGTCAGCACTTTGTATATATTTTATGACCAATTACATGTCATACTTGAACTCTGATGGGTAAGCAGATTATACTTTATATTGACTTTGGAAGCCAATATTTGATTTCAAAAATACACTCAGATCTGTTGAAATGAGCTATTAATGTTCCAGTTATGGGTACTTGTTCCTGCTTAGGTTGAAATGTCTGAATTAACTTTTTGTTTTTTGCAGAAAATGTTTATGTCAGTGTGTGTTGGGGGTTACATACTGTAAATCTTCCTCTGGGTAACCAGCCTCTTCCCAAACTCAGGTATAGGATTTTAAAAGCCTAAAACAAATTTAGCCGGTTTTATTTTACATGTGATAATTTAAATAATATGTGAGCAAGTGATATACTTTTGACAAAAAGGGGCAGGTGGCACTGCCAGAGGCAATGGTTCTGTGGCCCAGGAGATCGCTGTATAATAAATTCCAGTAGTCCATGTGTGTTGATCTTCATTGTGCCCTCAGGAAAGGATGGGTGTAAGACTATTTGCTACTACAAATGTTTAGAGGGTGCATTCTAGGGTCTGAGTTGGCATTTGGTTTGCTTCAGTAGAAGTTTGATGTGTCAAGCCTAAAGTAACTCTAAAAATAAAGACTAAATAGTTTAGCACCATCCTCACAAGAATGCTATGCTATATGTACTAATTCATTTTAGCTGACATGGCATTCAGTAATTCCTTTTTTGCTTGGTCTAATTCAATACTCAGTCAGTTATTTGCTATTTAGAAATCATTTGATAATTAAAATAACTGATGACAAGCATAGCCATGTTTACATCACAGTGGGATGCTTAGGCTAGAAAAATATTGCAAATGTATCTGAGCTTGAATACTCACACATTATAAGTAGTGTGACAATGTAGATATAATGCCTGCATTACTTACGTCAGACATTTTCACAGTCACCAGCTAGCTACAGTACACGGCAGTCTGGTGATCTGCTGTTATGAGTAGTCCTGATAACACCTCTTTGAGTTCTATGCTTTGTGGCTAGGCAGTGTTCTCTGTTTATCCGCTTTGTGATGCTGCAAGCCTGCAAGCTATACAGCTATCATAACTTTAGTTTCTGAACAATGAGGTTTCTGAATACTGTTTGAGTAGTAGTGGTTCAATGGTTTGCACGACTAATGTACTGGAATAGATTCAATGGTGGATCACCATCTCCAAATTAGACAACAACAAAAAATTCCAACAGATGAAAAATTTCAGCAGCTGCAGATGGAGGCATTCATAGCCTGCTACCAAGGCTTCAGAAACAAATAAGACAAATAAATGATTCATACTTTTAGGAAGGAATGAACATAGTTTTAGAGAGCACATGTCATACCCATTACATTTTAAAACAGCAATGGAAAGTGCAGGAAGGTTAAGTACAGAGAGAGTGAGAGAGAGAGAGAGAGAGAGAGAGAGAGAGAGAGAGAACAGAGAGATGAGACTAAGCACTGGGAGGTTAAATGACTTGCTCAGGGTCACACACAGAATATGTAACGGTGGCATGATTCAAACCTGAATCTCCTGATCCACAGCTCTGTGCTCTAACCACTGGGCTATGCTACCTCCCTTACCATCCTAACTTTTAGTATATCTTTCTGCTGAATAATAGTAGGGCTCAGCTGGTTATACTTTATGAAAAGAATATATAAACTCCTCCTTTATTCAAAATAAAGAGCATCAATATTGTAGTGCTCTGACCAAAATCTGTCCAAAGAAAGCCTACCTCCTGGTTGCGCAGACAGGGCTTTTTTGGAGTCAGTTTTTTCAGAGTTTTTGCTATAGTGTAAAATGGTAGTGAAGGGATTATATTTGGTCTCTGTGTAGCCATTAGCATTAACCCTTCCACTTCCTGATGTAGCATCCCACTCTCTCATTCGTTTTGTGATGTCTGAGTTTTTGAAGAGTGTTGGCGTGCTCCACAGACTTCAGTGAAGTGTCAGTTCAGTATTTTCCAGTGCCTTGGTTTAAATCAAAGCTACCACTCAATTGACTCAGCTCTTGTTAATTAACCAGTTGCCTGAATTATAAAATAAAAGGTGCTACAAAATATTTGGAAAAAAAGTGACATGCATATTATAGTCTGTAAAACACTCTGCCGCACTTTTCAAACCCAGATATAAAAATGCCCAACCAATACAGGGCAGCACATCTGAAATGTATCAAGATTGGGCAGTCTGCTCCGTGGAGCCACAGTATGACTCCACGAGGTAGCAGAGTACTGGTTAAGAGCACTGAGCTTCAAACCTGGAGACCTGGGTCTGAATTTCACAGCCACCACTGGCATACTGTGTGACCATGAGCGAGTCATATAACTTCACTGTGCTCCAAGGACACACATGGAAACAAGCCTTGGCTTAGTGTATCTTTCCTGTCCAAAAACTGTAAATAAAAAAAAAAAAAATTATATAATCCCTTCCCTCGCCTTTATGGCTGAAGCAAAAATTTTGAAAACCCCTGAATCCTTTGCCTGAAGACACCAGTTTCTTTAGAGAGATTGTATAGTGGTGTGATTTTGGTTAGCACTATTAGTCTCATTTATTTTATTTTTACTATTTTAAGCAAAATAAACTCACAAATTTTAGATTTAACTCCTCAAACTCTGCAAAGTATGGCATGAATTAAATGGAGACAGTTAGTATTTATGAACAATTATCATATTATACATTCTATTTCTAAGATAAATGTTAATTAGTGTTTGTACCTAGCTTGGTTTATAACATGAACCCAGCACCCGGGTTCCCAATGCAGTACATTTTGAAGTGTATCATGTGAAATCATATTGTTTTGAATGCATCAATGGGGAAAGTGAAACCAAAACTAAAATAGAACACAAAGGTTTTGAGAACATGAAGTCTCGTAAGTGAAGAGTCCTTGCTCCACAGTGGTATGGATCATCAAAAGTAGGAACAATGTAGCTTTAAACACAGTTTTAGTTTTTTCTCTGTTTTTCCGACCGTTAATAGAAAACATGGAGAATACTGGTTGGGTAACCATGGCAAACCAGCCTGTGCTGCCACCAAGAGGTTCAAATTATAGCAGACCTCAACAGCAAAGCCCAAGAGGTACGGAGTCATCTGAACCACAAGGTGGCAGCACAGGCTGTTTGGGCATGGCTTTGCCCAACCAATATTTTTTATATTGTATAGAGCAAAAAATGAAGTTTTAATTTAGCTGTTTAAACTATTGTCCTGTTCTTGGCCTGTTCTCCCATCGTCAGGTGCAAGTGTCAATTGATATGGAGAAACAAATGATTTTTTTTTTATCTTTAATCTTCTGACAACTGTACTTGTTCCTAGTATGTGCTAGTAGTTGCTGCTGCTACTGATGCTGTTAACGCGTTTTGCTTCATTTCTGTACCTGTGTCCTTCATTTGATCTATCTGAATATATACTATTGTAACAAACACTATTTTCTCATTCTGTGTTATGAATTCACAGATTAGGCACTCACCAACCATTGTAGATGACATGAGCTAGAGATTCAAACAAGCAGACAAAGTTTATTTCATGGCACAAGAGGTCTGTACGCTTAACTCAATTTGGACATAGGTCCTTTATCAAGCTTTTGACAAAGGACCTTTGTCCGAAATGCATAAATCATGCAGACCTTTTGTGTCCATGAAATAAACTTTGCCTGCTTGTTTGAATCTTGAAGTCATGTGTCATCTCTTCATTGGTTGGTGAGTGCCTAATCTGTGAATCTGCAATCTGCGTTCTGTGGTTCGGTGTATCACCGTTCCATGTGCAGCCTTTATTTGTTTAGACTCGCTCTGTATTACTTGTCACACTGTTGATTTTTCCTACACTGTACTGCTCTGTCCTAAACAGGACCTCCTTGTAAATGAGCTCTGCTCAATGGAGCTTTCATGGTAAAACAAACAAAATGAATGAGATGAGATTAACATCCATCTAAAGGTTTAATTTATCAAAGTTTTGTTGAACCAGAGTAAACTAGCAAATGTTCACATTGTACTGTTCCATTTGATGGTACCTGTTGAGAGTGCAATGTTTCTTTTCAGCTGTGCTTTCATTAGAGATGGTCACATGGACATCATGATCAGCTGTGCATAATGCTGTTGTACCTCAGAAGGGTGCAACTGAATTCCATGACCTTTGCACTGTTAATAACAGCATTCTGCGTAGAATGAAAATCCATGCAGAACAAACTTCTTCCTTGATATACTATAACAGGGTTATGTACTCTACCCAGGGAAGTACTGTAAGCTGTATATAACAAACACCCGGGTGCTTCATTCTGCACATAGCAAGCTATTGAGATGAACTCTAGAGTTCCAACTCATCCAGCTAGCTATAAGAAGTATCTATCTTTATTTCAGACATGCAAAAAGAAAAACAAAATCTTAGATAAAATTTAATAAATAAATAAACAGAGGAGCCAGGCAGTATAATGGAACACATACTATACAACACAGGTACTACATAACTTTGAGTATAAAAACTGCTGCATAAATTTAACAAATGTGACGGTGCCTCTTTCAATTACTGTTAACTGAAAAAATATATTTTTAGAAAATATAGTTTAATATAAGGTAGAGTATGTCAGTTTGCAAATTGCATGCCATGGGCTTGATTCTCATAGGTTGATACAGGGCTCCCCTCTGTCTGCCCCCCCTCAAACATTCATATGTATGCAGATGACATCGTGCTTTACTTCTCTGGCCCCTCAGCAGCAGTTGTCTCTGCCCCCCTTCAGCATGACTTCAGCAAAATGCTGAAATGGTTTCATCATAACCAGCTAACACTAATCTCCCCCAAAAAACTGTTTCAATTCTTTTGGCTCTAGGCAAAGAGGGTCCAAATCTCAAAACCCTTATACTTTTACCACCGTTAACAACACACCTTTACAATCAGGTAACTCCTTCAAATACCTTAAGGTCTGGTTGGACAGTAGCCTCGACTTCTCAGTCCACATAGACTCCGTTTGTTCCAAACTCCACCCAAAACTCAGAGCCTTCTATCGACATAAAGATTGCCACTCTGTCAACTCGCCAAGACTTAATTACTAAAATCATTCTCCCTGTTGCAGACTACACTGATATTGTCTATGGTTCTGCCCTGCTACCTTACTAGCTACACTTGATACTATACAAAATTTATTTTGCTGTTTCATTACTGACTCCCCCCCCTCACTCACAACTACACCCTCGACTCCTCTCTCGCTGTCTTGCCTCTTCCCTCTGGGCACCTGCTACATAGTCTAACTTTCATCGGTAAATTTGGGATCAGGACTTTTCTCTCCTACCTCAACTCCTGTCTTCCCCCAGTTAGTTCCTCCACTTACATAGAAATGTGTCAGCAGAAAAGAACCGCCAGGCCCACCCAGTCTGCCCAGTGTGCCTAACTAGCTGCTAGGGCTTTGCAGCTTACTACCATATCCCCCCTCCAGATCCAAAAGACTCTTGTATCCATCCCACACTTATTCCCTTCATTCAAGAGACCCTTGCATTCTCTCTCTTCCACCACCCTCATTCATGCTCTGGCCAGGTGGCCTTCTCCTTTTGTCTTCCTCACCACTGGAACCAACTCCCTTGGGACACCCGACATGCCACTTCCTTCTCTGCCCTCAAATCCCTTCGTTGTGCATTACCGACAGCTCCCTGCACCTGCTCCTCTTCTCTCCATTTCCACATTGCCACCCACCCAAACCCCTCTGCCATACCTCCCCTAGCTTCAGCTTCCCTGGCTACCTAGTTTTTGCTTCCTCTGTGTGTGGACCTCCTTTCTACTGTTTAAATTCTCACAACTTTTTTCTAATCCTCTAGCTCGTTCATACTCAGAATCTAATTGCGTACTATTCAACCTGCCCCGGATATAAAATACCATATTGTAAATATATTTTGTGAATATGTTGTTCTCATTTTTTAAATCAATTTATCTATTGCTTATGTATACACAAATATTGCCATGATGCTGGTTTATTATCATGTCATTATCAGCTTTGTACCTTATACGTCTCTTGCTGTATGTGTCCTTACCCCCGGGTCATACCTGGAGATGAGTCTTGGCTTAGTGTGCCTTTCCTGGTTACCAACTTTTAAATAAATAAACACAAAATGAGTACTCCTAAGCTCTGGGTCTATACCTCATTGGGGGGTGGCTTCTCTCAGTGATCACTGGATGGGAAGGAAAGTGCCATGCCATCTTGAGGTCCAGTCTGGATAGTGAGCACATCACTGCAGAGGGTCATGTAGCATGCATGGTGTGTATGTATGGAAGATGCCATTGGGAGCATAAAAGCAAAAAAAAAAAAAAAAATCTGATGTTAAAAACCTCTGCCACCACAAAAAATGAATAACTAACAAGTAATGAAAAATCAGTCATTGTTGTTATTATAAAAAAAAGCAAAAACACTTTTACTGTGATAATGAAGAAATGTCAATACTATATAGTGATTGCACCACTGTGGAGGGCTGGGTAGCATGGCGTAGTTTGTATGGAAGCTGTCCTCAGGAGGCCACCAGATGGACCAGCCCTTTTCATCTTGTTCCGACCTTTCCACTCCAACATGAGCAAGAATGCCAAGGCTGACCTGAGGAGGGGGTGTCATATGGTGCGTGGTCACTTACACTATCATGAACACTCCCAGCACACCAACACCAAGTGCTGCTGCTGGGGTGGTGCCTCACTTTCCCCCCTCCACCTCAGAGGAAAGCATCCATGTTGATTCTTTGAGTCCTTCTTACTGGTCTCCACTCCAGGTCTGGGCATGAGGTAAGTACTTGGATCACTAACATGCCAGAGCAGCCTCCACACTGCTCAGTGGCATGGAATCATCTCAAACTGCAATTGTAATCAAAAATTGACTTACTAGAACTGAATACTGTAGTTACAATAGATAATGGCATTACCTTGACAGTATGCAAGCAAACATAGGCAATGTCCCACACACAGTTGCAGATAATTGCAGAATCCTTTTGATAAATTAATTATAGTGTATGGTGGAATCCTGTTATGCATGGAATTCCATGGCTGGAATATATTCATAATGTACGGGGGGGTCCTTATAACTAACTGAAATCAAGCAGATTACAACCTTATTATGCCATCATTATGACATCACTCTGTTGTTAACCCTTCCTGAGAAGAGGTGGGTGAAGTGACAACAATTAACTACATGGAGTAATCAGAGAATTCGGCCTGTTTTGCATAGCAAAATATGAAATTTCACCACAAATGTTTGCCTGTGGAATGGCAAAATTTCACCTTGGAAGGTGAAATTTCACCTATTGAAATTTCACTTTCCAAGACAAATTCAGCTTTTATAGGTGAAATTTCACCTTCCAATGTGAAATTTTGCTTTTCCTCAGGCAAAATTTTGCCTTCCACAGGCAAAAGTTTGCCTTACAAGGCAAAGTTTCATTTTCCACAGGCAAAATTTCACCTTGGCGAAATCAGGCTAAAATGGGAGAAATTTGTGGATGGTTCTATGTGATAATGGCACATGCCAAACAGCGACCTGCATTATCGTGACATCAGGGCAGCGAAACAATTTTGTCACCCTGACAACCTCAGCGAATGGAGGAATGGGCCGAACTCAGTGTTTTTATGTTTTAGGAGGGGCTGCCACCTCTACACAAGGGGGTTGGTTCCTCACACCCCTACTTAAGGATTCTCATCTGAAGCTGTTTTTTTAGACCTGAACTTACAAAACATGCTGGAGCTCATTTAATCAGTAAGTTGAGCTTGCCATCAACCATCAAGAGCCTCTCCCCCAACCCCTAGTTCACTGACAGGAGCTAAGCATCTGAAATGCGTATGGATGCTCATATTTATAAAGATAATGGCTGGATCCACACACAGATAAGCTGCATGTGTCTTCATCGCTGAAGTTTATGGAATGTCCAGTGAACCTCTCAAGCTTCACTCTCGAGGTTCTTGGCTGCCATTAAAAAACTCTCAATGCAGACACAGGCTTTTTGTGTATGGCTGTCCACACATTATCTTTTATGTAAAATATGGGACAGGACACCAGAGTTACAACTGTACTTACTCTATTTTAAAAAGTTCCCTGGGGCCAAGTAATGTTAAAATGAACAACCACCAGAAATTGGAAGAAGTAACCTTAGTTTAAAATTCTGGCTGAAGGATTACATGGCTAACAGGTGATTTGGGTAAGTGCCCAGATCATGAATGTAGGACTATAGCCCATTAACTTCAACCTGGCAACAATGTCTGAATTTGAATTGTCTGCAAATTCAAACTGATGTCAAACTCCCAGTAACAGCCCTGTGTTAATATCATCTTTAGAAGGCATGTTTTAAAAACATTGGGTTTATTCTCAGAGTTTTAAATCAGTCTCAAAACTTCTGGCTATTATGCTGTACAGTGATATTCTAGCCCTGTGCTTTATGCCAGACAACAACATAACACCTTAATACTTACAATAACACATTTGAGATTACTGCCTAACTGTAACAGTATAGCACACAACAGTTTGCAATTTCAATCACATTATGTAATTAAAAATAATGCATGACAGAGTGTATGTTACTGTGAGATAACAGCACATCTCAGGAAGTGAGGCACAAGGTAATGCTGAATGCCTTACTCACCCGAGAAGTGCCATTTTGCCATAATTTTACAAACCATGGAGCGGCTTACTGAGATTATAAAACTGTACATCTGATTTCCATTTCAAAACTGAGTAATAAGGTTCAGAAAGAATCTTTGATCTGTGCTGTAGTGCAGGAATATTGCATAGTGATCAAATATGACCAATCAGAGATCTCTGTTTCTCTTTCCTATTTTGTATTACGACTTACAATATACGTATGAATTTTATTCTAGGAACAGAGATCACCTGGTGCAGATGTGGCTAATAATGGGGCTCTCTTCAATCAGTTATTTGATGACTGGAAACATGCAGAGGTAAGATTAAATTCCATCTGACCTCAGATTTCTTTTGAGTACAGTGCTGTGAATGGTGCACCACAATAATTTCCCCTCATTCCCGCTTGCAGACCGGGGAATGGAAGTTGCTGTTGAGTCAGATAATACTCAAGTATGGAGAACTGTTCAATGATGCAACAATTGACCCCAAAAATGTTGCTGTTACAAGGAGTATTGCCAATATAAAGATGGCATTTGAAAAATTTAAAATGGATGTCCTAGAAGACAGCTACAGGAAACTTAAAAGCCTAACTGATTTGGAAGACTTGCAGGTAAGGACAACTAAATCAGCCTGCTTTCTTCTCCAATTTGCCAAGTCCTCCGTTTAGCCAAAATGACTTCCTGTTTTCCTGTATCAACTTGAATATTCACATGTATGTGATTGAAACTGTACACTTTGCCTCAGGTGCCTTAGTTTCAGCCGTGGAATCATTGCTCCAGTGTGATTTTAACAGGATCCAACGCTGGTTCCAATCAAATCAGTTTTTGGTCAATAACAAGAAGGCAGTGTCTATGATCTTTGTTGCTAGACAGAAGTTTGTTAGGCACCCTTCACCTGGTTTTCACCACCCTGGATGGGAGCCCCCTCAATTTCGCCCCCCATTTAAATATCTTGGTGTGTGGCTGGACGGTAGACTTGACTTTTCCACCTATAACGGTGTCATCCACGGTAAGCTCTGACCCAAACTTGGGGCCTTTACTGCAACAAGGATTGCCTGTCATTCCATGTCTGCCATGAAATTGTCACCAAAATGGTGCTCTCTGTGTTTAACAATGCAGATGTGGGCTACGGCATCACCTCTTCATCCTCCATTGTCAGACGGGACACTCTATGTAATGCCTTCTGCTGCTTTGCTGCTACTTCTCCCTCTTGTACCTATCACTGCCCCATTTACTCTACCCTCTTGATTCCACCTCTTCCCTAACACTGCCATACAAACTGTGCTTCCCACACTTCCAAATACTGGTTTGCAACTTTTCCTCCCTACTCCTCCTCTCTCCCATTCCCTCTGCCTCAAATGATCTTCGATCTAGGGACTCTGACACCTTCTCTGTTCACAACTCCAACTCTGCTACTGGGCAATCTGCTTTCTCCTTTCATCTTGACTCCACCTCAGATTATCTCCCTCTCATCTTTCTTTGAAACTTCTCCACATCTCTTCCTGTACTTGCACTGGCCTTAGCTAACTTGTGGTCTCTGCTCCCTTTCCTCATTTTCTGTATTCTGCCTAGTCACACCTGGGTCTGTGAACACCTTCACAAGCTGATTATTTTGTACTGCATTACTATAACTGAGTTTTTGCCCCTAGAGCCATTGTCTGCACTCTGTGTTGGAAAATTATTGACAGTATACCTTTTCTTAGTATGCTAATACCCTGTTTATTATTTCTTACTGCAATTTGCCTAAACCCAGTAATTGACTATAATTGACTATGTCTAGTCAGCTCATTACTGCCTGTACACTTATCATGTCTGCAGTGACTGCACTTTACAACTATGTATATTCATGTCTCCCTATATCCTTCCTCCTGGGTTGCACCAAGAAACCAGCCTAGGCTCAGTGTGCCTTTCCTGGATACTAATTTTCAGCAAACAAATAATAAATAATTGTACATTATTTTTTCTTTCTTTTGTAAACAGTTAAGTGATCCTAAAAAACAGCGCAAAGCAGCTATTGAACTTCAACGAGTGGTGCAAGAAATGGACAATATTACCTCAGCTAGAACCCAGAGAAAGCGTTCTTCTACAGGAAGAACACGTACAAGAAAGAACTGACCAACATACTGTATTAGCACCAATAGTGTATGAAGAGAACATGTGTATACCAATATTGTGTAGTTCTATTTATTGATATTTAATTTTGTTAATGTCTATTTATGTAAATAATGTTATGTATTACAAACACCAATCAGCATTGTATTTATTATTTTTGCTGCTGTGAAAGACTTTATTGTATTTTTTGTTTGCATAGCGGTTTAGCACATTAACATTCGGAGTTAGTGTGTTGTTCCGATTGTTCTCACATTCTGTGAGTGTATCTATCTCACAGTGTCTCTGATAAGGTCAGGATTTATGTTTGTGTATCTCATGGCACAGACAGGCTGCCCCTTACAGAGCAGGTGCTGGGTGTGGGTAAGAGGGAATAATTTTAGAGAGAAAAAGGAAGAATCTGTATTACAGAACTTGCCCCCACATTACAACTTTATGTCTGTCATTCATATAGCACTGACGTGGGCTACATGTGAGGGTGGTAGTAAACAAGTAATAGTAAGCAAAAAGAACTAGGGAAAGAAATAATGAGCATTTTTAATTAAATACTGTATTCAAGTATTTATATAATACTACTGTATCTGTGGTGACTTGACGGAAAATATACTAATACATGTTAAGACAGTGAAATCGGTTCATTAAATGGTCAAAAAATATAACTTTTCAAAGTACCAAATTATGTCTAGCCTATTTGTTTGCACTTGTTTAACTATATTGTACTTGTCTGATTTCATTCCACTGGAACTCACTTATTATATTTCTAAGGTTGCCTTGGAATCTCTGTTACTAACATGGAACCTTTATACAAGAGCACTTGTGCTCAAAGGTATTATCTGTGGAGGAGTCAAACCACATGAAAGCAAGGGTCCTGGATTTCAGATGGGTTGACATTGCAAAATTGGGGGAGTGGCTCAAGGAAGCCCTGGCAAGGGAAGAAGAAGTGGGGGATGTAGAGAAACAGTGGGTTAACCTTAAGGGAGCCAATAAGCCTTTGTGTTAGGCAAGTAAGCAAAACGAAGGGAAAGAAAAAAGTGCTATGGTTCTCAAAGGGTGTTGCAGGAAGGTAAGAGAGAAAAGGCTAGCTTTCATGAGGTATAAGGAATCTTAGAGGGGGAAGACATGGAACTGAATCTGGAAAAGCAGAGGAAGGTGGGGAAAGCAGTCAGGAGTGCAAAGGCACAAACCGAGGAAAAAATAGCCCATGCAATTAAGAAAGGAGATAAGACCTTTTTCAGGTACATTAATGATAGAAAGACCAGGGGTGGGATTGTGAGGTTAAAAAGGGAGGAAGGGAGGTATGTGGAGGGGGACCTAGAAAAAGCAACAATCCTGAACAAATGTTTTTGCTCAGTGTTCACAGAAGACGGGGAAGGCGAAGGACCATGACTGGGGGATAAGAGCACCAGTGGGAGAGAGGCGGACACCAGCCCGTTTATGGAGAAATGAGTCCTAAAAGAACCCAAGAATCTGAAATGGGACAAGCTATGAGGCTGGATGGGATACATACCAAAATATTAAAAGAACTTAGAGAGATGCTGGGAGCACCACTAACTGCCCTATACAACAAATTGATAGGGACAGGGGTGGTTCCAGGGGACTGGAGGAGGCCAAGTGTAGCCCTTCTCCACAAAAGTGGGAATAGGGAGGAGGCTGGCAGCTACAGGCCAGTCAGTCTGACCTCAGTGGTGGGGAAATTAGTGGAGTAACTGCTAAAGCAAAGAATTGTGATATTTCTTGAATTCAGAGGAGCATAGGATCCAAGGCAGCATGGATCCACAGTGGAACGGTCTTGTCAAACAAAACTGATAGATTTCATTGACTTGGTAACTAAGGAAGTAGATGGGGTGATGGCTATGGCCGACCTAGATTTCAGCAAGGCCTTCAACACCGTCCCACACTGGAGGTTGATAAATAAATTAGGCAGTCTGGGAGTGGGCCAAGGTGGTAAACTGGGATAGAAACTGGTTGAGTGACAGGACACAGAGGGTGGTGGTAAATGGCATTCAATGTGGAAAAGGGGGGTGACCAGTGGGATACCACAGGGATCCATGCTGGGGCAGTCCTCTTTAATGTCTTCATAAGTGAAACTGCAGAGGGGTTGGAGAAGAAGTCATGCCTCTTTGCAGATGACACTAAGATCTGCAAGAGGGTCAACACTCCGGGGATGTGTGGAAAACTGAGAAAGGACCTTAACATGCTTGATGAGTGGTCGAGAGTGTGGCAGCTAAGATTCAAGAGCATGGTAGCTAAGATTCAGTTCAAATAAGTGCAAAATCATGCACTTGGGGCATAGAAATCTAAGGGAGGAGTACAAGATGGGGGGTACTGACAGTCACCAGTCAAGAAAGAGACCTGGGATAATCATATCTGATGACATAAAGGTAACCAAACAATGTAAGAAGGCAGTGGGTCGAGCCAGTGGGTTGCTATGGTGCATAGGGAGAGGTATCACTAGCATAAAAAAGGAGGTGGTTTTGCCACTGTAAAGATCACTAGTGAGACCTCATCTGGAGTACTGTGTCCAGTTCTGGAGGCCACATCTCTGGAAGGATGGTATGCCGATGCTACCTCGATATTTCAAGAGCAACCAACACTACAGCGACAACAGCTCCAGGTCGCTGTAGTGTCTGCGTGGGACTCCACCACTGCTTTCTGGGGGTATTGCACCCCCTCCCCAAAACCGCTGTGACTCAGAGCTGGTTATTTTAGTAGCAGGGGGGTGGGGGGGCAGAGTCCCCTGCATGGGGGATTCGGGGCAAAGCCCACCTGAAGAAAACAATCTGTCTTGTGACTCCCTTCATGCCGACTGCAAATGCGGTTGACATAAGAGAGTCATTGTAATGTCGGTCGACAAATAATTTGTCAACCGACTGTCATGGATCCCGGAAGGATATAGACAAAATAGAGGCAGTCCAGAGAAGGGCAACAAAAATGGTGCAATTATTGCACCACAAGTCATAAGAGTGAAGACTTGACAATCTTAATATGTATTCCCTGAAGGAGAGGTGACAGAGGGGGAATATGATAGATATTCAAGTACATCAGGGATATAAACAAGGTACAGGAGGATAGCATCTTTCAGAAACGTAGGTGTACAAGAACAAGGGGGCGTGATATGAGGCTAGAGGGGGTAGGCTCAGGAGCAACATGAGGAAGTACTTTTTCACAGAAAGAGTAGTGGATGCTTGAACCAGACTCCCTGCAAAGGCTGTGGGGGCAAAAACAGTAGGGGAATTTAACAATGCATGGGACAGACATAAGAGAACTCTAGCATTAGGGAAGAGAGGGTAAGACGCAGATTAGCTAGGGTCTGCGGTAATGCATTAGGTAGGTAAAAGGAGCAGACTAGGTGGGCCAAACGGTCCTTATCTGCCATCACCTTGTGTGTATCTGTGTATCTGAAATTTCAATAACTAACTAACTAAATAATTTTTCAATAAATAAATACATATGCTAATGCAGTAGTATAGAGGATAACCCTCCTCAATGGATTACTGATAAAGAGCTAAATAATATAATGACTAAATTATTAAGACTATATGTATGAGACATAGAATAATGCATGGAGAAGTGTAGTTTATGAGGATTTTATGCACCCCCGAGGTGTGCGATGCCCTATATGGGCATTACACAATGAGGGGGTGCAAAAAATCCCCAGATATCCACACTTCTCCATGTTTTATTTTCTATATTTTGGTTTTTGGTGTTTTTTGGTTTAAATTTTCTCTTTTGTCACTTTGCGAGGGTAACTGTTACAGTTGACAAGCTTGTCTCATGCTGAGTGGCCAATTGTGCAGAGCTTGTGAACATCCAGTGTGAGGACAGCTTGCTCATCATTTTTTCTGGTGATGCTGTGGTACTGTTCTGCTCATGGTTTACTGAGCTCCATAAACCACATATGTGGTTTGTGGAGTTGTTGAGCACTCACTGGCAGTGGGTTATAACCACTAACCAGTAAATATTAAGTAATAAGCCATGACAGTGTGTGCATTATAGGATTTTAATGCATGCCCCAGGGATGTTGTAAGTCTTGAGGCCAAAGGCCAAGGTGTCCATATGCCCCAGGTAAGTGCATTAAAATCCTATGATGCACACTCCTGGAGAGGCATATTATACTTATAAAATGGCTCTAAGTAGGTTTTGGGGGGAGGAAAATGAGATTCAGCACCAGACTGTGTGTTTTAGAGAGTTAATGCACCTCAGGTGATGGCTCTCGGCTAATACAATTCCAAGATTTTTTTCTTGTCATTTTATAAATACGTACAGACAGACAGACAGACAGATAGATAGATAGATAGATAGATAGATAGATAGATAGATAGATAGATAGATAGATAGATATGAGATATGCAATGGCATGACTCTGAATATGTCTTTTTATCTTTATGAACATGGGCATAGGACCATAACTCACGAGTGGTAAAGCCACATGTGAGAAGTGAAAATCTTACACCCCTCACAAGTGGTGTTAAATGGCATATTCTGAGTCGGGCCATTATGTTTCTAGTTAATGCCCCATGTTTTGAGTTGTTTGGGTA
This sequence comes from Neoceratodus forsteri, assembly GCA_016271365.2. Classification (NCBI taxonomy): domain Eukaryota; kingdom Metazoa; phylum Chordata; order Ceratodontiformes; family Ceratodontidae; genus Neoceratodus; species Neoceratodus forsteri. Next base: position 1,026,194,075 of record CM028131.1, on the reverse strand, counting down.
GCTTTTAATGCTTATCTTGCTTTCACTTCTCTGATTAAAGTTACCAGTTAGAATTATGCATAGCTGTGTTCTGTCATCAAGCATTTTTAAACAGCTTTGTCATTGGTTAAGGCACCTTAGCAAGACTGGACTTTTCAATATAACATGATTGTGGTGCTGCTGACCTCTTGAGAACATGTTATCTAGAGGCCAGATCAAGATCAAACATACTATCTACATGTGGCATATTGCATAGATCTAGTACAGTTATGCCAGGTATTTTACGAATGATCTGTAACCCTATGACATCATGAGTGGTGAAGCCACGAGTGATGTCACAGTGATTTCACATCACAAGTAAAACATCAGGCATATTTTCACTGGGCCCATGTCCTGCATGATTTTTGCAAAGATATGGGTTTATTTGTTAACAAATGGTTGGATGTACTGATGACTCAAAAAAGTTAAGTTCTATAAATAGAACTATCTAAGAACAATCAAGTCTTGGAAGGAAATTATGTCTGAATTTTATTTGAAGGACCTACAGTGAAATTATTTGTTTTGCCATCCACCTAGAGTGAAAATATCTTTATTCTCTGACATTTATACAATGAGTTTTAACACTAGTTTTGCAATTAATGATTCCAAATAATAAATACAGCTAATACCTGCTGTTTTTTAAACTATTTTCCCTTTAGGTTCCTTTTTTGTTTGTACATACTAGATTTACAGTATATAGTGGATATGTCACAATGGTGCTAGTACACTTCACTGATACAATAATTAACAGCACTGCACCCAGATGTTTTCCTTTATCTTGATGGATGTAGCAATAGAGTAGGAATGTTAAGAACTTCAAAACCATGTACAGTATCTTAATTCAGAAAATAACAAAAATGGAAAGAAAATAGGTATATTGATTTTTATATGTGCTAGCTGGTGTCTATATTATCTAAAAAAAAACCTTTTACACAATACTACTTCTTTAAATTGCCAAATTCATACCAAATAGACAGTATGAGTATGCATGATTTTGGTTGACATTAGGTCTATTGTGAGAGTACCACATTTATTTACACAGCAGACCTGCCACAGTGGGATACATAGTGAACAGAAGAGCAGCTTTTACAGTGATATTGCTGTTGACATCACATAGGTTCTAGGCTGCTCTCACAACACAGCAGCTGAACCTAGAAACAAAACAAACACTGTAGCTGGTTTACAATTCTTACTTCTTACTTTAAAATAACATGGCAAGAATGCCATACTTAATGTGCTTTAGTGAGTTAATTAAGCAATAATACAAGACAGGGTCTAGTATGTCATGGGATATTGTCATGCCTCAGGTGTATTGTGAGACATGAGGCCACAGGCTGAGTGCCTCATGCACCTGAGAAGTGAACAAAGGAATAAATAAATATGCATATGCATAGGTGCATGTCTAGTATTGTGGCTTGGCTTTTTCAGAGCATGATTTCTGTAAGTCTGAGCCCTAATGTCTAATTAAGTCACACTTTCTCGACTTCAGCATTCATTACAGTCTTAAAATATGTCTCCAGCTCTTAAAGTTGTGATTTGTTCAGCTTCATCGTCTCCTCACTAACTTCTTTTGGATGTTATCCAGTGATGATAGTGATTATAAATGAGTCACTGTCAAAACAGTGACTCATTTACAGTGTTATCCTTTTGGACTACCCTGTAAGGGTAGCGACAAAATGTGAACGTGAGTGTAGGGAGGGCGACCAGAAGGAGAGGGATAGAGAGGAGAAGGGCAAAGATAAGGAAGAGGGTTTGTGTGGGGTAGTGTGCCTGCTGCAACTGAGCTAGCCATGTGGTGTGGTGGTGAGGGTGGCTAGCATCGGTGCAGCAGGTACTGGGTTCAGGGTTGGGGACCGGGGAAAATTTTTACTGCTGCCATTTCCCTGCTGCCGTGCTTTTTTTAAAAATTCAGTCTGTCTCCCTCCTCGCCGATGTGCACCCCCCGGAGTTGATTATATTTAATCAGGGTAGTGCAGGGGCATGGGGGATGCAGCCTACTCACATAAACACTGTGTTAACTTGCTGGATGTCTTTTCACCCACAAGTGTATATAGCCAATTTGCTTTTTGACAATATACACTCACTATAACAGCAATCGCTGTTTTGTGATCACTGTTATGACATGGAACCTTTTTGGAAAGGGAAGGCAGTGAAGACAGCATATAGTAAACTAACAGCCCCTATAAAATTTGGGGGGTTGGATCTTCTGGCCTTTTTTTCATGTTACTGTGCCTTACACACTAGTAAGTATTTGTGCTGGGTGGACCTGGAGCATAAGGCTATTGGCTCAGCCCACATCCCTACATGGCTGACTATTGAAAGGGACTGGTTCCATCTCATAATAGCAATCACAGAATAGCGATCACTATTATGGCAAGTGTATGTCACCGAAAAGCAAATCATTGATATACACTTCCAGGCAACAGAACACCCGGAAAGCAAAAAAGTGTTTTTGTGGGGGTGAGGGGCTGTGTCCCCCCACACCTCCCTGAATATAGATTATCATGTCTAGTGGAGTGCATGTAGGGGAGGGGACACAATCCATTTTCAGGAAAAAAATTAAGTGCTGCAGCTGGAGGCAGCAGAAAAATGTGTATGCACCCAGTCCCGAACCCTGAACCTGCTGCACCAGAGCTAGCCACACCACCACACCACATGGCTAGCTCAGCAGCAGCAGGTACAGCCTTCCCTCAGAACCCCTTCCCTGTCCCTCCCCTTCCCCTTACTATCCTCTCTTTCTGTCACTGTCCATTACCATCATGGTCGTATACTGTCGCTACCCTTGCAGGCTAGCTCAAGAGTATAGCACCAAATATGAGTCACCATATTGATGTGGTGCCCATATTCGGTCACTATACTCATGGTATACCAAGGGGGCTCTGTACAGTAACTGATCTACAGCTTCGAAGTCTTCTATTAAAAGACAAAGAAATTGCATATATATATATATATATACACACACACATACACATATACAGAGTATATGCTTTTAACCTGAGGTTCTTTCTCTTTTAGCCTGTTTTATGTTTTATTGGACTCACCCTGACCCAAACCTGTAAGACCAACTTAGGGCAGCTGGATCATTTCCCCTGGGGTGTCATACAGATGAGGCACACTGATGAGTCCTGGGTAGGATGAAACATGTGTCTTTGTCTTCTGTTTGCATCCTTCAAAGTTTGTGTGAGAGGCCCTTTGGTACCATGCATTCCTGCTTAAAGCTAAACCAGCCTAAAATGTCATGGTGATTTGTATAAACAGCCCATGATGCTTTGCATTTATGGGGTATGTGTGATTTTGCATTTCTTTGAAACTTGGCTTTATGGTCAATGCCCATTGGGGTAACCCTTACCTCAGTGCTTTTGCACTGAGATTCTTTATCTTTTAACTTATTTTTTGTTTTTTTTGGGGGGCTGACCATGACTAAAACCCATAAGATCAACTTAAGGCAGCAGGTTCATTTCCCTTGGGGCGTCATACAGATGAGGCACACTGATGAGTCCTGGTTAGAATGAAACACGTGTCTGTGTCTTATGTTTGCACCCTTTGCAGATTGTGTGAGAGGCCCTTTGGCACCATACATGCCTGTTTAAAGCTGAACCAGCCAAAAATGTCATGGTGATTTGCATATATAACCCATGATGTTTTGCATTATGGGGGTATGTGTGATTTTGTATTATTATATATTAAACCCATCTAGCTCCTTTCTTGTCTTACAGAAATGCTCCTTTCTTGTCTTACAGCAATGCCACTTTTTTGGTCACTGAAAGCACTAATTCAGCTTGTTTCCTTCCTACAGCTAAACCTTATGTGGGACTCATTCCAGCCAGTCTGTGGCAATCCTAACCTACGGATAGCTGGGTGTCCCATCACTGCACTTTTCTGGTCCAGATTGCCCCTCTTTTTGTAGACTCACTGCTCATAGATGGAAATTATTTTTCCTTTAATGAGCTTTGGCATCAATACCAGGTCTCTGAATCTTCAACATTTAAATACTTTCAACTCAAGCATATTATAATAGTGTACTTGGGTTCCAGGCCATGGGCTTCGGGGCTGAGTGGGTTACTAGAAGACCTTTTTGTTATTGCCGCTCACACAGTGCTACGCCTAATTTATAAAAGTGCTTTCAGTCCCCAAACCCTAAAGGACAAAAAGGCGTTTGTCATTATTGGCAATCTGTCACTGGAGTGAATTGTGATGCTGAGGACTGGCAATCTGTCTGTTCAGCCTTGTTTATTTTAATTTTTTTGTTTATTTGTTTGAACAGTATTGAAATTACAATCCTTTGAGTCAGAGACTCCTTTGCAAAGGTTCCACATCAGAGAATGACAAAACTTTCCAGACAATATTTAGAGAAAATACAGGCAGTAGTCAGTAAATAGAGATAATGAAACAGTAGAATGGCAACATTATATACATTAGTTGAATTTGCACTGGCAAAACAAAGAAAAGCTTAAGTCTACATATACAGGCAAAAGTAGAGGTGCATAGCACAGTGTGGTACAGTTGTAGTAACATTAAAGCTGGACAGGAGTCTGTTGTCAGGGGGGTGGGGTGGGCTAGGGGCAGTTGCAGGAGTGGGAAGAGAGGAAGTGGTCATGGAGCAGGGATTTGAATCAACGAAGTTCGGGTTCCTGGGTGATGGAGAGGGGAAGGGAACTGAGCCAGGAGAGGGCTGTATAGAAGAAAGAACATTGACCCAGGGATGTTTTGAGGCATGGGACTAGTAGGGTGAGCTTGAGTGAGGTACGGCTGGCCACTGTGGTGGGAGCTGGTTGTAAGAAAGGGGAGAGGCTGGGGGCAGTTAGGCTAACAGATATTTTCCTGGCAAGGAGGCAGGTTTGGTATTTTAGCCTGTCATCAAAGATTAACCAGTTAGCTTGGCTCTAGAGTGTGCAGGTATGGGTGTTTTTTGGACAACCTGTGACTAGTCGACAGACTTTGTTTAAAGAGACTCTGACTCTGTGAAGAGCAGTATTGTCATTAGCCCTGTATATCGCGATGCCATAGTCAATAAGGGACAATACTGAGGATAACATCGGGAGTTGGAGGGCTTCGGGGAGGGGCAGTCCCTGTGTTGATAGAGTAGGCCAAGATGGGAGTTGACTGAAGTGCAGAGGAGGTGAATGTGGTCATGATACATGAGGGCAGAATCAAATTGAGGGTAACACCCAGATATTTAAAGTGTTCACTCATTCGAGAAGGAGGGAGAGGGACATTTGGATATGGAGTGGGGAATCCTAGTCTCTGCTTTGGTGGTGGGAAAAAAGCAAAACCGTGGGTTTTTTTTGGTTGCGAACAAGCTTGTGCTTGATGAACCAGACCTCAGCTTCATTAAAGGAATTTTGGAGAGAAAGCTTGAGGGAGGCAGGGTTTGTGTGGGATGAGAAGACAGCAGCGCCATCTGCATAAAGAAGGATAATTTTAGAGCAGGCTTTTGATAAGGTGTTGAGGTAGAGGCTTAACAGAAGAGGTACTAGGATGGACCCCTGTGGGACACCAGAGAGGACCAGGAGGGGTTTGGAGACGGTGTTGCAAATTTTGACCTGCTGGGAGCGATTAGACAGATTGTCAGAGAACCACGCCGTGGTGTCCTGGCAGAGGCTGAGGTGATAGAGAGAGAGAAGAGATGAGAAGGGAGTGATTTACAATGTCAAAGGCCTTAGATAAATTGAGGAAGACAGCACTAGCCAGCCTACCACTATCAAGGGTAGAGTGGATATAACTAGAGACCTCCAGAAGGGCAGTGGAAGTGCTGTGGCCCTGTTGGAAACCATGTTGTTAACTGGAGAAAAGGTTATGGTTAAAGAGGTACTCAGTAAGTTGGTCTGAGACAATGCATTCCAGAGCTTTGGAGGGAGAGGAGAAGGATGGAAATTGGGTGGAAATTGCCAGGGGAGAAATGGTCACCACTGTTGTGGATTGGGGTGATGACAGCTGTCTTCCAAAGGGAGGGAAATTTACTGAGGCAGAGAGAGCAGTTTAGAAGGCTGATGAGTGGAAGAGGACCTCATCCAGAACCAGGCGTAGGAGGCATATATCAGGAATATCAGTTCTATGATGGGCACCACTCAGAGCTTTAAAGAGGTAGGGTTTGATCTCCAGGGGGGTAAGGGCACGGAAATGAAAAGGAGGGTGGGTAGGTTTGTGAAAGGGAGGGGTAATGGGGTTAAAGAAGTCAGGGGAAAAACTGAGCTAAGGTCAGAGAAGGAGGTATTAATGGTGTCAGCAATAAGTTGTATGTCACTGGAGATGGAGCTATTGGCATAAAGTTGGGTAGGGAAGGAAATGGTTTTGCCATTGAGGGATTTTATGTTCTCCCAGAACTTGCGACCAGAGCCCCAGGAAGAGGTGAAGGCAATTTTGAAATACTGTGCTTTGACTTTACGGATGGCTCAGGTACAACTGTTGCATGTGGCCTGCTAGAGTGTCTAGCCACAGGTTTACCAGAGCCAAGAGCCTTCTTCCAGAGGTTGTTTCTTATGCTTATCTGACCAAGGAAGGCCTGTGAGATCCAAGGGGTATTATGACCTTTTAGAACATGTTTGGAGGGGGGGCAATCTGTTACAAGCTGCATTGAAAGAGCAAATAAAGTAATTAAGGGCGGCATCTAGGTTACAGGTGAGATACAGGTGAGACCAGTCCCATTGGTCAAGATGGGCTTTCAGTTGGCTAAGCTTATCAGGCTTGTGCAATCTGGTGAGGACAGTTTTGGGTGGCGGCTTCTATACCAAACAGTTCCATGTGCATAGAACTGGTGAGTGGTCACCTAGAGCATTAGGGAGGACGGTGATGTCAGTGATTTTGTGGGGGTAGTTGGTCATGACAAGATCAAGCAGAGTGGCAGTGCCATTGAGAGGATTAAGGTGGGTGGGGCAGGTAACAAGTTGGACAATATCAAGGGCTGCTATCTTTGTAGGGGGAGGCTGAGGGGGAGAGCCAGTTTATATTGAAACCCCCCCAGAGTTATCTGTTCAGTTTTGGTGGGGAGATGGGAGAGGTAGTCGATAAGCAACTGGAAAGTGGGTTTCTGACCTCGGGGGGGGGGGAATGTAGACAGAGGTGATAATGAGAGGGGCCCTGGAGGGACCAGGGGAGACATTAAGTGCTAGAACTTGGGCCCCACCATCCAGCTGTGGGGGTGGGAGGGTGAAGCCCTGAAAGGAGTTCAGTAGATAGATGGTACAGCCACCTCCACGTTTGCCAACTCTATCATTGTGGAACAGGGAGTACCCTGGAATATCAACAGAATAGTTGGGGTGGATTTGGAAAGGCAGGTTTCAACTAAGGTGAGGGTGTCAGGCTGGTGTTGTGCTATCCATGGCTGGAGATCATTGAATTATTTTAGGAGACTGCATATATTAATGGAGGCAATGGATAGGCAGGGAGTGCAGGCACAGGATGCATAAGAGGAAGGATGGGCAAATGGAGTCACGTGGGGGGGATAGGGGTCAAGAGGTGGGAGGGGGAGGGTGTAGGGGTGAAGAGTAGAGTGGTGATGAGAGTACAGTGGGGCAGGCAAGGGTGTTTAAGGATAGGGTCTGAGGGGGATCAGAGGGGAACAAGGTAAGGATGAGGAGAGTAACAGGTGCAAGTAAGGTGGGTAGGGGAGCCATACTGCACTGGGGGGCAGTGATGAGGACAAAGGAGGCCTGCAAACTCTAGTTGGAAGGACAGCCTTGATAACACAGCAGCAGGGTAACAGACTCCCAAGTAGAGGGTACTGGGTTTGATTCCTAGGGCAGGGAGGTGAGAAAATGCTAGAAAAGGAGGGGGGAAAGAGGTGAGAGGGAGTAAGAGATGGAGTGGGTGGTTGGCTGGAGAAAGGAGAGAGAAAGCAGAGGAGAAGAGGTGAGTGGCAGCATCAACACTCTCCTGGTGGCCAGACAGTGTAAAAACAGTCTTAGGAGGAAGTGTGAAACCAGGTGGGGAGATAGAGCAGATGGAGTGGGCTGGGAGGAGGAGGAGGAGGAGAAGGAGGAAAGAGGAAAAGACTTCTACCCTCTAGTGGCAGACCATGATAACTTGCTAGGGGAAGTTCAGACACTTAGTCACATGACAGGAAGGTGTCTATAAGTTAAGGGATGCCCTTGGGTGGGTGGGGCAGTCAATGCGCAGCATTGACAGACTAACACCCCTGTGCTGCTCTGAGGAGGGAGCAGATTACCTTTAAAGGTTCCTGCAGTTCAATGCTATCCCAGTTAGTGTAGATTCTGCGTGTGAGCTGTGGGATGGGGTCCCGTGGACTAAAATGGTGGGGGGGGGGGAGAACAAAAGAAACAAATTAGTATGCAGTGGGAAACATGAATGAAATCACAGAGCAGAGCACAGAGACTCAGTGCGCATGCGTGGGCTGGGATGTACAGCAGAGTACAGGGGAGGAAGAGAGAAGCCAGAGGATGCCAACCATGTGGTGGGCCTGCAGCAGCCTCAGGTAGGCTAAGTGAGTATAACTGGCTGTAACACTCTGTGTGACTGGCAAAAACTGAGCAATAAGGTGGAAAGCAGGAATAATTACAATTTAAAACACGAAACTATTAGTTGCTAAGCTAGAAAGTTGAACAGTGAGGTAAACAGGAGAACTACAGGTTACACATCTGACTAGGCAGTCACTATACTAACAGTATGTCCTAGTTAAAACAGCCTATCAAAACGACTAAGACAACATGGGACATACTGTGCCAGTGAACAATGCACAAATGCAGTAGTAAGCTGAAATAATACAGGTGAAAAGATACCGCTAGAGAGTCCCACGAGTTTGCTCAATTTTTTGTGGATTAGGTGGCTGGCATCAGGGCTGAAATCTGCTCAGCGTCTTCTATGGGAGTTGGTAGTGGTCGGTATTTGGTCACTTCCCGTTGGCCACCCTGGAGTTCTTTTGACCGGCTGGAGATGGGGGATATCATGTGGATTGTCCAGAATTTGTAGCCAACATGCTGTAGTTTGGATCCAGGCCCTACACGCCTATTATTGGGGTGTATTGAGTTTATTGGCCTGATCCTTGCACAGATTGTTTGGTGCTCCTTAGACTCGGGAGAATTCCCTAGCTCCCTAAATGAGGCGGTGGTGACACCGCTTCTTAAGAAAGCTTTTTTGGACCCAAACAACTGTGCTAACTACAGACCTATCTCTAACCTTCCCTTTGTTGGGAAGGTGATTGAGAAAGTGGCTGCGCTGCAACTGGAGAACCACCTTACCATCCATGATATCTTCGATCCTCTCCAGTCAGGCTTCCAGAAGAGACATAGTACTGAGACCGCTCTGGTTTGGGTGCTCAATGATCTCCTGATGGCGAGGGACCAGAAACGTCATTCCATCTTGGTACTTCTGGATCTCTCTTTAGTGTTTGACACTGTGGACCATGGGGTGTTGCTTGAGCGTCTGAGGGTTATCTGTGGCCTGGCTGGTCCAGTTCTCAGATGGTTTCACTCTTTCCTTGCTGGCAGGTCTCAGAGGATGGTATCTGGGATTTTTTCCTCTGAACCATTTTCTCCACCACGTGGGGTCCCTCAGGGCTCGGTGCTATCCTCCCATGTTGTTCGCAGTGTATTTGCTGCCCCTCGGAGATATTGTAAGACGATATGGGCTGAGGTTTCACTGCTATGCTGATGACACCCAGCTCTGTCTGTCTTTAGCACCTGACCAGGATACTGCAGTCTTGATGTTTAACAGCTGTCTAGCGGAGATCCATGACTGGATGAAGGCTAGCTGGTTGAAATTGAATTCCAGGAAGACTGAGGTGTTGATGCTGGATCTGGGGCACCAGATAGAGAGGCAGGGGGTCGGTTTACCATCTGGGCTTTGGCTTGATGGTGTACAACTGCCTGCCTGAATGGGTGCGTGATCTGAGGGTGGTTCTTGATGATGGGCTAATGCTGCAAGCGCAGGTGTCGGCAGTCATCAAGTCTTCCTTTTACCATCTTAGAAACATCACCAGAATTAAGCACCTTGTTCCATCTGATGATCTGCCAACTTGATCCATGCCTTTGTGACCTCACACCTTGATTACTGTAACTCCCTTTACCTGGGGCTTCCAGGGGTAGATATCTGCTGCTTGCAGCTGGTGCAGAATGCAGTGGCTTGGTTGTTGACTGGGTCTTCACACTCTAGTCATATTGCTCCTGTGCTGTGTGTTCTGCACTGGCTGCCTATACAGTGTCGGATCAACTTTAAGGTCAGTCTACTGACCTATAAAGCCCTGGATGAACAGGAACTGAGTTATCTGCAAGAGCTCCTGGTTCTCTACAGCCCCTGCTGTTCTCTCTGTTCATCTGATGAGGGGTTGTTAGAGGTTCCCAGGGTGTATTTAAAAACATCTGGGGCCCGGGCATTTATATTTGCGGCACCATCCCTGTGGAATTCTCTACCTCATCAGATAAGAGAGTGCAGAACCATGGAGAGCTTTAAAACCAGCTAGAAAACACATCTTTTCCAACGTGCGTTTAATGATTGATATTTATGAATGATGAAAGTTTTTAATTGAAGCTGAATTTGTGTAAGATCTTTTAAATTATCTGTGACGTTTTATGTGCAGTGCTTTGATACTGGAATTGCACTATATAAATAAAAAATATTGTTATTATTATTATTATTAAAGCTCCGCTGGAATCAGGGCTAAAACCAAGTAAGCTGAGGATATCTGGACCTTCCAAAATCAATCAGTTGGAATCAGAGGGCAGAAAATGCAGTTCTAACACCCCTGCACAGAAGCTGCTCTGAGGAGGGAGCAGATTGCCTTTAAAGGATTATAGGCATATAAAGCAGGACAGGTACCATTTTATTCAATTTAAAATATTACGCATTTTATATTTTACTCTGCATTACCTGGCACAGGTGGGCTGGTTGCCCTCCTCCACTTGTAGATGATGTAGTTTGGAGGTGGGAACTCTTCGACATGTTTTATGGGACTGTGTCAAAGTGCAACCTTTTTGGTCCTCAATCCAGACGTGCCTTGACCCCTCATTGGGACTAGACAGTTTGTTTACACCATCGTTTTACTTAGTGGGTCATTATACTGGCACAGTCACGGATCCCAGTAAAGGCATTATGGCCTTGATTGCCATTACAGCTAAATTGGTTATACTGCAATACTGGACGGATGAGTGAGTGCCCTCCTCTTGGGAATGGCACCAAGAAATGTTGCAGGTGCTTCAAACAGAAAGACAGATTGCCTCTCTTAGGGGTCAACATATTTGTTTCAGACTAAATGGGAGCCCTTGTATACTCTGCTATCTATTGTCCAGTAGTAATGGTATGAAGTATGCCTGTAGGAGTGGATCATTCAATATGTTACCTTTCTAGTGTTTGGATGGAAGCAGTACTCCGGGTGGGGGTGGGGGTCCCTCCATTGTTTGCTTTCTTGAGGGCATGCTGTTCCACACATCACACCTACAGTAATACTGTCAGGTAGAACATCTTTTAATTGGCAATGCAGAAAAGAAAAAGAAGGAAAAATACTTCAGATGTAAGAAGTGATAGCTGACTTCTTCTGAAAGTTAATATTATTCCAGGCTACTGCTGTAGCTCTTAAATGCCCATTTAAACAACTACCAGGAAGTCAGGTTTTTTAACTTAAAATGTATTTATTTAGGAAAGCCCAATGAGATATACAAAATCACATTTGCAAGAAAACTTGCTGGTACAAATCAATGAGGTAACACTATGGCACATAGTGACATCAGAACATATGCATCCTGGTGAAAGGGTGGAAAGGATAACGCAGCAGTGACAGTAATTTCTGGTTGGAATGGACTAGAGATGTGTGAAAATAAAATTCCACCTGTGTAATTTCCACAGAATGCGGATTTTCACTTCTGCGGAAGTTCGGAAGACATTTTCCCAACTTCCACGGAATTTCCGCCATACATGCGTTTTTTTTTTGTGTGTAATGATGCAGCTTTTACATTTTTATGAAAAATAGTTGTAAATCCCAATGTGTTGGATTTTTTTTAGATGCGGAATAATCAGTAGTCATGCATAATTTTTCTCCAGTAATCCTCGGGTTGAGCACCTCCTCCTCATTTCACGTATTCCATGTTATTGTGCTCCGTGGAAAAATAATTCCGCATTTGAAATAGCAGTCATGTAAGTTGCTGTATTTCTTAAAGAGAGTCACCAAGATTATGCCCTGCACCCTATCTACTGGTGCCTTACCTACATACTGTCGGATCCAAATAATGTTGGGCTTTCCAATAATCTGTAATCTTGCATATATAAAAAAGTTTCATCCCGCGTAAATTTGTATTTACCAGGTCCCAACGACTTCCCAGTTGTTTGCAAGTACACACGCTGTGCCCATTATAATCAATGTTTTTTAAACAATATAATGGCCGCTTGGCAATGAAACATGGCTTGGGCACTGGTTGACTAACAAGGCCGGTCATGGAGTGAAGACAACGGAGTGTGCAGTTTCTCCCTCACCACGATCAGGTAAATGAAGACGTGAGTGTTACATGGGACACTGATGGTAATGCAGGTGTGAGGGATCAACTGCAGAGTTGCGGGGTGTCATTGTTGTTCAGATTTTTTTAACCAGCCATCATCCTGCTACATGCAGTCTCTGTCAGTCATAACTGAATACTTGCAGAGTCACTGCCAGTATTGGATGATTTCAGCTCTTTGGTATGCATTCCCTCTCTGTCTCCTGTCCTGTCCATAATGTCATTATCAAGTAGACAGAAAGACTATTTTTTTATCATAAATTTCCATATTCCAATCATTTTTTTTTTGTACTAAAAGCATAAGTTTTTCTTACTGTAATACAAAAAAATGTAGTCCATTTTATAAGTGCAATAAGACACTTCAGGTGTGTGCATGGAACATATTTTACCAGACCGGGGCTAAATGCACTCACCCAAGGCCTCGTGCCTTATTATGCCCCTGGCCATGTGGTAAAATATGTTCCATGCACACCCTGTTGTGTTGTGTCGTGTCTTATTGCTTATGTATTACTGCTGTATGGCTACATCAAAGATTGTGAACATCATATCAATTCACTACCCAGCAGCATCTATTCACCCAACTGTCAGTACCTAATGTGCAACAAAGTATTTATTTCAACCACTTTCTTAGTGTTCTCTGTCCCCTCTTTTGCCCATCCCACTCCATATCTGGACTTATTAATGTAACTGTAAAGAAATGCTTCCAATTCCAATGTATTTGTACCTAGTTGTGGAAAAAGAAGGTCAAAGTAAAACAAGCACCAAAGATACTTACCTTTCCACTTGTGATTGTCAGCAAACCATGATGCAGCAGTCTTGGCTGTTGGGTAAATTCAGGTTCAGGTCATCTGTGGCTGCATCTGCATTACAGTGTCAAAAACCTGGTCTGGTGGTGTAGAGGAGGTATGTTTGTCTGTGAATATAAGGTTGCTAAGTTCAAACCTACAGAAAAGAGTTATTTATTCAGTGTGACAAGGCATCAGGTAAAGCAAATAGGATGCTGGGATGTATAGGCAGGGGCATCACCAGCAGGAAAAGGGAGGCCATAATTCCGCTATACAAGACACTAGTGAGGCCCCACCTGGAGTACAGTGTACAGTTCTGGAGACCATACCTACGTAAGGACATAGACAGGGTAGAGAAGGTTCAGAGGAGGGCAACAAAGATGGTGCATGGGTTGCATCACAAGTCCTATGAAGACAGGTTGAAGGAACTGAACATGTACTCCCTGGAGGAGAGGAGGAGAGGGGATATGATAGAGACATACAAGTATCTTACAGGGAGGAACAGGGTGCAGGAAAACACTATTTTAAGCGAAAAAGATGTTTCAGGACTAGAGGGCATGGGATGAAGTTGGAGGGAGGACGATTCAGAGGAAACATGAGAAAGAATTTCTTCACAGAACGGGTGGTGGACAAGTGGAACACCCTGCCAGAGGGAGTGGTGGGGGCTGAAACAATCACGGGATTTAAGAATGCATGGGATAGACATAAAGGAATTCTAGAGGTCAGGGGTAAGGGGAATTAGACTTCTAGGAAAACAAACTGAACTTACAAGCTCAAATGGGCAGACTAGGTGGGCCATAGGCCCTTATCTGCCGACACTGTCTATGTATCTATGTATCTATGTAACCTGAAACAACAATCATACCCTTAGTTACAGAGACACAATGGAATGAATTGCAATCAGTCTGTGTGAAAAATACCTTTTTTACCTGAAAAAAAAACCCACTCAGAACATAGTGTCACTTTACATGATGCATATGCATCCGAACTTAAGCCGGTAATCCTCCACCGTTACTACTATCACTGTCCACACCCACCCCCACCATCCTCCCCCACCATCAGTCTGTCTCAAAGACCATCAGCGCCTCCACCTACAGTATCGCATTATGCTGCACATATTTGTTATTTAAAAAAATATTGAGGACTTACCTAGGTATCTGTGAGACAAACACATCAGGAAGCCACAGGCCTGTTGGAGTAAGGGAGGCTCACAGCAACAGTAGAAGCAATGGCAGCAGCAGTCAGAAAACCATAGTGAGGCAAACCTGAAAGGGAAGCACCTGTACAGTCACAGAAACACAAGACAAGCATGGATTGATAATACTTAGCTTATAAACAACATCTGCTCTGTCAAGAAAAAAAAAACTACTTTACTTTACCTAAAAAACCTTCAGCGTCAGCAGAAACGGTCTGCTGCACTTATTAGTGCAGTCAGTATAACCACTGCCACTATACTGCCCCTTCCCCCACACTGGAAACTGAACTTAAAATGGCTGTCTCAAAGACAGTCAGAATCAACCCTTAATAGAACAAATAAATCAATTGCATGCTGTCATTAAAAATTAAAATAAATATTACATACTTAACTGGAAAGTTGGCATGGCAATGCCATGATGAAGCTACAGCATAGGGTCAACAGCAGGAGTCAGAAAACCTTAAGGAATTCTGAGCCATGCCTGAAAGGGAAACAAACACACAACAGTTGCAGACATACACCAGAGAACCATAACTGTGAGTATTTTGTTGGGACACAACAGTAGCATGCAGCAATTATGCCAGACTACCTACTGGGAATATACTGTCAATTTGTGTAATGTAAATTAAGGACAAGTCGTCTGTGCCTGCAGAAGTTATTCTGCCACTCCCCCGCAATGCCCACCAACCTGCTTTAGTTTGAACTTAATCATAGTCTATCCTCAGCTATTACACTACCAGGGAATAAACATCCTGTAAATGCCAAGAATAATGCATGTTTCTCAGTTATCAATATTTGTGTGACGGCTTGAAGTACGTACCTTTGAACTTTTCTTGCCAATCAATACAGCTACTGGCATGGTTGTCCCTGGCATGGGAACATTTGGAGTCAGGACAGCATGAGCGGAAGTATCACCAGCAACCATTAGAGATGCAGAACTGAAACGTGAAAAAAATCACATAGTTGAGGAACAAGAAGGGAAACAACACATTAGTAACAAGTAACAACAGTGTGGGTGTGGCACACATGTGCTGCTGGACCAAGAGTTGTGTGCATCCTCTCACTATGTAGTGTGCCAGCACTCCTTACCCTAAGTGCAAACAACCTGTTCAGAACTCTCGTAACAACCAGCCTGTTCACTTGCATGTCCCCCCCCCCCCCCGGGCCTCCCCAAACCATCCAATGTTTAATATTTATTTATTTATTTATTTTTATTTATGAATATTCGGAAAAACCTTTGAGCGTGAGCTCTTTTACGAAGGTTCCACGTCAGGGTGGACAAACATAGCAAAACACAAATACAGTGGTTACAGGTTTCGGAACATGTTCAGTTACAAAGGTTCCACGTCATGGAGGACAAATGATACAGAAACACCAGTACAGTAAATACAGATTTCAGGTCATATACAATCATTTAGGATTAGTACAAATACAGTGGTTACAGACAACAGAAGGATACAGTCATACAGGTTCAGCGCATTAGGCAGTTCAATAGTCATGGTTTCAGTGCTGGGTTTAATGGTGGTAGTGGGAGAGTCTATCAGGTTTTTCCTGGGGGGCACGTGCATTGTGAGATAGACTGTAGGTGCAGTTTGAGGCCAGTTTTGAACTGAGGCAGGCTGTGTGTATGTAGTTTCTGCGGGAGTTCGTTTAGCCAGAGGGGGGCTCAGTAGGTGAAGTTACGCTGACCAAGTGAGGTTCACCGGAATGGGATGGACAGTGCACGGTTTTTCTTCCCCCTGGTGATATGTGATGAGCGAGAGGCCTCGAGCAGGTTTACTATGCAGGGTGGTGTTTTTCTGAGGAGAGCCTTTTTACCCAGTAGACAGGTTTGGTATTTGAGCCTGTCTTTTAGGCTCAGCCAGTTAGTGCTTTTATACAGAGTGCAAGTATGGGTGTAATGGTCTGCACTCAGGGTTAGGCGGCATGCCTTATTTAATGCAATTTGGACCCTGTTGAGTGCAGTGTCAGTGGCAGCTCCATAGATCACAAGCCCGTAGTCTATCGTGGGAAGTATTGAGCTGGAGACCAAGAGTCGGAGTGCTTCCAGAGTGAGGGAGTTCTTATGTCTGTAGAGGACCCCGATCTTTGTGTTAACTGACCTGACAAGGGAGTCAATATGGTTTGTATACGTGAGAGAGTCATCTAGGATGACCCCTAGGTACTTAAATGATTGTACCTGCTCAATCTGTTCACCTGCATTATTGAAGATATTGAGGGGGGGGAGCCTGCGCTAATTGTAATGGCTGGAGTGGATCACGGCCTTGGTTTTCTTGTAGTTCAGTAGCAATCTTTTCCTGCAGAACCAGTCCTCGAGTTTGTAGAAGGAGGTCTGTAGTTCTGTTTGTAGTGCTGCCTGGGATGTGCCACTGCTTAGCAGCACCGTCCACTTACAGGATGAGACTGGTGTCACAGGCCATGGGCAGTTTATTAATAAAGAGGCTGAAAAGCAAGGGGCCAAGAATTGATCCCTGAGGAACTCCTAGGAGTACCTCTCTGGAGCTGGATAGTGTCTGCCCGATTTTGACTCTCTGACTCCTTTGTGATAGGTAATCATTGAGCCAATTTAGGGCGTTTGGTGCCACTCCCATTTTTTGGAGCTGGGATATCAGTAGAGGGTGATTGACAGTATTGAAGGCTTTAGTGAGGTCGATGAAGACGGAGCCCACCAATTTACCTTCATCTAGTGCCTTGTGTGCGTAATCAGAGTATGCAAGCAATGCAGTGGTGGTACTGTGTTTCTGCCGGAAACCGTGTTGGTTTGGGCAGAGCAAATTGTACTTGTTTAGGTATTCGGTGAGTTGGTTTGCTACGATTTTCTCCAGCGCTTTAGATAGTGGGGAGAGGATAGATATTGGCCTGTAGTCAGATAACATTGCCTTGTCACCACTCTTATGCACTGGGGTTACCAGGGCTTGCTTCCAGACTTCCGGGGATTGGGCTAGGGCCAGGGATTTGTTAAATAGCATCGTAATGGGTTTGATCATAACATCAAGTGCCAGAGATAGTATCTTCATGTCTATCCCATCACTCCCCAGCCTAGTTTTTCCCAGGACTTTCCTGACCATTGTTAGGACCTCCGTTTCCGTCACCTTCTTAAAGTAGAACGTTGGGTGATTTGTATTGGTGTGGTTATCGCAGCCTTGGTTATCCACAGGCAGAAGGTAGTCTGGGGGTAGTACTGGGGCTAGGTCAGTGAAGGCCTGGTTGAAGGCGTCCACAATGACTATAGGATCTGTGGAGGGTGCGTTGTTTATATTGAGTGTTTTAGGACTCAGCTTCTGGTCTTAGCCAAGGGTGTTCTTGAGATTATCCCAAAACCTCTTCCCATCTCCCCAGGCGTTGTTGAGCTGGGTCTTGTGGACGCTGGCCTTTGCAAGCCGGACCAGTTTTGATATGATAAAAAACATCTCTTCCACCCCACATGAACATTATCAGTAACATATCATGGTCCCCTTCTGAACAAGTTGTGTGTTTTTAAAAAGTATGTTACTCAAAAATGTTAAATAGCAACACTATACCTCATTTAAGCAATAAAGCCTGATCAGGGGTTATGTTAATGGCCTGATAATCATCTTCTGGGGTGAAATGTGGCGCAAGGCATAGCTTAGTGGTACATGCTCCTAGAAGGTGATTAACTTTCTCTGACCATTACCATAACCCCTGGTAGTGTCTTATTGCTATTATAATAAAATTGTTTTTTATACTGTTCAACCTTGTTCAGCAAGTGATTGGGCTGTACATGTATGTTGATAATGAAACATTAACATAGGGCTGATAGACTGTTTGCAACCAATCAGAAACCTCAGTTTCTCAGACCCTTTCTATAAGAAGCAAAATGTCTTGACCTCTACACACTATTTACGGAAAACAATTTTGCATAATTAGTTGTAATCGTGGATAGTTTCTTGACTCTGCAATGCATGTAAGTGAAAAACATTTCCGCATATCAAAACCGAAATACAGCAGTTATGGTGACCTTTTCCGCATGTATGTATTAACCGTGGAGACAAAGTTCCACAGTGTACACTGTGTTCCAATTATAAGTGCATGATTACCCTTCAAATATGAAAAAAAGGTTGCAATAATAAAGGCGGAACTGGAAATGGAACATTTTGCCATTTCCTGTGTTGAGAATCTGCAATTGCAAGAAACACAGGAAAAGTCACAGTCAGACTCAGACTGAGAGATAGGATAGCTACGTTAGTTCAGTTGAGACTGAGATTGAGAAACATGTCTGCAACTGCAGAATCAGGATTGGGGGGAGCAGCAGGCATGTGCAGGAGGAGGAAGGTGACCAGCAGCAGCAGCAGCAGCAGAATGTGGGGGAAGGGGAAGTTGAAGTTGCTGAACACAGCAACAATGTTCAGCAGCAGGAGCAAGGCCAGCAAGATCAGCCTCAGGCTCAGCCCTCAACCAGTGCTGACGCTGGCACTGCTAAAAAACTTGCACCAGCCTTCACACATAAGGAGGTGGCAGTGCTAGTAAGGGAGCTGACAGCACATGCAAAAGAGCTGTATGGGTCTGAGAGACTGCCCGTAAAACAGAGGGGGGATCTGTGGAAGGCCATACAGGCAAGTATTGCCAAAGAGGGAGTTGGTGTCCAACCCCGCTCTGTGAAGCAAATTAAACATAAGTGGGATGACATCCAGAGGTGTGACAGGCAGTTACTGGAGGCACTAGGGGAAACTGTGACGCTAAAAGGGAATGGTGGTAGTAGAAAGAGGAAGATGACACAGTGGAAGAAGCCAGCAGCAGAGCCCAACACCGGAGCCACAGTGGAAGATGACAGAACAAGTGAGTATATTACTTTTATTATTCTAATTTTTGCTACCATCAGTTGTCAGTTGCATGTGTAACCCCTTTGTTACCCGGGGTTACTAGAATCCCAGTAAGACCTAGTGGTAGGCAGGGAAGGCAGCTTGTGAAACTCCAGTTAAATGGGTTTCACACTGTCTCACTCTGTCCTCAGTCACAGCTGAGACTAGAGGGATGACATCATTATAGAATTGTCACAGCTGCATGAGCCACATTTGGAATCTTCAGCTCAGAGTAAATTAGAATCTTGGGAATTCAAAGTCAGTCTTCAGTTTGTCCTTAAGCAAACAAAAAGAACACCAGTAGTGTCTGTTTACCCCCCTCCCTCTGGTGGGGGGGCGAGGAAAAGTTCTTTGTGGGTTCCAGGGGCAATCCCCTTCTCCCACCTTGGGAAGACAGCTGCCTGTTTTAATTTAAGTTCAGTCTGTTTATGTATAACAGCAAAGGTTACATTTCTTCGCCTGTGGGGCACCTGCAACGAATGGGTGAGTGTTTGGCCTCATTGGAAGGGGCAAACAACTTCTTTTCTTCAGTTGGATTTCAAGTATTGGGGACTGCTATTTGGGAGAACTATGTCAACTAGGACAAACAAATAGAGCAGTCATCTGTTTAAAGTGTTAAAGTTCATTGTAGAGGGGGTGCTTCAGGTCATCCACCGTCAATCTACAGTTTTAAAGTCTAAAGTTCTATGTGTCCAGAGAAATGGCCGGGTATGGGCTGTGGGAGCTGGAGGTGGATAGATCCCCATCTTTAGTAACCAGGTCCACCTCTACGGATTTCTTCTGTGTTTTTGCTACTTGCCTCATGCGCTTGGCCAGTGATGGGGTGGGTACCCAGGTGGTGTAACTTGAAAATCTCTCTAGAGTCGTAGACTTCAAGTGGTGTGGGGAGCCACAGGATGGGAACATTACTCCTTGTTTGACGGGAGTCTCCCTGTTTGATTGGAGTTTCGAATTGGAAGTACGAAAACAAAATCTCTCTAGGAGTCGCAGACTTCAAGTGGTGTGGGGAGCCACAGTTTGGGAGCCTCCTTGTTTGATGGGATGTCTTTCCAAGTAGAGTTTGGGTTCATTGCCAAGTGGACCGTCAGTCGAGTGGTCGGCAGGGGAGCCGGGCCAGTTGGGCTGTGTATCCAATGCGCATGCAAAGTCCGGGCTGAGTGCCTGGTGGGTCCAAAGCCAGACAACTGTTGTAGTGTTCATTCCTCAAATGGACCGCTGTGTTTAACCTCTAATCTGCATTACAGTTACATAGCCCTGTGGGGGACCATACAGAGCTTTGTTTATGTTCAGTGAGTTAATAAATAAAGCCACACTGAAAAATCCCAATTCTGGTTCTGGACATTACAGTTATTGCTTCCTGTAGTTGGATTTACTTGGGTGCCCCTGTGCAGAGTCGTCAAACCTAGGTCTCTTGTGCCAAGTAGCCTCATCCTTCCCCGAACCCGTAGATATCCCTATGTATATCCATGCTACAAATGTGGATGCATAGATGCCTTACACATGACATAATATTGGAGGGTGGTAGATCCAGGGGGGATATGAGGAGGCATTTCTTTATGGAGATGGTGGTGGAAAAGCTGAACGCACTACCAGCTGAGGTGGTGGTGGCATGTAACACAGTAGAATGCTTTAAGAAGGGGGGGAAAGGGCAAAGAAGAGGGCAACAGGAGGTACTGTGAGGTGGCTGGGTGTGGCAGCTGGCTGCTGAATAGGGAGATAACTGCATGCTCGAGCAGCACAGACAATAATGGCCTTTTGCTGCCGTGACAATCAACCTGTTATGACTAGACTACAAATATTGCCACAACTGCGTTTCATTTCGGTATTCTTCTCTTTATTGTTAACAGGTGCTGCCAAGAGCAGCTCTACCACTGCTTCCAGTGCCGTGGAGTCCAGTACCACAGTTCCAGCAGATGGAGTGGAGGAAGGAGCAAGCAGCAGCATTGTGGAGACCCCCAGCCCTTCTGATGGCAAGATTATCACTTTTTTCATGCAGATAAGGATTAAGTAGGGTCAGTAGACTGTGTACAAATTGTTATTTATATATAATTACTGTTGGTCACTTTCTCCTTAAGGAAAATATCAAACAAGGTTGCTATGTCATGTGCCATAATAATAACCAGCTTCTTATTACATGAAATATGCATGTTGTTCCATGACTCCCTGTATGTGCTAGTTGCCCTCTCCCTTTATTCATGATGGACACCTGCCAGTCCTACAACCGCCGCTGTGTGGTAACTAATAACAACGATTGCTTTCTTTTATGTCACATAACTGCCGTAGCAAAAAAGCACCCACCAGCAATTATATAAAAAAAAGATGATGTAGTCTGTAACCCTCAGCTTTAATTTACACACACCCTCTGTGTGGGATGCTTCTTTTAAACCCCTCGGGCTTGCACTCAGGGTTTATTATGAAGCATGTCACTCCTGCAGTGTGTATAAAAAGTCATAACACACACTGCCCCATCCTTTATTATGAACATACTAAAATGCCAGCGGAAGTAGGCCTCATTGCCTAGTGAGTCTGCTAGAGTGTGCAGCTAGCACCCTACATTGCTGCTGCCCCTCCCTCACCTTCCACCACATTGCCCCTTCACCTCACCCTGTCACCCCCTTATAGCCATCCAGCACTCTCTGTAATCCCTCTGTAATCCTCACATCTGTTGTCATCTCCCACCCTTGCCCCACCAGTTGCCTGAGTATTTGCCCCACTTCTTCTGCGTAATCACAGAGCAGAAGCACTCACGCAGTGAATCAGCTTGCTCCAGACCCTTTTCCTCCCAGCACCCCATCCATCTTACTCCCCACTAGTTGTTCCCTGATTTTCCTTTTCTGTCTTATGTAGTGGAAGAAGTATTTCTCTCCTCTTTTGATCAACTGATGTAGCCTCAGCTACCACAACCATTTTTCCACCCTAACCAGTCTATATACTGGACTGGTGCTAGTGAACCTTCAAAACATATGGCTAAAATTTTCTCACCTACACTGTGATGATGGTGATTATATTATTCATTAGTAGCATCCAATACTATAAAAGGCATTTTACTGTTGTGTTAATGAACCTCACTGAAATTGCTTCTGTGGGTTGTTATGATAACTCAAAAAATGCCCTGCTTCGTTGTCAAGGTAAACACTGGAATTGATCACAAGATGTGTATGAGTGAGTATGATCATACATTATGTAAGAAACAACACATGACAGATGTGTGTTGGTAGTACCGAGATACCTGCACACCCCGAGGCATGACTATGCATAACACAGGAGGCCGAGTGCCTTCCTGTCACTCTCTGGCTGTGTGAGTATCTCAGCACTGACAACACACAGACTTGTCTTAGTGGCAGTGCTTAATGCTTATATTAAACAAGCATTTGTCAATGCCGAATGTTTGCTTGCTGGCATTGGCATTGGTAGTGTAGGAGTTACAGAGCTGCATAATAGGAATGGCAGTGAAGTATTGAACTGAAGCCAACCCTGCCACCACCCTGCAGAGACTGACAGGCATTGGGGTGTGGCTTTGGGTCATCAGGCATAATGGCCACGCCATTTCACCACACCCTACCCTGCAGACACCGACAAGTGTCACGGTGTGCCTTGGGGTCTTTGGCCCTTATGCTCACCCTTTTCCATCAGGAAATATGGTGAGATGGGTGCTGTATAGGAGAATGGGGGAACTTTGGGGCTGAAGAGTCCAAGGCACACCTTGATGCTCCTCACTGGCTCCAGGGTGTGGAATGGTATGAGCATCATAGGCGAGAATCCCAAGTCACACCTCTGATGCCTGTCAATCTCTACAGGGTGGGGCGTTATGGTCGGAAACCCTAACATCTCAGGTGTTCTTTGGCATTTTCAGTCCAAATTTTAAACATGGTTTTTTTGTGACCCCCACCTTATGAACAGTGGCAATATCTGTTTGTTAGCCGAAAGCTGATTTTGCACAGCGACTATGCCATTTGGCACCACAGGTGCAAAACACATTTCAAACAGGATGTGAAAAATGACAGCTGCACTGTTCATGGGGAGGTGGAAAAAATGGCAATGTTGAAAATCTGCAGTGAATAATAAAAAAACTGGTGAAGTCACGGCGTGTGTACAAACTCATAGCACACCATAATACAATTAGTTTGGGGATTTTTTACAGCAGATTGTCAACACAGGCATTTTGGAACCTCCGCTCATGAACAGTGTCACGGTGATTTTCTTAATTTGTCCTGAACAGTGATTTCCCACAACGACCATGCATTTCTGCGCTGGAAGTGCAAAAACACATTCCGGCCATGGTGTGAAAAATGACAGCTGTACTGTTCATAAGGAAGTGTGGAAAAATGACAGTGGTGAAAATCTGGACTGAAAATATTATAAATCCATGAACTTACGATGGTGTGTGGAAACTGCACAATGAGCGCTCGTAACACAGTCATTTTATGAAGTTTTTTCACCAAATTTTTAACATAGCCATTGTAACATCTCTGCTCATGAACAGTGTCACTGTGATTTCCTTAATCTGTCCCAAACTTTGATTTAGCACACCGACTGCGCCATTGTGCGCTACATGCATGGAAACACCTTTTGGTCAAGATGTGAAAAATGACAGCTGTACTGCTCATAAGGAGGTGTGGTAAAATGGCAATGCTGAAAATCTGGAGTGAAAATAGTGAACATTCACGAACTTACGAGCGTGCATAGAAACAGCTCAACACATGCTCGTGAAACAGTCATTTTGGGGAATTTTTTTCACCAAATTTTTAACACAGCCATTTTGACACTTCTGCTCATGAACAGTGTCACTGTGATTTTCTTAATCTGTCCCGAATATTGATTTTGCACACTGACTGCGCCATTATGCGCTACTTGTGCGGAAGCACATTTTGGGTGAAATGTGAAAAATGACAGCTGTACTGCTCATAAGAAGATATGGTAAAATGGCAATGTTAAAATCTGGGTAACAATAATGAAAATTCATGAACTTACGAGCGTGCGTAGGAACAGCGCGACGCATGCTTGTAAAACAGTCATTTTGGGGAATTTTTTCACCAAATTTTCAACATAGGGTTTTTGGGGGCCTACCTCATGAACTGTGACACTGTTATTTCATAAATCGGTCCCAAAAGGTGGTTCCGCACAGTAACCGTGAAATCACCTTTCGAGGCCGATTAACAAAATTACAGTGACAGAATTCATGAGGTGGGGTCCCAAAAACCCCATGTTAAAAATTTGGAGAAAAAATTCCCAAAAATGGCTGAGATATGCATCAAAGTTGAAAAAACTATATTTATTATATTATACAGCTTACTGGCATTTCCTCAGTTCGCGGTTAGCTTTGAAGAGTGCAGACATGTTCCCAGTCCACCGAAGATTGTCACGCTGAGCTCTGGAGGTAAGTTTGGGGGTGAGGGGGTGTGGGGAGGCAGAGTGCACAGTGAGTGGGTGCGGGTGGGGGGAGCAGAGGTCAGGACAGTCAGCGAGGGAGGGTTTTCTCTTTCAGGTTTCTTTTTTTTTTCTTGAACAACGTGGGACTTGTGCCATGCTGGGGTGGGCTCCCAGCATGGCAGCCTCTGGAAAAACTGTTTGGGGGCGGGGGCAGTGGAGCTGATGGGGATGGGGCACCCGTTGGCCATACAGGCGGTTTCTTTTTTTTTTTCTTGGACGTCGCGGAACTTGTGCCACGCTGGGGTGGGCTCCCAGCATGGCCGCTGGAAGGCTGTTTCAGGAGGGGGGCAGTGGAACCAAAGGGGGATTATTCACCCCTGTCAGCCATACAGACTGTTGCCATGCTGGAGTGGGCTCCCAGCGTGGCACCTGGTTGTCTGTTGGCGGGGGGGAATTGGAGCCGATGGGGGATTGGGCACCCCCGTCAGCCATACAGTGTATGTGGGGGGTGCATTAGCATGCAATATGTGTGTGTGCATGCGTGCGTGTGTGTGGGGGGGGCGCATGTGCAGGCAGTAGCTTCTCACTGCTCACTGAAGTGGAGCTCTACCTTTCAACTGTACAGCACTGTATTTTCAACTGCTGTCATAGACAGCTGCAACATTCATTGGTGAACTGTGGCTGCACCTCCAAACACACTGACTGCATTGGAAGATGGGTGCCTCACCTACAAAAACTCGGATGATGGCACTATGTTTCTTGTACATGCGTGCAAGCAAACATAATGATCCCACAGACAATGTTGCAGAACAAAATGTTATTCTAAAAATTTTATAAGTCCACCCTTAATATGAAATCTTGCTAAATAATGTATAATCCTTGACTCATCCTCCTTAGATGTTTCTCACTGGTCAGTCTGTCATATGTTTTCCTTCAAGTGCACACCCAATACATTGTGTTTGATTGTTTAACATGGAATAGGACAATGCAAAGCTCCTCATTATTCTAGTAGTAGTGTACAATGCCCCCAACCCCCAAACGCAAAGAATGATAACATGGAATACATGTATTCTGCCGGCTTCAGAGCTCTCAGCTCAACTGGTTTGCGAACAAAGAAGATGCGCACACGTACACATCTGGAGTGTAGCCAGAAATGCAATGAGTGTCTGTCCTTACCCTCACAAGCCTATCTTTCTTTATTGCAGCTTTGGTGACCGCCTCAACAACAGTGACGGAAGACCAGATGGCAGCCAAGGAACAGTGTACTAGGAGGAAAAACAGGATCATGAAGATGCAGTGTGAACTGGTCAGGCTTGCATCAAAGGACACTGAACAGCAGCCATCAAGCACAGAGAGAGCTGGCACAGCAGCTGAAGATGAGCAAGCACCCCAGGAAGTACAGCACGGTGAAACAAGCACCAACCAGAGGAGGGACCGGGACAGCAACATTTGAAAAAAGATGAAAGTACTGGAGGTCAACATGGCAAAATTAATGGATAACCAGGACAAAATGTTGTCTGTGCACAGGAAGCTGACTGCAAGATGACATACTCCAAAGACTAAGCGCTGCCACCGGTCAGCACTCCCCCCTCCCCCAGCTTTGCCAGATTCAGAAATGTAGAGTTTCCCATGCTGCCGTGCAGGCCAAAAAATAATTGCCAGTTGGCAGTTAAGTTACTTAAACATAGTTTTATACCTGTTGTTTGATACTTGTGCAGTTTTATAACTAAACCTGTTTTATTGTAAATAGTTACTGTTTTATTGTATTGTTGTTGTTCATCACTATCACTGTTAACTTTTTCCTGTTATGTTTTGAAATATACAAATAATACATTCACAGTTCAATTCACAGGGACCACCAGTGCCACTGCCGTTGCCTCAGAGGTTGCCAAGAAAGAGGAGCGGTTGGACCACAGTGGGCTCAGGGAGGGTGAGGGTGGTGGAACAGAGGTGCATCCCTCCAGTTGTACCTCTCCACAATTCCTATGCCATTCTGGCAAAGTGTGGTTCCTCTATGGAGGCACCCACAGTGGAGACCAAGGAGGATGTGGGAACCTCCACAAGGAGACCCACAGGAGGGTGGCAGGGGACCCTGCAGGGAAGGAAACAACTCCTGGTGGGGGACTCCATTGTTAGGAAGGTAGAACTGGGGAGGAAGGGAGGAAGAGGTAAGGTGCCTGCCTGGCACCATGGCTTGGAGGGACAGGAGCAAATCCTCAGGATTGCGGAGCAGCTGCACAGGGAGAACTGGATGTCATTGTCCACCTAGGGACAAATGACCTGGCTAAGAAAGGGATTAGAGAAGTGCAGGAAGAGTTTGTGGAATTGGGAGGGGCCTTGGTCAAGTAGCACGCGGTAACCTTCTCGGAGTGCTACCCATCTATGGCATAGGAGAGGCTAGGGTGTTCCGCACCATGGGATTCAATCAGTGGTTGAAAAACTGGTGTGGAGCTCAGGGATTTGGCTTCATTGGGGACTGGGGGTCCACCTGGAGTGATGCAAGCCTATACTGGCATGATGTGCTACATCTGTCCGGGAGGGGAACCAGGATCCTAGGTGATAGGTTTAAATGCTTCATTGGCAAGCTTTTAAACTAGCCAAGGGGGAAGGCACTGGAAAGGAGCAGGAAAATCCTAGCCCCCCCAAATAATCATGGTAGTAAGTGCGGCAAACACCAACATAGAGGTGTCGATAGGGAGAAGGGCAGGGGTAAATGGAGAAAGTGACAAAGGCAAGAAGGACAGGGATGGGGCAAAAGGGAGTAAGGCCATCAGGAAATGGAGAGTAATGAGTACCAATGCCCATAGTCTGGGCAACAAGCTCCCTGAGCTGATGGCCTTAATGGAAGAGGATGCCTGGATATCGTGAGCAGTCACAGAAATATGGTACACAGAGAACCATGACTGGGATGTTAACATACCAGGGTATATAACCTACAGGAGAGACAGGCAGGGAGAAGAGGGGAGGAGTAGCTCTCATGTAAAGGAAGGGATAAAAGCAACTGAACAAAGAGTAAACAGGGAGGAGAGGAGGCACTGTGGGTCACCTTGGAGACTGGAAAGTGCACCACAATCCGCAGGGGTTGTGTACAGACCCTCATGTCAGGGGAAGGAATGGACAAGGATATGATAGAAGGCATTCTTAGAATGGCAGAGAAAGGAGATACTGTTGGTGGGAGACCTGAATATGCCAGATGTTAACTGGAACACATTTGCTGCAGCCACATCCAAGAGCAGGGCCATTCTTGATGCCCTACAGGTGGCAGGCATTAGACAGCTAGTTTGAACCCACTCGTAGAGGAGCAATCTTAGACCTCGTACTCTCAAGCAGGGGCAGTGAGAGGATCTCAGATCTAGAAGTGGGTTGCCATCTGGGGACAAGTGACCATCAAACAGTGTGGTTCACGTTAAACTCAGCTACAGAGTCAAGCCATACAGAAGTGAGGGTACTGGACTTTAGGAGGGCTGACTTTGGCAAGACGGGAGAGTGCCTCAGAAAAGCACTAGCAAACAGGCTAGAAGGAGGTGTGGAGCAACAATGGAGAATTATCAAAACTGCCATCACAGAGGCAACAAGCCTTTGTGTGAAGCAAATAATCAAATCAAAACTAAAGAAAAAGCCACTATGGTTCTCAAAAGAGGTGGCTGTGAAAGTCAGGAAGAAAAAGATAGCATTCCGGAAGTATAAGGAAACACAGAAGGAGCAGGACAGAGAGCTGTACCAGTTAAGGCAGAAGGAAGCAGGAAGGGAAGTCAGAATAGCAAAGGCCCAAACTGAGGAAAAGATAGCCAACTCAGTTAAGAAGGGGGATAAAACCTTTTATAGGTGCATCCGCGAGCGTAGAAAGACAAAGGGAGAGATAGTGAGGCTGAATAGAATGAACGGTGGGTGGACAGAAGGGGACAGTGAAAAAGCAGGGATACTGAAAGAATATTTCTGCTCAGTATTC
Organism: Neoceratodus forsteri; assembly: GCA_016271365.2. Lineage (NCBI taxonomy): Eukaryota > Metazoa > Chordata > Ceratodontiformes > Ceratodontidae > Neoceratodus > Neoceratodus forsteri. The sequence goes on along the minus strand of CM028131.1, from coordinate 1,026,165,501 downwards.
ACAAAAGAGGAGGGGGAAGTGCCTAATCCAATAAACAGAAGCACTCTTGATAGGGGGGTCGATCCCAGTCCTTTCACAGAAGAAAGGGTTCTGCAAGAACTCCTAAAACTGGAAGGTGGACAAAGCAATGGGTCCTGATGGAATTCACCCAGAATTCTAAAAGAATTAAGGGAGGAACTAGTGAAACCACTGGCTACTCTTTTAATAAATCATGGGAGGATGGTGTGGTACCCGAGGACTGGAGGAAGGCGGATGTGATTCCCCTTCACAAAAGTGGGACCAAGACAGAGGCAGAAACTACAGACCTGTCAGTCTGACCTCTGTGGTAGGAAAATAATGGAGTCACTTCTGAAGGAAAGAATAGTTGAGTACCTAGAGGCCAGTGGAGCACAGGATCCAAGGCAGCGTGGGTTCACAGCGGGAAGGTCATGTCAGGCAATCTAATAGATTTCTTTGACTGGGTGACCAAAGTAGTAGACCAGGGAGGGCTGTGAACATGGCCTACCTAGACTTTAGCAAGGCATTTGACACAGTCCCACAAAAGATTAATAGTCAAATTAACCAGCCTGGGAGTGGGACCCAGGGTGGTAGCTAGTAAAACATTGGCTGGACAACAGGATACAGAAGGTAATTGTAAATGGAGTCCACTCTGAAGAAAGGGGGTTACTAGTGGGGTACCACAGGCTTCAGTATTAGGTCCAGTCCTTTTTAATGTCTTCATCAGTGACATTGCAGAGGGACTGGAAGAGAAATATACCTTTTGCAGATGACACAAAGATCTGCAACAGGGTTGATACACAAGGAGGTGTGGAAAGGATGAAAGGACTTGGCAAGGTTGGATGAATGGTTAGAAGTATGCCAGCTAGGATTCAATGTAAAAAGTGCAAAATAATGCACCTGGAAACAAGAACCCAGGAAGAATACACAATGGGTGAGGTAGTAACAACAACAAAAGGAAAGGGACCTGTGGGTAATCATATCAGATGACTAAGGTTAGCAAGCAATGTGAGAAGGCAGTAGGGAGGGCTGGGGTATACTGGGATGTATAGGGAGAGGCATCAACAGCAGAAAACAGGAAGTTGTTATCCTCTGTACAGACAGTTGGTGAGACCCCATCTGGAGTACTGTGTCCAGTTCTGGAGACCCCATCTCCATGAAGGACATAGACAGGATAGAGGCAGTCAGGAGGGCAACTAAAATGGTGCAGGGTCTGCAAGAGAACCGTATGAGGAGAGACTAAAGGAGCTTAATATGTATACCCTTGAGGAAAGAAGGAGGGGGGCACATGATAGAAACTTTTAAGTACCTCAGTGGAATCAACAAAGTCCAAGAGGTAGCATCTTTCAGAAAAGAGACTTGCAAGAACAAGGGACACAATTTAAAGATAGAAGGAGGGCGGTTCAGGGGCAATGTGAGAAGTATTATTTCATAGAGAGGGTAGTGGATGCATGGAACAGCCTTCCTGAGGAGGTTGTGGGGTCTAAAACTGTGGGAGGATTCAAGAATGCATGGGACAGACATAAGGCAATTCTTGTGGGGGGTAGGAAGAAATAGGCTGTTGGTTAACTAGGATGTGCAGCCTATCCTGTAGGTAGGGAAATGGGCAGACTAGATGGGCCTAGCGGTCCTTATCTGCCGTCAAAGTCAAAGTCTACAGCTGTGTACTCTTCCTTGTCTTGGGATGGGATGGGATGGAATGGGATTAGTGAGTTACTGTATCTCAAGGTTAAGTGAAGGGTCATACATATGCTGCAGCAGTCTGACTGGCTGTTAGGATTCCAACAGCCTTACATTAATCCATGTTATAGTCAAGCAATAAGGCATGACAGGGTATGTGTTGTGGTTGGAGAATGGCACAACTTGGGTGTGGCATGAGGCATTGCCGAGTGCCTTCACTTCAGCCACCCAAGAAGTGCTGTTAACCCACCACAATGAACACCCTGGAGTGTCTTACTGTGATTATAAAATGGGTCCAAGATGTTTTTTTTTGGGGGGGGAGTGAAGAAATGCATCAAATCAAAAAAGAAAAATGTTTATTGTGACTTCTTTAAAAACAGTTCCAGCACATCCCAGCACTGACATGCAATTTCATGTTTAAATACTATGTACAGTAAAATTAATGTATTTGTAATTAGCTCCTGGCTAAACCCTCTAGTTTCCCCCAACCCACCCCCTTTTACTCATTTCCATCACCTTTCTTTCTTCTTCTTTATAATATTCCCTCCCTTTTCTCTGTCTTGTTTATTTTCTGTGTTGCCAACATTCAAGAGCTGGAATGTGTTTACTACAGATAGAATGCAAAAATTCAAACCTCTGCTCAGTTCTGCTGACAGAATGTTTACTCCCACTAGCACACAACAGAAGGCCTCAGATGGAACCAGGGCTTCTGTTTTATCTGTAACAGCTTAAACAAGAATGATTTCCCTAGTTAGCAGGTGAGGATAGGAGGGGTATTTTTCATGGTCAGCAAAGAAACATCATATATCACAATTATAAGTACTGTAGTACGTCATTTTTTAAGTTATGAATGTGTGTGTAACAAGAGTATTATGAAGGCAAATAACATTTAATTCTTATAAATTTAAGACACTTTTATTTTTAGGGCCTAGTTGAAGGTTTTTAGTGAGTAAAGGTGACAGCCACATTTGTGATGGCAAACTGCAAGAATGGCTGGTACTGTTGATTTTATTGTGAAGAGGTTACTGGACCTTCTTCCAGTGCTGCATCATGGAATATAAGCACTGGATTCTGAGCTCCTCAACCAATCAGATTACTGGACTTTTTATAGCCATATTATAATGTCATGTATAGCCCGATCACCATGGAACATGGATTCTTCCTGTCAGCATTCCATCCTCTAGCACTGCTGAATGACTGGAATGTTGTAGTCTGATTTTAAACTAGAATTCTTACGCTACTTGTGGAAGAACTATTTTAATAAAAATCTCCCTCTAAATCAAGAAAATAAAATCATTCAAAAAGTATACTTTTAACACTTTTCTTGTAGAACAATTTTTTATAATAGTAATAAAGCACTCCCAGGACTAAGATTACCAGTCAGTTAAAAACCCCTGAGGTGCAATATGGCACTCGGTTGCACCTCGTACCACATTACACCCCTAGGGGTGATTAACAGAGTGTTAATCTACCACCCCTTATTGCTTAATTAAATTGCACAATTTCTTTTCTAAGAATAATAGGTTATATTTAACTAAATTTCACTTGCAAAAGATTATTTACCTGTGTAGGTGGGATGAACACATATGAAGAAACCATGATAGCGGTATCAGGTGTGATCCTGGCAGTAACAGCAGCAGCAGTGTGTGTGACCAGCCTAGAAAGAAAATAAGTCAGTTTGAGATAGACAAATATCGGACATCTGGCTAGGCAAGACTATGGCCTTTTATCAGGCTTTGTGAACATTTTCTTAGATATGGTACTATCTTTCAGAGTCGACTGTCAACTGTGCTGGCTTAAATAACCCACTATTCTAAAATTTTCAGACAACCTGTCCTCAACCTTGTGTGTGCCCTTCCCCCAAACAACTACTCACTTGATAGTCCTATTGCACCCTCTACATCTTGATGAATGACATTAGGCATACCACCACTACAGTACTTACCTGAATCCCTGGCTGACATTGACAGAAAGAGATCAAGGATACTATGAAATAGAAAGGATTTCAACAACTGCTTACCTTGTCAGGTGTGACGATGAAGAGATGATGTGGAAAAAACACAATAGTAGAGCACCAGGTATGATCCTGGCATCAACAGCAGCAGTATGTCACAGGCCTGGAAAGGAAAGGAAATAACCAAGTGTTACATAAAGAAAAAAAGGCAATTTTGACAGCAAAAACTGTTTGTTACCTCTTGTCTTATCAGACTTTATGAACAGAACAGTGTCTTATACAAACAGTACTGTCATACCATGCATTGCCTACCATGCCATCCCTAACACTGACTATCCTAATAACCATCCTAAAACCTTCATCTTGTGTGTGGCCCCTCCCCCAAACAACCACTGACTTGCTACCCCCATGGCACCCTCTACATTTTGATGAATGACAGTAGGAATATCACTGCAATACTTACCTGCTTTAATAACGGGTGACATAGAGAGAAAAATATCAAGGGCATCAAATAGAATGGTGTCCCTACAATATATCTTACCTGGTTAGTTGTGATTGTGACACATCATGAAGAAACAGTCAAAGGTGGCATCAGGCATTATCCAGGCAGCAGCAGCATGTGACAGACTGGGAAAGGCAATAAGTCAGGGTGAAATGATATTAGTTACAGAAACAAAAGTAATGTTGATAACCAACACCATGGGAAATTGCCATGTTGTCAGGACTCAATAAACGTTTCTTACATATGTCACCATCATGGTCAACTCCTGCCATTCCAGCCTAGTACTATGACTGCCTACCACACTGGCTATCATAGAACAAGCTAAACCTTGTGTAGTCCCACCATCCTTTGCTATCCATAATAACACATTCCCATAGCATGGCATAGTTATGATAATAATAATGCAAAGCAATATCTACCTGATTAACTCCTGTTTTTCATTACTGAAAAAAACATAATACCACCATGCAAGACTTACTTGTCAATGAACAGTTCCATAGAACACATTCAATGGAAACAAAAAGTCTGAAACTGAATGCTGGTCTAATCATCAAATGAAGTGGAAGCAGTGTGGCAGAAGCAGCATCAATCATCATCATATCATGACCTATGAGATATACAAGTTATGAAAAATAACTTTATGGAAGCAGTGACTTTATTGAATACAACACTTGTTAACAGCAGTTTATACAGTACATGTAACTAAACTGCTACACATGCACACATCTGTCTGCAAAGACAGTTTTATAATGACATAATATGCATACAGAAAAAACTTACTAACACCCTCCCCGGCCCTAGTGTAACTTAGTGTCTACACACCCACACTGCACTACAACAACAATACATTTTTCTATAGGATAACCTCTTAGATGACTTGACTAACAGTAACAATGTAGTTGCAGTATTTACCATTATTAACATTATTTAAGTAATGCATATCATGATGTGAGAAGAATGAACTGTATAAGTGACAATACACACCTGTGGTATTGTTGTGGATTCAGAATCAGCAGAGGCATCTGGATTCAGCCGCAGCTTTGCAGGAATATATTGGACAATGGCAGTTCCTCCGTCTCTTTTCCTTTTTATCAGAATAAGAAGATCAACACTGGTGGATAGATTTAATGATTGTGAAGGACTGTCTGTGACAGTGTAAGATGAATTAGTTCTCATATCATATGCATACTGTTTACTGTTTCTGTGGTTCTGTGGGAAGAGTACTCATAACACACATCATGGCGGAGGTGGTGATGGCTTCCGGAAATTGTTCATCATCATCAACCAGCTTGCAGTAGCATGGCACATTACTTCCTTTGGATGTAGGTATTTGGTACAAGAAACACAATCTAAGGGTATGTGGTTGGTAGGAAATGAGTCTTCAGCACAATTTTACGTAATGCACAGTGATTCCAGAGGATGTAGTTTAGCCATTTGTTATGGGCCTGGCAGGAATCTCAGTGATTGCAGATTTGGTTAATATGGCAGAATCAGCTACAGCCTGCAGTGCCATTCATTGTCTAGCAGCACCTGTACTTCATCAATTTATTAAGTTTTTCCTGGCTGTCAGTCACTTAAAGTTTGCAGTATTCAAAATATTTGTCTTTTATTCCAACTCAACAATAGTACTGGTGGGAGCGCCTGTGGCAGAAAAGTGTAATTAGCTTGCAACATACGTCTGACACTGTTGTCAACATACATAGATCTACAGTTCCATAACATAATGATATGCAGCTAATCACTTCAAACAGTGTTAAAAAAAATATTTTGGGAAAATCATAGTTATTTTGGTTTATATTTATTTTGGTTTTTGAGGGAGCATTGCTGGAAAACTTGGAAAAGTGTGTGAGGTGCACCACTTTACTAAACACGATGAGTAGTTATAAAAAAACAATAAGGGATGACAAGGAAAGATGTGTCTGGTTAGGTAAATATTGTTTGCATTCTATTTATCTTTTTTGGGGAAGGGACTCAGGGAGGGCCAAGAACATCAGACAACTGGGAGAGTAACTGCAACTATCTGACTGCTGAGTGTTAACCCTAGCAAGTGGTGCACCACAGAACACATAAATCATTATTAAACAGGAGGGACAAGCAAACATGTGTCCTCAAATTCTTTTTGTTATTTATGTTTTTTTGGGGAGGGTGGGGCCAGGAACATTGGCCAACTGTGAGAGTAACTGCAACCACCTGACTGCTGAGTGTTAACCCCAGCAAGTGGTGCACCACAAAACACATAAATCATTATTAAACAGGAGGGACAAGCAAACATGTGTCCTCAAAATTGTTTTATTTATGTTTTTTTTGGGGGGTGGGGCCAGGAACATCGGCCAACTTGGACAGTAATAACCAGTCGCAACAGGCGGAAACTGGACTGAATAAACTTCAGCACCATAGGCATTCGGTCCATTCACTCATAATACAGCTGCAGTCAACACATCCCTGCAGGTTGCAGACACATAAACTATGTCTCTCTCCTACTTAGGAGAACTCAAACCCCTCAGCTGTTTCTTCATCGGAGGGCACTGCAAAACTATCTTCATCCTCTGATGACTCCTGTTGCTCAACGCCTTCTTCACCAGGATCATGGAATCTTGGGGTTATTGACAACATGTACTGCTTTGGGAAGAAATGGGAGTTCATTTTAACAAATGTTAGGTACTTCACATTACGTTCTGACAGGTGGCTTCGACGGTCAGTCACAATTGAGCCGGCAGCACTAAAAACTCTTTCTGAACCTACGCTGGCACAGGGGCAGCTGAGGTACTCAATGGCAATAGCAGCAAGTGCAGGCCAGATTTTGAGCTTGCTAAGCCAACATTCAAGAGGTTCAGCCTCAATACTTAGCACCTGTGGGTCATCAAGATAAGACTGCACCATATGGCGTGCAGACAACTGAAGTTCTGTGCTTCCCTCAGGTGGCTGTCATGTGGAGACATCAATGTCCTTTAGCATGGACCAGAGAGGGTTTGTGCCACCACTACTAACTTTGGATAATGAAGGTGAAGGAGTAGACACTGTACTGGTGGAGGAGAAGGATACTAGGTGAGAGATGGTTGAAGCTTGGTGTTTGTCCTCTGCTATTGTTTTTTCCACCCTTACCTCTGACTTACTCATCCAGTTTTTGACCTTGCCATGAAGGATGACCACATAATGATCCAGATCATCTTTCCCACCTGGAAGAAGTACAGTCATGCCCTGTTTGTACCTGGGATCCAGCAAAGTTAACAAGATGTATGCCTCGGAGTTGTTATTACGAATGACATGGGGATCATTATCACAAAGATGCATGATGAGGTCAGCAAGCTGAAAGCCAACTGTGTCTGCAACCACTTCGAATTGCCCCTGTACAGTACACAATGCATGGTGTACAACACGCAGCAATGGTATCACCTGGCTCAAGCATGCATTGTCTGCACTCACCACCTGTGTCACCTGTTTCAGTGGTCATAGTGCCTGGATAACACTATTCATCAAATACCATTGTGATGGAGTCAGCGACATGGCTGACTGTGCTTCCCGATCCCTCATGTGCATGATATACTCATGGAGTGGCTTGTATTGTTCATACAGCTGCTCAAGCATATAGAGAGTGGAATTCCAGTGAGTTGGCACATCGAGCTTCAAACGGTGCTGTGGTACATTGTTTGCCATCTGTAGAGTACAAAGGTCTGCTCTAGCCAGTGCTGAATGACTGAAATGGCTGCAGATTCTATGGTTGACAACCAACATAGCACTAACTGCTTCATGCTCCAGAAAGGACCTCACTATTAGATTCAGCACATGTGCAAAACAGGGTACATGATAAAAGCAGCCATCAGTGATGGCTCTGATGGCATTACGGGCATTGTCACTGGCAATATATGCTGCATTGAATTCATGAGGCTTTAGCCAGTGTGTGATGGCCTCATTGATGCGGGTTAGAATTCTGTCTGATGTATGTGAGCCATGCATACTCTACATGCTTAATGTGGCATGATGTCGACAACCAGTTGTACTGATACCAGTAGATGAAGGACAGGAGTGCAGAGCATATACATGAGGAAAGAAAGCCCAGTGTGCAGTAAGACACATATAACTAACACCCGATGATGGGCCACTGGTCCAAATGTCTGTGGTGAGGTGAATGCTGGTGACTGCTGAGTGTGACAGGGCATGTGACACCATGCATGCAAGGTCATTGTACATAGCTGGAATAGCCTTAGTGCTAAAATACGTTCTGCTAGGAAGTTTATATTTAGGCACAGCCTTCTCTATCAGTTCTCTAAATCCCTCATTCTCAACAAATGAAAATGGCAAAAAGGTCTTTTGCAAGCATCTTGGCCACAGCCATACTGAGCTCTTCTGTCACTGGGTGTTTACGATGATATTTTGTATACTTGCTTAATGCTGATTCTATATCTGGCTGCTTAAGCCTCTGAGTATGCAGGACTGTAGGTTGCAGTTTGGCTTTCCCAAGTATGGTCGTGTGGCTTTGGCTGACTTCGGCAGTATCAGAGACATGCTAGCGCTGCAGAAACCTCCATATGGGTACAGATGGATCAACTTGACTAATACCTTCACTTGTAACTGCACACGTGTAGGGGTAGAACACAATAAGAGATCAAATGCTACATCATCTACTGGCTGTGGACCCTTGCTTTCAGTAGTAGAAGTAGACGAACTGGGCTTGGATGCCAACCTCTTATGTTGGGTCCACTTAATGGGGTGCTTGCTCTGCATGTGACTATGCATGCCAGTCATGCCATAGTGTGAACCTAGTTTGCCATGGCTAATTTTGGAATGACAGATGTTGCACACTGCAACACTGTCATCAGAATCATCAATCACAAAGAAATCCCACACCAATGAATGTCCCCCCACATGCCGGATTTTTGTGGGTGGTGAGGCAGATTGCAATGGTAACACAGACATAGGGGTGAGCAAAGTTGTTTTCTTGGCATGCTGCTGCTTTCCCACAGATCTCATTTTTGATACTTCCTGACCCTTGAGCATGACAGGTTGCTGCTTTGGGACTGATGGAAGAGGGATTACTTTCCCTTTGCCAATAACTGTTTTGGCTGCTGCTTGTGGACATGGTGGCTGCTAACTAGGGTCTAATACTGGATCATCACCCTCACAATCATAATCAATACTACCCTCTATGCTTTCTGTAATTTCCATTAGAGACAGTAAAGGCTGGCTATATACAACATCTGCTTCCTCAGCGACATTCTCTTCAACATGGACATTGCCGCTAACAGTGTGTTCACTACAAGAATCTTTCTGCTCCTCAAAAACATTTGAAAGTGTTATCTGCTGCTGTTCATTTTCTACTCCCCCAACAGTAACTGGTCCTGCAACATGCTTACTGTCATCATCTGTCATACTGCCTGCCACTGTACCAAAACCCTCCTTGCTCTTACTCACTACCGGCTCCTGAGTTAAATCATGGGTCTCCTGGGACTGAGACAGTTGATTACTTTCAGACTCATCCTGAGACCCCTGGGACTCACACAATAGTGTGGCAGCATCAAATGCAGTCTTTTTAATCTGCTGTCTAGAGTGATGAACTACACCAGCATTGGGAGTAGGAGTAGCAGTACCACGCTGCGTGCCAAAGAAGCTTGAGGGTTTGATTCCCTGCGAAGCCAACAATGGCACAGCATGTGATCTGGATGGCATTGTAGTACCAGTAGAACTCGCAGTGCAGCTAACAGTAGCACCTTCCAAAGAACTCTCTCCGTGCCCTAGTTCTGACACCCTTTTGACTGATGCAGTACCTATGACATTTTTACTTTTTCCACATCCTCCACACTTACCACTGCCTTTGCCTGATATATTTATGCCTGTACTTTGCTGGACCCTAAAATACCAGAAAGTATTACCGAAATAAAAGAGACACTAATAAACAGACAGACTGCAGAAGACAGAATAACACAAGATATTAAGCTATCCAAAAAATTATGAACTGTCTGTGAGATTGTGACACAGCAGTCAAGTACAGATAAGAGGCAGCAAATGATATTTCTTCTAGTGAAGAAACTGGTGGATTTAATCACTCAAAAGACTGTTCTGTGTTGCACAACTAACACAACTCTCCCCTCTTCAGGAATCAACTTCACAGTGAGTAGCTACACAGTAAGGAATGTGTGCTGCCTCCTCACCCCTTCTCCTGAACCTCATGTGGCTGCAGAGCTGAAAAGTATGTGATTAGAGCTTGTTGCAGTGTAATTTGATCTTTCCGCAGAATTTCGGTGCATAGATGTGGAATTTGCATTGAACTGCAGACTTTTAACTAAGGCTGCACACCATGTGACTGCAGAACTGAAAGCAATGTGATCATCGCTAGTTCCGGGAAAACAATGGCCTTACCCACAAGATTTCTGACATAACAGCGGAATTCAAGGCAGCACACCATGTGACTGCAGAACTGAAAATCATGTGCTCAGAGCTATATGTGGAAAAAATTGTACTTACTGCAACATTTAGGTGCTAACTGTGGATGTTTTTTAATACCGCGGAATTCTAAGAAGTGCGATATACAACATAAAAATAACAAATATAAAAAAAACACAAAAACAATTACTTTAGGATAACACAGTTAAGGTGCTCAACAGACAAAGAGATTGCATTCAGTATGTGACCATTGCAAGATACCACCTTCAGAAAATGAAATATAGACAAACATTGATGGAGGGGAAAAACATTCCACATTTTACATTTAAATAGCGGAAATAAATATGCCTTTGTGAAATTATTAACCAGAAACATTATTTCCACAATTTTAACAAAAAATACACATGTATAAGTAACTTTTTGGCAGAACTAAGTGGAGATCCGCATGTCTCGGTGAAAGTTCGGAATTCCGCTGCAGGCAGAAGAGCGGAAAATTCTGTGAAAATTTCAATATTTCACGGAACTTCCACCATGGTGGAAATCCGCACTTTTGCCCACCCCTAGAATGGACTCAAGGTCCATCAAGATAACCCCCAGCTTCATAAGCAGGGATCAGCAAGTATGCTGGGCAGATATGTACTATATTATAAGGAATCCCTACCCATGGGTGCATGCAGGGTTGAAAGGTTGGTGGAGCATGATTCTACTACGTCTTTCATGCCAGAGCCAACATCACTGGACATTTTGCAGGGTCTAAAATGTTGAGGGGGAATGATTCCCCCTCAACCCCCATAGTGGTTGCCCACCTCCCAACCCATCCTACTCCTACTACTGAGGGTATCCTGTAATTCCCTTTTAAAAAAAATCTCCTCCTACCATTAGAATTCAGGGGTTGATTACTAGAATGCCAGGCACAGAGGCTACTGATTAATAGAGAGTCTGATCTAGGGACCAGTGGGCAGAGCTCTTAGTTCCAGTGAGAAGGGTGTCAGGGTGCCCTCTGCATCACTTGCATCTGGTCACTTGCCAAACGGACCTAAGGTGGCAAGTACATAACAGCTCACAGCTGTTGATGGATTCAGCTAACAAGATCAATCTATCTCAATGCCCAGGCATCTGGTCGCCTCCAAGGATAAACCCAGACAGCAATGGATATCCCAGGAAATTATCTATGGACATTTAGTGTAGGTCACTGTTAATTTGGGGGAGTGTGTGGGGACACACCAGGATATTGTGAGAAGTCTGAGGATTCTCCCCCCAAGAAGAGTCCCTTGCAGCCTTGCTGTGCAGAGAGGGTACCACAGAAGAGTGTTCAACTTTTGTAGTGTGTTTGTGATTCTGTGCTTTTGACATTTTGCCTGCCGAGCTGCTGATGGAGAAAAACCTGGTGAGAGACACAGCTGAAGATTAATGTGGAAGATATGCCTATGAGTACAGGATATGCTGAGTTGAGATAGGGAAGTGGAGCTTCTGCCTCTGATATAGGGGCTGGGGTGATTACCAGCTATTGCCAGTGGGCAGACCTGGGTACATGTTGCATACTTTGCCCAGCACACCCACTAGGGGTGGGTGAAGATGTTGATGTGAGGTGCCTAGCACAGGGCTGGTCTCTGGGCTGCAGGGTGGAAAATGGCCTGGTACTGAGAGGTGGGTCCTCAGGACTAGGATACTCCTGGATGCCAGTCAGTGAACCCAAGTCTGAGGGTAAAAGTCCTTGCAGCAGTGATGCCCCTTGCATCACACACTGACCAGCCTCTATAATGTCATAATCTGTGTGTAAAAGTTTAAACCCAAAGCTTATTGCCTAGTGGGAGAAATTGGTAAAGCTGTGCAAAGTAGAACAGGCTCTAACCCAAGTCATAACATCACTCACTGGCAGGAGGTAACCTGTCAGTGTCAGCAGCTGCAGCATGTAGAATGGATTTGTCCTGGTTCTCCATACTGTCCCTCATCAGGGTCAAGCAAAATTCTAAAATCTTTATTAAAAATATCACATGGCTCAATGTTGCTGTGTTTACACTTACCTCTCTCATGATTTTCTCAAATGACCGGAGGACTAAAATTACAAAATTCAACATAACCCACTGCAGTGGATTAATATAAACCTATGTGTCACCAGTTTTATTTTTTTAAGTTGAACTGCCTGACAGCATTCTTTTGTTCCGGCAATGCTTGCAGCTGTGGCGTTTACCTTCTCCAGTATTCTGTTTCCCATCTGGTGCTTCTGCAATAGTCGACTTCTGGTACTGAACGAATTGAGTTGGACGCATAACATAATAAGCAAAATAAGATTTATTCAGGAACATAAGCAGGGACATCTCATCAGCACAAGGTACAGACTAGACTCTCTAGCTAGACAGGAAATTGGGGTTTCCTAGCCCCTGCTGGCAATTAATTAGCATAACATGTGACCATGGTTGGCTGCCCCTTACTATTCTTAGTTAAAGGGGGGCAGCTAATCTTTAACCCCATGCTTAACTTTGTACTCCACATCACTCCAGGTACTGTAAATGTGAGTACCACTTGAACAAATAAAGACATTGTTATGCGAGAAACAACAGTAAAAATTATCAAATCTTAGTTAACATTAATATGAACATTTACATAGAAACATAGAAGTTGACGGCAGATAAAGACTGCAAGGACAATCCAGTCTGCCCATATATCACATCATGGGTAAAATGATTAAGAAGACTTTTGGTTAACTAATTGAAAACCACAGTACATTGGTGCAGGGAAGGGGAGGAAAGAATCTGGACTATACTGGTGGCCAGTCAATGTAATGCCAGGAGAGGGGGACACCAGAGCACTTGAGGCTGGCCATGCCACAAGCACTGAGGTGAGGGGAAAGGCAAGGAAAGACAGGGAAAGGGGAGCAGCAAGAATTACCCGAATGGAATTCAATTTACTGTAAGGACTGGAACCTTATATCTTTTCCTAGATCTAGGAGAGAAAAAATGTTAGCGCAAAACAGTAATTTAGAACCAGTATGCATTGTTAAGACACAGAAATGTATAGAATCACCACACTGAGTCCGAATAATAAAGTTCACTTGGTTCTGCGACTTTCACGGTCAGTTGGAATTGATGAATGGGTGGCTTGAACTAGTTCTTGACAGGATGTGGTCAGGTCACAAAAGGGGACCCATGAGTTCTGAGCACTATCAAACCCACACCATTTAACACGATATGACCAAGATCCATTAATGTGTTTTTTGTGCAAACTCTTCTTGATCTGATACACTGATTGGGGTACATGAGACTCCTGAGAAGATGCAAGAGATGGAGAAGTTTCAGAAAGTCCATCTGGTGGAGCAGGTAGAACAGGATCTGGCAGATAAGTGTCAGCACAATGAGGTTCTGGTGAAGCTGGTGTCAAATTGTCAGCAGGAAGTTCAGTTTCCAAAAGTATTGCAGGTTCAAGTACAGCTTCATTACTTGGGGGACTGGGATCATCAGGGAGGGTGGTATGCAAGTGCCCATGTTTCATCCTGTTGATGTGAATTTTATTGTGTACCAGCTTTCCATCGGACTTGCAACGCAAGCGAACATGAACATGAGGAAGCTTTTCCACAATATAGAATGGACCAGTCCAGGGGCAAAGTAGTTTCTTGGTGGCACCTGGAACAAGGACAGGTGAATACAAATATACAGTGTCCCCCACAGAAAATGAAGGATCGTGAGATTTGGCTGCTGAAATTTTTTGCATTGCTGTTTTTCTCTGTTCCAGTGTGTCAATAGCAACATGTCTGACAAGTTCAAGCTGTTCCAACATTGGGTTGATGAAGGATGAAGCTGACTTTGGGACCTCTAACAGCAAGAGATCTTTGTCCAGAGGAATTCTTGGGTGACGTCCATTGATTAGGAAAAATGGTGAGTACTCTGTACTGTCGATACAAGGGGTGGAATTGTAAGCAAACTGAATGAAGGAAACAAAATTATCCTAAGTGTCGTGAGTCTCATCCAGTTACTTGGATAGTGTGTTAAGAATGGTTGATATCATTCTCTCACTTTGTCCATTGCACTATGGATGGTAACTGGTTGTATGAGTCTTTTTGATGTCAAGAAGTTTGCAGGTTTCTCACACAACAGTTGAGAGTTAGTCAGTGCCTCTGTCTAAATGCAGGTATGCTGGAGTACCATGATGGCAAATAATTGTATTGAGGAAGGCACTTGCCACTATAGCAGCTTTAATGTCTTTTAGTGGGATCAGATCCAAGTACTTAGTTATGTAGTCCTCAAAAACAAGAATGTACTTGTTGTCGGAGTCAGGGCATGTAGGCGGGGAGGGGGTCAAGAATATCCATGGAAAAGTTCTGTGGCTAAAGGCATTGGAATGATGTGTGCCTTTGTCAGTTTGGCAGCAGGCTTTCTTTGGGAACAGGACTGGCAGGATTTGACAAAATGAACAATGTCCTTGCTCAAGTGAGGCCAGAAGAAGTGAAGCCTTGTCTTTTCGAGAGCTCTGTGGATTCCCATATGACTTCCAGAAAGTGGAGAGACATGAGTGGATTTAAGAACTTCGGAGACGAGAGAGGCTGGCACAACTAACTGCACATGAGTTCTATCCGTGCAATGTCCCTTGCCTTCCTTGGTCCAAATGTGGAAAAGCACTCCGTCATTGAGGAAATACTGTGATGCAAGGAACTGTACATACTGGCAGTGTTTCTTTTGTTGAGGTAAAGTTCCAGTCTCTAGGTACATAATGATGTCTGTAAATTGAGGATCAGTTCTTTGTTGAAGTTTAATCGTCGCCAGGGAGATAGCGGTATTAGAAGTTGTAAGAAGCTCTTCGGCTGCTTGCAGTAGGTGAGGATTGATGCTTTTCTCTGTAGGAGTAGTTTATAGCAGCAAAGTGACTTGAGGCACTGTAGAAATGTGCATGGGGAGCTCATCTGTGGAGTGGAAAGGAAGAGCTTGTAGGCAGGCTTCTTCGTCTGGAGAGGCTGCAGTGGAGGGATACCATCTCTGGTTTACAGCATCGGCATTGGAGTGAACTCGACTTGGTCAGTACTGAATCTCAGAATTATAGCCTTGCAGTATGGCAATCTATAGGGTGAACTTTCCTACTGGTTCATTCGTTTTGAACAACCATCTGAGGGCAGAGTGATCTACAATAGCTGTGAAGGAGGAGTAGCGAAGGTAACAGTCAAATTTCTTTACTGCAGAGACCATGGCTAGGCATTGTTTTTCTATGATGCCATAGTTTTGCTCAACTGATGAAAGATAGCACCCAGCATAGGAAACAACTCATTCTGTTCCATCTTGGATTTGACACAGAACAGCACCCATGGCAAAGGAACTTGCATCTGTGTAAAGCTTGAATGTTTGAATGGTTGATGAAACCTGGGATAGGCCAATACTGGGGAAGAAATACGTTTTTCTTTCAAAGTTTCAAAGGTCTCTTTGCACTCAGAAGTCCATAAGTAGTCACATCCCTTTTTGGTGAGAGCGTACAGTGGAACTGCAATCTTGGCATAGTTGCAAATTAATTTTCTGTAGTAGACAGACAAGCCCTAAGGTCTTTGAGGTTTGTAAGTTCTGGATAGTCTTTTACTGCAGAAAACTTTTCTGGGTCTGGTGAGCTGTCTTCCGAACTGACCACATGTCCCAGGTAATGGATTTGATGCTGAGCAAAGCAACATTTCTCTGGGTGAAGTTTGAGGTTGGCTTGCCTGAGTTGTTCAAACACCTCTTTGAGATGCTAGAGGTGGGTGTTCTTGGAAAGTTCTGCTGAAGACGATAACATTGTCATGGTAAACTAGGCAAGATTTCAAAGACAGTCCACATAATACAGCTTCCATGATGCACTTGAAATGTGGATGGGCTATTCCGAAGTCCCATAGGCAGATGCTTAAACTGGAAAAGTCGCAGGTGGCAGTGCCAGGCTGTGTATGGGCATGAAGCTGGATCAATAGTAACTTGGCAAAATCCACTCTAAAGGTCTAGAGTGGTGAAGTAAGCTCGGCTGGCAGCACCAAGGCTCTCTAAGGCATCCTCTGTGGTAGGTAAGGGATGGGCATCCTGTACCATGTAGGCATTGAGCTTTCTGTAGTCCACAACAAACCAATACCCTTTGTCTTTCTTTACTACCAGCAAGCAAGGTGCACCTCAGGGACTTGTGGATTCCTCAATAATGTCCTGTTGAAGCATGTTCGTGATTAAGTCCTTCAGGACTTGTTTTTGTTTGTGTCCCAATTTGTAGGCTCACTGATGAATTGACTTTTGGTTGGGCTGCACCTCAATGGTGTGTTGCAGGATATTGCAGCATCCAAATTTGTTATCAGGGATAATGAAGACATCTGGGTAGTTCTCTAGGAATTCCAGAAGTTGCTGTTTCTCTGTTGGACATGCTGGAATTATTGAGGCAGATAGACACTGACTGAAGGGCATCCCTTGTGAAGTTGCAGTGGTTGTGATAGTACTGACAGGATGAATGTTAGTGGAACCAGGCTGAGGTTCATGCAGAAGCTGAAGCTGGTCTCCTGAAGACAGATAAATAAACTTTCTGATATTGGCACCCTTTGAGATGACCTCTGGCTCACCTGTGAAGTTGCAGCATTTTTGGAATACTGGGCCACCATGCACAGCAGACAAGGTGTTCCCTGGAAGGAGACCTAAGGAATGCAGAGCTGAGGATCCCATGATGATGCCAACAACACTTTGTGAGAGCGGTTCACCTCGAATCTTGGCAATTAGAACCATCTCTGACTTAGGAGGTACAGTGACTGAGTCTATAGTGGTGAGTTGCCTCCAGGGATCTAGTGACAGTTTGTTTGAGGCAAAATCTAGGATGGCTTTGTGAGCATTGAGAAAGACCAGGCCAAGAATCACATTTGGTTGTAGTTCAAGCACTAGGTAGAATTTAACAGTGAGCCGAAGTGGAGCTTAAGATGGACCATACCTGTGAAAGGTACTGTAGCAGTGCTTGCTGTGATGATGTACTTCAGGTCAGCTGGAGCAACAGTAGATACATGATGAATAGCTGGATTGTCTAGTATACTGCTGTGGATAACTGAGATTTCTGCTCTGGAGTCAACCAAGGCATGCGTGGACCAATTCCCAATGGTGACCGGAATGTAGTTTGCAAGGAGGGGTGACCTGATGACAGGAACTTTGGCTCTTTAGGCGAGACTGTGCCTGACTTAGCAGCTGGAGGGTGCAGTTTGTTTGAGTTACGAGAGTCAGTGGGATGGTCAGTTGCTTCATTTTCCTGCCCAACAAAAGCCCCTAGTTTGTTGGGTAGTACTCATTTCCCTGGTTCTGTGAATAGTTACTAGCATTTTGCTGATTGCGCTGCAGTGGATACCTTTGGCTGATTTCTGTGAAAGTTTTTTTGTTTGCAGCAGACCACAGTAGCGTGACCCCTGAATCTGCACCACTGACAGATCACTGGCTCCCGTGAAGGTGGAGGTGGCTCAGGTCGCTGTGGAGGTGGCTGCAGGACATTAACAGGTGTTGCAGTGGAAGCTGCAGTATTATAATGTAAGCTGTTGACAGTTGAAATAAGCTTGTCAATCATAATTTGTTGCTTTTGGATGCAAGCAACATGTGCAGCCAATTGTGAGGACTGTGGCTCCTGAACAGTGATAGGCCGGAGCATGGAAATAAGACTCCTGGGCTAACCATGCAGCTTGGATCATGTCCATCCAGGTAGCTGGCTTTTGCTGGATAACGTATGTATGAAATTGTGGAGGCAGTCCCCGGACAAAGGCTGTGATCTGTTCTTTCTCTGATTTTGTAGACTTTTTCACCATGATTCAATGTCCACTATAAATGCTTCCAATGATTCAGAGGGTTGCATAGTGTGCTGTCATAGTTGCTGTTCTAACAATCAGGGTGGATGAGCTTGTAAGAAATGGTCCTTGAAGGTGGTATACAGGGTAGCAGTGTCCCCTCTCATCTGGTCTGGAAGGGCATTAAACTACAAGATGGCCATCCCTCTCAGGAGTAAGTTCATGGTGTTGGAAATTCACAAGGGATCCATCCAACCATTGAAGGAGATCCAGGCCCGAAATTGCTCGAGCCACTCAACGGCATCTTCATAGGGTAGTGCTGAGAAAGGTACTGGCTGTAAGGTGGTGTGGATCATTGAGAATAGGGAAATAGCTTTAATATATATGAGGTCATCTTGAATTACCTGCATAATGGGCGTCCCTAGGGCTGATATGGACAACTGGATGTTGTGCAGGATAGTTTCAATTTTGAGACCCCATGTTCTCAAGGCAGGTGAAGCTGGAGCCCTGGAACTTGTAGTGCTGGAAATGACATCATCCTCAGACCTCATGGTCAGAGATGAGCTGCATGTCACTGAATGGAGGTCGTAGGAATGAGTAGGAGTGGTTGTCATGTGGAGAACGAGATGTCTTTGGGAGAAATGAATTGCAGAGAGAAAATATTTTTGTAGACAAAAGTACAGCTATTTGTAAGCAATTTTCAGCAAGTGATGTCTTAATAAGCAACTTCCACTCTGTTTTGGTGTTGTCTGTTATTTAAATAAACTTTTATCCTAAGATCAATTATTTGGTGTAGTGTCTCTTTAATTGCATAGTTTTTCCATTGACTGGTACTGAAAACCATTCATTTGCCTTGAATTGAGGTAATTTCAGTGCTTGGTTGACTGTAGCTAGGTAACACCACCAGGTGGAGCAAGGTTACTACATATGGTACTGGTGCTTAACAAAATGGAGACCCCATGCCACAAGGTGGCTATGCAGGGAGTGAAATGGCAATTTGCCAGGCTGCAGGCTTCTCCCCTTTCTGAGATTTTGGTGGGCTCCCCTGTGGTGAGTGAAAAATACTGGGAAGTCTGTGCACCGAATGCTTGCTGAATTATCTAATAGTCATTTCCCTGTATTATCTACACTTTTCCCAGGCTGTCTCCATGTTATTATTTATTTATTTGTTTTTCTGAGCTGCTCCCAAGGTTTTGCTTTATTTATGGACTTTGTCCTGCCCCTCTTTGATTTATATGGCGTGCCCCCTTGGAATCCTGAGGCTGTGTGAACCTATAGCGCCCCCGTTATGCCTCATGTATTCACAGGGCTTCTTTGCGTTGTCTCTATTTATCGTTTTGCCCCTTTTGTGGCTCCCTTTTGAGTGGGAAGCAAGTGGGGAAAGAGTACTCCGATGTGGCTGCTGTCCCGATGTGTGTGTGTGTGTGTGTGTGTGTGTGTGTGTGTGTATATATATATATATATTTTTTTTTTTTTTTTCTGGCTCAAGGAGTGTGGCCCAGCGGGAAGTGTGGAGCTATGTGCAGCTTTAGAGCAACTCCGTATAGCGGACGAAGCAAGGAGAAGCTGCTGAAGTGAAGGGGTTATTGGAGGTCCATGTAGACTTGCAGCTGTGCAGCTGTGAGGGTAGGAGCAGGGCCGAACTGCAGTCTCAAAGGGTGGCAGTCTCTCCAGGCACTGAAATAAGCTGGTGGGGAGTCAAGGAGGTAAGCCCCAGTGCTACTGGAGCTACAGTGATGTGCAGGGTGCTGTGGTTTGCAGCTGTGCTTGTGAAGCACCAGAGTCTCTGGGCGCAAGTTGGGCCTATTGCTGTTGCAAGTTGGTGCTCCATGGAGGACAGAGAGCAGCCGCGGTGTGATGTTTGGTTCCCTGTTTATGGTCGCTGTTTGTAGAGCAGGAGTAACTTTGGAGGAGCCGCCCGTGTTGCTGCAGGACCATGAGGTGAGGTGCAGGGTAGCAGTCCATTGTGGCTTAGGGCAGCAAGGCTTTTCCAGGTCTCGGAATGGAGCGGGAGGGCTCTGGCACTGAAGTCACGATGGTAGCACAGTAGCAGGTTGGTGCAGGGCCAAGGGACAGTTGTTAACTTTGGTGTCCTTTTACAATTTGGTGGAGTTACCTGAAAGACTGTACAGGGCTGGCTATGTGCAGGCCTTACCACAAGGTTGGTGCTGGGGGTGTTGCAGTTGCATGCTCTGTGGAACTTTTGGTATTCTTTTCTGGCACTGAATTTGTGCAGTATGCAGCTTCATGGGGTTTGTGGAGGCTTAGAAAAATAACTTTTATACTGTAGCTGATTAACAATTAACCACATTCATACACATTTATACACCAGCACATTTATATTTCCTAAGGCAGATTGCAGGAGGCTTAAGTTAGCAGGATACAGTTGAGTTTTATTTTCTGTTCTTCTCTGCTGTCAGGTTGATTTCTCTGAGCATGCTAACAGTTCAGGCACACTTGGATGATGACTCTGGGGTACACAACGATGCAAATAAGCGAGATGGGGTTCCGGGCAGAAGGGCCACATTCACCACCATGTGTGGTGTTTTGCTGTTTGGTCTGCCACCGGACCCCTTACCTTCTCCGGTATTCTGCCTTCCCATCTCGAGCTTCTGCAGTAGTCGACTGCTGGTACCAAACAAACTGAGTCGGACGCATAAAATAATAAACAAAATAAGGTTTATTCAGGAACATAAGCAGGGACATCTCATCAGCACAAGGTACAGACTAGACTCTCTGGCTAGACAGAAAATTGGGGTTTCCTAGCCCCTGTTGGCAATTAATTAGCATAACATGTGACCATGGCTAGCTGCCCATTACTGTTCTTAGTTAAAGGGGCGGCAGCTAATCTTTAGCCCCATGCTTCACTCTGTACTACACACAACATAACATAGGAGGAATTCTATATGGTAGATATGTTGTTGATGAGCACGTGCAGAAGTAACTTGTGCTGCTCCTGTATTTTACCAGATAACTGATGAGCTATGCTTGATTGGTTGAAATGAGTATCCAACCCCTCTTTATGCACACCAAACCTGAGTGACTGCATTCACTGGGGGTGGGTTCAGGTTCAGTTTTTGGCCCTCACAACAGAATAAAATCACAAATGCAATGCATAGACATAAAACCAAATAGGTATAAACAATACAAATATACATCATACGTACTTCATTTCTTAGCCCAAAAACATTCCTTAGATGCCCAATGTGCAAGAGCCACCAATCCATACATAATTAAGACTTTCTTAGAGGGCAGTAATACATTAATAAGAGCTTTGTTTGAACTGTATTTTCACCTTCTAATTAGTTGAGCACTCCATTTATCTCTTGACATTGTATGCATATTACAATGCAGCATACAGTGGGAAAGTGATGTGGTGGGTTCCATGGGATAAGGGCAAATTTGGAATGCCGAATGCCCTTATCGTAATTCCACATCACTGAAATTTAATTTCAGCGATGTGATCCTGGCGCCAGTGAAAGCGGCGCAAAAATCATGTTTTTTAATTTTATGCAGGGGGTTGCACTCCCGCAGCCCCCTAAATTTAGATTCTCAACTCCAGGGGTGCATGTGGAAGTGCATCCACCTGCAAACAAAAACCCACCTGTCTCGGGCCGGGCGCAGCAAAACCTAACAATGCCGGTCCCAAACCCTGCATCCCCACCACTCCAGACCAGCAGCCACCCACCACACCACAATGCCAGCTCTGCGGCAACTCATGGCACCACCCCTCACAAACCCTCCCACCCCTGCAGCTCCATGTGCTGCACCCACCCTTTATGTATACATGAGTGATATCCTGTCACTGTTTCATTAATCCTCCCTATCCGTCGCCAACCCCACACCCTTGTTGTTGGGGCAGTCGCCGCAATGGTCGCCGCCGGCAGGTTTCACTGCGTGTCTGCCCATATCACAAGATACCGATGTGCTGATAACACTGACAAAATTGCAGTTTTATGTGATTTTTAGTATCAAGAATCATACACATCTAGGGACACCTGGAACTGAATCTTGATCAGTGCAGCTCGGTGCTCTTATCTGAAACAAAAATGTAGATATTTTTCAAAACTCTGTTCCATTTTACATTGTTTATATTCATTCAGCATCTGGGACTCCTTAATACACTTGTGGTCCATCATGAAGTCTCTAAGTCACCAAATTTTTGATAAAATTCCCTTGGGAACTCTTGACCACTGAAGTAACACTTATACAATCAATCCCGTTTCTTACTAGGGATTGCCTGAGATCAGTGGGTATCCTTTGATGATAGCAACTGAAAATGAGTGACTACAAAAACAGCGACTCATTTTCAGGGATATCATCAAGGGCTACCCTGCAAGGGAAGTGATCCTACAGAGAAAGTGACTGTAGGGAAGAGCAACCAGAAAGGGGGGATAGCGAAGGGAAGGGGAGGAATAGAGGAAGGGTCCATAGGGGACTGCTGTGAAAACTCCAGCTGAGCTAGCCCTGGGCGTCATGGTGAGGTGGCTAGGTCTGGCTGAGCAGAGTAAAGGTTCTGGGCTGGGGACGGAGGTTACAATTTTGCAGCTGCCTGCCCAGTCTGACACTTAATTTTCCTGCAAATGCAAGCTGTGCCCTTCCTCGACATGCAACCCCTGAGTTAGTAATCTTAATTCAGGGGTGCAGGGGCAAAGTCCCACTAAGGTTGGGTTCCCCACAAAACCCTTTTCTTTTGCCGGATGTCAGGTCACCAGCAAGTGTATATTTCAGATTTGATTTTCCGCGAAATACACTCGCTATAATAGCGATCGCTATTTTGTGATCGCTGTTATGATGTGGAGCCAGATCAGTGCTCCAGTCAAAGACAATGCTCTGTCTAAGACTGGATCTATTTGCACTGTCATAATCATTTTCAGGATTCTATCTCTGTCCATTGTTAATACCCAGCAAAAGTAGCTGAAGGATCTTATTTGTGCCAAAGTTTGGAGGGCCCAAATACCTGTCTCTTCCTTTAAATGCAACCCCAGGCATATAGATAGGGAGACCTAAAAGCCTCTGCAAAAAAATAGTTAGGTAAAGATTCCAAGTCCCTTGTTTAAATGTCACAACCCCAAATTTTGGCTCCATATAGCACCTCCCACACAAACCTTAGCCTCATAAACCTTTAAGGCTGCCTGTACTTGGTTCCCACAGTAGCATATCTATGATAAAAACTAAGCAGGCCTTCTATTTCCCTTTTATTATTAACCTTACATACCCCTCACTGCATATGCAATTTATTATCATAATTCAATACCAAGGGACTTACAACTTCAAACATTTTTGAGTTGGTGCTCTGCCACAAACCACTTGTTTGTAACTTGCATTTGCCCAAACACTGCTACTTTGGTGTTTCCTTTTATTGTTTTGTTAATTTAAGATATAATAGTTTGAAAGTAACAGTATTGATTTTCCGTTGTAGGCCTACATGCGAAATGCATAAAAGAACTGTATAATCAACATATACAAATATCACAGTTGGAAACGGGTTCAATATATGGTGGCACAGAGATGTTAAATCAGGGTCTGCCAGTGAGTTGATATACATATTAAATTAGAAAGGGCTAATACGCACTCTTGTTTTACACCTGTTCTGGTCAGGATAGACTTTAAAAGTCTCCCATCTACCCCAGTCCTTACTTTCACCTTCGTATTTCTATGCAATAGTTTAATATCCGCAATAGTTTTGCTGGCCAGTTTGTTAGTGTTATGGATTTACCATACGATGTCTCTATCCACTGTGTCAAAAGAACTAGATAAATCAAGAATGCAGCATAGAACTTCTGCATCTTATTGGCTACACGCTTGTCTATCAGATATTTTAAAGCAAAAATGAGGTCTGCCGTGGACCTTCCCTCTTGAAAACCTGCTTGGAATTCTGTTACAAATATTGTCATTCTCTCTGTCTCTCTCTCTGTCTCTCTCTCTCTCTCTCTCATTCCACTAAGTGGTAAAGGATATATCTAGTGCAAATTTTTATAGGTAAACAGTGGGGAAGGGTGTGTGTGTGTGTTTGTGTGTGTGTGTGTGTAGAAGGGGAGGAAAAAGCAGCCATCCTAAATTAATACATTTATTCAGTGTTCATGGAGGAAAGGGAAGGAGAGAGGCCATAGATATGTGACAGAGGTATCGCAGGAAGGGAAGTGGACACTAGTCCATTTACAGAAGAGAGAGTCCTAAAGGTTCTTGCGAATCTGAAAGTGAACAAGGCAATGGGGCCTGACAGGGTACACCCAAGAATGTTACGGGAGCTCAGACAGGAGCTGGATACACCTGTGAAAGTCCTATTCAACCACCCACTGGAGATGGGAGTAGTCCCAGAGGACTGGAGGAGGGCAGATGTAGTCCAACTTTGGAAAAGTGGATGCAAAGAGAAGGCTGGCAACTACAGGCCAGTCAGCCTGACTTTGGTAGTGGGGAAAGTAATGGACTCACTACTGAAGGAGAGGACTGTGGAATATTTGTAATCTGGTAGCCTGCAAGGTCTGAGGCAGCATGGATTCACTGGGGGGGATCATGTCAAACAAAGCATATTTTTTAATTTTTGTGCCAGGCAGACACTGCAGTTCATCCGTCTCCTTTTTGGGTGTTCTTTTCTGATTTTATCTTGAGATTGTTTTTCCTTATTCCCTTCCTTTTCACCACTGTCCTCCTCCTCTTCCTGCATCATGGAAACATCTTCTTTATCCAGTACTTCCTTATTCAAAATTTCTCTTTCCATCACTTTATTTGCCATTATAACTTGTCCCTGATTCCTTCATCATCTTTCCCCTTGTCAGACTCAGAAAAATCTATTGTTTTCTGTTAAGGACTTTTAGCGTGGTGTAATCCCCCTACAAATGGGGGTTCTCAAAAGTCTTCCTTGGGCTTGCCTAAATGCCCACTGTCAGGATGGCGTTCTGTGTCCTCAGGAATTTTAAAGTGTTTACATGTGAGTGCCCAGTTAGCCTCCGTGCCTGTCTCTTTAAAAGCTGCCTATATCGTAGTATATAATAAATCTGGGTAGGGGCTGAGTAGTTTTAGGCTCAAGTCCCACCCGGGCTGCTGTATTATTGCTCCATTCTGCCATCACTAATTGTGCAGAGGGAGCTTTGTTTAGAACTGTGACTGTTTACTGATTATCTGCTTTGATAGTAAAGATATCGTAGTTTGTCTAACCTGCCTTCCTTTGCAGCATGGACATTTCTGTTAATCACCACCATTTTGGTTCAGGACTGCTAGTTTGGACCAATCAGTACCTGTGGGGACCCTAAAATGGATTCTGTCCCCAGAGGTCTTGTGGGAGTGAACTTCTGTAGGAATTGTAGTTTTTGCCCTTTGGTGCCTAAATGGACCTGGAGGGGGAGCTCTAGCTGTGACAGACAGATGAATCAACAAATCAAACCTTTTGGATCTTTGGGAAAGTCCCAAGCTGCCTGCAGCAGTGTGGCAGTGTGGAGTTAGAGCTGAAAAAGTGAACAGCTCGAGAGATTCAGACAGCTACTCCTGCATGGTGTGAAGGGAAAACTGGCTGGAAGGCTGTGTTTGGTCTGCCTGCTACCATCTTCATAAGCGAAGAGACCTTGAGCCTGATAACGGACTTCTTCCGAATTTGAAACTTTTGCGATCGGATCCTAATTTGTGACAAATTGAATCCTGAAGTGGACCGAAGATTTGCCTTAATGCGATCGGCCTGTCAGAACTTGAGACTGCCACAGAGCGTACGGTTTGTGCAGAGACACTGTCAATTGCAACCGGACTGTCATCTGAACTGTGGTATTTACCTTGCTGTTACTATAAGTGTGCTGAATGCTGATAGTGGATCGCGATTTGGTTCCCCACTGCTTGAATGTGTCACGCTTGCTGGAAGCTGTATTCAGCATTTACCAGACTGTCTCCGAACTGTTCACTCGGTCTGGGCCTTGCCACCTCAGCCCAGACAGCTGCTCACGGTGCGGAGAAACAATCGTACGAGAGACCCGCCCAAGAATTCAGCTCCCTGCTCAACACTAATGAACAGGATTGGCACCAAGGTGCATCGTGTGGGCCCTGCTTCTCCTGGTAATCCAGCACTTCATCCTGAGGTCTCCATTTCGTCCATACTGCATCCTGTACTGGGTAGTGTGAGTACACACCAGGGTAGCTCCCTGCAACAAAGCTCAAATCAAAGTGTGTCAACTGATTTAATTGTTATTGCTAATCATTTTGGGACTGAGCCATCCGGCTCTGTATTACAAATTATGGGTTAAAGTACATGCCTGTTTTCTTTACATTACAGGGCCCCAACCAGCTGCAATGCCGGTCTACCCCGGGCAACGCTTCTGGCTAGCCTGTAGTTCCAACTGGGTACCCGGAGTATGTGTGACTGTGTTACAGGGACCTTTGAGTGCATGTCTTATAACCTGAACCTTTCAGATCTGGAATCAGCCACTAGATTTTGCCCCCTCCCTTGTTACTGCCCCTTAAATAAATCATATCTAAATCTTTTTGTATTGAAACTGGTTGCGGTGTACCTCTGCATAAACAGCATTGAAATACTGTTAGTTGTTGTGCTAAATCTTATTTTACAGGAAGTCTCTAGGGCCAAGCCAGCTGAACCAGGTCTGGTGGTAAGTGCAACAAGTGTGGAGTTAAACCTGTTGTCAGGTGTCAATTGCAATTGTGTATTCTGTGAACCAGTTAGGCCACTAGAGAGAAAAGAGGGGGGTAACAGTGTCCTGGAGGGCTATACCCAGGTTAGCTACTTTACCACCAACCTTTTCCTCCAGGTGGAGGCACCCGTTTTCAGTACCCAGGCCCCTCAACCTGCACCTGGTCATGCAGGCAGGGGTAGTATCCCTGGGGATAGCACCACCTACGGGTTACAGTAGTGTGAAATTGTTTCATAATCATTTTGTTTTAACACAAGAACCTCTTTTTAAGCTGAACAGATGCACATTTTTTGGATGATGCAGTACAATTGTCACTTTGAGGCTGAAACTGTAGTATTGCCTGAATAACTTTGTGTGTGTGTGTGTAATTAATTTGGCCCTTTGCAGGAGAAAGAATGCTTGAGACTCCCTTTCAGTTAGATGAAGCTACAGTGTGTGCCTGGACACTGCTCTGATTCTGAATAGTGGTTTGAACACTGTATTGATCCATTACTTTATGTAAGATTTAAACAAAATATTTTTCACAGCTTATGTTTTATCACTTACAAATGTCCCTCCCCACATGGTGCAGCTTCACATGGCACACACATGGCGTTAATTCTTTACAGGTTTCTTCGGCATGACCGCTACGTCCCTTCTCCTTCCATGCACTGCACACTGTAAGTGTTTCAGGTCAACTCACCCATGCTACAACAACTGTAAAGCCTTTAAAGGCATTATACTGCCCTTAAAGGCAGTATA
Source organism: Neoceratodus forsteri (assembly GCA_016271365.2). Classification (NCBI taxonomy): domain Eukaryota; kingdom Metazoa; phylum Chordata; order Ceratodontiformes; family Ceratodontidae; genus Neoceratodus; species Neoceratodus forsteri. Next base: position 1,026,137,884 of record CM028131.1, on the reverse strand, counting down.
ACTTTTACATTTTTGAAAATAAACTTGGTGACAGATTTTTATAGCAATCTTAATCCTAAAGGTGCGCACTGTCTCACACTGCAAGCAGACCCCCGTTATTTTTCTATTTGCAGACATAGTTCTTAAAAGCTGAGAGTCACTTAGGTGCACTTAGAACTTTCTGGTACACAGTACGGGACTGGCAAACTTTGTACTACAGCTGAACTGGCAGGTATATTAAAAAATAATATGAAAGAAGTGGTCACTTTTATTGGGTGCATAAGGCAATCAGTGTTGCCTTGTGCCTCACTTCCTGAGGTGTGCTGTTATCCCTAATAATACACACCCTGTCATGCCTTATTGCTTAATTATTTATTTTTTATTTATTGAATTTTGGTTACCAGGTAGGCCCTCTAAGACAAGATGGTCCCTTTTTCAGGGGCAGCCCAGGAAGTGCAGTACATTGAAACATAGAAACATAGAAGTTGACGGCAGATAAGGACCGCAAGGCCTATCCAGTCTGCCCATTTCTTTTTCTACCTTATGAATGTGCCATTGGCCTTTGCTCTGTCAATGGTCTATCTATTCATACTCATCTGTATTGCTCCCTTATGCCTATCCCATGCCTGTTTGAAGCCCTGCACTGTATTTATATCCACCACTTCCTGAGGTAGGCAATTCCATGCATCCACCACCCTTTCTGTGAAAATAACTTCCTCATTACCCTTTAATTGGCCTCCCTCTAATCTCATGCTGTGTCCTTTTGTCCTGCTATTTTTCTTATATTGAAACATGTTAGACTCTCACCTTGTTAATGCCCTTAAGGTGTTTGAATGTTTCAATCATATCACCTCTCTCCTCCTTTGCTCTAGGGTATACATATTGAGTTCAGTTAATCTGTCCTCATATGTTTCCTGATGCAGTCCCTGCACCATTTTGGTTGCCCTTCTCTGGACTGCCTCAATTTGGTTAATGTCCTTGTGAAGGTGTGGCTCTAGTACTGCACGCAGCACTCCAGATGGGGCCTAACCAGTGTGTTGTATAGAGGGACTATTACCCCTCTTCCGACTTGTGATACCCCTACTAACACACCCCAACATCCCTCTAGCCTTACCTACTGCTTTAGAGGTCTACTTGGATGATTTCAGGTCATCGTGATGATGACGCCCAAGTCTCTTTCTTCGCTTGGACTGCCAGCAACTCTCCTCCTAGCCATAGGTGGCTTCAGGTGTTTCTCTTCCCTATGTGCATGATCTTGCACTTCTTTTCGTTAAACCCCAGTTGCCACTCTTCTGACCATTTTGCTAGTTTACCCAGATCTCTTCTCATTCTGCCCACACCATCTGGATCATCTACTCTGATGCAGATCTTGGTGTCATCTGCAAACAGACAAACCTTATCCTCCAGTCCATTTGCAATGTCACTGATGAAGATATTGAAGAGGACTGGCCCCAGGACTGATCCCTGAGGTACCCTACTTGTGACTTGCATCTCTTCTGACTGTTTGCCATTTATTACCACTCTCTGTTTTCTGCCCGTCAACCAGTTTGCCACCCAGCTGACCAATGTCTGACCCACCCAGAGCCTACCCAGCTTATTAATCAATCTTCTATGTGGAACAGTATAGAAAGCTTTGCTGAAGTCAAGGTAGGCAACATCAACTGCTCCCCCTTGGTCCACCACTCTGGTTACCCAGTCAAAGAAATCTATGAGATTAGTTTGACAGGACCTCCCTTTTGTAAACCCATGCTGTCTTGGATCCTGTGCTCCTATGGATTCCAGGTGTTACACTATCCTTTCCTTAAGGAGTGTCTCCATAATCTTGCCCACTACTGAGGTAAGACTGACTGGTATGTAGTTCCCCTCCTCCCTGCTGCCACTCTTGTGGAGCGGGATCACATGAGCCCCTTCTCCAGTCTTTTGGGGCCGCTCCTGTGCTCAGGGACTCACGAAACAGTTCTGATAATGGCTCTGCTAGTTCCACCCTTAGCTCCTTTAGTACCCTGGGATGTATGCCATCAGGTCCCATTGCCTTGTCCACCCTGAGCTTATTGAGCTCTTGTAGGACCCTTTCTTTTGTGAAGGGACTAGAGTACACCTCCCTCCCCTCTGTGTCCATGGTGCAGAGCTGTGGGCCCTACCCTACCTTCTCTTCAGTAAATACTGAGCAGAAGTATCTATTTAGGATAGATGTTTTTACATGGTCCTCCTCCTCACATGCCCTCTTATCCATTTGATCTTAGCAATACCCCCTCTGGACTTTCTCCTTTTACTAATGTATTTATAGAAAGTCTTGTCACCTTCTTTTACTGTTCGTGCGAGTGTTTCCTCAGTTTTTTGCCTTTGCCTGCCTTACTGCCTTCCCTGCTTCCCTTTGGGAAGTTTGGTATACCTCTGTATCTTCATCCTGCTGTGTTCCATTATATTTCTGAAGGTCGACCTTTTCTGCTACTGTGTTTGAGAGCCAAAGTGGTTTCTTCTTCTTTGTACTTCCTTTCTCACTAACACAATGGGATGTTGCTTCAAGTATTGCATCTTTAATGCTTGCTCACTTTGCCTGTACCCTCACCTGTATTTCTTTTTGCCAGGGCTAGCTTAACTCTGTTGGCCATCTTATCAAAGTCAGCTCCTCTGAAGTCCTATATTTTTGCCTTGGAATGGGATGATTTTGTTCTAGTAGCCAAATTGAACCATACCATGTGATGGTCATTGGCCCCAAGGTGACCTTCAACCTGGAGATCTGTGATCCTTTCCCTGTTAGTCAGTACTAGATCTAGGATAGTCCTGTCTCTAGTGGGTTGTTGTACCAGTTGTTTGAGGCCCTCCCCTGCAGGGAATCCAACCATGTGTCTAGGTCTGGCAGATGTCCCTGCTGCTGTTGACTAGTCTGTATCTGGCATGCTGAAGTCTCCATTATCAGAACCTCCCCTTTAGCTGTCATGTTTTGTATGTTTTCTAACAGTAACGTGTCTATGTCCTCCCCTGGTCTGGAGGCCTGTACACAACCCCAGTTCATATGGCTGTCCCATCTCCTGTTTCCAGGGTTACCCACAGTTCTTCTGGCTGCTTATGTGTATTCTGAATTTCTGTAGCTTTGATATTTTCATTGACATAAAGGGCCACTTTATACACTTTCCACATTGAAAGTGCATTCATTGGTACAAGAAATTTGACAAGGAGTAATAACACATCAAAAGAGTATAACATTTACATACAGCAATGCAAATAATAAAAAAGAGCAACGTAATGCTCAGTCAACAGAATCTTACATGCAGACATCATTAACATTTTTTTTGTAGTCGGAGATAAGGAGATACAGAGAGTGGAAGGGTATGTTAAGTGACTCGTGCTAGGAGTAAACAGGGGTAAGCTGAATCAGGAGCAAGATGGGGCAGTTAGGTGAGATAACAATGAGCTTCGAAACTGAGAGAGGGAGGAGCAGGCCAGAGTAGAAGGGGGTAGAGAATTCAAGCAGGACACATCCAAGAAAGCAAACGATCTCTGAGCCACAGAGAGTCATAGGTCTGGCTCAGATAGAAGGGGAAAGGAGGCAGATCTGAGGGCACATCGGGGGAGACAACATTGAACAATACCAGCGAGGCAAGGAGGAGTGAAGCAATGGTCAAGCTTATGAAAAAAGCTTAGTGTAGCATAGCATAATTTTGATTCATAGGGCAGCCAACCCAGGACTGATAGGACATCACAGTGGTAATGCCAAGCATTGGTCCCTGGTGCAAATCTACCAACCCTATGGTAGGAATGGTAGGCCAGTAAGAGGCAAGATTGAATGGATGCAGTAGTAGTAGAGAGCAGTAAGGGAGCCCCATACATGAGGAGAGGCAGGAGGGTAGCATCCACAGTCTTCCGGCAGGAGGACAATGTAAGGAATGGATGGATGCAGTAGAGGACACCAATTTTTTGGTTTATAGTTTTGATGAGGGCTGTAACATGCGCATCAAGGGTAAGTGAGGGATCTAAGTTGACTCCTAAGTATTTAAAGGACCTTACAGTTTTGAGTACATCTCCAGTATGTGAGAGTACAGCCAGAGGGGGATGGCTGGTCTGGATGAGTTGGTGAACAACATACACTTTGTTTTCTTAGTATTGAGGACAAGCTGCATCTGAAGGAACCAGTCTTTGAGGATGTGGAAGTTGGAGGCTAGTGTTGAATTAAGCCACCCTTCATTGGGGGAAGAACGGTAGATGATAGCATCATCTGCATATAGGTGAAGAGGGGCCCCACAACAGTTATTAGGGAGGTCATTAATATACAGAGAAAAAGGAAATGGGCCCAGTATGGAGCCCTGTGGGACACCATGGGTGATGGGCCTTGGGTCAGATAGGGAGCCTGCCCATTTTACTGTTTGGGTATGGCCGTAGAGGTAACGTCAGGTCCAAGTCTGGGTATGGGCATCTAAACTAAGGACATGCAGTTGTTGTAGCAGAAGGAGATGACTGACAATGTTAAAGGCCTTGGTCAGGTCTACAAAGATTGCCCCAGCGCCATGGCTACAGTCCATTTCACAGAATATGTCAGAAGTGACTTTAATCAGAGCTGTAAGCGTACTGCTGTTTTTCCTAAATCCATGCTGGGAGGTTGAGGGCAGATGGTGGATGTCAAGGTAATCCTGCAGATGGTCATAATTTATAAGCTCTTATATTTTAGCTAGGGGGCACAGTAATGAGATAGGCTAGAAATTTTCCACAGTCAAGTTGGGATCTTCCTTGTGGATGGGGATGACCACCGCTACTTTCCAATTTCAGGGACAGTTCCAGTGAGGAAGGATCAATTAAACAAGTCATGAACAGGGCAGGCTAGGGGTTCTGCTCTTATCCTAAGGAATTTAGATTCTAGAGTGTCATGGCCAGGTGAGCTGTCAGCCTTCAGATTCCTGAGAAGAAGACAAACCTCATCAAGTGTAGTAAGCTTTAGATGGAAGGCAGGATGTTCCATTGAGGTGTCTGTCGACTGTGGGTCAGGCTGGGGAGGGCTGAAATAACCAGAAAATAGTGATGTGTACCTATCCAAATTGGTGAAGAACTCATTAAAGCCAGTGGTGATGGAGGAGGGGTCTGTGTGAGTGACCCCCTGGGCTTCAAGGGAACTGGGTGTCTCAGAGGTTTTACCCTTTAAGAGGGAGTTAACCTGTCTCCAAAATTCCTTTGGATTACTGAGATGCTCAGTCTGGAGTCTCTTGAAGTGGAGTTATTTTGCTTTTTGGATTGAGTACTTGCAGTTGTATAAGTTTTCCAGTCAGTGTGTAGCCCAGTATCCTTATAAGTCCTCCATGCCTTATCTTGAGAGGACAAGAGCTGTCTTAATTACTTGGTGAGCCATGGAGCTTAAACACCCTTTGCCTGGCATCTCTTTAAAGTGGCACGTTGATCAACAATGTTAGTGAATTTTGCTACAAAATAATCAGTGCCAAGTTAACATCCGTCAAGGTGTTGATAGGATCCCAATCAGTTTCCCTGATGGTATACACAAAGGTGTTGGCATCAAATCTGGACATATTCCATACTGTAATGATTTTTAGGTGGGGGGTTAGGGAAATTATTGCACCATATGATGAGAGTTGGCGAGTGGTCACTTATACTGTCAGAGAGTACTCCTACTGATTTAATATTCGGGGCACAATTTGTGACCACCCAGTCAAGTAAATTATGGTTACCAATCTTTGTGTTGATGCGAGTAGGATCACCAATCAATTGAACCAGGTTTGAATCAGCCAGGACAGCAGTCAGTTTGGAGGAGTTTGGATGCAGCCAACCGATATTAAAGTCACCTCCAAGTATAAGGTCATTCCATGGTAGGTTAGCAAGGGAGGTTAAGAAGGAGGGAAGGCCAGGGACTGCTGCCTTAGAGGGCATGTAGACACAACCCTTTATCATTTTTGTTATGGTGCCAAGAGTAGGGGAAAGGAAAATCGATTCAACAGCTGAGGGTCCAGATTCACACACATGGATTTCAACCATGTCTACGTGATCCCTGGCATACATGAGGACACCACCACCCCTTTTTTCAAGGTGATCCTTCCTAAAACATTTGTAACCAGGCAGAGCAACCTCATGTTGTTTGATGCATGGTTTCAATTAGGTCTCAGAGATGCCCAGGATGTCTGGGGTGTATTGATTAATCCAGGCTTCTAACTCAGGCATCTTAGGTCTGAGACTTTGTACATTTAAGTGGGCAATTTTTAGCCCTTTCGGCAAGTGAAGTGATGTTACTGGGGGCTTGGGGGCAGATGAAGGTATGGCGGGTCCCAGATTTGACTCAACATTGCTTGCAAGGGTTAATAGTAGGAGAAGTAATAGGAATTGTCTGATTGATGAAGTAAGTAGCTGCTTCATATTTTTAGCAGAAAGAGAGGACAGTCACAGTCTTCTGGTGAACCAGCTACCAAGGTATACCACTCCACATTTTGGCAGGCAAGGGACAGTAAACAACAGTGACAGGGGTTAAGGATCGAGATGGTGTGGTGGGACCACCTTAATGTGCAGAGGAGGGTGTGTTAGGGACATGGCTATGAAATAGTCAGCAAAATATAGGATCAATAAGTACAATGGAATGAGCAGATCTGTGGACTTTGCCATGGTAAGCTGGCTAGCAGATACAGATCACAGCAATGATGATTTGCTAGGATGTAAGTAAATTGCAGGGGAGTGTTGCAAGAAAAACTGGAGAGGTACTGTAGTAATATTCAAGTACAGGCTGGAAGCAGAAGTGCAATAGGTATTAAGGAAGAACAGGGTGCAGGGGACAGTTTTGTTTTAAATAGGCTGGAGGACAACTAAGGGCTATAGCCAGTGACAGAGCAGCTTAGGTTTAGGGGTGGAGCACTTGCGCACTTAACTGAGGCTGAGGGCAGGCATGGGTAGGCTGGACAAAGCAGAGAACTAGGCAACAGGTTTAGAGTGAGGAGAAAAAGTAAATTACAGCTGAACAAACAGCAATCCAGAGCAGGAAGAAGCCAGCTCACAAACAGTCCAATCAGGGCTTGAGCTGCAAGGGCACTGCCAATGATGGACCGAGAGTAGTCAGAGTAGGCCAATCAGTGCTCCAGAAAGTGTCCTGGAGCTGGCCACAGAGTGTACCTGAAGTGGAGAGCTTGCTGTCGGGCTGGAGAAGGTGACATGGTTGGCTGCTTTTAGCTGTGGCCACTGGTAGCGGTGTAGCACCCGTTCCGGGACAAATCTAGCACCTAAAGTGGACAGCTTGCCATCAGGCTGGAGAAGGTGATGCGGTTGGCTGCTTTGAGCTGCAGCCACCAAGAGCAGTGAAGCACCAGTTCAGGAACGAATCCAGAACCTGAAGTGGAGAGCTTGCTGTCAGGCTGGAGAAAGCAGTGTGGTCAGCTACTTTTAGCCGTGGCCGCTGGGAGCGGTGAAGCACCTGTTCAGGGGTGAATCCAAAACCTGAAGTGGGAGCTTGCTGTTGGGCTGGAGAAGGTGGCACAGTCAACTGCTTTTAGCCATGGCTGTTGGGAGCAGTGAAGCACCTGTTAAGCAGAGAATCCAGCACCTGAAGTGGAGAGTTTGCCATCAGGCTGGAGAAGGCAGCGTGGTCAGCTGCTTTTAGCCACAGCTGCTGGGAGTGGTGAAGCACCCATTGAGGGGCGAATCCAACACCTGAAGTGGAGAGCTTGCCATCAGGCTGGAGAAGATGGCACGGTTGGCTGCTTTTAGCCAATGGGAGTGGTGAAGCACCCATTTAGGGAAGAATACAGCACCTGAAGGATCAGCTTCAGCCAGACTGTATCACTGTCTCTATCTTCTGCTCAAACACTAACTCAACTCACTGACCCTCCTGCCCCTGTCTTGTTGCTGCACCCAAGGTCCAGACTGTTACTGCAGAAACAGCCAATAGAAATGACTGCCTCAGTTCTGTCTGCCACTTTTTGCAGAGATGAGTAGGGCAGGCAGGTATCATGTTTTATGAATCTTTTAGGGGTGTTCATTATCCAATGACTGTAGTTTAAAAAGCACTTTTTATATTTGCTTGTGTGAATGCACAAAGCAAACCTATTGGTTATGCTCAGGCACAGTAATGGTCTGTGGAGGTGGATGCTGTATAAGCCAATAGAGGTACAAATTCAGGAGGGTTGCTATTCAAAAGCCAGTGCTGAGAAAGCTGATGATGACAGTGTTCATCTGCCTGATGGGTGTAAACTTTGTGTAGTTTAAATGATGCAGCCCCACCAATCACTTTGGTATTCTGCCCCTTAGTCAGCCAAGAGACATAATTATCAGGCTTTGAAGATAAACGTTCAGTCTCACAGTGTGTGACAGTGTGTGTGTGTGTGTGTGTGTGTGTGTGTGTGTGCTAGCGGTGTGCAATGGCATGCATGTAGACCATGAAGACAGTGCATACTGTCATCGCCTGACTCCAGCTTTCAATCCAGGTGGCTACTGCTTCACTTCTTAGATTCTAGGTGGCAGCCAGTAGTGGTACACATTTTCATGCCACCCAAAAGGTAGACTGCCATCAAAGGACACACAATATTCCTTTCTCAGTCCATTTCCCAAGTAACCCTGGACCATTCCTGAACATGTGGCACTGGTACTGCAGGAGGTAAGATGTCCAGCACCTAATCCCTCCATGCCACTGGCCTGGCTACAAGTTTACTGTAGCTCAGAATTCCTAGACAATATTGTTTGTGGCTCTGAGGGGGAATGAACCTGCATCCTGTTGTCTTACAGTTCTGTGCTTTTACCATTTGTATCATTCAGTCAGAATTATATTTTTGTAATTCCTTCCCCTTTTTCATTTGTTACTGGATGAAGTGACATAAAAAGAAGTTACTGCCCCTTGGACTTTATTTGCTTTGGCTGGTTATCTACATGTGACATCATAATGCCCTGTTTTTGACACCATAATTATCTTCACAGCAACAGATTGGGATGTCATAAACAGAATTATAATTGCAGCAGTATTCAAGCAGACAGAGCAAGTACGGTGAGATCCTGTTTTCATGCAAATGTCCTCAGTAATAAAGAAATATGGGTGACAGTTACAAAAATAGCTAAAATGTGTATAAATATATTTTCAGAGTTGTGCCTACAACATCAGGGGCTCTGTAAAACTCTATTATACTGCAAGCATACACTCAGCATTGACAAATATTTGTTTAATTATTAAACTAAAGTCAGCCTTGGCCAGGCTATATCTTTGTCTCTATCTGATGCTCAAGTGCTGACTCAGCTTATTCAGTCTCACACCACCAGAGCTTCAACCTTGTTGCTGCCCCAGGACCCAGAGGCTACTGTTAAAGTCATAAACAAAAACATTGGACTCAATTTATAGAGCCCTTAGATCACCACAATTTGTGTCAAACTAGGGCTACAGTGAACTCTGGGTATGTTAGGGACCCTGTGCCCAATTCTGTAAAATCAGGGGTCCCTGTGCCAAAAACCTGGGAGTTGCCACACTGACAGGCTAGTGCCAAACAGATGGCACACCTGCTTGAATTGCCACAGGAATCCAGCCCCCCAACCTGGCACAACAGTAGAGTGTGGTGATGGTTAGGTGGTTGGTGTTAATATTGTCACAGGAACTCTGGGGCAGAAGGGGATGGGGTGCTCTAGGGACCATGGCTGCTAAAAGTTTGGGAAGGTAGTGATTAGTTTTGCTATGTGCGTGTATATATATGAAACAGCAAGCTGTGCTTTGTACTGCAACTTTGGAGAACTTACAGGTGTCTATCAGGTGGATGGACAATTATTTTGCAACTTTTGGTGGGGTTGTGTGATTCAAAATAGCAAAAGCTGCAGTTTGTAATTGGATGCCAAACATAGCCTGAGGTGGGGGTAATTGTCTTCACAGGTCAGAGCTCGACATCACAGCCATTTGTCTAGCTAGACCATTTCAGCATTATTCAATTACTATAAACTAGTGGTGGGATCCTGTTTGAGGCAGAAGTCCATCTTCTTCCCAGTTGTGTACAGGAGTGCTTGGAAACAACTGAGAAGCTGCGTCAGATATACTACTATTTTGGACTAAATATCTGTAACTAATCTCTCTCGCTCTCTTGCTTACATCTGAGAGAAGTTTTCCTCACTTTTAAAGTGGTATTGCTTTGTGTTTGTTTTAGTTTTTAATTCAGGAAGGGGTTTTTTAAAACTGCTTATCTTCTGCATATTTGATTTTCCTTTGTGGCTAACTGGACTGATTACTAGAATTCTGTGAGAATCTGCATCAATATATTTTGCAACTTTTGGTGGGTTTACATCTGAGAGAAGTTTTTCTCACTTTTAAAGTGGTATTGCTTTGTGTTTGTTTTAGTTTTTAATTCAGGAAGGAGGTTTTTAAAACTGCTTGTCAGCATCCTCAGAAGGGCTGAAATAACTGCATATTTGATTTTCCTTTGTGGCTAACAAACCACCAGGCTGTTTTGGGGCTGGAGAGGCTTACCTGTGTCTGACTTGGATGTCTGGATTTTTCTCTGTTTGATTAGCAGGGTACTTTCTCTGTCAAATTGTTGTGTAGGGTATCTTGCTGACAGGAAGGCACTCATCGCATGTGGGTGAGAGCTTTTAGTTGATTGTTTTGTGAGGACACAGTTTAGGCTCAACTCCTTCCCACCCTCACCCCACCCACCCTTGAAATAGTTCCTTATACCTGAGGTTCTGACATCATTTCCTCGGAGTGCAAGGTGCATTTCACTAACATATCCTCTAGCACACTGCACTGACAATATAAGCATACACATTGTATTATATATATATATATATTTCTATATAACAAATCACATGCACAATGCTGCACACACACAAATACAATTAAATAAAACTAGATAAACATGTGGAGTAGTGCAATGTAATGGTTGTGGGGCGGCAGTCTTCCGGGAGTCTTTCTGGAGGCTGAGATGCTGCCCTATTTGCAGACAACTATCTGCCCTGAGGGAGGAAGTTGCCCATCTTCAGGCCGCACTGGACAGTAGTAAGGAATCTTTCCCCCAGGCCACACTGGACAGTAGGAAGGGAACCTCCCCCATCCAGGGAGCACTAGCACCACCACCACCACTACCTCAGAGGTTGTGAAGAAAGCACAGCAGTTGGACCACAGTGGGCTCAGGGAGGGTGAGGAGGGTGGAACAGAGGCACACCCAGTCAATTGTTCCACTCCACAATCCATATACCATTCTGGGGGAGCATAGCTCCTCTATGGATGCACCCACAGAGAAGACTGATGATAACTGTCACAAGGGAGGCCCACAGGAAGGAGGCAGAGGACACCACAGGGAAAGAAAGCAGCTCCTGGTGGGGGACTCAATTATTAGGGGTATAGAACTGGGGGGAGCTGGGAAAACTGAAGTAAGGTGCCTGCCTGGTGCCATGGCTTGGAGGAACAGGAAGCACATCCTCAGGATCACGAGAACAGCTGCAAGAGATTCCGAGCTGGATGTAATTGTCCACCTAGGGACAAATGACTTGGCTCATCATGAGATTAGAGCAGTGCAGGAGGACATTGCAGAGTTGGGGAGGGACCTAAGTCAAGTAGCTCACACAGTATCCTTCTCAGAGGTGCTGCCTGTCAAAAGCATGGGGGAGGCGAGGGTAATTGGCACCATGCAGTTTAATGAATGGTTGAAAAAATGGTGCGGAGCACAGGGGTTTGGCTTCATTGGGGACTGGGGTTCCACCTGGAGGGACACCAGCCTATACTGGCAGGATGGTCTGCATCTGTCCAGGAAGGGAACAAGTCTTTTGAGCAATCAGTTTAAATGCTTCATTGGCAAGCTTTTAAACTAGTCAAAGGGGGAGGCACTGACAAGCAGCAGGAAAATCCCAGCCTCTCCCTACAAAACAGGGTACTAAATGAGAAAAAGACTGAGGTAGAACGGTCAGTGGGGGATGCTGCAACAGAAGGTAAAGCCATCAAAAAATGGAGAGCAATGAGTACTAATGCCCGTAGTCTGGGTAACAAGCTTCCTGAATTAGTGGCTTGATGGAGGAGGAACATCTGGATATCGTGGCAGTCACAGAAACATGGTACACACAAAACCATGACTGGGACATAAACATACCAGGATACACTGTCTACAGGAGGGACAGGGAGGGTAAAGAGGAGGAGGAGTAGTTCTTTACATAAGGGAAGGAATAAAAGCAACAGAACAAAAGGGTAAACAGGGGAGAAGAAGCACTGTGGGTAAATTTGGAGACAGCAATGGCACCACAATACGCACAGGGTTGTGCTCGACCCCTTCTCAGGGGAGGAAATGGACAGGAAATGATAGAAAGTATACTTAGAATGGCAGAAAAAGGAGATATTGCTGATGGGTGATCTGAATATGCCAGATGTTAACTGGAGTGCAGTTGCAGCAGCCACTCAAGAGTGCAGTTATTCTAGATGCCCTACAGGGGCATGCCTTAGACAACTAGTACTGGAGCCCACTCGAGAGGAGCAATATTAGACTTGATTCTCTCAAATGGAGATGGAGAGGATCACAGATGTAGAAGTGGGTAGCCATCTGGGAACTAGCGACCATCGAACAGTATGGTTCACAATAAACACAGCAATAGAGTCAGTTTCACAAAGACAAAAGTACTGGACTTTAGGAGGCTGACTTTGCTAAATGGGTGAGTGCCTAAGGAATGCACTAGCAAATGGGCAGGAAGGAGGGTGGAAGAACAATGGGGAATAATAATAAAACTGCCATCACAGAAGTAACGAGCCTTTTGTGAAGCAAATAAACAAAACAAGGCGATGTAAGAAACCACTATGGTTCTTAAAGGAAGTGGCAGTGAAGGTTCAAGAAAAAAAGAAAGCATTCAGGAAGTACAAGGAATCGAGAAGGGCAGGACAGATAACTGTATCAGTTAAAGCAAAGGAGGCTGGGAAGGCAGTCAGAACAGCAAAGGCCCAAACCGAGGAAAGATAGCCAACTCAGTTAAGAAGGGGATAAAACCTTTATAGGTACATCAGGGAGCAAAGGAAGACCAAGGGAGGATAGTGAGGCTTAATAAAGGGGAGGGTGGGAGGAGGAGACTGTGAAAAGGCAGAGATACTAAACAAATATTTTTGCTCAGTATTTACAAATGGAGAGGGGATACATAAAACAAACAGTAGTAACACCCGGATACAGAAGTTGATACCAGCCCATTTACAGAAGAAAGGGTTCTGAAAGAACTCTTAAAACTGAAGGTGGACAAAGCAATGGGACTTGATGGGATTCATCCCAGAATTTAAAAGAGCTAAGGTAGAACTAGTGACACCACTGACTACCCTTTTAACAAATCATGGGATGATGGGGTGGTACCTGAGGACTGGAGGAGGGCAGATGTGATTCCTCTTCACAAAAGTGGGAGCAAGGCAGAAGCAGGAAACTACAGACCTGTTAGTTTAACCTCAGTGATAGGAAATGATGGAATCACTTCTGAAGGAAAGAATTGTCAAGTATCTAGAGGCCAAGAGGGTACAGGACCCTAGGCAGCATGGATTCACAGCGGGAAGGTCATGCCAGACAAATCTGATAGATTTCTTTGACTGGGTGACCAAAGTAGTAGATCAGGGAGGGGCTGTGGACATGGCCTACCTAGACTTTAGCAAGGCATTTGACACAGTCCCACACAAAAGATTAATATACAAGTTAGCCAGCCTGGGAGTGGGTCCCAAGATGACAGCCTGGGTAAAGAATTGGCTGGAGAATAGGACACAGAGAGTAATAGTAAATGGAGTCCACTCAGAAGAAAGGAGGGTTACTAGTGGGGTACCGCAGGGTTCAGTATTAGGACTGGTCCTCTTCAATGTCTTTATAAGTGACATTGCAGAAGGACTGGAAGGAAAAGTATGTCTCTTTGCAGATGACACTAAGATCTGCAACAGAGTTGATGCACAGGGTGGGGTGGAAAGGATGAGAAGGGACTTGGCAAGTTTGGAGGAATGGTCAAATGTATGGCAGCTTAGATTCAATGCTAAGAAGTGCAGTAATGCACCTGGGAAACAAAACCCAGGGAAGAGTACACAATGGGGGTAGATACTAACAACAACAAAATGGAAAGGGACCTGGGGTAGTCATATCAGATGACCTAAAGGTGGGCAAGCAATGTGAGAGGGCAGCAAGGAGGGTGGGGTTACTGGGATGCATAGGAGAGGCATCACCAGTAGAAAACAGGAAGTTATTATCCCTCTGTACAGACAGCTGGTGAGACCCCATCTGGAGTACTGTGCAGTTCTGAGACCCAATCTCCACAAAGACATAGACAGGATGGAAGCTGTCCAGAGGAGGGCAACTAAAATGGTGCAGGGTCTGCACCGGAAGACATATGAAGAGAGACTTAAGGAGCTTAATATGTATAGCCTCGAGGAAAGGAGGGAGAGGGGGGACATGATAGAAACTTTCAAGTACCTCAAGGGAATCAACAAAGTCCAAGAGGGTAGCATCTTTCAAAAAAAGAGGTGTGCAAGAACAAGAGGGCACAATTTGAAGATGGGGGGGCTCAGAGGTAATTTAAGGAAGTATTTTTTCACAGAGAGGGTTGTGGATGCATGGAACGGCCTTCCGGAGGAGGTTGTGGAGTCAAAATCAGTGGTGGAATTCAAGCATGCATGGGACAGTCATAAGGCAATTCTGGGGGGTGGGGGTAAGAAGAAGTAGGCTGCTGGTTAACTAGGATCTGCAGCTTATCCAGTAGGTAGGGAAATGGGCAGACTGGGTGGGCCAAGCGGTCCTTATCTGCCATCAAATTCTATGTTTCTATGTTTCTATTACATATTAAAAACTGATATTATCGGCAATCCATATTGGTAGCCTACAATCATCAAACCTGATGGCAACTATACCTAGGATGTGTCATGGTGACATTGGGCACACCTGCTGGGTGGCACATCAGTTCCCATTAGGCACGCTGTCACCACACCTCCTAGGTATAGATGCCATCAGGTTTGATGATTGCAGTCTACCAATATGGATCACAGATAATATCAGCTTTTAAAACGTAATAATTTTCCATCCACCCGATAGACACATATAAGTCCTCCAAAGTTACAGTACAAAGCACTATTTGTTATTCCATATATACACGCACATAGCAAAGCTAATCACCAGTTTCCCAAACTTTTGGCAGCCACAATCCTAGGACACCCCCATGCCCCTCCTGCCCCGGACCCCTCCTGGCAAGCATGTTTCACCAGCCCCCCAACCATCTCTGCCCCTCTACTGTTGTACTGGTTGGGGGGGGGTCGATCTTTGCAGCAATTCCTGCAGGTGCGACAATTGTTTGGTGCTAGCCTCTGGGTGTGGCAACTACTGTTTTTTTGGTGCAAGGTCCCCTGATTTTACAAAATTGGGTGCAGGGTCCCTGATTCATCCAGAGGTCATTGCAGCCCTAGAGCACTGCAAATTGTGGTGCTCTACTGTAAGGGCTCTTTGAAAATCAAGCCCTATTTGTTCTGTCTGCCACTTTTTGCGGTGATGAGTAGGGCAGGCAGGAACTGTGTTTTATTGATTTTTTAAGGATGTTGATGATCTTATGACTGTAGTCTCAAAAATGCTATTTTATTTATGAAACTAAAGTCAGCCTCAGCCAGGCTATATCCCTGTCTTTATCTGATGCTCAAGTGTTCACTCGTCTCACTCACTCTCACACCACCAGAGACCCTGCTTTGCTGCTTCACATGGGGCCCAGATTGCTAACTACTGCTACAGTCAGACACAGTCCAAAATGCTGACAGAATTTTATATACCACTTTTTGCTGCAATGAATAAGGCAGAAAAGTATTTTGTTTTATAGGGATGCGTTGCCTTGATAATCTAGGCAGGAAGGCATTGTGTTTTACAGGGATTTTTTGTCTTGATAATCCAATTTAAATAATGCAGTTGCTCCTGTTTTCCCCACACTGTCTCTGTCTCTCTCTCTGTTCCTCTCAATCTGTATTATCCCTTCTCTCACTGTCTGTATCTCTCTCTTCTCTCTGACTGGACGCGTACTGCAATATTTAAACTTCCAGCCAGCGGTCAGATGATGAACGAGTCAGCAACAACAAAAACAAAGCCTACTGGCTTTCTCATCCCTGAGTCACTGTGATAAATCTCATGACTGCATCATCGGATTCACAAGACTCGGCATACTCGTGGAGGGACTCAGGCTGATGGCAGTCATGTGACTGCTGACCACATTTCCCCAGCCAATTCTCCAAGACCCTCATCAATCCCCAGTGCTGCCACCCACCAGGCAGTCCAGGATGTCAGCAGAGGAGGGGAGAGCTACAGCATAGCCGAGAGGCAGGTGGAGTCTGACGAATGTCATGTCACGGTAAGCCCACAAGTGGAAGCACTGTTAGAGTGATATGCAACCTATGAGAGTGAAAAACTGCGTTATTCCCACCCTGCACTTACTCATGGACTCAGACTGGACTGTCATGGCTGAGTCCTTATGTATCCGAGTCCATGGGTAAGTTTTGGATTCAGGGATGTCTGATTTCCTGCATAGCATTTCACTCAACCCTATCAAGGACTCAGAGGACGAAGAAAGTGCAATAGAGAAAAGGTATTCGCCACCTGCAGCGTAAGAAGCACTTGGTTTGTGACAGATGTTTATTTCTTTTGAATTGCTGTCTCTGTCTTATTGTTATTGATTTTGACAGATTATTTCACTGAAAAACTCCCTTCCATCTTGATACAGTTTAATAAGTTCAGTTCACTTAATAGCAGATAAATAATTAAGCCAGCTTCCATCTAAGAAAGCCCCAGGTACCCTCAGTCAACCTGGAGTACTGTAAATACTGTTGGCAAGACTGAGTGCAAGTCAAGAGCAGGAAACAACTAGCTAGCAAGGCCACAAGCTACAGTATGAACTACTCATCTGCCAGAGAAGGACACAAGGCATACATCACATGACACAATGACACGTCTAATTATGATTTTGCACTATATATATCTATATATATAGATATATATAGCCATGGAAGCAGTATAGTGCAGTGGTTTAAGGCTCTGAGCTGTAAATCTGGATATCTGGGTTTGAATCTCACAGCCCTCCACTTGCATACTGTGTGACCCTGAGCAAATCATTTAACTTTCCTGCACTCCCAGGTCTCACCTGTAAACAAGCTTTCAGCTTAATGTGTCTCTCCTGGTTAAACAATTGGAACAAATACATATACATATATATATATATATATGTATGTATATATTAGAATAATATTCCTGTTTGTATGCTGGTGACTGTCTAGTGACGGAGAGGATAGAGATGGCAAGACAGGTACTACTTACTGACAGAACTCCACCCTCTTTCCCCAAAAAGGCCCCACAGACAACCCAAGCCTATGCCAGGTTATTTTTTTATTGGGATATAGAAGACAAATATATCTGCTTGCATGCAGGTAACTGGCTAGTGCCTGAAACAGAAATATAGGGGCTTCTCAGCTGACATAGCATTGCCCCATTTAAAAGGCTTCACACATGACCCTACTCTACACCAAGTCTATGTTTTTAACAAGGATATTAAAGAAAAACAGTTTGCTTGCATGCGGGTAACTGGCTAGTGACTGAGACAAAAAGACAGGTGCTGTAATTGTCCGAGTACTGCCCCTCCCTCTGAAAAAGCTTCACACTTGACCCAAGCCTGTACCAAATTGGTTT
The DNA here is from genome assembly GCA_016271365.2 of Neoceratodus forsteri. Taxonomy (NCBI): domain Eukaryota; kingdom Metazoa; phylum Chordata; order Ceratodontiformes; family Ceratodontidae; genus Neoceratodus; species Neoceratodus forsteri. Next base: position 1,026,120,323 of record CM028131.1, on the reverse strand, counting down.
CTTATTATTTGGATATGAAAGAAAGACATTTCTGCTCGTGTGCAGATAACTGCCTAGTAATTGAGACTGCAAGACAGGGGCTATTCAATTGCTAGAGCACTGCCCTCCAAAAGCATTCCAGGCGATGCAAGCCTGTACCAATATTTTTATTGTTTGCACATGGTCCTTAAAAGTATTCTTGCTTGCACACAGACAAGATGAATGTAAATCCATATCTTGTCACAATCCAGATGTTTCTTTTTCTCTTTTCTCAGGCTGAGTAAGCTGTACTTTAAATATAACAAAAAAATTGTTTTCCTGTCTGTTACAGTGCTGCCACTAGAAGCTAACTGGTCCAACCCTGGCACAGTTATCCATCATTTTAATTATTCCTTTAGCTTCCTTTTCTATTTTTTTATTTACTGTCTCTTTTTCTAAAGGTCCAGGTTGACATCTATGCTGCCTTTCTGTTTTCCCCCAACTCTTAGCGCTATTGTTTCTTTACCTCCCAGCACCCAGTCTCCAACACACACTGTGATTGGCCTGGCTGCCTTGTTTTGTGTGTCAGTCACAAAAATATCTTTATCTTTCTTTTTTTTCATCAGCCTTCCTTGCACCTTGACCCATCCTGTTCCTTTTCTCCCTTGTCTCCTTGCCATCTAAATCCTGCTCTCCTGAGACTGAGTTATGACGTACTACCACTCCCATCCTCCCTCACTACATTGACTAGCTCAGTCAGAGCTCAGAGCTGCTCGGCTGTTAGGGGAAATGGTGACAGGCAGCCATGAAGGGTGAATTTTTATACTTCCCCCTCTGGTCACATATGCAGTTGCCCAATCCCCAGCCTGGAAGAATGGCATAGCATGCTCCTGCTCTGCCTCTACATTTAAGTTCAAGATTGCGGTTTTCAGTGCAGAAGTTCTGCACATCACTGGTCACATCTATTCATTGCTTAAATGGCTGGGCTCTTTGGTCCTCACCCCATGGCTCTGGCAGGCCAGAGATGTGCACTAGAATATCTTCTCCTTATTGAACTAAGGCAAGATATTAACCATTCAAAATCTTGATTCAGAATGTCCAGTTAATTCTCTCACCATAATTAACAGCAGGTCTCCTGCAACCTAGCAACCACAAGTTGCTGGTGACACACTGACAGTTTCATTATGGCCCATGATGCGATAATGTCCCTGATGTAAGCGGTCTAGATCGCTGTCACAATGATTTCATGCCCAGGTGACTTTGTCTGAAGTTACAATGGCTGCAGCATCAGCAGTCACCTCACAATTAGCTTCTACTGCAGCTGCTCAGTAGTCCATTATCCATCAGAAGGGCAGGTCACATCCATAGCAGCACTGTCCCTGAGGAGACCACATGACCTCCAGGTTTATTACAGTGTATAAATTGGAAAAACACTACATTAATGCACCTGTTAGGATTGGGGCAGGAAACCAAAAAGTACGGAAATAAAATGTATGGGGAAAATGTTCCTGGAGTCATGCTGAATCTGTAATGGGCTGTTCTTCAGGGTTTGAACAATTGTGCAACACAGCATTGGTGTTACCCGATTTCAGCACCCTCTGTCCAAGCCCTGAATACATGTGACACAAGCTCCCTGGATGACCATCACAGTGGGTGACAAACAAGTTGGAAGTTAGCAGACCCAAGTCATGCTTGTATTTGAGCTGTTTTTCACTTATGCTTGAGCAGTGTTCCCAATTTTTTGGCTGTCTGTTAGATCTATCTTTGGTAAATTTGTATGTGCCTCCTTGTTACAGTAACTTCAATAACTTTGTATTGTTACCTACTCATTACTTGGTGTCTGGCTTCTGAGTCTGAGTGCACATTTCTGATTAAGCTATGATCGCTATCCCCTGTTACTAAGCTATATTAACTGCATACTCTATGTTGTTCTGCCAGGGGACAGAGAGTGTCACATACTGAGTGGCTTGCACTCTAGAAACAGGTGTGGAACTTGGAAAAACAGAAACCAAAACCAAGTAGGTGCTCATCTTCAAAAACGTGTTTATTTTCAGCAAATTGAAAAAGCAGTTCTGCAGGTAAATGCCTACACCAAATATACAGCCAGAACCATCACCCAGGTGCCCTGGCACTTTGCCTCATTAGGGCTTCATCAGGGGGTGGCATCCTGGATTTAGACCCAACCTTTTATACTAAAAAAAATTCAAGCCATCATAAATAATGATTTAGCATTTACAAATGAACATAAAATAAATACAACTCCAATTAAAGCAACATCTGAGAGTGTCAGCTTTGTGGTGGGCTCATTCTCAAGCCTGGAACTTCCATGCATTTAAAACTTTCTTTTCTACCCAAAGCAGCATATTGTATAGCTTGGCTGTAATTGAAATAGCCTTTTCCTGTGGATATAGACTAGAGCACACAGGATGTTTGTGTGCCAATGTATTCCTGTGTGAAGTGAAGCTATGTTGGTAACTGAGACTTGCAAGTTTCCTGGACAGAGTGTTCTCTTCCCAGATTACCCCACCGAGGACTGGCTCATAGTTCTTCTCCCAAAACATTCTTTTAGGAGTGTTGCTGCCTTAGGCTACCAATATGGTAAAAACAAGTCTGCCTTTGCCTTGGACTGTGTGGGGGAGTGGCCTCCTGCTTTTGCTGTATTTTCAGTGGTTTCTTGCTTTTTCATCAAAAAATCTGTTGGTTGGAGGTGCTTGTGGGAGTACTAATCAGCATGGCGATTCTTCTCCATGTTTTCTGCATGCAACTGACTTCAAGCTGATGAGTGGTGTGTCCTAACTGTGAGACTTTGATCATGAGATTTTCATTGATATGTTCCTGCTAATTCTGACAGTAGGATTTCATGGAAACATCAATTACCATAGCTGTCTTTTACATGGGGCTTTAGCTATTTTTTTCTACCAAAAGCTGATTGGGACTGTTAGTGGTCCAAATCTGGAATGTTGGCTATCAGAAACTTTATGATCCAGACTGCAAGAATGTCACTGGGTATTAGGAGTGCCAGTTGGGTAGTACATCCCAGAGCCATTTGTTAGAACTGTTCTGTTGCTTCAGAGACATTGCTGACTACCCTGCTTTTCTGTTTACTAACTTATTAGGGGCAACACTGTTTATTTTAGGATTGTCGGTGTAATGGGGATAGAATGCGTGTCATTAAACTAGATGTGATGTAGGTGTGAGTGATTGGTTTGAGTACAGTATTTTTTTGGGGGGGGTGCTTTTTAGGTCTCTCTAGGGGTTTTATTAAGTTTATTGGAACACTTTCTGGAAGAGCACAAAAAGCCTTATTGGTGGCTTGGCTTATCACACCATTAGTGATATATTTTTGGGTGTGTTAACTGTTATAATCCTAACACTACAGCCAATGTTTTCAACCAGTACATTGCTGACCTCTGCTTATACCTCCCTTTCTCCAGTCAGCTAGACCTAAGTCCTTTGTATCTTTCTTCTCATTGACACTTTAATCACCCACTATTCTATCTAAATATTGTTACCGTTCAAGGTGTGACTTAAGTCCTATCTAACCTTGCCTCATTCATTAGTGCTGGTACTGATGATCTGCTCAAAAAAACATCCATGTGAGTACCCCTTTACAAACTTTGCCAGTCACCTGCATATCAATTATTTCTTGCTAGCTGGCATTGTTTTGGATATATGGAAAATTAATTGGGCGACCCTTGTTTTTAACTCTGGTGAGAGCCACAATGACAGCTAGTGCAGTAGTATTGAAAAAATGTGAATGCACAGCAAAAATGGAAATCAGTGAAACATTTTCAATAAGTCATATTTTGTCAATCACTCACATTGCCTGTATTATGTATTTTTATCTGGTTGATACTCTGCCCCCCGTCGGTCATTATTACCAACTACTAGTCCCACAATCCCCAGTGACCATCTCTCTGATGATGCAGAGAACTGGCTAAGCCATGGAGGACCTCTATATGCCTATAAGCATATAGTAACTTTAATTTGCTTATTCAGCATGCCATTGCGCTTATAGTGCCGGTGCCAATCAGATGATGACAGTGGATCAGTACTGGCACTATAAGCACAATGACATGCTAAATAAGTAAATTTAAAGTTACTATATTCTTATAGGTATATAGAAGTTGCCATGGCTAAGCCCATCATGCACATCATTGTAGGGCTGGCAGAGGGGGATTGTGGTAGTGATAGTGTGTGATAATGGCTGAAAGGGGGTATCAGGGTCAACCAGATAAAAAGACATAATACAGGCAATGAGAGTTATTGAGAAAATGCAAGTGCTTTGTGTTTTTGCTACTTGGGACCTATAGGTACTTCATTTGTGGCTTTTAAGCAATTATGAAGGAGGCAATCATGAAGAAAATAATGTGGTGGGGAATGTGGAATGTACTGTACTGAATGGAAAGGACATGGTGAGATGTTATTTAAGTCAAATGAGTGGAAGCAGACAAACTGTGCTGCATTAAGAAACATACACAAACTCCTGTGTGTGCCCTGAGATCTGACATCCACATTAGGTTCAAGATTAAATTAATATTTCTGCACCAAATAGAAGTGTTTCTGTTTGCCATTTTTATCTTCTTTTTCCAACACTGATACGGATAGCTATGAGATTCCATATTTAAAACTGTGACCCAATAGTTAGTTATTCTCATTTTGATTACTGCGACTACCAAGTTCTGCCCCCATTGCAGAAGAGGATATTCACATAGGGAGATCAAGTTACATTTTGCAATATTTAAATATTGTAATTTCTAATGAGCCAGTAATTTTAAGATTTGTAGCCCATATCTCTGAATCATAGGAAGCTTGTAAAAAGTAATTTGGCATTACTTGATTGAAAAGCAGCAATGACTGTGCTACCTCCACAGTTAAAATTGAAGCTTAACAGTGCTTCCACATGAACATAGAATGTGACAGCAGATAAGTGTTGTTTGGCCCTTGCAGTCTGCCCATATTATCTCTTTTTCCTTTATTTTTTGCTGTAGACCTCACTTGTTCTAAGGCACCATCTCTTCCCCAGCCTTCCTTACTGTTACAAGTCCCTTGTGTCTGTCCCATGCATTTTTGAACCCAACTGTTTTTGTCTCCACTACCTGTGCTGGAATGCTGTTCCAGGGATCCACCACCCTTTCTATCAAGAAATACTTGCTCACATCCCTCCTGAATTTACCCCCTCCAACTTCATAGCATGCCCCCTTGCTCTAGAGCACCTGTTTTTTTGAAAAATACTCATCTCCTGTACCTTATTAACCCTGTTAGGTATTTAAAGGTCTCTATCATATTCTGCTTCCATCCTCTCCTTCAGGGTGTACATATTTAGTCCTTTCATCCTTTCCTCATAGGGCTTTTGATGCAGACCCTGCAACAGTTTGGTAGCCCTTCTCTGGACCACCTCCACTCTGTCTATATTCTTGCTGAGATGTGGTCTCCAGAACTGGACAGAGTACTCGAGATGAGGTCTTACCATTGATCTATATAGAGTTAGCACCACCTCCCTCTTCCTGCTGGTATTACCCCTTCTTATGCAATCCAGCATCCCACTCATCCTTCTGACTGCCTTGTCACACTGCCTGGCCACCTTTAGATCATCCAATATGATTACTTGTAGGTCTCTTTCCAGCTTAGTCTTTGTCAGTATCACTCCACCCACTTCATACTCCACTTCTGGGTTTCTATGGCCCAATTTAAAGGATGTACTATCATGGCTACTTGGGATTTGATTAATGAATGATTAGGGAAAAAAATCAAATTTTACACCTAAAAGCATCAATATTCCAGTAGGACCATTGACTGACTCTTTCCATAGCACAAGAGTTTAATACAGTCTTCTCAGATTTATCAAAATAAATTCCGTGCGATATGCCAGTAAATGACAATGGTCCCTCTAGAACAGTTGATATAGACCAAGGGTTGCTGCACTCTAAGTTTTATTTTAGATCACTTACCCCAGATGAGATTTTGACTTATTTACTAAAACTGGACCCTCAACCAATTGTGGGTACAGATGGTGTAGGCTTCAAACTCGTGAGGATCACTGCAGATATTCTGTGTTTCCCTTTGTCTAAAATATTTAATTTATCACTCTGTTTTTCTCTTTTCCAGATATTTGGAAGGGTGCTGTAGTTGTCCCAATATTCAAGATGTCCAAAATTATCATCTTATTTCATTGTTGCCACCTTTATCAAAAGTACTAGAGCAGAGGGTGTTTGATCAATTGCTTAAGTATTTACTCAAGTATGATGTGCTAACGCCTGTGCAAGATGGATTCCAGTTAGGACATGGCACGCATCAGCCTTGGTGGGGTTCTCAATTGCAGTACACGAGGCCCTTGATAAGGGTCTCTTTACAGCTGCTGTGTTTGTGAACCTTACCAAGGCCTTCAACGTGGCCAGTCATAAATTGCTTTTGACATCTCTCATGGGACTTGGTATGTCCTTTGATGTAGTGGGCTGGTTTTGGAATTATTTACAAGGTTGGACACAGTCCACTAAGATTAACAGTTTCTTTTCTCCTTTGGCCCTTGTATCACTCGATGTTCCCAAGGGTTCCATTATGGGTCTTCTTTTATTTAGTCTTTTTTTTTAACACTTTACCCACAACATGTTGGAATTCACAAATGTTTCTTTAACAGACAACATGGTAATCCTCACGAGAGAAACTTGTTTCAGTACCATACAAGAAAACATGGCTACTGATTTTATGAACATCCAAAACTGGTTTCTTTCTAAGAAATTGATTTTAAATGAAAAAAAAAAAGACTAACTCAATGTTTTTTTACAACAATAGAAAGAAATTGCTGACTAATTCTGCTCCCTCACTTTACACGTTTGGTGATTTGGAGATAGAGCAGGTCAGGACTTTCAAATATCTTGGACTGGTAGTAGATGATTGCATGACATATGAACAACACACAGTATCACACAAATGGTTCAAGCTATACATCAAAGTTTGGGAGCACTTTATAGAATAAACTCTTAATTAATGCCCTCCACCATGCTGCTTCTATCGCAATGTTTTCTTTTTCTGGTGATCAGATATGGCCTCTTATTCTATCACTCTGCTGGGTAGGGGTTGCTGACCCGGTTAAAAATTATTTTGAATTAGATTGCCCATTTTGCCGCTCAGTTACCAAACTGAACTCACCACTGTGAGTTGTTAAAACATGTTGGGTGGCTTTCTCTTGATCCTAGGTACCAATTTCAGCTAGGGATTCTTGCAAAAAAAGTGATTTCAGAGAAAGTTCTTACTTTTTTTCATTCAATTTTTAAAAACACTCTAGTCTAATCACTACCGTTCCTCTGTACATCAATATTTCAATATTTCTGGAATGAAAACTTCAGCTGGTCAAAAGACAATGTTTTACAATCTACAACTGTTCTTTATTGCAATCTCTTCAATATTTGAAGGTTTTACTGTTATTATTTATAGTTTCAGACAAGCACTGAGAAACTATTTATTTTCCAGGCGTCATTGTAAATGTTTTAATAATTAAGAAGTGTTTTTACTTGCTATATTGGTTATCCTGTACTTAATTTATTTACTACATTGTTGATATGTATTTGTATGTTCTGGTCGCCCATGAAAATGGGTCTTTGGCCCATGGATTTACCAGATTTTAAATAAACAAAACAAACAAACAAACAAAATGCATAATTGTGCACTTTTTTTCATTAAAACCCAGCTGCCATACCCTTGACCACTCCTCTAGTCTTTTCAGATCCCCACCCTTCCACTGATTACATTGATTTAATTCTCATCATTTAAATATATTTTTTCTAATTCTGGTTATCCGAGATGCAGATACCAAGGTGTACATAGCTTCGAGCTGTTTAAGTTTGAGATTTCTAAACATCTATGAATATCTTTGTTTTTTGTGTTTGCTTTTAAATATTGTGTTAGTTTTATCATTGCTGATCTCAAGCTGTATAGCTTTCCATTCAGATGACGATAAATACAAATCTGATTTTGCAATCCTTTGGCAGCTAAAGATAAACAACATCATCGGCAAAAGCTAGTATGTCACAAAACAGATGTAAAGTTTAGATTTATTCATCCTTTTTAGTAAATCATAAATATACATATTAATTTTGGGGCTAAAACAGGGATTTGTTTATTTTATTTGTGTCCAATTTTCAGAATAAAGCCTTACAGTAATACGGTGGATGTCTGTATTAACACTCATTTGCTTAGGCTTAGACCACAGGATTTCTCTGCTTAAGTTGTGAAATGCTCTATTCACTTCTATTAAACCTACGTAAAGAGCTTGTCCTGTCACCTGAACATACTTTTCAACGAGATGATGGTGAGCTTACAGTAGCAATGATCAAGTCTAGGATAACCTTGGTGAAAACCTGCCTGAGATTCAGCTGTAATGTTTATGGGCTCTAGCCACAGCTGAATATGATATAATTTTAGCAAACAGTGTGGTGCTGGAATCAAGTAAGGCAACTGAGCTATAAATCGATAATAGCCTGAAGGGTAGCAAATGCATCATTCCTTATTTGTGATGTTACAGCAAGATTTTGCTCCCACTGCAACAGCATGGAACCAGTTTGTAATGAGCACCCATGGCAAAGGTGATGATGACTGTACCCTCATCTCTTGCATGAGACTGTTCCAGATTCTGGGACAAATCTAATTTTCCTTAGCAATTTTCTTTGTTTCTTTTAGAAAGTTCCTGTTTAACTAGTTGTAGTTAATACTGTGTATTATTTCTTTATACTGAAAAGACATACAATATTCATTAATTGTTAAAAGAAGGTTACACGTTCCAAGATAGCAAGTTTCAATTATACACATCATTGATGACCTCAGGATTTCATCTATTATTTCATGTTGAGTATTATCCCATCAAATACTTATTTTGTTTAATACTGATGAACATCTCTTATTTGTAGTGATTTTTTTTGTAGATAAACATTAGTAAGCAGTCTTTATAATACTAAAGGATAATGGTAACTATCAACCAGGATATGTATAACTAATTCTTGGTATAAATACAAGTCTGAGCAAGAACAGATAGCATAATCTCTTACAGACATTGCTGATCCAGCAATGAGTAAACCAGCAATGTCCTGGAATGTCTTCATATACTCTTCAGTTTAATAGTACTAGTCCATTTTCCTTAGTAAATGTAATGAGATCAAGTCAATCTCTATCTTTTTCCCCTTAGATGTATGTGAAAAATGGTTTACTTTCTGTACAGTAATTCATGATCTATAAAATAATCATAGTCTCCCATTCATCTGTTAAAATCACCTAGTAATAAGATCTCTAGTTCTTGGGTCTCAGTGGTAAATACTGCTAATAGGTCAGATACAGTATCTTTTATAAAGACCTGGATCAAAGAACTTCAAGCCATATGGTGGAACATAAATATTTCCCAATATCAAACTAGTGTTCACTACAGTTATTAGAAGTATAATATTCTTAACTAATATAAATATTTTTCATAGGGATATATATATTGTCACTTTCAGAGCTATAATTAATCATCCACCGGCCTGTCAAATTTGGCTTGTTTAGAAGTGGGGACATTAGTAATAATATGTCCATTTAAAACAAGTTCACCGTCTTCTAATTTGCAAGGTTCTTGCATGCATATTATCCCAACTTTATGAATAAACTGTAACCAATTATCATCATCTAGTTTTGACATAATGCCTGCTAGATTCCAACAAACTATTATACACATTTCATGCTAGTATTCTGTTGTATTCTGGTCAATCACGAGGTGACAATCAATCAACTGAAACATCATGTAGACTGGAAAATGTGTTTCTTCATTGCAGTTGTTCTGATTTGTAACACACGTGGCCTGAAGGCTGTTGGTTCTAGCCATGCACCAGGAACTTAGTAAATTCCAACACTGACACTGTAATGCCACATAAGACAGGTGCTGAATCTCCTGAGGTGCCATCTGTTAGAAGAGATGTTAAACAGAGGTCCCACCTGCCTGTTCTGATGGTTGTTCAGGTGGACATTTAAAGATCCCATGGCACTTCTTGAAAATAGTAGGGGAACTTTATTAAAAGAAAACATCAAATCATAAATGTACACACTAATCACAACAACTTAAGCATCCAACATAAAATGGAAATCCAGTGCATAAAAACACAAATAAAATTTAAGTTAGAAGTTGGACAAAAAGGAAAAGGAAAGAGAGTGAAGAAGAGGGGGCACAAGCATCCTGTTTGTAAAAGTCATAACCTATAAAAGGAAAAAAGAAGGGGGGAGGGAGGAAAACATATATAGAAAAAAAAAAACAGAGAGAAATAATAGATCAGAAAGTGGATGCACTTTACTGGAGAAACCATATTATTTACACATTGTTTCAGTTTCTTTATCTCCGCTTTTTAAAGTAGAATATTACTACCTGATTTATTTGTTTCCATTGTTAGACTTTTACTGCAAATAACTGACTTTTTTTCCCCTTTATTAGATCAGTGCACTGATGTACTACTATTAACTCATTTATATTTTACAGAAAACAAACATCCTTTCCACCATTTAGTCACCATGGTTGAAAAATGGAGGGAAACATCTTTTTGATAAACAGTAACCATTGCTATTTCACATAATACACTAAAAGTTTCATGTGGCATTACACACTGTTGCAGTACCCATTGACATCTAGCTTGCCAAAGATAGAATTTCAAACAACAGAATACTTCAAGAGTCCCCCAGTGAAATTTTTTATGCAAAGAGGAAAAATACCCTAAAACTAATAGCTCATATGATAGCTTTGTTAACGAGGGTTGCTTCCAATTCCTAGCTAAATATTGCCACAAGGGTTGTACATGGGAGCCATGGAGAAGAAAATGTTCCATAATTTCTTCCTGAGCCTAACAGGATGTATAGGGACAGTATTTCTCTTCTTGGGTCTTATGTTTACTATTCCTTCAGCTGTTCAATCTCTCATCGGATGACAACCATAAAACTTCCCACATATGGAGGGGCATTCTGCATGCAAAAACTCTTTTCTTATGGTGAGGAGGGAAATTTTTGAACTCAGGTTCTGCACAATTACTGATGCTCATTACTAAATTATAAAGGTGAGGGCTAGTGTTCTGAGTAATCTGTAATCTGGAAAGGCCCCATTTATACAACATTTGGACTGCTGGTTTTAGGTATTCAGGAATTTTAAACTGTGGTGTAATTTTAGTGGGTGGGGCTATCCACACCTGGAAATAAAGGCCTACATTATTTCACATCCATTTGCAGGGTAGGCTATCTGAGGGGGATAATCCTAGTTTTATTGTTTGAGAGATAAAAGGTGTGGAAAAACAGGATGGGATCAATCATCCCTAAACCTCCTTTATTTTTGGGCAAGTAGGTGTACATTCTTTGTATGAGGTTCAGTCTACTGCCCCACATCATCTGGGAAAAACTGCTGTACAATCTTGTTTCCAGAGTAAGGGAAGGGGGACCATAACAATGTGTAATATACAAGAGATTAAAAATAGTTTTATTATTTTAATTTGCTTTATTTTTGATAGTTTCCATTCTTTCCATTTTTGAATTTTATAGTCACACGTGCAAGGAGTGGAATCCCAATTTTGCTTGGGTAAATTTTTCAACCAAAACTGAATCCCTGGTATTTTTATTGGTTCAGTGGAGATGGGAATACTTTGTATGTTGGAGATTGGTGGGCCAGGGAGGCCTAATACATTCCCTTGCTTTTCTCTAGATTTAGTCTGGCATTTGACAGAGAAGAATACTTCATGACATCCTGTAAGAGACGGTGGATACTCTTGATGTTGGAGAGAAACTAACAAACATTGTCTGCATATGCTAAAACTTTAATTTCATAAGTTTTGGTGTTGCCAGTTAGACAGTGTCACCTAGGGTTAGTAACCAAGCTCCTGATTATTATCCAAAGAGAAGAGATAGAGAAGGGGGCTGAGGGGACAGCCATGCCACACTCCTACTGAAAGTTTGATTTTTGAGTAATATGACCCAAAATTACAGGTTGAACAATAGCCGAAGAATACAGGATTTGAAGCCATTTTATAAAGGGGTGGGGGGTGGGGGTATGCCATAAGCATGAAGTGTGAGTAATAGAAAGGAATGGTTAACACTGTTGAAAGCTTTATTTTGATCAAGGGATAATAGTAGACCAGTTTTTTTGGGGCAAGTGTAGAATTCAATAAGTTCTCTGATTATTATAAGGGAGTGTTGTATTTTACGATCTGTAAGGCCACAGAACTGAGTGGTGTGAATTATTATTTTTGCTACTTGTCTCAACCTGTTGTTTAAAATTTGTGTCAGAATTTTGTAATCAGTGTTTAGGATGCTAATGAGCCTCCAGTTCTGAATACAGTATCTATCACCAGATTTAAATAAGAAAATTATGAGTCCCACAAAAAAGTCTTCAAGGGGTGAGTCCCCTTGCAAAACAGAAGAAAAAACTTTTTCCAAACTAACTGCTAAAATATTAGAAAATTGTTTATAGAACTCATACAATAAACCGTCTATCACTGGAGAGGTTCCTAATTTTTGGCTTGTTATTACTGTTTCTAGTTCTGTGGCTGAAATGGGAGTTTTCAAATCTCGAGCTTCCTTTGATGGAACTGACTGTTTTACTTTATGCAAATAGGAGGATATCTCTAAATAGGATGGAGGATCAGTCATGTTAAATGTTTTTAGGTGGTCAGAAATTATGGTATGTAGTTGTGGTCCACATTGAACAAACTTACCATTTTGGTTTTTTAAACAAGAAAAAGTGGTAGAGTTTTTCCTTGTTTTACATGCCTTGTATGGGTCACCTGTCGGTGTTCTCTGAGTTCCATATTGTAGTTCAGCTCTTATGGTTTGTGCCCTATCATATTGAAACTGTCTCATTTGTTGTTTTACATTTTCTATTTGGGCTGAATAATCATACCTAGAGGTGAGTACCAAAGAGAATAAATATTGCAAGTGAGTGTGGAGTTTTAAGTTTGTAACTAATTTTGTTCGTTCTTTGTTTCTGCCATAGTTTTGAAACCAAAGTTTTATATCTTTCTTTGTGTCAGCCCACCATGTACCTACTTCATCGTAAAGGTGAAACACTGAGGTTATAGCCCATAAGAATCTGATTATCTCTGTTTGTACAAAGGGGTCAGACAGGACTGAAGAGTTTAGTTTCCACCTGTTTTGTTTTACATCACTACTCTGGGGCCTCTGAACTGTAATTTCAGTAATTATGTGGTCAGAAAATTCAGAGGGTATGGATACCATGAAATTAATTGAATACTTTTAGATATAAAAAAGTGGTCAAATGTAGATATTTCCCTCTTTTATATGTAAATTTGGGACCTAATGTCTGAAAATCTGCACAATTTAGGAGAACAGATGTTTTAACACATTTTTTCCAAAGCATTAGAATCACAGTATGTTTTCTTCCCTTTGTCCTACATGGCAGAGCTATGGAATCCACAGCTGAAATCCCCTCTTAAAAAATATGTTTTGATGTAACAAGAAAAGGCTGTAGGGAGGTTAAAAGGTCAACCCTTTCAGCTTTAGATTGGGGACCATAAACTACAATAAATCTGCATGGAATATGATTCTAGTTCCCATCAATAATTAACAATCTCCCTGGAATGACATCCAACATTTGGAAACACTGACTGCAGAGTTCTGAAACACTTTGCCCACTCCATCGGCCTTATCTAAAGTGATGAACCAATAAGAGGGCCCCCAGCTCCATTCTGATTGAAATAACCTATCGTGATCTAGGGAAGACATCCAAGTTTCCTGTAAAAAACTAACTGGAAAGTTGTGGTCATGGAGATATTGAAAAATAGCATGTCTTTTTTTTTATAGTTCAATATACTGCAGACATTTAATGAAACCAAACTGTATTGATGCATTTAGTCGGTATAGTGTTTAAGAACTTTGTTTTCCTTTTCTTCTTTTTCCCTTTGTAATGGATGGTTTTAGATTGTGGGTTAGGGATCCCTGATTGCTTTGAGGCAGGGTCAGTTTCTCCTACCTCCAAGTCCAAGTCCCTCCAGTTAGTACTGGCCAATACTGAATAAGAGTTCTCTGTTTTTACCTCAGGTGGGTCAGGATCAATTTTCAGATTGCGAGAAGAGCATCTACTCCCAGCGGGTGCAGACCACTGTTTGGGGGGAGGCATGGATGTTGTCTTCTCCTGCTTTTTTTCTTTGGGGGGGGTTCTCATAACAGACTGGTTGGAAATCCAGGTCAGGTGAAATTACAGAGATGTCGTTACCTTTGTTAGGGATACTGTCCTCTGATTCAGAGGTGTTGTCCAGAATTGTGATGTTCTGTACTTCTTGATGAGAAGACTTTTCTTGAATTTTTGGACTGGGGTCCAGTTCCTCAGAGAAAGTCATGGCATCCTGAGCTTTCTGTATCAGAGTCTAGATTAATAAGGTCGGACTTATTTTTAGCTGCCCATGGGCATTCCAGAAAGATGTGGCCATACTCCTCCCACAAATCACTCCTTGTGTGATTGGTACACTGCAGATTGATGTGGCCAATTTCACCATAATTGTTGCACCTGGGTTTGTCACACACACTGGACAGGTGTGTGCGAGCCCCACATTTATAGCAGGTGCAGAGTCGACCTGCATAGAAACAGACTCCATGATCTCGTCCCAACAAAAGGAGTTAGGTATGGACAGATACCTCTTCAGTCTGGCGAAGTTTAACTTAAAATTTCCAGCCCCCTGTCCAGAATATTTCTTCAACCAAAATAACCTCAGGAGCACTGAGGACCTCACATTTTTGGCTGAGCCATATCACTATATCTTCTACAACAACACCTTCATTGCGAAACATAATTGTGACAAATTTAATGAGGGTTTGGTTAGGGGAATAACCAGAAAAGAGGTCCATGACAGGGAAAATTAGACTTTATTGTATCGATGCCAAAAGAGTTCCAAAGCATGTGGTGATCAGAAGCTGACATCATAGTTGTCTTCACCAGACACATTAATTAAAGCTAACACTTTTGCATGAGAGAAGTGTAAGGAGCCCTTGAGAAGGTTTTTGCCTACAAAGCACCTGTCTGGTCTCACCTCTAAACCCCCTTTATATCAGATGCACAGAGCGTTCCATCATGGGACAGTTTTTTTTATTTTTTGGGAATAATTCAGAGAGCAGAGGTCTCTGGAGTGGTGGGGGAGGAGTAGATTCCTCTTGGTGAGGGTCAGTGGGCTGCTCAGGCCCATTTGTATCACAAATTTGTGGTTCACTTGGGGGGGGTCCTACCATGCCGGCAGGATCTGTGATGTTATTTCCTTCAGAATCTAACACACTTACTTTCGAGGATGTTTTATTGGACTCTAGAGGTGGGATTATAATAGGAACAGATGCAGAACATTCTCCACTTGTACTCGAATGTTCCCCTTTGCTGCCTGCATTCCCTGTGGACCCTAAACCTGCTACTTCAGTAATTATAGGTAAAGGTGTTGTGGGTACCTTGAGCCCATGAAACAGGTGCCACTCAGAGGAACCCTGAGACAATACTACCTTATCCCAGTCAGGGTCCGGGATCCAAATCCCCTCTTTTGTTTTAGTCCAACCAGAATCCAGCAGTGCTTGCTCCAGTGTCCATTGAGTATTTTCCTTGGGACTGTCGACTGGTACAGAGAGCGCAGCTTTCACTGCTGGAGCTACTGTTTGTTTCTTCTGTTTATCTTTGGATTTTAAAGGTTGTTCTTCAGTTGAATCCTCATCTGAGGATGGAAAATCAAGAGGTATATTCCATTTTGATAAAGTAAGGTTTGTTCATTTATGTTTGGTGGTATCTTTTATCAGCAGTTTACTTGAAGAGGTTTTGCAGAGAAGGAGAAAACAGTGGCCATAGATTGATCTGTGGCATTAGTTTGATACACTGTTGGTGAGTTGAGAGTGGCAGTCTGATTTTCTAACATCCTGGGCATAGTGTTGTCCTTTGTAATATTACTATCGGGAGGCTTCTATAGCCGGAGGGCACAAAACTCCTTTTTTGTCAGGAGTAGTGGTTTGAAATTGTAAAAGAGCCAAAGCAACTTCTTGCTGTTGGGCTTGTAAACATTACACCTCTTTTGTCAATTCAGTTTGTAATATAAAGTTTTGTGCTATCTGTTTGGCTTGAACAGGGTTTTCTGTTATTGATAGGACACTGGCTTCAGTGGCTTGTTTTGAAGTATGATCCATTTCCACAGGTACAGAAAGTAATTCATCGGCAGATCCATCTGCATCAGCATCAAAAATTTCTTTGGTCTCTGGCAAAGCACTCCTCCCTGTGCACCTCCCTGGCACAGTGAGGAGACCCTCTCTCCAGCTCCCAGGACATCCATTCCCTCCAGGGCTACACCAGAACTGGCCATCCTAGAATCAGATAGCAGCTCCCCCTACAGCAGAGTAGGGGAATTTTATTGAAAAGTGGACATCTTTACAAGAAACAAACAATAATCCATAAGACAAAAAATACAATCAAGATGAACAATCGTTAAATAGTAAGTCACAGTTGCGCCACATCAAGTCAACTTGGTGTTTGTTATAAACATGATAATCCTGTTTTAATGGAACATAAAGCTTTATATATATTGTTAATAACTTCCTGTTTATGTATGATTTTTGATGAAGAACAAGATACACCTAGCTTGCCATAAGTAATACTTAATTAAGGCAAAGATTACATATAACGCTTCTAAATGATATTTGGTATTTAAACAAACATTTGTACAAAACATAATATGTTCATAAGACAAATGAAGAAAAGAAGGTTCTGACCATGTTTGAGCTAAAGTAAACCAAATATCCAGGGAAAATGGACACTCAAGAAATAAGTGTTGTTGTGTTTCGGGAACATCAGGACAGTCAGTTCTAGGGCAATAACGTAAATTTAAAGCTTTATGTTTATGATTATTTTTAACTCCCAATCTATCGTAATTACTTAGCCAAACCATATCCCAAATGTAGGGGGTTAAGCGAGGGTTACATAGTTGTAAAAGAACCCAAGAGTGCTGACTAATAGGACAAAAAGGAAATAGCACTTCTTCTTGGGCCTCTAATCTCCAGATTCTATCATATAAAGACCGCCTAGATAAAGTACAAAAATCTGAGGGAAAAAGATTCCAAGAGAGGGCCAATTTAAAACTTTCTTTGCCATACGAGGGTATTGCTAGGGAACGAGAGAGTATGTTCTTCCCAGTAAGATTCCATGTACTAATACACAGAGAAAACCAGTCCATCAAATATGGTCTCCAAATTAAATCCCCAGGCTTAAGAGCATAACCAAAATTATAATGAAAAAACAAACTATAAAAAAAGCAACAGGGTGTATCATATTGATACCTCCTTCACTAATAGGTCTATATGTAATGTTGCGTTTTATAGGGTTAAGCCTAGATCCCCAAAAACCTTTAAAGAAACACCCAAACAATTTAGTAAAAAGAGAAACAGGAGGTGGAAATACATAGCTAAGATATAAAAATAAAGGAATAACCAAAGATTTTATTAGAACAACTCTCTTTTTTTTACCAATAAGGGTGGATTTCCAACTTGCGACTAATCTGTCGACTTTATTCAAAACAGCGGCCCAATTATAGTAAGCCATATTTGGACGTCCAAAATGAATTCCTAGATATTTAAAGGCATCCAATGTAACTGGAATCCCTGCATAAACCCCTTTTTCTGGAAGAGAGTCATGGCCAATCGGAATCCCTGGACTTTTATTAAAATTAATGGTTGAGCCAGATACTGTTGAAAATGAACTTAATAACTGGATAAGATCTTCCTGTTTCATTTTCTTATCTAATGTTAAAACCAAGTCATCAGCATAGGCTAATAATTTGATAGATGGAGAGGAAGGAGAACATGACATACCAATAATTTGAGGAGAAAGTAAAATGGCTCTTATTAAGGTGTCAATATAAAAATTATATAGTAACGGACTTAGGGGCATCCTTGCCACACACCTCGAGATAATGGAATAGATTTACCTATCCATCCATTAACATTGGGAAGTATAAGAGCATGTTTGTATAAAGAAAAAATCCAAAATAGAAATATTTCTGGAAAGCCATAGGCTTTTAAAACACAGAACAGGAAATCATGAGAGACTTTATCAAAAGCTTTCTCTTGATCTAAACCTAATATCCAACCAGAAATCCGTTTTTTCTCTCCTGAAACAAACAACTCTCTTAAAAGAATAAGATTATCCTGCTGACGCCGTCCTGGTATGCCACATGTTTGAACAGGGCTAATATAGTTAGCAACTTTGAGGGTTCTGGCTAATAAAATCTTAGCCAGGATTTTGTAATCAACATTTAGGAGACTAATAGGTCTCCAATTAGAAACATCAGTGGAATCACCTTTTTTTTGTACAGAAAAATTAAAATGGCCTCATACATAGATTTAGATAGGGTTCCCGAAAATAACAATTCCCGAAATAGTAGCGTTAAAGTAGGGTCAATCCAGAGAGAAAGTTTTATAAAATTTTGCTGTAAGGCCATCAGAGCCAGGAGCTGAGGTTGAACATAAAGAATCAATGGCCTGTTGTACTTCCCTTTCAGAAATGTCTGCAGACAATATTTCCCTTTCAAAATTCGAGAGCTGTGGCAAGTTTAATGAATTTAGAAAAGGATCAGCATCCTTATAAACTGATGAACAACCAAAAACGGCAGAAACATGTTGTTCAACTATTGTGACCAAGGCTTCAGGGGAAGTCATAAGTTCACCCATTGGTGATTTTAGAGATGGAATTAGTTTAGAATCCACCCTACCTTTACAGGTTTTAAAAGGGTCCAAGGAACTTTTGTTAGACTGGGAACCAAAACGAGCTTCTTGGTCCAAAGAACTGGCTCTGTCATATTGAAATTGTCTCATTTGAAGCAATATTTTCAATTTGTTTACTATAATCTAGATGATTAGAATCAGCCAAGGAAATCAAGTGCTGCAACTGTTGTCGAAGAGACAAATAAGTCAGGTATTTATTATTTTGTATAACTGCAGCCTTTTTTAAAAGCCAATTTCAACTTAACTTAGAGTCTTCCCATCAATCAATAATAGAGTCATATATGTCAGAGACTGATATCGAGCCTTAAATTCTTTACGCCAAGAGTGTAAAAGAAGGGTTTTAGTAAAGAGTCATTTAAGCACACATATTTTTTACAACGTGGGCAGAACCAAGTAAATGTGACTTGAAGAGCCACATGATCAGAAAATTCACAACCTACTGTCTGACTTGAAAGAATTGACAAGACCTGAGACAAAAAATAAAATCAATTCTGGTCCGTAAGGACCTTTGAAAAAGTGAAACCTCCAGTTTTATGACAATACCTATAGGCATCTACAAATGGGCTGTGGATGTGATTTCCTTAGGCAACGGAATCACAAAAAAGCTTTGAGGTTTGTAAACCTCTATCCGACTGATGTAAACTACAATTAAAGTCACCGACCCATAAGAGTAATCTAGAAGTGTGTAAAAAGGGCCTCACGGTATGAAAAAGGGTCACTCTTTGTGCTTTAGTTTGTGGAGCATAAATACCAATTATGCGAAATCGTTCTTGTCTATAAGAAAAATCCAATAGTAAAGCTCTACCAGGTACAATATCTACTAGTCTAGAAACTTGAAATGCAGTGCTAGAAAACAGAATGCCAATGCCATCACAGGTATCCGGGCCAGTAGACCAAAAAGAAGGGCCTTTAGACCAGGCATGAGAAACTTGACGAAGTTCAGCATGGGTTTTCAATCTAGTGTCAACCAAACAATAAATATCATTTTTAAGATCTTTAAGGGTCAAAAACACACCTCCTAGCTTTCTCTTGCCTTTAATACTGTTTACATTTAAGAAACAAATGGATAGGGAAGCCATTTATGAGCCGTTTGGAGATTTACCCCTCTGAGATTGTCGTATACGTTTGGCGATGGGGTCGGTGTCAGTGCCTCCTTCCAAATCTGGAAAGGAACGAATGGAAGAAGTGTCTGTGTCGTCTCCACTGGAATCTTTATCAGAAAGGTTCATAGATAAAACAGCGAATTTATTATTGGATTGCCAGGTAGGACCTATATTTTCTTTAGGTCGACAAATCACGGCCTGACCTTTCCTAGTCCTTTTATGGGTAACAGGAACAAAATCAGAGTCAGGAATAGAAGGTGGGGGAGGAGGGGGAGGAGGCATTATAGCATCAGGTGGCTTAGCATTATTTTCCTTAGGAAGGTCATTAGTTTCGGAAGAGACAACAGCTACCTCCTGAATATGGAGGTCGGAAGTAGAGTGTGAGGTAGAATCTGTAGCTTCAGAAATAGGCACAGTAGGAGGGTCATCATGGAAGGTAGTCTTTTGTGCCTGTAACTGTTGGGCAATTGTAATTAACCCATCATGTGGGGGGCAGTCTTCCCTGTTATGAGATGCCCAAGGACAGCGACCATAAGAATGGCCGACTTCTTCACATAAGTTACATTTAAAGGAGTTAGAGCATGTGGAGGAATTATGTCCATATTCAAAACAGTGACTACATTTTAAAATATCACAAGCTGAACTAAGATGTGTTCTAGAACCGCATTTGAAACAAGATTTAGGTTGGCCAGCGTAGAAAACAAAACCTTTGTCTTTCCCCAAAAAGAAAAAGTTAGGCAAATGTCTCGGCCCAGTATTAGTGGGGAATAATTTAACCCGAACCTTCCAACTGCCATCCCAAATCTGTTCGCTATCTAATGTAGGCGTAGGTCGATTTAAAACTTCACATCGTTTATTAAGCCAAAAGAGAATGTCTTCAATATTGACCCCTCATTTTTGAAAACTATAGTAACAGTTCTAATTGCAGGTTTAGTAAGGGGATAGCTTGAAAAGAGGACCAAATAGGTAAAGACTGTAATTTGTCATATTGAGCCCAGAATCTATCCAGACCTGAGATTTGTTTAAAACTAACATCAAAATTAGAGTTCCCTAGATGTATTAAAGCAAAAATTTCGGAAGCAAAAAATTTCATAGACCCCTTTAATAAAGTCCTGGCAATGTAAACCCTATCAGGAGGTATGTCCAGTCCACCTTTGTATAGTAAGCAGACTGCATTCCTCCGTGGAGCAGGTTCACCTTTAGAGTGAAATAAGTCAGCCAGTTTGAAACCGGCTGGCCGGCCTGGAAAGGAATCTTTGTCAGTGGCCAATAAGGGAGTAAAAGCAGTAGTGGACGTAGCAAGAACAGTACCAGAAGCATTATTGACCTTATCAGAATAAACAACAGTATTATCAGAAATACCAGAATTAACAGTCTTATGTTTAAAATACAGTCCACTATGAGAAGGTGAATGGTCTTCACCCCGGGGTTCGTTGGAGCTCTTTGAAACAGACTGCAGCATATTGATGTAAACAGGATCCTGGGTCTGGAGACCAGTCCCTCCGTCCCTTTCTCCCAGCCAGCGTTTTAAGGGCTATTTCAGGGGACCAAGTATCCTGGGGAGCAATATTCTTAGATAAGGGTTTTTTTCCTGGAGGTTTAAATAAAGTACCCTCGCGTTTAGACCAGCCAGGCTTTTTGTCTGCCAAAAAAAGAAACACTTCGGCTGTAGAGGAAGTCTTTGAACAAAACTGTAATGTTGAAGGAGAGAGAGCAGGACTTACAGTGTCAGCGAGACGATTCCAATCTGTTGGACCTGCAGACTGTAAAGCGGAGTCTGGCTTTTGGCACGCATAGGAATCCTCGAAAAACTGCCAGCCGGTTTGTCTGGAGATCTTGTCCCGGAGGTTCACCGAATTCGCCGCAGCAGTGACGTTTGCAGGGGTCCGAGCCAACGTTGCGACGTCTTTTGGCTGTTCGAGTATTGCCTGGCTGAGATCTGCAAGCTGCGAGTCGATGGAATGTAACTGAAGGGCAAGAGCAGAGCGTTGCTCAAGAAGTTCCGACCTTACTGGGGTGAGCTTATTCCTGTCTTCCGTCTCCGTTTCCAGTACAGTAGCAGCGTATTCCTGTGCTACCACTAAACATTCCTCGTTGGCCTCTAAGGAAGTGAGCACTGGGGAGGAGGCCCACTCCCCAGAGCTACCGACATCCATCTCATCCGTGGGATTGAGCAGACTGGCCATCGTGTGACCAGCAGCAAGGCTCCACCTACGCAGAGTAGGGGAATTTCCCCGGTGTTATAGCCAAATTTCCTCCATTCATTGAAAATACCAGCAACAGCTTAACCTGATTCAGTTTGTCAGTTTTCATCTGCATCTACCCCCCCCTAGAATAAGGCTAAAAATGGGAAGAAATGACTAGCCTTCCTTACCTGGTCATCAAAAACTCAAATTAAAAGGGCATACTGTATGTGCAACCCTCTTAGCTGTTTTCTTCTTGTAGACTTATTCAAAATAATTTTCTGATTACATATTTTTCCATACTCTTGGAACATTTCATCAAAGTCAGTGGTCAATATTCCCATATAGTCAGGTTTATTTGCATTTTTGTTGATATAATTTGCCAGGAAGGAGTCAAAAATAGGAGAATACATTTCAAAATAAACCTGGTCACATCTTTTATACCTTATATGTCTCTTAATTGTTCTGAATGAATGTTATACATTGGCATATTAGTATATTTGCTAAAGTAGTTTTCATTGAAAAAGATAACATTTCTATAGTCTCATTTTCCAGTGTATGAAGACCAAAGACTGAGAAGATTTGTGAACTGGTTTCTTCTTCACTCTGTTTGTATAAATAGTAACCAGCTACAATAGTCTGTTGCATAACCATATAATGGTGACTGCCTTGTGCAAATTCCACACTCTACAATACCAGGGTTATATTGTATAGCAAATATTGGTTGTGGGTGCATAGTTTTTATTTTCTGTAGCTTCAGCTTTTCTATCCAAATCTTATATGCCAAGTCTGTAGAATCAGTGAAAATCAGTATTAGGGGCTAAAGACTAAGGGCCCAATTCTCAAAGCACACTGAAAGATGCAAGTCACCCTGCACCAGTGGATGAGTAGGATGAGCTGTACAATGTGCCAATCACAATTCACAAATGCAGGATGTACCAAATGCACTGTGCCTGCACCAAAGTGCTGCAGTACCACACTTGCACCACAAAACATGCAGAGGCATGGGCACATGTCCTTGTGCCATATAAAGGAGGCAACAACCCCTGAACTGTGATTCCCAAAGATGCACTATTGAGATAATCACCAACACCCGCTAGACCAGCAAAACCTTGTCTATGAACAGAACAAAAGAGGAAGTGCTGTAGCAGGCAAGCCCAGTGTGAACTCCACAGAGGCCAAAGTGCAGCAGTGGAAGCTACACAGCAGAGGGAGGGAATGTCTGGGGCAGTGGCAATACTGGCCGTGGGCCTTGCCCTACTGCACCGACATAGGAGAAGGGTACAACGTGCACAGCACCAAGCTGGCCTTGCACAGCTGCAAGCAAGGCCTGTTCATAACAGGCATCAGAGGAATGCAAGGAGGGTGTACAACACATGCACCTCACACAGGAACCTCTGTGAGGAGCACTGCATAGCCCGTTACCTACTGGGGAAGACTGCAATTGATGACCTATGCCAGGAACTCAGTGCTGACATGCAGAGCAGACCATAGAGAGGGCATATACTCACCACTTATGTGAAGGTGTGTGCTGAAATCCATGTACAGGCCAGTGGTAGCTTCCAGACACCAAGTGGGGACACAGTGGGCATATCCCAACCATCTGTATCCAGGTGTCTGGGCCAATTCATAGATGCCCTTGCCCACAGGGTACACCAATACATCCAATTCCCCTGGGATGCACAGCAGCAGCAGGCAGTGAAACAGGGCTTCTATGCCATTGCTGGGTTCCCACGTATGCTCGGTGCAGTCGACTGCACACACATCACAATAAGGGCACCAACAGTTGACCCTGATGGATATGTCAACAGGAGGGGCTTTCACTCAATAAATGTTCAACTGGTGTGTGACAGTCAATACCAAATCCTTGATGCAGTTGCACATTACCCAGGATCAAACCATGGCTCTCACGTCTTCCGGAACACTGGCCTGTGCCAGGCATTCCAGAATGGGACACTACAGGATGGATGGCTGATGGGTACGTAATGTACATGCACAGAGCAATGTTGATACCCTGCAGTGCATCAATGTCCATTGCACATCAGGCACAGAGGATGCAGCATGCTCAGTGCCAGGGATGTTTCAATGCATGGAGAGGTATGTGACACACTGACCATGCACAGGTGCCAATGGCACATATGGTGGTAACAGTGCGTCAAGGAGCAAATATGCACTGCACCATGCATGGACACATCATAGAGAGCTGTATGTGGCCTGTGACACCATGTGTGCCTGCACACAACGGTGGGGTACACTGCAATGCAATGTGCATTACCCTGTGTGTCAGCCAAGTGGTCCCATGCAAAAACACAGTCATGACACAGGCAGGGAATGACATCACTGTCATTTGTCTGATATACAGTCATCAATAACATACATGTGTCTCACATTGTAGTTGACAGTGAATACACACAGCAGCCCTGGCTAATGACACCAGTCTGGAACCCAGTGACAGAAGCACAGATGCAGTACAATGAGGCACACACCACAAACAGATCCGTGGTGGAATGTACGATCAGCCTACTAAAGATGCACTTTAGGTGCCTCGACAAGTCGGGTGGGTCACTCCAGTACACACTGGAAATGGTGTGTAAGATGATCATAGCATACTGCATACTGCACAACATTGCTATAGACCACTGGATTGCCATGCCAGAACCAGAGGGAGGTCAGATGATGATGGCTTCGGGGAAGACGATGAACACCAGGGAGATAGAGCCATCAGGGCCTACCCACATGCACAGGGAGCCATCACAGAACACCATATCAGGGACACCTTCATATGCAACCACTTTTCATGAAGACATTGTAGCAACACAGTGAGCCACATACCAGAATGTGTGTGAGACACCCATGGCCAATGTGTGCCCAACACTATAGTTACTGATGGACAAACATCAACATGCACAAGGCTGCAACAGCACAGCATGTATAGCAAAGGCAGTGCACACACCACCCAACCGTGGATGTGTGGACACCACCGTGGACAACATCACAGTGCAGACAGTGACACGGTGCATGCAGCTGGGTCAACCACCACACATGCTGCTGGCCCTTGATGTGGCGATGCAGAGGAATCACCGCCAGGGGCAACACACATGCACTGGTAGCACTGTAGCTGTAATGGTGCCCAATGTCTGTGTACAGACATCAATGGCACTTAACGACTGTCCACATGCAACATACACAGGACACCATGGGTGCAGCAACATGCAGTGATGCATGAGGCCCACAGGTGCATATGACGTGTGACATTGCTACTCGGCTGCAGCATGGCACCGCAAGGAATGGGATGAAATGCAACATGATGTGATGTGACAAATGGACTGGTCAGCATGCAGTGTGCCATGGACAAAACAGGACAACAGGAAGGTGCCAATGTGGCAACAACCACATTGCTGCACACACAGAGGACTCTGTGGACTGCAGCAACATGGTGACACAGCACACAGAACATGGATGGCAACCTCCTTGGACATGCAGGCACAAAAGCAGAGGCCCTGTATGGTTATGTGTGGCCAGGGGCCAAAACTCACAACAGTGTGATGCTGCCATGCACTGGTATGTGATGGAGACATGCCAAATGTATGTGGACTGTGACTGTGGTGTGTACCCATGTGGAAAGTATACACTGAGTAACACTGTGATGGCATGGGATAGGGATGTACACAATGTACACCGCTGAGACAGTCCAGAGGGAAAACAGTAGACCAATCCATGCAAACACTCTGACATGCGCACTGTAGGGAGTATTGGACCTAGAGGGTGGAAGCCACTGCTGCAATCAGAACTGTAGGCCAACCAAAGCACACAGCCATAACAGACATCACAGTGGCCCTGGCACCTGACTGTGATGTACCATGCAAAATGGCATGCCTTACTGTACCAACTCCCAGGGTCATGCTGCAGACACACAGGCCACAACCCACGGAACACTGGCATTGACTCCACCTGGCATCCTCTGTGTAGATGCAATGGCAGCAGGGTCGAGGCACACCGCACTGACAGTGTGCTAGAGCTGTATGCACCTACAATGCTGGTTGACTTTCAATGCGGCACAGCCTTGCAGGTGGTGTGACACACCTGTCACCCATGTCAAGCAGTGCTGTTGCTGGTGTGCGGGTGTGCCCACACTGCGAGGCAGTTTGCTGGCTGTGTGGGGGGTGGTGCAGTGGTGTCAGTGCCTAACAGTCGAGCACCATCAGGGACCAGCTACATGGACTGAGAGAGTGACAGGGACAGTAACAACACCCTGCCATGGCACGCTGTCTCAGCTGCCCCCTCCACGTCCAGCAGTCAGAGGCCTACCAAATCACACAACATGTGACCCACTAACACTGTGCCACCACAGCACTGGCAGGTGCCTCCCCATCTCCCAGTCCCTACCACCCCATTGGCTCGACCCCTCTCACACATGCAGGTGTCCCTGGAGCAGGTACGGATTCAGTGTGCATGACATAGTGGCACAGACACACTGCAGTCATAATGCTGCCACTGATGGCCACCCATCCATGACTACCACAAGGATGTAGCATGGTGCACACAAGTTATCCCTAATCCCATCTTGATCGCAATCCCCACAGCATCACAAGCCATAGTAAACCTAATGTAATCCACAAGAACATGAGACTTACACAGCAGTGTATGCTACTGTCCATCTACATGGTCCCATTTGTTCAACATATGAGGAGGCCCAGTACACAGTGTCAGTGTACGACCCATACACACTGGCCACATACCCCCATATAATGTGCACACCGTAATGTCTGATACAGCACAATAGTCATGCAGCCAACCAATTTGGCCTGATCCCAGACATGCATATGGACTCCAGGACTATAGCCTACCTTCGTTATACAATACGTCATCAGCTAGGTCACCAATGTTGTCCATATGACCACATGCATATAATGCACACAGCAGACAATGGCCTTGTGCAGCCCCATATGTGCAAAGGGTGTCTGAGGTTGTGCAGACACACCCTGTCCACAGACTGCACTGCCTGCACGTCCCCACGGTGTGTGCGACTGCCATTCCATACAGAGACTGCTATTGTTTGCTGTCAAAGTAGTGCTCCTGTCGGTGCATAGTCAAGGCCAGTGTCACAACACAAGCTGTGCATCGCAACACAATCAGCGTTGCATCTGTCTGCAATGCAAGCATCATCACTGTGGCCATATCATAGTAAGAGCTGCTGTTGAAACAAATGCAGGTAGTGTCCCGGTACTGCATGACTGAGTTGCATTGGTGTCCACTAGTGCGCATCTGTCTGTGGGAACCAAGGGAGCATCGGTGGTGGTAGTAGGGCTGTTGGTGGCATGTAAGTCAACACAGAGTACTGTCCTGATCAGAGTCAGCTACACAAGTGGCGTTGTGTCCTGTGGGTGTGCTGACATTAGAAGTAATGCAGGTAGTGTCGTGTACAGTGCAAGTTGCGTCAGGCATATGGTGGACACATGCCGTTGCTCCATAGGACCATGAGTACAGTACTGCAAGCTGTGGGTGCGGTACCATAGGTGTTACCATACAGGTGTGCCCTGCCACAAGCACACCGTTGACAGGTACAAGAGTATGGCCTCTGGGAAACATGCTCCAAACTTCTCCAATGATGACACCATCTTTCTAACCAGTATGGTGGAGAAATGGGTCCGAAAGCTACTGCCACCTGAAGCGACGAGACAAGCAAGACCGAGTGGATGCGGGTATGGCGGATCATATGTGACAGGCTCAACAAGCAATCAGGTGTGCAGCGTACAGTCCAACAAGTATGGCACAGGTAGAATGACCTTGTACGGAGGGAGTCGGACCTCATAGATGACCTACAGATGATGGCATGGGCAGCCGACATGGCCATGCATGGTGGATGTCCATGGATGTCAGGTAAGTCATGCGACCAGCCTATGTACAATGCATGCCATTATAATGGTCATATGGTGATTGGTACTGTGACCATACCCGCATGAATACTGACAGCTGTACCCCATCATGCACTCCACAGATGTCCAATGGCACAGCCTGAGCCTGAGGCCAGGAATGCATGCATGATGGCTGGAGATTCCTATCCTTCAGCAGATGGTGGATCCATGCCAGTAACAACAGGTAAGTCAGCATGTGGCATAGCATGCATGTACTGACACACCTTTGTGCCGATACTGCTAGTGTTGGACAAAACAGGCAGAGTACACACACTCACATGCACTGCATGTCAACTGTTGTGTATGACAATGAACAATGTGTACCAGTACTGAGCAGGGGTGCAGGACACCAGGAACAAAGGCATGCTGCATGCGACATGGTAGGGAAGCACAGTCATGCATGTTGCTGTATGATGTGTAGTGTGTAAGGGGTAGCCACACTGTCACTTGCTTCTCTGTGTGTACTCCACACTGATTGTACACCCTGAGGTCTGCGCTGTGTAGGACAGTACACATGGGCCACCCTGCCATGGCGTGTGATACATGCCATAACACAGTCATCCACAAGGGCGGCACACATGATGTGCTCCTGAACACTGGTCCTGTGAAATGTATACACCAACGGTGTCATAGCGCATGCACTATGGCCCATAGATATATGCCACCACAGCACAATGTTATGCAGTGTATGCACTCCAAATGGGTACAGCACTCAGTCACAGTGAATGCAAACATGTGACATGCCTACCATCCCAGACATGTGCATGACAACAGCAAATCATTGGATATGTTGATCAAACACAGATGCAGTTCACCATGAACAAGCAACAGACAGTACAGTAATGTCTGTTCCCATGCACTGTTGCAGGTACTGGCAGTTCCCAACAGACATCAAGTCCAGCATGCATCGCGACATAGTATGCCCTTGAGTGGCAATGCATCAACTGAAGACAGCCGAGGTGAGGGCATACAGGGAGCGGACATGGCAACATGCCCAGGGAGAGAAGGTGCATCTGAACAATGGTGATGGGAGCCAGATTGCTGTCCAGCAAGGGGAGGATGTCGATCAGACAACAGATGGTCACATGGAGACGCAACCCAGCAACAGTGTGGGCACTGTTAGCCATGCCAGTGATGGCAACAGGGACAATGATAGCACCAATGTGGCAGGGAAGAATGTCATCGAGGCCGAGCGTGAGGAGCATGACACTGCCAATGGCACAGAGTGGCTACATGTGGCAACATCTGGTGGGGAGGATGATACGCCTGCCACACCTGCCATGGCACCGAATGAGCAGCAATGCCGGACCATGCAGGCATTGGAGTGGGGACTTGCGGCACATGTACGGCCCATAGCCAGACATGATGCACTGCTACATGTCGATGTAAGCAGACTGCTCGAATACCTCGACAGGTATATGGGTGTCTGATGTACAAATGGCACACACATATGTGAGGCACAGTAGCAACCATGGCCATGTGGCATGACACCCCTGTACTTACTAATGCCAACCTGACTGCATGCCTCCATGACCCCTGTGCCTACCACATCGTGCTGCTAATGCCTAATCCATGAGGACATTCACCATCGTTATCCATCTACATGGACACGCCTTTCACGGTACATACCTTTTACTAAATGTTGTTCCTGCCTGATGCCCTATTACTAGTGCCAGATGTCATTGTGATACACTTAGTTGCTAGGCATATTGCCAATAGTTAAATGCTGTTTATATGGATACACCTGCCTGTACATGTGTAGAATGTCAGTGTGATGCACATGCAGGTGCCCATTTGGTTGTTTGTTATGGTTCCATGTGGCATACACTGCTGTAGATGCCATTATATGTGGTGGTTCCTATTACTGTTGTAGATGCCGTGTTGACCTCATCTGATAGCTGTACATGTGTAGGGGTGACGTACTGCCTAAACAAGTGTCATTGTGGATATGTGAACCTAGGCCATGCATGTTACCATGCACGTTTCAGCTTTGTGTGATGTGATTGCTACTGTTGTTAATATGTTGCACTAATAAACGCGTTCAAATGTTATACATGTCAATGTGTTACTCACGACACCAGCAAGGGCTGACAATGTTGATAGTGTCTACTGTGGGAAATCAGGATAGTACTCAGCCACCAGTAATGCGCCCCTCTAAGGATGGATGGTTGTAAGGCAGAATGGTGGTATTACCCAGGTATCATGTGTTTCCAGTCATTCAGGTGTATGGTTATGTGCAGTACTGTTATCTGTCACCTACAGAGGGTCACCAACACATACAGATGACAGCCATTCATACTGGGTTTGTAAAGGTGGTGCAAATGGGTGTAGCTGGGTGATGGAGTGGTGGCATTGTGAGGCATGGCTGAGGGGCCTGAACATGCACAGCATAGTACAGTAAGGGACCAAGGGCATGTAGGTGCCTTGCCACCCACGAGGTTGTAGCTATGTGGCCGTGTATTTGTGTTTGGGAGGGGAGGATGTGTACCTGTGCATTGTAGGGGTGGGGTGTGGCATGCAGTGGGACAGAGGGTGCGGGTGGAGGCTGATGGTGTCAGCACCAGTGAACAGTAAAGGCACATAGGCCAGGCACACCTGGTTGTCCTTTCAACCTATCCCACTGCCAGCTTTGTATGGTTATATGTTTCTACTGTTAACAACCATTCTGGCTGTAGTCCTCCATTCACCTGTATATCCTAGGTAGCATTCACTGTAGGGTGCTGTATCAAGCAGCCAACTGGCATACCAGCGCCTGTCTGGCTTGGCTGCACATTGATAGCGTCTCTCCCGTATAGTCACTACACATAGGCCTTGCATAGTGCAAGGTGTTGGACATGTGCATGTAACAATTATACTGCATAGCAGGTATAATGTGGAACTGTACATTGCTGACAGTGTGCACAACTCCATAGTGGTGTGGCCAGATGGCGGACCCTAGAGCACTGTTTGTAGCATGTTACAGGCCTGCACAACCTGTGCCACTGCTGGCCGCATTCTGTTCCTACAGTTGTGCAAGACAGTGTACCATCACACTGTGTTGGTTATGTGTGGTACTGGAATACACAATGTCATATCCATGTCCTCCAGAGTGTGGTTGGTGCACACTACACACACCGCATGACCGCAGTTTGATATGGTTCCTGTGCCACACTTAGTCCGTACTGTGAACACATCTCTGTCAGGTACCTCTGTTGATGGATACAGTGATGATGATGCCATACCTGTATACCTCGCATCTACACAACTGCATCATACACTGGGCAACCACAGTGATTCTACAACAAGGTACTGTCCTGCCACAGAGACCTACATGCACATGGTGAGGGGCACAGCTGAGCAGATTAATAGGTATACCCTGTGACACGAACACAGGACAATGTGCAACACTGGGACACACACCCATGGATCCCACACTGCATGGTGTCCCTGTTGAAGCCCTGCATATACCACAACAGTCACACAGCAGGGGCACCCACACATGTGTATTGTTGGCCATGCACCCTGGTGACACCAGGAACACCCTAGGTTGTGTAGTCCTACATACACCCTCCAAACCTCCTGGACCCCATGGGCCCATGGAAGCTATGCACGTGCTAGTCCCCAGACACACTCCATAGGCATAACAGGTGCTGCCACATATTAGCACAGCATATCCTGGGAGCAGTGGCAGTTACCGGCAGCCATGTTACCATCACAGTTACACCATGTGCACCCTATCAACGGCCACTGACACATATTCCAAGGCAAGCACAGTATGGTACAAATGTGAGGCGTGTACAGAATACATCTACCATAGGTAATATCCCCGACAGGATGGTTTGGTGCCATGGTGTGGACACCGCTTGGTGTGTCCTCATATCCTTGTTGGTAGTGGGCACATAGGAATAGGCATGTGCCATGTGTTACCCATACTAATACTGTGGTGATGGTTGTGCTGCAAAGTGCAGCATCATGGGGTGTATGTGTGCATCCTACATGTAGTGTGTCCCACAATGTCAACAACTGTGTGTGTGTGACATGTAGCATGAATGAGTATCCGCTGTGGTGCAGGCACATGTTACAGCATGCTGGAGGCATGCCCAGTGTGCCACTTGCATACCACTGGGTGTGATGTGTCACAACATGCACATATAGCTGTGCAAACTGCGTATGTGTGCGCATCATGCTACATTTGCGCAGCCGATGCACTTGCCGGTTACTCGATGGTCCCACAGGAGACATTTGTGACAGCAGGCGTGTGCCATGGACAACACATCAGACGCTGCGTAGACAACCATTCATTAACCATGCTATCCACATGGCTATGTCAGAGTTTTAGATTGTGTGTGTATGTCCCACATTGTACAGCATGCATACAGTGTGTGTGGACACACTTGCCCGTGTGCCATAGGCCACATGTGCACTGTGTATGATGGTCACATGCTAGTCATTTGTGTGCTATGACATGTGTCAGCTGATGCCATTGGTCTCATGTACGCACTTGTGTCTGTTGCACGCTGTTCACCTCCACATGTCACAGCATCTGTGCTGCCCAGTGCCGTATACTAAACATGCATGGCTGCAGTGTAATGGTATTCTCTTAGTTCCACATGCCATGTGCACTGTGGGTAAGACAAACAACCGGTCATCAAGGTGGAACTTTGTGGTTTGGGCCCACTGGTGGCATGCTCTCACTACATGCACATGGCAGGGACCTTTGCCAGTGTGGTAGGTGGCATGCATGTGTGCCATTCAGTTCAGCGTGATGCATCTGTGTTGTCACTGTTAGTCATTCTGCAGGTCTGCTATTAGTGTTTCATCCATATTCCATCAAGTGTTTGCCCATGTACCCATGCCGCAACATCTAACTCAACATGACGGCCATTGTGAGTAATATTACATTAGTCCTCCCTTGCTCTTCCATTCAACGTTGGTTTTGGGATGGTCCATCACCTGTGCGCCCTCTGATGCCTTAGTGTCAGGTACCGTGCTTACATGGCTGATAGTCCCCACTGTTGCTGTTGGCACCATCTTCCAGACCCTCATGGACTGTCTTGGTGTAGTGGCAGAATTCGGTGGCAGTGTGACGTCTGTAGTGTAGTCGGGTACGGCACATGCCTTGGGTGACCTACCCCTTTGCCTGTTCTGTGTTGCGCCCTGCCCTGTGTGGACATCAGTGCACTCCTCCTGTGGTACATGCACTACATTGGTGTTATTGACATTACCAATGCTATCCGTGTACTTGTATTTCCTTCCTGGGACTGCCTATGTGTTGGCAGGCACCTCCGCTGGGATGGGCTGACATACCAGTATGCTATGTTGCGTGATTGTCTGGCTGGCCAGTGTCATGTCACTCCCATGCACCAATGTGGGCACATGTCCCATACCTGATATCATGGTTGTTGCCTGTGTCACATCACTGGGTACATTACTGATTACGTTGACATCACTGATGGGTGTATGCCTATGCTCCTGCCCCCAGACGTCTGTTGCCCGGCGTCCGTGTTTGCATCCTCCACAGGCACTGTGTTCTCCTGGACAGGTTCAGAACAGATGCCACTGTCCACAGTGCTTGTTGCCAGTGGTCCCCCAATTGTTGGCTCATTGTGGGGGCGCTTCAGGCATCATCGCCTATGTCACCATGTTGCTACTGCTGTGGTCGTATTCCGCCCTTGATGCAATTGTCACCTCTGTGAGGGCATGGCTATGACTGGTTGCTGTGTGCTGCGGCTGCTCTCTGAGCATACGTTGTTGATCGTTGTTCCATTTGACACACCCCTCCTCCTGATGGTTCCCACCATGGCTCAAGCGCATGTTGTTCATACCCATGCCAGTATCACATTCCCCCAGTGGTGCCTGTGCTGCTGTCCTGCCCCTGTCTGTGCGTGGCATAGTGGCACAACATTCCTGTATCAGCCAAGAATCCACTGCTGCTGTACAGTGGATACCATGTTGCCTGGCCCACTGAATAGTCCACTGTACATGGCGTTTTGCTGTGTACCTGCAGGCACTGTGTGCTGCGCTGGGTGTATGCGATCAACATTGTGCAATGGCCACTCACCCACATACATGTGTGTCCCATGCATGTTATAATTGGATATCAAGTTGCTGGTGTTCTGTAACGTTGCCTGGATCATGCTATGCAGTTCCTCAGCCATTGACATCAGTGTACTGCCCTGTGTGGTCTGTGCTTGACATCCGTGCTGCATTGCCAATGCAACATGCTCCATGGCATCAGCCATCCTTAGAGTGCTGTTGTTCAACATGCGCATCATGGCCATTAATTCCACATGCCATGATACAGTGTCACATCTGGTTGCATCCAATGTGGCTTGCAGTCCTGTATAGCGCCCACTACATATCCCTGTTGTGTTGCGAGGTATTTGTTAGGCCATCGATGGAATTTTGTACAGCCGACACCTCATGTTGTACCACCTCTGTGTCTGCCTCATCAGTGAAGTAATGGTTGAGGTCCTCCTCAAATGGTAGTGTTTCTGCCATTACATCCAGGAGGGATGGTGGTGACTCTGCCTGTATGCTCAGTTTGATAACCGTTCAGAGTCCAGTTCATCATTCTCATTGTCTGGCCCCTTGATGTGCTCCAGTGTGTGCAGCAGTTGTTTGATCACAGACAGGATACGGTTGTAATCAGCATCTGAGGTCTGTTGCTGGCTGTGATCTGTGTGTTGTGGGCTGTCTCATCGTTCAGCACCTCATGTTACTCCTGTGTGCCTCATTCTCCTCTGTGTCAGCATTGTCACTGTCAAGGCCTTCATGATGCAGCCTTTGCCTACTATTGCCGCAACCACTGCCCAGTTGTGTCTCTGGCCTTGTCACCATGCTCACCTGTGTGGATACCAAATTGGGTTAATATGTACCTTGTCTGTGTCACATGCTCATGTCTGTGTGTGTGCCTTGTGTGTGTGTGTGTACTGTACAGTGGGCAGTTGCACTCTGCCAAGGGTGTGTAGCATGTTGCACACCATGGTGCATGCTTTGTGTCTGCAAAACCTATGCCGTGTCGACATGCATACACAGTCCGTTGTTTGCCCTGTGCCATTTGTAATTGGCATGTGCTCTCTGTGGCATGTTACATGTCACTATCTCTGTGACAGGGATGTCTGCCAGTGTGCTGCGTAGATATGTGTTACGTGTGCCGGCATTCTACTCACACACCCTTGCCCTGTGCACCTGTGTCCCCTCCATGGTTACTGGCTGGCAGTGTGGCTGTTACCCCAGATCATGTACCATGCACAGATGTCCACCCTGTAGTGCCCTGTACCCACAATATTCAGCTATGATGGTATTCTGACATACTGTACTGTGTGTGTGTGTGTGTCCTGTGTTCCATACTGCATGTTGCCATGCTGCAGTAACTTTGTATGATGGACAGCTGGCCGTGCATCCAGATGTATGCATGCTACTTACTGGCCACGTCAGCACAGCACACATGCTGTGTTGCAGGCTGTACAATGCACATATTGAGGGAGACACATCTGTGGCACCGTGCATGTACAGGTAACCCACCATGTGCATGGTGCCCAGTGACACACCTATGTATGTCCTGCCACAGGCTGGTAGCCTGATGCCTCTCCATTCTGTGCCTATCCCCCCACCGACATTCCAGTGACCCACACACAGTGCGGCGTGTGGTGTGTACCATGCATGTTCACCAGCAATGGTGTACCGTATGTGTGTGTGTGTATGTATGTGTTGCCATATGTATCCTGCCATGTGTGTCCTGCGCATCCCAAGTACATATGTACATACCGGGCTGTGTTCCATGTGTGGCTCATGCATGCATTGGTTCAGTGCCTGTCTGTGCAGTGCACTTACACATGGCACCACCAAGGTTGAACACATCAAGGTCTCCAACACCCTCCACCATGCCAGCATCCAGGTGTGCAGCCACAAGTTCCTTGGCCCTTGTGAGTTGCTGCAGCTGGCATGGTCCATCACCAGTGCCCGGCCTGCAGCAGTGATTGTGTGCCAGCTTCTGTTTTGTCCTGTGTCTCAGGTCATGGTATAATTTCTGCAGATCTCACACAGTGCACTTGCATGGGGTGATAGCATTTATCTTTGTAGCAATCACCCCCTTGCATCCTGCTGCTGTGTGTGTTGTTCCCTGTCTCTGCCTCTGGATAGTAGTAGGTCAATCTGTGGATGGATTGAAGGACATTGTAGTGCAGGATGTGTTCAGCATGCACCTAAGACTGCAGTCAACTGGGGCTGTGCGGACACCTGTGGGCACGTAAACAGCCGATGCATCTGTCTGCGGCCAGCAGCTGTGTGGTCTGTGGCCTCTGCCATTGTGAACTGCACAGCTGTGTCAGCCATGATACATCCTGCCCCCACACTACTCTGCAGCCAGACTGCAGGTACAGTTCTGTTTTCTGTGTCTCACCACCATCTGGTGTTACATTACACGCCTCCCTCCTCATAGTACATGTCTGTTGCCTCCAAGCTGTTCTTTATCAGTGCACCCTTTGCACACCTGGGGCAGACTATCACAGGCCACAACCTCCAGGGCCATGCCATGATATTGGGGTCACCTTGATGCCTGTCATGGGCCTCCACCACATT
Organism: Neoceratodus forsteri; assembly: GCA_016271365.2. NCBI lineage: Eukaryota > Metazoa > Chordata > Ceratodontiformes > Ceratodontidae > Neoceratodus > Neoceratodus forsteri. Next base: position 1,026,083,861 of record CM028131.1, on the reverse strand, counting down.
CTCACACCCTGGTGGCAGCATTCTTGGGTCTGTCCAGCCCTCATGTCCCCTTCCCAGGTGTGTCTTGTGCCCAGACCACTCATTCCTACCCCTAAGGCCCGTTCACCTTCACATGACTGACAGTGAACACATGCATGTGTTACACACACATGCATTCACATGGAGTTCTGTCTATACATTATGGTAATACCAGCATTGCCATGCCGTAGTGAGTGGTTAGTGGCTGTGTGGGTGTCATTATGCACCTCACCAACTGTTCAACTTCCCATGGTGGTTGATGTTGCCGTTTGCTGAATCTGTGCATGGTGCATGTTCCTTGGTCTTGTGTCTGCATTTAGTGCATTGATATGTCCTCTTGTGACATGTGCCACATCTGTCACAGACTCTACGGTGTATTGTTGCCACATGCGTGCTATGGTGTGTGTGGGCAGGGCCCACAGCCTCCTCCCAGGCACCATGCAGTCTGCCGCAGAGCACATCCATCCATCATCCTGTCACATGGCCCTTTGCCTGCTGACAGGCATCCACATGTTCTGTTGTGCACTAAGTGTGCGACATGTTAATGGTGTCTGCCTCAGCCCTGCCATCGATGGTTCCCGCCACACATTCTTTGCCTTTGTGTGTGGCAGGGGTGAAGGTGGGGCCAACTGTGTTTCATTGCTTAACTGTGCCTGTTGACCTACATGCCAACTAATGTGATTAGCTCATGTCCTGTTTATGTTCTATACTGTTCAAAATGTCTCTGTCCACTGTGGGTACAGCCCATATACAGTCACTGTCCACGGTATGGGCTGGCCCACATTACAGGGTGTTGCACATAGGACCTGATCCAGGGCTTCCACACCCATATTGAACTGTGCTCCATCACATTTTGCACATGTTGCCATACCGTGCCATTGCATAGTGTATATACAGTCCATTGCATGGCTGCTGCTGTGTTTCAGTTTCCATACCTTCTATGGCTGTACCACTGAGTGTTCCGGTACAGCTGGGTATGTGGTCCACCTCATTTGGCACAGCAGTGGGTGTGTTTCTACACAGCTTGGATACAGGCACATGTGATATCCTGCTGCGTGTTCAACGCCATGTCTGTGAGAGTGTTGTGTCTAGCACAGGATACTTGTCTCTTTCTTATGGGTTACTGCATGTCACTCCCATTGCTGGTAGTTCAGTGGCACACATCAGTCTGCGCTCCATGGTGTCATCCTGTGTTGTGCTGTCCTGTGCTATCTGTTGCCTTCATCCCTTACTGCACCACCTGCCTACAGGTGTCCAGCAGCATTGTTTAATACATCTATGTCCAACCATGCACCCCAACAGGGTACGTACGGTTGGCCATGCACCTTTTGCAGGGAACTCCACCTTTGTGTGATAGGGTGGAATAGGACCCTGTCCCATTTGTTAGAGAAAGTGTTTAAATGCAAGGATCTATTCTTTTCTTTTCTGTTTCTTCTCTGTCTGGTTGTGCAACCCAATTTTCCTGTGAGACTTCGGATTTAATCACCCCAACAATCTCGCAATTCTTTGCCTCTCACTGTATCTCAGCCCTCCATTGCTGTCTGTTTTCCTCCCTTGCATATCTGCTAATATAAAAGTATGCGTGAATCACTGTATGAAAATGTAATTGATAATGGGATGACTTTTGTTCAGAAAATGTATTACTGCTGAAATGTATATAATTATAATTTGAGATGATTGTAAAAAGCTAATGAAAAACTTCAGAGGTTACTTGAGTGCAAATGTTTGACCCTTTTGCAAAAGCTATGCAAAGGGGGCCTCAAGAAGCACACTGTGTTCTAGTAGCTTCTTAAACTTACAAGAACAGAACACTGACAAGAACAGGATGCTTGCTAAGAATGGGGGTTGAAAAGACTTGTAAAAGAGCTAACATAGAAACATAGACTTTGACGGCAGATAAGGACCGCTAGGCCCATCTAGTCTGCCCAAGTTGCAACTGCAAGAAAGATTAGGAGAACTAGGGACACAGAGACTGAAATAAAGCTTTATTTTATTTTGCTTTTGTAAATAGTTGTACTGAACAAGTTTATTTTATGATACTGCTAGTGTAAAAAAATAATTTTAGGTGAATTCTACAACTGCTCCTGGTTTTCCTGTGCTTCCTGACCTCTGCCTTAATGACACTTTGGCATTGCAGATACTGCTATTATTGGCCTAGCATCTACGGCATGTGGCTGTTTCGGGGGAACCTCTGTGCTGGGCATCCTTTGTGTGCCCTGGTGTGGTGCCCACATCCTTACTCTGTGGTGTCTGGCCTAGTATGCTGCATGTTTGGGGGCCACTGATATGTTGTGTTGGCAGGGGTATGCCTTTGGCCCCACAGCCTTTGCATGGCACTTAGTCAGTGCTCGCCTCTTTGTGTCCCACTGTCTGCTCGCATGTCATTTTGCTCATCCCTTGGGGCAGGTGGCATCCACATGACTCTGGGCACTTGCAGGTTTCCTTTACTGCAGAGCTGGTGGCTGTGACAGGCACCCATGCAACACTGCATGTCCTCTAATGGGGGCCATCAACCATGCCTCCCTTCTCTTCCAGTTGCAGGCCTGTGTACATGTTCCACTGGTTCCCCCTTTATGCCCCATTTGTCCTTTCTGCTCACCTGCTTTGCCACCTCACCCACAAGTATGTTTGTCTCATCCTCTGTAAAGTTATGTTTTTGCTGGTGTTTGGTGCCTGTGACTTGCGTCGCTCCTTCACCTTGCATTGCTCCACGATCCGCCATTGCAATGCACTGGTTTGCGATGCAGCTTACGACGGTTTTGCAGTATGCTCCCATCTATGTGTGTACCTTACACCATACAGCTTGTGCCACTGCTGCTGCATATCTCACCGCTTCTTGCAGAATGCAGTGCACAGCATTTGGTGTTTGCTATGCTAGCACATTCCCATCTATGGTGCAAGCTACACTGGTTGAGCGGCCCTTTGAGAATGGGGCCCTCTGTTTCCAGGACAAGATTTCTAGAGCCAGCTCTATGGTAAACTGCCAAGCAGACAGATACTTTATTAGAAGTTGAAGGGGTCTTATTTAGGTTAAAAAAGAAAAGAAAGTCAGTGTGTTCTGTGCTGGCAAGGGTACTGTATTAACTTACTTTGCTAAATCAGTAGGAGAGAGATTGCTTAACTGGGGGTATGGCTTAGACAATATAAAAGCAGGTGACTACAATTACAACTTCCTGTTGCTAGCCTTTGGAAGACAGAAATCTTGCATATAGAGCAGAAAGCAGCTAACTAAAAGAAGCTACCATTTTCTTACTAATTTAACACTTCTATCTCAGCAGGAGTCAGTGTCTGTTGAGATTAAGCAGACAGATACTTTATTAGAAGTTGAAGGGGTCTTATTTAGGGTTAAAAAAGAAAAGAAAGAAAGTCAGTGTGTGTTCTGTGCTGGGACAGGTACTGTATCAACTTACTTTGCTAAATCAGTAGGAGGAGGAGAGCAAGCTTAATTGGGGGTGTGGCTTATACAATATAAAAGCAGGTGACTCCAATTACAACTTCCTGTTGCTAGCCTTTTTTCTAACTAATTGCCCTCCATCCCACCCTAAGCCAGTTCTACTTTTATAGCCACTGGATTTGACTGACAACAGGAACTTCCTGTTTGGCAGTAGGAAGGGAAGGATCATAGAGAAACATTAATTTTGTCAACCCTAAAGGAAAAAGCAGCTCACTCCCCCCAGCTGCTGGTGGTTTGACACTGAGCAAGGAAGAAGAAGGCTACTGAAGAATATAGGAAGTTGCTGTCCCAGAACAGGAAGGGTGAGATTTGTGAAGAGAGAGAGAGTAAGCATACAGAGAAACAGGAGAGGGGACACAAAATAAGACATGATAGGAGTGGTGCAGTGCAATGGCTGTGGGGTGGCAGTGTTCCAGAAGACATTCTGGAGGCTGCAAAGCTGCCCTATTTGCAGTCACTTCTCTGGTCTGAGGGAGGAGGCTGCCCATCTTCCAGGCTGACCTGGCTAGGATTCATGAAACATCCTCACCCACACAGGGACCACCAGGGCCAATGCCACTACCTCAGAGGTTTCCAAGAAAGAGGAGAGGCTGGACCAGGGTGAGCTCAGGGAGGGAGAGGGTGGTGGAACAGAGTTGCATCCCTCCAGCTGTACCTCTCCACAATTCATACACTCTTCTGGTGGATAGTGGTTCCTCTATGGAGGCACCTGCAGTAGAAGCCAAGGAGGATGCTGGGAACCTTCACAAAGGAGACCCACAGAAGAGTGGCATGGGACCCTATAGGGAAAGGAAACAACTCCTGTTGGGGGACTCAATCATTAGAGGGGTAGAAGTGGGGGAGGAAGGGGAGAGGGAGTTAAGGTGCCTGCCTGGTGCCATGGCTTGGAGTGACAGGAAGTGAATCCTCAGGATCGTGGGAGCAGCTGCACGAGGGAGGGAGGGAGCTGGATGTCATTGTCCACCTAGGAACAAATGACCTGGCTAGGAATGGGATCAGAGCAGTGCAAGAGGAGTTTGTAGAGTTGGGGAGGGGCCTTAGACAAGTAGCACATACAGTAACCTTCTCAGAGGTGCTGTCTGTCTATGGCAAGGGTGATGCTAGGGTACTCTTCACCAGGGAATTCAATTAATGGTTGAAAACTGTGTGGAGCTCAGGTTTTGGCTTCATTGAGGATCATGGAGCCACCTGAAGGATGCAGACCTATACTGGTGCAATGGTCTGCAACTGTCTGGGGGACCAGGATCCTAGGTGAGAGATTTAAATGCTTCATTGGCAAGCATTTAAATTAGCCAATGGGGAGGCACTGAAAAGGAGTAGGGAAATCCCAGCCTCCCTCCCACAAAACATGGTAATTAGTGAGGTAAACACCAAGGTAGATAAGTCATTAGGGAGCAGGATAGAGGTAAATGTAAAAAAAGGCAAAGGCAATAAGGACAGGGATGGGGCTAAAAGGGGTAAGGCCATCAAAAAGTGGAGGATGATGAGTACCACTGTCCATAGTCTGTGTAACAAGCTCTCTGAACTAGTGGCCTTGATGGAAGAGGGTTGCCTGGATATTGTGGCAGTCACAGAAACATGGTACACAGAGAACTATGACTGGGATGTCAACATACCAGGATACACAATCTACAGGAGGGACAGGGAGGGTAAAAGAGGAGGCGGAGTAGCTCTCTATGTCAAGGAAGGGATCAAAACAACAGAACTAAAGAGTAAACAGGGAGCAGATGAGGCACTCTGGGTCACCCTGGAGACAGGAAATGGCACCACAATCCGCATGGGGGTTGTATACAGACCCCCATCTCAGGGGATGGAATGGACAAGGAAATGATAGAAGGCATCCTTAGAATGGCAGAAAAAGGGGAAATATTGTTGATGGGGGACCTGAATATGTCAGATTTTAACTGGAGTGCCTTTGCTGCAGGCACATCCAAGAGCAGGGTCATTCTTGATGCCCTACAAGGGGAATGCCTCATACAGCTGGTATTGGAACCCACTCGGGAGGGAGCAATCTTAGACCTGGTACTCCCAAATTGGGACGGAGCAAGAATCTCATATTTAGAAGTGGGTAACCATCTGGGAACAAGCGACCACCAAACAGTGTGGTTCATGATAAACACAGCCGTACAATCAAGCCATACAAAAGCAAGAGTATTGGACTTTGGGAAAATGAGAGAGTGCCTCAGAAAAGCACTAGCAAACAGGCAAGAAGGAGGGGTGGAGGAACAATGGGGAGTAATCAAAACAGCCATCACAGAGGCAACAAGCCCTTGTGTAAAGCAAATTAACAAAACACAATGAAGGAAAAAAACGCTATGGTTCTCAAAAGAGGTGGCAGAGAAGGTTAAGGAGAAAAGGATAGCATTCAGGAAATATAAGGAAACACAGAAGGAGCAGGACAGAGAACTTTATCAGTTAAAGCACAAAGAGGTAGGGAAGGCAGTCAGAATAGCAAAGGCCCAAACCGAGGAAAGGATAGCCAACTCTGTTAAGAAGGGGGATAGGACCTTTTATAGGTACCTTAGGTAGCAAAGAAAGACCAAAGGAGGGATAGTGAGGCTTAATAAAGCGGAGATAATGTGGGCAGAGGATGACAGTGAAAAAGCAGGGATACTGAACAAATATTTCTGCTCAGTATTCACAAAGCAAGAGGAGGGGGAGGTACCTAAACCAAACAAAAGAAACACTCTGAAGACAGGGGTCGATACCAGTCCATTTACAGAAGAAAGGGTTCTGAAAGAACTAATAAAATTGAAGGTGGACAAAGCAATGGGGCCTGATGGGATTCACCCAAGAATTCTAAAAGAACTAAGGGTAGAACTAGTGACACCGCTGACTACTGTCTTTAACAAATCATGGGAGGATGTGGTGGTACCAGAGGACTGAAGGAGGGTGGATGTGATTCCTCTTCACAAAAGTGGGAGCAGAACAGAGGGAGGAAACTACAGACCAGTTAGTTTGACCTCAGTGGTAGGGAAAATGATGGAATCACTTCTGAAGGAAAGAATTGTTGAGTACCTGGAGGCCAGTGGGGCACAGAACCCAAGGCAGCATGGATTCACGATGGGAAGGTCGTGTCAGACAAATCTAATAAATTTCTTTGACTGGGTGACCAAAGTAGTAGACCAGGAAGGGGCTGTGGACATGGCCTACCTAGATTTTAGCAAGGCACTTGATAACAGTCCCACACAAAAGATTAATACACAAGTTAGCCAGCCTTGGAGTGGGTCCCAAGGTAGTAGCCTGGATAAAAATTTGGCTAGACAACAGGATGCAAAGGTTAGTAGTAAACGGAGTCCACAGTGAAGAAAGGAGGGTTACTAGTGGGGTACTGCAGGGTTCAGAACTGGGACCGGTCTTTTTAATGTCTTTATAAGTGACATTGCAGAGGAACTGGAAGGAAAAGTAATTCTCTTTGCAGATGACACAAAGATCTGCAACAAGGTTGACACACAAGATGGAGTGGAAAGGATCAGAAGGGACTTGGCAAGGGTGGAGGAATGGTCAAATGTATGGCAGCTCAGATTCAATGCAAAGAAGTGCAAGGTAGTGCACCTGGGAAACAAAAACCAAGGGGAAGAGTACAGAATGGGGGTGAGATACTGACAACAGTAAAAATGGAAAGGGACCTGGGGGTAATTATATCAGACGACCTAAAGGTTGTCAAGCAATGTGAGAAGGCAGTAAGAAAGGCTGGGGGGGATACTGGGTTGCATAGGGAGAGGCATCAATAGTAGAAAACAAGAAGTTGTTATCCCACTGTACAGACAGTTGGTGAGACCCCATCTGTAGTACTGTGTACAGTTCTAGTGACCCCATCTCCGTAAAGACATAGACAGAGTGGAGGCTGTCCAGAGGAGGGCAACCAAAATGGTGCAGGGTCTGCACCAGAAGACATACAAAGAAAGACTAAAGGAGCTTAATATGTATACCCTTGAGGAAAAAAGAGAGAGAGGGGACATGATAGAAACTTTCAAGTACCTCAAGGGAATCAACAAAGTCCAAGAGGGTAGCATTTTTCAGAAAAAGAGATGTGCAAGAACAAGGGGGCACAATTTGATGATAGATGGAGAACGGCTCAGAGGAAATGTGAGGAAGTATTTTTTCACGGAGAGGGTTGTGGATGCATGGAACAGCCTCCTTGAGGAGGTCGTGGAGTTAAGAACAGTGGGGAAATTCAAGAATGCATGGGACAGACATAAGGCAATCCTAGTGGTGGGGTAGGAGGAAATAAGCGTTTGGTTAACTAGGATCTGCAGCTTATCTGTTAGGTAGGAAAATGGGCAGACTAGGTGGAAGACGGTCCCTTATCTGCATCAAATTCTATGTGTCTATGGCACCACACACCTAGCATGCACTACCTGATTCATTTTTTATGTGTTACAATCTTACCAGCATGGCTGGTTTTAGGCATTGGTGAACCCTCAGTGTTGCTGGGGTCCCCTGCTATGGGGTCCCTAAACAGACCATTTTACCTCATTAGTTTTAAATTTTTTATCTTTTTATGTTATTAAAACAGCAACAAAGGGATGTTCAGTTCCGTCTGATGAGTATCATGATGTCATGAAATGCCTCACCAAGCTTTGACCCAGTCAGTAAGAGGCAGATGGGCAGCAATGTATGGGATGACAAAGCAAGCCAAAGACTAACACTGCTGTCTGCTCCCTAACAAATATAAATATACCACTTGTTGTACTGATAATAAATAAAATAGTGCATGTATGATCTGCATTCAACATATGGGATGATGGTGGGCCATGTAAGGAGGCCCATGACTTCACTAATCCTGCTGGGGCCCCCAAACCCATAAAGCAGGCCCTACTCACCTGACATGATAACAAACATTATACAGTCCCTAAATGTGGCATGGTCTGGTTCTCCATATGCCAACAACTAGCAAATCCCTTCATGACACAGTGTGGCACAATGAAGTAAACAAAAGGATTTTGTATTTGCTTTTTGTTCTGATTGTTTGCCGCAGCAACTGTGACGGTCATTGCTGGCCTGCTATACAGGAATGTGAAGAATGTTAGAATGGTAATTTCCTCCCTGCAGGATGTGTGCAATTGTTTCAAACTGTAGTTGTTTTTATTTTATTTTGTGTCCGTGTAAATCTGTATAAAGTCTATGATACTGCTCACTCCCCCGAGCCAGTAATGCAAAAGAACTGTCTTGTACCTCAATGAGTGGTTTCCCTCCATATTTAGTGAAGCTATGGATAACAGTTTGTCTGGTAGCCTTCCATACCCCCTTTCCCCAGAAAGAAACACACTGACACATGTCTTGGAGGAAATGGCTGCAATCATGCATTTATTAAACAATATTCCTGTATTACTAGCAGCGAACGCACCCGGGAGGAAACACTACCCCTTTGGTCATACTGGGTCAAGGCTGTGTGGCCACCCCTCATCAGGCACCATTTCCTTGCAGAATAGATATCCCTGCTGCAAGTGGACCATGACCCCTCCCCTGGGTCTGTTTCTTGGTCTGCCTCCCTGCCAACCAGAGGGTGTCACGAGCCCTTCAGAAGAACTCGGCTCATCACCTCCCCATTCCACTATGTCATCTCTTAGTGATCTTCCTGAGATGTCACCATGACTGTGACAAATTAGCATTGACCATCCATGACTATTTAGTCTCACCTATTTAGATTTTCCTACTGCTACCTTGGTTTATCTCCCTTTTGGAGGAGGTGAAAAACCTGGAAAAACCCTGCTACAGGGAAATCCAGAAAAACCATTCCCTGACCCCTAGTGCAGTCACCCCTACTGGGTCAAAAGAGGGACCCTAGCTCCTGACCCCAATAACCCTGCTTTTACTAGGGTGGGGGTGGGTGATCCTTGGAGGGCAGAGTAGAAAGAAGATGGACAGCAGGCTTCAGCCAAATAAGTTCCTCCTCTCCCTGCCCCTGCAGGATGTGACCCCCTTCCTAAGTGGGAGGCCCCTGGTGGTCCCATACCAATCCTCCTTAACCCCAAATCCCCTGGGGCCACATCCATCATCCCCTCCTCCTCCTTCCTGGTCCACGGGGATGGCCCCAGACAAACCACAGCTGTTGCCATCTGTTGCAACTTCTGCTTTGTCTGGTAGCCCTCCATACCCCCTTTCCTGGAAAGAAACACACTGACACATGTCTTGGAGGAAATGGCTCAGGCCACGTGTTTATTGAATAATTTTCCAGTATTACTAGCAGTGAGCACACCCAGGAGGATCAACTACCCCTGTGGTCATACTGGGCCAAGGCTGTATGGCTGCCCCATCAGGCACCGTTTCCTTGCAGTATAGATATAACTGCTGCAGGCAGACCATGATCCTCCCCTAGTCCGTTTCTTGATCTGCCTCCATGCCAAACCAGAGGGTGTCACAAGCCCTTCAGAAGAACTTGGTTTGTCACCTCCCTTCCACTATGACATCTCTTAGTGATCCTCCCAAGATGTCAAAGGATGGACAACGTCCAACCCCCCCAAGCAGCTTGCTAACCTCTTCCTCCAAGACTTTATCCAGTGCCCCTAGCCACCACTGTAGCCCCCACTCGGTCAGGTGTTCCATCTCGGCCACCATGAGTTGACTGGTACCTGAATCTGACTATGTTTCATCACAGCCCCCCTTACTGCCAGCAATACCGCCCTCCTCTCCCGGTCCACCCAGTTGTAAGCATTGATGAAAGGGGCCACCCCCTCTCCACCCGGCCACCTTGGCCTCTGGATCAGCTGGGACTAGATGAGAATGATCCATGGCCACCAATCCCTAATGGTTCGAATGTCCTTCCCCATGGCCAGCAACAAAATCCACCATCTTCTGACAGCCCAAGTCCTCCCCTCCAAGGTGGAACACCAACATCTCCGGGACATGCTGAGTCCTCTCCTCCACTCAAAGCAGAGGGATCAGCTCCTCCTAGTGCATGCCTTCAGGCCCCAGCCATCAGATCTGAGTCTTCGGCCAACCCTTGGTATGTAGCCACCTCCCTGTCCCAGCCACCACTGCTGCTGCTGCCTGCTGTATGAAGGCCTGACCACAAATCTTAAATGAGCCATTGATTCTGGAGAATCCTGGAAGAAACCAAAAGCCATTATTGCAGTTGTGGGCTATATTATTTCAAAATGCCTGGGACCTATATGCCCCAGTGCTAGCATTTGCCCATCTGTCCACCTCAGACTCCTTGCAGTAGTGGCAGCCCGGCCAGCAAGATGCCTGGCCATTACTCCAGGCATATCCCCATTTTCCTGGGCAGCAGGATATATGTGCATGGCTGCTTGACCAGATGGGCCAGTCCTCTGGCCAGCCCTGCTGTGCCCACACCCACCAGTAGTGTATTACCCCCTCCTGTATACTGCCCTTGTCTTTGAAGCAATGGAATTACTGATGCATATCCAAGTTGAGATGTCACTACCCTCTGCCCATGGGGATAGCACCCACAGCCGCTGTTCCGCTGTTGGAGCCTGCTCCCAAAAGCCCCGACCCTGTGGATGAGACTAAGCATCAGTAGTTACATTGTGTACCCTGGGTTTGTGCATGGCCATATCAACTGCATATCCATCATGACAATTCTGGATACGCCTTCATAATGCCCCCATCATCTACCTAGACTGGGTGTAGTGTCCAGCATCCCCATGTGACCCCTCTCTTTTTTTTAACTGTCCCGTGCATGGACTCCAGTTGTGACTGACCAGATGGGCACCGATAAATCCCAACCCCCCCCCAGCTGCCATCCCTACATCAGGAACAGCTGCACACTATCAGCTGATGTCATGGTGACCAGGGCACCCTATCCTGAGGATAAATCACCTCGCGCTAATCATGTTCCCCCTTACTGGGGTTGGCAGGTGTGTTGCCCTGCGGCTTTCCTGGTTTCCAGTCTGAACCACCATACCCTCCTCGTGGGGCACGCAGGGAGGTGCATAGGATGAAGGGGTGCTGCTGCCTGCAACTGTGCTGGAAATGGTAGGACTCCCAATAGCACTTGGATTGTTTGTAGGCATAGCATGCCTGTGCCAAGGATGGCTCTCCCCCCCTCCTTCTTAAAGGTAAGGGATGGCCTCAGTGGCAGGCCGCTATCAGTGTGCACAACCCCCCCATGCATGATGTCCACCAGGAGGGACATGTCCACCGTACCCCACCCCATGGTGTTGTCCTCCTGTTGCCTCCTCCTAAACTCCTCATCATACTCCAGCCATGCCATGCCCCCCTTTCTCCGGTGCATGAGTATAATCCAGTTCTGATAGGTGAACAACCCCAGACCTTGCTCCTTTTACATCTGAAGGATCATACCAGTGAAAATAGGAAGGCTGCGATCCAGTTGTCAAGGTGTTTGTCACCTTTGGGTTTTCTATCAGATTACTCCCATTCCTTCTTCCTCTCATCCTCTCCATTGGCTTGTTGAGGAGGAGAACATGTCCATATACTCTTGGTTTCTAATTTTCTGCTTAACCTTGTCCGTAGGTGAGACCCCAGCTGCTTATCTATCCCTGCATAGTAACTGGACTGGGACAAAGGGCTAGCAGAGTGGGGCCTGGGTAACTATTGGCTCCATGCCGGAACCGTGTCCCCCTGCTTTGTCCACCATGGCCACCATCAAGTCCAGTAGCTTCTCTAACTTCTGACTCAACCAGGCCTGCCCTAGACTGCTTTCCGGGGTATCCCCTTGGGTACGAACTCCCCCAGAGGAGCCTTGTGACCCAGAGGGCACAGCCTTGACTGGAACTCTGGCTTCTTCTCCACCCCTCCCCTCGGGCTCACCCAGGTCCATTCCTCCTCCTCCTGGGGCCACACCTAGGACATGAAGTGCATCATGGTAGGTCAAGCAACCTACCCTTTTGCCTTGCTTACCTCCCTGTGGAGTTCTAGGCACCTTCGCTGGAGTCACTGGCTTCCCCCTGGCTTGGCACTTCTTCAGTGGAGCCCTTGTACCCACTGACATTGAGAGGCCTTCCAAACCCTCCAGGCAGGCTTCCATCCATGCAGCTCCCGTCTTCTGGTACATCTCCCGCAGCCGTGACTCCAAGCCCTCCATGGCCTTTGCTGACGCTTCCTCTGATGGGCTGGCATGATATCTGCAACACACTAGAAGCCCTTCCATCCCCAAGGAACAATTAGTCGAGTTAACCACCACTCCTCAGGGGTCCGGCGAAATTTGGTAGCCATCACCAGTTCCTTGCCCCAAGTCCATCCTGAGTTGTAGAAAAGAGGGAACAAAGGAGAGCATGCCCCCACACATGCACCATTCCTCTCACCTGGGGCTCCCCAGTGAGGTGGAAAACCTCTCTGCAGCCTGTTCCAGGTACTCATCACGGAGACCAGGAAGGGGGCTTACTTCCCCTCTGTTCTACCATGCTATGTTCTTGCTAAGCGCGCCTAATTTTTATTTTTCCAGGAGTTTATTTTTTTTTGCTATGACTTACGTGATCATCCTTGGTACTATTCCAACCAAGCATCTTCCTCCCCAGAGTCAGGCATCCAACCTGCTACCCCAGAAGATCTTCCCCATCAGGGCAGTGGACAGTCACTAGCGGCATCCCTCACAAGCATTGACCCTCTGCAAAGGTCCATAGCTGTGGGCTGCCAGTAGCCCCAAACGTCATACCCTAGTGGGATTTAAACCCACAACCTTCTGTTTGGCAGGCATCCATGGGAGGGAATAGGAGAAAGTAGGCTGCTGGTTAACAAGGATCTGCAGCTTATCCCATAGGCAGGTAACATGGGCAGACTGGGTGGGCCAAGTGGTCCTTAACTGCCGCAAAGTCTGCATCTATGCATTTCTATCCTGCCCACTGCACCACAAGCTCTGTGTCCCAGGAAAGATGGCCGCCAAATCTTGTGAGACGCGGTGGGATTTGGGACAAAAGTCTACACAGCGCGAGGCTCACCAGGCCAGACTTGAGAACCAGACCCACCTAATATGGCCACTCGCTCTCATGAGGGCGCACGATATATGCAAGGGCTCAGTGGAGCCATCATCATCGGAGCCTACTCTACTCTTACCCCATCGCCCCCACAGTTACCTTCGGCCGGTCACCACACTTGCAGAATCCCCCCGCAGTTCACAGACACTGCGCCTTGTAGCCACGCTGCCACCAATAGAGCTAAAATGGGCAGGACCCCCCAGCCCTCGCATACCTTAGAGTGGAATGGCAGAAGAGCCGCACTGGAACCAGGTCATCTGCCCAACTAATGTGCTGAGCCCCATACTCTATCCAGCAGCACATAACCCCCGACCACCAGAGAAGGAAAAAATGCCCAAGAAACTGGGAGAGCATGCCAAGCCAAAGTTTGCTTCATGATAACCCAAGACACACACAAGGAAGTAAATACCATGCTCTGGATCACACTGTACGCCCCTAGGCAGCCCTCATGATCCAGAGCATGGCCTGGAAACTGGCCTGCAGGGAAGCGTGTGGAGCTCCTTGTGGCAAGATGCGGGCATCTCCTGGAGCAGTGGGACCACCGCTGAAGATGAGGTAGGGACCAGCCCTGGACAAAAGCTTAATGTAAATCATTAAATAATATTAAGAGTGTATTTTTTTTAATCTGGAGCTGAAGCCTGCTTCACCAAAATGTAAGGGAGAGGACTACCCCACCAACCCCTAGCCAAGGCCTATAGTGTCCCCGCAACCCCAGGCCCTGACAGCTTCTAGGCTCCCACAGTCTGCTAGGCCCTTACCTTTTTGACCTGGCCAGCTGGCTGGACATCTTGATCCTTGGAGGGAAGAGGAGAAGAGGATGTACAGCAGGCTCCATCCCAATAAGTTCCTCCTCTGCCCCTGCAGGATGTGACCCCCTTCCCAAGTGGGAGGCACCTGGTGGTCACAGACCAATCCTGCTTAACCCCAAATCCTACTGGGACCACCTCTATCATCCCTCTCTCCCCCCTTCCCGGTCCAGGGAGGATGGCCCTAGACAAAACCAAGGCTGCTGCCATCTGTTGCAGTCTCTGCAAAATTATGCTGAACAGTACATTATTGATGGTTAATTGAAAATGCTTTCTTACTACTATAAACAAGCATTTGTCAATGCCGAATGTTTGCTTGCTGGTATTAGCATTAGAAATGCAGGAGTTAGACAGATGCAGACTAGGAATGCAGTGAAGTACTGAACTTCACATGAACGCAACTCGGTCCTGTAGAGACGGACAGGATGTGGGTAAATTTTTGGTCTCACCCATGACAGTCAAAGCCATGTCACCTCACCCTATTCTGCAGACACCAACATGTGTTCAGCTGTGCCTTAGGGTGTTTGGCTTTACAGTCACCCCATTCCAAAAGGACATATGTTGAAATGGGTGCAGCATTGGAGAATGGGGTGAAGTCTTGGGACGAAGAGTCCAAGGTACACCTCGATGCCCGTCAGTGGCTGGGGGTTGGGATGGCATGAGCAGTACAGTCAGCAATCCAGAGGCACACCCCGATGCCTGTCTGTCTGTACAGGGTAGTACGTAATGGTTAGAGACCGTAATGCCTTGGGTGTTTGTTGGTATTCACAGTACAAATTTTCAACATGGCCATTTTGTGACCGCACCACGTGAAAGCATTTGGGACCTCTTCTCATGAACAGTGGCAGTGTGATTTTGTCACTGTGTCCCGAAAACTGACTTCCAACAGTGACAGTGCCATTCTGCACCACATGTATGAAAACACAGTTCAGGCAGGATGTGAAGAATGACAGCTGTACCATCCATAGGGAGGTATGAAGAGATGGCAATGTTGAAAATGTGTAGTGGGAATATTAAAAATGCTTGCAGTTCCAAGCATACGTGGAAACCGCACAACGCATGCACGTAACACAGTCATTTTATGGAGACTCATCACCAGATTTTCACCATAGGCATTTAATGACCTGTGCTCATGAACAGTATCACTGTGATTTTGTTACTGTGTCCTGAACACTGATTTCTCACAGCAAACACGGTAGTCTACGCCGGAACTGCAAAAACACTTTTCAACCAGGGTATGAAAAATGACAGCTGTACTGTTCATAAGGAGGTGTGGAAAAATGGCAATGTTGAAAATCTGGAGTGAAAATATTACAAATGTGCAAAGTTATAAGCATCCGTGGAAACTGCGCAATGCATGCTTGCCCATAATACAGGCATTTTATGGACTTCCATCACCAAATTTTCAACATAGGCATCGTAGGACCTCTGCTAATGAACAGTGTCACTGTGATTTTTGTAATGTGTCCCAAAGAGTAATTTGCCACAGTGACCCCGCTATTCTCTGCTGGAAGTGCAAAAACACATTTTGGACAGAATATGAAAAATGACAGCTGTAATGTTCCTAAAGAGGTGTGGAAAAATGGCAATGTTGAAAATATGGTGTGAAAATATTGCAAATGTGCGAAGTTCCAAGCGTGCGTGGAAACTACACAAAGCACGCTCATAACACAGTCATTTTATGGACTTTTGTCACCAAATTTTCAACATTGCCATTTTAGGACCTCTGCTAATGAACAGTGTCAGTGTGATTTTCCTAATGTGTCCCGAACATGGATTTCCCACAACGATTGCGCTAGTCTGCGCCGCAAGTGCAGAAACAAATTTGCCCCGGGATGTGTAAAATGACAGCTGTACTGTGCATAAGGAGGTGAGGAAAAATGGCAGTGTTGACAATCTGGAGTGAAAATATTGCAAATGTGCGAAGGTACGAGCGTGTGTAGAAACTGCGCAATGCACTCTCATAACACAGTCATTTTATGGACTTTTCTCACCAAATTTTCAACATAGACATTTTAGGACCTCTGCTAATGAACAGTGTCACTGTGATTTTAATAATCTGTCCAAAACATTTATTTCACACACCTTCTGTACTATTGTGCGCTACATGCCCGGACACACATTTTGGGCGAGATGTGCAAAATTAAAGCTGCACTGCTCATAAGGAGGTGTGGTAAAATGGTATTGTTGAAAATATGGAGTGCAAATATTATAAACGCATGCTCGTAACACAGTCATTTTTAGGAATTTTTTCACCAAATTTTCAACATTGCCATTTTAAGACCTCTGCTTATGAACAGTGTCACTGAGATTTTCTTACTCTGTCCCAAACATTGATTTCACACACCAACTGCGCCATTGTGCACTACATGCACGAAAACACATTTTGGGTGAGATGTGAAAAATGACAGCTGTACTGTTCATAAAGAGGTGTGGTAAAATGGCAATGTTGAAAATCTGGAGTGCAAATGTTAAAAATTCATGAACTTACGAGCGTGCATTGGAACTACTCAATGCATACTCGTAAAACAGTCATTGTTAGGAATTTTTTCACCAATTTGCAACATAGCCTTTTTGAGAGCCCACCTTATGAACAATGGCACTGCCATTTCATTAATCGGTCCCCAAAGGTGATTTCACACAGTGACTGCGAAATCACCCTTCAGGCATGATTAATGCCATGATAGTGACAGAGTTCATGAGGAGGGGTCCCAAAAACCCCATGTTGAAAATTTGCTGTCAAAATTCCAAAAAAAGCCTGAGATATGCATCAAAGTTGAATAAACCCTATCTATCCCATTATACAGCTTACCGGCATTTCCTCAGTTCAGCGGTCGGCTTTGAAGAGTGCAGACGTGTTCCCGGTCCACTGAAGATCGTTTAGCCAGACTCGGAGGTAAGTATGGGGTGAGGGGAGTGTGGGGGAGGCAGGGTGCATGGTGGGTGGGCGAGGTTGTGGGAGGGAGAGCTGGGAGACCGCGAGGGACCGTTTTTGATTTACAGGGGAAAAAAAAAACAGACAACGCGGGACAGTTTTCCATTTAACAGGGGAATTTGGGATTTAACAGGAGCATTTGGATTTAACAGGGACATTTGACACACTGGAGTGAGTTTCCAGCATGCCAATGGAGTCTTTGGGGGGGGCTGGAGCCGACAGGGGAGTGGGCTCCCCCGTCGGCAGACAACAAAATCGGGTGGAGACTGGTGCACTGAAGCCGGCGGGAATTGGGGCCCCAATCTGCAAACAAAGACCATCTGGGGCACTTGCTGCCGAGGGGGATTGGGCACACCTTCGGCATGGGGGCAGCATAATATTGTTTGTGAATGTGGCGGCAAGCTGCCCACCATGTTCTCAAACATTATTAGGCTAGCTAACATTCTGCCCTGCAATGACGGGTCGCTCCCTTATTGCAGCACAATGACTGATGCTGCAATGACGAGGCGGCCCCTGATTGCTGCGGTGAAAACGTTACAACTTGGTGCACGTTTGGAGACCAGTATCATCGGCACACTGTGCCTCCATTGGTCCATCATTGCCAAGCCCCCTAATGCAGTGCCTCCCTTGGCTGTAACAGTGCCACACCTCCACAACCCGCTTCTCTCCTAAGCTATCACATCATGTTTCTTGCGCATGTGCACAAGCAAACATAAAAGGTAGCAGTGAACCACGAAGGGAACCAAGCTCCTAGGTGATAGGTTTACATGCTTCCTTGGCAAGCTTTTAAACTAGCCAAGGGGGGAGGTGCTGATAAAAGGCAGGAAATTTCAAGCCCCCCCCCCACAAAACATGGCAGGTAGTAAGGTAAACACTGAGGTACAGAGCTCAACACAGAGCAGGACAGGGGTAAATGGAAAAATAGATAAGGACAATAAGAGCAGGGATGGGGGAAAAAAGGATAAAGCCAACATTAAATGGAGGGCAATGAGTACCAATGCCCGTAGTCTGGGAAACAAGCTTCCTGAGCTAGTAGCCCTGATGGGAGATGAACAATTGGATATTGTGGCAGTCACGGAAACATGGTACACCGAGAACCATGACTGGGATGTCAACATACCAGGGTACATAATCTACAGAAGGGACAGGGAAGGTAAAAGAGGAGGTGGAGTAGCTCTCTGCATAAGGTAAGGGATCAAAGCTACAGAACTAAAAAGTAAAGGGGGAGGACAGGAGGCACTTTGGGTCACCTTGGAGACAGGGAATGGCATCACAGTCCGCACAGGGGTTGTATACAGACCCCCGTCTCAAGGGGAGGAAATGGACAACAAAATGATAGAGGACATTCTCAAAATGGCTGAAAAAGGGGAGATACTGTTGATGGGGGACCTGAATATGCCAGATGTTAACCGGATAACATGTACTACAGCCACATCCAAGAGCAGGGTCATTCTCGATGCCCTGCAGGGGGCAGACTTAGACAGCTAGTGTTGGAACCCACTCGGGAGGGAGCAATACTAGACCTAGTACTTCAAATGGAGAGAGGATCACAAATTTAGAAGTCAGTAGACATCTGGGGAACAAGCAACCACTGCACAGTGTGCTTCACAATGAGCACAACCATGGAGATAAGCCATACAAAAACAAGGATACTGGACTTTAGAAGGGCTGACTTTGGCAAATGGTGAATACCTGAAAATGCACTAGCAAATGACCAAAAGGAGGGTGGAAGAACAATGGAGAAAATCAAAACTGCCATCATAGAGGCAGCAAGCCTTGTGTGAAACAAATAAAGAAAACAAAGCGGTAAAACCACTATGGTTCTCAAAAGAGGTGGCAGGGAAGGTTAAGAAGAAAAAGGCTGCATTCAAAAAGTATAAGGAATCACAGAAGGAGCATGACAGGGAACTGTATCAATTAAAGCAGAAAGAAGTGGGGAAGGCAGTCAGACTAGCAAAGGCCCAAACTGAGGAAAAAATAGCCAACTCAGTTAAGAAGGGGGATAAAACCTTTTATAGGTACATTAGGGAGCATAGAAAGGTTAAGGGAGGGATAGTGAAGATTAATAAAGGAGAGGGGAGGTGGGCAGAGGAAGACAGTGAAAAGGCAGAGATACTGAATGAATACTTTTGCTCAGTATTCACAAAAGAAGATGAGAAGGAGTTACCTAAACCAGACAATAGAAGCACTCTGGATAGGGGGGTTGACAACAGTCCATTCACAGAAGAAAGAGTCCTGAAAGAACTCCTAAAACTCAAGCTGAACAAAGCAATGGGGCCTGACGGAATTCACCCCAGAATCCTAAAAGAACTAGGGGAGGACCTAGTGACACCACTGACCAGGCTTTGTAACAGATCATGGCAGGATGGGGCGGTACCTGAGGACTGGAGGAGGGCAGATGTGATTCCCCTTCACAAAAGTGGGAGCAAGGCAGAATCAGGAAACTAAAGACCTGTAAGTTTGACCTCAGTGGTAGGGAAAATGATGGAATCACTTCTGAAAGAAAGGATTGTTGAGTACCTAGAGGCCAGCGGGGCACAGGACCCAAAGCAGCATGGATTTACAGCAGGAAGGTCATGTCAGACGAATCTAATTGATTTCTTTGACTGGGTGACCAAAGTAATAGACCAGGGAGGGGCTGTGGATATGGCCTACCTAGACTTTAGCAAGGCATTTGACACAGACCCGCACAAAAGATTAATAATCAAGTTAGCCAGCCTGGGAGTGGGTCCCAGGGTGGTAGCCTGGGTAGCAAACTGGCTGCACAACAGGACACAGAAAGTAATAGTGAATGAAACGCATTCCGAAGAAAGGGGGGTTACTAGTGGAGTACCTCAGGGCTCAGTACTGGGTCCAGTACATTTTAATAACTTTATAGGTGATATTGCAGAGGGTCTGAGGGAAAGGTATGCCTCTTTGCAGATGACACAAAGATTTGTAACAGAGTTGATACAAGGTGGGTAGAAAAGATGAGAAGGACTTGGCAAGGTTGGAGGAATAGTCAGACATATGGCAACTTAGATTCAATGCAAAGAAGTGCAAGTAATGCACCTGGGAAACAAAAACCCAGGAGAAGAGCACACAATAGCAGGGGAGGTACTAACAACAACAAAAATGGAAAGGGAACTGGGGGTAGACATATCAGATGACCTAAAGGTGGGTAAGCAATGTGAAAAGATGGTAAGGAGAGCCAGGGGGATACTGGGATGCATAGGAAAGGGCATCACAAGTAGAAAAAGGGAAGTGGTTATCCCTCTGTACAGACAGTTGGTGAGACCCCATCTGGGGTACTGTGGTAGTTTGGAGACCTCATCTACGCAAGGACATAGACAGGATGGAAGCAGTCCAGAGGAGGGCAACTAAAATGGTGCAGGGTCTGCAGCAGAAACCATATGAAGAGAGACTGAGAGAGTTAATGTATACTCTTGATGAAAGGAGGGACAGGGGGACATGATAGAAACGTTCAAGCACCTCAAGGGAATCAACAAAGTCCAGGAGGGTAGCATCTTTCAGAAAAGAGATGTGTAAGAACAAGGGCACAATTTAAAGATAGAAGGGGATGGCTCTAGGGGAAATGAGGAAATTTTTCAAGGAGAGAGTGGTGGATACATGGAACAGCCTTCAGGAGGTTGTTGGGTCTAAAACAGTGGGGGAATTCAAACATGCATGGGACAGACGCAAGGCAATTATAGTGGGTGTTGCAGGAAGTAGGCTGTTGGTTAACTAGAATCTACAGCTTATCCAGTAGGTAGGGAAATGGGCAGACTGGGTGGGCCAAGTGGTCCTTATCTGCCGTCAAAGTCTATGTTTCCATGTTTCTATTGCTGACGGTCATCAGAGCCTTCCCCTGGGGTCTGCAAAGAAAACAACATTTAAACTTTCTTAATCTATTATTAGAACTATTGTACAGAACCAAGGATTCCATTGGAAGGTCAGGACAGCAGTATGAAGATCTCAGGGCTTTGGAATTAACACATCTTCTTACATGGAGGGATACTGCAAGCATCCACAGGGTTTTCCAAACCATGAGATTTGCAAGAGTTTCAGCAAGAACATTCGAAAGGCCAGAGTGAGGTTCACATGTAATACTTTTCTTAACAATCCGCATCCAAATGATCTGTACCTGTAATGATCTTTTACCAACAGTGCTGCCTGTGGGAATTGTGGTTATACACCCACTATGTTATTCACTGCATAACACTGACAGTAAGAGGCTTGTGCCGACATTTCCTAATGGTCAAAAATGCATTTACTGTAATGCCTAACTATAGTATGTTGTAAGAGGACATTAATTATTCCCATGAGAACGGCAGTCTCTGAAAAACACAAATACTTGCAGTATTCCTTCTCTTTGGATTAACTTACATCTGAGATAATTACAGAACATTTCACTGAAATTATAACCTATGGGAACTGCATCATTCTGTCAAGCAGCCAAACTGACAGCACACAGATTGTCAGCCCTAACATTCTATAGTTAATGCACTTACTGAATCTCAAGAGCATGTCCATTCAGTGTGTAACAGAAATAACTCTTTTCAGAGACTTTAAAAGAATTATGACAAGCCTTCATTATAAAGATTGACAAAGAATAGTATTTTTGTCACTTTTAGGCCTGTCTCCTTCTGCAGCTGGTTAATTAAACTCACACTTGTGTGACTGACAAATTTAGATGGGATGCTTTCCCTGTATTTTAAACTGATGTTACTGTATACATAAAATATTTACTAAAAACATGTTTTAAAGGAGCAGTATTTGTTGGGGGGAAAAAATGTCATCATATAGTTCACATACTTTTTTTAACAAAAATGTGTTTTACTTTATACATATAGTAATTAGACCAATCAATCTGTTTTTGTTTCTCGATGATGTTTTTAAAAAGAGCTTTCATTACTAATTTTATAATTAATGACTCAAATCATTAAAGATGGCCAGCACGAGCAATTGTTAAAAATCCCTTCCCCCAAGGTTACTTTCAACTTTTTATGTCAGATTCATGCTGTGGATTTATTAGGAGAGTGATAGCACATATTTCTGATGGTAAATTCACAACACCACACCAAGATGCCTCGGCCCCTGACCAGGTGCGATCCTGTTTCTGGCAGTGTGGCTTGGCTGTCTGCTCGGCCGCCGCCAACCCCTCCTACATAAAGCAAGTCCCCCAGTTTTCTGCCACAAGGTACAGTCCCATCTCCCAGCTCCTCAGGTCCAAGGGGACCTTAACTTTGAAGTGTGCACCTTCTCCTGCTGCTGGTTGACTGTACACCTGCCACTACCCAATTGATTTTCTGGCTTTCCAACCAGCCAATCAGGGAAGTGGAACTGAATCTGGGTCTTGGCCAAAAGCTTTGCTGAGCATTTGCCACAAGCTAAGCCATGGTTTTTCAGCTCCCTAGAAGCTGCATTTTTTCTCACTTCTGTAGTGCACTCCAAACTACTTTTCTTCCATTTAATTATCTATTGTAGACATGCTGTTTTCTGGCTTTGTATAGTGGAAATGTAGTTAAATGTTGGCTTAAGACTTACAGTAGCTGTGCATGTTTAGTGATGCTGTTGCTGAATAATTTACAATAGCTGTATGTACTGTGTAAGTACTGTGCTTTGCTACCATTTTCTGCCTGAGTTAAAACTTTTCTCTTTTCTAAATTACTTAGCCTAGTCTCTCTATCACTGTCCTCTGGGTTCTAGCCTCCCTCCCTCCCCAACCCCATGTCACCCAAGGCTGCTATGCTAAATCTTTTCTCTTTGCCAATTCTTTCCAGTCCCCCCATCTTGAGGTTACTTACTTACTTAATCCCTTAATTGTTTGTCTCTGCCCCTCCCTATTTTTCCTGGCTTTGGCACCTCTCCCTGCCCCCTTCTGTTATTCCTTCTTTTGTCTTACACTACCTGAAACACACACTGCTTAACCATGCACCTCCTACTTAACTTTTGCTTCTCTCTCTCCTTCTTCTCCACAGGTACCTCATCCGCTGACTGGGCACGATCCTGTGACTGGCGGTGTGGCTTGACTGTCTGCTCAGCCACCACCCACCCCTCCTACCTACCAAGCAAGTCCTCCAGTTTGCTGCCGCAAGGTACGATCCCATCTCCCGGCTCCTCAGGTCCAAGGGCACCTTAACTCCGAAATGCTCACCTTCTCCTGCTACTGGTGACTGCACAGTGACCCCTACCCAACTGGTTTTCTAGCTTTCCAACCAGCCAATAGGGAAAGTGGAACTGAATCCCGGTCTCAGCCAAAAACTGCGCTAAACATTTGCCGCAAGCTAAACCATGTTTTTTCGGCCATCCCGCCTACCCCATTCCCAGGCCTTAATTAAATGCACCTGTGTCCTCCCCTCCACCCCTACTCCCTTCTTATTGGCTGCAGGTCTCAGCACATTACAAGTTTGGTAGGGGAGTCCATATTTTCTGTTCATGGCTTAGCAAGGTCTAGACTGTATCTTGCGCCTTATTCTACCCTCCTTATTTCTTCAGCTCATAGAGGGATCATTATATGCTCTATCCTTACCTCACATCTGCCTGCTCACCCTCTTGCCCCCATTTCTGCCACTCTGATTTTCTGTTGCCCCTTTTCTACCCCTCCTGATTTTCTTCACTCCTAATTATGTATCAGACAGTATAATAATGGCCACATGTTCTCTTGTAGATATCCCCTCCTACTTAGTGCTACTTCTTGCTGCTGACTACTTCATATCCTTGACCGTAATACAACCTCAGCTGCATAGTGAGCCTGTCTCCCCACTTACTGTGACTCACAAAACCTTATGTGTGCACCTCTTCATATCTTGTCTCCCTAAACAAGGCACAGCATATCTTGGATGTTGGTACTTTAGAAGGTTGCTAATAGCTGATAGTATTACCAAGTTCATAAAGTGACATCTCCTGTCTGCAGTCAAGTACTTCCTTCTAGTTCTCCTTCTCTTAACCCTCTTGGGTGATGTCAAGCCCAATCCTGGCCCAACTACTCCTTGCCCCACTCCCCTCCCCTAACATCAACCCATCAACTCCCTAAAGGGATGAAAATAGCACATCTGAATGCTCAGAGTATCAGAACCAAAATGCCAGAGCTTGAAGCTTGGGCTAATCAACATACTCCGGACTTCCTAGGTGTTTCTGAGACATGGCTGAAGCCTTGCATTAAGCAACATAAGGTGGCACTATTTGGCTACAAGTGCTTCTGAAAGGATAGGCTGGGTAAGAGAGGAGGTGGTATCCTCCTGTATGCCAAGAAAAACTTAGATGTGGCCGAAATCCAGTGCCTGAGCCAGGACTCACCTCGAATGAATCAATATTCCTTTCCTTCACCCTTGACACCATTAAGAAACTCTTGGTAGGATGTATTTACCTACCCCCCAAGGTAGCCACTTCCCAACTTCCTCCCTTGATTTCCTCTCTCACAAACCTCCCATGCCACTGCCTAATACTATGCGGGGACTTTAATATAGACTGGCTAAGCCCTAGTTTCCACAGAATGCATACCCTGCGTGTTGATTCCCACCTGGTCCAACTTATTGGGGACCCAGCTAGAATGGAAACCAAGTCAGGTAATCATACACTACTTGACTGGATGGTGACTGACTGTCCCACTAAGATTAAAGTAGTGGGTGTGCACCCTGACAGCATAAGCAACCATTCTCCTACATTTTGCATATGACGCAACAATTTCCCAAACCCTCCACCCAGAGTTATCCAAGTACAGGATATGAGTAGGTTCAAAACCATTGCCTTCTCCACCACAATCCATGACACTGACTGGAGTCCTATAAATGCCCTGAGGGATGTCAATCAAGCTCTCAATTTTTTTGTGTCCAAATTCACTGAAATTGTCAACCATCATGCTCCCATGAAGTCATGCTGGATAAAGGGTTCTAAAGCACCTTGTCTATCTAAGGACTTAAGGAAGCTCATGTCTGCTTGTGAGAAAGCCTGGCAGACATATAAGGCCAGTGTACTTCCCTCAGTTTGGCAAACATATAGGCAGCTAAGGAACCACTGCAAGAACTCTATCCAGAAAGTGAAATGCCAGCATTTCAAGAATCTCCAAGCTGATCACCTTAGCAACCCAAAGGAATTCTGTAGGCGGGTTAATTCTCTCCTAAGGGGCCATACCTTGGAAACCCCTGGTTCCATTGAAGCCCAAGGCGCTGTATTCAATAACTCCTCTTCTATTGCTGATTGCTTTAATACATTTTTTATTGATCTGCATAAATATATGTCAATCCTTCCTAGTGCTCCGTCTCCCCATCCAGACCCCCTCTCATCCATTGATTCCTTAGCCCACCCTCCTTTAATCTGAAACTGGCTACTCTTAATGAGGTGTGTAGGCTTCTCAAAAACCTGAAGGCAGATAGCTCACCAGGACACAATACACTCAAGTCAAAATTCCTCAAGCTGGGGGCTGATGCCCTCGCTCTTCCCAGTTGAGACCTTTTCTGTCACTCATTCCTTTTTGGTACCGTCCTCGAGAAATGGAAGGTAGCAATGACTGTACCTGTACATAAGGGTGGTTCCAATTCTACTGTTGAAAATTATCATCCAATCTCAATATTGTGCCCCTTAGCCAAAATCCAAGAGCGGATAGTTTACTACCATCTGCAGGATTATCAGGACTGCCACCATCTACTCTCAACCTCCCAGCATGGTTTCAGGAAAAACTGCAGCACCCTCACTGCCCTGATTAAAGTCACCTCAGACATATTCCAAGGACTGAACCATGGTAAATCCAGTGGAGCAATCTTTATGGACCTGACCAAGGCCTTCAACATGGTCAACCATGGCCTTCTATTACAGCAGCTGCACCTCCTTGGCCTTGATGCTGGTGCCCTTACTTGGACCCAATGCTACCTTCAAGGCCACATCCAAAGAGTAAATTGGGTGGGTTCACTACCTGATCCTTGAGCCATTACCCATGGCATCCCCCAGGGATCTATTCTGGGACTGTTACTTTTTTCACTCTTTATCAATGACCTCCAGGGTAACTGTGGAGGGGCCTCCATTCATCTGTATGCAGATGATGCTATCCTGTACTGTTCATCGGCTGACATAGGGTGGATCAACTCAGTGTTAACCTCTGATTTCCATAAGCCCGAAGACTGATTTCTGCAAAAACAGTTCATGCTTAATACTAAAAAAATGAGGTGCATGGTGTTTTCCAATCCTACTTAGTGCCCCCTCCCCCCTCTGGTTGTTCCCTCCCGAACTGGGGCTGTTCTCAAAATGGTGAAGTCCTTTAAATACTTGGGTGTCACCCATGATTCCTCACTTTCTCTTAACATGTATATATCAGTCCTCACCAAAACTCTAAACCAAAAGTTTGGTGTCTTATTCCAAATTTGTCCCTTCCTCACTCTGACCTCCTGCCACAAGATAGCGTCTGCCACCCTCCTCCCTCTCTTAACTTATGCAGCCCCCTGCTTCTCTCTACTTCCGCCACCATGTCTCACTCAGGTCTACCATAGAGTGGGTAGGTTTGCTTTGGTGGTCAATGCTCGAAACTACCACTGTGATGTCCTATCTTCCCTCGAATGGCTACCATACTAACCAAAATTACGATATGCTACTCTAAACTTCACTTATAAGCTGGTACACCGTTATACTCCTCCCTGTCTTGCTGATATAGTGCAACATAAGCACCCATGGTGCCCTCTCAGACCTGCCTCACTTCCCCTTCTCCTATTACCTGACACTCAGCTAGCCATGGTCTGGAGGTCTTTTGCCTTTTCTGCTGTGTCCTTTTGGAACTCATTTCCCCCAACCATTCTGACTATAACCTCTCTCCCTCTGTTCCAGTCATCTCTGCAACCTCTCCTTGCTGCCGCATAAAGCGGCTGCTTTCACTGACTCTTGCTGTCTGACAATTCCTTCCTGCCAACCTGTGTTTCCCTGATAAATTAATGCTCAACTTTAATAAATACCTGGTTACTCCTCCTGCATGTTCTATTTGTTAATTGTAATTAGTGTGTGATATTTAGTGAATGCCTGACCTCCCGATTCTGACATCATCTGAGATTTCTTGCATAAGGTATCAGCGTTCTCTAATTACTGCCTGTTTTTGAATTTACTATTACTGCTTTTGATTGATCTAAAATCACTGAATTACTTGATCCAAATGTATTTTGCATAAGTATTGTTAGTTTAGCCTGCTCTGTTTTTGTCTGTTGTCTGCTAGACCCCTGACTTGAATTTTTTTGCTTTGTATGTTATCAATGTTTTAGTGAAAGTATTGTTTTCAGTGCATGGCACTGTCAATGTACTGCATTTCCCAGGTCACCCCTGAAAAAGGGACTGTCTTGTGTTAGTGGGCTCACCCAGTTACCAAAATTCAATAAAATAAATAAATAAATAAATATGATGTTTAATTTATTCATAGTGATTTGGTCCAGTGAGCAAGTTATGTTTAAAAACTTCAAATTCAAAACCCAGTATCTCAGTTCAGGAATAAAATGCAGTCAAAAGAAACATGGATGTATTGATGTTTTCACCAGAAAAAATAATATTGCAAAAAAAAAAAACAATCTGTAGGATACTGTTTGTTCTGCTTACAAATACTGCTGATTTACAGTGAGTCTACAGTACACTGTTGGCCCAGGAGTACAAACATGTCCTAATGTCTGATTCATTCAGGGTTCTAGCTTAAAACTTTAACCATACTGATATAAAGAAAGACTGGAATAGTATGAAAACAAATATTCTTAACTGATTTTAAATGGTGTTTTTCAATTTTGTGAAAACCTTGAAAATATATTATTTAGATTCAATTCAGCTTATGTTTAATATATTGTCTGCATGTCTTGTCCCTTTTTTTCATTCCATTGCTCATTTACTGTACATGGAAACAGGGTCGTTGTCACATACAGATGATCCACAGCATTCCTACCATTTCATCTATTAAAGAAGCTGTAAACATGTGGCAGCAGCTGGGCATTTGTCTGGGGGTCTTCCTTTCTGGATCTGGGGGGGGATTGTAGGGGACCTCCCTCTGGGGTGGGGAGATGGCATGGTCAGCATCTAGAGAGGAGGTACCAATAGGGCTGCCCACAGGGTGGTGGCATCTGCTGCAGGAGCCTTGGCCATATGATCACACCTAGTACTGCATCAGGCAATTGGACACACACCTGGGTGGTCTTGGATTAAGGGCCAATGTGTGAGGGGGGGCCTGATGAGGGGTGTATTCTCCCAGCTGTGCATGCT
The DNA here is from genome assembly GCA_016271365.2 of Neoceratodus forsteri. Lineage (NCBI taxonomy): Eukaryota > Metazoa > Chordata > Ceratodontiformes > Ceratodontidae > Neoceratodus > Neoceratodus forsteri. The sequence continues at coordinate 1,026,055,556 of CM028131.1, read as the reverse complement.
GCTTGTTAGGTGTGTGCTAACATCAATAAATGCATGGCTGTGGCCATTTCCTCCAAGATCTGTGTCAGTGTGTTTATTCCAGGGAAAAGAGAATGGAGGGCTACCAGACATTAGAGAAGCTGCAATTGTGCTGTAGCAGCTGTGAGTTTGTCTAGGGGTCTTTCTCCCTGGACCTGGCGGGAAGGAAGAGTGTAGGGGTCATCCCACTGGGTGGGGGGACGGCATGATCAGCAGCCATAAGGCAGTGGAATCCTGGGGTGGGAGGAGAAAGAGGTGTCTAAGAGAACTGGAGTCCAGCAGTTGCCCCTCTTTTTTCTCCTGGCATTTCGATCCCCACTCGCCCACCCTCGTAAAAGCCGAGTGAGGGGGCCAGGGAGTTAGAGCTCCTCTTTGACACAGTATGGGTGATTGCATTCAGGGTCAGGGAGTGTCTTTTCCCAGTTTTCCCTCTAAAAGGGTTTTTCACCTCTTCCAAATGGTGATAAAACATAGGCAGTGGTGCAGTGGTACAGCTGGATAGGATATGCAGATCAGAAGGCAAAACAAAAGTACTAAGGCACTGGACATGTTAGCAGTGTCACAGTCATGTGCAGTGGCTCAGGCAATTGACACGCATCTGGGTGGCCTTGTATTGAGGGCCAATGTGTGAGGGGGCATGATGAGGGGCGCATCCTCCCATCTGTACATACTCCTCGTTAGGTGTGTGCTAACATTAATAAACACATGGCTGCAGCCATTTCCTCCAAGATCTGTGTCAATGTGTTTATTCCAAGGAAAACAGAATGGAGGGTTATCAGGAACTGCTAAATTAACTACCCTGTGTAAGGTTGCAGGTTGTTGCTGTGGAAAAGATAATGCTGTCAAAAAGGTTTGTAAGTTAAGCAAAGGATTTAACAACAAGAGCAGATCAACAGTAGGGAACGGGGTCCCGTTTCCATGTAATTGAATTTAGTAATTAAGAAGAAAAGGAATAGAAATACAGATTAATCTATACAATAGAAGATGCATTGTGTCTAAATATTATGTTGTTCATTTTTTTCCAATGTCATTAACTCACTTTAAATAGGAGTGGTTATTTTAATAGTAATTATTATTGAGGATCAGTCCTTGTGGCACACCACTGATAACCCTCCCTCTTCTGATTTGGCTCCATTAACCACAACCTTCTGCTGTCTCCTTTCAGCCAGTCTCTCACACATCTAATTGACCTTCACTGCACCCAGATCCACCAGCTTCTTTATTAACCTTCTGTGAGGCATTGAGTCAAAAGCCTTGCCAAAATAAGAGTAAATCTACAGCATATCTCTTAACCACTACCCTTGTCACTCAGGCAAAGATGACTATCCCATTGGTCTGACAAGACCTCCCTGCCATGAACCCGTGCTGTTTATTATAGTTGTCCACCGCTCTCCAGGTAGTTCACAAGGTCCTCTGATTAGTGTCTCCATCAGTTTACTCACAAGAGAGATAAAACCCAGAGGTCTGTAGTTACCTGATTGTTCCTTGTCCCCCCCTCTATCTTGTGAAGCAGAACTATGTCACTACCCTCCACATTTTTGGAACTATCCCTGTTTGAACTGAGCTATTGAATAGCCCTGCCAGGGGTTCAGTTAGTTCTGTTGCCAGTTCATTAAGCACTGTCAGATGCATTCCATCTGACCCCATGCCTTATCCTTAGGGCTGCCAACCCTTTCTGAACGCTTTTACTGGTAAATACTTGCTGTCTCATCTCAGGGATCACCCTTACAGCTGCATTAATGCCACTGTCTGGCAGAGAGCCTCTGTCTTCACTTGAAAATGCAAAGCAGAAGTAGTTATTCAGAACGGCTGCTCTCTGCCTGTCCTCAGTTACCCTACCTCTCTCTGTTAGCCTATCAATTCCTCCTCCATTTTTCCCCTAGTATATCTAAAGAACTGTTTTTCCTCTCCCTTGAACCCCTCTGCAGTACACATCTCTGTGTCTGCCTTTGCATCTTTGACCACCCTCTTGGTTTGCCTTATTTTCATTTGGTACTTCCCCTATTCTTCCTTCCCTTGTTTTTCCTTGTACCTGGTAAATGACTTCTTTTTGGCTCTGACTGCTTCCCTGACCTTTCCAGAGAATATTGGTCTCTCATACCTGCTTCATTTGATTATCATTCTCATGCAAGAATTTTGCCTCAAGAATGGCACCCTTGCTTGCCCCCATCTTTCTTCTGCATCTCTAAGACCGTTCACTCTAACTTGTCCCAGACCAGCACCATCATCCGGTTGAGGCCTACCCTTCTGAAATCCAGAATTTCAGCCTTTGATGACAGCTTACTTGTCCCAAGGGCCAGGTCAGATCATACAGAGTTAGGGTCACGTTGCCTTAGAGGCTCCCCTAAATAATCTATTGATATGCTCTATACATTTGAGAGCAGCTTTTGAAACGCCTCTTGAAACTCAATTGATCACTGGTGTTTGGACTTGCTGTATATGCTGGGTGTCTATAAGCCCGTGAGGCTCAGGACTTACTGCAGAACTGCTGTCCTGCAGACTGGACTCATAGCCCTGCTATTGCCTTCTTGATCTTCCAATCAGGAGGTCACTTCTGCTGTGGTTGATAATTTCGTGCTGTATTTTTGGGGTTCTCTATTTAACAATTTTCCACTCTGAGGTCTGTAATGAATGAGCCATAACTTAATGGCATCACACTGTGGGTATTATCTGGGGAAGCAGCTGTCCAACAACCATGCTGCCCCAACAATGTGTGACAGCTTCCACTCTGGTAAGCACCTAATTCTGCAGACATTGCACTATTACCTACAGTATTCCCCTCCTGTGTTGCTTATTACCTTGATCTTAATGTACATGTAATTCCATTCTTTTAGGGCTCTGTATTTGCTGCAAATGTGATTTTAGTGTTAAAGTAGATCCACGTGCTGAACATGTTCTGAGGAGTTTCTGAGCCTCCAGTACCCTGGTTAGTGTTCTGACCGGACCTCTCTCTCTCTCTCTCTCTCTCTCTCTCTCTCTCCCTCCCTCCCTCTCCTCTCTCTCTCTCTCTATCTCTCTGAATGAGGCCTGTATTTCCACTACTACTGCGGTTACTACTAGCTCCCTGACTATTCTCCCTAATTTGGTGAGGCCTATGCTCTTACTGCTAGCTCCCTGCCTATCTCACTATTTAGGTGATACCTATAATCCCACTACTACTTACTCCTGTTAGTGTGTGAAGTGACCAAAACTCACAAAAACAAATTGTGAATTTCAGAAAATTTGCCTTGGTGACAACCGCAGTTTGTTTATGCATTTGCCCAGTGAATTGCCCAAATTCACACAGTGAAATTAATTCATTTTTTTCTTTTAGTTAGTTCAATTTGTCATTACAATTTTACAAATCGCAAACAAAACTATAAAAATTTGATGCCAGACAAGTATAGATAAAACAGCCAATAGCAGATAAAAATACAGATATGTTGGAAAAGTATCAGTAAACATCTATCAATTACTGAACTGTACACCTTTGGTCAAATTCTAACTCAGGATTAAAATGATAATAATCATACCATTCTTTGCTCTAATACATATTCAGAGCAGGTCTAGCCTACTCCATATATTTCATTTTTTATATAACAGCAATAAAAATTACCTACGATAAATGATTTCATACCCAAGGTAATACACCAAGGTCAATTTCCCACTAATACTAATGCCATTTTAAAATGTGTTAGTCTTTGTTATACCTTACAACACTATAATAGCCCACAATATGATTAATCATTATAAAAATAAGTTCAAAGTGCAATGCCATGTCACAGCACATAGGATGCCATCTGAGATTCCCCCAGTATGCAGTAGCATGGCCTAAGCACTCCGCACCTAAGCCACAAGCCAGCCCGAAAAGCTATCCCTTGGAGGGCAGAGCAGTTAGACAGACACCAGACCATATGTGGCCAATTGCCCTTTCCCAGATTATTCTGTCCCATGCAATTTAACCCACCTGATTGCACCATGTCCCCACTGTGGCTACCTGATAGCCTGTCAGACACGTTGATTTGGGGGCAATTCCATCAGAGGAACCCTGTGGCTCATGCCACTCCATGTCCCATTGGCCACCACATGTCCAGCCACTCCTGTCAGCTATTCCTGAGGTCCGTACTAGGACTCCTTGCCCCAGGGAGGTTTGCACAATGTGGGCCATTTTATCCTTTAGAATGGTGCCTGGCAGCCACAAACCAGCTCTGACTACCATTCCCCACTCCGCTTCCCCTTCATGGCCATCACTGGATGACGCAAAGTTACCCTGCAGCAGCACCACTCCACACCTCCATGTGATAACTGTGAGTTTTAAAGGGCGAGTGTAAAAATGGTGAATCCAGAAGAGCGAATGCAATTAGGGCACATATGATAAATGGTTACCATTGGAAACAGTGACTTTTGCCCAATACACAGTGCACTGCTGTGCTGGAAAAGTGCACTAATCTAACCTACGTTTCTGTAGGTGGGGGGAGGCTGCATCCCCTGCTATCTCTAGGATTCTTGCTCCGAGGTGCTCCTTGACACTGGGGTAGGTTAGCACCTTGGAATCACTGTTAACACCATGCCACCCTTTATTAGTGGTCACCTTTCTTGCTTTCACTCACTTGCCTTCGCCATTGTGGAATCGCCCTTAATGATTCACCTTACTGACATGCTATCCAACTCCCTACACCTGCTGGGCAACCTCTATTGCACCCATATTTTTCATCATACTACATCACATCAAGTGGCACCCTTTTCTTTTTATAGCACCAGTAAAAATAATGATTCTATATCGCTGAAATATGCATCTCTAATAATATGCTGCTAACGATCCTGGCTACTATATATCGTTTGATATATCCCTTCTAATATATGCAAATCAAGCAACAGAGAAACCATTACTCATTAAGAACTCATTAACAGCTGCTTGTTTGTTAAAAATGCAAAAACTTGGATGACACACAAATTACACAAATACTAAGGTATATAAAATACATCAAATCATATTACACTTAAATACACCCAACCAGAACTTCATGTTCATATGGAATGCTCCCGGGTCATACCTAAAGGAATCCAAACTCATACCTGAACCAGTTAAGTGCTTCCCTTAAATTACAGCTGAGAATAGTCAAATTTCGAGAACTTAATTCTTTCTAGTAGTCTCTTGCTTGATCCATACATAATAAAGTGCATGCCCTCAGAAGAGTTCAAGACACATAATAATTCTGAAGAATCAAAGAATTCCATGTAGATGTAAACAAAAAGCCTAGCCTTACCTCATTAACCTGAGAAATCAGTGAAATCATTTCAAAGCTCTCTTTTTTTTTTTTTTGAAGCATTATTTTGCACTACAGTTCCAGATGGGGTAGTCCAAAATCTCCAAAAGGACTACAAGAGTAAATGATGCCTAACCAAAGTTTGGGCAAGATTTTTGGCAGAAAGGTTAATGTGTAAATTCACAATAGTACCTGTATAGCAAATGTTTTTTTCAAACCATACCAATTGAAGATATTTTCTGTTCTCTCACAGCCAGTTACTCTTAGCAATTGGTGTTCGGAGATGCTTTACTGACAGTAGAGTTTTCTGAGTGACTATCCTCTTCTCCCTACTCTGGGAGTCCATAGTACATTTCACTACTCATTTTTATGTTGGCGTGCTTGCACAGCCAACATCTTGTGGCAGTGGAGATTTGGAGGCGCGGTCACTGTTGGGTGAATGCAGGGCATGCACCAGTAGGTGCGTCCTGCATTCCCCAATAAGCCAGCAGCAGGGGCCAACACCCTGCCTGGCTAATGAGGTGAAGAGATCTGACAAAGGTCTGCTGCAATGAGATCAAAGCTCTCATGCAAGCGCGCCTAACTACGCCTCTCCCTATGTGGCAGGCAACATGGCGGCAGTGACTGCCAGTTGCCCATCAATCACCCCTTCCTTTATTGACATGCGATGGGGTGCCCAATCCCTGTTGAGCATCATGCCAACCTTTTACACGATTGCTGAGGGGTGCCCAATCCCCTTTGCATCATATACCCCCAACAGTTTCTCTTTGCCGACGGGGTGCCCAATCCCCGTCGGCGGGTACTAATCCCGTCGGCATGTATCCCTCCCTCCCTCCCTTGAATTTTTGCTGATGGGGAGCCCACCCTCGTCGGCATAATGTGGTCCCCTTCCATTTTTGATTGCCGAGGGTGCCCAACCCCTCGGCTCCTGCAGCTCCCCCCCTTCCTTGTTTGCCGACGGAGGTGCCCAAACCCCCATAGACAAAAGCACCCACCCATCCACACACACACACAGGTGGCATGCTGGGAGTCCACCCCAACATGCCAAAGCACCTATTAAAAATGAAAATGGTCTCCCGATGTCTTTTATTTTTTTTTCCCTGTAAAGAAGGAAACGGTCCCTCGGCGGTCTCCCTGGCCTCCGACCCACAACCCGAACCCACCCACTGCACACCCTGCCTCCACACTCCCTCCCCATACTTTTACCTCCAGAGCCTGGGCGCGATGATCTTGCGTGGACTAGGAACACGTCTGCACTCTTCAAAGCTGACCGCGAACTGAGGAAATGCCGTAAGCTGTTTAATGGAATGAATAGGGTTTTAAACTTTGCTGCATATCTCAGGCATTTTTTGGAATTTTGGCACCAAATTTTCAACATGGAGTTTTTGGGACCCCTCCTCATGAATTCTATCATTGTCATGGTGTTAATCGGCCTCAAAAGGTGATTTCGCAGTCACTGCGTGGAATCACCTTTTGGGACCAATTAACAAAATGACAGTGCCAGTGTTCATGAGGTGGCCTCTCAAAAAGCCTATGTTGCAAATTTGGTGGAAAAAATCCAAAAATGGCGGTTTTACGAGCGTGCATTGTGCAGTTGCTACACAGGCTCGTAACTTCGCAAATTCACAGTATTCTCATGCCAGATTTTCAACGCTGTCATTTTTGTACACCTCCTTGGGAACAGTACAGCTGTCATTTCCCACATCCTGCCTGAAATGTGTTTCCGCACTTCGGGCGCACAATAGCGCGGTCACTGTGGGAAATCAGTGTTCAGGCCAGATTATGAAAATGACAGTGACACAGTTCATGAGCAGAGGTCCTAAAATGCCTATGTTGAAAATTTGGTGACTATACTCCATAAAATGACTGTGTTACGAGCATGCGTTGGCAGATCGTACGCACGCGCGTAACGTAGTGCATTTGTAATATTTTCACCATTGGCATTTTTCCACACCTCTTGATGAACAGTACAGCTGTCATTTCATATATCTTGCCCAAAATGTGTTTTCGCACTTCTGGCAGAATTGCGCCGGTCGCTAAGCGGAATCACTTTGGGGACAGTTTGAGGAAATAACAGTGACACTGTACATGAGCAGAGGTGCTAAAATGCCTATGTTGAAAATTTGCGCAGAAATACATATAAATGATCAGGTTCCAAGTGTGCGCTGTACATTCCCACGACCCGCAGTAATCTCCTCGCAAATTTGCTATATTTACATGCCACATTATCAACACTGGCATTTTTTTACACCTCCTTATGAACGGTACAGCTGTCATTTTTCACATCCTGCCCAAAATATTTACCCACACTGCACTACCAAAGCCAATGCCAGTGCGACAACATTCAGCATTGACAAATGCTTGTTTCATAATCCAGTGCATGATCCATTGCACTTCTCCAGCAGACTCCCATCTCCCTTCTCCTTTCTCCAGCTCTGGCTTTGCACACATATGTTAAAAATAGAGAATCTGCAACAGGGTAGACAATCTGAAGGGAGTTGAAAAAATGAGGAGGGACCTAGGAAAGCTGGAAAAATTGGTCCAAAGTGTGGCAATAAAAATTTGCTTTATCATTTAACATTTATTGTCAACCCCCTCCGGACAGCCCCCATCTGACTGACCTCTCAGCCCCATCACCCGGAATTACCGGGGCTTACCTTATGCCCAGCCCGGGAGCGGAGCCTGCAGGGAGTCAGTCGCCATCCTACTGCTGACTTTTTCCTCTGTTTTTACCCCAGGGGCCCCAGGAGTGGGAACGCATGCATGTAGAGGAACGATTAGTCCCACAGCCCCAGTAACGCCACTTTCCTCCCACCCCAGGCCTAGTGCCTGGCTCCTCCTGGCCTGTGCTGCCCCCAGCCTCCACCAGGTGGCAGCCATCAGCCGGAGGAAGCCCCTTGCACCTCCCCTGTTGGCAGCTTCGTCCAGCTCTGCCCTCCCCTCCCACCAACCTCCGATGGCCCAGGCTTCTTCCCGAACCCGAGTCGCAGGTGTGCTGCAAGGTAACGCGTCCAGCGCCTCAGCCCTCAGCACCACTGGGCTGGCTGGCAATTAAAATTTAATGCGAAGAAGTACAAAATCATGCAACTGGGGCACAGAAACCCTGCAGAGGGTTACAAGATGGGGAGTTGCTGACTGTCACCAGGGAAGAAAGGGATTTACTGTAGGGATAATCATCTCAGATGACCAAAAGGTGACCAAGCAATGTAACAAGGCTGTGGGGAGGGCCAGTGGGATGTGGGAGTGCACAGGAAGTGGAATCACTAACAGAAGAAGGGAGGTGGTGATGCCACTGTACAAAATGCTGGTGAGGCCTCATCTGGAGTACATGGTACAGTTCTGGAGGCCACATCTTCGCAAGAATATAGACAGGGTGGAGGCGGTCCAGAGAAGGGCAACTAAGATGGTGCAGGGCTTGTACCAGAAGACATATGCGGAGAGACTAAAATACCTCACTATGTATACACTGGAAGTGAGATGGGAATGTGGAGATATGATTGTTTAAGCCCTTAAGATAATTGAAGGTTTCAAAGTGCAGGTGGTGACATCTTTCAGTATAGAAAATGTACAAGGATGAGGGGGCAGGGTAAAGGGGAATGGTAGAAAGTTTTTCCTCACAGAAAGGGTGACGGATGCATGGAATAGCCTACCCCAGGAAGTAAATAGTGGGAGCTAGCACAGTGGGGGGATTCATACATGCACTGGATAGGCATAAGGGAACCCTAGAGGTGTGAAAGAGAGGTGAAAGCTGCTGATGCAGGCAGGGAATACAGGTGAACTAGGTGAGCCTTGCAGTTCTTATCTGCCCTCAGTTACTATGTTGCTATGTTTTGGCTATCCACATCGACTACTGATACGTCTCTGTTGCTGTACCTAACTACTCTGTCGCCAGGTTAATCGAGAAAAAAAGAGCCAGTAATGTGGCTATATACACTTCCACACAAATCCAGTTTGAACTCGTGCTCTCTGTCTCTTCCCTTCTGCTTGCGGGCTGCTTATTCTACAACTTCCCCCTCCCTTTCTCCATTTTCATCATTGTCGCTGGTGTTTAGTTTACTGCTGCCCTGGATCCTCCCATGCCAGTATAACGGAACTCGTCTCCACCATCGTCTCTCACTCCTCTTCTGTTGAGCTCCTTATTCTTATGACTTCAACATGCAGCAAACTTGCTTTCCCCCTCCTTTCATAAACTACATCAAGACATAACATCTTTACAACTTTCTCAGCTTATCTCTGACCCCACCCGGCTTAGTCTTAAAATATTAAATTACTCCTTCCTTAAGTAGGTTCTCTCCTCCTACCCCCATCATATTGTGGATACTGGTGCTCTTCCTTTTTTTAATTAAATGTGTTTTATTAAGAAAATATGAAAGAATACAAAACACCATAACATTAAAACAACAGACTGGTAACAATTGTTCAATGTACTATATACAAAGATAGAAAGGAGCAATTAGTTGAAAAACTCTTCCTCCCTCCTCCCTCCCTCCACCAAAACCAACCTCCCCTCCCCCAGGGCACAACCAGCTTCATACATAAACAAGTGAAAAAAATCATAAAAAAATAGAGAAGCAAGTGAGAAGAAAAGGGTGCAAGATAGCCAAAATGATGCCTAATTTGACCCTTGTGACTCTCTCAGACAGGCTAAAAGGCATATAAAGGCTCCCATCTGTTGCAATAATGATCTAATTGATTATGCATGGGAGCAATCTGCTTTTCAAACAGTAAGGCCTAGAGGATCTCTTGATCCATTCACAGTATGTTGGTGACCACATCATCCAGCCAATGGCGCTCAATGATAAGCTTAGCCATGATTGAAATCATAGCCATATAAGCCTTTCATGGTCCAAAGAGATCGGAAGGGTGAAGCCCGACCAAGCATATTGCTGGCGTAAGAAAAGCTTCCAGGCCTAAAAAAGGATCAAGGGACTGTCGGATAGCCTCCCAAAATGGGGAGACTTTTTCACAGTCCCACAAAAAGTGTTTGAGATAGTCTTTAGGTATCTTGCATCTAGTGCAGAAGGGAGAAGAAAGCTTCCCCATCCAATGCAGTTGCATGGGTGCATAATATGAGTTATGTAGGACCTTGAATTGAAGGAGGTGATATTGATTCTGCTTGATATATTTATATAAGGCTCTCCATACATGCCTCCGCATTATTGGATCAGACATAGATAAAGTGTGGCACCAATAATTAAAATCTCCCGAAAGGCTCAAAGGGTCTATAGCCTGAGAAAATGTGTAATATTTAGTTATTGAGTGAGGCTGCATAGCTATGTCCAGAAGGGCACATCATTTAGAATTTTGGATATCATTAGAGGGACTCAGGCCTAGGTTTGCAGTGATCACACATTTCATTTGCAGGTATTTGAACTCAAAAGTAAGAGGAAGTAGAAAGCATTCTTTTACAACAGAAAAGGGGAGAAATTTGACATCTGGGATTAAACAATCACAGGTAACAGTTTGGAACTGTGGATAAAAAATTCTCGGTATACGGCCACCACCTGTTTTAATATTGGGATTGCCAAATATGGGCTGGCAGAGAGACTTAGGAACTGGACACACTACAGAACTGTTTTTAAAAAACGTTTTTAAAACCAGTTTAGCTAAACCATTTCAGTGCAGCCACACTACCCAGTAACCATTTTTGAAAATGGTTTAGTGTGGCCACACTGCTAGTGTTAAACCTGTTCTCCTTGTAAGTATTTTGTGTTAAGTCTAACACACAGAACTGTGCTTGCCTGGACACACTGCATCTAGAACTGTTTTAGCTAAACCATTACAACTTAAAACACTTTTACTCCTGGACAGACCCATGAGTAAAACCATGCTAGCTCCAAAACATTTTTAAAAATGGTTTTAAGACTAGGTATCTAGCAGGGTTTAAAAACACTTTTGTTAAAACGTTTTAAGGGGCTTGTAGTCTGTCTGCAAATAGTGCTCGGGGATTTAAACTGTTTTAAGGCACTTAAACCGATTTAAGTTCCCCAGTGTGTCCAGGGCCTTAGTCTAACCAAGGCCCAAATAGATCTGTAACTGCCTAAGGGCCTTTATGGACTAGAGAAGAAAAGTAGACTTAACAGCAGGAGGTAAAAGGGACAGCTTTATATTGAGCAGACTACATAATTGGATTCCAACCCTCTGACACACACATTCTTATCAATAGTCAACTACAGGGGTACAGATCTACAATCTTTCATATGAAAGCCCCCATAAAAAAAATTACTAGCATGAAGTGCTAAATGATAAAGAAAAAGATTAGAGAGTCGCAGGCCTCCCTGGTCTCTTGGGAGTGTAAGTTTAAAGTATGCCCCCGATGGACTGCCTCCTTCCTCCAAAGGAAACTATTAAATAGTTGTTGTAATTTAATAAACCAGGCTTTAGTAAGATATGGGCATATCATACCAATCGGGTATAGCAAATGGGGCAAGATATTCATTTTGATAGTGCTAATTCTACCCCACAAAGAAAGAGCAGGGCCACCCAACATACAGAACATACGAAGAAGCCAGCAAAAAAGGCCATTTGGTCTAAATCTGCTCGTATTGCAGGGTCCAGAGCTTGATCTAATGTCCCTGCCTCCCTCCTCCCCACTCCTCCCATCCTCCCTATCTATGATCCTTACTTTTCTCCTATGTCTATCCCAGCCTCTCTTAAAGCTGCCCACTGTCTTCAATGAGATTACCTCTCCCGGCAGTACATTCCAAGTGTCCACCACCCTCTCTGTGAAGAAGTGCTTCCTGATCTCCCTTCTAAATTTCCCACCCTCCAGCTTAAGACTGTGCCCCCTCGTGTTATGGTTGCCAATCAACTTAAAGAGACTCCCCTTATCAACCTTATTTATCCCTTTCAAGTACTTGAAGGTCCCAATCATGTCCCCTCTCTCTCTCTCTCCTGTCTTCCAGGGAGTACATGTTCAGTGCCCTCAACCTCTCCTCGTATGCCTTACCCTGCTGACCCACTGAATTTTTGTAGCTCTCCTCTGGACCTTCTCCAGCAGGTTAATATCCTTTTTGAGGTGTGGGCACCAGTACTTAACTCCATACTCTAGATGCGGCCTTACCAGTGACTTGTACAAAGGCAGCATAACCTCCTCTCTCCTACTACTGATTCCCTAGATATGCATCCCAGCATCTTGTTTGCCTTTACTGCTGCTTTCTTGCACTGCATGGAGTGCTTCGGGTCACTAGTGATCATCACTCCTAGGACCTTCTCCTCTTCTGATGCAGATATTCGGACTCCACCCAGGAAGTACTCTGTCCTGGGATTCTTGGCTCCAATATGCATAACTTTGCATTTTTGGCATTGAAGCCAAGCTGCCAGATGCTGTACCACCTCCCCAGCTTTTCCAGATCTTCCTGTAGGTCCTGTATCCCTTTAGCTGTGTCCACTCTCCCGCAGAGCTTGGTGTCATCCTTGAATAGGCACATTCTGCCCTTAATGCCATCTCCAAAGTCATCGATGAAGACATTGAACAACACTGGCCCCAGCACAGAGCCCTGTGGAAACCCACTGGTTACCCCTCTGGTACCAGATAACTCTCCCCCCACAACCACCCTCTGGGTTCTGTCCCTCAGCCAGTTTTCCACCCATCTGGCTATCTTTTCCCAAACCCCAAGATCCACCAACTTCCTGATCAATCTTTTGTGAGGCACAGAGGCAAAGGCCTTGTTAAAATCAAAATAGAGGATGTCTACTGCTTGGCCCCTGTCTACCATCTTAGTGACACAGTCAAAGAAGTCAATCAGATTCATTTGACATGATCTCTCCCCCATGAACCCATGCTGCCTCGCATCCCGGAGATGATGCTCCTCTAGATATTCCATCAACCTTTCCTTTAGTATGGTCTCCATCAGCTTGCCCACAATGGAGGTCAGATTGACTGGTCTGTAATTCCCTGGGTCATCCTTAGGACCACTTTTGTGGAAGGGCACTACATGTGCTGTTCTCCAGTCCTGTGGTACCATGCCTGACTCTAGTGAACTATTAAATAGGTCTGCCAGTGGCCCTGCCAGCTCCTCAGCCAGTTCCTTTAGTACCCTTGGGTGAACTCTGTCTGGGCCTGGTGATTTGTCCACCTTCAATGCCAGCTTACCATCCTTCACTCTATCCTTCTCCATCACTACATCTGTATTCCCCTCCCTCCCGGCTCCTCTTTTCCCTCCTGAAGGCACTGGTCAGTCCTTCTCGCTGGTGAAGATGGAACAGCAGTATTCATTTAGTATCTCTGCTTTTCCCCCATTATCCTCCACCCATTCCATCCCTTTCTTAAGCCTAACAATCCCTTCCTCCTTGTCCCTTTCCTCTCTCATATAGTGAAATAAAGCCTTCTTCCCCATTCTTAATTCCTTCAGCTATCTGCAACTCCTTCTACGCCTTTGCTCGCTGGACTTCCTTACGTGCCTCACTAGCCAACTTTAGGTAATTTTCCCTATCCACCTCTCTTTTGGTCTTCCTGAATTTTCTATAGGCCAGCCTCTTTTCCCTTACTGCCTAGGCAACGCCAGAACTGAACCAGCTGGGTGCTTTGGCCCTTGTGTTCTTACCCCTGAGCCTAACGCACTCATCTATGGCAACCAGTATTCCTTTCTTAATGATGGACCACCTTTGGTCCACCCCCATATCTGCTTTGATACCCGCCAGATGGCTCCTTAACACGTCGCCCATTTTCCTGAAGTTCACCCTCCTGAAATCTAAGATGCTTTCCTGCCCATATCCAACTGGAACCACACTGTGCAATGGTAACTTCCACCTAGTGGCTCCCTGACCATTATTTCTTGTACATGCTCCCCATTTATGAGCACCAGATCATGAATTTCCTCAGCAATGTTGGGTCAGTGATGCCCTGAGTCAGGAACCCACTCTGCAGTCCTTCCAGGATCACCTGACTCCTAGTACATGTTGTGGAGGGTATGCTCCAGTCCACCTTGGGTAGGATGATGTCCCCCACAATTACCACCTCTCCTTTCCCCTCAGCTTCCAATATTTGTGAGCTCAGTTCCCTGTTCCTCTCCTCGTACTGATTGGGAGATCTGTAAACCACCCCCAACCTCACCTTTCTCCCTCTATTGGATCTTAACTGAACCCATAATGAAACATGGAAACATAGAAACATAGAATGTGATGGCCAAGGCCACTGATTTACGGTGATTAAAACAATTAAATTCCGTTTTCAAGACTTAAAATTCCTGAATTTCACCGGTGATTGTTACTCTAATTTCCGGATTTTACCGGGATTCTGTTATCATTCTTTTAGTATGTATATAAATAACCAGAATTAAAGAAGGCTTATATACAGAGCATTAAATAAAGCAAACTAAAACAGTACAGGAAGGAATTAAGAGAAAACAGACTTTTTGTAGATTTACTGATCTGATAGAAAATGCCAGATTCCATGAAATCTTCGTTTTTACCGGTTTTCAGGCAGCCCTAATTCCGGAATTTTACCGGATTTTCCGGTAAAAACCGAAAAACAGTGGCCTTGGTGATGGCAGATAAGAACTGCTTGGCCCACCTAGTCTGTCCATTTCCCTACCTAACAGATAAGCTGCAGATCCTAGTTAACCAACAGCCTACTTCCTCCTAGCCCCCACTAGAATTGCCTTATGTCTGTCCAATGCATTCTTGAATTCTCCCACTGTTTTTGACTCTATGACCTCCTCAGGAAGGCTGTTCCATGCATCTACAACCTTCTCTGTGAAGAAATACTTCCTCACATTACCTCTGAGCCGTCCCCCTCTAACTTCAAATTGTGCTCCCTCGTTCTTGCACATCTCTTTTTTTGAAAGATGCTACCCTCTTGGACTTTGTTGATTTCCTTGAGGTATCTGAACGTTTCTATCATGCCCCCTTTCCTCGAGGCTATACATCTTAAGATCCTTTAGTCTTTCTTCATACGTCTTCTGATGCAGACCCTGCACCATTTTGGTTGCCCTCCTCTGGACAGCCTCCATGCTGTCTATGTCTTTGCAGAGATGGGGTCTCCAGAACTGTACACAGTACTCCAGATGTGATCTTACCAACTGTCTGTACAGAAGGCCAACAACATCCTGTTTTCTACTGGTGATGCCTCTCCCTATGCATCCCAGTATCCCCCAGCCCTCCTTACTTCCTTCTCACATTGCTGGCCCACCTTTAGGTCATCTGATATGACTACCCCATGTCCCTTTCCATTTTTGTTGTTGTCAGTATCTTACCCCCATTGTGTACTCTTGCCTTGGGTTTTTGTTTCCCAGGTGCATTACTTTGCACTTCTTTGCATTGAATCTAAGCTGCCATACATTTGACCATTCCTCCAACCTTGCCAAGTCCCTTTTCATCCTTTCCACCCCACCTTGCATATCAACACTGTTGCAGATCTTTGTGTCATCTGCAAAGAGACATACCTTTACCTCCAGTCCCTCCGCAATGTCACTTATAAAGACATTAAAAAGGACCGGGCCCAGTACTGAACCCTGGGGTACCCCACTAGTAACCCTCCTTTCTTCACTGTAGACTCCATTTACTATTATGCCTCCTATAATGCCTCCGCCTTCCCTTCCCCCGACTCCTCCCTTGTACAAGTTATTCCTTCCCTGATATAAACTGCTACCCTTCCCTCCTTCCTGACTACCCTGTCCCTCCTGTATAGTTTATATCTGGGGATCGCAAGAACCCAGTCATGGTGTGATGTTGCCCACATCTCGGTTGCTGCAGCTATGTCCACTCTTCTGTCTGCTAATAGTGCCTGCAGGCCATCCATCTTGTTTCCAAGACTCGGCACATTCAGAGACACCACCCTCCAACTAGAATCTGACTTTCCTTCTCTTCCTTCTATTCTTCAATTCACATTTATTCCCTCTAGAAACATAGGAACATAGAAGTTGATGGCAGATAAGGACCGCAAGGCCCATCCAGTCTGCCCATTTCTTTTTCTACCTTATAAATGTGCCATCATTCTTTGCTGTCAGTGGCCTATCTATTCAAACTCATCTGTATTGCTCCCTTATGCCTATCCCATGCCTGTTTGAAGCCCTGCATTGTATTCATAGCCACCACTTCCTGAGGTAGGCTGTTCCATGCATCCACCACGCTTTCTGTGAAAAAGAACTTCCTCACATTACCCCTTAATCGGCCTCCCTCTAATCCCATGCTGTGTCCTCTTGTCCTGCTATTTTTCTTATATTGAAACATGTTAGACTCTTTCACCTTGTTAATGCCCTGTGCACCCATCCATGTACCCTTGTTATGTGTTCCTCACCCTCTCCACCCTTTGCTAACTGTGTTCATGCCCCTTCTACCACCTCCCTCCAGACCTCTTCCCATCACTGTGGGGGGGAGGGTTCACTGACCTTCTCCTCTCGGAGTCTGTGGGTCTGCACACCCACTGCCCCCCAGGAGTTTAAATTAAGTGTAGTGGTTATGTAGTCCCCCAGTTTGTCCCTGGTACCCTCAAACCATCCCTACCGAGGTGTAGCCTGTCTGGGTAAAAGAGTGCTTTGTTTGACCAGGTCTCCTCCCATTCCCCAATACAGATAAGCATCTCCTCCCTGCACCATTTCCTCAGTCAGTCATTAACATCCTCTATTCTTCTTTCCTGCCTGTGCTGGTCCTTGGTACTGGTATCACCTTTGAGAAGGCCAGTGAACTTCCGTCCTTCCTGAAGATCTTGCCTAACTCTCTGAACCTACTTTGCACTACCTCAACCTCTTCCCCAGATAGGTTGTTGGTTCCCAAATATATGACTAAATTAGGTTTTCCTCCAACCTCCCTTACTATTTCCCTTATTCTTGGGCCCACCTTCCCTGCTGTCATCCCTGGAATACAAACCACCTTCCTGCTTGCATTTGGGTCCCCTTTCCTTCCCCAGTGAATACCCCTAATTATGGAGTCCCCTATGATTGCTACCCTTCCATCCCCTGCACCAGTGCTCCCCGTCTTCCCATTCTTACCTTCGGTACTAGCTGCTTCTCCACCTAACTGCTCCCTCTGCTCCCTGGTGAACTTATCTCCACATCCACAATTTATCCCCTTAACTGTTTTTCCATCTCCCACTCTACCCCTCCTCTTCTGATTATCTGTATCTGCTTTCAGTTTTCCCTCCCAACCCCTCTTCCTTTCTTTTTTTCCCTCCCACCCCCCATTCTCGACTCCATTTTGCCTGCCTCCTTCCAACACTGTAGATCGGACTTGATTTCTTGTAAAAGAGAAGTAGACTTTCCTTGATAAGCATGGAAGGGCTACAAGTAAGATGGATACCCAAATAAGTCAGTTTTTTGGGTTCCCATTCTAGCCCAAGGTTCAGCACCTCCTGTTTATCGACATGTATATTAGGAAGGAATACTTCGGTTTTTGTCAAATTTAACGTGTATCCCGAGGGAAGAAAAATACAATCTATCTAATCTAAAACCACTTGAATTGAGCTGGCCAGATCCTCAAGGCGAAGAAGCAAATCATAGGCATAAGCTGACAATTTGCAACGTTCACCTCCGGCCAGGATTCCTCGTACAGTTGGATTAAACAAGAGGTATTGGATAAGTGGTACTAAATGTAAATTAAATAAAAAAGGGGAGAGTGGGCAGCCTTGTCTGGTTCCTCTTTGTGAAGGTAGAGGTGAAGATAGCACCCCATGGCACCATATTCGGGCCGTAGGATTACTATATAATATTTTAACCCACTTTTGGAACTCTATACGGAACCCAACTTTATCTAAAACTTTAAATAAGAAGGGCCAGGAGACACAGTCAAAAGCTTTTTCTGCATCCAGGGAGAGCAAGACAGAAGGACTGGTAATTTTCCTGACACCCTCATTGATCACCATGTGATCTGCTGCATGCAAACACTTTATTGTTCCAACCATTCCCCCAAATGTATCCATGTTCACTCATTTAAGTTACTGTGTTTGTCTTCACTCCAGGCTGACCTTCTGTTTACTGATTGGTCCCACATCCAGGCAGCTGACAGCATCAATTCTGCCCTTTGGATTTTCTACTCTAAATTTATAGTTGTCTGGGACTACCATGCACTTATTAGAAAGACCAGGGTTAGAAGATCTCACTTTCTCTTGGTTTCAACTGAGCTACTAACTTGACTCAAGCAATGGACCTAACATGGTGTATTCCAGGTCTCTGGCTCACCTGTTAACCTGTTTAATTACTGGACCATTCACAATGCTTGTACTAAAGCTATCAGGCTTGTGAAATCCAATTACTTTGCATTCACCCTCTAGAAAAATCTCTGTCATAAGTTCTGGAAGGTCGTTTGCTCCCTATTCTCTACTGCCAGTCCCTTTCTCCTGTCCTCAAGCTAGATAACTGCTCCATCTCTGACCTTACTGAATCACTGCATCATTAACTCCTTTGTCAACTCTTGTGCTTGTTACCTTATCTCCTCCTCTCTTCCCTCTTCCTCATCTCCTCCTCCACTATATCTCTTTTTCTCCTTTTTTTCTCCTACACACCTACTACTCCTGCTACCCTATTTAAGGCCCTACTCATGCTAAGTGCCATTAAGGGTCTAAGTCCTGATGGCCTTGACCCCAAATTATTGCACCTGTCTGCTCCTGCTATTCCCATCACATCTATCCTCAACCTCTTGCTTTCCCTGTGTTCTGTCCCTGATTCTTGGAGGCAGAAAACAGTCATCCCTCTCCCCAAAGGGGTGACCCATCCTCTCCTGGGAACTATAGCACTATATCTCTCTTCCCTCTACTTTAGCTAAACTGCAAGAACACGTAGTCCTCTCACATCTTTTTCCCTTCCCTGAATGCTCCTCCTCCTCTTTATCTTCTGGACATGATCAGGGCTGCTTAGTCTCTTTCAACTGAGCAGATGGAACCCACAAGGGGCAGAGCTGTGTGAACCTGATGATTTAAAAACCAGGCTACTGATTTTCTTTTCTACATTACTGGGCTCCTGCTTGTGGCAAAACAGAGTGCCACCAGAGCTGCTGAGTGTGAGAGGGCTCGAATTCAGAGAGCCTGTCTTCTCTCGCTGAGGATTGCCACATCGACTTGCTGCTGGCCATGACTGGGACTGCTCAGTCTTTGCCAATCAGATGGATGGAACCTGCAGGGAGCAGAACTGTGTGAGTCCACTCTTCTCTTATCAGTAGTTGCTGCCAAGTGGCCCTCCAGCTTGCAGCCTTTGTGTGAAGGACCTGCACAAAGGGCAGCGACTGGAGTTAGGTAGGAGTCCACCAAGGAAACAGCTAAGAGCAAGAACCCTGCCCACCTGAACCCAGGTAATACTGCATTGTTTAGAGAGAGGGGTGTAGGGAGAAAACTAACTGTAATCTAACTGGGTGAGTACTGCAGACAGTTAACACTATTACCTATGTAAAAAAATAAAGTTGCTGTTTGTTGTGCAGCTAGGGTAATTTCAATTACAGGTTTTTTTTGTGCTTTAGTAACTCATACAGTGTACAGCTTAGCCTTTACTGGGTTCTTGGAAAGGAGGCCAGAAAACAAAGGCAGAGTAGGAACAGGGAATGTGGGGAGTGGTACAGTGCAGTGGTTGTGGGGCAGCAGTCTTCAGGGAGAATTTCTGGAGACTGTGGTGCTGCCCCATCTTCATGTGCCTCTTTAGGTTGATAGAGGTAGTTACTAGACACAAGGCCCAGTCTGCTCAGAGTTGGGGAACATTCTCCCCCATCCAGGGGCCACCAAGTCAGACACCATAACTTCAAAGGATGCCAGATAGGAAGAGCAGCTGAATTATGGTGGACTCAAAAATATGGGGGTGACAGGATCTGGATGGCTATGAGTTATAGGGACAGGGTCATTCCTCAACTGGTACCACTATAAAAATTCCTTCACTGCTCTGGCAGAGCAAGAATGCCAAGAGGAGACACCTGCTGTAGTGGCCAGGGAGGATGTGGTGGCCCTCCCTAGTTGAGAGCACAAGGAGGGTGGAAGAGGACCCAAGAGGAGGAGGAATCAACTTCTGGTGGGGTACTCAACTGTTAGGGGGACAGAGCTGGGTAATAAGAAAGGGGAAGAGAGGGAGGCCAGGTACCTGTGAGGTGCCACAGCCTGGAGGGATAAGAAGTGTATCCTAGTGATCACTAGAGGAGTGGGAAAAAAGGAGGAGCTATATGTCATTGTCCAGCGGGGAACAAATGACCTGGCTGGGGTTGGACCTGGAATAGTGCAGGGGGAGTTTAGGGAACTAGGCTGTAGTCTTAGGTAGCATACTAAGTAGCTTTTGTGGAGGTGCTGCCTGTCTACAATGGGAGAAAGAGAGGAATCTCTGCACCAAGACATTCAACTCATGGTTAAAGGAATGATACAGAGAAGAGAGGTATAGCTACATTGGGGACTGGGGGCCCACCTAGGAGGATAAGACCGTTTACAGAGATGAAGGCCTGCATTCATCTGAATGAGGGGGAACTGCAGTTCTCAGTGGACGGTTTAAATGTTATTTAGATTAACATTTAAACTAGCTGAGGGGAGTGATGGAAGAAAAAGGGAGGCAGAAACTGCCCCCCCCCACACTGACTGAGATGGAAAGTAGGGAGATCCTGAGAGGAGAGAGAGTCCCCACGGGGAGCAAGTTAATTAAAGAATACTGTAAGGTGATAGCAGTGGAAGGAAGGAGGGAAAAGAAACAGTCAAAAGATAAGTTTGAAGGAGGGGGAGCAAAAGGAAAAAGTTGGGAGCAAGAAGCAAAGAGCAAACAAAGTCTGGAAGGCCATGTTTACTAATCTAATGATAACAGTTTGGGAAATAAGATCCCAGACCTATAAGCCATCATGACAAAGGCTGACCTGGATATTGTGGCTATTACCAAGTCATGGTGCTCATTATTTATTTAAACTTGTTTATTTAAATGCTGCATGTGAGCATTAGTGGCACATATTTGGCTTACAAAAGATGTGTTTCCATTTAGTTGCTTGCTACACACCTCCTTCATCCCCCTCTGATAGCCTGCATACATTGAGTTCCTTAATTGCTCCTTATCTAAATCAGGAATTTATTTTGTTGGGAGATTTAAATTGGGACATGATTCACCCTAATATTGAAATAAGCAATCAGTTTACAGTGTTAAACTTAACCCAATTAATTAATAAATCTACTAGGTCTCACAAGTTGTGCAGTGATAAATACACTCTATTGGATATAATTTTAACAACTGTGCCCCATAGATGTGTTTACCGTATTCAGTCCTGATGTAAGTGATCATTGTTATATTGTCTATGTAATACATAATATTTTAATTTTAAGAGTGTATATGTTTTATAGATTGCATGTAATATGTTGTATTTACTTGTTTTTTAATGCAAGGTGCCCAGAGCCCCAAGGATTGGGTGCCGTAGAAATAAACTTTGCCTTGCCTTGCCTAATATGAAAATTAATTTGCCCACTCATATATTTCTTTCTCAAAATTTCTGCATTGTTTATGGTTTCAATCCTATTTATTTTTTCACCAACACTATGTTAAGGCAGGTAATCTTAAATCTGACATTTTAACATCTAGTCGGGGGTTCCTTAGGGCTCAGTCCTTGGGCCCCTGTTGTTCTTGGCATATGTAAATGAACTCCCAAAACATTGCTCTACACTAACCAATATTTATTTATGTACAGATATTATTATATTATACACAAGCCACAATGATATCAACATAGCTGTTGCAAATGTACAGAGAGTCTTTAATAAAACGCAAGCCTCATTGCAAGGCTTAAGGTTGCAATTAAATACAAACAAAATCCACAATGGATGATTTTCTCCAAAAAGAATATAGATACCTGTCATCTAAAGCTTTTTCAGTTAATAGTAATGAAATTGTCAGGACCCATACCTATAGGTACTTGGGACTTACACTAGATTCACAACTTACATTATAACCTCTGCAGTATAAGGTTTGCTAGCTGCACACTTGAGCAGATTCGATAGACCATAAGGCCTTTATCTGCTGGCAAATTCATATGTTCATATGTTCATATTTCATTAATGTTAAAATATTTAATAGCCTCTTTTTATAAGAACAAATCTCACTTTAGTTTTCCCTTAAGAAAACTTTTAGTCAATTCTTTAATTATGTCAGTAATCAGTTATGGAGATTGCATCTATAGAAATACAGCTAAATCTGTATTAGATGTCCTGGATCTTCTTTATCATTGTGCTTTGAGGTTAATTTCTGGTTTACCCTGGAACACACATCATTGTCATCTATACTCTGCTGTGGGGTGGGGTTCTTTAGATAATAGAAGGCAACAACATTGGTACTCATTCGTTTACGACTTTCTTATACAGTAGGTAAATTTCCATCATTTCTCCTGAATTCTTTATGCTCAAAATAGACAAACAGATATAGTCTCAGGTCCAACACATTAAAGAAATTTACTATACCTAGAATACATTCAAAACCTGGAGACTTTTCCTAAGTTGTCATTATCTTAGGCTTTGGCTGAATGAGATTATGTATCATTCTCATGAAAACCTTCAATGAAATCGTTGTAAAAAAAAAAAAAAAAAACTTGGTGATTGTGTTCTATCTGTTTCTGTCTCTCAAACTTGGGAAAAACTTAAGAAAAGACTTAAACTATGCACTTTGATCCTTATCTCTTGATTCAAACTCTTTATTGTTGGGTTCCTACATAAGCAATGTGACTGTTATGGATGAATCTATGTCTTTCCTATAGAGTTTTATCAAATGGCTCCCTATTCCAGATTTAAGTCGACACTGAAAGGACATTTTATGACTTTGTCTAATTGTATATGTTTTACTTGACTGTGTTTACACAATGTACTTTGTATACTGAGTTGTTTTATTTATGATTTATTTACTGTATCTTTGTACCCAGGTCCCCCTTGAAAATGGACATTTGATGTTCTAGGGTTCTTACTCGGTTAGCAAATCAAGTAAATAATTAACTAAATGGCCATACCAGACAACACGTTGTTCAGAATAGACAGGGTGGGAAGGAAAGGAGGAGTTGTGGTGTTTTATGTGAAGGAAAGCATAAAGGCAACACAGATACAGGGAATTTGGATGGGGTGCAGAGGTGCTGTGGGTCACCTTCAGGTCAGGAAACTGAGTCACTATTCTGTCAGGTATGATCTACAAGCCTCCATCACAGGGGAGGAGTTAGACAAGGACAAGTTAAGAAACAATTTGCAAAATGGCAGAAAAGGAGGAGGTGTTGCTGGTGGGTAAATTCAGTCTGCTGGATGTAGATTGGAGCCTCCCAGCTGGGGCTTCAGCTAGAAGCAGGGTCATCCTGGACTCCCTCCAGGGGACATTCCTCAGGCAATAGTCCATGAATTCACTAGCGATGAGGCAATTCTGGACCTGGTGCTTACTAACAGGGACAGTGCTGCAGACATCAAGGTGAGAAACCATGTAGGAACCAGAGATCATCATACAGTGTGGTTCAGCATAAGAACAGCTTCTGAATCCAATCACATAATGGCGAGCATCCTGGGCATCAGAAGGGCTGATTTTACAAAGATGGGTGAACACCTCAGGAATGACCTGGCAGGGGAAGATGGGTAGAGAAAAAGTGGGTCAAATTAAAAGAGGGTATAGTGAAGGCAACAAACTTCTGTGTCAAGCAAGAAAGCAAAAGCAGAAGGAAGAGGAGACCCCTATGGTTCTCAAAAGAGGTGGTAGGAAAGGCAAAGGCTGAAAGAGTAGCATTCAGAATGTATAAGGAGACCCAGAGAGAGGAAGATTGGGAAATGTATCAGGGAAAACAGAAGGAGGCAGAGAAATCAGTGAGGCACACAAAGGTGCAAACTGAAAACAGAATAGCTCAGGCAGTATCAAAAGGGGACAAGATATTTTTTAGGTATATTAGCAAAAAAGAAGACAGAGGGAGGGATTGTAAGGTTAAAGGGGGGTCTGGCCTGGTGGCACTGAGAATTGAGGTGCTGGATACCACACTTTGCACCATGCCGGTGACCCAGGTTTGGGAATGGACTCAGGGCACGAGGGGGCTGGCAGGGGAGAGGAAGGATTGAGCATCCCACTACTGCTCTCCTTCCTCCAGGGTGGGTACGGGGTATGCAGCATGCTGCAGCGATGCCTAGTGGAGGCTAGGCACACTGTCAGTAGTGGGCATTCTAAGTGGGAGGGAGCACGGCGGACATCTGCACATAGGTGCATTAGACATCATTGCATGTCTGGCTCCCTGGGGCAGTAATGGTGGAAAATCGCGGGGTGACCGTGGCGACTCATAGCCGAGCCACGCACCCCCAGACATGAGAGGCATGGCCACCTGGTTCCCAGTCACAAGCCCTCCAGGGAGGGGTGTCTTGTTACTTTCATCAGGGCCTGTGTGAGTCAGGTGCATTTAGCATACGCCAGACTTGGTCCGGGGGGGCATAGGTGCCGGTGGCTGGCAGTTGCTGTGACCTGCTCCGCACTGAAGAAGTAAATGTGTTAAATGATAAAAGGGTTGGGGATTGTAAGGAGGGGGACCAAGAAAAGACAGACATCTTTAACAAATACTTATGCTTAGTGTTTACAGTGGAAGGGAAGGGAAGGGACTGTGAAAAAACATTAGGAGCTGAGATGGAAACAAAGCGGACACTAGTCCTTTTTCTGAGGAGTCCAGAAGGCACTCGCTAACCTGAAGGTGGACAAAGTTATAGGGCCAGACAGAGTGCATACAAGGGTGCTGAGGGAGCTCAGGGAGGTAGTAGCTGCACCTCTGACAGACCTGTTTAACAGGTCACTGGACACTGATATGGTCCTGGAGGACTGGAGAAGGGTGGATGTACGCTCACTTCAGAAAAGTGGTAGCAGGAAAGAGGTAGGCAGTCATAGGCCTTTCAGCCTGACATCGGTGGTGGGTAATTTACTGCAAACAATGCTAAAGGAAATTATTAGTATCTTGAATCCAACGGGTTACAGGATCAGAGGCTACATGAATTCACAGAGGGGAGGTCATGCCAAACAAATCTAATAGATTTCTTTGACTGGGTAACCAAGGAATTAAATGAGAGAGGAGCACTGGATGTGGCCTACCTGGATTTCAGCAAGGCTTGTGACACCTTTCCACATAGGAGACTAGTAAGTAAGCTGGGTAGCTTGGGGTGAGCAACAAGGTGATAACTGGATAAAACACTAGTCAGGGGATAGGAGACTGAGGATGGTGGTAAATGGAATTTCCTGAGTAAGGGAGGGTAACCAGTGGTGTTCCTCAGGGTGTAGTGCTGGGAAAGGTCCTCTCAGCCTGTGGTGGTCATTTTGAATAAGGTTAAACACCAAATGATTTGACTCATATATGCATTGTAGGATTGAGTGAGATTTACTAATGTCTTTATAAGTGACACAGCAGAAGATCTAGAAGGGGAAGGTCTGCCTCTTTGTGGATGATGACAAGATCTGCAACAGGGTGGACACACAGTGTGGGGTGGGGAGGAAAGGATAGGCAGCAATCTAAACAACTGGAGGAGTGGTCAGGGGTTTGGCAGCTGGGTCTTAATGCAAAAAAGTGCAAAATAGTGCACTTGGGCCATAGAAACCAGGGGTGGAGTACAAAATGGATGGCGTGATACTGACAACAACTAAGCAGGAAAGAGACCTGGGGTAATCATAATGGATGACCAAAAGGTGGCCAGGTGGTGTGACAAGGCAGTCAGGAGGGCTAGTGGGATGTTGGGTTACATAGGAAAGGGTATCACCAGCAGAAAGAGGGAGGTGGTATTGCCCCTATGTAGATCGCAGGTAAGATCCCACTTTGAGTACTGTGTCCAGTTCTGAAGATCACATCTTAGGAAGGACATAGAACAGAGGCAGTCCAGAAGAAGGCTAGCAAAATGGTGCAGGGTCTGCATCTAAAGACCTACAAAGAGAGGATAAAGGACCTCAATATTGTACATCCTAGAGGAAGGGAGAGAGAGGGGAATATGATAGAAACCTTTAAATGCCTCACAGGGTTAATAAGGTACAAGATGGGAGTATTTTTCAGAAAAAAAGGTGCTCTTGAATAAGGGGACATGCTATGAAGCTGGAGGGGTGTAGATACAGGAAAGATGTGAGGAGCTACTCTTTCACAGAAAGAGTGGTGGATTCTTGGAAAAGCCTTCCAGCAGAGGTAGTGGGGTAAAAACAGTGGTGGGGTTTAAAAATGCCTGGGATAGGCACAAGGGAATGGTAGAGGTAAGGAAGGGGGAAAGAGACAGCACCATAGATCAAGTAGAGTCTGCAGCAAAAATGAAGGAAGAAAGAAAATGGGAAGTGGATGGGCCAAGTGGCCCTTTATCTACTGTCAGAGTCTATGTTTCTATGTTTATCCATTTCCAGTCTGGCTTTCAGAAGCCCCACTTTAATTCCACCACCCTTTTCCAGCTCACTGGCATTATCCTTAACAGAATGGACCAAGGACTGATTACCTGTGCTGCCTTTGTTGATCTGGCAAAGGCCTTTGACACTGTTGTGCACACCTTCTCCTAGACATGCTTAAAAAGTTAAAGCTGTCTGACCACTCAGTCAGTTGGTTCCACTCTTATTTTACATTAAGGGCAGAACTATAGCTATCCGTAACAGACACTCCATCACCCCAATCACCCTATTTGTTCAGGTGTCCACCAAGACTCTGTCCTGGGCCTGCTACTTATCTCCATCTCCCTGAATAACCATCCTAATGCCAGTACGTCTGCAGCTATCCATATGTATGCAGATGATACTGTGCTTTTCACCACTGGCTCCTCTGCCACTAATCTGGCTGCTCAACTCCAGTCATATTTCCCCAACATAGGTTTCAGGCTAATCAATTACCCCTCGATGTCAAGAAAACTGTCTTTATGACCTTTGACGGTAGGAAGAGGGTAGCCAGAGTCTCTAGTGTCATCCTTTTATACCCTTGATAGTGTACTGATTGAGAATGTCTCCTCCTTTAAATACTTTAGGGTTTGCTTGGACCATCATCTCACTTTTTCTCTGTATGTGGATCCCATCCACCAGATGCTCCACCCTAAGCTCTGTACTCTCTACAGGAACAAAGATCATATCTTGCTTCCTGCTCAAAGATGATCCTCTTCATTTTCAGTTATGTTGATGTAGTGTACAGTGTCAGCCACACCTAAATCCATACTGACTTCACTGGACCCATTTTTCACTCTTTCTGCAGTTTTCCTCTTGACTTTTCCCATCACACTCATCTCTGTTCCCTCTACTCCTTCCTTTCTTTTCCTTCTCTCAATGCCAGGTTCTATGCATCCTTTATCTCCAATTTCAGGATCCCCCCTACCCTCCTAGTCATAGTTCCCTCCTCTCTTGTCCCTCTAACCCAGTGCATTTCCTTATTAACTCTTTATCTCCTTTCCCTTGCCCTCCAACTTGTAAAATCTTTTTCTGGTCAATTTCCTTTCTTGTTCAGATTCCTTAAATTCCAGTCTTCACTCCCTCCTGCTATTTGCTCCATCTCCTCCCTCTTGTCTTTCACATTCCCCCTTTGTGACACCTCTATACACACCTGTAAGTGCCCTTGCCCCCCTTATGCATTAAATGCAGCTCTATGGTTAGGCCTGTCACCCCAGTCTGCAACTTAGCTGCTATTTATTACTGTGTTCTAGTGTTGATTATGTAGAACTGTTTTTGTCTTGTAATTGTACTTCATATAAATTCACTGTCATATGCTTTCTTATTTTAAATGTACTTTTATGTATTTTCTGGTTTGAACCTGTACTCACTCTTTCCCTCCTTCCAGGATGTATCTGAAAATTAGTTGTTTTCACCTCGATGTGTCTGTCCTGGTAAAACTTTAAAACCAACATACATACATACATTCATACCCACATACACACATCAATTAATAAATATATATCCCCTTTCACCACTAGTTACTGTACAAGATAAGAGTGGTTTCACTTGAATTTGTTGCATGTCAGAAAAGCTCAGCTTCACTACGCTGTTCCTACCCAAGATAAGCATAAATGAAACCAAAAAAATGGAACAGGAGTTTGCACCAGGAATGGTGGTGCTGCTAAACCAGATATGAACTAAAGACAGAGTAAGATGAGCACTCACAAACCTCAAAAATATTCAGGAGCACAGGTTTTCAGCAGAAAAAAATACATAATCTTTATTAAGACATAACTAGAAGCATAAACGCCTGACGCATTTCGGATCTATCTGCATCCTTTCTCAAATGAAACCACTCTTTTCCTGCGACAAGTGGCTCCAGAGATACATTATATTAACTCACAGCCCCATTAGGGAAGGAAGTCCTTAAACAGGGGATGGCTGACTACATTCAAGAAAGGTGGGGCTTAAACTTGTGAGGGGGAAGGGATAAGGGAGGGGCTGACCAGAAGCCCTCTCCTCCAGATGAGGAGAGTAGCCTTCAAACCCAAGGGGAGGGGAAACAGACTGGGAATGGAGGTTTCAGGAGGAGCAGAGGGAGGGTGGAAGTATAAGGAACCTGGTTGGGGTTCGACAAAGGGATCAGGGATAAGGGTGGGGTTGGTGTTAGTAAATGCCAGGAGCTTGGGAAACAAGTTGCAGAGTTCCAGGCCATGCTGTTGGGGGTGGATGTGGCGGCTGTCACGGAGACGTGAGCCAACAAAACCATGACTGGGACCTAAGCGTAGGGTACACTATGCTTAGGAAGGATAGAAAGGAGGTAGAGGGTGGAGTGGCTATGTTCATTAAAGATGACATAGAAATTGCTAAGGTAGAGAGGCAGAGGGAACGTGGAGGCCTTATGGGTCACCTTAAGATCCCCAGCAGGAGATAAGGTCAAGCTGAGTGTAGTATATAGGCCCCCGGATGGGTGATGTTCTGAGGATGGTTTGCTGGACAACATCATTGCCCAGTGTGGACCAAGGGAAGGAGTGGTGTTGATGGGGACCTTAATATGCCAGGTACAAACTGGGGAACCATGTCCTCTAAGGTGGCCAAGGAGCAGAGGCTGTTTGATGGCTTCCAGGATGTGTTCTTAACACAGCATGTGATGGAGCCCACAAGGGAGGGGCATGTCCTGGACGTGGTTCTGGCAGATGGGAATCTGGTAAGGGACCTGGGTGTAGAGGATCCCCTGACTGGGAGTGACCACAATACTGTCTGGTTTCAAATAAGTATGGGGGAGGGGTGAGATCTAGGACACTGGCAGTGGACTTCAGGGGGGCAGACTTTGTGAGCATGGGAAATATTCTCAAGGATCACTTGAAGGGGATTACATCAGTGACAAATGTGGAAAGGAGATGGGAGGTCATAAAACAGGGACTTCATGAGGCAGTCAGGACCTGCGCTAAGGTGAAACGTAAGGGAGCAAGGTCACATAAACCATGCTGGTGGTCCAGTGAGGTTCAGGTAGCAGTCAGAGAAAAGAAGGCGGCCTACAAAAAATATAAAACAACAAGAGAGGATAGGGATAAGGAAATGTACTATCTTGCATCTAGAAAAGTCACCCAGATGGTGAGGGGGCAAAGTCCAGTAAAGAGCAACAGCTGGCACAGGGGATACATGGAGGGGAAAAGGGGTTCTTCCGGTACATTGGAAAGTGGAGAAAAACTAAGGGTCATCTCAGCAGATTGAGATCAGAAGAAGGGTGGGTGGAAGAGGCGAGGGACCAGGCAGAGGTATTTAACGAGTACTTTGCTTCTGTGTTCACTAGGGAGGGGGATGGGATATCTACAAAGCAAGGCACAATGGGGATAGAAGCGGCAGTCGTGGGATCAGGGGAGCAACAGAAATGGAGCAAGAGGGAGGGAGAGGTACCCTGGGGTGTCACATCAGGATAAGGATAAAAAGGCCAGTAAGGTGGAGGGGACGGATGATGCTATCTCTGCCAAAAGGGTGTGGTTAGCCCTCAAGACCCTAAAGAAAGACAAATCTCCTGGGCCGGATGGCATTCATCCGAGAGTACTATGGGAATTGGCGGACATACTGGCTGCACCCCTGGTGGAGCTCTTCAACAGGTCACTTGAGACAGGGAGGGTACCTAGGGATTGGCGAGAGGCACATGTGGTGCCAATCCATAAAGGGGGGTCGAGGGAAGTACCAGGTAACTATAGACCCATCAGTTTGACCTCGGTGGTGGGAATATTAATGGAGAGTATACTAAAGGAATGATTGTGGGTGTACTTGGAGGAGGTGGGAGGTCTGGATAGTCAGCAACATGGGTTTGTGCCAGGTGGATCATGTCAAACCAATCTTGTGGAGTTCTGTGAATGGGTAACATCAGAACTGGACAGGGGAAAGCCTATGGATGTATTATTCTTGGACTTCAGCAAGGCATTTGACTCTGTCCCCCACAATGGTCTGGTGGAGAAACTGATGGGGTTGGGAGTAGGCCTTTTGATGGTCAGATGGATTGAAAACTGGCTAGCTGGATGCACCCAGAGAGTAGTGGTCTGTGGGGAGCTCTCAAACCCTAGAGAGGTTGGTAGTGGGGTAACGCAGGGCTCGGTCCTGGGTCCGATCCTGTTTAATGCATACATATCAGACATCAGAGAGGGTATAGGGTGTGAAATGAGTCTCTTCGCTGATGACTCCAAGATGGGAGCAGTAGTTGAGGGAGAAGAGGGAGGTTGGCCTGAGAGGACCTGGACACCCTGGAAGCTGGGCTCACACTGGAAATTAAATTTCAATATCACTAAGTGCAAGGTGTTACATCTTGGGTGGGAAACCCTAAACACAGGTACACCCTCGGAGGGGAGGCGCTGGAGGCCTCAATAGGGGAAAAAGACCTAGGGGTCATGGTGGATGCATGTATGAATAACTCTGAGCAGTGCAGGAGAGCGGCTAGCAAGGCAAACAGGATGTTGGGATGCATTGTAAGGGGGATCACCTCTAGGAGCAAGGAAGTGATACTACTGCTGTACAATGGACTGGTTAGACCACACCTTGAGTACTGTGTACAGTACTGGAGACCACACTTGAAGAGGGACATACAGCTCCTGGAGAGGGTACAGAGGAGGGCAACTAAGATGATATGAGGGCTAGGGATTTGAGTATGAGGACAGACTTGAGGAGTTCTGCCTGTTTTCATTGGAGGAGGAGAGACAGGGGGACATTATTGAGGTTTTCAGGCACCTCAAGGGAATAAATAGGGTAAACATGGAGGGATCTTTAGACTAAAGCAGGAGGTATCACCAGAGGGCATGGTTTGAAGTTGGAAGGTGGAAGGATGAAGGGGAAAAGAGGAGGAGGTTTTCACTGAGATGGTGGTGGACCCTTGGAATGCTCTGCCTGGTGAGCTGGTTCAGAGATCCACAGTGGAGGGCTTCAAGAGAGGGTGGGACAGACACAGAAAGTGGATGTATCAGATGATGGCCTGTCCCAGGGGGGTGGGGATGGATGATAGGGGTTACTGGAACACAAGGGGGGGAGGACCTCGGCACCCAACTAGGGATCTGAGGTTCGAGCAGACTTGATAGACCGTAAGGCCTAATCTGCTGGCAAATAGTATGTTAGTACCACTCAGTGAATAGCTTAATCTCTCATTTGATAAAGAGCCATTAAATTAATCACTTTATAAGGAATTTATTGATTTTTCATTTAATTTTTCTTATTGAGTAAAACAGATTTTTGATCACATTAGGAATCTTGCACTAGTCACATGAGATCAAATTGAAAATTGCACTTTTGTTCTTCACCTCGCTGTATTATGAACGGTGTACAAAAACAATGTGTGATATTGGCAGTTTTACAGAGTACGGTTGTGAAAGTTCAGACTTTTCAGCCATAAAAAATCACATCTCTGCATCTATTTTTACACACCTTAAACTAAAATCTTTGTGACGTGCACAGCATATTTTGAGCGCTTAGCTAATTTCGTGAATATTAAGTAAAGCGACATGTACAGATTTTACCCAGCACTAGTAAGATGCAGCTTGAGCAACTGGATGTTAGAATGATTATATTTACTTCACAATAAAAGTGGTAAGACACAATCAGCTAAGAAAACCCTGCCAGAATATAATGGCCTGACTGGGCTCTAGTATGACAGATTTATGTGGTTTTACCTTTTTTAAACTATATTACAAGAGATGGTCAGAGTTTTCCCCAAGACATAACTTAAATCTAATTTCATCAGTTATTGAGGGAGCCGTGCCATGTCTGTCTAAAATTGGCATGTCAAAAATGGAAGCTGAGTTTAAACTAAAGTGTATGAGTGTATGAATTGCAACTGCTGAGGCATGCCAGTAAAAAGCATTTCTGTGGGAAAAATAGAGATGCTTTACTTTCCATCTGATAGTTATATACAGTATGTTGCATAAAAATGACCATTAAATAAAATCTGTCAAGCTGCTGTCGGTATTCACCTTGTCTTTAGTTGCCAAGTAGCTCAACTTGATTGACATAGGAAAAATATGAGCTGGGTGCATCAATATCTCTGCTGACCATTTCAAAGTCTCTTATTTGTGCCTGCTGTCTAAGTAAAAGTGAGGAACATAGAATGACTCACAATTATGGAAATGTGTTTGGCACTTTAAGATAACATTTTCTTTCAAGAAGTACTGCAATTCATGCTCCGTCTATTTCATTTCTAGTGTGTTCTGGGTGATGAAGATGTAATACTTTTTGTCAGGCCACCTGAAGTGTGATTTAAACCTATTTATCATAGAGTCTATTGTAAAGCTCTGTTTGCCCTCCAGTGTCTCAAAAGTTGATATAATGTAAAAATGAAAGTTTCCCTAAGTTATTTCTGACTGCATTGAATGTAGCATAACTTTTAACACAAGTAACTCATTCCCCGTTTGCTTGAGAGAAAAAAATACTGTAGTCAGATTTACAATACTTACATTTCAATTTGCTTTTCAAATTACTAGAGATGGGACAACTTCAAAAGGTTCTGAGGTTCTAAGGTTGTGAGGGAGAGTGCTGTAATCCTGATTGCCCAATGCTGGGCAGCACTGAAGGAGTTCACATTTGCTGGGTCGGGGTCTGCTGGATGACTGGCCCAGTGAGTCCTGTTAAATGTTACTAGATGAGTGAGGCTGGTGCTGCATGGTTGGGTAGGCTGCCTGGACCTGTCCACTCATGAAGTAGTAAATGCTAGCTAGGGATTTTCATCTGAGGATTGGCTATGACTCATGGGTGGCAGTTGGGAGCCATTATTTGATGTTGGATAAGCTGGGACCTTTTCTGCAGTTTCTGTTAGTGTACCTGGGCTCTTAACTTTGGTGAAGCTTGAAAAATTTTGGATCTGGTTCCTATGGTGGTACAAATGGGACATCTGGACCATAGAAGGAGGCTGTTGGTGGTGAGAAAACTCACGGATTCATTCTTACAATTTTCTCTATTTCTTCTCCTTGAACACTGGTTACTTTGTTGCTTGGGCTGTGGGAGAGCAATGAAAAGCTCCTTCTTTCATATTAATTATAAACTTGTCTTTCTCCTCTGGTGGGAGCAGAGTAAATTTCATTTTACAGAGTAACAGAGTGGATTTATAAGGACAAAAAACACAGTGGTCATCTGTGTGTTGGTACCTGTAATTGAACTTTATTATTTAATTTTATTGTCTTTGTTTATTTTATTTTTGGTGTATCCTATGCTATTTGTTTACATAATATTGTTTAAATTTTCTGGGTTTGGGATAGGTTCGGGTGGTGGGACTGGTTGAGTGGAAGTTGGGTGAATGTTACAGTAACTGATAATTTAGTTTTAAGTAGTGTGAGTGATTTGGAGTGCTTGTTTAGTGGGTGGAGTGGGTAGTGTGTGTCTGGGGTATTGTCACTGGCATGGTGTGGGTTGATTGGTTAGAGTGTGGGTGGGTGGGTGGGGTTTTATTTGATGGCATCATGTGTGTGGGATGTAGACCCATGGCTTCTTACTCCCATCCCAGCTGTTGGACCTCTGACTCTGATGGCCCCTCCTGCCAGTGGTGGCACACAGGCACTGCAGGGTGGTGGATATAGTCAGGAGGTGGAGTGATAGGCAGCAAGGGGTGCTAATAGGGGCACTGTAGGTCTGGTGAGGCCTAGACAGCACCCAGGGGTGAAATGGTTTCAGAAGAAGAGGCAAGACATGGTTAATGCCCATATCCAGGGTTCCCACTGGACTGAGTGGGCAGCTAACTTTTAGGCCAGCAGACTCCTATCATCCTTGAGAGCAGTGCTGTGCAATGCCTGGTCAATAAGGAACAAGACAGCCATTATGGAAGAGTTAATGTCTTGCTCTTTGCTTCATCTGTCTTGTATCACAGAGACCTTGTTGAGCGATGATGCTGGTCCTGTTTTGGATGTGGCCGTACCAACAGTATGCACTGCCCTCAGTTGGATCAGGGTGGCTATTTGTTTTAGATCTGAGATGAACTTTACTGTATTCCCAGTTGGGAAACCTCGTTGTTTGAATGTGTGGCTGTGCATGGGAGTCTACAGTAGGTGCAAGTTGCAGGTTCTTTCTCTTGCACCAACCTCTTGGGCACAAGAGGGAGTTCCTGCAGGAAATCATGGACTTCATTACTGAGAAGGTGTTGGAGTCACCCAGATGGTTGAGTTATGGGTGATTTCAATGCCTAGGTTGATAATGAACTCTTGCAGTTTGGTCAGAATTTCCTCAAATTGATGGAATCACTGCACATAGCACAGGTAGTTACCTCTGTTACCCAAGAACACAGTCATGCCTTGGACTTGTTTTTTTTCTGTGGACATTTGAGTAGGTCACTGTTAATTTGGGGGTGTGGGGACACACCAGGATATTGTGAGAAGTCTGAGGATTCTCCCCAAGAAGAGTCCTTGCAGCCTTGCTGTGCAGAGAGGTACCACAGAAGAGTGTTCAACTTTTTGTAGTGTGTTTGTGATTCTGTGCTTTTGACATTTTGCCTGCCGAGCTGCTGATGGAAAAACCTGGTGAGAGACACAGCTGAAGATTAATGTGGAAGATATGCCTATGAGTACAGGATATGCTGAGTTGAGATAGGGAAGTGGAGCTTCTGCCTCTGATATAGGGGCTGGGGTGATTACCAGCTATTGCCAGTGGGCAGACCTGGGTACATGTTGCATACTTTGCCCAGCACACCCACTAGGGGTGGGTGAAGATGTTGATGTGAGGTGCCTAGCACAGGGCTGGTCTCTGGGCTGCAGGGTGGAAAATGGCCTGGTACTGAGGTGGGTCCTCAGGACTAGGATACCCTGGATGCCAGTCAGTGAACCCAAGTCTGAGGGTAAAGTCCTTGCAGCAGTGATGCCCCTTGCATCACACACTGACCAGCCTCTATAATGTCATAATCTGTGTGTAAAAGTTTAAACCCAAAGCTTATTGCCTAGTGGGAGAAATTGGTAAAGCTGTGCAAAGTAGAACAGGCTCTAACCCAAGTCATAACATCACTCACTGGCAGGAGGTAACCTGTCAGTGTCAGCAGCTGCAGCATGTAGAATGGATTTGTCCTGGTTCTCCATACTGTCCTCATCAGGGTCAAGCAAAATTCTAAAATCTTTATTAAAAATATCACATGGCTCAATGTTGCTGTGTTTACACTTACCTCTCTCATGATTTTCTCAAATGACCGGAGGACTAAAATTACAAAATTCAACATAACCCACTGCAGTGGATTAATATAAACCTATGTGTCACCAGTTTTATTTTTTTGTTGAACTGCCTGACAGCATTCTTTTGTTCCGGCAATGCTTGCAGCTGTAGTGTTTACCTTCTCCAGTATTCTGTTTCCCATCTGGTGCTTCTGCAATAGTCGACTTCTGGTACTGAACGAATTGAGTTGGACGATAACATAATAAGCAAAATAAGATTTATTCAGGAACATAAGCAGGGACATCTCATCAGCACAAGGTACAGACTAGACTCTCTAGCTAGACAGGAAATTGGGGTTTCTAGCCCCTGCTGTCAATTATTAGCATAACATGTGACCATGGTTGGCTGCCCTTACTATTCTTAGTTAAAGGGGCAGCTAATCTTTAACCCCATGCTTAACTTTGTACTCCACATCACTCCAGGTACTGTAAATGTGAGTACCACTTGAACAAATAAAGACATTGTTATCGAGAAACAACAGTAAAAATTATCAAATCTTAGTTAACATTAATATGAACATTTACATAGAAACATAGAAGTTGACGGCAGATAAAGACTGCAAGGACAATCCAGTCTGCCCATATATCACATCATGGGTAAAATGATTAAGAAGACTTTGGTTAACTAATTGAAAACCACAGTACATTGGTGCAGGGAGGGAGGAAAGAATCTGGACTATACTGGTGGCCAGTCAATGTAATGCCAGAGAGGGGACACCAGAGCACTTGAGGCTGGCCATGCCACAAGCACTGAGGTGAGGGAAAGGCAAGGAAAGACAGGAAAGGGGGCAGCAAGAATTACCGAATGGAATTCAATTTACTGTAAGGACTGGAACCTTATATCTTTTCCTAGATCTAGGAGAGAAAAATGTTAGCGCAAAACAGTAATTTAGAACCAGTATGCATTGTTAAGACACAGAAATGTATAGAATCACCACACTGAGTCCGAATAATAAAGTTCACTTGGTTCTGCGACTTTCACGGTCAGTTGGAATTGATGAATGGGTGGCTTGAACTAGTTCTTGACAGGATGTGGTCAGGTCAAAGGGACCCATGAGTTCTGAGCACTATCAAACCCACACCATTTAACACGATATGACCAAGATCCATTAATGTGTTTTTGTGCAAACTCTTCTTGATCTGATACACTGATTGGGGTACATGAGACTCCTGAGAAGATGCAAGAGATGGAGAAGTTTCAGAAAGTCCATCTGGTGGAGCAGGTAGAACAGGATCTGGCAGATAAGTGTCAGCACAATGAGGTTCTGGTGAAGCTGGTGTCAAATTGTCAGCAGGAAGTTCAGTTTCCAAAAGTATTGCAGGTTCAAGTACAGCTTCATTACTTGGGGACTGGGATCATCAGGGAGGTGGTATGCAAGTGCCCATGTTTCATCCTGTTGATGTGAATTTTATTGTGTACCAGCTTTCCATCGGACTTGCAACGCAAGCGAACATGAACATGAGGAAGCTTTTCCACAATATAGAATGGACCAGTCCAGGGGCAAAGTAGTTTCTTGGTGGCACCTGGAACAAGGACAGGTGAATACAAATATACAGTGTCCCCACAGAAAATGAAGGATCGTGAGATTTGGCTGCTGAAATTTTTGCATTGCTGTTTTCTCTGTTCCAGTGTGTCAATAGCAACATGTCTGACAAGTTCAAGCTGTTCCAACATTGGGTTGATGAAGGATGAAGCTGACTTTGGGACCTCTAACAGCAAGAGATCTTTGTCCAGAGGAATTCTTGGGTGACGTCCATTGATTAGGAAAAATGGTGAGTACTCTGTACTGTCGATACAAGGGTGGAATTGTAAGCAAACTGAATGAAGGAAACAAAATTATCCTAGTGTCGTGAGTCTCATCCAGTTACTTGGATAGTGTGTTAAGAATGGTTGATATCATTCTCTCACTTTGTCCATTGCACTATGGATGGTAACTGGTTGTATGAGTCTTTTGATGTCAAGAAGTTTGCAGGTTTCTCACACAACAGTTGAGAGTTAGTCAGTGCCTCTGTCTAAATGCAGGTATGCTGGAGTACCATGATGGCAAATAATTGTATTGAGGAAGGCACTTGCCACTATAGCAGCTTTAATGTCTTTTAGTGGGATCAGATCCAAGTACTTAGTTATGTAGTCCTCAAAAACAAGAATGTACTTGTTGTCGGAGTCAGGGCATGTAGGGGAGGGGTCAAGAATATCCATGGAAAAGTTCTGTGGCTAAGGCATTGGAATGATGTGCCTTTGTCAGTTTGGCAGCAGGCTTTCTTTGGGAACAGGACTGGCAGGATTTGACAAAATGAACAATGTCCTTGCTCAAGTGAGGCCAGAAGAAGTGAAGCCTTGTCTTTTCGAGAGCTCTGTGGATTCCCATATGACTTCCAGAAAGTGGAGAGACATGAGTGGATTTAAGAACTTCGGAGGCAGAGAGGCTGGCACAACTAACTGCACATGAGTTCTATCCGTGCAATGTCCCTTGCCTTCCTTGGTCCAAATGTGGAAAAGCACTCCGTCATTGAGGAAATACTGTGATGCAAGGAACTGTACATACTGGCAGTGTTTCTTTTGTTGAGGTAAAGTTCCAGTCTCTAGGTACATAATGATGTCTGTAAATTGAGGATCAGTTCTTTGTTGAAGTTTAATCGTCGCCAGGGAGATAGCGGTATTAGAAGTTGTAAGAAGCTCTTGACTGCTTGCAGTAGGTGAGGATTGATGCTTTCTCTGTAGGAGTAGTTTATAGCAACAAAGTGACTTGAGGCACTGTAGAAATGTGCATGGGAGCTCATCTGTGGAGTGGAAAGGAAGAGCTTGTAGGCAGGCTTCTTCGTCTGGAGAGGCTGCAGTGGAGGATACCATCTCTGGTTTACAGCATCGGCATTGGAGTGAACTCGACTTGGTCAGTACTGAATCTCAGAATTATAGCCTTGCAGTATGGCAATCTATAGGGTGAACTTTCCTACTGGTTCATTCGTTTTGAACAACCATCTGAGGGCAGAGTGATCTACAATAGCTGTGAAGGAGGAGTAGCGAAGGTAACAGTCAAATTTCTTTACTGCAGAGACCATGGCTAGGCATTGTTTTTCTATGATGCCATAGTTTTGCTCAACTGATGAAAGATAGCACCAGCATAGGAAACAACTCATTCTGTTCCATCTTGGATTTGACACAGAACAGCACCCATGGAAAGGAACTTGCATCTGTGTAAAGCTTGAATGTTTGAATGGTTGATGAAACCTGGGATAGGCCAATACTGGGAAGAAATACGTTTTCTTTCAAAGTTTCAAAGGTCTCTTTGCACTCAGAAGTCCATAAGTAGTCACATCCTTTTTGGTGAGCGTGCAGTGGAACTGCAATCTTGGCATAGTTGCAAATTAATTTTCTGTAGTAGACAGACAAGCCCTAAGGTCTTTGAGGTTTGTAAGTTCTGGATAGTCTTTACTGCAGAAAACTTTTCTGGGTCTGGTGAGCTGTCTTCCGAACTGACCACATGTCCCAGGTAATGGATTTGATGCTGAGCAAAGCAACATTTCTCTGGGTGAAGTTTGAGGTTGGCTTGCCTGAGTTGTTCAAACACCTCTTGAGATGCTAGAGGTGGGTGTTCTTGGAAAGTTCTGCTGAAGACGATAACATTGTCATGGTAAACTAGGCAAGATTTCAAAGACAGTCCACATAATACAGCT
The DNA here is from genome assembly GCA_016271365.2 of Neoceratodus forsteri. Classification (NCBI taxonomy): domain Eukaryota; kingdom Metazoa; phylum Chordata; order Ceratodontiformes; family Ceratodontidae; genus Neoceratodus; species Neoceratodus forsteri. The sequence continues at coordinate 1,026,016,214 of CM028131.1, read as the reverse complement.
TCCATGATGCACTTGAAATGTGGATGGGCTATTCGAAGTCCCATAGGCAGATGCTTAAACTGGAAAAGTCGCAGGTGGCAGTGCCAGGCTGTGTATGGGCATGAAGCTGGATCAATAGTAACTTGGCAAAATCCACTCTAAAGGTCTAGAGTGGTGAAGTAGCTCGACTGGCAGCACCAAGGCTCTCTAAGGCATCCTCTGTGGTAGGTAAGGGATGGGCATCCTGTACCATGTAGGCATTGAGCTTTCTGTAGTCCACAACAAACCAATACCCTTTGTCTTTCTTTACTACCAGCAAGCAAGGTGCACCTCAGGGACTTGTGGATTCCTCAATAATGTCCTGTTGAAGCATGTTACGTGATTAAGTCCTTCAGGACTTGTTTTTGTTTGTGTCCCAATTGTAGGCTCACTGATGAATTGACTTTTGGTTGGGCTGCACCTCAATGGTGTGTTGCAGGATATTGCAGCATCCAAATTTGTTATCAGGGATAATGAAGACATCTGGGTAGTTCTCTAGGAATTCCAGAGTTGCTGTTTCTCTGTTGGACATGCTGGAATTATTGAGGCAGATAGACACTGACTGAAGGGCATCCCTTGTGAAGTTGCAGTGGTTGTGATAGTACTGACAGGATGAATGTTAGTGGAACCAGGCTGAGGTTCATGCAGAAGCTGAAGCTGGTCTCCTGAAGACAGATAAATAAACTTTCTGATATTGGCACCCTTTGAGATGACCTCTGGCTCACCTGTGAAGTTGCAGCATTTTGGAATACTGGGCCACCATGCACAGCAGACAAAGTGTTCCCTGGAAGGAGACCTAAGGAATGCAGAGCTGAGGATCCCATGATGATGCCAACAACACTTTGTGAGAGCGGTTCACCTCGAATCTTGGCAATTAGAACCATCTCTGACTTAGGAGGTACAGTGACTGAGTCTATAGTGGTGAGTTGCCTCAGGGATCTAGTGACAGTTTGTTTGAGGCAAAATCTAGGATGGCTTTGTGAGCATTGAGAAAGACCAGGCCAAGAATCACATTTGGTTGTAGTTCAAGCACTAGGTAGAATTTAACAGTGAGCGAAGTGGAGCTTAAGATGGACCATACCTGTGAAAGGTACTGTAGCAGTGCTTGCTGTGATGATGTACTTCAGGTCAGCTGGAGCAACAGTAGATACATGATGAATAGCTGGATTGTCTAGTATACTGCTGTGGATAACTGAGATTTCTGCTCTGGAGTCAACCAAGGCATCGTGGACCAATTCCCAATGGTGACCGGAATGTAGTTTGCAAGGAGGGTGACCTGATGACAGGAACTTTGGCTCTTTAGGCGAGACTGTGCCTGACTTAGCAGCTGGAGGGTGCAGTTTGTTTGAGTTACGAGTCAGTGGGATGGTCAGTTGCTTTATTTTCCTGCCCAACAAAAGCCCTAGTTTGTTGGGTAGTACTCATTCCTGGTTCTGTGAATAGTTACTAGCATTTTGCTGATTGCGCTGCAGTGGATACCTTTGGCTGATTTCTGTGAAAGTTTTTGTTTGCAGCAGACCACAGTAGGCGTGACCCTGAATCTGCACCACTGACAGATCACTGGCTCCCCGTGAAGGTGGAGGTGGCTCAGGTCGCTGTGGAGGTGGCTGCAGGACATTAACAGGTGTTGCAGTGGAAGCTGCAGTATTATAATGTAAGCTGTTGACAGTTGAAATAAGCTTGTCAATCATAATTTGTTGCTTTTGGATGCAAGCAACATGTGCATCATTGTGAGGACTGTGGCTCCTGAACAGTGATAGGCGGACATGGAAATAAGACTCCTGGGCTAACCATGCAGCTTGGATCATGTCCATCCAGGTAGCTGGCTTTTTGCTGGATAACGATGTATGAAATTGTGGAGGCAGTCCTCGGACAAAGGCTGTGATCTGTTCTTTCTCTGATTTTGTAGACTTTTTCACCATGATTCAATGTCCACTATAAATGCTTCCAATGATTCAGAGGGTTGCATAGTGTGCTGTCATAGTTGCTGTTCTAACAATCAGGGTGGATGAGCTTGTAAGAAATGGTCCTTGAAGGTGGTATACAGGGTAGCAGTGTCCCTCTCATCTGGTCTGGAAGGGCATTAAACTACAAGATGGCCATCCCTCTCAGGAGTAAGTTCATGGTGTTGGAAATTCACAAGGGATCCATCCAACCATTGAAGGAGATCCAGGCCGAAATTGCTCGAGCCACTCAACGGCATCTTCATAGGGTAGTGCTGAGAAAGGTACTGGCTGTAAGGTGGTGTGGATCATTGAGAATAGGGAAATAGCTTTAATATATATGAGGTCATCTTGAATTACCTGCATAATGGGCGTCCCTAGGGCTGATATGGACAACTGGATGTTGTGCAGGATAGTTTCAATTTTGAGACCCCATGTTCTCAAGGCAGGTGAAGCTGGAGCCCTGGAACTTGTAGTGCTGGAAATGACATCATCCTCAGACCTCATGGTCAGAGATGAGCTGCATGTCACTGAATGGAGGTCGTAGGAATGAGTAGGAGTGGTTGTCATGTGGAGAACAGAGATGTCTTTGGGAGAAATGAATTGCAGAGAAAAATATTTTTGTAGACAAAAGTACAGCTATTTGTAAGCAATTTTCAGCAAGTGATGTCTTAATAAGCAACTTCCACTCTGTTTTGGTGTTGTCTGTTATTTAAATAAACTTTTATCCTAAGATCAATTATTTGGTGTAGTGTCTCTTTAATTGCATAGTTTTCCATTGACTGGTACTGAAAACCATTCATTTGCCTTGAATTGAGGTAATTTCAGTGCTTGGTTGACTGTAGCTAGGTAACACCACCAGGTGGAGCAAGGTTACTACATATGGTACTGGTGCTTAACAAATGGAGCCCATGCCACAAGGTGGCTATGCAGGGAGTGAAATGGCAATTTGCCAGGCTGCAGGCTTCTCCCTTTCTGAGATTTTGGTGGGCCTCTGTGGTGAGTGAAAAATACTGGGAAGTCTGTGCACCAATGCTTGCTGAATTATCTAATAGTCATTTCCTGTATTATCTACACTTTTCCCAGGCTGTCTCCATGTTATTATTTATTTATTTGTTTTTCTGAGCTGCTCCCAAGGTTTTGCTTTATTTATGGACTTTGTCCTGCCCTCTTTGATTTATATGGCGTGCCCCCTTGGAATCCTGAGGCTGTGTGAACCTATAGCGCGTTATGCCTCATGTATTCTGAGGCTTCTTTGCGTTGTCTCTATTTATCGTTTGCCCCTTTTGTGGCTCCTTTGAGTGGGAAGCAAGTGGGAAGAGTACTCTGTGGCTGCTGTCCCGATGTGTGTGTGTGTGTGTGTGTGTGTGTGTGTGTGTGTATATATATATATATATTTTTTTTTTTTTTTTCTGGCTCAAGGAGTGTGGCCCAGCGGGAAGTGTGAGGAGCTATGTGCGCTTTAGAGCAACTCCATTATAGCAGACGAAGCAAGGAGAAAGCTGCTGAAGTGAAGGGGTTGTTGGAGGTCCATGTAGACTTGCAGCTGTGCAGCTGTGAGGGTAGGAGCAGGGCCGAACTGCAGTCTCAAAGGGTGGCAGTCTCTCAGGCACTGAAATAAGCTGGTGGGGAGTCAAGGAGGTAAGCCCAGTGCTACTGGAGCTACAGTGATGTGCAGGGTGCTGTGGTTTGCAGCTGTGCTTGTGAAGCACCAGAGTCTCTGGGCGCAAGTTGGGCCTATTGCTGTTGCAAGTTGGTGCTCCATGGAGGACAGAGAGCAGCGTGGTGTGATGTTTGGTTCCCTGTTTATGGTCGCTGTTTGTAGAGCAGGAGTAACTTTGGAGGAGCCGCCCGTGTTGCTGCAGGACCATGAGGTGAGGTGCAGGGTAGCAGTCCATTGTGGCTTAGGGCAGCAAGGCTTTCCAGGTCTCGGAATGGAGCCGGAGGCTCTGGCACTGAAGTCACGATGGTAGCACAGTAGCAGGTTGGTGCAGGGCCAAGGGACAGTTGTTAACTTGGTGTCCTTTACAATTTGGTGGAGTTACCTGAAAGACTGTACAGGGCTGGCTATGTGCAGGCCTTACCACAAGGTTGGTGCTGAAGGTGTTGCAGTTGCATGCTCTGTGGAACTTTTGGTATTCTTTTCTGGCACTGAATTTGTGCAGTATGCAGCTTCATGGGGTTTGTGGAGGCTTAGAAAATAACTTTTATACTGTAGCTGATTAACAATTAACCACATTCATACACATTTATACACCAGCACATTTATATTTCCTAAGGCAGATTGCAGGAGGCTTAAGTTAGCAGGATACAGTTGAGTTTTATTTTCTGTTCTTCTCTGCTGTCAGGTTGATTTCTCTGAGCATGCTAACAGTTCAGGCACACTTGGATGATGACTCTGGGGTACACACGATGCAAATAAGCGAGATGGGGTCGGGCAGAAGGGCCACATTCACCACCATGTGTGGTGTTTTGCTGTTTGGTCTGCCACGGACCCTTACCTTCTCAGGTATTCTGCCTTCCCATCTCGAGCTTCTGCAGTAGTGGACTGCTGGTACCAAACAAACTGAGTCGGACGCATAAAATAATAAACAAAATAAGGTTTATTCAGGAACATAAGCAGGGACATCTCATCAGCACAAGGTACAGACTAGACTCTCTGGCTAGACAGAAAATTGGGGTTTCCTAGCCCCTGTTGGCAATTAATTAGCATAACATGTGACCATGGCTAGCTGCCTATTTCTTAGTTAAAGGCGGCGGCTAATCTAGCCCATGCTTCCTCTGTACTACACACAACATAACATAGGAGGAATTCTATATGGTAGATATGTTGTTGATGAGCACGATGCAAGTAACTTGTGCTGCTCCTGTATTTTACCAGATAACTGATGAGCTATGCTTGATTGGTTGAAATGAGTATCCAACCCCTCTTTATGCACACCAAACCTGAGTGACTGCATTCACTGGGGTTGGGTTCAGGTTCAGTTTTGGCCCTCACAACAGAATAAAATCACAAATGCAATGCATAGACATAAAACCAAATAGGTATAAACAATACAAATATACATCATACGTACTTCATTTCTTAGCCCAAAAACATTCCTTAGATGCCCAATGTGCAAGAGCCACCAATCCATACATAATTAAGACTTTCTTAGAGGCAGTAATACATTAATAAGAGCTTTGTTTGAACTGTATTTTCACCTTCTAATTAGTTGAGCACTCCATTTATCTCTTGACATTGTATGCATATTACAATGCAGCATACAGTGGGAAAGTGATGTGGTGGGTTCCATGGGATAAGGCAAATTTGGAATGCCGAATGCCCTTATCGTAATTCCACATCACTGAAATTTAATTTCAGCGATGTGATCCTGGCGCCAGTGAAAGCGCAAAAATCATGTTTTTAATTTTATGCAGGGGGTTGCACTCCCGCAGCCCCCTAAATTTAGATTCTCAACTCCAGGGGTGCATGTGGAAGTGCATCCACCTGCAAACAAAAACCCACCTGTCTCGGGCCGGGCGCAGCAAAACCTAACAATGCCGGTCCCAAACCCTGCATCCCCACCACTCCAGACCAGCAGCCACCCACCACACCACAATGCCAGCTCTGCGGCAACTCATGGCACCACCCCTCACAAACCCTCCCACCCCTGCAGCTCCATGTGCTGCACCCACCCTTTATGTATACATGAGTGATATCCTGTCACTGTTTCATTAATCCTCCCTATCCGTCGCCAACCCCACACCCTTGTTGTTGGGGCAGTCGCCGCAATGGTCGCCGCCGGCAGGTTTCACTGCGTGTCTGCCCATATCACAAGATACCGATGTGCTGATAACACTGACAAAATTGCAGTTTTATGTGATTTTTAGTATCAAGAATCATACACATCTAGGGACACCTGGAACTGAATCTTGATCAGTGCAGCTCGGTGCTCTTATCTGAAACAAAAATGTAGATATTTTTCAAAACTCTGTTCCATTTTACATTGTTTATATTCATTCAGCATCTGGGACTCCTTAATACACTTGTGGTCCATCATGAAGTCTCTAAGTCACCAAATTTTTGATAAAATTCCTTGGGAACTCTTGACCACTGAAGTAACACTTATACAATCAATCCCGTTTCTTACTAGGGATTGCCTGAGATCAGTGGGTATCCTTTGATGATAGCAACTGAAAATGAGTGACTACAAAACAGCGACTCATTTTCAGGGATATCATCAAGGGCTACCTGCAGGAAGTGATCCTACAGAGAAAGTGACTGTAGGGAAGAGCAACCAGAAAGGGGGATAGCGAAGGAAGGGAGGAATAGAGGAAGGGTCCATAGGGGACTGCTGTGAAAACTCCAGCTGAGCTAGCCCTGGGCGTCATGGTGAGGTGGCTAGGTCTGGCTGAGCAGAGTAAAGGTTCTGGGCTGGGGACGGAGGTTACAATTTTGCAGCTGCCTGCCCAGTCTGACACTTAATTTTCCTGCAAATGCAAGCTGTGCCCTTCCTCGACATGCAACCCCTGAGTTAGTAATCTTAATTCAGGGGTGCAGGGGCAAAGTCCCACTAAGGTTGGGTTCCCCACAAAACCCTTTTCTTTTGCCGGATGTCAGGTCACCAGCAAGTGTATATTTCAGATTTGATTTTCCGCGAATACACTCGCTATAATAGCGATCGCTATTTTGTGATCGCTGTTATGATGTGGAGCCAGATCAGTGCTCCAGTCAAAGACAATGCTCTGTCTAAGACTGGATCTATTTGCACTGTCATAATCATTTTCAGGATTCTATCTCTGTCCATTGTTAATACCAGCAAAAGTAGCTGAAGGATCTTATTTGTGCCAAAGTTTGGAGGGCCCAAATACCTGTCTCTTTTTAAATGCAACCCCAGGCATATAGATAGGGAGACCTAAAGCCTCTGCAAAAAATAGTTAGGTAAAGATTCCAAGTCCCTTGTTTAAATGTCACAACCCCAAATTTTGGCTCCATATAGCACCTCCCACACAAACCTTAGCCTCATAAACCTTTAAGGCTGCCTGTACTTGGTTCCCACAGTAGCATATCTATGATAAAAACTAAGCAGGCCTTCTATTTCCCTTTATTATTAACCTTACATACCCCTCACTGCATATGCAATTTATTATCATAATTCAATACCAAGGGACTTACAACTTCAAACATTTTTGAGTTGGTGCTCTGCCACAAACCACTTGTTTGTAACTTGCATTTGCCCAAACACTGCTACTTTGGTGTTTCCTTTTATTGTTTTGTTAATTTAAGATATAATAGTTTGAAAGTAACAGTATTGATTTTCCGTTGTAGGCCTACATGCGAAATGCATAAAAGAACTGTATAATCAACATATACAAATATCACAGTTGGAAACGGGTTCAATATATGGTGGCACAGAGATGTTAAATCAGGGTCTGCCAGTGAGTTGATATACATATTAAATTAGAAAGGGCTATTATCGCACTCTTGTTTTACACCTGTTCTGGTCAGGATAGACTTTAAAAGTCTCCCATCTACCCCAGTCCTTACTTTCATTGTGATTTCTATTTGCAATAGTTTAATATCCGCAATAGTTTTGCTGGCCAGTTTGTTAGTGTTATGGATTTACCATACGATGTCTCTATCCACTGTGTCAAAAGAACTAGATAAATCAAGAATGCAGCATAGAACTTCTGCATCTTATTGGCTACCTTGTCTATCAGATATTTTAAAGCAAAATGAGGTCTGCTGGACCTCCCTCTTGAAAACCTGCTTGAATTCTGTTACAAATATTGTCATTCTCTGTCTCTCTCTGTCTCTCTCTCTCTCTCTCATTCCACTAAGTGGTAAAGGATATATCTAGTGCAAATTTTTATAGGTAAACAGTGGGAAGGGTGTGTGTGTGTGTTTGTGTGTGTGTGTGTAGAAGGGAGGAAAAAGCAGCCATCCTAAATTAATACATTTATTCAGTGTTCATGGAGGAAAGGGAAGGAGAGGCCATAGATATGTGACAGAGGTATCGCAGGAAGGAAGTGGACACTAGTCCATTTACAGAAGAGAGGTCCTAAAGGTTCTTGCATAATCTGAAAGTGAACAAGGCAATGGGGCCTGACAGGGTACACCCAAGAATGTTAGGGAGCTCAGACAGGAGCTGGATACACCTGTGAAAGTCCTATTCAACCACCCACTGGAGATGGGAGTAGTCCCAGAGGACTGGAGGAGGGCAGATGTAGTCCAACTTTGGAAAAGTGGATGCAAAGAGAAGGCTGGCAACTACAGGCCAGTCAGCCTGACTTTGGTAGTGGGGAAAGTAATGGACTCACTACTGAAGGAGAGGACTGTGGAATATTTGTAATCTGGTAGCCTGCAAGGTCTGAGGCAGCATGGATTCACTGGGGGATCATGTCAAACAAAGCATATTTTTAATTTTTGTGCCAGGCAGACACTGCAGTTCATCCGCTCCTTTTGGGTGTTCTTTTCTGATTTTATCTTGAGATTGTTTTTCCTTATTCCTTCCTTTTCACCACTGTCCTCCTCCTCTTCCTGCATCATGGAAACATCTTCTTTATCCAGTACTTCCTTATTCAAAATTCTCTTTCCATCACTTTATTTGCCATTATAACTTGTCCCTGATTCCTTCATCATCTTTCCCTTGTCAGACTCAGAAAAATCTATTGTTTTCTGTTAAGGACTTTTAGTGGTGTAATCCCTCACAAATGGGGTTCTCAAAAGTCTTCCTTGGCTTGCTTCTAATGCCCACTGTCAGGATGGCTGCTCTGTGTCCTCAGGAATTTTAAAGTGTTTACATGTGAGTGCCCAGTTAGCCTCCGTGCTGTCTCTTTAAAAGCTGCCTATATCGTAGTATATAATAAATCTGGGTAGGGCTGAGTAGTTTTAGGCTCAAGTCCCACCCGGCTGTTGTATTATTGCTCCATTCTGCCATCACTAATTGTGCAGAGGGAGCTTTGTTTAGAACTGTGACTGTTTACTGATTATCTGCTTTGATAGTAAAAGATATCGTAGTTTGTCTAACCTGCCTTCCTTTGCAGCATGGACATTTCTGTTAATCACCACATTTTGGTTCAGGACTGCTAGTTTGGACCAATCAGTACCTGTGGGGACCTAAAATGGATTCTGTCCCCAGAGGTCTTGTGGGAGTGAACTTCTGTAGGAATTGTAGTTTTGCCCTTTGGTGCCTAAATGGACCTGGAGGGGAGCTCTAGCTGTGACAGACAGATGAATCAACAAATCAAACCTTTTGGATCTTTGGGAAAGTCCCAAGCTGCCTGCAGCAGTGTGGCAGTGTGGAGTTAGAGCTGAAAAGTGAACAGCTCGAGAGATTCAGACAGCTACTCCTGCATGGTGTGAAGGGAAACTGGCTGGAAGGCTGTGTTTGGTCTGCCTGCTACCATCTTCATAGCGAAGAGACCTTGAGCCTGATAACGGACTTCTTCCGAATTTGAAACTTTGCGATCGGATCCTAATTTGTGACAAATTGAATCCTGAAGTGGACGAAGATTTGCCTTAATGCTAATGCTGTCAGAACTTGAGACTGCCACAGAGCGCACGGTTTGTGCAGAGACACTGCCACTGTAACCGGACTGTCATCTGAACTGTGGTATTTACCTTTGCTGTTACTATAAGTGTGCTGAATGCTGATAGTGGATCGCGATTTGGTTCCCCACTGCTTGAATGTGTCACGCTGCTGGAAGCTGTATTCAGCATTACCAGACTGTCTCCGAACTGTTCACTCGGTCTGGGCCTTGCCACCTCAGCCCAGACAGCTGCTCCACGATGCGGGAGAACAATCGCACGAGAGACCCGCCTAAGAATTCAGCTCCTGCTCAACACTAATGAACAGGATTGGCACCAAGGTGCATCGTGTGGGCCCTGCTTCTCCTGGTAATCCAGCACTTCATCCTGAGGTCTCCATTTCGGCCCATACTGCATCCTGTACTGGGTAGTGTGAGTACACACCAGGGTAGCTCCCTGCAACAAAGCTCAAATCAAAGTGTGTCAACTGATTTAATTGTTATTTAATCATTTTGGGACTGAGCCATCCGGCTCTGTATTACAAATTATGGGTTAAAGTACATGCCTGTTTTCTTTACATTACAGGGCCCCAACCAGCTGCAATGCCGGTCTACCCTGGCAACGCTTCTGGCTAGCCTGTAGTTCCAACTGGGTACCCGAGTATGTGTGACTGTGTTACAGGGACCTTTGAGTGCATGTCTTATAACCTGAACCTTTCAGATCTGGAATCAGCCACTAGATTTTGCCCTCCCTGTTACTGCCCTTAAATAAATCATATCTAAATCTTTTGTATTGAAACTGGTTATGTGTACTTCTGCATAAACAGCATTGAAATACTGTTAGTTGTTGTGCTAAATCTTATTTTACAGGAAGTCTCTAGGGCCAACCAGCTGAACCAGGTCTGGTGGTAAGTGCAACAAGTGTGGAGTTAAACCTGTTGTCAGGTGTCAATTACATTGTGTATTCTGTGAAACCAGTTAGGCCACTAGAGAGAAAAGGGGGGTAACAGTGTCCTGGAGGCTATACCCAGGTTAGCTTCTTTACCACCAACCTTTTCCTCCAGGTGGAGGCACCGGTTTTCAGATACCCAGGCCCCTCAACCTGCACCTGGTCATGCAGGCAGGGGTAGTATCCTGGGGATAGCACCACCTCACGGGTTACAGTAGTGTGAAATTGTTTCATAATCATTTTGTTTTAACACAAGAACCTCTTTTAAGCTGAACAGATGCACATTTTTGGATGATGCAGTACAATTGTCACTTTGAGGCTGAAACTGTAGTATTGCCTGAATAACTTTGTGTGTGTGTGTGTAATTAATTTGGCCCTTTGCAGGAGAAAGAATGCTTGAGACTCCCTTTCAGTTAGATGAAGCTACAGTGTGTGCCTGGACACTGCTCTGATTCTGAATAGTGGTTTGAACACTGTATTGATCCATTACTTTATGTAAGATTTAAACAAAATATTTTCACAGCTTATGTTTTATCACTTACAAATGTCCCTCCCACATGGTGCAGCTTCACTGGCACACACATGGCGTTAATTCTTTACAGGGTTTCTTGGCATGACCGCTCGTCCCTTCTCCTTCCATGCACTGCACACTGTAAGTGTTTCAGGTCAACTCACCCATGCTACAACAACTGTAAAGCCTTTAAGGCATTATACTGCCCTTAAAGGCAGTATAACTTTTACATTTTGAAAATAAACTTGGTGACAGATTTTTATAGCAATCTTAATCCTAAAGGTGCGCACTGTCTCACACTGCAAGCAGACCCCGTTATTTTTCTATTTGCAGACATAGTTCTTAAAAGCTGAGAGTCACTTAGGTGCACTTAGAACTTTCTGGTACACAGTACGGACTGGCAAACTTTGTACTACAGCTGAACTGGCAGGTATATTAAAAATAATATGAAAGAAGTGGTCACTTTATTGGGTGCATAAGGCAATCAGTGTTGTGCCTCACTCTGAGGTGTGCTGTTATCCTAATAATACACACACCCTGTCATGCCTTATTGTAATTATTTATTTTTTATTTATTGAATTTTGGTTACCAGGTAGGCCTCTAAGACAAGATGGTCCTTTTTTCAGGGGCAGCCAGGAAGTGCAGTACATTGAAACATAGAAACATAGAAGTTGACGCAGATAAGGACACGAAGGCCTATCCAGTCTGCCCATTTCTTTTCTACCTTATGAATGTGCCATTGGCCTTTGCTCTGTCAATGGTCTATCTATTCATACTCATCTGTATTGCTCCCCTTATGCCTATCCCATGCCTGTTTGAAGCCCTGCACTGTATTTATATCCACCACTTCCTGAGGTAGGCAATTCCATGCATCCACCACCCTTTCTGTGAAAATAACTTCCTCATTACCCTTTAATTGGCCTCCCTCTAATCTCATGCTGTGTCCTTTTGTCCTGCTATTTTTCTTATATTGAAACATGTTAGACTCTCACCTTGTTAATGCCCTTAAGGTGTTTGAATGTTTCAATCATATCACCTCTCTCCTCCTTTGCTCTAGGGTATACATATTGAGTTCAGTTAATCTGTCCTCATATGTTTCCTGATGCAGTCCCTGCACCATTTTGGTTGCCCTTCTCTGGACTGCCTCAATTTGGTTAATGTCCTTGTGAAGGTGTGGCTCTAGTACTGCACGTCAGCACTCCAGATGGGGCCTAACCAGTGTTGTATGAGGGACTATTACCCCTCTTCCGACTTGTGATACCCCTACTAACACACCCCAACATCCTCTAGCCTTACCTACTGCTTTAGAGGTCTACTTGGATGATTTCAGGTCATCGTGATGATGACGCCCAAGTCTCTTTCTTCGCTTGGACTGCCAGCAACTCTCCTCCTAGCCATAGGTGGCTTCAGGTGTTTCTCCCTATGTGCATGATCTTGCACTTCTTTTGCTAAACCCCAGTTGCCACTCTTCTGACCATTTTGCTAGTTTACCCAGATCTCTTCTCATTCTGCCCACACCATCTGGATCATCTACTCTGATGCAGATCTTGGTGTCATCTGCAAACAGACAAACCTTATCCTCCAGTCCATTTGCAATGTCACTGATGAAGATATTGAAGAGGACTGGCCCCAGGACTGATCCCTGAGGTACCCTACTTGTGACTTGCATCTCTTCTGACTGTTTGCCATTTATTACCACTCTCTGTTTCTGCCCGTCAACCAGTTTGCCACCCAGCTGACCAATGTCTGACCCACCCAGAGCCTACCCAGCTTATTAATCAATCTTCTCTGTGGAAAGTATAGAAAGCTTTGCTGAAGTCAAGGTAGGCAACATCAACTGCTCCCCTTGGTCCACCACTCTGGTTACCCAGTCAAAGAAATCTATGAGATTAGTTTGACAGGACCTCCCTTTGTAAACCCATGCTGTCTTGGATCCTGTGCTCCTATGGATTCCAGGTGTTACACTATCCTTTCCTTAAGGAGTGTCTCCATAATCTTGCCCACTACTGAGGTAAGACTGACTGGTATGTAGTTCCCCTCCTCCCTGCTGCCACTCTTGTGGAGCGGGATCACATGAGCCCCTTCTCCAGTCTTTTGGGCCCCTGTGCTCAGGGACTCACGAACAGTTCTGATAATGGCTCTGCTAGTTCCACCCTAGCTCCTTTAGTACCCTGGGATGTATGCCATCAGGTCCCATTGCCTTGTCCACCCTGGGCTTATTGAGCTCTTGTAGGACCCTTTCTTTGTGAAGGGACTAGAGTACACCTCCCTCCTCTGTGTCCATGGTGCAGAGCTGTGGGCCCTACCCTACCTTCTCTTCAGTAAATACTGAGCAGAAGTATCTATTTAGGATAGATGTTTTACATGGTCCTCCTCCTCACATGCCCTCTTATCCATTTGATCTTAGCAATACCCTCTGGACTTTCTCCTTTTACTAATGTATTTATAGAAAGTCTTGTCACCTTTTTTACTGTTCGTATGAAGTGTTTCTCAGTTTTTGCCTTGCCTGCCTTACTGTTTCCTCTGCTTCCCTTTGGGAAGTTTGGTATACCTCTGTATCTTCATCCTGCTGTGTTCCATTATATTTCTGAAGGTCGACCTTTTCTGCTACTGTGTTTGAGAGCCAAAGTGGTTTCTTCTTCTTTGTACTTCCTTTCTCACTAACACAATGGGATGTTGCTTCAAGTATTGCATCTTTAATGCTTGCTCACTTTGCCTGTACCCTCACCTGTATTTCTTTTTGCCAGGGCTAGCTTAACTCTGTTGGCCATCTTATCAAAGTCAGCTCCTCTGAAGTCCTATATTTTTGCCTTGAATGGGATGATTTTGTTCTAGTAGCCAAATTGAACCATACCATGTGATGGTCATTGGCCCCAAGGTGACCTTCAACCTGAGATCTGTGATCCTTTCCCTGTTAGTCAGTACTAGATCTAGGATAGTCCTGTCTCTAGTGGGTTGTTGTACCAGTTGTTTGAGGCCCTCCCCTGCAGGGAATCCAACCATGTGTCTAGGTCTGGCAGATGTCCTGCTGCTGTTGACTAGTCTGTATCTGGCATGCTGAAGTCTCCATTATCAGAACCTCCCTTTAGCTGTCATGTTTTGTATGTTTTCTAACAGTAACGTGTCTATGTCCTCCCCTGGTCTGGAGGCCTGTACACAACCCCAGTTCATATGGCTGTCCCATCTCCTGTTTCCAGGGTTACCCACAGTTCTTCTGGCTGCTTATGTGTATTCTGAATTTCTGTAGCTTTGATATTTTCATTGACATAAGGGCTACTTTATACACTTTCCACATTGAAAGTGCATTCATTGGTACAAGAAATTTGACAAGGAGTAATAACACATCAAAAGAGTATAACATTTAATACAGCAATGCAAATAATAAAAGAGCAACGTAATGCTCAGTCAACAGAATCTTACATGCAGACATCATTAACATTTTTTTGTAGTCGGAGATAAGGAGATACAGAGTGGAAGGGTATGTTAAGTGACTCGTGCTAGGAGTAAACAGGGGTAGCTGAATCAGGAGCAAGATGGGGCAGTTAGTGAGATAACAATGAGCTTCAAACTGAGAGAGGGAGGAGCAGGCCAGAGTAGAAGGGTAGAGAATTCAAGCAGGACACATCCAAGAAAGAACGATCTCTGAGCCACAGAGAGTCATAGGTCTGGCTCAGATAGAAGGGAAAGGAGGCAGATCTGAGGGCACATCGGGGAGACAACATTGAACAATACCAGCGAGGCAAGGAGGAGTGAGCAATGGTCAAGCTTATGAAAAAGCTTAGTGTAGCATAGCATAATTTTGATTCATAGGGCAGCCAACCCAGGACTGATAGGACATCACAGTGGTAATGCCAAGCATTGGTCCCTGGTGCAAATCTACCAACCCTATGGTAGGAATGGTAGGCCAGTAAGAGGCAAGATTGAATGGATGCAGTAGTAGTAGAGAGCAGTAGGGGAGCCCCATACATGAGGAGAGGCAGGAGGGTAGCATCCACAGTCTTCCGGCAGGAGGACAATGTAAGGAATGGATGGATGCAGTAGAGGACACCAATTTTTGGTTTATAGTTTTGATGAGGGCTGTAACATGCGCATCAAGGGTAAGTGAGGGATCTAAGTTGACTCCTAAGTATTTAAAGGACCTTACAGTTTTGAGTACATCTCCAGTATGTGAGAGTACAGCCAGAGGGGATGGCTGGTCTGGATGAGTTGGTGAACAACATACACTTTGTTTTCTTAGTATTGAGGACAAGCTGCATCTGAAGGAACCAGTCTTTGAGGATGTGGAAGTTGGAGGCTAGTGTTGAATTAAGCCACCCTTCATTGGGGAAGAACGGTAGATGATAGCATCATCTGCATATAGGTGAAGAGGCCCACAACAGTTATTAGGGAGGTCATTAATATACAGAGAAAAGGAAATGGGCCCAGTATGGAGCCCTGTGGGACACCATGGGTGATGGGCCTTGGGTCAGATAGGAGCCTGCCCATTTTACTGTTTGGGTATGGCCGTGAGGTAGCGTCAGGTCCAAGTCTGGGTATGGGCATCTAAACTAAGGACATGCAGTTGTTGTAGCAGAAGGAGATGACTGACAATGTTAAAGGCCTTGGTCAGGTCTACAAAGATTGCCCCAGCGCCATGGCTACAGTCCATTTCACAGAATATGTCAGAAGTGACTTTAATCAGAGCTGTAAGCTGCATTGCTGTTTTTCCTAAATCCATGCTGGGAGGTTGAGGGCAGATGGTGGATGTCAAGGTAATCCTGCAGATGGTCATAATTTATAAGCTCTTATATTTTAGCTAGGGGCACAGTAATGAGATAGGCTAGAAATTTTCCACAGTCAAGTTGGGATCTTCCTTGTGGATGGGATGACCACCGCTACTTTCCAATTTCAGGGACAGTTCCAGTGAGGAAGGATCAATTAAACAAGTCATGAACAGGCAGGTTAGGGTTCTGCTCTTATCCTAAGGAATTTAGATTCTAGAGTGTCATGGCCAGGTGAGCTGTCAGCCTTCAGATTCCTGAGAAGAAGACAAACCTCATCAAGTGTAGTAAGCTTTAGATGGAAGGCAGGATGTTCCATTGAGGTGTCTGTCGACTGTGGGTCAGGCTGGGGAGGCTGAAATAACCAGAAAATAGTGATGTGTACCTATCCAAATTGGTGAAGAACTCATTAAAGCCAGTGGTGATGGAGGAGGGGTCTGTGTGGTGACCCCTGGGCTCAAGGAACTGGGTGTCTCAGAGGTTTTACCCTTTAAGAGGGAGTTAACCTGTCTCCAAAATTCCTTTTGATTACTGAGATGCTCAGTCTGGAGTCTCTTGAAGTGGAGTTATTTTGCTTTTTGGATTGAGTACTTGCAGTTGTATAAGTTTTCCAGTCAGTGTAGCCCAGTATCCTTATAAGTCCTCCATGCCTTATCTTGAGAGGACAAGAGCTGTCTTAATTACTTGGTGAGCTATGGAGCTTAAACACCCTTTGCCTGGCATCTCTTTAAAGTGGCACGTTGATCAACAATGTTAGTGAATTTTGCTACAAAATAATCAGTGCCAAGTTAACATCCGTCAAAGGTGTTGATAGGATCCCAATCAGTTTCCTGATGGTATACACAAAGGTGTTGGCATCAAATCTGGACATATTCCATACTGTAATGATTTTTAGGTGGGGGTTAGGGAAATTATTGCACCATATGATGAGAGTTGGCAGTGGTCACTTATACTGTCAGAGAGTACTCCTACTGATTTAATATTCGGGGTACAATTTGTGACCACCAGTCAAGTAAATTATGGTTACCAATCTTTGTGTTGATGCAGTAGGATCACCAATCAATTGAACCAGGTTTGAATCAGCCAGGACAGCAGTCAGTTTGGAGGAGTTTGGATGCAGCCAACCGATATTAAAGTCACCTCAAGTATAAGGTCATTCCATGGTAGGTTAGCAAGGGAGGTTAAGAAGGAGGAAGGCCAGGGACTGTGCCTTAGAGGGCATGTAGACACAACCCTTTATCATTTTTGTTATGGTGCCAAGAGTAGGGAAAGGAAAATCGATTCAACAGCTGAGGGTCCAGATTCACACACATGGATTTCAACCATGTCTCACGTGATCCCTGGCATACATGAGGACACCACCACCCCTTTTTCAAGGTGATCCTTCCTAAAACATTTGTAACCAGGCAGAGCAACCTCATGTTGTTTGATGCATGGTTTCAATTAGGTCTCAGAGATGCCCAGGATGTCTGGGGTGTATTGATTAATCCAGGCTTCTAACTCAGGCATCTTAGGTCTGAGACTTTGTACATTTAAGTGGGCAATTTTAGCCCTTTCGGCAAGTGAAGTGATGTTACTGGGGGCTTGGGGCAGATGAAGGTATGGCGGGTCCCAGATTTGACTCAACATTGTTTGCAAGGGTTAATAGTAGGAGAAGTAATAGGAATTGTCTGATTGATGAAGTAAGTAGCTGCTTCATATTTTTAGCAGAAAGAGAGGACAGTCACAGTCTTCTGGTGAACCAGCTACCAAGGTATACCACTCCACATTTTGGCAGGCAAGGACAGTAAACAACAGTGACAGGGGTTAAGGATCGAGATGGTGTGGTGACCACCTTAATGTGCAGAGGAGGGTGTGTTAGGGACATAGCTATGAAATAGTCAGCAAAATATAGGATCAATAAGTACAATGGAATGAGCAGATCTGTGGACTTTGCTATGGTAAGCTGGCTAGCAGATACAGATCACAGCAATGATGATTTGCTAGGATGTAAGTAAATTGCAGGGGAGTGTTGCAGAAAAACTGGAGAGGTACTGTAGTAATATTCAAGTACAGGCTGGAGCTAGAAGTGCAATAGGTATTAAGGAAGAACAGGGTGCAGAGGGACAGTTTTGTTTTAAATAGGCTGGAGGGACAACTAAGGGCTATAGCCAGTGACAGAGCAGCTTAGGTTTAGGGTGGAGCACTTGCGCACTTAACTGAGGCTGAGGGCAGGCATGGGTAGGCTGGACAAAGCAGAGAACTAGGCAACAGGTTTAGAGTGAGGAGAAAAGTAAATTACAGCTGAACAAACAGCAATCCAGAGCAGGAAGAAGCTAGCTCACAAACAGTCCAATCAGGGCTTGAGCTGCAAGGGCACTGCCAATGATGGACCGAGAGTAGTCAGAGTAGGCCAATCAGTGCTCCAGAAAGTGTCCTGGAGCTGGCCACAGAGTGTACCTGAAGTGGAGAGCTTGCTGTCGGGCTGGAGAGGTGACATGGTTGGCTTAGCTGTGGCCACTGGTAGGTGTAGCACTCTGCTCCGGGACAAATCTAGCACCTAAAGTGGACAGCTTGCCATCAGGCTGAGAAGGTGATGCGGTTGGCTGCTTTGAGCTGCAGCCACCAAGAGCAGTGAAGCACCAGTTCAGGAACGAATCCAGAACCTGAAGTGAGAGCTTGCTGTCAGGCTGGAGAAAGCAGTGTGGTCAGCTACTTTTAGCCGTGGGTCGCTGGGGAGCGGTGAAGCACCTGTTCAGGGTGAATCCAAACCTGAAGTGGGAGCTTGCTGTTGGGCTGGAGAAGGTGGCACAGTCAACTGCTTTAGCCATGGCTGTTGGGAGCAGTGAAGCACCTGTTAAGCAGAGAATCCAGCACCTGAAGTGGAGAGTTTGCCATCAGGCTGAGAAGGCAGCGTGGTCAGCTGCTTTTAGCCACAGCTGCTGGGAGTGGTGAAGCACCCATTGAGGGGCGAATCCAACACCTGAAGTGGAGAGCTTGCCATCAGGCTGGAGAAGATGGCACGGTTGGCTGCTTTTAGCCAATGGGAGTGGTGAAGCACCCATTTAGGGAAGAATACAGCACCTGAAGGATCAGCTTCAGCCAGACTGTATCACTGTCTCTATCTTCTGCTCAAACACTAACTCAACTCACTGACCCTCCTGCCCTGTCTTGTTGCTGCACCCAAGGTCCAGACTGTTACTGCAGAAACAGCCAATAGAAATGACTGCCTCAGTTCTGTCTGCCACTTTTGCAGAGATGAGTAGGCAGGCAGGTATCATGTTTTATGAATCTTTTAGGGTGTTCATTATCCAATGACTGTAGTTTAAAAAGCACTTTTATATTTGCTTGTGTGAATGCAAAAGCAAACCTATTGGTTATGCTCAGGCACAGTAATGGTCTGTGGAGGTGGATGCTGTATAAGCCAATAGAGGTACAAATTCAGGAGGGTTGCCATTCAAAAGCCAGTGCTGAGAAAGCTGATGATGACAGTGTTCATCTGCCTGATGGTAAACTTTGTGTAGTTTAAATGATGCAGCCCCACCAATCACTTTGGTATTCTGCCCCTTAGTCAGCCAAGAGACATAATTATCAGGCTTTGAAGATAAACGTTCAGTGTCTCACAGTGTGTGCAGTGTGTGTGTGTGTGTGTGTGTGTGTGTGTGTGTGCTAGCGGTGTGCAATGGCATGCATGTAGACCATGAAGACAGTGCATACTGTCATCGCCTGACTCCAGCTTTCAATCCAGGTGGCTACTGCTTCACTCTTAGATTCTAGGTGGCAGCCAGTAGTGGTACACATTTCATGCCACCCAAAAGGTAGACTGCCATCAAAGGACACACAATATTCCTTTCTCAGTCCATTTCCCAAGTAACCCTGGACCATTCCTGAACATGTGGCACTGGTACTGCAGGAGGTAAGATGTCCAGCACCTAATCCCTCCATGCCACTGGCCTGGCTACAAGTTTACTGTAGCTCAGAATTCCTAGACAATATTGTTTGTGGCTCTGAGGGGAATGAACCTGCATCCTGTTGTCTTACAGTTCTGTGCTTTTACCATTTGTATCATTCAGTCAGAATTATATTTTTGTAATTCCTTCCCTTTTTCATTTGTTACTGGATGAAGTGACATAAAAGAAGTTACTGCCCCTTGGACTTTATTTGCTTTGGCTGGTTATCTACATGTGACATCATAATGCCCTGTTTTTGACACCATAATTATCTTCACAGCAACAGATTGGGATGTCATAAACAGAATTATAATTGCAGCAGTATTCAAGCAGACAGAGCAAGTACGGTGAGATCC
Organism: Neoceratodus forsteri; assembly: GCA_016271365.2. Lineage (NCBI taxonomy): Eukaryota > Metazoa > Chordata > Ceratodontiformes > Ceratodontidae > Neoceratodus > Neoceratodus forsteri. The sequence continues at coordinate 1,025,996,236 of CM028131.1, read as the reverse complement.
TGTTTTCATGCAAATGTCCTCAGTAATAAAGAAATATGGGTGACAGTTACAAAAATAGCTAAAATGTGTATAAATATATTTTCAGAGTTGTGCCTACAACATCAGGGGCTCTGTAAAACTCTATTATACTGCAAGCATACACTCAGCATTGACAAATATTTGTTTAATTATTAAACTAAAGTCAGCCTTGGCCAGGCTATATCTTTGTCTCTATCTGATGCTCAAGTGCTGACTCAGCTTATTCAGTCTCACACCACCAGAGCTTCAACCTTGTTGCTGCCCCAGGACCCAGAGGCTACTGTTAAAGTCATAAACAAAAACATTGGACTCAATTTATAGAGCCCTTAGATCACCACAATTTGTGTCAAACTGGGGCTACAGTGAACTCTGGGTATGTTAGGGACCTGTGCCCAATTCTGTAAAATCAGGGTCCCTGTGCCAAAACCTGGGAGTTGCCACACTGACAGGCTAGTGCCAAACAGATGGCACACCTGCTTGAATTGCCACAGGAATCCAGCCCCCCAACCTGGCACAACAGTAGAGTGTGGTGATGGTTAGGTGGTTGGTGTTAATATTGTCACAGGAACTCTGGGGCAGAAGGGGATGGGGTGCTCTAGGGACCATGGCTGCTAAAAGTTTGGGAAGGTAGTGATTAGTTTTGCTATGTGCGTGTATATATATGAAACAGCAAGCTGTGCTTTGTACTGCAACTTTGGAGAACTTACAGGTGTCTATCAGGTGGATGGACAATTATTTTGCAACTTTTGGTGGGTTGTGTGATTCAAAATAGCAAAGCTGCAGTTTGTAATTGGATGCCAAACATAGCCTGAGGTGGGGTAATTGTCTTCACAGGTCAGAGCTCGACATCACAGCCATTTGTCTAGCTAGACCATTTCAGCATTATTCAATTACTATAAACTAGTGGTGGGATCCTGTTTGAGGCAGAAGTCCATCTTCTTCCCAGTTGTGTACAGGAGTGCTTGGAAACAACTGAGAAGCTGCGTCAGATATACTACTATTTTGGACTAAATATCTGTAACTAATCTCTCTCGCTCTCTTGCTTACATCTGAGAGAAGTTTTCCTCACTTTTAAAGTGGTATTGCTTTGTGTTTGTTTTAGTTTTTAATTCAGGAAGGGGTTTTAAACTGCTTATCTTCTGCATATTTGATTTTCCTTTGTGGCTAACTGGACTGATTACTAGAATTCTGTGAGAATCTGCATCAATATATTTTGCAACTTTTGGTGGGTTTACATCTGAGAGAAGTTTTTCTCACTTTTAAAGTGGTATTGCTTTGTGTTTGTTTTAGTTTTTAATTCAGGAAGGAGGTTTTAAAACTGCTTGTCAGCATCCTCAGAAGGGCTGAAATAACTGCATATTTGATTTTCCTTTGTCTAACAAACCACCAGGCTGTTTTGGGGCTGGAGAGGCTTACCTGTGTCTGACTTGGATGTCTGGATTTTTCTCTGTTTGATTAGCAGGTACTTTCTCTGTCAAATTGTTGTGTAGGGTATCTTGCTGACAGGAAGGCACTCATCGCATGTGGGTGAGAGCTTTTAGTTGATTGTTTTGTGAGGACACAGTTTAGGCTCAACTCCTTCCCACCCTCACCCCACCCACCCTTGAAATAGTTCCTTATACCTGAGGTTCTGACATCATTTCCTCGGAGTGCAAGGTGCATTTCACTAACATATCCTCTAGCACACTGCACTGACAATATAAGCATACACATTGTATTATATATATATATATATTTCTATATAACAAATCACATGCACAATGCTGCACACACACAAATACAATTAAATAAAACTAGATAAACATGTGGAGTAGTGCAATGTAATGGTTGTGGGGCGGCAGTCTTCCGGGAGTCTTTCTGAGGCTGAGATGCTGCTCTATTTGCAGACAACTATCTGCCCTGAGGAGGAAGTTGCCCATCTTCAGGCCGCACTGGACAGTAGTAAGGAATCTTCCCCAGGCCACACTGGACAGTAGGAAGGAACCTCCCCATCCAGGGAGCACTAGCACCACCACCACCACTACCTCAGAGGTTGTGAAGAAAGCACAGCAGTTGGACCACAGTGGGCTCAGGGAGGGTGAGGAGGGTGGAACAGAGGCACACCCAGTCAATTGTTCCACTCCACAATCCATATACCATTCTGGGAGCATAGCTCCTCTATGGATGCACCCACAGAGAAGACTGATGATAACTGTCACAAGGGAGGCCCACAGGAAGGAGGCAGAGGACACCACAGGAAAGAAAGCAGCTCCTGGTGGGGACTCAATTATTAGGGGTATAGAACTGGGGAGCTGGGAAAACTGAAGTAAGGTGCCTGCCTGGTGCCATGGCTTGGAGGAACAGGAAGCACATCCTCAGGATCACGAGAACAGCTGCAAGAGATTCGAGCTGGATGTAATTGTCCACCTAGGGACAAATGACTTGGCTCATCATGAGATTAGAGCAGTGCAGGAGGACATTGCAGAGTTGGGGAGGGACCTAAGTCAAGTAGCTCACACAGTATCCTTCTCAGAGGTGCTGCCTGTCAAAAGCATGGGGAGGCGAGGATAATTGGCACCATGCAGTTTGATGAATGGTTGAAAAAATGGTGCGGAGCACAGGGTTTGGCTTCATTGGGGACTGGGGTTCCACCGGGAGGGACACCAGCCTGTACTGGCAGGATGGTCTGCATCTGTCCAGGAAGGGAACAAGTCTTTGAGCAATCAGTTTAAATGCTTCATTGGCAAGCTTTTAAACTAGTCAAAGGGGGAGGCACTGACAAGCAGCAGGAAAATCTCAGCCTCTCCCTACAAAACAGGGTACTAAATGAGAAAAAGACTGAGGTAGAACGGTCAGTGGGGATGCTGCAACAGAAGGTAAATCCATCAAAAATGGAGAGCAATGAGTACTAATGCCCGTAGTCTGGTAACAAGCTTCCTGAATTAGGGGCTTGATGGAGGAGGAACATCTGGATATCGTGGCAGTCACAGAAACATGGTACACACAAAACCATGACTGGGACATAAACATACCAGGATACACTGTCTACAGGAGGGACAGGGAGGGTAAAGAGGAGGAGGAGTAGTTCTTTACATAAGGGAAGGAATAAAAGCAACAGAACAAAAGGGTAAACAGGGGAGAAGAAGCACTGTGGGTAAATTTGGAGACAGCAATGGCACCACAATACGCACAGGGTTGTGCTCGACCCCTTCTCAGGGGAGGAAATGGACAGGAAATGATAGAAAGTATACTTAGAATGGCAGAAAAAGGAGATATTGCTGATGGGTGATCTGAATATGCCAGATGTTAACTGGAGTGCAGTTGCAGCAGCCACTCAAGAGTGCAGTTATTCTAGATGCCCTACAGGGGCATGCCTTAGACAACTAGTACTGGAGCCCACTCGAGAGGAGCAATATTAGACTTGATTCTCTCAAATGGAGATGGAGAGGATCACAGATGTAGAAGTGGGTAGCCATCTGGGAACTAGCGACCATCGAACAGTATGGTTCACAATAAACACAGCAATAGAGTCAGTTTCACAAAGACAAAAGTACTGGACTTTAGGAGGCTGACTTTGCTAAATGGGTGAGTGCCTAAGGAATGCACTAGCAAATGGGCAGGAAGGAGGGTGGAAGAACAATGGGGAATAATAATAAAACTGCCATCACAGAAGTAACGAGCCTTTTGTGAAGCAAATAAACAAAACAAGGCGATGTAAGAAACCACTATGGTTCTTAAAGGAAGTGGCAGTGAAGGTTCAAGAAAAAAAGAAAGCATTCAGGAAGTACAAGGAATCGAGAAGGGCAGGACAGATAACTGTATCAGTTAAAGCAAAGGAGGCTGGGAAGGCAGTCAGAACAGCAAAGGCCCAAACCGAGGAAAGATAGCCAACTCAGTTAAGAAGGGGATAAAACCTTTATAGGTACATCAGGGAGCAAAGGAAGACCAAGGGAGGATAGTGAGGCTTAATAAAGGGGAGGGTGGGAGGAGGAGACTGTGAAAAGGCAGAGATACTAAACAAATATTTTTGCTCAGTATTTACAAATGGAGAGGGGATACATAAAACAAACAGTAGTAACACCCGGATACAGAAGTTGATACCAGCCCATTTACAGAAGAAAGGGTTCTGAAAGAACTCTTAAAACTGAAGGTGGACAAAGCAATGGGACTTGATGGGATTCATCCCAGAATTTAAAAGAGCTAAGGTAGAACTAGTGACACCACTGACTACCCTTTTAACAAATCATGGGATGATGGGGTGGTACCTGAGGACTGGAGGAGGGCAGATGTGATTCCTCTTCACAAAAGTGGGAGCAAGGCAGAAGCAGGAAACTACAGACCTGTTAGTTTAACCTCAGTGATAGGAAATGATGGAATCACTTCTGAAGGAAAGAATTGTCAAGTATCTAGAGGCCAAGAGGGTACAGGACCCTAGGCAGCATGGATTCACAGCGGGAAGGTCATGCCAGACAAATCTGATAGATTTCTTTGACTGGGTGACCAAAGTAGTAGATCAGGGAGGGCTGTGGACATGGCCTACCTAGACTTTAGCAAGGCATTTGACACAGTCCCACACAAAAGATTAATATACAAGTTAGCCAGCCTGGGAGTGGGTCCCAAGATGACAGCCTGGGTAAAGAATTGGCTGGAGAATAGGACACAGAGAGTAATAGTAAATGGAGTCCACTCAGAAGAAAGGAGGGTTACTAGTGGGGTACCGCAGGGTTCAGTATTAGGACTGGTCCTCTTCAATGTCTTTATAAGTGACATTGCTGAAGGACTGGAAGGAAAAGTATGTCTTTGCAGATGACACTAAGATCTGCAACAGAGTTGATGCACAGGGTGGGGTGGAAAGGATGAGAAGGGACTTGGCAAGTTTGGAGGAATGGTCAAATGTATGGCAGCTTAGATTCAATGCTAAGAAGTGCAGTAATGCACCTGGGAAACAAAACCCAGGGAAGAGTACACAATGGGGGTAGATACTAACAACAACAAAATGGAAAGGGACCTGGGGTAGTCATATCAGATGACCTAAAGGTGGGCAAGCAATGTGAGAGGGCAGCAAGGAGGGTGGGGTTACTGGGATGCATAGGAGAGGCATCACCAGTAGAAAACAGGAAGTTATTATCCCTCTGTACAGACAGCTGGTGAGACCCCATCTGGAGTACTGTGCAGTTCTGAGACCCAATCTCCACAAAGACATAGACAGGATGGAAGCTGTCCAGAGGAGGGCAACTAAAATGGTGCAGGGTCTGCACCGGAAGACATATGAAGAGAGACTTAAGGAGCTTAATATGTATAGCCTCGAGGAAAGGAGGAGAGGGGGACATGATAGAAACTTTCAAGTACCTCAAGGGAATCAACAAAGTCCAAGAGGGTAGCATCTTTCAAAAAAGAGGTGTGCAAGAACAAGAGGGCACAATTTGAAGATGGGGGGGCTCAGAGGTAATTTAAGAGTATTTTTTCACAGAGAGGTTGTGGATGCATGGAGCGGCCTTCCGGAGGAGGTTGTGGAGTCAAAATCAGTGGTGGAATTCAAGCATGCATGGGACAGTCATAAGGCAATTCTGGGGGTGGGGTGAAGAAGAAGTAGGCTGCTGGTTAACTAGGATCTGCAGCTTATCCAGTAGGTAGGAAATGGGCAGACTGGGTGGGCCAAGCGGTCCTTATCTGCCATCAAATTCTATGTTTCTATGTTTCTATTACATATTAAAACTGATATTATCGGCAATCCATATTGGTAGCCTACAATCATCAAACCTGATGGCAACTATACCTAGGATGTGTCATGGTGACATTAGGCACACCTGCTGGGTGGCACATCAGTTCCCATTAGGCACGCTGTCACCACACCTCCTAGGTATAGATGCCATCAGGTTTGATGATTGCAGTCTACCAATATGGATCACAGATAATATCAGCTTTTAAAACGTAATAATTTTCCATCCACCCGATAGACACATATAAGTCCTCCAAAGTTACAGTACAAAGCACTATTTGTTATTCCATATATGCACATAGCAAAGCTAATCACCAGTTTCCCAAACTTTTTGGCAGCCACAATCCTAGGACACCCCATGCCCCTCTGCCCCGGACCCCTCTGGCAAGCATGTTTCACCAGCCCCCAACCATCTCTGCCCCTCTACTGTTGTACTGGTTGGGGGTCGATCTTGCAGCAATTCCTGCAGGTGCGACAATTGTTTGGTGCTAGCCTCTGGGTGTGGCAACTACTGTTTTTGGTGCAAGGTCCCTGATTTTACAAAATTGGGTGCAGGGTCCCTGATTCATCCAGAGGTCATTGCAGCCCTAGAGCACTGCAAATTGTGGTGTTCTACTGTAAGGCTCTTTGAAAATCAAGTTCTATTTGTTCTGTCTGCCACTTTTGCGGTGATGAGTAGGGCAGGCAGGAACTGTGTTTTATTGATTTTTAAGGATGTTGATGATCTTATGACTGTAGTCTCAAAAATGCTATTTTATTTATGAAACTAAAGTCAGCCTCAGCCAGGCTATATCCTGTCTTTATCTGATGCTCAAGTGTTCACTCGTCTCACTCACTCTCCACACCACCAGAGACCCTGCTTGCTGCTTCACATGGGGCCCAGATTGCTAACTACTGCTACAGTCAGACACAGTCCAAAATGCTGACAGAATTTTATATACCACTTTTGCTGCAATGAATAAGGCAGAAAAGTATTTTGTTTTATAGGGATGCGTTGCCTTGATAATCTAGGCAGGAAGGCATTGTGTTTTACAGGGATTTTTGTCTTGATAATCCAATTTAAATAATGCAGTTGCTCCTGTTTTCCCCACACTGTCTCTGTCTCTCTCTCTGTTCCTCTCAATCTGTATTATCCCTTCTCTCACTGTCTGTATCTCTCTCTTCTCTCTGACTGGACCGCATGCAATATTTAAACTTCCAGCCAGCGGTCAGATGATGAACGAGTCAGCAACAACAAAAACAAAGCCTACTGGCTTTCTCATCCCTAGTCACTGTGATAAATCTCATGACTGCATCATCGGATTCACAAGACTCGGCATACTCGTGGAGGGACTCAGGCTGATGGCAGTCATGTGACTGCTGACCACATTTCCCCAGCCAATTCTCCAAGACCTCATCAATCCCCAGTGCTGCCACCCACCAGGCAGTCAGGATGTCAGCAGAGGAGGGGAGAGCTACAGCATAGCCGAGAGGCAGGTGGAGTCTACGAATGTCATGTCACGGTAAGCCCACAAGTGGAAGCACTGTTAGAGTGATATGCAACCTATGAGTGAAAAACTGCGTTATTCCCACCTGCACTTACTCATGGACTCAGACTGGACTGTCATGGCTGAGTCCTTATGTATCCGAGTCCATGGGTAAGTTTTGGATTCAGGGATGTCTGATTTCCTGCATAGCATTTCACTCAACCCTATCAAGGACTCAGAGGACGAAGAAAGTGCAATAGAGAAAAGGTATTCGCCACCTGCAGCGTAAGAAGCACTTGGTTTGTGACAGATGTTTATTTCTTTGAATTGCTGTCTCTGTCTTATTGTTATTGATTTTGACAGATTATTTCACTGAAAAACTCCCTTCCATCTTGATACAGTTTAATAAGTTCAGTTCACTTAATAGCAGATAAATAATTAAGCCAGCTTCCATCTAAGAAAGCCCCAGGTACCCTCAGTCAACCTGGAGTACTGTAAATACTGTTGGCAAGACTGAGTGCAAGTCAAGAGCAGGAAACAACTAGCTAGCAAGGCCACAAGCTACAGTATGAACTACTCATCTGCCAGAGAAGGACACAAGGCATACATCACATGACACAATGACACGTCTAATTATGATTTTGCACTATATATATCTATATATAGATATATATAGCCATGGAAGCAGTATAGTGCAGTGGTTTAAGGCTCTGAGCTGTAAATCTGGATATCTGGGTTTGAATCTCACAGCCCTCCACTTGCATACTGTGTGACCCTGAGCAAATCATTTAACTTTCCTGCACTCCCAGGTCTCACCTGTAAACAAGCTTTCAGCTAATGTGTCTCTCCTGGTTAAACAATTGGAACAAATACATATACATATATATATATATATATGTATGTATATATAGAATAATATTCCTGTTTGTATGCTGGTGACTGTCTAGTGACGGAGAGGATAGAGATGGCAAGACAGGTACTACTTACTGACAGAACTCCACCCTCTTTCCCCAAAAGGCCCACAGACAACCCAAGCCTATGCCAGGTTATTTTTTATTGGGATATAGAAGACAAATATATCTGCTTGCATGCAGGTAACTGGCTAGTGCCTGAAACAGAAATATAGGGGCTTTCAGCTGACATAGCATTGCCCCATTTAAAAGGCTTCACATGACCCTACTCTACACCAAGTCTATGTTTTTAACAAGGATATTAAAGAAAAACAGTTTGCTTGCATGCGGGTAACTGGCTAGTGACTGAGACAAAAAGACAGGTGCTGTAATTGTCCAGTACTGCCCTCCCTCTGAAAAAGCTTCACACTTGACCCAAGCCTGTACCAAATTGGTTTCTTATTATTTGGATATGAAAGAAAGACATTTCTGCTCGTGTGCAGATAACTGCCTAGTAATTGGACTGCAAGACAGGGGCTATTCAATTGCTAGAGCACTGCCTCCAAAAGCATTCCAGGCGATGCAAGCCTGTACCAATATTTTTATTGTTTGCACATGGTCCTTAAAAGTATTCTTGCTTGCACACAGACAAGATGAATGTAAATCCATATCTTGTCACAATCCAGATGTTTCTTTTCTTTTTCTCAGGCTGAGTAAGCTGTACTTTAAATATAACAAAAATTGTTTTCCTGTCTGTTACAGTGTTGCCACTAGAAGCTAACTGGTCCAACCCTGGCACAGTTATCCATCATTTTAATTATTCCTTTAGCTTCCTTTTCTATTTTTTATTTACTGTCTCTTTTCTAAAGGTCCAGGTTGACATCTATGCTGCCTTTCTGTTTTCCCCAACTCTTAGCGCTATTGTTTCTTTACCTCCCAGCACCCAGTCTCCAACACACACTGTGATTGGCCTGGCTGCCTTGTTTTGTGTGTCAGTCACAAAAATATCTTTATCTTTCTTTTTTCATCAGCCTTCCTTGCACCTTGACCCATCCTGTTCCTTTTCTCCCTTGTCTCCTTGCCATCTAAATCCTGCTCTCCTGAGACTGAGTTATGACGTACTACCACCCCATCCTCCCTCACTACATTGACTAGCTCAGTCAGAGCTCAGAGCTGCTCGGCTGTTAGGGGAAATGGTGACAGGCAGCCATGAAGGGTGAATTTTATACTTCCCCTCTGGTCACATATGCAGTTGCCCAATCCCCAGCCTGGAAGAATGGCATAGCATGCTCCTGCTCTGCCTCTACATTTAAGTTCAAGATTGCGGTTTTCAGTGCAGAAGTTCTGCACATCACTGGTCACATCTATTCATTGCTTAAATGGCTGGGCTCTTTGGTCCTCACCCATGGCTCTGGCAGGCCAGAGATGTGCACTAGAATATCTTCTCCTTATTGAACTAAGGCAAGATATTAACCATTCAAAATCTTGATTCAGAATGTCCAGTTAATTCTCTCACCATAATTAACAGCAGGTCTCCTGCAACCTAGCAACCACAAGTTGCTGGTGACACACTGACAGTTTCATTATGGCCCATGATGCGATAATGTCCCTGATGTAAGCGGTCTAGATCGCTGTCACAATGATTTCATGCCCAGGTGACTTTGTCTGAAGTTACAATGGCTGCAGCATCAGCAGTCACCTCACAATTAGCTTCTACTGCAGCTGCTCAGTAGTCCATTATCCATCAGAAGGGCAGGTCACATCCATAGCAGCACTGTCCCTGAGGAGACCACATGACCTCCAGGTTTATTACAGTGTATAAATTGGAAAAACACTACATTAATGCACCTGTTAGGATTGGGGCAGGAAACCAAAAAGTACGGAAATAAAATGTATGGGGAAAATGTTCCTGGAGTCATGCTGAATCTGTAATGGGCTGTTCTTCAGGGTTTGAACAATTGTGCAACACAGCATTGGTGTTACCCGATTTCAGCACCCTCTGTCCAAGCCCTGAATACATGTGACACAAGCTCCCTGGATGACCATCACAGTGGGTGACAAACAAGTTGGAAGTTAGCAGACCCAAGTCATGCTTGTATTTGAGCTGTTTTCACTTATGCTTGAGCAGTGTTCCCATTTTTGGCTGTCTGTTAGATCTATCTTTGGTAAATTTGTATGTGCCTCCTTGTTACAGTAACTTCAATAACTTTGTATTGTTACCTACTCATTACTTGGTGTCTGGCTTCTGAGTCTGAGTGCACATTTCTGATTAAGCTATGATCGCTATCCCCTGTTACTAAGCTATATTAACTGCATACTCTATGTTGTTCTGCCAGGGGACAGAGAGTGTCACATACTGAGTGGCTTGCACTCTAGAAACAGGTGTGGAACTTGGAAAACAGAAACCAAAACCAAGTAGGTGCTCATCTTCAAAAACGTGTTTATTTTCAGCAAATTGAAAAAGCAGTTCTGCAGGTAAATGCCTACACCAAATATACAGCCAGAACCATCACCCAGGTGCCCTGGCACTTTGCCTCATTAGGGCTTCATCAGGGGTGGCATCCTGGATTTAGACCCAACCTTTTATACTAAAAAATTCAAGCCATCATAAATAATGATTTAGCATTTACAAATGAACATAAAATAAATACAACTCCAATTAAAGCAACATCTGAGAGTGTCAGCTTTGTGGTGGGCTCATTCTCAAGCCTGGAACTTCCATGCATTTAAAACTTTCTTTTCTACCCAAAGCAGCATATTGTATAGCTTGGCTGTAATTGAAATAGCCTTTTCCTGTGGATATAGACTAGAGCACACAGGATGTTTGTGTGCCAATGTATTCCTGTGTGAAGTGAAGCTATGTTGGTAACTGAGACTTGCAAGTTTCCTGGACAGAGTGTTCTCTTCCCAGATTACCCCACCGAGGACTGGCTCATAGTTCTTCTCCCAAAACATTCTTTTAGGAGTGTTGCTGCCTTAGGCTACCAATATGGTAAAAACAAGTCTGCCTTTGCCTTGGACTGTGTGGGGAGTGGCCTCCTGCTTTTGCTGTATTTTCAGTGGTTTCTTGCTTTTCATCAAAAATCTGTTGGTTGGAGGTGCTTGTGGAGTACTAATCAGCATGGCGATTCTTCTCCATGTTTTCTGCATGCAACTGACTTCAAGCTGATGAGTGGTGTGTCCTAACTGTGAGACTTTGATCATGAGATTTTCATTGATATGTTCCTGCTAATTCTGACAGTAGGATTTCATGGAAACATCAATTACCATAGCTGTCTTTTACATGGGGCTTTCAGCTATTTTTTCTACCAAAAGCTGATTGGGACTGTTAGTGGTCCAAATCTGGAATGTTAGCTATCAGAAACTTTATGATCCAGACTGCAAGAATGTCACTGGGTATTAGGAGTGCCAGTTGGGTAGTACATCCCAGAGCCATTTGTTAGAACTGTTCTGTTGCTTCAGAGACATTGCTGACTACCCTGCTTTTCTGTTTACTAACTTATTAGGGGCAACACTGTTTATTTTTGGGATTGTCGGTGTAATGGGGATAGAATCGTGTCATTAAACTAGATGTGATGTAGGTGTGAGTGATTGGTTTGAGTACAGTATTTTTTGGGGGTGCTTTTTAGGTCTCTCTAGGGGTTTTATTAAGTTTATTGGAACACTTTCTGGAAGAGCACAAAAAGCCTTATTGGTGGCTTGATCACACCATTAGTGATATATTTTTGGTGTGTTAACTGTTATAATCCTAACACTACAGCCAATGTTTTCAACCAGTACATTGCTGACCTCTGCTTATACCTCCTTTCTCCAGTCAGCTAGACCTAAGTCCTTTGTATCTTTCTTCTCATTGACACTTTAATCACCCACTATTCTATCTAAATATTGTTACCGTTCAAGGTGTGACTTAAGTCCTATCTAACCTTGCCTCATTCATTAGTGCTGGTACTGATGATCTGCTCAAAAACATCCATGTGAGTACCCTTTACAAACTTTGCCAGTCACCTGCATATCAATTATTTCTTGCTAGCTGGCATTGTTTTGGATATATGGAAAATTAATTGGGCGACCTTGTTTTTAACTCTGGTGAGAGCCACAATGACAGCTAGTGCAGTAGTATTGAAAAATGTGAATGCACAGCAAAAATGGAAATCAGTGAAACATTTTCAATAAGTCATATTTTGTCAATCACTCCCATTGCCTGTATTATGTATTTTATCTGGTTGATACTCAGCCCCCCGTCGGTCATTATTACCAACTCTGGTCCCACAATCCCAGTGACCATCTCTCTGATGATGCAGGAACTGGCTAAGCCATGGAGGACCTCTATATGCCTATAAGCATATAGTAACTTTAATTGCTTATTCAGCATGCCATTGCGCTTATAGTGCGGTGCCAATCAGATGATGACAGTGGATCAGTACTGGCACTATAAGCACAATGACATGCTAAATAAGTAAATTTAAAGTTACTATATTCTTATAGGTATATAGAAGTTGCCATGGCTAAGCCCATCATGCACATCATTGTAGGGCTGGCAGAGGGGATTGTGGTAGTGATAGTGTGTGATAATGGCTGAAAGGAGGTATCAAGGTCAACCAGATAAAAGACATAATACAGGCAATGAGAGTTATTGAGAAAATGCAAGTGCTTGTGTTTTGCTACTTGGGACCTATAGGTACTTCATTTGTGGCTTTAAGCAATTATGAAGGAGGCAATCATGAAGAAAATAATGTGGTGGGGAATGTGGAATGTACTGTACTGAATGGAAAGGACATGGTGAGATGTTATTTAAGTCAAATGAGTGGAAGCAGACAAACTGTGCTGCATTAAGAAACATACACAAACTCCTGTGTGTGCCCTGAGATCTGACATCCACATTAGGTTCAAGATTAAATTAATATTTCTGCACCAAATAGAAGTGTTTCTGTTTGCCATTTTATCTTCTTTTCCAACACTGATACGGATAGCTATGAGATTCCATATTTAAAACTGTGACCCAATAGTTAGTTATTCTCATTTTGATTACTACGACTACCAAGTTCTGCCCCATTGCAGAAGAGGATATTCACATAGGGAGATCAAGTTACATTTTGCAATATTTAAATATTGTAATTTCTAATGAGCCAGTAATTTTAAGATTTGTAGCCCATATCTCTGAATCATAGGAAGCTTGTAAAAAGTAATTTGGCATTACTTGATTGAAAAGCAGCAATGACTGTGCTACCTCCACAGTTAAAATTGAAGCTTAACAGTGCTTCCACATGAACATAGAATGTGACAGCAGATAAGTGTTGTTTGGCCCTTGCAGTCTGCCCATATTATCTCTTTTTCCTTTATTTTTGCTGTAGACCTCACTTGTTCTAAGGCACCATCTCTTCCCCAGCCTTCCTTACTGTTACAAGTCCCTTGTGTCTGTCCCATGCATTTTGAACCCAACTGTTTTGTCTCCACTACCTGTGCTGGAATGCTGTTCCAGGGATCCACCACCCTTTCTATCAAGAAATACTTGCTCACATCCCTCCTGAATTTACCCCTCCAACTTCATAGCATGCCCCTTGCTCTAGAGCACCTGTTTTTTGAAAAATACTCATCTCCTGTACCTTATTAACCCTGTTAGGTATTTAAAGGTCTCTATCATATTCTGCTTCCATCCTCTCCTTCAGGGTGTACATATTTAGTCCTTTCATCCTTTCCTCATAGGGCTTTTGATGCAGACCCTGCAACAGTTTGGTAGCCTTCTCTGGACCACCTCCACTCTGTCTATATTCTTGCTGAGATGTGGTCTCCAGAACTGGACAGAGTACTCGAGATGAGGTCTTACCATTGATCTATATAGAGTTAGCACCACCTCCCTCTTCCTGCTGGTATTACCCTCTTATGCAATCCAGCATCCCACTCATCCTTCTGACTGCCTTGTCACACTGCCTGGCCACCTTTAGATCATCCAATATGATTACTTGTAGGTCTCTTTCCAGCTTAGTCTTTGTCAGTATCACTCCACCCACTTCATACTCCACTTCTGGGTTTCTATGGCCCAATTTAAAGGATGTACTATCATGGCTACTTGGGATTTGATTAATGAATGATTAGGGAAAAAATCAAATTTTACACCTAAAGCATCAATATTCCAGTAGGACCATTGACTGACTCTTTCCATAGCACAAGAGTTTAATACAGTCTTCTCAGATTTATCAAAATAAATTCCGTATGATATGCCAGTAAATGACAATGGTCCCTCTAGAACAGTTGATATAGACCAAGGGTTGCTGCACTCTAAGTTTTATTTTAGATCACTTACCCCAGATGAGATTTTGACTTATTTACTAAAACTGGACCCTCAACCAATTGTGGGTACAGATGGTGTAGCTTCAAACTCGTGAGGATCACTGCAGATATTCTGTGTTTCCTTGTCTAAAATATTTAATTTATCACTCTGTTTTCTCTTTTCAGATATTTGGAAGGGTGCTGTAGTTGTCCCAATATTCAAGATGTCCAAAATTATCATCTTATTTCATTGTTGCCACCTTTATCAAAAGTACTAGAGCAGAGGGTGTTTGATCAATTGCTTAAGTATTTACTCAAGTATGATGTGCTACGCCTGTGCAAGATGGATTCAGTTAGGACATGGCACGCATAGCCTTGGTGGGGTTCTAATTGCAGTACAGGGCCCTTGATAAGGGTCTCTTTACAGCTGCTGCTGTGTTTGTGAACCTTACCAAGCCTTCAACGTGACAGTCATAAATTGCTTTTGACATCTCTCATGGGACTTGGTATGTCCTTTGATGTAGTGGGCTGGTTTTGGAATTATTTACAAGGTTGGACACAGTCCACTAAGATTAACAGTTTCTTTTCTCCTTTGGCCCTTGTATCACTCGATGTTCCCAAGGGTTCCATTATGGGTCTTCTTTTATTTAGTCTTTTTTTAACACTTTACCCACAACATGTTGGAATTCACAAATGTTTCTTTAACAGACAACATGGTAATCCTCACGAGAGAAACTTGTTTCAGTACCATACAAGAAAACATGGCTACTGATTTTATGAACATCCAAAACTGGTTTCTTTCTAAGAAATTGATTTTAATGAAAAAAAAAAGACTAACTCAATGTTTTTACAACAATAGAAAGAAATTGCTGACTAATTCTGCCCCTCACTTTACGTTTGGTGATTTGGAGATAGAGCAGGTCAGGACTTTCAAATATCTTGGACTGGTAGTAGATGATTGCATGACATATGAACAACACACAGTATCACACAAATGGTTCAAGCTATACATCAAAGTTTGGGAGCACTTTATAGAATAAACTCTTAATTAATGCCCTCCACCATGCTGCTTCTATCGCAATGTTTTCTTTTCTGGTGATCAGATATGGCCTCTTATTCTATCACTCTGCTGGGTAGGGGTTGCTGACCCGGTTAAAAGGTATTTTGGATTAGATTGCCCATTTTGCCGCTCAGTTACAAACTGAACTCACCACTGTGAGTTGTTAAAACATGTTGGGTGGCTTTCTCTTGATCCTAGGTACCAATTTCAGCTAGGGATTCTTGCAAAAAGTGATTTCAGAGAAAGTTCTTACTTTTTTCATTCAATTTTAAAACACTCTAGTCTAATCACTACCGCTCCTCTGTACATCAATATTTCAATATTTCTGGAATGAAAACTTCAGCTGGTCAAAGACAATGTTTTACAATCTACAACTGTTCTTTATTGCAATCTCTTCAATATTTGAAGGTTTTACTGTTATTATTTATAGTTTCAGACAAGCACTGAGAAACTATTTATTTTCCAGGCGTCATTGTAAATGTTTTAATAATTAAGAAGTGTTTTACTTGCTATATTGGTTATCCTGTACTTAATTTATTTACTACATTGTTGATATGTATTTGTATGTTCTGGTCGCCCATGAAAATGGGTCTTTGGCCCATGGATTTACCAGATTTTAAATAAACAAAACAAACAAACAAACAAAATGCATAATTGTGCACTTTTTTCATTAAAACCCAGCTGCCATACCCTTGACCACTCCTCTAGTCTTTTCAGATCCCCACCTTCCACTGATTACATTGATTTAATTCTCATCATTTAAATATATTTTTCTAATTCTGGTTATCCGAGATGCAGATACCAAGGTGTACATAGCTTCCAGCTGTTTAAGTTTGAGATTTCTAAACATCTATGAATATCTTTGTTTTTGTGTTTGCTTTTAAATATTGTGTTAGTTTTATCATTGCTGATCTCAAGCTGTATAGCTTTCCATTCAGATGACGATAAATACAAATCTGATTTTGCAATCCTTTGGCAGCTAAAGATAAACAATCATCGGCAAAAGCTAGTATGTCACAAAACAGATGTAAAGTTTAGATTTATTCATCCTTTTAGTAAATCATAAATATACATATTAATTTTGGGGCTAAAACAGGGATTTGTTTATTTTATTTGTGTCCAATTTTCAGAATAAAGCCTTACAGTAATACGGTGGATGTCTGTATTAACACTCATTTGCTTAGGCTTAGACCACAGGATTTCTCTGCTTGTTGTGAAATGCTCTATTCACTTCTATTAAACCTACGTAAAGAGCTTGTCCTGTCACCTGAACATACTTTTCAACGAGATGATGGTGAGCTTACAGTAGCAATGATCAAGTCTAGGATAACCTTGGTGAAAACCTGCCTGAGATTCAGCTGTAATGTTTATGGGCTCTAGCCACAGCTGAATATGATATAATTTTAGCAAACAGTGGTGCTGGAATCAGGCAAGGCAACTGAGCTATAAATCGATAATAGCCTGAAGGGTAGCAAATGCATCATTCCTTATTTGTGATGTTACAGCAAGATTTTGCTCCCACTGCAACAGCATGGAACCAGTTTGTAATGAGCACCATGGCAAAGGTGATGATGACTGTACCCTCATCTCTTGCATGAGACTGTTCCAGATTCTGGGACAAATCTAATTTTCCTTAGCAATTTTCTTTGTTTCTTTTAGAAAGTTCCTGTTTAACTAGTTGTAGTTAATACTGTGTATTATTTCTTTATACTGAAAAAGACATACAATATTCATTAATTGTTAAAAGAAGGTTACATGCTCCAAGATAGCAAGTTTCAATTATACACATCATTGATGACCTCAGGATTTCATCTATTATTTCATGTTGAGTATTATCCCATCAAATACTTATTTTGTTTAATACTGATGAACATCTCTTATTTGTAGTGATTTTTTGTAGATAAACATTAGTAAGCAGTCTTTATAATACTAAAGGATAATGGTAACTATCAACCAGGATATGTATAACTAATTCTTGGTATAAATACAAGTCTGAGCAAGAACAGATAGCATAATCTCTTACAGACATTGCTGATCCAGCAATGAGTAAACCAGCAATGTCCTGGAATGTCTTCATATACTCTTCAGTTTAATAGTACTAGTCCATTTTCCTTAGTAAATGTAATGAGATCAAGTCAATCTCTATCTTTTCCCTTAGATGTATGTGAAAAATGGTTTACTTTCTGTACAGTAATTCATGATCTATAAAATAATCATAGTCTCCCATTCATCTGTTAAAATCACCTAGTAATAAGATCTCTAGTTCTTGGGTCTCAGTGGTAAATACTGCTAATAGGTCAGATACAGTATCTTTATAAAGACCTGGATCAAAGAACTTCAAGCCATATGGTGGAACATAAATATTTCCCAATATCAAACTAGTGTTCACTACAGTTATTAGAAGTATAATATTCTTAACTAATATAAATATTTTCATAGGGATATATATATTGTCACTTTCAGAGCTATAATTAATCATCCACCGGCCTGTCAAATTTGGCTTGTTTAGAAGTGGGGACATTAGTAATAATATGTCCATTTAAAACAAGTTCACCGTCTTCTAATTTGCAAGGTTCTTGCATGCATATTATCCCAACTTTATGAATAAACTGTAACCAATTATCATCATCTAGTTTTGACATAATGCCTGCTAGATTCCAACAAACTATTATACACATTTCATGCTAGTATTCTGTTGTATTCTGGTCAATCACGAGGTGACAATCAATCAACTGAAACATCATGTAGACTGGAAAATGTGTTTCTTCATTGCAGTTGTTCTGATTTGTAACACACGTGGCCTGAAGGCTGTTGGTTCTAGCCATGCACCAGGAACTTAGTAAATTCCAACACTGACACTGTAATGCCACATAAGACAGGTGCTGAATCTCCTGAGGTGCCATCTGTTAGAAGAGATGTTAAACAGAGGTCCCACCTGCCTGTTCTGATGGTTGTTCAGGTGGACATTTAAAGATCCCATGGCACTTCTTGAAAATAGTAGGGAACTTTATTAAAAGAAACATCAAATCATAAATGTACACACTAATCACAACAACTTAAGCATCCAACATAAAATGGAAATCCAGTGCATAAAAACACAAATAAAATTTAAGTTAGAAGTTGGACAAAAAGGAAAAGGAAAGAGAGTGAAGAAGAGGGGCACAAGCATCCTGTTTGTAAAAGTCATAACCTATAAAAGGAAAAAAGAAGGGGAGGAGGAAAATATATAGAAAAAAAAACAGAGAGAAATAATAGATCAGAAAGTGGATGCACTTTACTGGAGAAACCATATTATTTACACATTGTTTCAGTTTCTTTATCTCCGCTTTTAAAGTAGAATATTACTACCTGATTTATTTGTTTCCATTGTTAGACTTTTACTGCAAATAACTGACTTTTTTCCCTTTATTAGATCAGTGCACTGATGTACTACTATTAACTCATTTATATTTTACAGAAAACAAACATCCTTTCCACCATTTAGTCACCATGGTTGAAAAATGGAGGAAACATCTTTTGATAAACAGTAACCATTGCTATTTCACATAATACACTAAAAGTTTCATGTGGCATTACACACTGTTGCAGTACCCATTGACATCTAGCTTACAAAGATAGAATTTCAAACAACAGAATACTTCAAGAGTCCCCAGTGAAATTTTTATGCAAAGAGGAAAAATACCCTAAAACTAATAGCTCATATGATAGCTTTGTTAACGAGGTTGCTTCCAATTCCTAGCTAAATATTGCCACAAGGGTTGTACATAGGAGCCAGTGGAGAAGAAAATGTTCCATAATTTCTTCCTGAGCCTAACAGGATGTATAGGACAGTATTTCTCTTCTTGGGTCTTATGTTTTACTATTCCTTCAGCTGTTCAATCTCTCATCGGATGACAACCATAAAACTTCCCACATATGGAGGGCATTCTGCATGCAAAACTCTTTTCTTATGGTGAGGAGGAAATTTTTGAACTCAGGTTCTGCACAATTACTGATGCTCATTACTAAATTATAAAGGTGAGGGCTAGTGTTCTGAGTAATCTGTAATCTGGAAAGGCCCCATTTATACAACATTTGGACTGCTGGTTTTAGGTATTCAGAATTTTAAACTGTGGTGTAATTTTAGTGGGTGGGCTATCCACACCTGGAAATAAAGGCCTACATTATTTCACATCCATTTGCAGGGTAGGCTATCTGAGGGGATAATCCTAGTTTTATTGTTTGAGAGATAAAGGTGTGGAAAAACAGGATGGGATCAATCATCCCTAAACCTCCTTTATTTTGGGCAAGTAGGTGTACATTCTTTGTATGAGGTTCAGTCTACTGCCCCACATCATCTGGGAAAAACTGCTGTACAATCTTGTTTCCAGAGTAAGGGAGGGGACCATAACAATGTGTAATATACAAGAGATTAAAAATAGTTTTATTATTTTAATTTGCTTTATTTTTGATAGTTTCCATTCTTTCCATTTTTGAATTTATAGTCACACGTGCAAGGAGTGGAATCCCAATTTTGCTTTGGGTAAATTTTTCAACCAAAACTGAATCCCTGGTATTTTTATTGGTTCAGTGGAGATGGGAATACTTTGTATGTTGGAGATTGGTGGCCAGGGAGGCCTAATACATTCCCTTGCTTTCTCTAGATTTAGTCTGGCATTTGACAGAGAAGAATACTCATGACATCCTGTAAGAGACGGTGGATACTCTTGATGTTGGAGAGAAACTAACAAACATTGTCTGCATATGCTAAAATTTTAATTTCATAAGTTTTGGTGTTGCCAGTTAGACAGTGTCACCTAGGGTTAGTAACAAGCTCCTGATTATTATCCAAAGAGAAGAGATAGAGAAGGGGGCTGAGGGACAGCCATGCCACACTCCTACTGAAAGTTTGATTTTTGAGTAATATGACCCAAAATTACAGGTTGAACAATAGTCGAAGAATACAGGATTTGAAGCCATTTTATAAAGGGGTGGGGTGGGGTATGCCATAAGCATGAAGTGTGAGTAATAGAAAGGAATGGTTAACACTGTTGAAAGCTTTATTTTGATCAAGGGATAATAGTAGACCAGTTTTTTGGGGCAAGTGTAGAATTCAATAAGTTCTCTGATTATTATAAAGGGTGTTGTATTTCACGATCTGTAAGGCCCACAGAACTGAGTGGTGTGAATTATTATTTTGCTACTTGTCTCAACCTGTTGTTTAAAATTTGTGTCAGAATTTTGTAATCAGTGTTTAGGATGCTAATGAGCCTCCAGTTCTGAATACAGTATCTATCACCAGATTTAAATAAGAAAATTATGAGTCCCACAAAAAGTCTTCAAGGGTGAGTCCCTTGCAAAACAGAAGAAAAACTTTTTCCAAACTAACTGCTAAAATATTAGAAAATTGTTTATAGAACTCATACAATAAACCGTCTATCACTGGAGAGGTTCCTAATTTTGGCTTGTTATTACTGTTTCTAGTTCTGTGGCTGAAATGGGAGTTTTCAAATCTCGATGCCTTTGATGGAACTGACTGTTTTACTTTATGCAAATAGGAGGATATCTCTAAATAGGATGGAGGATCAGTCATGTTAAATGTTTTAGGTGGTCAGAAATTATGGTATGTAGTTGTGGTCCACATTGAACAAACTTACCATTTTGTTTTTAAACAAGAAAAAGTGGTAGAGTTTTTCCTTGTTTTACATGCCTTGTATGGGTCACCTGTCGGTGTTCTCTGAGTTCCATATTGTAGTTCAGCTCTTATGGTTTGTGCCCTATCATATTGAAACTGTCTCATTTGTTGTTTACATTTTCTATTTGGGCTGAATAATCATACCTAGAGGTGAGTACCAAAGAGAATAAATATTGCAAGTGAGTGTGGAGTTTTAAGTTTGTAACAATTTTGTTCGTTCTTTGTTTCTGCCATAGTTTTGAAACCAAAGTTTTATATCTTTCTTTGTGTCAGCCCACCATGTACCTACTTCATCGTAAGGTGAAACACTGAGGTTATAGCCCATAAGAATCTGATTATCTCTGTTTGTACAAAGGGTCAGACAGGACTGAAGAGTTTAGTTTCCACCTGTTTTGTTTTACATCACTACTCTGGGGCCTCTGAACTGTAATTTCAGTAATTATGTGGTCAGAAAATTCAGAGGGTATGGATACCATGAAATTAATTGAATACTTTAGATATAAAAAGTGGTCAAATGTAGATATTTCCTCTTTTATATGTAAATTTGGGACCTAATGTCTGAAAATCTGCACAATTTAGGAGAACAGATGTTTTAACACATTTTTCCAAAGCATTAGAATCACAGTATGTTTTCTTCCCTTTGTCCTACATGGCAGAGCTATGGAATCCACAGCTGAAATCCTCTCTTAAAAAATATGTTTTGATGTAACAAGAAAAGGCTGTAGGGAGGTTAAAGGTCAACCCTTTCAGCTTTAGATTGGGGACCATAAACTACAATAAATCTGCATGGAATATGATTCTAGTTCCCATCAATAATTAACAATCTCCTGGAATGACATCCAACATTTGGAAACACTGACTGCAGAGTTCTGAAACACTTTGCCCACTCCATCGGCCTTATCTAAAGTGATGAACCAAATAAGAGGGCCCCAGCTCCATTCTGATTGAAATAACCTATCGTGATCTAGGGAAGACATCCAAGTTTCCTGTAAAAACTAACTGGAAAGTTGTGGTCATGGAGATATTGAAAAATAGCATGTCTTTTTTTATAGTTCAATATACTGCAGACATTTAATGAAACCAAACTGTATTGATGCATTTAGTCGGTATAGTGTTTAAGAACTTTGTTTTCCTTTTCTTCTTTTCCCTTTGTAATGGATGGTTTTAGATTGTGGGTTAGGATCCCTGATTGCTTTGAGGCAGGGTCAGTTTCTCCTACCTCCAAGTCCAAGTCCTCCAGTTAGTACTGGCCAATACTGAATAAGAGTTCTCTGTTTTTACCTCAGGTGGGTCAGGATCAATTTTCAGATTGCAGAAGAGCATCTACTCCCAGCGGGTGCAGACCA
Source organism: Neoceratodus forsteri (assembly GCA_016271365.2). Classification (NCBI taxonomy): domain Eukaryota; kingdom Metazoa; phylum Chordata; order Ceratodontiformes; family Ceratodontidae; genus Neoceratodus; species Neoceratodus forsteri. The sequence goes on along the minus strand of CM028131.1, from coordinate 1,025,973,817 downwards.
CTGTTTGGGGAGGCATGGATGTTGTCTTCTCCTGCTTTTTCTTTGGGGGTTCTCATAACAGACTGGTTGGAAATCCAGGTCAGGTGAAATTACAGAGATGTCGTTACCTTTGTTAGGGATACTGTCCTCTGATTCAGAGGTGTTGTCCAGAATTGTGATGTTCTGTACTTCTTGATGAGAAGACTTTTCTTGAATTTTGGACTGGGGTCCAGTTCCTCAGAGAAAGTCATGGCATCCTGAGCTTTCTGTATCAGAGTCTAGATTAATAAGGTCGGACTTATTTTTAGCTGCCCATGGGCATTCCAGAAAGATGTGGCCATACTCCTCCCACAAATCACTCCTTGTGTGATTGGTACACTGCAGATTGATGTGGCCAATTTCACCATAATTGTTGCACCTGGGTTTGTCACACACACTGGACAGGTGTGTATGAGCCCCACATTTATAGCAGGTGCAGAGTCGACCTGCATAGAAACAGACTCCATGATCTCGTCCCAACAAAAGGAGTTAGGTATGGACAGATACCTCTTCAGTCTGGCAGTGTTTAACTTAAAATTTCCAGCCCCTGTCCAGAATATTTCTTCACCAAAATAACCTCAGGAGCACTGAGGACCTCACATTTTGGCTGAGCCATATCACTATATCTTCTACAACAACACCTTCATTGCATGAAACATAATTGTGACAAATTTAATGAGGGTTTGGTTAGGGAATAACCAGAAAAGAGGTCCATGACAGGGAAAATTAGACTTTATTGTATCGATGCCAAAAGAGTTCCAAAGCATGTGGTGATCAGAAGCTGACATCATAGTTGTCTTCACCAGACACATTAATTAAAGCTAACACTTTTGCATGAGAGAAGTGTAAGGAGCCCTTGAGAAGGTTTTTGCCTACAAAGCACCTGTCTGGTCTCACCTCTAAACCCCTTTATATCAGATGCACAGAGCGTTCCATCATGGGACAGTTTTTTATTTTTTGGGAATAATTCAGAGAGCAGAGGTCTCTGGAGTGGTGGGGAGGAGTAGATTCCTCTTGGTGAGGGTCAGTGGGCTCTCAGGCCCATTTGTATCACAAATTTGTGGTTCACTTGGGGGGTCCTACCATGCCGGCAGGATCTGTGATGTTATTTCCTTCAGAATCTAACACACTTACTTTCGAGGATGTTTTATTGGACTCTAGAGGTGGGATTATAATAGGAACAGATGCAGAACATTCTCCACTTGTACTCGAATGTTCCCTTTGCTGCCTGCATTCCCTGTGGACCCTAAACCTGCTACTTCAGTAATTATAGGTAAAGGTGTTGTGGGTACCTTGAGCCCATGAAACAGGTGCCACTCAGAGGAACCCTGAGACAATACTACCTTATCCCAGTCAGGGTCCGGGATCCAAATCCCCTCTTTGTTTTAGTCCAACCAGAATCCAGCAGTGCTTGCTCCAGTGTCCATTGAGTATTTTCCTTGGGACTGTCGACTGGTACAGAGAGCGCAGCTTTCACTGCTGGAGCTACTGTTTGTTTCTTCTGTTTATCTTTGGATTTTAAAGGTTGTTCTTCAGTTGAATCCTCATCTGAGGATGGAAAATCAAGAGGTATATTCCATTTGATAAAGTAAGGTTTGTTCATTTATGTTTGGTGGTATCTTTTATCAGCAGTTTACTTGAAGAGGTTTTGCAGAGAAGGAGAAAACAGTGGCCATAGATTGATCTGTGGCATTAGTTTGATACACTGTTGGTGAGTTGAGAGTGGCAGTCTGATTTTCTAACATCCTGGGCATAGTGTTGTCCTTTGTAATATTACTATCGGGAGGCTTCTATAGCGGAGGGCACAAAACTCCTTTTTGTCAGGAGTAGTGGTTTGAAATTGTAAAGAGCCAAAGCAACTTCTTGCTGTTGGGCTTGTAAACATTACACCTCTTTGTCAATTCAGTTTGTAATATAAAGTTTTGTGCTATCTGTTTGGCTTGAACAGGGTTTTCTGTTATTGATAGGACACTGGCTTCAGTGGCTTGTTTTGAAGTATGATCCATTTCCACAGGTACAGAAAGTAATTCATCGGCAGATCCATCTGCATCAGCATCAAAAATTTCTTGGTCTCTGGCAAAGCACTCCTCCCTGTGCACCTCCCTGGCACAGTGAGGAGACCTCTCTCCAGCTCCCAGGACATCCATTCCCTCCAGGGCTACACCAGAACTGGCCATCCTAGAATCAGATAGCAGCTCCCCTACAGCAGTAGGGGAATTTTATTGAAAAGTGGACATCTTTACAAGAAACAAACAATAATCCATAAGACAAAAAAATACAATCAAGATGAACAATCGTTAAATAGTAAGTCACAGTTGCCACATCAAGTCAACTTGGTGTTTGTTATAAACATGATAATCCTGTTTTAATGGAACATAAAGCTTTATATATATTGTTAATAACTTCCTGTTTATGTATGATTTTTGATGAAGAACAAGATACACCTAGCTTGCCATAAGTAATACTTAATTAAGGCAAAGATTACATATAACGCTTCTAAATGATATTTGGTATTTAAACAAACATTTGTACAAAACATAATATGTTCATAAGACAAATGAAGAAAAGAAGGTTCTGACCATGTTTGAGCTAAAGTAAACCAAATATCCAGGAAAATGGACACTCAAGAAATAAGTGTTGTTGTGTTTCGGAACATCAGGACAGTCAGTTCTAGGGCAATAACGTAATTTAAAGCTTTATGTTTATGATTATTTTTAACTCCCAATCTATCGTAATTACTTAGCCAAACCATATCCCAAATGTAGGGGGTAGCGAGGGTTACATAGTTGTAAAAGAACCCAAGAGTGCTGACTAATAGGACAAAAAGGAAATAGCACTTCTTCTTGGGCCTCTAATCTCCAGATTCTATCATATAAAGACTTCTAGATAAAGTACAAAAATCTGAGGAAAAAGATTCCAAGAGAGGCCAATTTAAAACTTTCTTTGCCATACGAGGGTATTGCTAGGAACGAGAGAGTATGTTCTTCCCAGTAAGATTCCATGTACTAATACACAGAGAAAACCAGTCCATCAAATATGGTCTCCAAATTAAATCCCCAGGCTTAAGAGCATAACCAAAATTATAATGAAAAAACAAACTATAAAAAAGCAACAGGGTGTATCATATTGATACCTCCTTCACTAATAGGTCTATATGTAATGTTGCGTTTATAGGGTTAAGCCTAGATCCCCAAAACCTTTAAAGAAACACCCAAACAATTTAGTAAAAGAGAAACAGGAGGTGGAAATACATAGCTAAGATATAAAAATAAAGGAATAACCAAAGATTTTATTAGAACAACTCTCTTTTTACCAATAAGGGTGGATTTCCAACTTCATACTAATCTGTCGACTTTATTCAAAACAGCTGCCCAATTATAGTAAGCCATATTTGGACGTCCAAAATGAATTCCTAGATATTTAAAGGCATCCAATGTAACTGGAATCCCTGCATAAACCCCTTTTCTGGAAGAGAGTCATGGCCAATCGGAATCCCTGGACTTTTATTAAAATTAATGGTTGAGCAGATACTGTTGAAAATGAACTTAATAACTGGATAAGATCTTCCTGTTTCATTTTCTTATCTAATGTTAAAACCAAGTCATCAGCATAGGCTAATAATTTGATAGATGGAGAGGAAGGAGAACATGACATACCAATAATTTGAGGAGAAAGTAAATGGCTCTTATTAAGGTGTCAATATAAAAATTATATAGTAACGGACTTAGAGGCATCCTTGTCAAGACCTCCGAGATAATGGAATAGATTTACCTATCCATCCATTAACATTGGGAAGTATAAGAGCATGTTTGTATAAAGAAAAATCCAAAATAGAAATATTTCTGGAAAGCCATAGGCTTTTAAAACACAGAACAGGAAATCATGAGAGACTTTATCAAAGCTTTCTCTTGATCTAAACCTAATATCCAACCAGAAATCCGTTTTTTCTCTCCTGAAACAAACAACTCTCTTAAAAGAATAAGATTATCCTGCTGACGCCTGTCTGGTATGCCACATGTTTGAACAGGGCTAATATAGTTAGCAACTTTGAGGGTTCTGGCTAATAAAATCTTAGCCAGGATTTTGTAATCAACATTTAGGAGACTAATAGGTCTCCAATTAGAAACATCAGTGGAATCACCTTTTTTTGTACAGAAAAATTAAAATGGCCTCATACATAGATTTAGATAGGGTTCCGAAAATAACAATTCCCGAAATAGTAGCGTTAAAGTAGGGTCAATCCAGAGAGAAAGTTTTATAAAATTTTGCTGTAAGGCCATCAGAGCCAGGAGCTGAGGTTGAACATAAAGAATCAATGGCCTGTTGTACTTCCCTTTCAGAAATGTCTGCAGACAATATTTCCTTTCAAAATTCGAGAGCTGTGGCAAGTTTAATGAATTTAGAAAAGGATCAGCATCCTTATAAACTGATGAACAACCAAAACGGCAGAAACATGTTGTTCAACTATTGTGACCAAGGCTTCAGGGAAGTCATAAGTTCACCCATTGGTGATTTTAGAGATGGAATTAGTTTAGAATCCACCTTACCTTTACAGGTTTTAAAAGGGTCCAAGGAACTTTTGTTAGACTGGGAACCAAAACGAGCTTCTGGTCCAAAGAACTGGCTCTGTCATATTGAAATTGTCTCATTTGAAGCAATATTTTCAATTTGTTTACTATAATCTAGATGATTAGAATCAGCCAAGGAAATCAAGTGCTGCAACTGTTGTCGAAGAGACAAATAAGTCAGGTATTTATTATTTTGTATAACTGCAGCCTTTTTTAAAAGCCAATTTCAACTTAACTTAGAGTCTTCCCATCAATCAATAATAGAGTCATATATGTCAGAGACTGATATCGAGCCTTAAATTCTTTACGCCAAGAGTGTAAAAGAAGGGTTTTAGTAAAGAGTCATTTAAGCACACATATTTTTTACAACGTGGGCAGAACCAAGTAAATGTGACTTGAAGAGCCACATGATCAGAAAATTCACAACCTACTGTCTGACTTGAAAGAATTGACAAGACCTGAGACAAAAAATAAAATCAATTCTGGTCCGTAAGGACCTTTGAAAAAGTGAAACCTCCAGTTTTATGACAATACCTATAGGCATCTACAAATGGGCTGTGGATGTGATTTCCTTAGGCAACGGAATCACAAAAGCTTTGAGGTTTGTAAACCTCTATCCGACTGATGTAAACTACAATTAAAGTCACCGACCCATAAGAGTAATCTAGAAGTGTGTAAAAGGGCCTCAAGGTATGAAAAAGGGTCACTCTTTGTGCTTTAGTTTGTGGAGCATAAGTACCAATTATGCGAAATCGTTCTTGTCTATAAGAAAAATCCAATAGTAAAGCTCTACCAGGTACAATATCTACTAGTCTAGAAACTTGAAATGCAGTGCTAGAAAACAGAATGCCAATGCCATCACAGGTATCTGGGCCAGTAGACCAAAAAGAAGGGCCTGTAGACCAGGCATGAGAAACTTGACGAAGTTCAGCATGGGTTTTCAATCTAGTGTCAACCAAACAATAAATATCATTTTAAGATCTTTAAGGGTCAAAACACACCTCCTAGCTTTCTCTTGCCTTTAATACTGTTTACATTTAAGAAACAAATGGATAGGGAAGCCATTTATGAGCCGCTTGAGATTTACCCTCTGAGATTGTCGTAACGCTTGGCGATGGGGTCGGTGTCAGTGCCTCCTTCCAAATCTGGAAAGGAACGAATGGAAGAAGTGTCTGTGTCGCTCCACTGGAATCTTTATCAGAAAGGTTCATAGATAAAACAGCTTAATTTATTATTGGATTGCCAGGTAGGACCTATATTTTCTTTAGGTCGACAAATCACGGCCTGACCTTTCCTAGTCCTTTTATGGGTAACAGGAACAAAATCAGAGTCAGGAATAGAAGGTGGGGAGGAGGGAGGAGGCATTATAGCATCAGGTGGCTTAGCATTATTTTCCTTAGGAAGGTCATTAGTTTCGAAGAGACAACAGCTACCTCCTGAATATGGAGGTCGGAAGTAGAGTGTGAGGTAGAATCTGTAGCTTCAGAAATAGGCACAGTAGGAGGGTCATCATGGAAGGTAGTCTTTTGTGCCTGTAACTGTTGGGCAATTGTAATTAACCCATCATGTGGGGGCAGTCTTCCTGTTATGAGATGCCCAAGGACAGCGACCATAAGAATGGCCGACTTCTTCACATAAGTTACATTTAAAGGAGTTAGAGCATGTGGAGGAATTATGTCCATATTCAAAACAGTGACTACATTTTAAAATATCACAAGCTGAACTAAGATGTGTTCTAGAACCGCATTTGAAACAAGATTTAGGTTGGCCAGCGTAGAAAACAAAACCTTTGTCTTTCCCCAAAAGAAAAAGTTAGGCAAATGTCTCCGCCCAGTATTAGTGAGGAATAATTTAACCCGAACCTTCCAACTGCCATCCCAAATCTGTTCGCTATCTAATGTAGTTGAGGTCGATTTAAAACTTCACATCGCTTATTAAGCCAAAAGAGAATGTCTTCAATATTGACCCCTCATTTTTGAAAACTATAGTAACAGTTCTAATTGCAGGTTTAGTAAGGGGATAGCTTGAAAAGAGGACCAAATAGGTAAAGACTGTAATTTGTCATATTGAGCCCAGAATCTATCCAGACCTGAGATTTGTTTAAAACTAACATCAAAATTAGAGTTCCTAGATGTATTAAAGCAAAAATTTGGAAGCAAAAATTTCATAGACCCCTTTAATAAAGTCCTGGCAATGTAAACCCTATCAGGAGGTATGTCCAGTCCACCTTTGTATAGTAAGCAGACTGCATTCCTCCGTGGAGCAGGTTCACCTTTAGAGTGAAATAAGTCAGCCAGTTTGAAACCGGCTGGCGGCCTGGAAAGGAATCTTTGTCAGTGGCCAATAAGGGAGTAAAAGCAGTAGTGGACGTAGCAAGAACAGTACCAGAAGCATTATTGACCTTATCAGAATAAACAACAGTATTATCAGAATACCAGAATTAACAGTCTTATGTTTAAAATACAGTCCACTATGAGAAGGTGAATGGTCTTCACCCCGGGTTCGTTGGAGCTCTTTGAAACAGACTGCAGCATATTGATGTAAACAGGATCCTGGGTCTGGAGACCAGTCCCTCCGTCCCTTTCTCCCAGCCAGCGTTTTAAGGGCTATTTCAGGGGACCAAGTATCCTGGGGAGCAATATTCTTAGATAAGGGTTTTTCCTGGAGGTTTAAATAAAGTACCCTGCTTAGACCAGCCAGGCTTTTTGTCTGCCAAAAAGAAACACTTCGGCAGGAAAAGTCTTTGAACAAAACTGTAATGTTGAAGGAGAGAGAGCAGGACTTACAGTGTCAGCGAGACGATTCCAATCTGTTGGACCTGCAGACTGTAAAGCGGAGTCTGGCTTTTGGCACGCATAGGAATCCTCGAAAACTGCCAGCCGGTTTGTCTGGAGATCTTGTCCCGGAGGTTCACCGAATTCGCCGCAGCAGTGACGCTTGCAGGGGTCCGAGCCAACGCTATGACGCCTTTGGCTGTTCGAGTATTGCCTGGCTGAGATCTGCAAGCTGCGAGTCGATGGAATGTAACTGAAGGGCAAGAGCAGGCGTTGCTCAAGAAGTTCGACCTTACTGGGGTGAGCTTATTCCTGTCTTCCGTCTCCCGTTCCAGTACAGTAGCAGCGTATTCTGTGCTACCACTAAACATTCCTCGTGGCCTCTAAGGAAGTGAGCACTGGGAGGAGGCCCACCCCCAGAGCTCACCGACATCCATCTCATCCGTGGATTGAGCAGACTGGCCATCGTGTGACCAGCAGCAAGGCTCCACCCTACGCAGAGTAGGGAATTTCCGGTGTTATAGCCAAATTTCCTCCATTCATTGAAAATACCAGCAACAGCTTAACCTGATTCAGTTTGTCAGTTTTCATCTGCATCTACCCCCTAGAATAAGGCTAAAATGGGAAGAAATGACTAGCCTTCCTTACCTGGTCATCAAAAACTCAAATTAAAAGGGCATACTGTATGTGCAACCCTCTTAGCTGTTTTCTTCTTGTAGACTTATTCAAAATAATTTTCTGATTACATATTTTTCCATACTCTTGGAACATTTCATCAAAGTCAGTGGTCAATATTCCCATATAGTCAGGTTTATTTGCATTTTGTTGATATAATTTGCCAGGAAGGAGTCAAAAATAGGAGAATACATTTCAAAATAAACCTGGTCACATCTTTTATACCTTATATGTCTCTTAATTGTTCTGAATGAATGTTATACATTGGCATATTAGTATATTTGCTAAAGTAGTTTTCATTGAAAAGATAACATTTCTATAGTCTCATTTTCCAGTGTATGAAGACCAAAGACTGAGAAGATTTGTGAACTGGTTTCTTCTTCACTCTGTTTGTATAAATAGTAACCAGCTACAATAGTCTGTTGCATAACCATATAATGGTGACTGCCTTGTGCAAATTCCACACTCTACAATACCAGGGTTATATTGTATAAGCAAATATTGGTTGTGGGTGCATAGTTTTTATTTTCTGTAGCTTCAGCTTTTCTATCCAAATCTTATATGCCAAGTCTGTAGAATCAGTGAAAATCAGTATTAGGGCTAAAGACTAAGGGCCCAATTCTCAAAGCACACTGAAAGATGCAAGTCACCCTGCACCAGTGGATGAGTAGGATGAGCTGTACAATGTGCCAATCACAATTCACAAATGCAGGATGTACCAAATGCACTGTGCCTGCACCAAAGTGCTGCAGTACCACCTTGCACCACAAAACATGCAGAGGCATGGGCACATGTCCTTGTGCCATATAAAGGAGGCAACAACCCTGAACTGTGATTCCCAAAGATGCACTATTGAGATAATCACCAACACCGCTAGACCAGCAAAACCTTGTCTATGAACAGAACAAAGAGGAAGTGCTGTAGCAGGCAAGCCCAGTGTGAACTCCACAGAGGCCAAAGTGCAGCAGTGGAAGCTACACAGCAGAGGGAGGGTAATGTCTGGGGCAGTGGCAATACTGGCCATGGGCCTTGCCCTACTGCACCGACATAGGAGAAGGTACAACATGCACAGCACCAAGCTGGCCTTGCACAGCTGCAAGCAAGGCCTGTTCATAACAGGCATCAGAGGAATGCAAGGAGGGTGTACAACACATGCACCTCACACAGGAACCTCTGTGAGGAGCACTGCATAGCCCGTTACCTACTGGGGAAGACTGCAATTGATGACCTATGCCAGGAACTCAGTGCTGACATGCAGAGCAGACCATAGAGAGGGCATATACTCACCACTTATGTGAAGGTGTGTGCTGAAATCCATGTACAGGCCAGTGGTAGCTTCCAGACACCAAGTGGGGACACAGTGGGCATATCCAACCATCTGTATCCAGGTGTCTGGGCCAATTCATAGATGCCCTTGCCCACAGGGTACACCAATACATCCACCCCTGGATGCACAGCAGCAGCAGGCAGTGAAACAGGGCTTCTATGCCATTGTTGGGTTCCCATGCAGCTCGGTGCAGTCGACTGCACACACATCACAATAAGGCACCAACAGTTGACCCTGATGGATATGTCAACAGGAGGGCTTTCACCAATAAATGTTCAACTGGTGTGTGACAGTCAATACCAAATCCTGATGCAGTTGCACATTACCCAGGATCAAACCATGGCTCTCACGTCTTCCGGAACACTGGCCTGTGCCAGGCATTCCAGAATGGGACACTACAGGATGGATGGCTGATGGTCACGTAATGTACATGCACAGAGCAATGTTGATACCCTGCAGTGCATCAATGTCCATTGCACATCAGGCACAGAGGATGCAGCATGCTCAGTGCCAGGGATGTTTCAATGCATGGAGAGGTATGTGACACACTGACCATGCACAGGTGCCAATGGCACATATGGTGGTAACAGTGCGTGAGCAAATATGCACTGCACCATGCATGGACACATCATAGAGAGCTGTATGTGGCCTTCAGACACCATGTGTGCCTGCACACAACGGTGGGTACACTGCAATGCAATGTGCATTACCCTGTGTGTCAGCCAAGTGGTCCCATGCAAAAACACAGTCATGACACAGGCAGGAGAATGACATCACTGTCATTTGTCTGATATACAGTCATAATAACATACATGTGTCTCACATTGTAGTTGACAGTGAATACACACAGCAGCCCTGGCTAATGACACCAGTCTGGAACCCAGTGACAGAAGCACAGATGCAGTACAATGAGGCACACACCACAAACAGATCCGTGGTGGAATGATACGATCAGCCTCACTAAAGATGCACTTTAGGTGCCTCGACAAGTCGGGTGGGTCACCAGTACACACGAGAAATGGCATGTAAGATGATCATAGCATGCTGCATACTGCATAACATTGCTATAGACCACTGGATTGCCATGCCAGAACCAGAGGGAGGTCAGATGATGATGGCTTGGGGAAGACGATGAACACCAGGGAGATAGAGCCATCAGGGCCTACCCACATGCACAGGGAGCCATCACAGAACACCATATCAGGGACACCTTCATATGCAACCACTTTTCATGAAGACATTGTAGCAACACAGTGAGCCACATACCAGAATGTGTGTGAGACACCCATGGCCAATGTGTGCCCAACACTATAGTTACTGATGGACAAACATCAACATGCACAAGGCTGCAACAGCACAGCATGTATAGCAAAGGCGGTGCACACACCACCCAACCGTGGATGTGTGGACACCACCGTGGACAACATCACAGTGCAGACGGTGACGCGATTGCATGCAGCTGGGTCAACCACCACACATACTGCTGGCCCTTGATGGCGATGCAGGAATCACCGCCAGGAACAACACACATGCACTGGTAGCACTATGTGGCTGTAATGGTGCCCAATGTCTGTGTACAGACATCAATGGCATAACGACTGTCCACATGCAACATACACAGGACACCATGGTGCAGCAACATGCATGATGCATGAGGCCCACGGTGCATATGACGTGTGACATTGCTACTCGGCTGCAGCATGGCACCGCAAGGAATGGGATGAAATGCAACATGATGTGATGTGACAAATGGACTGGTCAGCATGCAGTGTGCCATGGACAAAACAGGACAACAGGAAGGTGCCAATGTGGCAACAACCACATTGCTGCACACACAGAGGACTCTGTGGACTGCAGCAACATGGTGACACAGCACACAGAACATGGATGGCAACCTCCTTGGACATGCAGGCACAAAAGCAGAGGCCCTGTATGGTTATGTGTGGCCAGGGGCCAAAACTCACAACAGTGTGATGCTGCCATGCACTGGTATGTGATGGAGACATGCCAAATGTATATCGGAATGTGACTGTGGTGTGTATCCATGTGGAAAGTATACACTGAGTAACACTGTGATGGTGTGGCATGGGACAGGGATGCACACGATGCACACTGGCTAAGACAGCGTGGAGGAAAACAGTACACCAACCCATGCAAACACTCTGACATGCATACTGTAGGGAGCAGTGAACTTGGAGGTGGAAGCCACCACTGAAGTGAGGACCGCAGGCCAATCACAGCACACAGCCATAACAGACATCACAGTGCCCTGAAACCTGACTGTGATGCACCATGCAAAATGACGTGCCTTACTGTACCAGCTTCCAGGGTTACGCTGCAGACACACAGGCCACACCACATGGAACACTGGCATTGACTCCCCTGTCATCCTCAGTGCAGATGCAATGGTAGCAGGATGAGGCACACAGCACTGACAGAGCTGTATGCATCTACCAATGCTGGTTGTCTGTCACTGCTGTACAGCCTTGCAGGTGGTGTGGCACACCTGTCACCCATGTCAAGCAGTACCATTACTGGTGTGGGTGTGCGCACACTGTGAGGTGGTCTACTGGCCATGTGTGGGAGAATGCAGTGGGGTCGGTACCTAACAGCTGAGCACCCTCAGGGACCAGCTAGGGACTGGAGAGAGACAGAGACAGTAACGATGCCCTGCCATTGCAAGCTGCATGCTGTCTCAGTTGCCCTCTCCATGTCCAGTGGTCCGAGGCCTACCAAACCACACAATGCATGACCCACCCACACTGTGCCACCACAGCACTGGCATGTGCCTCCCATGTCCCAGTCACCACCACCCCATCGGCTCGATCCCTCTCACACATGCAGGTGTCCCTCGTCACATACAGATTCAGTGTGCATGACACATTGGCACAGGCACATTGCAAACATAATGCTGCCACTAATGGTCACCCATCCAAGACTACCACAAGGATGTAGCATTTTGATGCAGGTTATCCTTAATCCCATCAAGATAACAATCCCCACAGCATCACAAACCACAGTCAACATAATGTAACCCACAAGGACATGATAATTACACAGCAGTGTAAGCTACTGTCCATCTTCATGGTCCCATTTGTTCAACATACAGTATGTGGGGGTCCAGTACTCAGTGTCAGTGTACCACCCTATACACACTGGCCACATATCCCCATATAATGTACACACCGTAATGTGTGATACACCACAATAGTCATGCAGCCAACCTATCTGGCCTGTCCCCAGACATGCACATGGACTCCAGGACCTTAGCCTACATTCATAATACAGTACATCATCAACCAGGTCACCCATGCTGTCCAGATGCCCACATACATACAATGCACACAGCAGACAATGGTCTTGTGCAGCCTCACATGTATAAAGGTGCATGAAGTTGTGCAGACACACCCCATACACAAACTGCACTTCCTGCGTACCCACACAGTGTGTGTAGCACCATTCTGAACACAGACTGCCACTGTTTGCGGTCCACGCGGTCTCCTGTTGGTGCATATTCAGAGCCAGTGTCACAATGCTGCACTTTGCATAAAACACAATCAGTGTTGCGGCTGTCTGCAACCCAAGCAGCATCATTGTGGCCATAGCACAGTAAGCACTGCTGTTGAAACAAGCGCAGGTAGTGTACTGGTACTGTGTGACCAAGTTGCATTGGTGTTCACTGGTGCGCATTGTCTGTGGGAACCCAGGTAGCTCGGTGGTGGTAGTAGGGTGTTGGGTAGCATGTGAGTCAACACAAGTACTGTCCTGCTCAGAGTCAGCTACACAAGTGGCGTTGTGTCCTGTGGGTGCGCTGACATGTAGGGGTAATGCACAGGTAGTGTCGTGTACAGTGCAAAGTTGTCGTCAGGTAAGATGGTGGACACATGCCATTGCTCCACAGGACTATGAGTACAGTACTGCAAGCTGTGGGTGTGGTGCCATAGGTGTTACCATACAGGTGGGCTCTTCCAAAGCACGCCATTGACAGGTACAAGAGTATGGCCTCAGAAACGTGATCAAACTTCTCCCATGATGACACCTTCCTGCTAATCAGTATGGTGGAGAATGGGCCCAAAGCTACTGCCACCTGGAAGTGACAAGACAAGCAAGACTGAGCAGATGCGGTGTGTCGAATCATATGTGTCAGGCTCAGCAAGCAATCAGGTGTGCAGCATACAGTCCAACAAGTACGGCACAAGTGGAATGACCTTGCACAGAGGGAGTCAGACCTCATAGATGACCTATGGATGATGGCATCGGCAGCCGATGTGGCCATGCCTGGTGGACGCCCACGGATGTCAGGTGCCTTTGCGCCAGCCTATGTACAATGCATGCCATCATAATGGTCATATGGTGGATTGGGTACTGTGCCCATACCTGCATGAATACTGACAGCTTCCCCTTCATGTACCCACAGATGTCCAATGGCACAATATGGCCCAGGGCCAGGAACGCATGCAATGGCCAGGAGATTCCCATCCCTCAGCAGATGGTGGATCTATGCCAGTAACAACAGGTAAGTAAGCATGAGACATAGCATGCATGTACTGCCACACTGTTGCACATCAATACTATTAGTGTTGCACAGAACAGGCAGAGTACACACATCTGCTTGGACTGCATGTCAACTGCTATGTGTGACAATGTGCAATGTACCAGTGCTGGGGTGCGCGGAGCACCGGGAACAAATGCATGCTGCATGCGACATGGTGGGGCAGCACAGCCATGCATGTTCACTGTATTATGTGTTAGTGTGTAAGGGTAGCCTCACTGTCACTAGCTTTGTTTGTGGTGTACCTCCACACTGATGTACACCCTGAGGTCTGCGTTGTGTAGAAAGTGTACATGGGCCACACTGGCATGGCGTGTGATACATGCTATAACACAGTCATCCACATGGCGGCACACATGATGTGCATCTGAACACCGGTCCCGTAAAATGTATACATGGATGGTGTCATAATGCATGCACTGTGGCCCAGATATATGCCAGCACAGCACAATGTTATGCAGTGTATGAACTCCAAATGGGTACAGCACACTGTAGCAGTGAGCACAAACATGTGACATGTGTAACATCCCAGACATGTGCATGGCAACAGCAAACCATTGATATGTCGGTCAAACACAGATGCAGTTCATCACGAACAAGCTACATACCATACAGTAACGGCCATTCCCATGCAGTGTTGCAGGTACTGGCAGTTCCTGACAGACATCAAGTCAAGCATGTTTTGCACATAAGCATGCCCTTGAGCAGGCAATCCATCAACTGAAGACAGCCGAGATGAGGGGTTACATGGAGAGGACATGGCAACAGCCACGGGAGAGAAGGTGCATCGACCAATGATGATGGGAGCCAGACCGCTGTCCAGCAAGGGAGGATATTGAGCAAACAACAGATGGTCACATGGATATGCAACCCAGCAACAGTGTGGATCACTGTTAGCCACACCAGTGATGGCAACATGGAGAATGATAGCGCTGATGTGACAGGGCAGAATGTCATCGAGGCCGAGTGTGGGGGAGGACATGGCCAATGATACAGAGGGGCTACATGTGTCAACATCTGGTGGTGAGGACGATACATCTACCATATGTGCTATGGCACCAGATGAGCTGCAATGCCAGAACATGCAGGCATTCGCTGGGACTTGTGGCACATGTGCGGCCTGTAGCAAGACATGTTGCACTGCTGTATGCCAATGTAAGCAGACTGCTCAAATACCTTGATGGGCATACAGGTGTCTGATGTACTAACAGCACATGCATACGTGAAGCACAGTAGCAACTATGGCCATGTGACACATGACACCCTGTACCTACTAGCGCCAACCTGAATGCATGCCTCCATGATCACTGTGCCTGCACATCATGCTGAAAATGCCTAATCCATAAGGACAGTCACCATCATTATCCATGTACATGGACACGCCTTTCACTGTACATACCTTTACTATATGTTGTTCCTGCCTGATGCCCTATTACCAGTACCAGATTTTGTTGTTGTGATACATCGTTTCTAGGCGTATTGCTCATACTAGGAAAGATAGATAGACAAAAGGCCAAAGCCCATAAGTGTGTATCTCCGCCATGCTGGCAAGTCAGCCCTTATTTAATAAGTATTGATCTAATTTGTTTTTGAAATCTGTATTGTTTAAGGAATACACTACTGTATTAGGCAGGAATTCCATAATGGAATTATTCTTTGTGTGTAGAAGAAACGTCTTTTATTGTTTTTAGGATACGTCAAAGACAATTGGTACTTATGACTTCTGAGGTTTTGCTCCCATTGGCTACAATTCAATCCCAACTGTGCCATAAGTATGTTATCAGTGGACAATTTATACAACAGGAGGAGATCCCTCTCATTCTTCGTTGTTCCAGGGAATACAGATCTAGTTCCTTGAGTCTAACTTCATATTCCTTGTTACACATATTTATAATCATTTTAGTCACTCTCCTCTGGACCCCTCCAACCTAGCTTATAGCCCTCCTTATATATGGACTCCACAAGGGGAACAATAGTCCAAGTGTGGTCTTATATATGCTTTATACAGAGGCAATATACACACCCTATCTCTTGAGGTGAAGCTCTTTTTATGCATCCCGAAATTCTATTTGTTTTACTAATAGCTAGATTACAATGGTCATGAAAAGATAAGTCATGGGAGATTAAAATACCCAAATCATTATGAGATGTGACTGATAAAAGGGCTTGTTTATTTAATGAGAATTGATAATGATTATTACATGTGCCTAAGTGCATTTGAGCACATTTGCTGGTATTGAAGGACATTTGGTTTTGTTTAGCCAATTTTCTAATGTTATAAGATCTTTTATAAGTATAGATCTGTCTTCTTCTGTTTTTACTTTGGCTGCTAATTTTGTATCATCAGCAAATTTGATGATAAAACTATTTATGTTCTTGGCCATGTCAGAAACAAAATTGAAAACAATGTTGGACTCAACACAGACCCCTGTGAAACTCCACTACTCACGAGGCAAGACTCTGACATATTACCTAATAGACACACTCTGGATTCGACTGTGTAGCCATTCTTCTACCCAACTGACAATTGTACTATTTATTTTATATTTTCTCATTTTTTTTTACTAAAATGTCATGTGGTACTTTATCAAGGCTTTACAAAATCCAAAAAATAATGTCTACGGGTTATTATTTTCCATCATATTGCTAACATATTCATAAAAACAGATTTCTAGATAAACAGGACCTATTTTTTTAAGCTGTGCTGAGTATGGTCTGTAAGTCCCTTTTATCTAGATCTGCTTCTAGTTTGGTTTTAAGCAGGGATTCAAAATGTTTCCCAGGATATTAGTCAGACTAATAGGCCTATATTTGGAAATCTCCTCATGTTTACCTTTTTATAAACTGGAGTCACAGACGCAATTTTACAGTCAGTTGGTATAATACTTGATTGCAATGATTTGTTAAAGATCTGAAATAGTGGCTCTACTAACTAGTCTTTTAGTTCTGTCAATAATCTATGATGTAGCCTATAATGCCCTACTGATTTACGAATATTGATTGAATTTAACTTGTCTAGTATCTCCTCCTAGAAAATTCAAATAAATCTTCTGTTATATTTTAGGGTGGGGAGTACTAGTATCAGATCTCTGATGGAAACAGTACTAAAATATTTATTGAATTCTGATGCCATGTCCTTTGATGTAGTTCTTTCTTCATTATTAACTATAAGGGGTCCAATTGTCCTGGGTATTGTTTTTACTATTTACATAAGAGTAAAAGCTTTTGCCTCCATCTTTAATGTATGCTAGCCGGTGTTCAAATCTGTCTTTCTCTTGTTTTAAATGTACTTTTACATTATCTCCTAATTTTTAAAGTTCCATTTATTATAATCAGTACCATCCTTCTTCATTATTCTACAAGCCCTTTTCTTAAGTTTAATCAGTCTCTGAGTTTTAGTAGTTAGCCATGGAGGTATCCTTCCTTTTATTATATATTATTTTATTAGGTACAAAAGCATCTTCCAGCTCCAAACGTTTTACTTTTATCCTATCCCATAGCTCAGATGGGGACAGAGACCCATAATCCCAATTCCAGGTATATAATTCTTCCTTAAATGCAATAAAATTAGTTCTATTATAATTTGTAAAGATTGTCTTATCAAATTTCTTTTTATACAGATATTGGTATCAAAAGTTATGACCACGTGGTCACTATTTTGAATGGGGTAGTAACATTTATGTTAGTAATCTTTTCGGAATATCTGTCAAGAGTAAATCCAAGATATTCATTTTACTTTTTGATTTTTATTAACTGGTGCAATCCATTTTGGAGACGTGTCTAGAAAAGAACTTTCTTGATTGTTAGTATTGCCAGCTTCATTCCAATTTTACCTGGGAGATTTAAATCTCCCAACAGTATAAGTTCTTTATAATGCTATTTACTGTTAATAGAATTTAGAATATCCTGGTGTAGGGTCAGTGTAGCATCAGAGGGCCTATAACAAAGTTCTATCAATAATTTGATTTGATTTCTCTAAGGATTTCAATCCAAATCAATTCAGTATTTGCATTATCATTCAAGTCTGTAATTGTTATATATTTTATACTATCTCTTATGAAAGCAACCCTCCTCTTTTTCCTATTCTATTTTTACAGTAGGTTGTGTAACCTGCTATGTTAGTGTTCCACACTGATGTTTCAATCCACCAGGTTTCAGTTACAACAGCTATATCTATTTTATCCCTATTGAGTAATATTTGCAGTTCGTCAAGTTTAGTATTGTGTAAACTCCTGGCATTTGTAGTAAGAAATGATAATCCATATTTATTTATATTAGATTTATTTTTCTGTAGAATTACTTATAATCCTTTGATTATTATTATGTCCGTTTTATCCATACACCTGGTTAATTCCTTGCCCTCACTCATCGTTTTTTTGATTGATTTTGATTTAAGGTGTTATAAAAATATATCCAAAATGTCTTGAACCCTGTCTACTCAGGTGCAGTCCATCGCGTCGTAAGAAGTTGGGGTTGTTATCAAAATCTCCACGTCTTTATACATGTTATTTTATTTGTCAGACTTCAGCTCGTAACCAGTTGTTAAAATTTATAATAGTTTTTGTTCTTATGAAACTTGCCCTTGGTACAGGTAGGATTTCAGAAATTATAGGGTAGTATTCAGATCCTGAATTGTTTTTATTGCCCTTTTCATATCATTTATTATATCTTCCACCTTTTGTTTTCCAAAGTCATTGCTGATAGTTTAATGCTGTTTATATGGGTACACCTGCCTGTGCATGTGTTGGATGTTATTGTGATGCATATGCAGGTGCCCATTTGGTTATTTGTTATGGTTGCATGTGGCATACACTGCTGTAGATGCCATTACATATGTGGTGAAACATATAGAAACAGACTGATGGCAGATAAGGACCACTTGGCCCACCCAGTCTGCCCATTTCCTACCTATTGGATAAGCTGCAGATCCTAGTTAATCAACAGCCTACTTCTTCCTATCCTCCACTCTAATTGCCTTATGTCTGTCCCATGCATTCTTGAATTCCCTGTTTTGACCCCATGACCTCCTCAGGAAGACCGTTACATGCGTCCTCCACCATCTCTGTGAAAATACTTCCTCACGTGCCCTTAGCCATCACCCTCTATCTTCAAACTTTACCCTTGTTCTTGCACATCTCATTTTCTGAAAGATGCTACCCTCTTGGACTTTGTTGATGCTACCCTCTTGGACTTTGTCCCTTGAGGTACTTGAAAGTTTCTATCATGTCCCCTCTCCCTTCTTTCCTCGAGGGTATACATATTAAGCTTCTTTAGTCTCTCTTCACATGGTTTCTGGAGCAGACCCTGAACCATTTTAGTTGCCCTCCTCTGGACTGCATCCATCCTATCTATGTCCTTGTGGAGATGAGGTCTCCAGAACTGCACACAGAACTCCAGATGGGGTCTCACCAACTCTCTGTACAGAGGGATAACAACTTCCCATTTTCTACTGGTGATGCCTCTCCCTATGCATCCCAGTTTCCTCCAGCCCTCCTTCTTACCTTCTCCATTTGCCTGCCTACCTTCAGGTCATCTGATATAATTACCCCCAGGTCCCTTTCCATTTTTGTTGTTGTTAGTACTCCCTCCCCACTGTGTACTCTTCCACTGGGCTTTTGTTTCCCAGGTACATTACTTGCACTTCTTCTCATTGAACCTAAGCTGCCATACTTTTGACCATTCTCCAACCTTGCCAAGTCCTTCTCATCCTTTCCAACCTCCTTGTGTATCAACCCTGTTGCAGATCTTTGTGTCATCTGCAAGAGGCATCTTTCCTTCAGTCCCTCTGCAATGTCATTTATAAAGACATTTAAAGAGGCAGGCTAATACTAGTCCCTCTGATGCCTGCTAGTAACCCCTTTTCTTGGAGGTGGACTCCATTTACTATTACCTCTGTGTCCTGTTGACCAGCTAATTTTTACCCTGGGACCCACTCCCAGGCTGGCTACCTTGTTTATTAATCTTTGTGGGACTGTGTCCAATCCGTTGTTGAAGTCTAGGTAGGCCATGTCCACAGCCCCTCCCTGGTCTACTACTTTGGTCACCCAGTCAAAGAAATCTATTAGATTCATCTGACATGACCTTCCCACTGTGAATCCATGCTGCCTTGGGTCTTGTGCCCTCTGGCCTCTAGGTACTCAAAATTCTTTCTTCAGAAGTGATTCCATAATTTTCCTACCACTGAGGTCAAACTAACTGGTCTGTAGTTTCCTGCCTCTGCTTTGCTCCCACTTTTGTGAAGGGAATCACATCCACCTTCCTCCAGTCCTCAGGTACTATACCATCCTCCGTGATTTGTTAAAAGGGTAGTCAGTGGTGTCACCAGTTCTCCCTTAGTTCTTTAGGAATTCTGGGGTGAATCCGTCAGGCCCATTGCCTTGTACACCTTGAGTTTTAGTTCTTTCAGGATCCTTTCTTCTCTGCATGGACTGGTATTGAGCCCCCTATCCAGAGTGCTTCTTTGTTTGGTTTAGTACATTCCCTCCTCTTCTTTTGTGAATACTGAACAAACGTATTCATTCAGTATCTCTGCCTTTACACTGTCACTCTCTGCCCACCCACTCCCCTTTATTAAGCCTCACTATCCCTCCCTTGTTCTTTTCTTTTACTCGCTAATGTACCTATAAAAGGTTTTATCCTCTTAACTGAGCTGGCTATCTTTCTCAGTTTGGGCCTTTGCTAGTCTAACTGCCTTCCTGCCGCCTTCTGCTTTAACTGATAGAGTTCTCTTTCCTGCTCCTTCTGTGATTCCTTATACTTTTTGGAAGGCTGCAGCCTGTGGTTCTATGGGGAGAGGTCCTCTGCTTAACCTTTCAGAAATGCTCCCTCTGCTTAGGCGAGTTGCACTCGCTGCTGGTGTTGCTGTGTGGTCTGCGGCTACTCTCTTCGTTTCTCTCCCATTTCTGTTTTCTTCTGCCCTTCCTTGCTCCCTGTTGTTATACCTCCCTTCTGCCATGTTCTTGTCCTTGACCTTGTTAGTTTGTCCCCCAGGCTCCCTTTCTCCCTGTTCATTCCTGTTTCTGTCTTGTACCTCATTTTCTCCTGTTTCTTCTTTTGGGGCTTTTCTCTTCACGCAGCCACTCACTCCACGCCACCACTGCTGTCTGCCTTGTTTTCTCCTTTGAGTAGCTGCTCACAGCACACTGCTGCTGCAGTCTGCTGGGTCCTCCTTCGAGCTGCCACTCACTCCATGCCATAGCTGCTGTCTGTTGGACACCACGATCAACCACTTGCACCATACCACTGCTGCAATCCACAGATTCCTCCCTCTGCTTGGTGCCTCCTAGATGCTCTGACACTGCTCCAGTCCCTTTCTTCAGCTCTCCCACTGCTGCCAGAACTGTCTCCATTCAGCATTCCATAATTTCTCATTTCCTTGGTAGTACTCTCATCTCACAGGTGCTTCAGATGTGATGTCACCTCTGTGCCATGCTGTCTTCTCCACTGTTTGCCGGACCTGCAGTGGGCTCCAAGGAACTCCTACTTCCTCTATGGCTGTAGCTACAGCATTCTCCAGTTGTCTACTTTCCAATCTCACCTATGCATAGTCAGCTGAGTGGACTGGTTGTATGTTTGATACTGCACCTTGATTTGCCTACCATTCTTAATGATGCCTGTTGCAAGGATAGCCTTAGCAATCTTTATACTACCAGTTTTGGAAAAGAGGGTCCACCATCTCCTACTATACCTATGAGGAGGTATTGCTCAGTGCTCTGAATGTCTTCCATGGCAACCCCTTATGATTCCGCTATCCCTACATGCTATGCCCCTCAATGGGCAGATCTCCTTATTCAACATATTCCCTCTTCACCAAGGATGTCCACGAGGGGTCCCCTTCCATAACCTGATCGTCTGGACCCTACACTGCAGTTCAGTCATCAGAACTCTGCCTAGAATGGACCTACACTCCAGCCAGTGCACCCAGGTCACCTATGACTTGTCATCCTGCAGATCCTCTCCTGCATTCATTACAGTTTCTGCTCAGGTGTACTTCAGGCAGCTCTTAGTAGCCCATCTCATTCCTTAGATGGTCTAAACAAGTCTTCCTTCCTTTGAGGTCCTCATTCTCTCCCTATGTTCAAAAGACTCTGTATAGCTGGGTCTTTCCAGTCCAGCTAGCCTACGTGGAGGCCTAGCTCAACTTTCTCACTTCTACTCTGACTTGGCAGACCTACGTGGGGGTCCTGCCAGTCCAGCTAGCCTACGTGAGACATTGCTCGATTCTTTCTCTACTCCTTCCTCTGGCAGATCTACGTGGAGGTCCTACCACTCCAGCTTGCCTATGTTGGGCCTGGATCCACTCACCTAATTCTACTCTAGCTAACTCCATGTGGGTGTCTAGCTTGCCACTCGATTGCCTACATGCTATCCGTCTGTTGCACCTCCAGTGGGTCCTCTGTGTACCTTCCAGTGACCTTTTATATCATCTAGATGAGTGCAACCTTTGAATATTGCAATGAATGGCATGGTAGCAGGATTGCTCATTGCACTTTACCAGTCTACACCTTCCTCGCTACCACGTGTGAGGGTTTCAGCTTCAGCCTAACTATGTTACTGGTCTTGACATTTTCTTAATTCATTCACTCTTCCAGCATGGAATCTAGCTCAGCACTGGCCTCCATGGAACCTCAAAGCTCACATTTGTCCACACTCACTTGGGTCTTTCCTCCTTATATTGGACTATGCTTTGCTACTGCTATGGCAGACAGCAGGGGGTCCCTTCTTCCTTTATTGAAAGTGCAATACTATGGTGATGGCAGACCATGTGGGTCCCGCCATCCCTAACATACACACCACATCAAGAGAGCCCATCATCTCAGGTTAAACATACTCAAGTCACTACAGGTAGACTCATGCAGGGTGTCCCATTACTCGGAACATATCATCTCATTTGATGGCTAACCCACTTAGGGGTTACACTATCCCAAATCCTTCAAGTCTCAGGGCATTCTCCTTGCTCAAACAGCTGCCATCTTCACAAAAGCATACCTATATGGGGTCTCATCTTCCTTAAGCTGACCACCTGATACCTTCTCGATTGCTCGAGCATTATACACTGCTTACTCCTGGACCTCCAAGGAATCCATGCTCCAGCTTTCCCGTCCGGCCTACCCTACTTCATTGTTTATTATTTCTTCTACTGCAATCCATTCTAGTTCTGGTCCAGTTCCAACCTAGTAGCTACACAGCACATCTATAGAGCTTTCCTCAATCCTTGGACACCTTAGGACAATTCTCCTTCTGATAAAGTACTCAATTGTAACCTAATATTATACTGGAATTCCAGCTTCAGGAAAGCCTCCATTCTCATATATTCCCACCTCATCTTCATTCCCATTTGGCATCTGGACCATTTCATCCTCCAAGATTTCTGCGTTCTCAAATATATTGCCATTGGCACTCATCTTCAATCATGCTGACCGTGCATAAGCGCTTTACTGCTGTGTTGCTCAGAGCTCCCTGATCATGGAATAATCATTGTCCCTCATCCAGGCGTCACTCTAGCTGGATCTCTCCATCTGCTGGTACTTCATCTTCAGCATGGATGTCCTGCTCATCACTTGACTTAGACAACAGGACTTAAAAATCTAACAAGGAATTCTGGCCTCCATCTGCCTTTCTACATTATTCATGTGTGAACAATTTTCTACCCTCTTACCAGACTGTACCTAGCTCTGCTCCCAATCAAGGAATATATTTGTCAATCCTACCTTTGCTTCCTCTTGGCAGTGTTGATGGATATCTGTCATTAAATGGGTCTCCACCACAATGGCCTACCGCCTGGCCTATGCTCTCAGCGTTATCCTGGGATATCCTCTTAATTGCCACTTCACCATGACAGGGGCCCTGGCGCTTGATTAACGCAGTCCATTTCCCTTAGCTGACCTACATGAGGTCTCACCTTCATACTGTAACTGATGCACAGGTGGACCACATATGTCCACCATATCTGGCTTCACCTGCATAGGGCCTGACCATTGCTCTCCACATTTCTGTCTCCTCAGCTGACCCACATGTGGGTCTCGCCATCTCTACTGGACCTCAGTCATGGCGAACCATGTGGGATCCACCATGTCCCCAGCTTTGCCCCAAAAGGGCCTGGATTCATGCTCAATGCACTCCTGCTTCACCCTCAATGGGCCTATATTGCTTGCTAGGCACATTCCTGCTTCACTCTAAATGGGGGCCTGGAGGATTCTATCTGCTTCACCTGCAAAGGGCCTGGCTTTCTGATCAATGCACTCCTACTTGCCCTCTACGAGGCCTATGTTGCTTGCTCTACACCCTTCTTGCTGTGCCCCACAAGGGGCCTGAAGATTTCTATCTGCTTTGCCCTCAGAAGGGGCCTGTCTGCCTACTCACTGCATCCCTGCTTCCCTCACAAGGGCCTGCACCTTCTCTACTGGAGCTATGCATATCAGATCACTTGGAATCTGTCATTCTCTCTCCTACTCTGCCCTGCAAAGAGGGACTATCTGTTTACTCAGCATAATCCAGTGCATCTTTGGAATGGACTTCTTCTTCACACTCCAGGATTGACCATCGACCAGTTCTACATTCTCGCACTTCCAAGATGTGATTCCATGAACTGCTGTTGGTCGAGCTGCCTGATTTGTAAACTCCTCACTTTCTACACCTAAAGATATAATGGACTAGGATTTGCTAACATGATATGCTAACGTTTCTCCATGGTGGACACTCATTCATCATGTACTTCATCTTCCAGGATTACTTGCTTGCAGTCAAACTCAAGATCTGCTCATCAATCAAAACTCAGGATCTGGTTATAAGACAATTTATTAATACTTGCTTACCTTGGATTACTCTCTTTTAGTATGCCCAGAGGATGGGCAGGTCAGTAGCCATGGGTCCTCGGAGGTTCCCACTAAGGTTTTTTCCTCTGCTGCATACTACTGGCCACACTCTCCAGAGCTGGAGGAGGTAATCACATCAGTTATTACATTTCTTTAGGGCCTTCAATTCTACACTTAACTAGCTAAAGGTGGGATACAGAGAAAGGCCAAAGATCAAGTTCTAACAACAACTATATCGCATCCAGTTCAAATGTATCTAATCAACAATCATATCTCATCCAGTTCTTACATACTAAAGCACCTTCCTATGTACCAATCCAGCTCTAACATATCAAAGCACCCACTATATGATCCAGCACTTACCTATCATAAGCACTGAGCTATGTATCACACATAGAACTGAATGCTATCTTTTTCTCCCTAACCTTCCCCACCACCTCTTTTGAGAACCATAGTGTTTTTTTCCTTCGTTTTGTTCTATATGTTTCACACAAAGGCTTGTTGCCTCTCTGATGGCAGTTTGATTTTGACCCATTGTTCCTCGACCCATCTTTCCTGCCCTTTTGCTAGTGCATTCCTTAGGCACTCTCCCATTCTGCCAAATCAGCCCTCTGAAAGTCCAGTATCCTTGCTTTTGTAGGCTTGACTCTATGGCTGTGTTTATTGTGAACCACATTGTCTGGTTGTCAATTGTTCCCTTTAGCTACCACTTCAAATCTGAGATCCTCTCACTGTCCCCATTTGAGAGTACCAGGTCTAAGACTGCTCCTTCCTGAATGGGTTCCAACATTAGCTGCCTGATGCATGCCCCTGTAGGGCATCGAGAATGACTCTGCTCTTGGATGTGGCTGTAGCAAATGTGTTCCAGTTAACATCTGGCATATTCAGGTTGCCCCATCAACAATATCTCCCTTTATCTGCCATTCTAAGGATGCCTCCTATAATTTCCTTGTCCATGTCCCTCCTGAGATAGGGGTCCATATATAATGGTTCTATGTCATGCGGCGATCATGGAATAGCGATTGCCATTAGAGTGCGTACCTCACCAAAAAAGCAAATTTGGCGATGCACACTCGTGGCAAATGGGAAAAGACCCGGGCCCCCCCACTAAAGATTCTCAACTCCAGGGGGTCATATCGGGGTAAATACTTAATAAAAATAAGCCGCCTACTAGCAAAAAAAAGAACTGCGCCACACCAGACATGGACCCTGCACCTCCCAATTGACCATCCTCCCCACCACGCTAAGCGGACCAGCTCAGCAGCTGCCCTCCACACCCCTCCCACATGCCTTCTCTCCCTGCCTCTCTCTTCCCCACGTGCATATATGCGTGTACTTCCCATTGCCCTACCTTGCCCACCCAGGTATCCGGTCGCCTCCCTGCCAGGTAGCCCTGTACACAGGTGCCGAATTGAGTCGCCATTTTGTAAGCGCTCAATTCACAGGTTACTGTATATAACCTCTGTGCAGATTGTGGTGCCATTTTCTGTCTCCAAGGTGACCTACAGTGCCTCCTCTCCTTCCTGTTTACCCTTTAGTTCCATTGCTTTAATCCCTTCCTTTATATAGAGAGCTACTCCGCCTCCTCTTTTACCCTCCCTGTCCCTCATGCAGATTGTGTATCATGGTATGTTGACATCCCAGTTATGGTTCTCTGTGTACCAGGTTTCTGTGATGGCTCCTATTACTGTTGTAGGTTCCGTTTCAACCTTACCTAATAGCTGTACATATGTAGGAGGTGAGCTTACTGCCTAAACAAGTGTCATTGTGGATATGTGAACCTATGCCATGAATGTTACCATGCACGTTTCAGTTTTGTGTGTTGTGATTGTTACTGTTGTTAATTTGTTGCATTAATAAATGAGTTCAAATGTTACACATGCCAATGTGTTAATCACAGCACCAGCAAGGTTTGACAATGTCAATGGTTTCTGCTGTGGGCAATCAGAATAGTACACAGCAACCACTAATGTGCCACTCTAAGGATGGATGTAAGGTGGGAGGGTGAGTATTACCAGGTATCATGTGTTGCCACAGTTATTCTAGTGTAGGTTATGCAGTACTGTGTTACCTGCCACCTGCAGAGGTCACCAACACAGACAGATGACAGCCATGCCCAATGGGATTCTAAAGGTGGTGCAAATGGGTGTAGCCAGGTGATGGGGTGGAGGCATTGTGTGGCATGACTGAGGGTCAGAACATGCACAGCCTGGTACAGTAAGGGACCAAGGGCATGTAGGTGCCTTGCCACCCACTCACTCCATGAGAATGTACAGTAGCTCTGTGGCCATGTTGTATTTGGCATGGGGGTATGTGTACCTGGGCATGGTAGGGGTGGGGTATGGCATGCAGTGGGACACAGGGTGGGGCTGTAGGCTGATGGTGTCAGCATCAGTGAACAGGATGGATATATGTGCCAGACACACCTGGTTGTCCTTTAAAGCTATCCCACTGCCAGCTCTGTACAGTCATGTTTCCACTGTTAACAACCATTCTGGGTGTAGTCCTCCACTCACCTGTACATCCTAGGTAGCATTCACTGCAGGGTACTGTATCAAGCAGTCAAATGGTATACCAGGGCCTGTCTGGCTTTGCTGCACATTGATAGACAGCATCTATCCTGTGTGGCTGCTACACATAGGCTGTGCATAGTGCAAGGTGTTGGACATGTGCATGTAACAACTATACTGCATAGTAGGTATAACATGGAACTGTACATTGCTGACAGTGGGCATGGCTCCTTAGTGATGGGGCCAGGTACCAGACCCTAGAGTGCTGTATGTGGCATGTTACTGGTATGACCTGTGCCACTGTTGGCCACATTCAGTCCCTATAGTTGTGCAAGACAGTGTACCATCACACTGTTTTGGTTTGGTGTGGTACCAGAATACAGAACATCATATCGATGTCCTCCAGAGTGTGGCTGGTGTGCACTACACACACCGCATGACAGCAGTTTGATATGCGGTCTGTGCCACACCCAGTCTGTACTGTGAACACAACTCTGTCCAGTACCTCTGGATGGATACAGTGATGAAGATGCCATGCCAGTATGCCATGCATATGCACACCTGCACTCACACTTGGCACCCCAGCGATTCTGCAGCAAGGTACTGTCCTACCACAGAGATGTACATGCACATGGTCAGGGGCACAGCTGAGCAAAATAATAGGTATATCCTGAGACACACTGACATGAACACAGGACAGTGTGCCACACGGGACACACCTCCATGGAGTTCATACCACAAGGTGTCCCTGTTGAAGCCCTGCATACACCGCAACAGCCACATAGCTAGGGATCCACATGTGTGCATTGTTGGCCATGCACCCTGGTGACACTGGGAACATCCTGAGTTGTGTAGTCCCACATACCCTCCATACCTCCTGGACTCTATAGACCCACGGACACTATGCACAAGCTAGGCCCCGGCATATTCCGTGAGGCATAACAAGGGCTGCCACATACAGAGTGCTGCATGTCCCAGAAGCAGTGGCAGTTACTAGCAGCCATGTTACCATCACAATTACACCATATGCACACTATCAATGGTCGTTGACACATGTCACAAGGCAAATACAGTATGGTACACATGCAGGGTGTGTATGCAATGCACCTAGTATAAGTAACATCGCCGACAGAATGGTATGGTGCCATGATATGGACACGCATGGTGTTTCCCCATATCCGTGTTGGTAGTGGGGCATGTGAATATGCACGTGTATGTTACCCATACTAATACTGTGTTGACAGCTGTGTTATGGTGTGTGTGCACATCCTATGTAGTGTGTCCCACAACATCAATGGCTGTGTGTGTGACACGTAGCATGTGTGAGTATCCACTGTAGTGCAGGCATGTGTTGCAGCATGCTGGAGGCATGCCCAGTGTGCTGCTTGCATACCACTGGGTGTGATGTGCCACAACAAGCACATATTGCTGTGTAAACTGTGTATGTGTGTGCAGCATGCGTGTGTGCAGCTGATGCAATTGCCAGGTACTTGATGGTCACACTAGTGACATTGGTGACATCATGCATGTGTCATGGGCAACACATCGGACGCTGGTAGACAGGCAGTCTTTAACCATGCTATCCACATGGCTATGTCAGCATTTTGGATTGTGTGTCTGTTCCACATTGTATGGCATGCATGCAGTGTGTACATTGACACACTTGCCCATGTGCCACATGTGCACTGTGTGTTACAGTCACATGCTGAGTAGCTGCGTGCTACAACATCATGCGATACCTGATGCCATTGGCCTCACATATGTAGTTGCGCCGGGTCACTGTTCACCTTCACTTTTCACAGCATCTGTGCTGTCCAGTGATGTACATTAAACATGCATGGTTGTTGTGTAATGGGATTCTCTTAGTTCCACGTGCCATGTGCACTGTGGGTTAGCCAAACCACCAGTCGTCAAGGTGGAACCCCACAGTTTGGGTTCCATAAGTGGCATGCTGTCACTGCATACACTTGACAGAGACCTTTACCAGTGTGGAAGGTGGCATGCATGTGTGCTGTTCAGTGCAGTGTGATGCATCTGTGTTGTCACTGTGGGTTATTCTGCAGGTCTGTCATTAGATTGTCTCATCCATATTCCATCCAGTGTGTGCCATGTACCAGTACTGCAATGTCTAACTCTCCATGGCAGCCATTGTCAGCAATATTATGACAGTCTACTCTTGCTCTTTCATCCAACATTTGGTTTTGGATGATCCATCAACTGTGCACCCTTGATGCCTTGGTGTCAGGTGGTATGCTGACATGGCTGCTAGTCTCCACTGTTGCTGTTGGCACCGTCTTCCAGACTCTCATGGATGGTCTTGGTGTGGCGGCAGAATTCAGTGGCCACGTGTCATGTGCAGTGTTGTCAGGTATGGTACATGCCTTGGGTGGTCTTCCCTTGGCCTGTTCTGTGTTGCACCCTGCCCTGCGCAGACATCAGTACACCTCCTGCAGTGCATGCATGACATTGGTGTTATTTGTTACCAATCTTTCCGTGTACTTGTGTTTCCTTACTGGGACTACCAGTGTGTTGGTAGGCACCTCCGCTGGGATAAGCTGACATACTGGTATGCTGTGTTGCGTGATTGTCTGGCTGGCCAATGCTGTGTCACCTATATGCACCAATGCAGGCATATGTGCAGTACCTATTGTCATGGTTGTTGCCTGTGTCACATCACTGGATATGGTACTGATTACATTGACATCACTGATGGGTGTGTGACTGTGCTCCTGCCCCAGACATCTGTTGCCCGGCATCTGTGTTTGCCTCCTCCACAGGCACTGTGTCCTCCTGGGCAGCTGCAGAACAGATGCCACTGTCTGCAGTGCTTGTTTCTGGTGGTCTCACAATTGTTGGCTCATTGTCGGGTACTTCAGGCATCATTGCCTGTGTCACCATGTTGCTGCTGCTGTGGTGCGATTCCACTGCTGATGCAATTGTCATTCTGTGTGGGCATTGGCTATTGTTGGCCACTGTGTGCTGCAGCCTCTCTTTGGGCATATGTTGTTGACCGTGGCTCCATTTCATACATCCCTCTTCCTGATGGTCTCACCACAGCTCATGCGCATGTTGGCCATACCGATGCCAGTGTCATGTCCCTCCAGTGGTGCCTGTGCTGCTGTCCTGTCCCCTGTCTGTGTGTGCCATGGTGGCACAACATCCCTGTCCCAGCCATGTGTTCACTGCTGCTATACAGTGGGTATCATGCTGCCTGACCCACTGTATGGCCCACTGTACATGGCATTGTGCAGTGTACCTGCAGGCATTGGGTCTATGTGATAACTGTGAATCTCTAAAGGCGATCACCATTATCACTTAGTCAGAGTGCCAAACACATTTTCAGCACTCTGACAACCTGTGGTGCACCAGCACAATGGCATCAGAACATATTTTACTGCTTTCGCAGCGCCACCCCCTGCAGCTCTCCACCTCCTCCCAGCCCACGCTTGCAGTGCTTCTCCACCCCCTACGCGCATATAGTGACATCCTGTCGCCTAGTTCGCCCACCCTCATCCAGTCGCCTCACCTTTCTGTTGCCAAGGAGTGGATTGTGCCAGGAAGGTGTTGCCATAATGGACCTGCACCCTTCCTCATGCGCCCACTTCATGGGTTACTGCAGACATTGTGTGTTGCACTGTGTATGCTATCAACACTGTGCAATGCCCACTGTCCTGCATACAAGTGTGTCCCGTGTGTGTTATGATTGGGTATCATATTGCCTGTGTTCTGCAACATTGCCTGGTCATGCTGTGCAGTGCCTCAGCTATTGACATCAGTGCACTGCTCTGTGTGCTCAGTGCCTGACATCCATACTCCATTGCCAACACAACACATTCCATGGCATCAGCCATCCTCTGAGTGGTGTTGTTCTACATGCGCATCATGGCCATGGATTCTATATGCTGCAATACAGTGTCACATCTGGTTGTGTCTAATGTGGCTTGTAGTCCCCATATAGCATCCACTACATAGCCCTGTTGTGTTGCTGTGGTGTTTGTTAGGCCATCAATAGAAATGCGAATGGCTGCCACCTCACATTGTATCACATCCTGTGTGTCTGTCTCATTAGTGATGTAATGGCTTAGGTCCTTCTCAAAGGCAGTGGTTCTGCTGTACATTCCAGAGGGATGGTGGTGACTGCCGTATGCTCGGTGTGACAACTGTTCTGTCCAGTTTGTCACTCATTGTCTGACCCCCCAACATGTGTGCAGGAGGTGTTTCATCACAGAGAGGGTACGGGTTGTAGTCAGTATTTGAGGATTGTTGCTGTCTGTAATCTGGTGTGCTGTGGGCCATCTCATCATTCAGCACCTCAAGTAGTTCCTGTGTGGTCCCATTCTCCTCTGTGTTCTGCACTGTTGCTGTCAAGGCCTTCATCATGCAGCCCCTTGGCCTACTGTTGCCGCAGCAAGCACTGGCCTGATTGTGTCTATGGCCTTGTCACCATGCTCACCTGTGAGGATATGGACCTGTTAATATGTACCTTGTCTGTGTCACATGCTCATGTCTGTATGTGTGTGTGTGTGTGTGTGTGTGTGTGTATTGTATGGTGGGCAGTTGAACCTCTGCAAAGGGTGTGTGGCATGTTGCACACGATGGTGCATGCTTTAGTCTGCGACACCCTATGCTGTGTCCACATGCATACGCAGTCTGTTGTTTGTTCTCTGCCATTGTAGTTGTCACGAGCCCTCTGAGGCACATTATGTGTCACTCTCCTCGACAAGGATGTCTGCCAGTGTGCTGTGCAGACGTGTTATGTGTACTGGCATTCCACTCACACACCTGTACCTGTGCACCTGTGTCCCTTCCATGGTTACTGGCTGGCAGTGTGGCTGTAACCCCAGGCCATGTACCATGCACAGATGTCCACCCTGAAGTGCCCTGTACTCACGGCGTTCAGCTTTGATGGTATTCTGACACACTACTGTGTGGGTGTCCTGTGTTCCTGCTGCATGTCGCCATGCTGCAGTAACGTATGATGGACGGCTTGTCGTGCATCCTGGTGTATGCACACTACTTGCAGGGCATGTCCAGCACAGCACCTGCTGTGTTGCAGCGATATGATGCAGGTTTGGGTGACACATCTGGGCACTGTGTAAGTACAGGTATTCTGCCATGTGCATGGTGCACAGTGACACACCTATGTATGTACTGCCATGGGCAGGTTGCCTGATACCTCTCCATTCTGTGCCTATCTCTCCCCCAGGCATTCTAGTGACCTACACACAGTGCAGCTCATGGTGTGTACCATGCATGTTCACTGGCAATAGTGTACCGTGTATGGGTGTGTGTGTGTTGCCATGTGTGTCCTGCACATCCCCAGTACATGTGTCTATCGGGCTGTGTTCCATGTGTGGCTGATGCATGCATTGGTTCAGTGCATGTCTGTGTGCTGCACTTACCCACGGTGCCACCAGGTTTTTTTTATTTTATTTTTTATTTTATTTTATTGAAGTTTCGAATTACAATCCTTTGAGTAGAAGACTCTTTTGCAAAGGCTCTATGTCAGTACAAATGGACACAATACTTAAGACAATTTTGACAATTTTGAACATACCTCACTAAGCAGAACATCACATTAAGACAAGTTTTACATGGTTACATTGTGCGGATAATTTTACAATGCTTGGTTAGTTTCTCTAGGGTTGTTGAAGGACCATGAGGGTCGTCGAGGTGAGGCAGGATTCTGACTCTGTAGGCCTATACAGGCCTAGAGTTTCTGGTTTTAAGTCCTTCGGGCTTGTAGGCCTATTTTTGGGTCATGTGAACCACTATTTTACTATCACATACCAATAGGGAGGACTGTTTGTAACAACTGCATTGCTCCGAGTCAAATAGATATCTTTTAATGCCATTTTTAAATAGGATAAGACTAGGGGCCAGGGAGATGGTAGAGGGAGGTTAAGCCAGAGGGAGCCCGATAGTGGTTGAACACATCAAGGTCTCCAACACCCTCCACCGTGCTAGCACTTAGGTGTGCAGCCACAAGTTCTTCTGCCCTTGGAGTTGTTGCAGCTGGCATGGTCCACCATCAGTACCCGACCTGCTGTGGTGGTTGTGTGCCAGCTTCTCATTTGTTCTGCATCTCTGGTCATCGCAGCATTTCTGCAGATCTCACACAGTACACTTGCATGGGGCGATAGCATTTATCATTGTTGCAGTCACCTCCCATGCCTCCTGCTGCTATTTACATTGTTCCTTGTCTCCACCTCTGGATAGTAGCAGGTCAATCTGTGGATGGATTGAGGGACACTGTAGTGCAGGATATGTTCAGTATGCCCTTAACACTGCAGTCAACTGAGGCTGCGTGTACACCTGTGGGCACTTAGACAGGCAACACATCTGTCTGTGGCCATCAGCTGTGTGGTCTGTGGTCTCTGCCATTGCGACTGCACAGCCATGTCAGCCATAATACATCCTGCCCTCACCCTGCTCTGCAGCCGCACTGTGGGTACAATCCTGTCTCCTGTGTCCCACCACCATCTGGTGATACATTACACACCTCCATAGTACATGTCTATTGCCTCCAAGCTGTTCTTCATTCGGTGCACCCTTTGCACCCTGGGGTGAACCATCACAGGCCACAACCTCAGGGCCATGCCGTGACATTAGAGTCACCTTGCTACCTATCATGGGCTCCCCACCACATCCCCACACACCCCAATGGCAGCACTCATGTCCCATTTCCAGGTGTGTCTGAGCCTGGCCTCTCATTCCAACTCCTCAAGGCCCGTTCACCTTCACATGACTGTCAGTGAACCCATGAGTATGTTCCAGACACGTGCGATCACATGGGGTTTGTCTATAGTACAGGTCAAGCTAGCATTGGCATGCTGTGGTGAGCGGTTAGTGGCTGTGTGGTGGCATTATGCACCTCACCACCTGTTCAATTTCCCATGGTGGGTGATGTTGCCATTTGATAAGTCTGTACATGGTGCATGTGTCTTGGCCTTGTGTCTGTATTTAGTGTACTGATGTGTCCTCTTGTGACATGTGTCATATATGTAACAGACCCTACAGTGTATTGTTGGCACATGTGTGCTATGGTGTGTGCGGCAGGGCCCACAGCCTCCTCCCAGACACCATGCAGTCTGCCACAGACCACATCCATCCACCATCCTGTCACACAGCCCTTGGCCTGCTGACAGCCATCCACATGTTCTGTTGTGTGCCATGTTGTGACATGTTAATGATGTCTGCCCGCATGCCATGTAGCCTGCCACCTGTTGTTTTTGCTGTTGGGGTGGGGACACCTTTGTTTATTGGGTGGACTGTGCCTGTTGCCCTACATGCTGGCTAATGTGATAGTTCATGTCCTGTTTATGTTCTATACTGTTCAGATGTGTCTGTCCACTGTGGGCACAGCCCACATACATTCACTGTCGACGGTATGGGCCTGGCCCGCATGCCAGGGTGTTGCACATAGGGCCTGATCCAGGGCTTCCACGCCCATATTGAACTGTGCTCCATCACATTTTGCACATGTTGCCATACCGTGCCTTTGTTTTGGGTGTACACAGTCCATTGCATGGCTGGTGCTGTATTTCTGTTTCCATACTTTCTATGGCTATACAACTGTGTGGAGTTCCATACAACGGGTATGTGGTCTGCCTCATTTGGCATGGCATTGTGTGTGTTTCTACAGTTTGGGCACAGGCACATATGACATCCCATGCTGGTGTTCAACGCCATGTTCACAGGGTGTTGTGTCTAGTACAGGAAACCTTGTTAGTTTCTTACAGGGTACTGCATGCTACTTCCCTATTGCTGGTGGTTCAGTGGCATGCATCAGTCTGTGCTCCATGGTGTCATCCTGTGTTGTGCTGTCCTATGCTGTCTGTTGCCTTTGTTCTTTTACTGCACTACCTGCCTGCAGGTGTCCTGCAGCATCATTTGATATGTCAATGTCCAGCCATGCACCCCAATAGTGTAACGGCTGGCCATGCGCCTGTTGCAGGGCACTCCACATTTGGCATTACATAGCCTGCTACTGTTGGACTAGCATCTGTGACATGTGGCTGTTTTGGGGCACCTCTGTGCTGGGCAGCCTTTGTGTGCCTTGTCTGGTGCTCACATCCTCACTCTGTGGTGTCTGGCCCTGTTTGCAGCATGTTTGCAGGGCACTATTATGTTGTGTTGGTGGGGAACACCTTTGGCCCCACAGCCTTTGCATGGCCTTAGTCAGTGCCCACCCTTTTGTGTGTCTCACTGTCTGCTCACATGTCATTTCTCTCATTCCTTGGGGCATGTAGCATTCACATGACTCTGGGCACTTGCAGGCATCCTACTGCAGAGCTGGTGGCTCTGAAAGGCACCCATGCCACACTGCATGTCCTCCATTGGGGGACACCATCATCCATGCCTGTCCTTTCTCTTCCTGTTTCAGGCCTGTGTACATGTTCCACTGGTACCCCTGTACATCCCATTTGTCCTGTGTGCTTACCTGCTTTGCCACCTCTATCCACAAGTATGCGTCCGTGTCATCCTCTGTAAAGGTTATGTTTTCGCTGGTGTTTGGCTTGTGTCACTCCTTCACCTTGCATGGCTCCATGATCCACCATTGTAATGCACCGGTTTGTGGCGCAGTTTACGATGGTTTTGCAGCATGCGCTATCTATGTGTGTGTACCTTTGTTCGCGACGGCTTGCGCCACTGGTGCTGCATATTTCACCACTTCTTGCAGAATGCAGCACAGCGTTTGGTGTTGGCTGCTCTGGCACAGCCTCATCTACAGCACGTTACGCTGGTCTAGCTGCCCTTGAAAATGGGGCCCTAAACCTCTAATCTAACTGGCAACAAGAAATGTTTTTCCATTGTGATTAATAACTCCTTCTAAAAACAAAGTAATAGAACCCTCAAAGTATCTTGCATTTCAGTAATGTGCTATGTATATTTTCAGTATTAACCCTTCACTGCACACTACTAGGGGCTTGTTTACATTAGGTATAACCTTTGAGTAGTTCTCTTTTCTATTCAGGATATTTAGATTTTTTTGTTTGGGGGTGGGGGTACTTTTGGTGTTATTCTGAAAGTTTTCTTCTTCCGCTTGACACCCTGTTTACTTTTACCTGTTTATGAATACCTTCACACTTTTAATTTCTTTTGTGACCTTAGGGATCACTATCACTTCATCATAATCGAGATGATTTGGTTCCTCTTTTTATTATAAAAGATTTTATTAGAGTTTTTAAACACAAGAACATACATTCCATGTAATGTATTTTTCAGTAACAGTGTTATGCTAATACATTACATAGGCTGTACAGAACAGTGTGAACATGAGAAAGCGTGCATACCATAAACATACTTTGCACAACTGGGGCACTTTGGAGTTCTAAGAATTAAACAGTACATAACTATATATATGTTAACTGAAGGGATAGTAAAACTGTACATTCTAAATATATATTTCTAGGGTTTGTCTGATACTGCTCACCTCAAAATATTCCCACTACCGAGTATGACCCAACATGAGAATGCAGGTCTGCCCATGAAGGAGAAGGAGATTAGAGTGGTAAAGGGTGTGCCTATTCACAAGGGGGTTGCCAGGTGGTAGTGTAGGCCCTGAACAGAGATTATAATGTAGATAAGAGTCCTATTTCTTATAGTATATGTGCATCGGACTGGAACTGGTGAAGGAAAGACGTTCAAAGACTGACAGTCTAGCCACTGCTGCATGCCATGTAAGAAGAGAATGGCTTAGTCTGCCACCACTTCATCAGTATGGCTGTCTTAGCCTCTAGAAACACCACTGTCAGCCAGCATTTTGTCTGGTTAGAGCAAGTGGTCAGTTGTGAGTTGTCCTCCAGTAGAGTAAGGGCAGGTGGCAGGAACCCGACACTTATAACCTTGGCGCAATCTTCCAGGACTCCATACCAAAAGTGTGTCAGAGTAAGACATTGCCATAATATATGCAACAAATAAGCATTAGGAGTCTGGCATCTCCAAAATTTAGAGTGGGAGAGAAGGCCCACACCTTGTAATGTTGCTGGAGTACTGTACCATCTCAGCAACAATTTGAGCTGGATAAGCTGGCCTCTGACATCTTTTATGCCAAGTGGGTCCCTTCAAGCAGCGATTCCATGTGTCTGAGGAGATGTCTAATTGTAGGTCTTGAGTCCATTGTATCCTACATTTGTTGGTGGTGTTCAGTCAGAATCTCTGAGTAGGTGATATATCCTTTGCAATACCTTTGACCTTGCCTGGCTTGTGCAATTGTTTGAGCCATTCCCAGCCATCCTCCAAACCTGTATTTTGCTTAAATGTGTGAATAACTTCCTGATCCAGAAGTTTGCCTTGTGGAGCTGATACCACGTCTGAAGCTACTAGAAGGACACCAAGATTTCCAAGTCTTGTGCTGAGAGGTCAGTGACTGTGCAAATACCTTTATAAGTCAATAGTGCAACCTGATGTATAACCCCCCAACTTGGATATCGGGGTTATCCCAGAGGTAAGAGTGCCTTATTGGTAGCCTCCAGAAGGACCTGGGAACATGAGTCAGTTTCAAACGCTTCAGGCATGCCTTCCAGATTTCCCAAAGCACTGGAGAGGCTGTTGTATTGGGTTGTGTACTAAGCCCTAGGAGGTTTCAACGAGGAGATGTCCACCAGGTCTGTCTCCAGCCTAAGCTAGGCCGAGGTGAGGCCTGTTGCTGGCAGAAACCATTTAGTAGCTTGTGCTTCCCTATATACCAGATGGTGCCCCAAAACCAGGGAAGACCCAGGCCTCCTGCTGACCAGTGTGCCCTTAGTTTAGCCTTGCTAAATCTAGTGGCCCTCCTTCCCATAAGAACAATACAACCAGCTTATCTAGAGCCTGGAATATTTTGGGAGGTGTTGCTACCAGGAGGTTACAGAACAGATAGGCTATTTAGGTAGAGTGAACATACAGAGCCTCCACCTTACCTTTGAGGGAGAGATGCAGCTTCTGCCATCTCTGAACCTCTGCTCATTGTGTGGTGATAATGGGTCTATAGTTCATATCAACTAGATTCCTCCAGTTAGCCATGATTTTGACCCCCAAATAGGAGAATCCTGTGGCACCCAGACCACCAGTGCACCTTAGAGACTGTTCCTAGTACAGGCCAGGTTTAGCGGTGAAATGGTTGTCTTTTCTTTATTTCATCATAAGCCCTGAAATGGACGCATATTCCTGTAGGATATTAAGGATGGGGAAGGGACCTGGCAAGACTGGCTATCATTAGCAGGAGGTCATCTGCATAGGTATTAACCAGGTACTGCTTCCCATCACCTCTGTGCCTTGGATCTCTGCGTATTTATCAGTTTCCTGGTCAGAGGGTCAAGGGCTATCAGGAACAACAGCAGAGATAGTGGACAGCACTGTCAAGTTCCTTTTGCAATTCAAGAGGGTGGGGGCATGTTACAATTATTCATTTATTTATTTATTTAAAATGTTTCACCAGGAGGGCACACTGAGTTGAGGCTCATTTCCAGGTGCAACCAGGGAAGGGGAAATAAAACAATAAATATACATACAGGTAAATACAGTGTGTATATATAGATATCAATATATATATATATATATATATATACACACACACATACACACACACACACATATACATACAGATAAAATCAATTACAACATTGCAGCAATCAGGGAAGGAGGAATGGGGAAATGCCACAGTAAATATATACATATATACAGGTAGAACAATTACAGCAGTATAACAATCCAAAGCTGGGAACATGCAAGGTTGGATTTAGTAGGGGTTAAATTAGATAGGATAGAGTGGTGAGTTTGTTGCAAGTGCAGATGTGTGGAGGGAGTTTCATGGGACAGAGAAGAGAGCAGAG
This sequence comes from Neoceratodus forsteri, assembly GCA_016271365.2. Taxonomy (NCBI): domain Eukaryota; kingdom Metazoa; phylum Chordata; order Ceratodontiformes; family Ceratodontidae; genus Neoceratodus; species Neoceratodus forsteri. The sequence continues at coordinate 1,025,934,763 of CM028131.1, read as the reverse complement.
GGTGAGCGGGCATGACCAAGGGGCAAGAGGATGGAGTTCCACAATTTAGGCAGGTGGTAGGAAAATGCAAATTGACCTTTGGAAGTGGATCTTCTGGTACTAGATAGATAAAATGATTTTATTGTTCGGTCATCGACCATTACAAAATATAAAAATTCTGCTTACATACTGTAGTACAATAAATACATTTTACAAGGCATATACAACAAGACAAAATAAAATTACACTGTTCATTGTACATATTAATTAATAAACAAGCAGCCATTGTTCATACAACCTGGATAGTTAATGCTGACAGGACATTAATTAAATCATGTCTCTTCCATATAATTGAGATGGCTCTGAAGTAACCTGCTATGTGATTAGTAATTCATCTTGCACTGTATGCATGAGTTCTAGCAAGATATTTCCTACCATTAGTTCCAATTTCATACCATACTGGGGCTAGCCAATAAGCCCAGGGTTAATTATACCAAGTGCAAGAGAATACTACATGTGCTATATCCTCCTTTTCATTACAGGCACAATTGCACCATTTAGCCTTGGGATCAGGCTGTTTACAGTGTCTTGCTTTTAGTACATTACTTACAAAAAGCTCCAGTCTATATCTTGTGTAAGCATTTCTTAGCTTAGGCTTTGTAATTAGATCCAAATAATGTTGACAAACGTGCCTTATATCATTGTTTATTACCCATGGTGCAATTTTTAGTGAAGCTATGGCTTTATAGTCTCTATTATTAAAATTATTTTCAATTTGCGGGTACAATAATGCTTGTATTTCAAGGTGATCGTGATACTCTTTTCTATTTATATTTTTAGGTACTATAAACAATAGTTACATAGGATATTCTCAAAATGTTTATACCATTTGACTTGCTTCCACCCCATATCTTTCCAACTCATTTTTCTCTTTATACACACATATGGTAGTCTGTGCAGGCTCATCCTGGTAATACTTATCCAGTAGCTAACATATCTGGCTATAGAGAATGCTTTAAGACTGGTACAACCTATCTCTGCTCTTACTAAGAGAACAGGAACCAATCTTCCAAGACCTAAGGATAGGTGTAATAATTTACTAAGGGAATTTCAAGGTTTTATATCTCCATATTCCAAGATTTCACTGAGATATAAGGCTTGAGGAATGTATTTGGCCTGAATAGCTTTCAGCAAGGGCACAACTGAGTTACCCCCTATTTAACATTGAACCTCTGGCTGAACCAGCAGTTTGTTTCAATTTTAGTGACTGATTTTTTTTCTACTGTTACCAGAGACCATTATTTGAAAAGGTTAGCCCTAAATATACATAGCATCTGACAGTCCATATCTTTTTGTTCCGATTTGTCAGATTTTAGTGGTATCCTTGATCCAAAGATCACCACCTGTTTTTTTTTCCTTTATATGTAGACAATGGGATATAGCATATTCATTTAATAAATGAGCTTTTTTGTTCTGGGAATAGCTAAAGAGTGGTGGTCATAACTATGGAGAGAAGGGGGAAGTGGTGAGAATGAGGAGGAGAGATAGGAAGGGTGGGAAACAAACCAGTATTTAGCTGTGAAAGAGATAGAGTGGGAGCATCTCCCATCTTCAAGAGAGAGGAAGGAGAGGAGTTGTAGAGGTCACAGTGATGAGATTGAGGGGAACATCAAGTGCAAAGCAGCAGAAGGAGTTGTAGAGGTGTCCAGTCTGGCAAGAGAGGTTTTGGGAGTGGCACTAAAGACTACGTCACTGTAGTCAAACACTGGGAAGATAATTTTCCATACTGCAGTGTGGCGGACATGGAGCAGGATGCAGCTGTGGTTATGGTAGAGAGCAACAAGCTTGGGGTGGAGTTTTTGGCAATTGCATCCATGTGTGCAGAAAGGTTGAGGTGCCTGTCAAGCTAGACCCCAAGATACTTAGCAGAGGAAGAATCCTCCAGTTTAGTCCCACTGAGGGTGTTGAAAGAAGGCATGGAGGGGATATGGGACAATCTCTGATTAGTGCCAAAGGTCATGGAGATTGTCTTTTTGCATCAAGGAATAGTTGATAAGAAATTAGCCAGTGCTGGACATTATCAAAGTCCAGCTGTGGGGTGGTAGTGACACTAGATGGGATGGCCAGATGTATACAGAAACAGTGCCATCTGCATACATGTGGATGCTAGAAGAGAAGCAGACAGAGGGAGGCCATTAAGAAAAATGAAGAAAAGTAGGGGCCCAGAACAGGGCCCTGTGGGATACCTGTCTGGATGGGTAGGGAGGAGATACAGAGTTAGTTATCTCAACTAACTGGGTTCTGCCAAGCAAGTTGGAGCTAAACCAATCAACAGCTGAGGGACAGAGCCCAGCTGAAGAGAGTTTGGATAACAGTATGGCATGAGAGACTGTGTCAAATGCTTTGGCAAGGTCAACAAAAATGGTGGAGGTGATGAGGACACACTCCATTCTGGTAAGTATGGAGTCAGTGAGCCAGAGGAGAGAGGTGATGGTGGAGTGATCCTTCCTGAAACCAGACTGAAAAGGGGTTAAGAAGGAGGAGGAGTCAAGATAGGATAGTTGAGCTAGGAAAATTGTTCTTGGAGTTTGGACAGGATAGCGAGGAGGAAGATGGGCTGATAGTTGCCAGGAGAGGAGGAGTCACCCCACTGGGAAGCAGGATAACTGTGGCATATTTCAGGCCATAGAACAGATGAAAGGAGAAAGAAAGGTTCAGAAGTGAGGTGGAGAGGAATGGCAATAGCAGGGATGGATTGGAAGAGAAGTTTAGGATCTAGGCCATCAGGGAGGACCCAGAAGAGGGGTCAAGGTGAAAAGGGCCTTGAGGCTGGTGGATGGGGTATACTGGAGAAGGAGAAAGATGGGTGGGGGAGTGGCCAGTAGAGTCAAGCAATGGGGGAGGAGAGAACTGAGAAAGTTGGCAGCACAAGAGGTAAAGTAGGAGTTAAATTTGGAGGCAACCTCTAAGGGATATAATATTAAGACAGCATCATTGTCTTGGAGAATGGGAACATGGGATTGGGTAGAAGGGGAGAAGAGGGCTTGCACCACTTTTCAAAATTTAGACGGTGGTTCAGGTTGGTGTTGAAGGTGGACTGAAATATTCAGCATAGCATATCTTATGGCATGGGTATAAGGGTTGCAGAGGGTGCGATAATACTGGAAATCAATTGACGAGCCTGAGGATTTATGAGTTTTCCAGGAGCAAACATGAGCCCGGATACATGCTAAGGGTTCAGGGGTGATACAGGGAGGTGTTTACCCCTCACTTTGATCCGCTTGAGCAGGGCAAAGTTATTTCAGATGGTCATGAATTTGGTATGAATGAACTCCAAGCTGAGTCAATGGAGGATGCAGAAGTGATGGGGACCAGTCAGCAGTTGATATGTCAGTAAGTACAAGGTTGAGGTCCAGGGATATGTAGGAGTGAGTCACAGTGTATCTTGGGGAGCCTTGGGGATGGATCTTGTGTACAATGTAGATTAGGTGGTGATCACTTATGGCATCAGGGTATAAACCAGCAGTGATGGCACGGTTAGATGAACAGTGAAGGCCCAGTCAATGAGTGTGTGATTGAGGGTTTTATTGTTTAGACAGGTGGGGTAGGAGATGAGTTAGGTCAGGTTGAGTGAGGAGATGCCATTTAGAGTTTTGGCATGTTATGGGGATAACCAGCTGAGATTAAAGTCACCAAGGACATAGAGTTCACCTGTAGAGGTATGGGACAGGTTGGTGGCCATGAGGGCCGAGAGAAGAGGGTGTATGCTAGACCACAATAAACTCCTGCTACAAAGATAGGGAGGAGGAAGGAGAGTATTTAATGATTAGAAGTTCATAAGTATCAGCAGAATGGGTGTGTGCAGAGGGAAAATTGGTGGAAGAGGCTATGTACATGGCCACACCTCCACTACAACTGGATCTGTCTTGATGGACTAGGGAGTATCCAAGGGAGATAGAGCAGTCAGGGGCCTTAAGGTTTAGCCAAGTTTCAGAGATTATAAAAATATCTAGGATAGAGTTATAGTGAGGGGAGCAGCAAGGGAATTTTGCTGCAAACTCCTAGTGTTTAGATGGGCATTTTTGAGTCCACTTGGAAATTGGGAAAGGCAGTTGGGTGAGGACCAGGGTTTGGTTTGATATCACCTGCTATAAGTAGCAGGACAGAAAGTAGTAGCTTGGTAGATTCAGAGAGTCGCTTTTAAGGGGCAGGGGAGGAGCAGCAGGTGAAGGTGTGAGAGGAATCTAGTGGAGGAGAATTTGGGATAGAGAGAGATACAGAGGAAAGGTAAGATGGCAGGAGAACAGATGATCCTATAAACCAAGTATTATAGGACTGGGGAAAGTAGGGAAGTCGAGATGAAGGTACCAAAGGTTAGTAGGAGGAGGATTGAGACAAATGTTGAGGATGCAGGTTGAGGAGGAGGGGTCGAGGAGGGAAGTGAGGAAATGGAGAAGAGAAGTGGGAGGATTATGATAGATAACATTGTGGGAGCTGAGGCAGTGCAAATAGGGTGAGTGTGAGGATAGTCAGATGGGAGAGGATTAAGATAGTTGAATTAGAGCAGGGTAGGTGCAGCCTGTGGAGAGAGGAGAAAGGAGTCAGCAGAAAACTTAGCAGTTCATTATCTGAGGAAGAGCAAAGCAAGTAATGGGAATTTAGGACCTGGCTGAAGAAGACAGAAACAATGCAAGTGGGATGTATCAGGTGAGAGTGTGTGGTGGGGGGTGGGGTTGTGAGGTACTATAGAATTGCAACAGGTGAATCACAACAGGCTGGGTGGCCTGGTGGATAAGGTTGCAGGCTCGGAAAGGGTTGGATACTTCAGGCATAAGTTCGAGTCTGGTGGAGGAGAAAAGAAAGAGACAGGATAGAAGAGAGGGGTTTACAGGGAGGGCAAATATCAGATCACGGACTGGGAGTAGCAGGTACAACCTAAGGGACAGCTGAGGGCAGGGCTAGTTCAAATTCATTAGAGTCAAGGGGAGAGCACAGTGTCCCCTAGTGGCTCAGTGGTATAAATGCTAAGGGTAGCAGGATGTAGACAATGGATGGTCATGTGACCTATCCCACCTATAAATGAAAGGACCACCCCTAACTGCTCTGAGCACCCTCTGCTCCAGACCGCAGTACCTGATGAGTAAGCTGGTTGCTGCAGGGATGGGAGAGCTCCATGCTAACACTGCGGGCATCTGGGAGGGAAGGATTAGGTGCAACCTAATAAGTTATCTGGCTGCTGCAGGATGGAGAGCTCTGTGCTCACATGGTGGGCATTTGGGGAGGAAGGATTAGGTGCAGTCTGATGAGTAAGCTTCTGCTGCAGGGATGGGGAAGCTCCATGTTCACATGGTGGGTGTCTGGGGAGGAAGGATTAGGTGCAGTATGATGAGTAGACTGGCTGCTGCAGGGACGGAGAGCTCCATGCTCGGCACGGTGGGCATCTGGGGGATTATTAGGTGCAGCCTGATGAGTAAGCTGTCTGCTGCAGGGATGGGAGAGCTCGTGCTCACATGGTGGGCAACTGGGGGAGGATTAGGTGCAGCCTGTGGAAAGTGGAGGAAGGATTAGCCTGTGGAGAATGGAGAAAAATTAAATAAGATAATAGCAGAGGGGAGTTATAGAGGGTGGCAATCCAGCCCAGGAAGTAGGGGTAAAAGCCATAAGCTTGTAGGCATAATAGCGCCATAAGCCATCAGACCCTGCTAAAGTGTAAAAAGGATGATCCACCTTCAATCTCAGCTGCCTTTAAAGCACCTTAAAAGAACTGGTCATAAAAAACATTTTCTTTAAACCAAGGAGACCTGCAAATGTTTAATCCTGGTATATAAAATTCATCTCAACAGCCAGGAAGCAGGGCACAATCTACATTGAACAATATGTTGTAAGCTGCTAACTTTCAAGGGCATTCAACATGCCAACCAAATAAATTCATTAGATTCAGACATTGTCTAACAGCTTCAAAATGTACTTTGAAATCAGGACCCAGCATTTCTTAAGGTCACTGAGTCATACTATAAGAAGGGCCTCACCTCTGAAACCATATAACCGAGGAACTGGATCCTCAAAACAGGGAACTACCTGTTACCAATTACCCTAGCACTAGAAGACTACAATGAGATAATCTTCCATTACCTCATCTTTGAATATGCACAATGGATGGTCTTGCAGTTATAAGTCTATTGTCTGTCACCTGTGGTCGCAGATTCTCATTACTGTATATACTTTACCTTAAATTTATATACTCAATAACCACACCTAATGGTTATTCCAATAAACTCAGTTTATTGTCTGTACACATGTGTGGGAGCCTTGGCTAAAGGCAAGAGCTCCTAACAAAGGTTTACATGTATTTTATAACACTCTCTCATTTTGGAAAAACATCAACATTTCAGTATTAGCCAATCAAAGTTCTCAGCAATGTAACAGAAGAAACACATTGAAGCATTAGGTATTTTTCCACTGGCTTATTTCATCACTGCTTGATACTTATGCCTGGTCAAGCTGACCTAATAGAAACAATGAGCTTCACTCACTCCATGGTACTGTACAGCTTGGTTTTAATGCAACTACATGTTCTTATCTCTGCTTCTGCCCAACCCCTGCCCACTGGTTTCAGCCAGCATGAGCTATTGCCTTCTGCTTGCCTTAAATTCTTACAAACTTATAATGACCCTTAGCTTCTACTCAGACCTGGCTATATTCAACTACACTAGCAGCTTCTACATTATAATATATTGTAACACACTTTACTTTTTATGTATGCATGAATCCACTTCATATGTATGCATAAAGAAAGATATATAAAAAGAAATTCCTCCACACTCCCCTTTTGATACTCTGTATCAACTAACCACCCCTTTTTATTTATATGATTTAAAACTGGTTTCCAGCATACAGATAGTTAAGGCATGGAGTTACAGATGGAACACAATGGTGAGTTTGTAAAACATAATACAGAATTGAGGGATGTCAACACCACAATTGAAATATGTGAAAAAATGCTAACATGTGACACACATATAACACAATATAACATAACAATTTTGTTGATGAAAAGAGTTCATGGAATTCACTTTGAGAGTGAATAAGGTAGATGCTACCTTGTGTTGAGGTGTGGCACACCCTTGGAGCTTGATTGAAGAATCTATTGATAATGTCTCTTGACAGATAAGTCCTTATAAAACATAACAGTCCATAAAGTTAACAGTCCATAAAGTTCATATAAGTATCCACAGGTTGATGTAGTTACAGTACAGATGAAATGTCATTTGCAGAATGGTGGTAACCCCACAAGGCATATGGGGCAATGCAGACAGTAATTTAAAACAAAACACCAAGCATAGTAGAAAAGTCAGTGTTCATTTTGCTGGCTGGCTGATTAGTAGACACACTGGCCAGGGGTGCATTAAGTCCTTTAATGGAGTAGTCACACACACACTGGCATGGCATTTGTTTTGTCGTAGTTGATTACACCCAGCATAAAATTAACAGTCCATAAAAGGTAACAATTGACAATAAACCATTAAGAACACAGTCCATAACAGAGCAATAGGGTTGTAGAAAGTACCAGCCATGTTTGGAACAAGCAGCAGCGAAGAAAATGGATGTATTGCTTGAAGGTCAATTGAAGCAGAATCTTCTCGCTGGAGTTGGGGAGTGCCCTTCCCCAGACTTAACTTCATAGTAAGCAGAAACAATAAGCTTGATTGCAGAGTCTGAACTGACTGGACCTTCTTCAGTTGATTTAAAGTTCTACAAATAGGTGTAATTGCTGAAAACATTACACTTGCAGAGGTTACTGCTGTTGAGCGTGGAGATCTTGTGTGTACACCGTGAAACCTGCAAACTTGCAAAGTGTGTTAGACACCGAGTTAAAACACATAAATAACAATCTTTAAACCATTTACTTTTGTTTTGTAAAGAGTGGTGTGACAGAGCCTAAATTCTGGCAATTAGAAAAAAAAAAAAAATGGGACATTAACCGACACCTGGGGGTGCAGGCCGAGGTTCAATTATACCATTTGACCATCTGTAAATCATGACAATGTTATGGTTACCTCCTGCTTTTAAATCACAGCAGTTATGACAGTGATGAACATTATTTCCTGTCTGTTGCAAGCAGGCCTGACGGAGACCTGAGTTATAAAACCCTGTAATGTTACAATACATAGATACATAGACAGTGTCAGCAGATAAGGGCCTATGGCCCACCCAGTCTGCCCATTTGAGCTTGTAAGTTTAGTTTGTTTTCCTTACCCTGACCTCTAGAATTCCTTTATGTCTATTCTATGCATTCTTAAATCCCGTGATTGTTTCAGCCCCCACCACTTCCTCTGGCAGGGTGTTCCACTTGTCCACCACCTGTTTTGTGAAGAAATTCTCTCTCATGTTTTCTCTGAATCGTCCTCCCTCCAACTTCATCCCATGCCCTCTAGTCCTGGAACATCTTTTTCGCTTAAAAATAGTGTTTTCCTGCACTCTGTTTCTCCCTGTAAGATACTTGTATGTCTCTTATCATATCCTCTCTCTCCTCCTCTCCTCCAGGGAGTGCATGTTTAGTTCCTTCAACTTGTCTTCATAGGACTTGTGATGCAATCCATTTCTGCACCATTCTCACCCCTTGTACTCCCTTCAGACCCATTATTACCCCTCTTCCTCAGTAAAGACTGAGCAGAAATACCTGTTTAATATGTCAGCTTTACTGTTGTCATCCCTCCACGCACTTCCATCCTCCCCTCAGTCTCACTATTCCTCCCTTTGTCTTTTTTTTTTTTTTCACTTATGTACCTGTAAAAGGTTTTGTCCCCTTTAACCACTGATTTTGCAATGTGTTCTTTTGTCTGAGCTTTGGCTTCCCTACTGACTTTCCTGCCTCCCTTTGTTTCTCCTGGTACTTCTCCCTATCCCCTTCTGCCTGTGTCTTTTGTATTGCCTGAATGCTATCTTTCTGGCTTTCACTTTCTTTGCTACCTCTTTGGAAAACCATAATGGTCTCCTCTTCCTTTTCTCTTGCTAACCTGCTTAATGCAGTTACACGCTTCAAACATATTGTTCATAACAATATGCCTTTACACAATGCAATTAGTGGGACAAATACATATGTTGTTGGCCTATGCCAATTTAATAACAGTGCCTATTGCACCTGTGACACGTGAAAAGGTCTACCTTTTACCCTGTATAGTGACATACTTTAAAGTACTGAGTGAGATAAGGCTTGAAGCATAGGTTTGGGTACAATCTAAATTGTGCATATTATAATTGTTAAAATTGAAAATGACAAAACTTGCATAGAGTGCACTTATTTTTAGGGGTACCTGTGAGTAATAAGACAAACGGACATTAATTTTACTTTTGGTTTTGCTTTGGAACATATTGTAGGGTGGGTCAGCAATGCTGGCCCAGTATTTAGGGTTTGGTTAAGAGCATTTAAACGTTATACATGTGGAGAACTTTTCTGAATACACACATGATACAGTGTAGCAAGATGTATATCAAAACATTAATATAAACGTGAAACATTAGCATGTTTGTAATAGAACAATTTCAGTATTGAGCATAATGCATAATGCATAAAATACATTTTAAACAACACATATAGACTGTAAACTTAGCTTAGAATCCAGAAATGTTAGAGTACTGTGAATTTACTGGTTGAAAATGCATTCATTGCTGTAAGGCAATGACAAAAGTTGTTTTGCATTTGTTTTAACAGGATAAGAAAGCTGAAAAGACAATCAAAAGAATGAATATGTGTGGACATATACAACAACTTACCCTCAGCGTAACTGATTACTTGCTGAGGGCAGAAACCCTGTACCAATAATAGTGTGAGATTTAACTGTTTGCACTAGAAAAACAGAAAGGCTTGGGCTGGTTATGCTGTTAAAATACCTTGGGTCTTTTAAAACCTGTAAATAAGAAACAATTATTGGCAAATATACATTTTCTTTATTTACCCCTTTAGGGAACAGTGATGTACCTTGCAACCTTTGTGGGTATTACACTGGAAGGATAGAGGAAGGAGAAGCTTACCCTCCCCAAGCTCCTACTGGTGGAAGAGACAGCTCAAGTGAAAGAGACAGCTCAATACTGTAGCAATAAAAAGGTTAGCTGTGGATGGTGACATGATCCCACCTACTACTACATTTTAAATTATAACAAGATAATATTACAATTAGTTTAGTAAGTTTCATACCTTACTATAAAGATGGGGAACTTCTTTTCTAGAAGAAAGAGAAGAAACACAGACAAACAACAAAACAAACACACACCAGTTTAAAATAAAACAAGATTATTTCCATAGGATAAAAAGCCAGCGTCCCTGGGTTCCTTTATCCTAAGCATGACAAAATGTCAGCTGAGTTTATAAAAATCCAGATTGATGGTAATACCGTGACGACGTATCTCTTAGAATGCATTTCAAAAGACCAAAAAAAAAAAAATGATTACACCATGGTCACACATAAAACAAAACCATTGTTTTTAACTGTAGATGGTAGACTCTCAAAACAGCTGTAATAGTCCTTTTTTCAAAATCATACTATATATATATATATATATATATATAATAAAAATATGGAGATGATGAATAATCCTCCCTTCCAGCTGGAGTATTGCCTGTGTTGGCTGCAAGTCAGAAGCAGTGAGATAAGAAGAAAAGTTTGTTCCTCTTCACTTAGAATACTAGTTTTGCAATAAAAGTCAAATTACATGGTTCACTCTTGGTGTGCTTTCATGAAAACATACATTTTATGTGAAAAGTTGTGCTTTAGGTATGGAATACACATCAAGTTTGAACTGGTAGTAACATAAAATGTTGAAACACAAGAAGGTCAAATAACGTGCAAAAGGTCACAGTGTGCATGCAAGGGTCGTCAAACCAGTTATTTATTTTTTTCTAGTGTCCTTAAACACTACTGATATTAAATATCTTTACAATAAAACTGCTGGCCAAGACAGTACACACACACATACACATACACAAAAGAAATACTTAACACAAAATAAGACTGACATTGTTTCACACCAATTTGCTGAGGTAATGCCCATAGTTTCATTAGAAAACTGTACGTGTTTTAGATATATGTGCTGCCTCCTGCCTGTCTTGTAACACTGACAATTTTAAACCAACACATTTATACATATCGCCATGCCAAATCTTTCCAGAACAAAACACTTTTAAACACATTCTAATAACTCCTTTCAACACCTTTAAACACAACACAACGTACCATCTGTAAGTGAACACATCTTGTATAACATGGTTACACCTTTTGCGATAGCCAAAATATGGCACTTTGCCATTTTGCAAAAAGTTTCTGGTTTTAACTAGAAGTATGATAAAGCCATTTATAGCTGTTAACACATTACATTTTCACCTAGCAGTGGCTTGGCACATTGCTTGCAAACTACAAATCTTTCTGCACATTGCAATCTATGACATCATATCTCTTCACCTTCAACACTACCTGCTTCACCCAACAACTACATACAAAAGTTCTTCACTGACCCTATCTAGGCAGCACAAATGTTCCATTAAAATAAAGCCAATTAAAACAGTCAGCTATGAGGCAAAGAAACTTTTTCTTTTTTTTTTTCCTGTAACATGTTGTGCACTGAAGGCAGTCAATCCTATCTCGCAACCTTGACAACAGAACATAATTACAGAACACAGATATAAGCTAGATGCACAAGAAATACTGGAGCATTACCTTGTTTAGTATATGTATTACAGAAATAAAAAGACAGACATAAACAACTTTGAATAAAAAATTCAGACTTACCCGTGCCAAGGTATTTTTCTTCTTCTTTCCGATACACAAGTCTGAGTAAGAAAACTGACTGCAGGACCTTCATGATAATTTCCAAACACTGCAGCTATTTACCCTTTCAAAGATTTTCTTTGGCTATTTTAGTAACCTGCCAAACCAAGTCTTTTTCCAGAGCTCTGGTTTGCAGTTTAAAACAAACAAAACAAAACAAAAATCTTTAACAGTACTAGGTTGAGATCCATTTGGTAGAGGTCTCCATATTTCCCATTGTAGTCCCTAAAAGGCGCCTTGACCAAACTCGGGTGCCCAACATCCTATATTTCTTCTGGCGTCCCCTGATGCCGAGTGCCCCTTAGCACCCTTACTTTTACGGGCGTCCCCTGACGCCGAGTGCCCCTTAGCACCGAAAGTGCCCCTTAGCACTCTATTTTTATGGGCGCCCCTGATGCCGAGTGCCCTTAGCACTCTTGGTGCCACCCTGCACCTAGAAACAGTAACTGATGACTGTCACCGCCTCCCAAGGCGCCACACATATGGTGGGACTTAAACCTCCGGGGCCACCTTCCCTGAGGCTGGGACTTGTCAGTCCGATCACAGTGTGACACGGAGAAGTGAAGCCATCCTGCCGACTACGCCAAAAACTGTGGTCGCAGATTCTCATTACTGTATATACTTTACCTTAAATTTATATACTCAATAACCACACCTAATGGTTATTCCAATAAACTCAGTTTATTGTCTGTAAACATGTGTCGGAGCTCGACTAAAGGCAAGAGCTCTCTGAAAAGGTTTACACAGTATTTTATAACACTCTCTCATTTTGGAAAACATCAACATTTCAGTATTAGCCAATCAAAGTTCTCAGCAATGTAACAGAAGAAAACACATTGAAGCATTAGGTATTTTTCACTGGCTTATTTCATCACTGCTTGATACTTATGCCTGGGTCAAGCTGACCTAATAGAAACAATGAGCTTCACTCACCCATGGTACCGCACAGCTTGGTTTTAATGCAACTACATGTTCTTATCTCTGCTTCTTGCCCAACCCTGCCCACTGGTTTCAGCCAGCATGAGCTATTGCCTTCTGCTTGCCTTAAATTCTTACAAACTTATAATGACCCTTAGCTTCTACTCAGACCTGGCTATATTCAACTACACTAGCAGCTTCTACATTATAATATATTGTAACACACTTTACTTTATGTATGCATGAATCCACTTCATATGTATGCATAAAAGAAAGATATAAAAGAAATTCTCCACACACCTTGTGGACAAAGTTCAAAAAGACAAATAGGGTCAATGACAGAGCCCTAATGAGTCAGGACAATTTCTGCACATATGCTATAAGACTTCCGACCCAAGACAAGCTTTGACTAAACATAGCTATACCATTCCAAAACCTCATGCTACTTTTGAGAAAGAATGAAATCTTATGACACTTCTGAAAGAAGTGTTTGGCTTACAGTATATTCACTAAAATACCACCAACAGCTTAATCTGGTTCAAAGTCAGTTGGCATTCATCTGTATCCCCTCCCGGGTCGTGTGCCTGAAAATAGGCAGAATTTGTCTAGTGCACTTACCTGGTCAACAAAAACTAAATAAACAAATAATTATATAGGACGTCTCCCAAGAACAACAATTTGTAATTACCTACTACTTGATCTGAATCTGTGTTTCATCAATGGAAGAGCTCTCACATCTACACTACTTCTACTAAACTCTGACAACTATCCTTCTGAAGAATTCTAAAGACTCTTTGCATCTACCATAAGTAAGAGACACTTGAAAATTGTAATGACATTGTTATTTTTCTATTTTACAAAGCCTCAAGGAGAAAAGAATTCAACGAGCCAGGAAGAACCTTCTTGATACCACCACCCAAGATACTCCAAAATCTCCAGATGATAGGGAGAAACAAAGACTCTTTGCCAAAGGACTAGATGAGTATAAAACTTTAATTTACAGGTGCCTAAAAATGTGTCTTTGAAGAATCCTGGTTCCAGAAATAGATACACATAAATAGATACTGCAGTGAAATATTGTTTTAGATGTGAGCAATGAGTATTAGTATCAAGGAATTGTATACTGGTTAGTAAAGGTTAATTCTAGAAAGAATACTACCTTAAAATTGCCTCCAAACAGGGAGTACTAGGTCTTATATGTACGTAGTAAAGAAATGTGTAATGATTTAAAGTGCAAAAACAAGACAAAGGTCTGAATAGGATTTCTAACAAATGTCTTATACTGTTTAAGTGTTAGAAATATGTAAAATGTTAACTGTGTGTTAAAATAAACAGCTTTTAATGGTACTACGTGTCCAAGTGAAATCTGTTGTCTCAGAATTTACCACAAAACAGGAGGAAGAGGAGGTAATTTCGTGACCACAGACTGCTATCAGAAAACAACAAGTTTTAAAAGGTTTAAGGCACAGTACATTTATAGTGCTCTGCTTTATTTTATATATATATATATATATATATATATATATATATATATATAAGACAAAGAACCTCTGTGCGCAAACACTGAGGCAAGGGTTACCCAAAGGGCATTTGGCTGGGAAGCCAAGTTTCAAGAAAATACAAAATCACATATGCCCCACAATGCAAAGCATCATGGGCTGCATATGCAAATCACTACAGAATGTTATGCTGGTCCAACTTTAAACCGAATTGCATGGTGCCGAAAGGCCTCTCACACAGTTTGCAAGGGGTGCTAACAGAAGACATAGACACGTGTTTCGTCCTACCAGGACTCATCAGTATGCCTCGTCTGTTTGACACCCCAGTGGAATGGACCAGCTACCCTTAAGGCAGTGTGCCTTGGATATATTTGGTGAACCCATTGAAATAAAAACTATTTAAAGACAAAAGAACCTCTGTGCGCAAACACTGAGGCAAGGTTACCCAAAGGGCATTTGGCTGGGAAGCCAAGTTTCAAGAAAATACAAAATCATATGCCCCATATATATATAAAGATGTTTTCATCAGGGTTTTTCCCAGGATCAACAGGACTCTCCTACAATACTCATCCCTAATGGTAGCCCTCAGCGGGAGGAGGTTAAAGATCCTCCCAGAGCTAGAGATTTCCTTTGAATATCCAGAGGAGACCCTTTCTGAGGTTCAGAGGAAAATAAGTGCTTTTTCACAATGCAGTCTTTGAACAGAAAATTTCCTGCAGAGTGTCCCACTAAAGAGTTACAATGCAGGAGCTGGTGCTCATTTAAGTTCACTTTGGCAGCCAAGACTAGATCCAAGAAAAACCAATAAAATTCCACATTAATAGGATACACTTTATATCTCCAACACAAAATCTGCCATCAAATAACCCAAAACAGGCTACATACACTAGGGAGCTTAGCTTTTGACTTGACCAATGCAAGCAGGTCAGGCTTTGGATTTGGAATTACAATCAGAAAAGGCCAAATAGTTGGACATTCTTGAAAACAATGAAGTAGACAAAATTATTTAAAAGCTGTTAACCAAAGGTGACAGAAGAAGTTGGGGATTTGAAACAAAATTATCTCTGGGCCTAGTGAAGTCAGGGTCCTGCAACAGCAAATTAAGGTTTAAAAGCTGAAAACATTGGATTAAGAGCAGAAAAATCTGACTGTCAGGAGAAATTAGCAGAGACTGTTATTAAAATGAAAGCAGCTCAAGACACCACCGAAGACAGAAGAACAGGTAGAGCAGCCCATAAGGAGATAGACCAGCTGCACAAAGTATTTATTGAGTCCCTTGATGCTATTGGTCAACAGCTGGGGTCCCAATAACCAGCTGAGCCCTGCCACCTCCTATTCCAGAAACCCCACTGAAATCAGTGGCAGAGAACCTTGCAGTCAAGGTCCAGGAGTTAGGTAAAGAAATTCAAGACCTAAAATGAAAGGGGCACAAGTTTCAAATGGCCCTCAGACCTCTGATAACCAAAACAGTACCCTGCAGGGGATAAGACAACCCCTGCCTGGTCCTACCATATCTGGCAGCACTTACCTCTAGACCCACAACCCCGGTACCAACTAGAGCCAAAAACTAATCAGGGTTATAAAGACCATAGGGACAAGCTTTGACCCTAAGGTCTCTGCCCTGGAGATAGATTATCTTTCTGATTTGAAATCGCCATTGGAATACTTTTGGATCAATAAAACTGAAGATCGGGTTATGGGTCTTAAGGTTTTCTGTTGCATCAGAAGTTCAAGCCGGATGACTAGGCAAAAATCTGAAATCAAAACTGATTTTGATAAAATGTGCCCAGCCCTGATTAAAGAGCATACCACTTGTCGAAGTCTTATAGCAGCTTTTAAAGATACATGCCAAAGAATCAAGCCCCAAAGGATTTTGCAAATTGCTAAGTAGAATGCTTTTCTCAGGAGGGAGAAAAAGACCCAGACCTGTTTCCTCACCTGAAAGAAGCCTTTGTAAAGGCCTTCATGCTCTGTTAGGACATTCTGGAAGGCAAAATGACATCCAAAACTACAAGCGTGCCTGCAATGACTGCACCAAAACCATCCGGCAAATGAAGTCCGCCTACTATAAGCATGCCCTCACACACTCCTGGGGCAATGGTCAGAATTCTGGAAGAACATAAAGGAACTCACTGGGAATCACCCAAAATCCCCCATCAATACTCAACATCAACAGAACCACAACCCTCAACCCAAAACCATTGCAGATATAAGGTTATCATATTTTAAAAAGCCCAAAGTAGGACATTTCTTACTGAAACATGATATACCAATGCAACAAACTTGTTTTCTTTAAATAATCAGAATTAAGGCTAAGTGTTGTCATTTTGTAGCTGTTTATAGTGTTTGTTATCATTTTAAGGTATTTTAGTTAAGGTATATTGTTTTGCAACATTTGAGAAATTAAAAACATATTTTTTCTGCTAGAATATCAAGACATGTAGTATTTTCATGTTTTTGCAGGACACTGCTGCCCAAATCAGGACTGTCCTGAGAAATTAGGGACAGGTGGTAACCCTATGCAGATACCTTTAACAAGCCTTTATGACCTCAAGCTGTCCTACCCCAGGACTACTTCAAGATGGTGAAGACCCTCTGTCTGCAATGAACACTACTCCCACAGCTCTCCCACTTCTGCTTCAAAGCAGTCAAGGCTCACCAAGTATGCAAATATGTAACCAAAGCTCTTGGTAAATCAAGATTCGTAATGACTCCTCGATCTCAAAATCCTGTCTCTCACACTTGATAAAGTGCTTAGTCCCTCTGATCAAATTTTCAACCTCTTCTTCAGCCTTAGCCAGTTCCTGGACAGATGGAAATCTGCCACTGTCACCCCAACCCATAAAAGTGGTGACAAAAACTGTCACGATAACTACAGACCTATCTCCCTACTACCCCCACTCTCTAAGGCACTAGAACACCTCATCTAGGACCAGCTCACAGAATACCTGGATCGTACAACATCCTGTGCAAGCAACAACACGGGGTTCATAAAGTCACAGCACCTCCACAGCCCTACTTGAATTCACTGGCACAATCCACAATGCACTTGACTCCGGTGAACTACTAGTCTCAATCTCGTTGGCTTAACTTCAAGCCTTCAACACTATCAACCTCCTGCTTGTCCAGCTTCAGAACACTGGGCTGTCAACTGACTCCATTGACTGGTTTAGAGCTACCTTGAAGCGGTCCCAAACAGTAAGAATCGCTAATACACTCTCGGACCCTAGACCAGACCGGCTAAAGAGTCCCCAGGCTCCATTCTGGGACCCCTCATCTTCAGCCTATTCTTAAACTCACTACTGGACAGCTGCCCAGAACAAATAATTCCCTATGCCGACAATGCTGTTGATCCTCACCTCGGACCCTGATCCAATCCAATTACAAAATAAACTTCAGCAGGCCTTCTCCTCCATGAATCCTGGTTTCTAAATCATAAACTGCTTCTGAATCAGAAAAAAAACAAGTCTATGATCTTCTGCAACCCCCACAACAGAAACAAACAACACCACTTCTCCATTGCACCAAACAAGGAAACATCCTAGATCAAACACAATTGTTCAAGTACCTCGGTCACCCTTGATCCCCACCTCTCATAAGCTGTCCATGTCAGCAATGTTGCAAAGTCTGCCAATGCAAGGTTAGGCATATTATTCTGCACAGAAACACCTAACCCCAGAATCACTGGCAGTGGCCGTCCAAAGCTCCATCATTAGCATCATAGACTATGGTCTTATCATATATGGGTCTGCAACTACCTCTGCTCTCAAATGTATTGCAACCTCCTTGAATAAGGCATGTCGTCTCATCACTAGGCTCAAATCGCCCGTACCCACACATGTGACCTTTATTCCCAATCTGGATGGCTTCAACTGGCAAACGCATAAATACCAACCCTGCATCACGGGCAAGAAAATTATATGTGTCAGCCCCACCTGGTGCCTTGTGCCTCCTTAAGCTCCAGACATAGGAACGCCACTACAAGGAGATCAATCCCATCTACTACATATCTCACGATGTTGCACGACCCAAGAACAAAGATAATTTGCCTATCGGGCATCCAACTGGCTCAACTCTCTTGGCAGTGACATAGCGACCGCTCCAACACTTTCGGCCTCTTCAAGTCCAAGCTCGCGCTCTCTGCTTGTATCCTCGATTGCCATCTTAAAATTTCCACCATTTTCATGCACATGCCCCAGCACCCAGCACTTAAATCAGTCTTTGCACCTAGCACCTTACCTGTCATATTCCCTCAACAAGGCCCCTGGCTGCACTGTCTCCCACCCTCACCTCACCCCATATCTCCATTCCTGCCCCCACCCCAACCACCTCCCATACTCCCCTTACCCCGCACCTCCTTCCCTCCCTCGATCTCCTAACCTCACTTCCCTACCACCCCCCTTCCCTTGTCTTGCTCATAGCTCAAGTCTTTGTACTGGTTATTACATGTCTGTAAGTCAATTACTATTATGTTTGTTTGTAACTAAAAATGATGACTGTTGTACTGCGCTGACATGGAACCTTTGTAAAGAGCCTCGGATCAAAATATTGTAATCCTAGATTGAAATAAATAAATTAGTCCGCCATGGGTAGAACCAGATACTCCCATGAATGATATTATAGGCGGGCCCAAAGAATGTTTGTAACTGTTAACCTGATGCAGGTGAGAAACCTACCACGGAACCTCAAAATAAACTTTTGCCATCACTAGTGATCAGACTTCCCTCAAATGAAAGGAAATGAATTGCCCCAAAACAAACAGGAAACCACTTCCAGCCTTCCTAGGGATAATAAAAGTTACCAATCAGGGGAGAAACAGTTGGAACCATAGATCCGACCCTCACAATTCAAACAAAAGGGATCAGAGGCTTTCAGACAGCACTCAAATGACTGGAATGAACAATCATGGCCTAACCAAGACAAAGAGACTGACAGCTGTGCTATTGACCAGCTAGAAAGACAAATCTGGCAATTTTGAGAGGAAATTCATAAATGCAACCCCAGGGCTCCATGCAGGCATCCTGCACCAAACCTAATGCCACTCCTTACACCTCTAGAAGTGCCTATTCAATGGCTACCCACAAGCACCAGATCCCTACTCCTCTCCTACCTTGCATTGGGGAGGACTACTTTAAGTCAGTCCATACAGTGTAATTAAGGCAAATGTTAAAGCATGTAAAAGCATTTCTGGTTAACCAAAAAGCCCAAAGATGGTTTAAAAGTACATGCTTTACATTAAAGACACAAAAATATTTTACTCCAGTTAAAACTGTCATTGTATTTCCTGAAGCCTCAACATATCTAATAGAATAGAAAGAGCTGCCTCCCTATTCTTTTCTGGTTTAAGAGCATTAGGAATCACTTTTGGACTAGGCATAAACACCATGAATTCAGTTAAAATTTCCAAAATAAAGAACACAGTTAAAGATATGGGTAACATTAGGGCACAACTCACTACATGGCAAAGCTTCTATCAGATGTAGGAAAAATTGTGGGAGATACTGTAGTTATGGTTAACCTTCATACACTCCTTCTCAATAGTACCATGCAAAACTCCATAACCTAGTTCAAACTGTGGGTGAAGACCTCGCCACTATTCAGCAGATTAGATCAATTGCACCAAAATTGTTGAGAAAAGTAAATAGTGGCATAGGAGATTTAATGACAGGAAGAATTCCGTGTTTAGTACTCCCAGAATTGATGACTGAAGTTTTGAGTGTAGCCACCTCAGAGAAGACAGAGCCACTACATGTGAATATAAACTACGGTCTTGGAAGCACTGTTCCTGTT
This sequence comes from Neoceratodus forsteri, assembly GCA_016271365.2. Classification (NCBI taxonomy): domain Eukaryota; kingdom Metazoa; phylum Chordata; order Ceratodontiformes; family Ceratodontidae; genus Neoceratodus; species Neoceratodus forsteri. The sequence continues at coordinate 1,025,914,755 of CM028131.1, read as the reverse complement.
CACATCGATTTAAAAGAGATAACCATTGCTTTTATATTAAATGTCCCTTAGTAAGACAACAAGATGACTACAGAATATGGACTATTCTTAATGTGGGTACCTGGCAAGGAGACACTTATGCAAAATTAACACTCCATCTATAGTGGTATACAATGAGCCTAATCCAAATTTATATTTAGTTCCAAACTTACAGATGTGCCAAACTACTAAAGAACAACACTGGCTGTGTCCCAGTAAACCTTTTGAAAATTATTACCGAGGTTCTTTGTGGCCTTAGCAACACCAATGCCCCAGAAAAGTGTAAGGTCACTTTGACCTGTGCAGGTGAAGCAAAGAAAACACACGCTTAAAATCGAGGAGCTCAATGTAGTTAGCACCAATTTCATGGAAGTCACTGTCACTTATAACAGACATGGTACTACCACGCAACAATTTACCCAACAAGGTAGTACTTACCTCTGTTCCTCCAGGTGCACATATCCATTTGGAAATATCACCTTGGTACCCCTTGATTCAGTTTCTCATGAAATTGATATTTCTCTCATTTCTGCATTCCAAGGTCATGAGCTTTCTTAGCTGAATGACCTCAAGTGCTTTTAGATGCCAAGGACCTTCATGAAATTGAGATCACTGTCTCTGAAACTAACCTGGTTATCTCTGATAAACAGTTCAGTTCGAGTGATAAGGAATGAGTTCACATACCAGTACAGTGGCCTCTCATTATCACATTCCTTTGTATTGTAAATATTACCATGGTTCTTGCATTCCTGTGGATGTTATATTTCCACCACAAGCAACTCCATGCTAATCATGTGAGAATACAAACATGGTTTGTATAACCATGCTTTGGGAATCAAATGAGACTTTGCTCTCACCTAGACCTATTAGCAACTAAACCAACTTTCCAGCCTTAGTCCTAATAAAAGAAATGGAAGAATATGCTGATATGGAACCCTTAGAGAAACCCTGTAACCCTATGATCCATATGATCTACCTTTAGAAAATAGGAAGGAGTGAAATGCTCCTAAGTAACTGCTATGACATAGCTTAAGAAACAACAAAAGCAAGGCTTAAACCCTAAAGAGCTCATTTTAGTATGTTTAGTTAAAGTAAACATGGTGGGCAATGCTTGCATGCACCCCTAGAGGCCGTGTTATAGCATAGGAATTGTGACATTTACTTGTAATAATGATTTTGATATAATTAATAGTAGTCTTCTACTGTATATACTGAAAGGATAAGGTTGATTAAGTATACCTTAATAGAAGTATATCTCAGTATTTCCAGATATTTGCTTAGAAAATATGTTTTAGCTTATCTGAAATAGTTGCTTAGTATAGATACTTTAGATTTCATCTTAAGACATTGATTTATAGAATAACAGCTTTATAAAGTTAAAAATTATGGAACCATGATTCTCATAAGTTCACATTAATGCACTTTGACAGGTCCTTATGTGCCACTTCCTTTGCGATTCACCAATGCTGTGTGACACTGCCTCACAAAGGGGTGGGCATTGTAGCACAATAGCATCCATAAGCCAGCAGACCCTGCCAAAGTGTAACAAGCATTTGTCACTACTGAATGTTTGCTTGCTTGTATTGACATTGGAAGTGCAGAGGTAGAGTCATCATAGGAATGACAGAAAAGTATTAATGTTGAGTATGTGAAATCAGAATGTGGACAGAAAACGTAGGCATGTAATACCGTAGTTTGAAAACATATTTATTATGAACAGAAGGGGATGTGAGAAGGAGGTAATAGAAAGTGATGTAGGAATGTAAACAGGTGAAGTTATACAGCATATATAGATTATTTACAATGTGATGCAAGCAGTATCTCACTTGTTGAGGCAAAGCATTTACTGATCATGAGGTAGGAAAGCTATTAATTGTTCATGTAGATGTTGGTCTGTTCCCACTGTTAGAGGTGAAGCTTTGCTGAAAGGCATAAAAAGTTTCAGTCAGGAGTGACTGGGGTGACAGAAAGTAGGAGAAACCTGCTTATGTTTTCTGAATATCTGCTCCCAGTTACAGAGGGTGTGTTAATTAATAACAGTTAACAGCTGTATTGCACAGATCAGAACTAAAACTGGTGAGGGTGTAAATGGAACTTCTCACATCTGTGACTGTATTCTTTTCAGACACTCATGACAGAAAAGGCAAGTAAAGACAGTAGTCATTTTTTCTGTATCTTTTATGTTACTTAGGAAATGCAGTAGCATACCTGTACTGTGCAACTGCATTGCCTATGTAAGCAACATAAAAATATTAACACGTTACTACTTCCTTCTTTTAATTGCTGGTTTGTCATTTTGAAAGCTGTATGTGTATGGTTATTAACTGTGCCACATCAGCTTCTGAAAGAATACACACCAAAGATGTGAGATATTCCATTGGGATCCCTGAGTAAACAAGATGTGACTGATACCGATATATGTAGATGATGGACAGAGGAAATCAGGAGACAGGTTGAAATCCACCACAGCCATGTGCTGGCTTTGGACTCTGCAACTTATGTAACCTATGGTGCATAGCCTGGCATTTCTAAATGTAAGGACAGGTACAGAACAAACATAAAAATAAATTAAAAATTACCACCTGCATACTGGTGCCATTTGTGTTACATTTTCTTCACAGAAACAGCATATCTGAAAGAAAGCCTGTCCTTTAAAAATTGGGTCACTGCTTGTACCCATTCTTACATCTAGAAATGCCAAGCTGAGGCACTGATTGGTTAAGTAAGTTGTTAAATGACAAGAGAGAGAGATCAGGAGACAAGTTCAAATCCACCACTGCCATGTACTGGCTTGGGGCTCTGCAACTTATTTAACCTATGGTGGTTAGCTTGTCATTTCTAAATGTAAGAATGGGTATAGGACAGGACTCCACCAACAATTTGACATTTTCTATAAACTAGGCTGTCTTCAGTAAAGAAATTGTTATCCTTCACTTGGCAATCAGCTGCTTTCCAGCAGTATGACATAAAGCACAGCAAAAGAAGAGGAGCTGATTGCTGTCTCAAGTTACCACATGAAGGAGCTGTGCTTGTACACATAAGGCATTAATTGAAAGTTAAGCTAACCAAACCCAAGCATACAAATAAATTAAAAACAAAATTACCACCACCATACAGGTGCCATTTTTGTTATATTTACATTTTCTTCAGCCAAAACAGCATATCTGAGAGAAAGCCTATCCTCTAAATATGGCATCAATGGTTGCACCTGTTCTTATATGTGGAAATGCCAAGCTGAAGCACTGATTGGTTAAATAAGTAGCTAAGTGACTAGAGAGGGATATCAGGACACAGGTTTCAATACCACCACAGCCACAGTTGAGATTAGCCGCCTGCAGCTGGTGCAGATTGCGGCTGCCAGGCTGTTGACGGGCTCATCTAGGTCCAGTCATATAACGCCTGTGCTCCGTGGTCTGCACTGGCTGCCAGTTTGCTGGCGAATCACCTTCAAGGTCGGTTAGCTGACCTATAAGGCCCTACATGATCAGGGACCTGTTTACCTGAAGTTCTCCTTCACCCTACTGTCCCTCCCGCTCTCCGATCCACTGGCGAGGATTGCTAGAGATTCCCAGGGTTCATTTAAAACCTCAGGGGCCAGATCTTTTAGTTTTATGGCCCCAACCCTGTGGAATTCTCTACCTCAGGTCTTGGGACAACCCGACTGTCCAAAGTTTTAAAGACTCTTTAAAGACTCACCTCTTTAGCAAAGCATATAATGATTTTTAATATTGTTGTTTATTCTAATTGTTTTATCTAGTATTGTACAGGTGCCTTGGTTTTAGAAAGGCCTTATAGAAATAAATAAAGATTGAGATTGAGATTGAGCCATGTACTGGCTGGGAACTCTGCAACTTATCTAACCTATGGTGCTTAGGCTGGCATTTCTAAATGTAAGAACAGGTACAGGACAGGACTCTGCCAAAAATTAGATGTTTTCTGTAAGCTAGGCTGTCTTCAGTAAATATTATTCTTCACTTGGCAAGCAGCTGCTTTCTGAGGTGTGTGTTGACCATTATATACTGTAGCATAAACTTATTTTCAGTGTTGTGCTGACAGTGAAAAAGTTCTCAGTGTGAAAGCCCCAAAGAATGTCTGTAATGAACATTAATAGACCAAAAGCAAAATATATCTTTGCTTTTAGGCTGGTTGGGGTGGAGGTTGTGGACAGATAGTTGCTATACATAGGATTTGAAATGTGCCCCTCTCTCCCCTGTTTGGTTTTCTTCTCCACAGACTAAACATTGTTTAATTAGGCACACACCAGTACTTCAAAGCATGATCCTTTGTTGTTTCTAAACAGATCCACATGCATTGGCAAACAGCCCTCCTCCTTTTTGTAGTTTTACAAGGCAAGGCTACAAGCCACACTTCATCTGTCACCTTTGTCAACCAAGCCAGTTGGAGGGATGAAGGACTGAGACATATCACGAGTCTAAAATATCTGAATAAAGTTGAGGTAACAGGTCATATAGAAAGTGATTGGGGAGTCTGGTGTGTGTTTGGTGTGGGTGTGTAAGTGGGGAGGAGTTTAACACTACACTGATCCTTCTGTCCCTCACTCTTCATCTGCATGGATGACATTTGAAATTCTTAACATAGAAATGTATTTCTGTGATTAAAACTGCAATCTGTGCATGCAGATGGAAAGAGAAACTGGTATAGTATCCCCTGACATACCCCTGCCCCTCCTGCCTACAACTATTAGGAGTTAATTCAGGAATTCCAGACTGTGGTGTGCCCTCCCTTTCTTAACAAAATCAAAACTGACCAAGGAAATGCAGAGCAGTAGGTCCTTCCCTCAATCCCCACAGCCACTGGCCTCCCTTGCTGGTGGGTACAAATCATCTAGGTGGCAGCACTGTAATGCAACAAAATACAGTTTGGGGTTGGGGTCAGTACATGCCGACACCACTTTCAATAATAGGAAAAGAACAGATTATAATTCATACCAATTGTGTGTGATGCCTATGTCTGCTGATGCCACTGCTACAGATTACTGTATTAGGGTACTCAAATTATGGGAAATAGACATGTGGGCACAGATTACTGAAGAGAAGTTCAGAAGACTGTGAAAGTGCATCTGTCATCAAAATTGGGTGACTATGGACCAAGTCAGGTAGTCCTGCTTTGAAATTATGGAAGATGCACAGATCTCTGGACAATGTGCAAGCAAATCAGGGCCAGTTGCTAGGTATTTGTATCATAAGGATACTAGCGTCAGTAAAACTCAAACCCGTTTTCATTCTGTCCTACTCACATATAAGGCATTAATGTAAATGTAGGTTAACCAAAACAAAAATAAAATAAGTTAAAATATAAATTACCACCAGCATCGTGGCACAATTTTTGTTACATTTTCTTCAATGGAAACAACATTTCTGAGAAAAGCCAATCCTTTAAATATGGGATCACTACTTGTACCTGTTCCTACATCTGGAAATGCAAAGTGTAAGCATTGATTGGTTAAGTAAGTTGTTAAATGACAGAGAGGGACGTCAGGAGACAGGTTCAAATCCCACCACAGTCATACTGGCTTGGGACTCTGCAACTTATGTAACCTATGGTGGCTAGCCTGGCATTTCTAAATGTAAGAATGGGCATAGGACAGGACTCTGCGAACAATTAGATGTTTTCTGTAAACTAGGTTGTCTTCAGTAAAGAAATTATTATTCTTCATTTGGCAGCAGCTGCTTTCCAGCACTAAGCAAGAAGCACAGTAAAGGAAGATGAGCTGATTGCCATCTTACCACATGAATGAGCTGTCCTACTCACATGTAAGGCATTCATTTAAAGTTAAGCTAACCAAGTCAAAACATATAAATAAATTAAACGAAATTACCACCACCATACTGGTGCCATTTTCTACATTTTCTTCCTCGAAACAGCATATCTAAGAAAGCCTATCCCATAAAAATGGGATCACTGCTTATAACCATTCTTATGTCTGTAAATACAAGCTGAAGCACTGATTGGTTAAGTAAGTTGTTAAGTGACAAGAGAGGACATTAGGACACTGGTTCAAATCCACCACCACCATGTACTGGCTGGGAGTCTGCAACTTATCTAACCTATTGCTTAGCCTAGCATTCTAACTGTAATAACAGGTACAGGACAGGACTCTGCCAAAAATTAGATGTTTTCTGTAAGCTAGGCTGTCTTCAGTAAATATTATTCTTCACTTGGCAATCGCTGTTTTCTGAGGTGTGTGTTGACCATTAAGTTATGTAGCATAAACTTATTTTCAGTGTCGTGCTGACCTCGAGGAAAGTCTTCTCTGTATGAAAGCCCCAAAGAATATCTGTAATGAACAACTGCTTGACATATATTTGGCTATATGCTTGGATCATTGCAGTACACCCCTCGATCATTACCCCTTCCCATAACACCCGCTCTCTCATTTTACCCATCCCAATGGTAGTAGTGGATAGGTATTAGGCTATTCCTGTATCTCTCCTATCTGGCAGTCCTGAATATGTGTAATTTCCTGTTGGATTTACCTACCCATATTTATAAAAGTACCCTGTTGATTGCTCTCTTTTCCTTCCCCTTTGATTCCCCTCTCCTTTCTTCTTCCTCCTCCCCCATCTCTTTCCTTTCTCTTCTTTTCTCCTCTTTCCTTCCTTTCTTATTGGTATTATGCACCTGTATAGTGAATGCTTATATATAAGGCACAGACTTTATTGATCTATGTTATATTAACTCTTTTTGAGAAAGAAAAAATTTACAACAGAATATCTGTAATGAAGGTTAGCACACCAAAGTGAAAGACAGCTTTCCTTTTAGGCTGGGTTGGGGTGGGGTTGCGAACAGTAAGTTGCTTTACATAGGATTTCAAATGTTCCCTCCTCCCCATTTGGTTTTCCTTCCCTATACAGACTGAAAATTGCTTAAGTAGGTGCACCAATCCTCCAAAACATGATCCCTTTGTTGTTTCTAAACAGATCCAGACTCATTGGCAAACAGCCCCCTCCTCCCTTTTTTAGTTGTTTCACTGAGGCAAGGCTACACGCCACACTTTATTGATCACCTTTGCCAATCAAGCTGATTGGAGAGGATGGGGAATGAAACATATCAGAGTCTAAAATGTCTGAATGAAGTTGCAGCTGCAGGTCATAAAAAAGTGTTTGTGGAATGTGGTGTGTGTGTGTGTGTGTGTGTGTGTGTGTGTGTGTGTGGGGGGTTAACACTACACTGATCCTCAGTCCCTCACTCGTCAGCTGCATGGATTACATTTGAAACTGTAAACACACAGAAATACTATTTCTGTGATTAAAACTACAATATGTGTGTGCAGATGTAGAGAGAGACTGGTATAGTATCCCACCCAAAAGACTCCTGCCTCCTCCCTGCCTGCAACAATTAGGAGTTAATTCAAGAATTCCAGATTGTGGTGTGCCCCTCCCTTTCCTCATCCCTCCCTTTTCTTAACAAAGATCAAAGCTGACCAAGGAAATGCAGAGCAGTAGCTTCTTCCTTCAGTCTCCACAGATATTTGCCAAATAGGTTACTGGCATTAGAACAAAAATATGCAAAGTTACCAGGGTGCGTGGAAACTGCACAATGCATGCTATAACACAATCATTTTAAGAATGTTTGCCACCAAATTTTCAACATAGGCATTTAGGACCTCTTCTCATGAACAGAGTCACTGTGATTTTCTTACTCTGTCCCAAACACTTATTTCCCACAGCGTCTGAGCTATTCTGTGCCTTAAGTCGCGAAAACACATTTCAGCCAGGATGTAAAAATGACAGCTGTACTGTTCATAAGGAGGTGTTGAAAATGCAAATGCTGAAAATCTGGGTGAAAAATATTACAAATTTGCGAAGTTAGGGTGTCGTAGAAACTGTGCAATGCACACTCGTAACAGTCATTTTATGGACCTTCATCGCCAAATTTTCAACATAGGCATTTTAGGACCTCTACTCATGAACAGTGTCACTGTGATTTTTGTAATGTGTCCTGAACACTGATTTCCACAGCTGGCACTATTCTGCGCTGGACGAAAACACATTTTGGCCAGGATGTGAAAAATGACAGCTGTACTGTTCATAAGGAGGTCTGAAAAATTTCAATGTTGAAAATCTGGAGTGAAAATATTACAGATTTGTGAAGTTATGAGGAGCATGAAACTATAGCTATAACATGAAAACAGTCATTTTTTGTGTTTTTCACAAATTTGCAATATAAGCTTTTTGAGAGACCACTTCATGAACAGTGGCACTGTCTTTTCATTAATCTGTCCTGAAAGGTGATTTGGTGCAGTGACTGTGAAATCACCTTTCTGGACGAAAATAGCCATGACAGTGACTGTATTCATGAGGAGGGTTCCAATAACCCATGTTGGAATTTGATGGCAAAAGTAAAAAATGGGCAACATATCCACATAAGTTGAAAAAACTCTATTTATACCATTCTACTGCTTACGGCATTTCTTCAGTTAGTGGTCGGCTTTGAAGGCGGCAGACATGTTCCCGTCCACGAAGATCGGCATGCCAGGCTCCGGAGGTAGATATGGTGTGAGGGGGTGTGGGGAGGTTGGGTGCGCAGAGGGTGGGTGCAGGTTGGGGAGGGACACTACAGACCATAAGGGACCATTTTCTTTATTTCAGGGACAAAAATAATAAAAGGACATTGCAGGAAGTTTTTTCAGGCTTCATTTGTGCACACTAGGGTGGTCTCCCAGTGTACGCCTGTGTTTTGGGAAGGGGTCTTAAGCCAAAGGAGGTTGGCCCCGTCAGCAAATAAAGACTGTTTGGGGACATGATGCTGAGGGATTGGGCACCCCTCAGCACACAAAAATGGGGGACATTATGCCAACTGGGGTGGGCTCTCTATCAGCAAATGAACTGGATCATTGGCATGCCGACAGGGGATTGGCACCCCATCAGCTTATATGGGACTGTGAGGCAGCGGCTCTATCTGCTGCCATATTCACAGAAATGTTACACCAGGCAAGGTACTGCTCTGCAATGACTGAGTCGCACCCTCATTGCAGCAGAATTGCTGATGCTGCAATGATGAGGTGGCCCCTCATTGCAGTGGCCAAATCGTTTCAAGTTTGTGGCACTTCTGCAGAATCAAGGACACTGGGCCTGCATTGGGTGCACACTGCCAAACCCACAAATGCAGTGCTGGCACTGGCACGCCACACTGCGGCACCTCCACAACCCACTTCTCTCCTAAGCTGCGAGAAAGAACTGGTCATAAAAACATTTTCTTTTAAACCAGTAGACCTGCAAATGCTTAACCCTGGTATATAAAATTCATTGCAACACCAAGGAAGCAGGGCACAGTCTACACTGAACAATATGTTGTAAACTGTTAACTTTCAAGAATATTCAACATGCCAACCAAATAAATTCATAAGATTCAGACATTGTCTAACAGCTTCAAAAAGTACTTTGAAATCAGGACCCAGAATTTCTTAAGGTCACTGAGCCATACTTTAAGAAGGGCCTCACCTCTAAAACCATATAACCAAGAAACTAGGTCTTCAAAACAGGAAACTCCCCATTACCAACTACCCTAGCACTGTAAGACTATAATGAGATAATCTTTCATTACCTCATCTTTGAATATATGCAATGGATGGTCTTGTGGTTATAAGTCTATTGTCTGTCACCTTATGGACAAAGTTCAAAAGACAAATAAGCAGGCGAATGACAGAGCCCTAATGAGTCAGACCATCTCTGCGAGTTTGCTATAAGACTTCTGACCCAAGACAAGCTTCTGACCAAATATGGCTATACAATTCCAAAACCTCATGCTACATTTGAGGAAGAATGAAATCTTATGACACTTCTGAAGGAAGTATTTGGCTTATATAAGACATCTCCCAAGACCAACAATTTGTAATTACCTACCAACTTGATCTGAATCTGTGTTTCATCACTGGAAGAGATCTTACATCTCGCTACTTCTACTGAACTCTGACAAGTATCCTTCTGAAGAATTCTAAAGACTCTTTCGTCTACCATAAGTAAGAGATATTGAAACTGGTACTGACATTGTCATTTTCTATTTTGCAAAGCCTCGAGGAAAATAATTCAACGAGCCAATAAGAACCTTCTTCATACAGCCATCCAAAATACTCCAAAATCTCCAGACATTAAGGAGAAACAGAGACTCTTTGCCAAAGGACTAGATGAGTATAAAACTTTAATTTAAGGTGCCTAAAAATGTGTCTTTGAAGAATCCTGGTTCCAGAAACAGATACACATAAATAGATGCTGCAGTGAAATACTGTTTTAAATGATAGCAATGATTATTAGTAACAAGGAATTGTATACTGGTTAGTAAAGGTTAATTCTAGAAAGAATACTACCTTAAAATTGCCTCAGATAGGAAGCACTAGGTCTTATACATAGGTAAAGAAATTGTGCAATGATTTAAAGTGCACAAAACAAGACAAAGGTCTGAATAGGATTTCCTAACAAATGTCTTATACTGTTTAAGTGTTAGAAATATGTAAAATGTTAACTGTGTGTCAAAATATACAGCTTTTAATGGTACTCACGTGTCCAAGTGAAGTCTTTCATCTCAGGAATTTACCACAAAACAAGCAGGCACAATTTATCAAACACCTTTCATTAAAGACAGCCACAGAGTTAAATTAATTAATAAGTAATAGTGCTTACAAGCTCTATGGTGAGGTGCAAGTACTCACACTCTACCAAGCTGAATGCCTTGCAGAAATCAATGGCTAGAGCAGCCATCAGTGTGGAGGAGTGCATGGCGAACCATTTAAGATTTAAGACCATGCGAATGTTATCCACTCCTGTTCTGCCCTTGCTAAACCCTGCCTGTGAAGGGTAGATTAAGGATGGAAGCACTGACTCCTGCCTGTTTGCCAGTACCTTTGCCACCTCTTTGGTGTCCACTGATATCACTGAAGTGGGTCAGAAGCTGGAACAGTCCAAGGGATCCAAAGACTTTTGGGTGGCTGGGTGATGATGGCCTTCTCATTGTGGGATGGAGAAGTCCCTGATATTTTGCACCTTGCATGGAGGCTAAGAGTGGGGAGAGATCTCTTGTGTGAGTACCTGATGTAGCTCTGCTGACACCTTCCATTCCTGGGTCCTTCCCTTTGAAAGTTGGCTAAGTGCCACCCTCAGCTCTTCCATAGATTTGGGTTTATCAACTCTTGTACCTTCTCAGGGCTCAGGTGAGGAAGTGGTAGGGAGCCATGAGAAGCTAGTACCGATGGGTCCGGTGAAGTACCCTTAGGAAGTCTTTGAGATATACAGGGTCTTGTAAAATTGTCACATGACTGAATTTACCGCCAAGGGTTTGGTTATCAATTCCCATGTCGGTACCCTGAGGATGTGAATTTTGGAGTTTGACTTTTGCTTTCTGAGGTGATAGGACAAAAGCTTACCCCTTTGTCCCAGACTCTTTGAATCTGTGCTTAGCTCTTAGCAGCTGCCATTCTGCCTTTGCTGTAGAATGACATTAATCTTGTATTTTACCCTGTGATAGAGGAGAGGAGGACATTATAAGGGAGTTGAGTACTTTTGAATTGAGCTTCCAGAGTTGAGAGCTCCTGCTTTAGTCTGTCAATTCTTCCTTCCTTTTCCTGTTTTGGTCTGCCATATAGGATATTATACAGCCCCTCAGGTAGGCCTTAAACACCTCTCATACTGTTCCCGCCACACCTCTCCATTGGAATTGAACTGGAAAAAGTTTTGATCTGGACACGAATCATGCAGTCCTGAGGATCCGTTAGGAGCAGAGGTTACATCTCCACCTTGGAGAGGAGGGCTGCACCCCAGTTGGAAGGTAGGACATACTTATCAGGTCATGGTCCAGAGATGACCATGGGTTCAATAGTACTATCATGTATGCCCTGCTCCACTGTTCCATCTGCCAGCCCAAAATTGGTGCGACTGTGAGTACCATGGATTGCCAAGTAGAATGTAAAGTCTGTACTTGTAGGGTTGACTCTGTGCCATGGGTCTATCCATCCCTTTCCTTCACCAGTCCTGACAGGGCCTCTTTAGCTCTGGGATGTGATTCTGGGATTGGGCGTGACTTATCTAGGAATCGTCTGGCACTAGATTAAAGTCTTCGCTACAATTAAAGTCAAATCTTCATCACCTCCCTTCACCACCGAGAGAGCTTCGCTAATTTAAGGAAAGAAATCGTGTTTGTCCTGGTTGGGTGCATACAAACTGCCCAGCACTGCCTTACCCCGAGGAAAATGGTGCAACAACCCACCATCCTTGTTTATCTGTTTTGACCCATTCTTCTAACCAAGAGTTAGGTTTGTGTATCAGTATGGCAACCCTTTAGATTTAGATGTGTCGAACTATGAATTACCCCACCAACCCAGGTTTTACAGAGCCATTGCACCATTCTGGCTGTGAAGTTGTCTCCTGGAGTAAGGCAAGGTCTGCCTTCAGAAATTTTAGGTGCTGCAGAACATTTGTATGCTTGACAGGGTGATTAAGGCCCTTCACATTCCAGGAGCTCCACCTCCCCACCTCCATGTTGTTAGACATTATTGCCAACTACTAACACCCAAGTCCCACTAGCTCCTGGGGCCACTTACATAAGGCTTGACTCCCATAAAGGCTGCTCTGTAAACCACAGAGGAGAAGAGGTTTGGAGGAAGGTTGGTCAGAGCTTCTGCCTTCGTGTCTTCCTCCTTAACCTGGGCAGAATATAAATCGTAACCGAGTGAGTGAATATAAAGTTAACTTAACAACCACAGTCTTATGTGACAGATAATATTAGAGAAACCACCAGCTGTAATAGTTAGCAATGCTAAAGGAAGAAAAAACTGCTTAGCATCAACACTGGCAAGTGCCCTTCAAGCTACATGAACTAAACACCTTATGGAACACACAACTACAACTATGTAGTAGTTTATAACAACATGTGAAATCACTAAAGCACCTGTGGAGAATGTGAAGAGGAGTTACAATAAGAACCACCCCAGCTATGCCACCTTGGTATCCAAAGGGAGGTTAGCTATTATTGGGTGAGAAACCCATTCCTTCCTGAACCTATGTACAGGGTCAGTGGGCATCATTCCACTTACGCCTTCAGAGCTGCCTGGGCAAGTCCAGGCTAATGTACTCATAGAGTAGCGGGGTATCTACTATACAGTGGGAAGGGGTGTCTTCAAACTCTTCCTATAGTGGCAGTGTTATAAAAAAAAAAAAGAAGGCAGTGTGACTGTTATGTGGGCTAACCATAGATCAGAGACAGGAGGCTAGCCCCTACAATGGGCGGGGGGTGTGTGAGAATACTGGGGGGTTGTAGTCTCTGCCTCTCATGCCCATACAGGTCCCTGGTTTAATATCATTATGCAATGCTGTGCACCATTGCGTGTTACTCATGGTGCGGTATTGGGGAGGGAGGTGGACTCTGTCCTAAATATTAAAAGGAGACGATGCAGGAAATGGGAGGTTAAACTCCCCTCATTCCAATCTGGAAGCAGGTTGTTAGAGGATTATGCAGCACATCTGGGGATTGCCCTGATTTTTATTGTACCTTGCCCCCACCTTAACAATTCCCATTGAGGCATAAAGAGAATTCTGCCTCTAGCATCTCCGTGCCATCCTGGGAAGGCATACCTCCACAGCTCCAACCTTGCATTTTCTTGCCTCAAGGACTGCAGGGTAGGGATGGGTGCATGTGTACTACCTATCAGGCTTCAAACTCCTGTGACAGTAGCCTGTGTGCATTGGGGCAGATGTTCTGCAGAGGGAAATACAGCCTCTATCCTGCCTAATATTATGGTGATGATCCATGCATAGAAGGAGCCACACTTGGCTGCAACATACAGGTTGCTGGGTATCCCATCAACTGTGCATTGTTTTTTGGATCATGCCCACCCCAAACACATCTGTCCGCCCCCTCCGGCCACCTAATGTGATGTGAAGTGCCCCTCCATATTGTTCTCCCTATTTTCCCACAAATACCCACAGAACACAGAATGGAAAATAAATATAATACCAATCTTATTTGTTGAAAATTATATTGCCACTGTAACCTCCAGGTGGCACCCCATAGTGATAGCACAGTTTGTCAGCCCTAGTCTGTGTCTGCCACAACAGCAAAGTTCATGTTCTGGGTCTGACTGTAGTGGTTTGAATATCTGAGCTATCCATTTCTTCATCCTCAGGATTTTCAGTTGCATCCGGCCAATTAATGGAGAGGTTCACTGCTGAGCAGTCACCCTGGCTGCCTTCATGATGCTGGTGCTCATCACTGCTGACTGAATCATCCCTTGGAAACTTTGCTGGTGGAGAAGCTGGGTAATAAAGTGATCTCCCTCCTGATCAGCTCTGCTCCACCATCTGTGTTTTGTTCGTTGGGGCTGTGGGCTTCAACAACTTTCATAGCCTCTTTGACCTCTAGAGTCAGGTGTCTTCTTGCACTTCTGCGAATGCACTGGGGTGTCTTGACAGAGGGTCACTATCTTTGACATGGAGAAAGCCATTTTGTGAGTAGCTGTGTCTTCTTGTTTACATTCTCCCACATACTGCTTATCATTTGTCTTGTTCTGGTGCAACCCTGGGCAGTCACGTGGGTTCACAGCTTTCTGGGAGATGTAGTCCCAATCTTGGAATTGGGCCACTGCCTATTAATCCAACTTGTTATTTCTTGAAGTAGTCCCCACTAAGTCCAAGACATCATTAGATGCACTTAGGCTAGTGAGTCCTTTAAATCTGTGTTTAAATGGGAGGAGGCAGTGTAGCACAGTTGTTTAGCGCAGTGGTTTAAGGCTCTGAGCTGCAAACCTGAAGACCTGGGTTTGAATCCTACAGTTCCCACTTCCATACTGTGTGACCCTGAGCAAGTCACTTAACTTCCTTGTGCTCCCATGTCACACCTGTAAACAAGCTTCAGCTTAGTGTGTCTCCTGGTAAAAAAAAAAAACACATCCTGAAGAGTGGCTTTCAATGGCCCAAATGCTTTCCATTTCATGGCTACCTCATGGGAGGAGTCCTGATATAGTGAAATTTTGGCCCCTCTCCAGGTAAGCTCTCCCCAACTCCATGGCCACTCTCAAGAGCTTTTCTTTGATGGAATACCTTAGCAATTAGGCAATGGTTGGCTTGGGGGTGCTCCAGGAGCTGCTGGTTGACACCTCGTCCTGTGCTCCTCTCAACATCCACTGGGCCTTTCCATTGTGTGCCCATCAGCCTTGGTAGGAAATTGCTGAGGACCCCTCCATGCCCTCAGGGACACTGAGAATCCTTATATTATTGAAGTCCACAGTTTTCCTGGTCCTCCTCCCTGTTCCATAGTTTTGTAGCCTTGACTCATGGTCATCTAACTTTTTCAGTATGGAATGTTAGTGAATTTCAAGTTCATCTGTGGGCTGTTCTGCTACATTCATGCAGTCTTGTAAGTTTCTAACATCTTCCGTGATCCCTGCTAATGAAGTTTTGATCACAGCTATGTCCGATAGCAAGGATTCTAAAATTTACAGTATATCCTAATGAATCGGTACCAAACTAGCAGGGGTTCTGGGTTCGTGAGCAGCCATGCTGCAGCAGAGGACTACGTAACACAATCTGTCGGTAGTCCCAGGAGAGAATCAAGATTTGCACTGGTAGAAAGCTGGATGTTTGCTGATCTATTTTAGCCCCTCAATCCTGCATATATTTACTACCATCTGAAGCCAAGTCACGGGAACCATAAGTATTTTCATGCTTCTCGCCCAGGCCGCTCAACTACTGCATGTTAGAGGTAGTGCAATGACCAGAGTTCTGTACCTCGTGGTCAGGCCACCTCATGAAACATCTGTACTACCAGCCCATTAGCAACTCTGTGACTCCTGATTTACACTCATCCAAGTTAGGACATTCTTCTGACACTGCTGCAACTGTGAGAAAATAAAGAAAATGATCACCGTGAATTAAAATAATTTTTTGGTGCTGAAATAGAGCATCAGATTCAGGCAGCCAACTTCCTGGGCCCACGCTCCATTTGGTTCCTTTTAATCTTCCCTCTACTTTATTTTGAAGGTTTAGAATTATCCCACTTATTATTAGAAGCAGCATCTGTTTTGAAGAATTGCATGACAATTTCAATCTTTCTCTTTAATTTCACTTGAATGGGTTTGTAAAGTTGATAAGAGTTATTGCCAATTCATTAATCACAATAGATCCAGGTTGATTCACTAGATTCTTTTGATTACTAGTCTGCAACTTCTCCAACAGTATCTTGCTATAGACTAGTTCTCTTTTGATTATGTCTAGTTCTTGTTTAAACAAAATAAAGCACTGTATTTTATTAGTAGGACAGAGACTATAGGGGTGTGGCTCAGAGCTTTAATCATATCCTGCATCAGATGTGTAAAATATCTATATTATATTTTTTATAATCATTAGAAATTTAGTCTTTCCTTTTGTATTTTTGAGTTATATCTACCAAAACACCCATTTATCTTGATCTAAATGAATTGAAAGACTCAGTCCTAGTAGTTATTGATAGTGGACTGAACAATTCCAAACAAGGCTTATTTAATTTAGTCTAGTGTGTTAGTATTGTGGGACAGTTTTCTTGATGTTGTGATGTATCTAAAAAGTTCATAAGAAACATCAAAATGTAGAATTTGTCAGCAGAAAAGAACTGCTTGGCCCACCCAGTCTGCCCAGATGCTCCCTACCTGAACTGTCCATGCAGACACTAACTGGTGTCCAGTGACCCTCACTCTTCTTGCCTATTTCTAATATACTCCTATGTTTATCCTATGTATGCTAGAAGCTCCCTACTGTTCCCCCTCCACCATTTCTGTTGGGAGTCTGTTCCAGATGTCTAGCACCCTTTCAGTAAAATGTATTGCCTCATCTCTCTTAAACACCTCCCACCACAGCTTTTTCAGATGCCTCTTGGTCCTGGTGTTCTAACTCATTTGAAAGAGACTCCACTCCTGTGCCCTGTTCCTCCTGTGAGAGTACTTATAGGTTTCTATCATGCCACTTCTTGCTTTCCTCGTTTCAGGGTGTGCCTGTTGAGATCCTTAGTTTCTTCTCGTGGGCTTCTTTTGCCCCTGCACCATTTACTTTCCCTCCTCAGAACTGCCTCCACCCTGTCTATGTCCTTCCTGGTCTAACATCCAAAACTGTACACAGTACTCTAGGTGGGGTCTTGCTAGTAAAGGATACAGTGGCAACACCACATCCCTTCTCCTGCTTGAGATATACCTACCAATGCAACCAGAATACCACTAGCCCTACCAACTGCTTTGTCACACTGCCCTGACATTTTGAGGTCATCAGTTTTGATAACAATAAGGTCTTTTTCCTGTTTAGGGACTATCAGTACCTCCCGCCATCCTGTGCTCAGCTCCTGGGTTCCTATGCTCTAGGTGCATTATTTTGCACTATTTGGCATTAAATCCCAAAGGCTATGCTCTTGACCGCTCCTCAGGTTTCTCAAGATCCTTGTGCATTTTCTCCATCCTCTCCTGAGTATCCACCCTATTGCAGAGTTTGGTATCATCTGCAAAATATATACTTTCCTTTCAGTTCTTCTGCAATGTCCCTTATGAAGAAATTAGACAGGACCTGCCCCAGTACTCAACCCTGTGGCACCCTGCTGGTACTGTTCCATCATTAGAGTTAGTGCCATTAACCACCACCTTCTGTCTCCTATACATTAAGCAGCTTCTAGCCCAGTTCATTACTTTGGATTCCATCCCTAGGCTGCACAGTTACTTTATTAGCCTCCTGTGCAGCACAGTGTCGAATACTTGCTAAAGTCCAGATAGGTCATATCCACTGCCCTCCCTGATTTCACTGATTACCTAGGCAAAGAAATCTATCAGCTTCCTTTGGCATGACCTCCCCACATGAATTAATGATGCCTGTGTTCTTGAAGTCCATTGGATTCAATACACTCTACCAGGCTTTCTTTCACTAGCATTTCCATTAATTTTCCCACCACTGAAGTAAGACGGATCAGCCTGTAGTTGGTAGCCTCCATCCTGCTGCTGCTCTTATGTAGAGGGACCATGTCTGTTCTTCTCAGTCCTCTGGAACCTCGCATGTTTCCAGTGAGCTGTTGAACAAGGCAGTCAGTGATGCAGCTAGCACCTCCTGAGTTCTTTCAGTACTCTTGGGTGTATCCCATTCAGTCCCATAACCCTGTCCACCATTATGGCTGCAAGTTCCTTCAGGACTCTTTCCTCTGAAGATGGACTTGTTTCCACCTCTCCCCCTGTGTTCCTGCTACTCCTTTGAGGTCTGTTCCCCTCCCTCTACTGTGAAGACTGAGCAGAGTACCTGTTCAGGGCATCAGTTTTTCTTGGTTCTCTTCTGTACAGACTCTCCTTCCATGCTTCTAATCCTCTCTGACCCTTCCCTTGCTTTCATTTTCTCATGCATGTATCTGAAGACATGCTATCTCTTTCAGTGGCCCTTTGGCTATCTTTGTCACTGTCTGGGCCTCTGCTCCCCTCAGCACCTTTTCTTCTTCCCTCTGTTTTACTTGGTATGCATCCCTGACCTCTACCCTCTGTGTTTCCTTATTCCTCCTAAATGCCACTCTTTTTCTTTCACTGCCTTGGCCATGTTGTTATAGAACCATAATAGTCTATTTTACTTCTGCATTTATTCACTTTTTCATGCAGATTTTTATTGCTTTAATATGACCTCCCTTATTTTTTGCCCACTGTGCCTCTACCCCTCCCAGAAATCCCCTGTAAAGGCAGTTTCTGAGGTAGTCTGTCAGTTCCTTAGAATCTGCCCGTCTAAAGTTCAGGACTTAGTCCTAATGTGATTTGCCTATATTCCTATTTTAATGTTAAACCACACTGAGCGGTGATCACTGGTACTCAGGGAACTTCCCATAGTGATGTCTGCAATGCTGATCCTGTTTGTAAGCACCAGGTCCAATACTACCCCATCACTTATTTATTTCAAAAGATTTACCAGTAAAGACATACTGAACTGAAATACTGTAGGTCATTTCAGATGCATCCTGTGGGGGGATGCAGAGACTACAGCAATAAGTTGCAACAGATGGTTACTTTAATCAAAAATACAGGTTAAACACTTAATTTTCAACAAAATGAACAAGATGGGCTAGGCAGGCCATCTGCAGAGCAACAAGTAATAGAAGTGCAAACTAGAACACAAGTGGAGTATCAACAAGAGGTTGCTAGGTATAGTATTATAGAACACAAGTGGAGTATCAACAAGAGGCTGCTAGGTATAGTATTATAGAACACAAGTGGAGTATCAACAAGAGGCTGCTAGGTATAGTATTAAAGTGTGGATAGCAGCAATTTGAAGGAGAATGAAGTGCAGTTGGTGCTCCTTCAGGAGGAAGGATGGAGGAAACTGGGGAGGAGGAAATTAGTTAGGAGCCAGAGCAGGGGCAGTGGGGAGGAAGATTGTGGGAGAGCAAAATATAGCACAGAGTCAGAGACAGCTGCTGGGGTGAGTAGTGAATTCATGAAGGACAGATTTGAGTGGTGAGAGGAAGGAGCAGTATGAATGTAATGGGAAGACAGCCCTTAGTATGGGAAAGCAGAAGGAGAGAGGCAGCTTGGCCAGCAGATGATTTTATGGAGGGCAGAAAATAGTGAGGGCCAGAGCTACAGAGGGAGTAGAAGGTAGAAGGAGGAAGTGAAGAAAGAGGTAAGGTTAAGGAGGGACCCAAGCCAGAATATGGTCATGAAAGTAATGCAGTGGGTGAGGCATCTGGCATCAAGGGAGGGAAAGAACAGGAAGGAGTAAAGGTAGCAGTGGTGGGTTCAGGGAAATCAAGCACAAAATATAGGGGAGCAATCAGGGGCAAAGCAGCAGAAGAAGTGAAATAGTAGGTCCAGTCTTGCTAGGGTGCATTTTGGAGCAGCACTGTAAACAATGTCACCATAACTGAAGATAGGAGAATCATCTTCAAGACATTCTCTCTGCAGGCAGGAAGTGGTATGCTCATGTTATTCTTGTAAAGTGCACCCAGTTTGGGAGAAGCTTCTGGTGGATGACATCTGCATAAACTGAAGAACTGAGGTGATGATCAGCCAGACAAAAAACATCCTGAAGGGTATGGAAAGAGGAAATGGGGTTAGCCTAGCTAGACTTCGCATTGTGGCAAAAGTCATAGAGACCATTTTTTAGTGTTGAGGGACAGCTGATTGGCTTGGAACCAGTGCTGGAGGTTGGTAAAGTCCAAATGGAGCCCGTCATAAGGTCAGACTTAGAGGACCCAGAGGCATGAGGACCATGTCATCAGCATACATGTAAACAGACACTGAGGAACATGCAGAGGGCAGATCATTCAGGATATGTAGAGTAGAATAGGTCCAAGAAAATCCCTGGTACACAGAGTAGATCGGAGGCGAGGGATAAGGCATCGCCAATGCAGACAACTTAAGATCTGCCCTCCAGGGAGAGCAGTACCACTCAACTTAGTAAGCAGAGAGCCCTACTGCCTCTAGCTTTTCCAGAAGGATGGTATGGCAACTGTGTAGAAGGTTTTGGCCATGCTGACAAAATGGCTGAGGTGACCAAGCTCTGATCCATATCAGATGGGATGGAGTCTGTGAGATGCAGGAGGAGATGGAGGTTGAATGGGATTTCCTAAAACCAAACTGGTAGGGGTAAAGAAAGAAAGAATAAAGGAAAGGGAGAGTTTGGAAAGAACAATGTGTTCCTAGAGTTTAGTCAGAGTACAGAGGACAGATTAGGGTGGTAGTTACCAGGGAGGAGGGTCACCCTTTGGAAAGGGGTGACTGTAGTCTGCTTCCATGTGTCAGGGACTGATGGACTGTGGCAAGAGTGTAGGGGAGGTTTAGAAGGTAAGTGACAGGTAAAGCAATGGCAGGAGCGGAGAGAGAGACAGGAGTTGGGGTTTTGGGGTCAAGACCATCAGGGCTCCCACCTTGGTAAGGGTTTATTGCCATGTGGGCTTTGAGGGAAGCAGAGGGTGTGATGGGAAGAAGGAAAAGAGAATGGTGGGGATGGGGGTTGAGGTGGGAGGGAAGGGAAGAGGGTGGGGATGAAGGGAGAAAAGAAGGAAGGGTACAGGAGGTAAAAGGAGTTGAAGATGAGGCAGCTGTGGTGCGATTGGAGATGGGGTGTCTTTCCTGATATATGATGTATTCTGCATCTTTGACTAGCTACCTAAGAAAATCCCTTGTAAGGATCAAGGTTTGCCCTGCTCCTTGCCAAGCTGCTATTGGAAGACTCCACTCTACATTATGTCTGGCCTATTAAGTTACCAACTCTTAGCACATCTCCCTTACTTACCTGTACTGATGATGGCTTCCAAGTGCCTTATCCAAATAAACTCCTTGTGCTGGAGGTCTGTACACTGCCCCATATGGATAACAGCCCCACAGCCTGTCTCCAGGATAACCCACAGCACCTTCTGTCTTCTTTTCCTCTGGGTGCTCCTGTACCTCTGTGGCATTGATTCCCTCCCTCACATATAATACAACCCCTCCTCCCTCCCTGTCTTTCCTGAACAGAGTGTAACCTGGTATGACCATGTCCCAGTCATGACACTTAGTGCACTATGACTCTTTTCTGACACTAAATCCAGGTCAGCCTCCGTCATGATTGCTTCCAGGTCTGGAATTTCCAAAATAGGTAGATGGTTAGAGCAAGCTACCAGCTGATTTAAACAGAGATCATAAGCACCTGGGAATCTGTGATTCTCAATATACCTTCAATTTGTTCTGTATTTTTAATCTTGTTTAGTAGTGGTAACCTTTGCATATCAATCTAATAGTGTAGACTAGTTAGTTGCTCCTTTATTTCCCCATCAGTGTTCTTATTTTCCTTTTATGTTTCCTTTTCCATGCTTTTGTATACTACCTCTATGTCTTCTGGAGTTGATATATTCTTCATTATTTGCTTATCATCATTTTTAGTAATATGATCCTCTTCTGCCTTTTCTTTTTCCCTTTTCATTTCCATTGTTTTAATTTCCCTATTCCATAATTTCATTGATTTTATATTATGAATATTATACTATGAAGATGCAGCCACAGGAACTGAACTCTTGGTTTCATAAGCTTTATTAACTAATTTTCACCTGGGTGGCCATTTTGGGGATCGGTTAAAATCATGCATCCAAAATCGCGAGTCATTAACGTGCTACCATTTCAGTGTGTACTTTAAAAGCACTGACACAGAACAGTGCATGTACAATAACAGCATTAGATACCAACCCAAATCAATCAGTTCTAACATAATCAGTTGAGGGCTACAAAAAACACTCACCCTCCACATTGTGTGCTGTACTGGCTCAGAATTTACAACATTGTTCTGTCTTTAGTGTCCCTGACTGCAATTTCAAGTGTTGTCTCTGCACCTCTTCTTCTAAACCCCTCCCTCTGGATCCTCTGGATCAATGGTCACCACTGTGAATTCCCTGTTGCAGATGTGGCTGCTATGGAGTGCTTCCCCAGAGAACCATAGCTCCTCCTTGCTCCTGCAGCTGCTCGGTGCCTCTCACAGCCACTTCTGCAACTGAAAAGACACTTCTACCTGGCTCAGCCAGTTTGGACCGTGGCTCCTTCAGCAGCCTCTCAGAGCACTCTGCTCCTCACAGGCTCTGTCTCCTTTCATTTCCCATAAATGGGGACTGCAGCTCTGCATGCTGGTTTTTTTTTGCCTCTCTGCCTTTCTAGAACTACTGCGTTTTCTTGCTTCTGCAGCCACAAGGTCACCTCCACCCTCCAAATTCAGGGCTCCATACATCAAAAACCCCCAAATAAAATGTACCTATATCTACATAGTGGGCTTGTGTTGGTGCATTAACACTGTAGCTGTAGAATTCTCAGGCTGGATGACAGAACTGACCACTCAACTCAATTCATTTCTTTCCGTAATCTTTTACAAGTCAAGGTAATCTTCTCCCATGTCAGACAGAAAATTCTCAACCATAATTGGTGACTATATTAATATATCAAGAATATCTCCAGCCAGGCTTTTTGTACCACATGTATTGTATCTTGATGCTGTTTTGAGCACTTGCTATTTTGAGCACTCGCGATTAAGAATTAGTGCTAAAATTATGTGCTGTATTGCCTTGCACTTTTCGGTTGTGCTATTTTGACAGTGAACCACCATTTTGTATCCGATTAAGCAATGGGTGGTTAAAACTTCATATAGAGTTACTGGAAGTAATGGGCTAATCCTCTATTTGTAATTAAGTTCTGGAGGAAAAGTGAGTGTTCCTTAACAATAGGAGTTAAACTGTAAGTAGATGGTCAACATTTTGGTAGTTTTCCTTACTATTTGTTTTTGGATTTATTATTATTATTTGTTTTCTTAATATTATTCCCTTTGTATCAAATAACAGGGACTGACAGGATGGTGGTGTATTTTGTTTTCTAGATGTTCTGAGTTTCTTTCTAATAGCTGTACAACCAATATTCTATTAATTAAGAGGTATATCCTAAAACCTATTGTTCTAAATATATTATTAATATATATTAAACATACATAAAATATTGAAAAACATTATAAGAAATCTCTCACCAAACGTTCATAAACAGATGATGCATCTTCAATTGTTTTCTAGTTTTAAAATGCTGCAAGCTAAAATATACTATATAAGACTGACGTCCAGATTAGGGGTCCTTTAAGATGATTCATCATAGAGTTTCTTATTTCCTGATGGAAATGTCAGCTTGGACCATCAGTACCACCCATGAGGGCAGATCTTGTGTTTCTGTCACTTTTAAAGGGTGATAATAGTTCTTGTTCCTCTTCAATAAGAATATAAGCCATATTGACCAGGAAAAACTAATCAAAATCAGTTTCTAGCTGAGCTTTGCATATGGGAAATGAAAAGTAGCAATTATTATAGCAGAACTAAGTAGCTAAACAGGTACTATAGTATGACACAAAACTGCTTCAGCTATATCCACTATCTGTAAACAATCTCTTCATATGATTCAGAATAGGATATAATAATAGTTATAATAATGATAAATATTTAACAAGCGTAGCAAAATCATTCAAAAAATGAGGAAACAAGAACTGTGACAATCAGCATAGATAGAACAGCCCTATATGATAAACATACTTCTCTTTGGCAGTAAATAACATATAAGTTTTGGCAAGTATCCACTTATCAACATGTTTGAATACAATTACCTTTTGCTGCATTTAAATCTAAAGAAATGCCAATTTGGATAGTGCACCAAGAAACATCTTTGTCAGCAATAAACAGCATCTATCATCACAAGGGTACCAGTTAGAGGCTGACTTGCCTTAAATCATTGATGGAATGTAGTCAGCTGACCCAAGGCATGCAAAATTGAACGAGCCTGTTTCAGCCTATCTAAATTTGTGAAACATGGTGGACACTACAAACACTTAAAATAACTATTTTAAAAATTTTTTAAAGATAACTATTTAAAATTAAATCTTAAAGACCCAAACCAAAAGCTTAATACAATCCTAATATATTTATCTTCAGAAATAATTTGATAGTGCTGTAATGCAAGACCACATTCCCAAAGAATCAAGTGATATCAATTCCTTCAGTAGCCAGGACTGGTATAAAACAAAAAGCCATCAACAAAATATTAAAATGAATTAGATAATGGAATGTGGGGCAATCTATTTGGAATCTATTAAAACCTTGGTTTAGAAGATATTATGATATAAATTGCCTTGTATCAGTGGTTTATACAACTTTTGTGTAAAATTTTACATGGCTGGTTGGAGATTAAAATATTTGCAAAATAAGGATATGCTGATTAATATCATCAAAAACCAGGCTAAATAAATCCTTGCAATACTATCATAAAATCCATCTAGAATATTTTGAGATTTCTTAATACTGTCAATAAGCATCCACTGATAGTATTAGGAGACTGGATGCCTAACTCAAATTGCACACACTGTATATAGCTGAGCATGAACTGTATTTTACTGTAATTGCTGAGTACAGTAAAATGCAACTGTCAATACAGCTGTCAGGATCAAAACTGAAAATGACAGAAATGAGCAAGACTGTATAAATGATGACATGCATCAATTTATCCAAGCTCAGTGAGTACAACTTAAAATCTATCTTGGATACATATATTACAAGAAAGAACAAATTATGTCTTCCAATTAAAGCTGACCTCAAATATAAGCTGCCCTCTATTAGAAGCTGCATTTACAGCTCATTGTTTGTAATACAACTGCCCTCAAACAGAAGCAGTGGCTTGTATTACAGGGTGACTTTATCTTTGCTGCGTGGTCTGGCCATTTTGGGTTTTACTCACTCTCCATCAAAGCAGAATATTCAAAACAAGTTTCTTAATATTATTTTCAGGTACAGATTTCTACTCAAAACAATCTCAGCTCAGTTTACAACATGGGCTGTCCTTCCCTCAGCCTACACTGTACTCACTCCCGCATCCTGCATCTGTCCTCGGTTGACACAGGGTAATCTGCAAGTCATGCCAATATCTAGAATTGAAAGAAAAACCCTTTCTTTTTATTTAAGAATAAACAAATACTCCTTGCATTAATAACACTTATCTGTGCTCATGCTCCGTGTATGGATACAAGGTCATCATGAGATCCTCTAATCTCTCTCCCTGCTCACCACAGCACTTAGCTATCAGCCTCTTCCTTCCATGTAATCACTACTAATAACTTTGTACACTGCCATGACAGGGAAACTAGTAAAGTTAGAGAAACATTCTGTTAATGTCAGGTATTGCTTTTCTACAATTACGGGTTTAAAACCAACTCTTACTCTCCTTCTACTGAACCATCTCAACTCTCGGCCTCTCTTTCTTGTCACCTGTCCTCACTCCACTCAAACTCATATGCTGAATATAATAAAGATTATAATGAAATCCTTGAAATTGCAGGGAGTACTGGTAAAAAGCAACTATTTTCTGATGTGTGCTGGTCAAGTGGTTTCATTAGAAGCCACCCTTCAATTGAAGCTGCCCTCTAATTGAAGCAATAACTGTACAGACACAATGTAATACAAGCCATGGCTTCAGTTAGATAATATATGGGTAGGTGGCTGTATATGACTTGGCTGTAATCCTTCTTGAGGTTCTGTGACATGTTGGAACCTCTTAAGCTTCTCTCTCTCTCGATGTTCACATGTCACGAAAATCTCTTGCTGGTATCATAGCCTCACAATACACAGTCCTCATCTATTGTTCTATTTATAATGACATAAAATAAATGATAGGTCTATTCCAGCTTTGGTAACTTGAGGTTGAAGTTGATCTCCTGAAAGTATTAATGGAGTGTTTTTCCTCCTTCAGACTTTATCCTTTTCTTTCCAATTACTGCTTGATCCGATTAATCTGACATTTTGTCACTGGTTTAAAAGATATTCAGTGCACGAATAAGGTTCCACAACAAAATTATTGGTCACCAATTGGTCAGCTATTGAATGGTCAGTTGTCTTTGTTGGAGCTTCTCCAGGTCAGGTGCCCTCACTCCTATTAACAACACTCTCATCCCTCTTGTTCTTCTCCTCCTCATTGGGTCCTCAAGTACCAGTCCAAATTATTCAAGCACCTCCTGGTAGTATGTGATGACAATCCTGTCAAGCAAGAAGCAAATCTTGGAACCAGATAATAGAAGGCATAAGTGAAATTATCTCCCATAGATATACCAGGGTAATAATGGCATACCTGCTCAAAAACACAGTAAGCATAAAATGTATAAGCTGGCTCACTCCACCTCAGCTCCTCAGCATGTAGACTCCATCTTTGATACCCCCCAGAATTAGTCAGCTGAGATCAATGACAAGGCCTTACTTTAAATACCTAAGGTTACTACCCCAAAGGTGACCAGGCCTTTCTACCTTTATCTCTAGGACCTGAAACACTCTTCCTTGTCCATCTGTTCTTAATATCTCTTTAAGAGGTTGCAATGAAATCACTAATTTACTTTTTCAGCTTTTAGTTGCACTTCACTATATTATTTTAACACAAACCAAGCTACCTGTAAATTGTATCTGAATTCTATTTGCATTGTGTGTCTCATCTTATTTGTCATTTTAGTTTGACTGACCATACCTTTCAACTGTCCCATATTGTGAGAAACAGTTCTTCATTTTCCTCTGTCCACATTGAGGGGTACTATCTCACATTGTATGCTACAATTATAAAACAAAATTCAAATAATAAATCTGAAAATGTGTTGCTTATTGCATGCAAACTTTGTGAACATGAAAGTATACATTTCCACAGTGTTCTGAGTTTCTTTCTTAAAAGATCTGATGAAGACTCCACACTGTTTTTTGTACACATTTGAGGAGAAAGGTTGAGAAATATGCTGACTTGTATTATTACTCATAGAAACAAAAGTTGACAGCAGATAAGGACCGCTTGGCCAAACTAGTCCACCCATTTTCCCTACCTGTTTATATACCACGAGATCCTATACATGACTCATGTGCTTACCCACTCTTTCCTATCACGACAGTTCTTTATGTCTGTTCCATGAGTTTCTGAATTCTCCCATTTTGCCCCATGACCTCTGCCGGGAGGCTGTTCCATGGATCCACCACTCTTTCCATGAAAAATTACTTTCTTATGTTAGCCGTAAGTCACCCCTCTATCTTTATATCATGGCCCCATGTTCTTGAACATCTTTTATTTGAAAGATGCTACCCTCTTGTACCTTATTTACACCCTTGAGGTATTTAAAAGTCTTTGTCATATCCCTACTCTCTTTTTCTCCTCCAGGGAAAACATATTGAGATCCTCCAGTCTCCCTCATATGACTGACTTTGGTGCAGCCCCTGCACCATTTTTGTCACCCTTCTCTAAACCACTTCTACTCCATACCTCGGAGATGCGGCCTCCAGAGTTGGACACAGTACTCTAGATGAGGTCTTACCAATGTTCTATACAGTGGTATCATCACCTCCTTCCTTCTTCTGGAGATTTCTCCCTATGCACCACAGCATTCCACTGGCTGTCCTCACAGCCTTCTCACATTGTTTGGCAACCTTTAAATCATTTGATATGATTACTTCCAGGTCCCTTTCCTGTTTGGTGACTGTCAGTTCCTCTCCCCATCATGTACTCCTCCCTGCATTTTTATGCTCAAGTGCATGATCTTGCACTTCTTTGCATTGAATATTAGCTGTCACCTCTTGACCACTCCTCAAGCTTGCTAGGTCCCTTCTCATTTTTATACCCTCCTGGCGTGTCAACCGTGTTTGCAGATCTTCTGTCTGTAAGGAGACACACCTCTCTTCCAGATCCTCTGCAATATCACTTATGAAGACATTAAAGAGGACTGGTCCAAGCACCTGCTGTTCACCCCCTCTCTTTGGATTGAACTCCGTTCTCACCAACCTCTGTGTCCTATCGCTGAGCAAATTTCTGACCCAGTTTGCCACCCTGGGACCCAATCCTAGGTGGTTTCTATTTTATAACGATTGCAGAATAGTGATCGCCGTTGGGAGTGATGTACAGTGCTGAATATAATTTCGGTGATGCATACTCACAGCAATTGGAAGAGGCGCTTGAGACACAAGATATGAGATGCAAGATACAGGGCCCCCTCACCCCCCACTAAAAATTCTCAACTCCAGGGGGTGCATGTGGGGGTGAAATACTTGTAAAAGTAAAAGCAGGCTGCCAGCAAAAAAACAAAACAAGCTGCGCTGGACCTCGAACCCTGCACCTCCCAAGCAATCACCCACTCCACTCGCTAGCGGTCCAGCTCAGCAGCTCCACCACACCCCTTCCACATATCTTCCCTCCCTTCCTCTCCCCAGCATGCATATATGCATGTGTACTTCTCATCTCCTACCTGCCCCACCCAGGTATCTGCTCGCTACCCTGCCAGGCAGCCCTGTACACAGTGCTGTGAATGAGTCACCCTTTTGTAAGCACTCTGTTGTGGTGGCCTTGTACCTGGTATACCCTCCTAGGCTGCCTGCTTGTTTACTAGCTTCCTATGTTGGGTGGTGTCAAAGGCCTTGCTGAATTCTAGGTAGGCCACATCCTGCACCCTCTGATCCACCTCCTAGTCACTCAAGCAAAGAAATCTATCAGATTTGTTTGACAAGATCTCCGCTGTGAATCCATGCTGCCTCAGATCCTGTGCTCCATTGGATTCAAGATTTATCACAAACCTTTTTATTAGTAGTGATCACATTGGTTTCCCCATCACCAAGGTCAGGCTGACTGGCCTGTATTGCCCCTCCTCCCTGCTCCCACTTTTTGTGGGTGGGACTACATTCATTCCTCCTCCAGTCCTTTGGCACCAGACCTGTTTCCATTGAACTGTTGAACAGGACTATCAGTGGGGCTGCCAGCACCTCCCTGAGTTCTCTTAATATGCTGGGATGTAGCCCATCAGGCCCCATTGCCTTGTCCTTTTCAGATTAGTGAGTTCTTTAAGACTGTCTCCTCCTTAAATGGACTGGTGTCCACCTCCCTCCCAGTGGTGCTTCCATCACTTAATTTTGGTTCCTCCTTCCCTTCTTCTTGAATACAGAACAAAATACTTGTGCAGGATTTCTGCTTTTCTTGGTCCCCTCTGCACTTCCTGCCTCCTTTATTAGTCTCACAGTCCCAATCTTAGTCTTTTTCTTTCACTAGCATACCTAAAAGTTCTTGTCCTTTTGCTGTTGCCTGGGCTATTTTTTTGTTTGCACTTTGCACTCTGACTGCTTTCCCCACCTCTCTCTTTTCCAGATACAGTTCCCTGTCTTCTTCTCTCTCTCTGTTTCCTTATACCTCTTAAATGCCACATAGTGTTTATTTCTTTCTAATGCAATGGCTTGTTGCCCTCACATGTGGCTCCCTTAAGATTCTCCCATTGTTCCTCCACCCCTCTTTCTCCTTTTCTGCCAGTGATTTCCTAAGACATTCCTCCATCTTTGCAAATTTAGCCTGCCTGAAATCCAGGACCCTTGCTTTAGTGTGTTTTGACTCTTCTGCTTTTCTCACTTTGAACCACACCACACTGTGATCGCTTGATCCCAGATGGCTCCCGACTTTACGCCTGCAATTCTGTCTCCGTTGGTGAGTACCAGGTCCAGGTTCGGCTCCCTCTTGGGTGGGCTCCATCATTAGCTGTCTTGGGCATGCCCCTGCAGGGTTTCCAGGATGTCTCTGTTCCTGGCTGAGGCTGCAGGCTGGTTGCTCCAATCCACATCTGCAAACTGAAGTCTCCTATCAGCAGTACCTCCTTTAACTGTTATTTTGTGGATGGCTTCTACAAGTACCTGTCCAGCTCTTCCCCTTGTGCAGGAGGTCTGTAGATCACAACAGTGTGAATGGCAGTGCCATTTCATGTCTCCAGGGTGATCCACAGTGCCTCTGCCTCCCCTGCATTCCCTGTACCTCAGTTGCCTTAATTCCTTCCCTGACATAGATAGCCACTCCTCACTTTTACCCACCCTGTCCCTCCTGAATAGAGTGTAACTTGGTATTGTCATATCCAGTTATAATTCCCTGTGAAACATGTTTCAGTGACAGCATCAATGTCCAGGTCTGCCTCAGCCATCAGGACTATAGGTCTGAGATTTTGTTTCCCAGACTGCGAGCATTTGTGCACATGGCCTTCCAATTTTACTGTCTTCTCTCCTAATAGTTCCCCATCCCATGTCTTTCCTCCATACCACTCTTGTCCTACTCTCATTCTACCTTTTCCTGCATTTTACCTATTTTGGTTTTAGTTGTCTTTGGTGATTTCTCAATGTTAGGGTCCTTTCTGCTGTCTGTATCATTTTGTGTGTGTGTGTGGGGGGTACTGTTTGCTTCACCAGCTTATTTCTGGTACCCTCGTTTGCTAGTTTAAATGCTTGCTGGTCAAACATTTAAACCTCTCACTGAGGATCTGGTTCACCCCCCAAATAGATGCAGGCCATCGCCCCTGTACAGGCCTGCATCCCTCCCAGTGGACCTCAGTCCCCAATGAAGCCAAATCCCTCTGTTCCGCACCAGTCCATCAGCCATGCATGAATCTCTAGGTATGGAGTACTCTGTTCTCCCCTTGCCCTTGACGAGTAACACCTCTGAAAAGGTTATAGACCCTGCCACCTCTAAGACCCCTCCCCAATGCCCTGACCTGCTCCTGCACTATCAGTAGCCTCACCATGTGCCAGGTCATTCATCCCCAGGTGGAAAATGACATCTAGCTCACCCTCCCATCTTGCTGCCTAACAATCCTTAGGATGCTGTACCCATCCCTCAAGCTGTGGTGCCAGGTAGGCACTTAACCACCCTCACTACCTCCCTCCTGGCCCGTCTACCCTCCTAATGATAGAGTCCCCACCAGGAGTTGCTTCCTCCTCTGGGTTTCTCTGCCTCCTCCCGGGTCTCCACCTTGGAGGACCCCCACATCCTCCTTGGTTACCATCAGCGGGTGCCTCTCTGGGACAGTCCTGCCCTGCCAGAGCAGCATAGAAGTTATGGAGTGGAACTGTAGGAGGGATGTGTCTCTTCCCCAGTGCCCTCACCCTTCTCGAGCCACCCATTATCGAGCCACTCCTCTTCTTTGGCAACTGTTGAGGCTGAGGCAGACATTGTAGTCCCTGGGCAGGGAGGAGGTCTGCCAAATCTTTGCCAACTTGGCCTGGAGATGAGCAAACTCCACCCTCAGCCCAGAGAGGTGCCTGCAGATGGGACAACACCGCAGCCTCCAGAAAGTCTCTCTACTAAGACTGCCACCCCACAGCCACAGCACAGCACCACTCCCATGTCTGTCTGTTGCGTTCTTCCTGCTTTAGGTATTTCTCTCTCTTTCTCTGTCTTCCTCTTTCTTTCCTCCCTTCTCTACTTTCCTTCAGTAGAGACACACCCTTGCTTAGTTGCCTTTGTTCCTGTAGCTGTTTCTATGTGTTCCAGTGAACCCCTGCATTTTAGAAATATAAAAGCAGGGAGGTCAAAGTTATAGTGCCTTTGTACTCAAGTTTAGTAAGACCCCATCTAGAATACTGCAGTTTAGTAGTATCACCTTATTTAATCAAAACAAAAACTTATAGAAAATATTCAAAGAAAAACAACTAAGAAAATAAATGGATTGCAAAATTTAGATTACTAAAGTAGATTAAAATATTTAAATCTTTATTCTCTTAATTATAGGCGACTCCGTGGTGATTTATGTCTAACCTATAAAGCCTTCCAAAACGACTTAATGTTTGAAACTATTGGTTTAGATAGAAATATAAGTACCAAAATACCAGATCTCATACACAAAAACTTAAAGGAACCCCTAATAATACTGTAAAAAGAAATAATTGGTTCTCTCAAAGGATTGTTAATCTCTGGAATAACTTACCATCCAGTGTAGTCAACAGCGAAACCATAACTACGTTCAAATCAAATATTGACAAAGAAAAAGGAGACCTTAAATTCTGTTTCCATCCATGAAGGATGGCATGTTCATAAAGGTAGAAATACCTACTGAACATGTATTTAACTATGAAACTATGAAACTCTCTTCCTGCCTCCACAGGAAGTGTCTAATTGCTGTTAATCACTCCCTAGAGCCTATAAAAGTGGAACTAGCCCCAGGTGGCAGGGTGGTAGCATCGTGCATGTGAGTGTTTGCTATGTCCCTTTGCTGCTGCTAACAAAACACCCTGTAGTAATCAATTTTTAGAAGGCACTAAACCTCTCTCAGCTCCACTCTCCAATTAAACACCTGATTCATAGGGCTTCCTGAATCTACTCACCCCAAGATTAAGTTTCTGACCTAGTCTCCCCCACACCACCTGTTGACAATTTAATACCTAAGTTTCAGTAACTTGTACTCACTGCCTACCAAGTTTCAAAGTGCCCCAACAACTGCTTACAGATCTTTCCTCTAACTTACCCTGCTACTTTGAAAAGGAAGAAAATATAAATAAATATTAATACAGTTTGAAGGTAAAGCTAGGTGCTGTCACTCTACTCTTTCAACAACTCTGGTCTTTCACCTCAGGACCCCAGCTAACTTGACCTTTTGGCCTGAATATTCAAAGGGGTTGCACCTAGCACAACAGAGTTGTGCGAGAAAGCTGGCTGCATTGTCCTTTCCAGCAGGATATTTAGAAAGCTACCTGGTGCAGTGCAAATCCCAATGCAGGCACAATGTAATTGTATGTGGTGCAGATGCAGGGGTGTGCCCATGCGTCTGCAGCACATCCCAATATACAGCCCGATGTGCAGCGATATGCCAGCGCACCCTGCATTACACCGCATAGTGGGGCTCAAAGTTGAACCCGTGAAACAGTGGAACAACTCCTAGCCACCACAGGGGCTGCTGTATTGCAGGGTGCAACACAGCAGCTGCAGTAGTGGGGCCACCCGCCACCCAGAACACTGTCATGAAGCACTCACATA
Organism: Neoceratodus forsteri; assembly: GCA_016271365.2. Lineage (NCBI taxonomy): Eukaryota > Metazoa > Chordata > Ceratodontiformes > Ceratodontidae > Neoceratodus > Neoceratodus forsteri. The sequence goes on along the minus strand of CM028131.1, from coordinate 1,025,881,484 downwards.
ACCCTGCTAGTCTAGTGGTACCCTCCTCCCTCCTTGTCCCTGATCAGTGGTAAAGTAGATTTATTGAAGCCCTGGCAGTGTAGTGGTACCCACCTCCATCCCGTGTCCTGCATCAGCATTAAAAGTAGATTTATTGAGCCCTGGTAGTTAGTGGTACCCCTCCCTCCCTCCCATTTGCCATGATCATGGTGACGGCTCCATAAAACACTTCCCTGGTGATCCAGTGGCACACCCACCCTCCCACCCACACAGAACCCCATGCCCACCATAGTCCTTCCCGTCATTGGCTGAAGCACCGCCTCCATACTGTCCGCCTGCCCGGCTTACAACCCATACTGTACTTGTTATTCAGCGGCAGATGGGCAGTATGCGGATGGGTTGCAGCTGCCCATCGATGATGGGGAGAGGGGCGGCATGGGCGCCATGGGTGGTGCCAATGGATCACAAGGGAAGCGTTTCATGGAGCCGCACTACAATCATGGCAATGGGAGGAGGGGGTACTACTAGACTACCAGGGCTTCAATAAATCTGCTTTATCACTGATTGAGGACACGGGAGGGAGGAGGGTCCACTAGACTACCAGGGAATTGTTGTACTGCAGTTTTACCGTAATCATAGCTACAGGTGGGGAAGCCCGGACCCCCCTGTGCACAAGTTATTCTGTGCAGGCGCCAGGCACACTTCGCTGGCTGCCCGGAGCAAGGCATGCAATGGGGTTATAATGAACAACAAATGGCCCCAGTTACACCTTGCATATATTACGCCTCATTTGTATGCCCTCTGCTGAATATCATGGGTGATGCACCCAGCACAATCCGCGCTTACCAGCATCCTCGTGCTCCCCATTTGTGGCTTGCACTCAGCGCAGTGCTACTCTACCATGCACAGTATGTGCGCTTGACCTTGCCATATTCAATGGTGCTGTGCCATGGTGCATCACCATTGAATACTGCCTGGTCCCTGGCATGAGCTCAGTTGCACTGCACCAGGCTTGTGCCACTGCCCGGTGCAGTCTGAATATCTGGGCCTGAATATCTTGCTTCTGTTAGAAGGCACTAAGCCCTCTGAGTGCCACTCCCCAATTAAACACCTGATTCACAGGGCTTCCTGAATCTACTCACCCCAAGATTAAGTTCTGACCTAGTTTTCCCCACACCACCTGTTACAATTTAAAACTTAAGTTTCAAGGTAACCCACATACTCTTTTGTCAACTGCCTCAGTTATGTTACATCACTGTAACTGTAAATCTGTTTTGCATATTTTAAATTTGCTTTTCACTGTAATCTCCCAGGTAATTCCAAAATAGGCATATTTTTGTCTAGTGCACTAACCCACTTGGCAAAATTAACTAATTAATTAACTAACCAACTAATTAGTGTAAATTGTGATTGTAGTTTTATTTTCAGGTGTACCAGAGTGAGGGACATGGATTAGAACAGTTTCCCACTCAGCTGATCATCTTCACCTGGCATGCCCCCTGGGGGACCACAGTTTCAAACACAGCATATAACTTCTGCAGTCACCTTGGCATCCTCAGAAGGTGCTGCCAAGGATGGTGCTTGCAGTCAGGAACTACTGGATGTGTGAGGGCAGATTGCATTAGTTGAGTGCAGAATGAGCTATGGCCAGAAGACAGCAGCTGACAGGGCTTTCCTTGCCTTTCTCATCTGGCCAGGGAAACCTTCCTGCAGAGAGGAGGTTGTAGCCAGGCCAAGTAGTCCAGCTTTTTCACTTAGCATGATTCTGTGCAATGCCTGGTTGCTCTGGAATAAGACAGTGGTTGTAAGGGATTTATCACTGATTCCTTAGCTGACCCTGTGTGTGCATGACAGAGATGTGGCTTGGGGATGACTCTAGTGTGTATGTACAGAATCTGTAATGTCATATGGAACTGGTGTCCTCTTGAGTGTACTGTTTATTGTTGTAATGTTTTTCTAAGTTGGAAATTACTAAAGCTGTTGAATGCAAAAGGGGTCACAAAGAAAACTGTAGAAAACAAAAGTCACAGCACTCACCATGCACACAAAAAAAAGACAGAGACTTGATTCAATACAAAAATATCTCTTTCTTTACTTCTGCCAGTAAAAACAGAAACAGGGTGTGAACAAACTTCCTACATATCACCCAATCTTGGGCTTTCTCAAAGAAATCTTTGCACCTGCACATTTTGCAACCCCACTGAGACATGTTCAATAGTATTGCATAGAATAATGGTTATGCAACTGTGTGTTATGGAATTTTTACACATCCAAGGGTGTGATGACCCATAAAATTGAGAGCATCTAGAGAGGTTTATGTGGTCATCACACCCAAGGATGTGTAAAAATTCTGATAACACCACAGTTGCATAAACTTTATTTTTTTATAATTGCTGGTGCTGTCGGTCTCTCCACTACACAGACACACACACACACACACACACACACACTCATTCACTCACACAGACACACACACACAATTTTTTCCTGTTCTCCGTTACTCAGTGAATGACCTCTTATGTGAGTTGTGATCTGTTTAGGTGCAGAGTCAGCGTCTGCTGATTTGGAGACACAGCGGAAGCAGGATCAACCAGATAATTAAAAAATAGTGAGGGTAGTAAAGAAAAATGCTTGTCCATGAGCTAGAATCCAAGCTGTCATATTTTGACAATGCTGAGGCCGCCCACATGCAGAGAGTGAGCCAATGAAGAAGCACAATAGAAACTGTGCATGAGGAGACTGGTGCTGAGTTCAAAAATGCCATAATAACCAATTATTATGGCATTTCCAAGTTATTACGCCCTTTGAAAATCACAGTTCGCCATACATTAAAGGGGTCACCAGTAATTATAAACCTTTTCCATATACCCACATATCTTTTGTTAGCGCCAATAAACAAATTAGGATCTGCCATGTAAATGACCCAAGCCCATTCACATTTAATTGTAGCTCTTATACCATAGGTCAATCTGTTGAACCCCTGAAGTAAGCAGGCATTAACTTGTGAGAAATACTTGCAGCTTTGTGATTGGGGCCGTCACTATATGAAAGGGATATGAACAGATAGGGGGCACTAGACACCAGAGACATGTGTACATGGTCTGGGAGAAGGAAGGGGACTAGTGGGGTACACTGAAAGGTTTCTCAATTCTTAAGCTCCAGAACACTTCTAATTTCAGTATTCTGCCACTACAGCAGTCTTTCTTTTGGGATTGTCTTCTGATTCAGAAAAGGACTTTCATACAGGTCAGATTGACCTGCACACACAGTCACCATCTCCTTCTCTGAGAAGCAATGAAGATTCAGGAATTCTCTAGTATGGGCTCTGTTCCTTTCAGTTACCAACAGGCAGTGTGACTTGGCACTTAGCCAGGGGTGCGGACCAAACTGTTAAACCCATTAGTAGCAGACAGGGCTACATATTATTGTCATCTCTCTGCTGAATATATCCTACAATCTTGCTGACACATTGAACTGCTGCAATGTATTATATAGATTGCTGTAGTATCATAACAACTGGGTAGCTTGGACTGACCTTATCAAAGAAAAAAAAGAAGAATCAGCATTTATATAGCATTTTAATACACATTGCATCCCAATAGCAATTATGAGGAATGTTAGGCTGGTAGTGAAGTGACTGAACATGTAGTGGCAGCAATTTCACACATCAACACCCACACACAGCCTTGGACAATTGTTGAACCAGTTTTGTGGAAGGGCAATTTGGACCAGGACACTGGGGTAAATCCCCACCAGGACAACACCAGAGATGGGTAGAAGGACCTCGATTTAACATCTAATCTGAAGGACAGAACACCTTGACAGTATAGCCCCCAAATATTGCACTCAGGTGCCAGTGTTAAAAGTATCAGCTCAACAATCCCATCGTGGGACTAGAACCCACAACCCTGTGGTTTAGAAGCAGATGTGCTACCAACTGAGCCGTGCTGACTCCTACGATAACTTGTAACTCTTGTGAGAACTTTTAGTTCATCTGTGCTAGTAACCATTGTTCTGAAGTGTTAAATATTGTAGTAATACTATTTTTATTTTGCAATTGTAATTAATTTATGATGTTTCCATGCTTAACTTTTTAATCATTGTAATCAGGAGGCCATTGAAAATGAGCATTGCTTAATTGGCTAAGTGTTATCTTATCCTGTTTTAAATAAAAAAACTTGAACTTGAAGGTCTCTGATCAGGTTATACCACATAAGCCACATTTTCAACTATCTTATATCCCAAACAAATAACAAAGTCAGACTGAATATAACAGATCATATTTTATTATTTTACCAGGAAGGAAACATTTAATTTATAGTTATACTATTACAAGGACAGCCAGGGATCAGAGATCAAAAGACTAAAATAGAAGTAGACAATAAAAGCTCATAAAATACAAGACACCTTTAAACAGTTGGCAGCAAATACAACACACACACACACACACAGTTAAATAAGGCTTTAAAACAGGCATCAAGTATATGTCTAAATATAAGCAATGGTACATTTGTATTCAAATAAAGAGCAATGCAAGAAACTACAATGACAAGAGGCCCTGCACCTGAATGAGGATATGCCATTGGTTGCTCTGCCCTTGGGTACTTTGTGTGAATGAATCAGTCAGAATGCCTATGTTCAGAGGAAACCCCAGATTCTTGTATCTTTCATTGATCTACTGGCTGATTTGAATTCCTGGAAGGGTAACTATTATGGGAAATATTAGGTGCAACAGAAATGGATTTGTTTCTGTTCATGTAATTTAAGTGCTCTATTCAGATTCAAGTGCAAGAGTTAGAATTGCACTTAAATGTGATTTATCTCTCCCAAATTATATTTTTAATGTGCTAGGTTGCCTTTTAGCAACTGTTTAATTTAACTCATGTCTTTCTGTTTAAAAAAAAAAAAAGATCCCTAAAGAAGCAACATTTACTATTTGGAAAAAAACATTTCATCATAATGTTTTACTGTAGCGCCAGCCACACCACAGAGGCAGCGATCCATCTGTGACACTGATGACCGGGTTCAGAAACGGACTCAGGACATCAGAGGGCCAGCCAGGGGAGAAGGATTGAGTGTCCTAGGTACTACTCTAGTTCTCTGGGGGTAGTGTGCCTGGCATGTCACGGACCCCTGGCAGAAGCAGAAGGATCCATTGTGCTGGCACAGTAACCTGTGGGGGCGGGTTGGCACGGATCATCATTGCACATCCCCACCCCAGGTATAGTAGCACACAAAATCCTGGCTCCAAGCATGAAGCCCTGCTCCACCCTGGCTGCCAACAGTGTAAGCCGGTGGGTTCCCGCCTCCCATGACCCCACCCTGGGGTAAGCCAGGCACATTACCATGGACTGTGGGGAGGGGCACCTGCCCAGCAGCCCTGCCTAGAGGGGTAAGCCTGGGCATGGGGGGTGTGTGGGTGGGGCTGAGCTCCCTTCAGGAGTGGGGTGCTGGGAAAAATAATGTTTTTCTGTCACCAACATCAATTCACCCATTTTTCTTTTCATTTTATTTCTGAACTAAGATATATGGTTTTGAAGTTTATAAAAGTCCCTGCTATGTTGCTATGCCCACTCTGAAAAATGTTAAATATTTGATTGTTGGCCAGCAAAGCAGAGGAAGTAAAACTTTTGCCACTTTACAAGACCCTAGTCACACCCACTTAGAGTACTGTGTGCAGGTCTAGGCCCCACATACAACCTTCTGGTCAGAGCCAAAATGAGTAGATTAACCTGATATTTTATAAAATTAATATGTGGCTTTCTTGCAATTTACTTGTATGGGCACCAGCTGCTTTCCATATCAATGCTGACCTTGCTGCTTTTGTGCCTGCTCCTCCAATGCAAAAGACAGAAAATGGCTTCTAGATCAGATGGACATAGAGGGCTCAATTCTCAAAGAGCCCTTAGACTGACAAAGCTGCCTCCAAAGGCAGTTTGCATAAAAATCTGGTGTGCCAGGGACTCTGCACCCGATTCTTTATTGGGCAGGATCCCGTGACAAAGTTCCATGGCTTGCGCAACCCTGGCTATGTGCCAAACAGAGGTGCATACTGAGGGTCTTCCGCAAGCTGTGGGGTGACTGTGTGCCATTCTAGCTAGTCCCTGGTGGCTAGTGGGCCCTCCCTCGATCCCCAATGTGCCCAAAGTTAATGTATAAAACACCTCATGGTGGTATAATGGCCCCCATCTCCGATCCCCGATGTCCCTGTAGTTAATGTATAAAATACCCCATGGTGGTATAGTAGTTACCCACCCATCCCCGATGTCCCCATAGTTAATGTGTAAAAACACCCTGTAGTAGCCCCTCCCTGATCCCCGATGTTCCTGTAGTCAAAGAATAAAACACCCCATGGTGGTATAGTGGCCCCTCCCCATCTCCGATGTCCATGTTGTTAAGCTATAAAAAACCCTGTAGTAGCATAGTGGCCCCTCCCCAATTACTGATGTCCCCATAGTTAAAGTATAAAACACCCCATGGTGGTCTAGTGGACCTCTCTCCTGGTAGTGCCCTATCACACCATTCCTCCCATTCAGTAACTGAGCTGGTGACTGGCACAGCCCACTGCTTACCACCATGGCCAGCCACTGAGTGAACTCTGAATGAACGTATACTGTATATGTTTACTATCTCATGGGGAAAGACTGGAACATCTTTCTACTACTGATTTGCATTTTCTCCATCCCAAGCTTGATCAGGCAGCTAAAAGAAAACAATTTGGAATTAAGTTACTTGTTTAGAGACTAGGAAAGTTTTTTTTTTTTTGGGGGAATAGTGGTGGAAGAGGAAGGAGAGACAGAAGTTTGTGTTCAGCAGAACAAAATCCTTCAAGATTATGGCGAACTTGTAGACTTCGCTTTTTACTTTCATAAGCAAATATATTTCTTGCTCGGTAAATGTTGAAAACATCTTCCAATTACCACAGGCAACTTCTATTGTTTGTGTCCTTGCTGGTTTAATTGAAATCCCCAAAAAATGATGTTGAGTCTGGATTCTGAAAGAAATGCTTAAACTAGCCTTGAGTCATACTGTATTTCAGTCTTTGCTGACAACCCATACTTATTGCTCTGTTTGGGAAGGCTAAGGTGGTGCAGAGAGTGGGTAGCTGTCGTTATTTTTGACCTATACTTTTTATTCGATTTCAGGTTGCCTTTATTCCTTACTTTATACGATATTCCTCTTTCTCCTTTTGAGTCTATTTTAGCACTTTTTCACATTTAAAATAATAAAAGGAGTGCTCCTTATCATGGATCAAACCAGGTTTTCATCAATATTCTCAGCTGTTGTTGTACTTCTGTTGTTCCATAAGGTCAGGAGCAGTGTCTCTGGTACGTTAGTTAATTATACTGTACAGTAGTTACAAGAAAGGGGTTTTAAACAAAATGGGCATTTCAAAACAACAGAGCATACCGATACAAACCTTGTCCGAGCGTTTAAAAGGAGCATTTCTTCTATTATTTTATATGTAATGAAGTGGTAAAGCAGACTCAAAATGGGAAAAAGAGTATCATACAAGTCTGGAGATAAGAGGCAATTGAAAATAGAATAAAAGTATAGGTTAAAAGTTTATCACTCTCATGCACTCGGCTTTAACTATTTAAATTTACTTGGTGCCTGACATGCAACTCTGTAAAATTTCACAGATCAATTCTTCTAGTCCCATCAGTGGTTAAGGTAATCAAACAGTGAACATTTGGTTTAGTAACTGAGCCCTGAATAACATCCTTATGGCATCAGGGATTAAATCTAAGCAAGTTTATGTGAATAGGATTGAGGGTAGATGTTCAGTCTGCTACAGTTTAGTGTAAAAAACTTAATAACGATGCCCTAACTGCTGTCAGCAAGAATCCATTTCAACTTAGAACAGATTCTGCAGTTAAAACTAATCATATATTGATATTTGCTGGTGGCAGACATGTCAATATAACACCTTTTGGGGTTGAGAGACTTTCAGCAGCAGGAATTTGAATGTAAAGCCCTTATTGCCAAGAGACCGTATCAAGGCGGTAACTCGTGATATGAGCATGTCAATTTGAGTGACTCAGTTTGACTGCCTCTAATAAAAGTAACCATGAAAGAAGAGTGAGGAGGGTTATAGTGAGTAGAGAGGCACAAAACAGTGATGTGTTATATGAAGTGACTGGGATAGGGAGCTATGGGCAGTGAGGATGTAAGAGCATGTTTGGCCAGGCAGTTCACAACTGGCCATTTGGTGCTGCAGTTAAAGGTATGTGCCTGTGTGGGTGACCCGGGTTTGGGGATCGTGGGTAAATATAAATGTGCATCTTTTTACAGTTGAAGTAGTTATTTTTTTTGTTTCCCTGCCCAGTGTGTTATGTAGGTTCCCCTCGCTGATTACTTGCCTGCCCCAAATAGCCCCTCCCAAAGTGTTGTCCTTTATCCCAAAGTCAGGCCCCACACCAGAGCTGATTATAAAAATAATGGTAGGCACATGGGGCATAACCCCCATATTAGGCGTGGAGGCAAAGCACCCTCTGTAAAATATTTGTCCAGTTCGCCCCTTAGAGAATGTTTGGAACCTCACTCTTTTGGTTCTGCTATAGTGCTGCCATCGCAGTGTTGCATTCGACAATGTGCACTTGCCCTTGTTGCAGTTGTGGTTTTTCCTGTAGCTGTTATCACATGGTACCCCTGAGGCAAGCATGTCACTGTAAAGCCCTTCGGAGCTGAGAGACCCATTGGCAGTAGCATGCAAATGTACAGCCCTTGAGCTGAGAAAGTTGCTAGCAATGGACATTTCAATATAAAGCCCTTTGGGGATGAGAGACCTGCTGGCAGTGGGCATATCAGTATAAAGCCCTTTAGAGCTGAGAGTCCTGATGGGCATGTCAACATTAAGTCATCCTGGGATAAGAGACCTGCTGGTGGTAAGCATGTCAATGTAAATTCCTTCAGGGCTCAGATACCCATCAACAGTGGGGCATGTTGATGTAATGCCCTTCCTGGCTGAGACCTGCTGGCACTGGGTATGTCAGTGTAAAACCCTTTGGGGCAGTGAGACCTGCCAGCAGTGGGCATGTCAAGATAAAGACCTTAAATGACAGTCAAGCACACAAATTTGACTCATCCTGGTGATGTAAGGTATGACATTTCAAAGATGTTTAATTAAATTATTATATTTTGTAGCTTTAAATGCCTCAAGCTAAGGAAGTGGGAAGGACTGCTGCTAAGCTGTGGACATCAAAGTTCCTCTTTCCCAAGAGAGCATTCATGATCACCACTAAGCCATGGCTCCATTAAATGATTCCTCTCCTGGGGTGGTCAAGATTGGTGCTTGCTGCAGCTGTCATGGAGAATGCTCCTCTTGAAAGGGTTGGCAGATTCTCTTCCAAGCTGAGGCTCTGTTTTAATAATATCCACTGTCCTGAGGGGTAGGTAGGAGTGCTACCAAAAGAGCCTTTAGGCTGAAACTCAGTGTCGGACATTAAAACAAAAACACATGTTGACCCAGTGGCGCTGAGGGTTGAGGCAGCTTGCACCACACTGGTGACCCAGGTTCGAATGGACTCGGGCTGCCAGGAGCTGGCAGGGAGAGGAAGGACTGAGTGTCCCACAACAGCTCTCCTTCCTCTGGAGTGGTAGGGGTACAGCATTGTGCTGAAGTGGTGACTGGTGGACGCTGGCCACACTGCAATTGTGTGCTGGTGGAGCAAGGCGGGTGTCAGCACATATGTATATCTAACGCCATTGCATGTCCGGCTCCAAGGAGATTTACAGGGCAGAAAATAGCGGGAGATCTTTGTGGCTGATGGCCACGCCCTGGACCCCAGACTCGAGAGTGGCACTTTGCTGGGGTGCAAGAGTGATAATGGCTGGTCCCATGTAGGTGCATTAGGCACGTGCACAACCTGGTCCAGGGGTGTGGGTGCCAGCGGCTGGAGATCGAGCGGGTCCACTCCGCTGAGAGACAAACTGTGACATGATTAAAAATACATAAAAACACATAACCTAATATCTGGCATGAAAGACACTGAGTTTCAGGGTAGGAAAGTGGACAGAGAATGGGAGGTAACTATTTCTTTAATCCTGGGTATAGAGTCAGAGCCAGTTTCAACGTGATGGAGAGATAGAGCCAGCAACAGAAAAACAGCTAAGTGGAGGGATCTGATACATACGAATACGCTTGATCCAATTCCAACCTGGATACCAAAAGTAGTGTGCTTCAGTTCCACTTCCACCTTCTCATTTTCTCGTCCTACTACATTACATAATTACATAATGCATAGCTATACTTCGAGCCACAAAAAGGACACTGAGGCAGTCAAGAGGATTCAAGTCAGGTACATACCAAAAGCAAACACTAGAGGTGCTGCCACCAAGTACTAGCACCCAGATCAGTAACAAACAAGAAGAGTGGCACACACACACACTGGTGCTGGAGGTGAAATGTATTAATTTACTGCAGTATCTTTCCCAGCTAAACACCTTACATAGCACCTCTACCACACTTCATTAGAGGGCCCCTGATGAAGCCTGGTAGAGATGCAATGTAGAGGTGCTTGGACAGGAGATTGCTGCAATAAAACAATATATTTTACCTCAGCTACAGTGTGTATGCCACTTTCATTACTGATCAGGATTCAAAGTGGGGCCACCAAAATGATCAGGTATAGTGAACGACAGCTGGCTGAATGCCATTGACTTGTTCATCTTGGGGAAAAGGAGGCTGAGAGTGACATGATCTCAGTCTGCAAACTTAAGAGTATCAGCAAAATCAAACAGAATGAGACATTTGACCTGGTGTTCTCCAGCAGGATTTCTGATGTGCCTTTATGTTCAGCAGTGCTAAATTCTGGGGTAATGTTGAGAGCCACTTTTCTCTCAGAAAGTAGTGATTCTATGGAACATTATCCCAGTAGAGAGAATATATTGTAAAAACAGTACACTGCTTTAAGGTAAGACTAGACGTGTTCTTACCAAGGGAACTGCTGTTTTATTTTTCCAACTCAAATCCCTTTTCCTCTGGTCATTCCAGTCAAGAAATGTATGTGCTCTTGCATACTGGTGACACTGTTATTTTGACCATATCTACAGTTGACCTCTAGATTGCTTTGAACTGTTTCATAAAATGAATGGAAGAATGCAAACAAAGGTGGCTGATTCTTTGGCACTAGGTATAAAGTTCCGGTTCCCAGTTGGTGTATTTAGGTGATAGAATGGCCAAGTTCTCTCCATATTTGGGAACCAAGCTGGTGTGGAGTCTCTCATGGAATACCTTTACTAGAAATGTTAAATGAAAGGCCAGTCAGTTGTTGCAAATGATTTTCCGTTTAATAATAAGAAAAAAAACAATATGGAGGTAATTCCTGATAGCCTTGATTTGAGTTTTCTGCAAAGGTAAATGAGCTGGTGCTGTCTTGGCTTCAGTTTTATGACAAGGTAGCTCATTGAGTCGGAATCATTCAATACATTTTAAGAAACTCTTGGGTCATCCTGTCTGTATCCATCACCCAAGGTTAGTGTTGTGCAAAGCTGTCCAAATTTGTTCCATGAAGAAATATGAATTTTGGCAATTTGCATTATTTGCCAGGCAAATTAGCCAAATTCATATATGGTGAATCAATGCAAATGGCCAATTCATGGGTGAGTTTCAAAACAAATTGCTTGCTACACCCCTCCCAAAATGATCGGCATCATGATGTAATTCATGTTCATAATCTTAAGATCCCGTGCTTCTATAAGCAATTAATACCCTTTACACACTGATTCTTTATGTACCAATATAGAATGCTTCCTGTTGCCATGGCTTGTTCATCTCCTGGATTTACTAGTTAGAATCCTATTCATGTTACAGAGTTTTTATGCCTCCATTCTCCTGCTCTCTGTCTTTTGTTAAAATCGGTCTCAGAGTTGTTTGACTTTATAAAACAGTGATCAAATGGGAATTTATATATTTTATTCAAACAATAGTTCATTTATTTATTCAAGTATTTTTTATTTGTTCATTTATTTTACTTTTTCTGGGGTAAGCATACTGGGCAAAAGTACCCCTTTACAGGTCTGATCTGGGCAGTAAAAACAAACAAACAATGATTACATTACATCAGGCACAGAATTCCAGCACAGTACAAGACAACAGTTCATACAGAGAACTGTTTACAAGATGAAACTGCTATTAAAAGGTACAGGAACATATATGTAGATTTGCCAAAATGTAAAATCACCCAATTATCACAATTTATTTCAGATCTCACCTGTCTTAATTATAAATCCCTAAACCACTCACTTTTATACTGGATCCTCTCTTCCCACCCCCACCATATTGTGGATGCTAGTATTATCCTCCAAGATGCCCTCAGTGATCACTATATAGTCACCCCTTGAGGGTTCTCCCTTGACACGCTGGGGTACATGTGAATGGTCATTATCAATGCTTGTTTAGAGGAGTATTGCTGTTGTTTGCTCATCTTTTGTAAGTAACTTACCTTCACTTTTATGAGTACTACCATGCTTATTTGCATAGAGATATATAGCACTGTCTTGCATGAATTGTACAGTAGCACTTTTATCCATTAAATGCAAGCTAGTCATTTTATCTACTGACTTTGCTATAACGCCTCAGTAAATAAATTTGTTAAACTAACATTCAGATTGTTAATTTTTTGTGCTTTTAACTACCACCATATAGTCTACTATGTGCACAAAATCTGCTTACCTAAAGCCTCCCTAAATTCCTCAACTCTGAACCTTTTGGTCACTGAACTTGTCCTCCCTTCATGCTGACCTTTTGCACCGATTGGTCCTCTATCTCAGCAGCCACCACCGTTAGTTCTGCCTTCCACTTCTTCAGGTCCAAATTCATGGCTGTTTGAGATTACCACCACCTGCCCCCACTTTAGGAAAACCAAGGTCCTGGGTTCTCATCTCTCTGGATCTGGATCTCTGCTGAGTTGCTGGCGTCCCTATGAGCTAGAAACCCAGCCTGGTAGTCCTACAAGATCACTGTCTCCCCTGCTATCTGATGAGATTTCAGATCCTTCAGAATGCCTTTTACCAAAGCCTCTATATCTGTGGAATCTCAATATTTTTATCCACACTCCAGAACAACTTTAATCACTTTTAAAAGTTTTAGAAGGTTTTTATCTCCTTTCTCCCATGATCCATTTTCTGCCCCACCCCACTCCTCAAGGTAGGTAACTTTCTATCCTCAACGCTACTACTGTTGCCTCTTCTTTCAACTCTTCTTCACCTCCATGCTCAATCCCTCTCTCTTCCTCCCCCACCACTACTCTCCCACCTTTCAGCCTCCCTCCTCCCCCATAAACTCTTTCTCCTTGCTCCCACCACCCTTCTTCCTCCCTCAGGGCCCCTCCTACTTATTAACTTCCACAAGGGTGTGAGGACTGGCAGTCTGACCCCAGCTCCAGCCTCCTCTCTGCTCCTGCCATCATCATTCCTACTACACACTTCCTGAACTCTCCATCTCCTCAACTACTGTTCCAGAGGCTTGAAAATAGGTAACTGTCATCTCCCTCCCTAAAGGGTGCTCCTCCTTCTGGTAACTACTATCTGATGTCCCTCCTCCTCACCCTGGCTAAGCTGCAGTAACACATTGTACCTCTCAGCTCTCCCCACTTTCTTGACTCCTCCTGTTCACTCCTTCCAGTATGACTTCAGAACTTCCCCACCCACATCCGCCTCCCTTCTCTGGCTCATTGGCTCCATCTTTCTTGGCATGGTCAGGGTTAGATCACCTCCACCAACTTTATCAGTTGCCACCCTTCTCCTGGACAAGCTTAAGGTGGCAGAGCCACTGTCTCCTCAATCATTTGGTGCCACTCTTACCTTGAAGGAAGTCTCAAGCTGTCCATACACAAGACACCCATTATTTCCCACTCTATGTGCTCACAAGTGCCTCAAGGATCCATCGCTGTTCTTACACCTTCTTTGGCTTCCTAAGTGACTCTCTGCTGCTGTTCCTCTGTGTCCATCCACATGTACATGGGTGATATGGTTCTCTTTGCCTTCTGCTCCTCTGCCCCTAATCGCCTGGCTCTAACTGGACTCTTTGATAACATCCTGGCTAATTCTGGGCAAACCAGATGTCCTTCAGTGCCAACAAAATAGTCTCCAAGATGCTTGGCTCTCAGCAGATGATTGCAAGACTTATTCCCTCCTTTCCTTCATTACCTTTGATGTCACTGCAATTAAGTATGTTTCCTTGTTTAAGTACCTCAGGGTCTGGTTGGACCACAGTCTTGATTTCTTTCTGAATGTGATTGCAATCCACTCATAAGCTCCTAATCCCATACTTGATGTGCTGCATAGGAATAAAGTGAGTATTCCACCTCCAGCCCACTGTAAGATCATTTTGATGATTATCCTCCCCATTTTCAACTATGGCAACATTGTTTACAGCACTGCTCTCAAGTCCATACATAGGTTCATAGGTTCTAGGAGGATTCAAGTTCAGTGAGCCTAGGCCTTTACCTAACTTGCCACCAATTCAAGGGTGGAACTCATATTTTTATCACCCATGTATTCATCTAAATACTTTTTAAAACTGTCATATTTATACTATTCACTATTTCTGTTGGTAATTCATTCCATTTAGTCGCTACCCTTTGTGTATAAAATTTACTTATTTTGACTGTTTTATTTTTGTCACCTTGTAGTTTATATTTATGTGACCTTGTAGATATTATACCTGTTTTCAACTTTAGTCCAAGTGTTTCCCTCAATAATGGTTCATTCTTAGTCCTGTAAATAAGACAAAGATCTCCTCTAAGCCTTCTATATTTATTTGAATATGATTTTAAGTTATGAAGTCTTTCCCTATATTTCAGATTCTTAGTTGATTGTATCTTTCTTGTAACTTTTCTCTGAACTATTTCTACTAACTTTTGTGATGTTATTTTTTGAGGAGCAGAAAACTGTGCCAGAAGTATTCCAAATGTGGTCTGAATAGGGCAGTATACATAAGTATAATAACTCCACTTTTCTGCTCTTAATGTTCCTAAAATACATCCCAGTATCTTATGACACTTAACCATCTCAATGTGTGTTTATCAAAGGAGAAATTACCAGTGATAAGTACCCCAGGTCTTTTCTCTTCCTTTACAGACTGTAGAATTGAGTTTTCCATAGTGTATACATGCATGGGATTATTTTTTACCTATATGCATGACTTTGCATTTTCCATATTGAAAAAGATTTTATTATTATTAGCCCACATAGTAAATCTATTCAGCTTTTGTTGTAATATTTAGCATCTTCTGTGAGTTTGTATTAATCCCCCAAGTTTGCAGCCATCTGTATACTTTCCAACCCACACCTGACCAGTTGTCTGGAGAGTGGATATCTTAATATTAAAAGTGTTGGTCCCAGGACAGATCCCCTGGGGACCCCACTTGTAATTAGACCTCAGTCTGATGTATATCCCTTTTATCACCCTTGTGTCCTCTGATTCAAACATGATTCTATCCATTTCATTATGTTTATGTGGAGATTGATTTTTAAGTTGTTCCAACAAGACAAGATGTGACACCTTATCAAAGGCTTTAGAGTAATCTAGGAATACAATATCCACTGGGATGTTTTTATCAGTTGCTGCACAACAGGCTCAAAGAAATTAATGAGGTTAGTTAAGCATGATCTTCCCGCTGTGAAGCCATGTTGTGTTGTATCTTGATTACCGTTAATTTCACATGTTCCAGTATATGTTTTGGAGCAGTCTCCCATTATTTTACCAATGGTTGATGTAAGGCTTATAGGTCTATACAGTAATTACATACCTCCTATTTCCACCTTTTAAATATGGGAGCAATCTGTAGCAGTTCTCCACTCCTTTAAGGTAATACCTTCCAACATGGAGGCATTAAACAACAGAGTCAATGGTCCAGATATTTCATCAACTAAGGTCTTCAGAAAATATGATATTATTCCATCTGGTCCGGAGCACTGTTCAATTTAAATTTTTTAACAATTTCTATCATTTCTTTGATGGTAAATACTGGACATTTATTTGTCTCCAAATTCTGACCATAGTCAGTTTTGTCCTTTGGTTCATGAACACTCAAGAAGTAGTTATTTAGTCTAGTTGCTTATGTCATCTTATAGTTATGATACTCTCACTAGTCTTCTAGGGGTCCCACAGTTTGCTGTCTGCCTTTCAGTGTATCTAAGTTAACTGAAAAATGTATTCTTATTATCCTCCCTCTAGTTACCAACTTCATTTCTAATTCCTTTTTGCCCTTCTTATATTTAATTTGATCTTCCCAGCACTGTGTTTTTTTTTTTTCTTTATTAGTTTAGCTATTTTATTTGTCCACATAGTGGTATTCTTCTAGAATGTTAATATTTATGTCTAATTGGTACCCATTTTTCAATACAATATACTAAGTGCTCATTGATTTCCTCCATATCTCATTCATATTTTTCCTACTTAACTCCTCTCCAGTTCCATGATTTTAAATGATTCTTAATACTATTATAATTTGCCTTCCTATAATCTCTAATTGTTGTCTTTCCTTAGTCATATTGTGACTAATTTTGTATTCAAAGTAAACCTGATTATGGTCCCATCTGCCAAAGGAGGCTGTAACAGAATATTAGTATATTTTCTAGATTACTTGTAAAGACTAAATCCAATATATTATGTCCTTCTTGTTGGTTCTGTAACAACTTGTTCCAGATTGTGTAATGCTATTATGTCCATAAATTGATTTTCTAATGAGTTGTACCTTTCTTTTGTTTCCCAGGATATTTTGGAAGGTTAAAATCACCCATCAAGATTATTTCCTTTAAAATTTATATTTCTATTTCTGTCATCAACAACTCATTCTCTATATTATCAGGATTGGAGGAATGGTATATCAAGCATAAGTTTAATGTTTTATGTGGTATTTGATTTGCATCCAAAGTATTTCATTATTGTTATTTTTATTCGAAGTTCAATTGCTGTCAAAGTATCCCTAGTATATATAGCCATTCTCCTCCTTTTCTCTATTTTTGTTTATTTTATTATACCCAGATATATCAGTGTCCCAACTGTCATCATTAAACCATGTTTCTGACTCCACATACATCAATAAGTTGTTCATTTAATGTACATTGTAATTCATCAATTTTGGATTTTAAGCTCCTGGCATTTACAAGCAGTATATTCAATGTATCCTTATGTGTATTATTTGTTAAATGCATATTTTATTTTTATTTTTATTGGTTTTCTTCTTATCAAGTTTTATATGTATGGTAGTACTATGGTCTTTGAATGATTGATAATTTTCCCACCTCCTCATTATGAGTTTAAATGTTTTTCAATATTTGTTATGATGTGTTTTCCCAAAATTATATTTCCCATTTTATTAAGATATAAACCATCTGGACAGTAAAGATCTGGATTGTCCATAAACTCATCCCAGTGAGTGATACAATAAATTTCTTGATGCAAGCACCATTCCTTAACCAATTATTAATCCTTTTAAGTTTTATGTATTGGTCTGGTGTTACCATAGGGATAGGCAAGATTTCAGATATCACAGGTACACAGCCTTGATCGATTAATTTATTAGTGATTGCAAAGTACTCTTCTTGTATTTTATATATTGAGTCCTAAAGATATTGTTTGCCCCTGCATGTATTATAATCACTGTATTAGGTGTTGTATTTTAAGTATATCAACTACAACTCTGTGATGTCATGAACTTTGCTCTTTAAAACTAGATAAAGTCCTTTTAGATTTATTTGGGTTACATACCTCCTATCCAATTTTGTAATCATTGAATCTCCTAGAACCAATATATCCTGATCTGTTTTGGGGTTTGTAAATCATGAACACAATCAATAGTCTCTTCCTCAAATTTCATTAACATAGGATTTTGGTCTGTAGTATTTTCAAATTTTGTATTAGCCTACTTCGAAGCTTATTGTTTTATTCTGCATCACCATCTCATCATCAGTCTGGACATTGTCATGCACCTTCTCTGGGCCTACATTATATTGGTTTTCATCAGTTGACTGTAATGGATCAAACTGGTTTGTAATAGGGATTTGATATTGCTCTGCTCTACATCCCTCTTACATGTTTTAGAATATTGGATTTCATACCAGTCATTATCTAAATCTTCTTCTGTTACTTCTTCCCTTATTCTTTCTTACATCTAATATCTGTTATACTTCCTTCTTGCTCTTTAGTATTATTTCCTTGATTTCTCATTTCTTTTCCTATAATTTGATTTGTCCCAGTTCATTTACTTTTGCATGATTTTCTTGTATTGCTTTTGCTCCCTTTATTTTGTTTGACTTATGTTTTGTACTCTTTACTCCTTACTAGTTGAGTCAATATCATTTGTAATCCCAAGTGTTGTCTGAAATCGTAGGGCCATCTGTTTTGACTTATTTCTACTGCTTGTATTCTTGTATTAAATTTCTCAATCTCTTTAGACATTTCCTTGTTCTGAATACATTTGGTACATACCATATTCATGTCACTTAGTTCTTTTTCTATTTGTTTAAACATGTGACAAACTGTGCATTCTATTAAAAGCAACCCCTCCACAGTTGTGATATAATCTGACATCTTTGTAGGTTCCATCTTTTATTATTTATCCTTGTACTTATAATTCCTTCTAGTTACAATCTCTGGTTTTCTTTCTATATCTATGTCCTAACTACGTTTTGTGTTACAAACCTCTAATTAGAGTTAATGATATTTACCTTACTTTCATTACTAGTTCTACACTATTCTGAGTACTTCTGTTTGGTTATAAAACTGGATTTACTATTTCTTACCCAGCTATCTCGCTAGACATCGCTGAAATGCACATGTCTTTGCGCGCTCTTCACATGCAGACTCATTCTCATCCTGCTCTCACTTGCCCTGCTTGCAATATAGCTCTATAAATACTGAAATATAACCTGAAATGTACTTCTAGTTGTTCACAGACTGCTGTCGATTAAAATTCACAGTCTAACTTCACAAACATAAAAATAAACCACTCATCGTGGTCTAAATGTTAAAATAACCAGTCTGTCATAAACCCCTAAGTTTCACTTCCCAAAACTCTGAATTGTAGTTTTGTAGGATTGCTCGTCAAACTACAACTCACTCTTCTGTTGTTACTTGCCAGATTGGACCCCACTTTCACTCCTACTGCCATTTTGCCCTGGACTGTCCAACTCACAATCACCACTGCTTCCTACACTCTTCCCTCTCTTGATGCCAGGTGCCTCCCTAACTCTGCCTCCTTCATATCACAAAGGCTATGCCTGTAGTTCAATAGGTGGGAGCTACCCATCATTCCCCTTCCAGAGATACTTAAGCCAGACTTTCTCCATCTTCATTTGGAAGTACTGTTTCTTTGCCCACCATCCTACCCTCATCCTCTGGTGGTAAGCCTCACTCCTTAGGACCCCTTCCTATGGTACCATTAGTCTAAAGGAATTATGTTCCTGTAGCATCAGTAGGGTGGAACCCTTCTCAAGAGGGTTACTTCCATCACAGTATCCTGATCAGGTGGTAGTCCCAAATGGGACAGAGTGCGAATGGACAAGTATCCACATATAACAGTCAAACACACATTCATTCAACTGCCTTCAGATAATCAACAATATTGAACAAGCATAACTCCTCACTAAATTGCATAGACAACCCTAAAACTTACTGGGCACAAATCAAGGAAATTCTTGGCAATAATAAGCCTCGAGACTCTACCCAACATGAATATACAGGGCACTCACTGTAATAACCCCTTACCATTGCCAATGCTTTCACCCCACTTCTCCTCACCTCTGGCAACGCCTGGACGTAATCCAAGGTGAAAGGTATGCTCCTCAACTTCAAGCCCCACTCATCCCTTCTTTCGCTTTCTCGACACGCATCATCATGAAGTACGTGAACTTCTTAATTCCATACCAGCCCGGGGCCCTGGCCCTGATGGCATCCATCCGCAATTCTCCCACAGTTTGCTCCTTGGCTGCCGCCGTCACCAGACTTTTAATCTATCTATCAAGACCTCATCCGTCCCATCAGCCTGGAAAATGTCCAGAACCATCCCTATTTATAAGAAGGAGGCGTCAAACAAATGACCAACTACCATCCCATTTCTCTCCTGCCTACTCTTAGTAAGGTTCTTGAGAAACTTGTTCATCGTCAGCTCTCAGACCACCTCGGCAAGTTCAATCTCCTCACCCACTGCCAGCATGGGTTTGGGCCTGGACACAGCACTACCACGGCTCTAACCCAACTTACCAGTGACATAAAACAACATGGGTATCGGTCTACCACCGACGCCATTTTCATTGACCTGTCCAAAGCTTTTGACATGGTTCATCACCAACTCTTGCTGTCTAGCTCCACACCACGGGTGCCTCAACCCCACCCTTTCTTGGTTCCAAAGCTACCTTAACAATCGCTCCCAAGCCGTAGCCTTTCACAGGCTATATCCTCCCCAGACCGATCACCCATGGTGTCCCTCAGGGATCCATCCTGGCCCTCTACTCTTCTCCCTTACCTAAATGACATTCCCACTCCTCCTGTCAAAGCCGCATTCTCATGCATGCTGATGACCTGGTTCTCACTGGCCCAACTCGATCGCAAAACATCAACATCTCACTCTCAAGCGACCTTCAGGTCCTTCAGCAATGGCTTCAGAACAACCACCAACATCTGAACCTGGACAAATGCGTGCCATGCTGTTCGGCTCTGCAAAAATATTCCCCCATGGCTAAAGCTTCTGATTCAGTGCCTGGATGGCTCTTGGTCTGATATGTCCTCCTTCAAATACCTGGGGGTCACTCTTGATCCCTCCTTCAACTTTGCTACACATATCAACACAGTCTGCAGTGCTGCTAATGCGAGAATGGTGGGGCCTATCGGGGTCACGACACTCCCTCACCCTTCCGCTGAGACTATCCGTAGCAAGGGGGTGCTTCTCCATAGCTCCAATATGGTCTTCCTCTTCTTTACTCAGCTAACCCCAGCATTCTCAGGAGATGGGACACTTCTTATAATAATATCTGCAGATTAAGCCTTACCCCACGCCTCACTCATCACTGCCACCTTTACTCCGGGTTAAACTGGCTGCCACCCAAGGAGCTCGGCCTTCTCTGGGTTGCTTTATAGACTCCCAAACAAGACCCCTAGACGGATTCCTGCCCCTCCCTGCTTACCCCGCATCTCAAATTCGCTCACTTGATCCTCCTCCTCACCCTGCTAACATGTAGACCCTGCACCATAAAAATGGTGAACAGGCTTTCTCGTATTGGCGCCTTGGTTCTGGAACTCTCTCCCACTTCAGGTCAAACTGTCTCTTCCCACCAGGTTTTCAAAAACTTGTTGTTCTCTCACCTCATCACACTTGGTCACTGCCGTTGCTCATAACATAGCCACTGACCACCGGCCTCGGGCCCAGCCCCTTCAATTGTTGCAACATTAAAGCTTTGATATGAGTATCCTGGAGTACTAAATTGTTGTCATGCCTCTATGTATACTGGTTATATTTTGCCTGCAGCCTATTGTTCACTTTAATGTCATTACGCTCATGATGTATCACTTTAACTTGTGGCACTTTTGTCTTGTACTCGACTTGATTGTACCTGAAAATTTTATAGTTCTGCTTTAATTCAATCTTTTTCTGTATTGTCAGCATGTCGTTATGTTACCACTGTAATTTGTGGCTCCTTTGTCTGTACTCTCGGGTCATGCTTGAAAATAGGCAGGATTGTTTGCCTACGACTTACCCGGTTACCAAAAGCTAATAAATAAATAAATATGTTCATTGAACACAAAGGCTATGTTTGTAGTTTTAATGGGTGGAGCTACTAACCACACCCTTCATCAGCTATTTAAGCCAGCTTCCTCCAGCCTCATTTGGAAGCATTGTTTCTTTGCCCCACCTTCCTCTGCTTCTCTTCCAGTTGTGCACTTCTTTTCTTGGGACTCCTTCCTAGGTACCTTTAGCCTAAAGGAATTATGTTCCTGCATCATTCTTGCAGTGGAACCTCCTCAAGAGAGTTCCTTTGCTTTTATGGTACTCAACAGTGGCAGTCCCCCATGGGACAGTGTGTGAATGGCCTTATCCATGTATAACAGTGAACCATGCATTCATTCAACTACCATCAACAAGTTGCACAAACATAACTCCTCACTTAGTTCTGTATTCCCATTGAACCAAATTCTGGATTGGCTCCCTTCCTCCTTCTTACAGTACTTTACCTCTCTACTTATTGCAACATGGGTTTTCATGCCATTTTCCTCACCCCTAGGAAATCTACTGCTGGCCAAGCTGCTATCTTCTGTCTTTTCCTGTCTTACCTTGTTCATACACTCTGCCTCTTCTCTTTCTCTCTTAAGTGTCTCCTTTGTGACTTTAAAACTCACTCTTTCAACTGTCCCTGATCCTAGTTCCTCAGTGGATATCCACTTTCACCCAGCTTTGGCTTGCTCTTGCCCAGACATTACACTACTTATCTCCCCACCCTCACTCCCTCCTTCATTTTCAGAATTGTTCACTGCTCCTGATCTATTGCAAAGTATTCTACCATTGGCAACTTGTTGCACTGTATTACTCTGCACTGTATAGTTGTAGTTTGTACAACTGTTAACTTATTGTACTTGTTGCACCTTATTTTATTGTCTACTCTCCCATACTCTCCACATTCAAATACATCAGGAATGAACTGTTATCAGCTCAGTTTGTCTTTCTTGGTAACACTTTCGACATAAAAATAGAAATAAATGTAAATAAATACCTAAATAACTATAGTGTGAACAGCATGTCACAGCATTCAGTAACGTAAGATATGCTACATTATTTAGCATTGCACAAATAGTGTGCAGAGAGTTTTCAGATGCTACAAAGGGTAAGCATAGCAGGGATGTACTAGTGGTCTTTTTCTGCCAACATCTCCTATGTTTCTGTGTCACAGTATTACATTAGCAGTTACAAGCAAATTGTTCAAGTAGATAACATTTCAGTTTTGATCTGAATGCATTTTTGTAGGTTAAGACAGCTAATGAAATGAAATGAAACTTTATTTGTATGGCTCCTTTCTTAAAGCAAGGCGCCTTTCAATAATTTAAAAGCAATATACAATAAATAAGTGCAAATCCATAAATAATTTATACAACTCTAAATCTGAATTCCAATTCACAATTGTTAATTAAAATTGATCTTCTACCATAAATAGGTCTTTAGGGCCTTTTAAACTTCTCCACAAGTCGCACTGATGAAGCAGATGGGGTAGAGAATTTCAGAGGGTCTGAGCAGCAAACATAAAAGAATGAGCTCCTGATGATTTTAAAGAAACCCTTGGAATCTCTAGCAACCCCTCATCCACTGAGTGAGAGAGATTGCCGGGCAATAGGGAACCAAAGCTCTTTCAACTAATCCAGACCCAGTCTGTGTAGGGCTTTGTAGGTCAAAAGACCAACTTTAAAGGTGATCCACCACTAAATCGTCAGCATGAGATTGCTAATACCGACGAAATATGGCAGCTAATGTGTGAAAGTGTCTTGTTCCAGACCTGTGCTGCAACACATTCAAATGATTATTGTTTCATATTACATTTTATCAAGGGCTCTTGAGTAGGTTCTTCTTCTTAAGGACCTAGAGTTAAAACTGTAAGAAGGTAGTGTACAAGTGTACAGTATAATTGTTCTGCTAGGCCAGCAGAGGTACCACAGGACAGTATAGTATGAACCAGGCTGGCCATAACGTATGTTTATTTAGCTTTCATGGGTGACCAGTTTAAAGAGAAATATCAGAATGTGATGTATACATGTTCTGTAGTGGGTCATTAGAGCAAATTTTCTAACTTGTAAAAGACACTTAGGTTGTGTACAACAGAGCTGAGAGTTATAACATTAGTTATTCAGTTCAACAGTGGAACCATGGTTTTGTGACAATGTCAACTCTGGCATCAGTTGTTAGACAATCTTTCAGTCCATATAACAGTCTAAACCTCTGGTGTATTTTTTTAGTGATTACATCCTAGTGCAGCTCTACAATATTATAGTCTTATGGTTAGGTTCCATTTTATCTGGTCTGAGCTTGTTTCAAAATATGATTATTACTGAGAGTCTTCTATGTCCTCCATTAGCTGCTGTGTTTCATTTCTGCTGCTACCATTGTTTACAGGGTTGCAGCTAAGAATTTTAGGGGCCTAGGACAAGTAATTAGAAATGGGCCCTGTCTCACAAACAACCTTAAGGGTGGCGTCACCAGAAGCTCTATGGGTTAAGAGGATCTGTGGTGAGTTTGGGGTTTTATTGAAGAAAAACACACTTTTGCTACATCTAGGGAAGATGTAACAAAAGTGTGTTTTATCTTCATTATAAGCCCCAAACTCTCACAAATCCCTACTCCTGATTCCAGGGACAGCATTTGAGACTGTGAAGCAGAAGCTGAGACTGCAGTTCATGTTTACTCACATGAGGTCTGGGGGCTGTATTGTTTTTAACATTATCTTCCCATCCCATTACATCCCCACTCAGCTCTCCTAGCTACTGTACCTCCCTCCAACCTTACTGTATCAGTACTGGGCCAATTTGCTGTATGCATAATGGTGAAGTCAAACTGCACCACATACAGTCGAAGGAACTACAGCGACAGAGTTACAAAAGCCATAATGCAGAAATGTGAAAGCACAGTTTTGTACCCTGTCATGCATGGCTGGTGGGGAGTAGTGATGCAAAGGTCAAGATCTCTGCTAGGGAGGTGGTCTGCTGAGCAGTCACCATGATTCAGAGGGATGAGCGTGGCAGTGCAAGGCAGTTATGCATTTGTGATCTGGGGCTCGAATCCCAGTTCCAGACTTTGCAGATTGAATTGTGCATTTTTGCCCCTACTGATGTTTCTCCTCATCCCCATGTTGACCCCCTGGAGATGATTATATTAATGGGGGTTCAGGGCACACCCCCATAATGGAAGTACATGGGTGAAGCCCCTGCAGAAAACATGTGAACATATGAATATACAGAATTGCCAGCAGAAACAGGCCTTATGGTCTATCGAATCTGCTCAAGTGTGCTGCTAGCTCCTCATCTCACAGTTGCCCCTCCCACCCCCGTTTTCCAGTATCCCTTCCCTTACCCTGTCCCAACCCCTGTTGAAACTTCCCACAATGTTACAGGACACTATCTCATCTGGTAAAGTGTTCCATTTGTCCACCAGTCCTTTGCATTCTTTGTCGATTTTGCTTCGGCATTCTTTTCAACATTGGCAATATATCTGCTGTATTTACAGTGTGATACATTGCTGTGCTGTTTTATTCTGATGACATGACCCCATGACATTGTATCTGATAACAGGAATTTTTATACAGTACAGCCTAAGTGAGCATGTTTCAGGCCTCTGTGGTTTGTGTTCTGTTTTGGAGGTTTGGGGATTTGTATTTCCTAGTGCTTGTTACTTCTGTAGTTTCTTTTATTTGCTAGTACTCAGTGCTTGATAGTGTACTTATAGGGTAGTTAGGGTGGGGTCATAGTTAGATGGCTACTTGTTGGTCATGGGTGGCCAGTAAAGTAAGCCATTCTTTTAATGTACTAAGAGAGGCTTTTCTGGGGCAGTGCCCACCCCACACTGTGCCGCTGCCTGCACCAGCAACTTAATTCATCACTCCTGTCTTGCTGCCTGAGAACTTGTGCTCTTCCTGCTGTGTGTCTGACTCCTGAACCCTGGCTGGAGCTAGCTTTAGCCTGCCAGCCTGTCCCCTTGTCCCATTCCTGCTCGTTGGTCTTGCCATTTTTCAAATGAAGTAGAGAAAATTACCAGATTCTCTCCTCGGACCTCTCTTCTTCAGGCAAAATACTGGATTGGCTCCTCACTGTCTCCAATGAGTCAATGACAGTCTGACAGATGGTCAAGCTCTGACCACAGTCCAGACTAAATCAACCAGCACAGCAATAGGAGACCAAGAGGCGACAGTGACATTGAAAACAATAACAATATCATCGACAACAGCCGGTAACCACCATAACTGACTACCACCACTGAGAGATGATCCACTCCACTGGCATTCCATCCAAGATTGAGCATCAGTCAGCACTGCAGCATGCAGTCTCTGATCCTCTGCACCAACACCATGTGACAATGATGTGTGGTCCCATCCATTCTCTTCCTCCTTGGCTTCTGGGCTTGGCTGGCTCCACCCTCCAAGTCCTCCTCAGCCTTTCTGTTTCAACTCACTCACAAAAAGCAGCAAAAAAATGGGCAAGGGACACCCAGCTTCCAGGCATGCCCCCAGGGCTCAAGGCCCAGGACAACAGTCCCGTTGTGCCCCAATGATGGTGGCCTGATTATCTATACAACAGAGAGTCTGATAGATTTCTTTGACTGGGTGACCAAGGAGCTAGATTAAGGTGGAGAGGTGGACATACCCTATCTAGATTCCAGTAATGTGTTCAACAACATTCTGCATAGGAGACTAGTAAGCAAGCTGGGCAGCTTAGGAGTGGGCCCAAAGGTGGTAAACTGGGTAAGAAATTGGTTAAGGGATAGGTGGCAGAGGGTGATGGTAAACAAATTCACTCAGAGAAAATAAAGGTGACCAGTGGGGTGCCTCAGGGTCAGTGCTGGGACCAGTCCTTTCTAATGTCTTTATAAGTGACATTGCAGAGCAGCTGGAAGGAGATCTACCTCTTTGCAGATGACACCATACTCTGCAATAGGGTTGATACTCCAGGGGTGGAAAAGGATGAGCAGTGACTTGAGGAAACTTGAGGAGTGGTCAAGGGTATGGCAGCTGGGTTTCATTGTGAAAAAGTGCAAAATAATGCACTTGGGTACATACTGTACACCCAAGTATGGAGTATAAAATGGGGGTGGTACTGATGACCACCAAGCAGGAAAGAATCCTGGGGTAATCATTTGGGTGACCTAATGGTTGCCAGGCAGTGACAAGGCAGTCGGGAGGGCAAGGGGAAGGGTATCACCAGTGGAAAGAGGGAGGTGGTGTTGTCTCTGTATATATCAGTGGAAAGACCCCACCTAGAATACCAGTTATGGAGACCACATCTCAGAAAGGATGTAGACAGAGTGGAAGTGGTCCAGATGAGGGCAGCTAATAGATCAAAATTTGGACTACCAACTACATTAGCCAGATTACTGCTAAATGTTGAAGGATTTCTCACATATTTTTCTGTGAGATAATATCTGGCTAAATCAGGGACAGCACATATATAACTATTGGAATACTTTTAGGATATTTAAAGGTGCATTAAATATGTGTCTTTCTTCCTTGTGGTGGACTTAATGCTACTGTGTCTTTAATTAGATAAGTGCCATGTTTGGTGAGCTATTTAAACCATTGCTCCTGGCTACTATGATGTCTTGAAAAGTGCCAGGGCAGCGTGAAACATTGATGTTTTGTTTTGTACTCTTCGGGTGCTACTCCTTTTGATGTGCTTTTTGTATTATACTTTATAGGGCAATTGTATTAATAAAGCCCTTCTTACTGTGTCCAAGTGTGTGGACTATACTTAGCCTCATAAGCCATTTTGAGCCCATTGGAGTTCTAGAAGAAAAGAAGCCAATTATTATTTTAAAATTGTAAAATCATACAGATGGACCACAATGGTGCAAACTTATAAAAGTCAAAGTTTATTGCTGAAAGAAGTACCTGGTTCTTTTGAAAAGATAGTAAAATATGTTTAGTTTCTCATTGAAATACATTGTGCTCCTAAACATCTGGCAGTTTCTGGCATCGAAATACCAGAATTCCATTGAATTCTTTTTACTATGCAGTTGGAAAAGCAATGGTAAAACCAAGCTATTTCACAACCCTAACAAATATTTTCTTATAAATGTATGAAGTAATTACTAACACATCACAATACAATAAATAAAAGTAATTTTCAATTTATTAGAAGTAAACACCTGGGTCTGGATATTCAGACTGCACAGGCAGTGGCACAAACCTGGGTGCAGCACAACTGTGATGCGCTAGGCCAGGTCCAGGTGAAATTCAACAGGGATGCACCATGGCACAGCACCTTAGAATATGGCATGGACAGTGTACATACTGCGCGATGGTGCAGTGGCACTGTGCGGCTAAATCACAGGTAGGGAGCACAGGATGCGCAGTGCAAATGCAGTTGCACTAGGCGCATCACCAGTGATATTCCTCAGGGGCATGCAAAGGAGGCCATAATATATGCAAGGTGCAAATGGGTCATTTGCATATCTTTATGGCCCCATTTGTATGCCTTGCACAGGTAAGCCCAGCAACTTGCACCTGGCACCCTGCACAGCATGACATGTGCACAGTGGGGGTCCCGTGGCATCCCCACCCCATAGCCATGATCGCAGTACAGCTCCATAATGTAAGTCCCTGGCAGTCCAGTGGTACCCCCTCCTTCCCTCCCGAGTCCATAATACAAGTAAATATAAACACACCCTGGTGGTCTAGTGGACCCCCTGATTGCCTGATTGCTGGTAATTGTAGAAAGAATCATTCCTTGGTAGTCTAGTGGACCCCTCCTTCCTCCTTATTGCTGGTAATTGTAGAAAGAATCATTCCCTGGTAGTCTAGTGGGACCCTCACCATCCCATGTCCCTGATCACTAGTGATCTACCTTATTAACAGACCCTGGTAGTCTGGTGATGCCTCCAGCCCATTGCTGCAATCACAGTAAAACCCTGTAATACAGTTCCCTGGTGATTCAGTGGCTCCCTACCCTCCCACCCACACGGGCCTCCTTGCCTACCCGCTCCCCATCATCGGCCGGGTGCTGCAGCCCACCCGCATACCATCCACCGCCAAGGACAGGTACAATATGGGCTGTGAGGCCACTGGTCCACAGTGTGAGCCAATGGGCTTGCAGGGCATACAGTATTAGCCAGTCCAGAATGTGAATAAAGTCATTCACATATTTGGGTCTATCTAGTACAGTATGCCCTGCAAGCCTATATTATACCTATCATTTGGTGGGTACTCCAGGCTGTATGCAGGTGGGCTTCAGCCACTCGCCGATGAAGATGGAGGTGGGGTGGGCAAGGAGGTCTGTGTGGGTGGGAGGGGGTGAAGTGCCACTGGATCACTAGGGAATTGTATTACGGGTTTTACCGTGATCGCGGCAATGGGTGGGAGTACCACTGACTATCAAGGACTATTAATAAGGTGGATCACCTGTGATCAGAGACACGGAGGGTGGGGTTCAACCAGACTACCAGAGATTGATTCTTTCTAAAATTACCAGTGATCGGGAGGAGGGGTTCACTAGACTCCCAGGAATGATTCTTTCTACAATTACCTACAGATCGGGCAATCAGGAGGGGGTCCACTAGACCACCAGGGCTGATTCATTCACCAATCACTGGCAATTAGGAGGAGAGGGGTGCCACCGACCACCAGGGAGATGTGGGCGCTTGTGGAAGGTGTTCTGGGTGGTGGGTAGCCACCCCTGACTACTGCCAGCTACTGTATTGCACCCTGCAATACAGCAGCCCACCCAGGGTGGTGAGGATTTGTTCCACTTTCCATGGGCTCAACTTTGAGCGCCCCAATGTGGCGCAATGCAGAGTTATGCCAGTATATGTGCTGCACATCCCGGGCTGAATATAGGGATGTGCTGCCTATCATGGGCATGCCCCCTGCATCTGCGCCGCATATGATTACATTGCACCCCAGTGCATCAGAACTTGCACTGTGCAAGGCAGCCTTTCAATATCCTACCAGGATGAATGCAGGGTTGCGCTTGGCACAACTCTGTTGCACCGGCACAACCCCTTTGAATATCCAGGCCATAGTCTTTAAATCCCTTTGGATGCTTCCACAGGTTATGTGTTCAAACTGAGTAACAGCAGGGTTGTAGGCCTGTTAGTTGAGAGTGGTGCTCTACTAAATTATAAAATAATAAGTGAATCTGGGTATTGTCACTTGACGTGTTGTTATATATGGTACAGTGGGTAGTCTTGATGGATCTTTGGTCTTTTGTGACGTCCCTGTCTATGTTTCTATGTACAGGTAAATAACAATCATTAACTCAAGCAATCAAGTGTTTAAATAATTTTTATAAGGAGATGAATTATCACTGTCTTTGGGCACTTCTGTGATTGTCCAGTCCTTGCCCAATACTATATTTTTTGAAATTCAAGCATTATTCAAGTTTTGTATACAACCTTATCATGAAACAATAAATCTTAACATTACAAATAAGGAGTCCATGTTAAGACCCCCCATACCACCCACCCCAGCTAGCACTCCATTCCTGAAAAATTGGGTAACAATAAAACCACAACCAGGACATCACAGTAACAAATGTTTGTATAATATATGAATAACAGAGACAGCTAAAACCTCAGGTGAATTGTAAAAGCCACAACTTTTATAATGAGAGGGCACATCAGTTTGAAGGAGATATAGTGTATGAAAGCCCTCCCAGATATGCTTGTAATGGGATATATGATTGGCAAGACTAGCCTTGAGTTGCTCAGCCGAAGATTAAAAAGAAGGTCGCTCAGCAATTCATTGTATGTGATAGTGTGTCCATCCAACCAATGGCGTAGTACCAGTTTCTTCACAGTGAGAGAAATCATAGTCATATGGAATCTCGTATCCTGATCGATACATGGGAGAAATCACCCAAGAGGCAAATCTCCAGTATAAACAAAGCTTCAAGCTCTAACAAAGGGATTCACTTGAGGCTGGATCATTATCCATAAGTCTTTACTGTGGAACACTCCCAGAAAATGTGCATTAGGTCCCCTGTCTGTCTGTAACATCTTGAACAGAGATCATCCTAGCAGAGCCATTATCAGAACTGTTTAGTAAGTCTCTGAGCACAGGAGAGGTCCCATAAGACTGGAGAAGGGCTCATGTGATCCCACTCCACAAGAGTGGTAGCAGGGAGGAGGCAGGGAACTACAGACCAGTCAGTCTTACCTCAGTAGTGGGCAAGATTATGGAGGCAATCCTTAAGGAAAGGATAGTGCAACACCTGGAATCCATAGGATCCAAGACAGCATGGGTTTACAAAGGAAGGTCCTGTCAAACTAATCTCATAGATTTTTTGACTGGGTAACCAGAGTGGTGGACCAAGGGGAGCAGTTGATGTTGCCTACCTTGACTTCAGCAAAAATTTCGATACTGTTCCACATAGAAGATTGATTAATAAGCTGGGTAGGCTCGGGGTGGGTCAGAAATTGGTCAACTGGGTGGGAAACTGGTTGATGGGCAGAAAACAGAGAGTGGTGGTAAACAGTATAAAGTCAGAAGAGATGCAAGTCACAAGTGGGGTACCTCAGGGATCAGTCCTGGGGCCAGTCCTCTTCAATATCTTCATCAGTGACATTGCAGATGAACTAGAGGGTAAGGTTTGTCTGTTTGCAGATGACACCAAGATCTGCAACAGAGTAGATGATCCAGATGAGGTGGGCAGAATGAGAAGAGACTGGATAAATTAGCAAAATGGTCAGAAGAGTGGCAGCTGGGGTTTAATGCAAGAAGTGCAAGATCATGCACATAGGGAAGAAACCTGAAGTCACCTATAGTATAGGAGGGAGCTGCTGGCAGTCACAAGGAAAGAAAGAGACTTGGGCATCATCATCATCACCGATGACCTGAAATCATCCAAGCAGACCACTAGAGCAGTAGGTAAGGTTATGGGGATGTTAGGGTGTATTAGTAGGGTATCACAAGTTGGAAGAGGGAGGTAATAATCCCTCTTTACAAAACACTAGTTAGGCCCCATTTGGAGCACTGCATGCAGTACTGAGGCCACACCTTCACAAGGTCATTAACCAAATTGAGGCAGCCCAGAGAAGGGCAACAAAATGGTGCAGAGACTGCATCAGAAAACGTATGAGGACAGATTAACGGAGCTCAATATGTATACCCTAGAGCAAAGGAGAGAGAGAGAGGTGATATGATCGAAACATTCAAACAACTTAAGGGCATTAACAAGGTGAAAAAGTCTAACGTTTCAATATAAGGAAAATAGAACAAGAGGACATAGCATGAGATTAGAGGGAGGCTGATTAAGGTGTAATGTGAGGAAGTTATTTTTCACAGAAAGGTGGTGGATGCATGGAGCGGCCTATCTTAGGAAGTGGTGGCAATGAATACAGTGCAGGCGTCAAACAGGCATGGGACAGGCATAAGGGAGCAATACAGATGAGTATGAATAGATAGGCCATTGACAAGAAAAGGCCGATGGCACATTTATAAGGTAGAAAAATAAATGGGCAGACTGGATGAGCCTTATGTCCTTATCTGCCATCAACTTCTATGTTTCTAAGTTTCTATCCTGGGACCTACCAAGGAGCTTGAGTTTACTGGGAGTCCAATACATATTGTTTAGAAATTGGTATTACGTGAGCTTCAATCTATCTTGAGAAATATACTGATGTAAATTTGACCAAATTAATGTATTGTTCTCTGAAATAAAAGGAAATTGAGCAGCCCAATATTTAAGAACTCGAGAGTGTGCATCTAGTACATTTTCCTGAAGAAAGGCATATAGAAAGGAGATAGAGTAGGGCTTTCACTCAAGGGAATCAGAGAATTAACCCAATTCTGGCCCAGTTCCAGTTCTCTTAGATTTGAAAACTGCTGTATTAGTAAGTGACGTAATTGAAACACCTTAAATATATTCTTTCTATCCAGGTTGTATTTAGACAATATTGCCCCAGAGTCCAGGCATGTTCCTCTACAAAAAGTCCTTTACTTTTAGGGAGTTAATTTGAGGAACCAAGAAGGGATATAGTCTTACCCTCTAGTCTTAAATTGGGTTGGCTTCCACTGGCAGATTGGGTCCCATGTGTTTCTATATTTAAGGAAGGCACACATTTGATTATGGATCCGAATGGAGGTTGATATAGGTGACTCCTTCAGTTCAGGGGAAGAGCACATACTGGGATATAAAGAAGGGCTTCTAGGGAGATTTTGTATCCGTTATTAAGTCCAATTCTAATGTCAACCACTCCATAATATAAGGATATGAGGGACGCTTTCTGGGAGAATGAACCATTTTAGGTATTTGGCAGCCTGGCTAGCTCAAAAATACATTCCAAAATGTGATAATTGTAGACTCCCAGAGTGTTGGGATGCAGCTAACTTGAATAAGCCCATCTAGGACATTTCCCCGCCATATAAATTAAGATATACGTAAGAGCATGTGCCCTTTTAAATTATACTAAAAGTAGTCAGAAATTTAACATACTAATTGGATAAAAAGTCTGGGAAGTATATTCATTTTTATAATGTTAATACATCCCCATAGTGATATAGGAAGGGTTTGCACCTTTTAAAGTCCTGCTGGATAGTATCTAGTAGTAAGTCAAAATTAGACTTTCTAATCAGTTTATCACTTCTGGAAGTATTAACCCCAAATATTTCAGAGACTTAGAATTCCCTGAAACCCAAAGGAGATACTGTACTTTTCATGAGTCTTTGATTAAGGGAAAAACAATGGTGTTGTTAGGATTAATTCTGTAGTTAGACAGCATTCCAAAATC
The DNA here is from genome assembly GCA_016271365.2 of Neoceratodus forsteri. NCBI lineage: Eukaryota > Metazoa > Chordata > Ceratodontiformes > Ceratodontidae > Neoceratodus > Neoceratodus forsteri. Next base: position 1,025,848,086 of record CM028131.1, on the reverse strand, counting down.
TGTAATAAGAGACATCACAATAGGAAAAGAACTGGCAGGATGAATCAGATGTAGAAGTACATCATCTGCATATGCTGAAAGTTTTAAATTGTGATTTCAATGGTATACCCTGGACTCCATCATGAGACCTTAAAGAACACAGTAGTAGTTCTAAATAAATGTTAAACAATAGGGGAAGAGGGGACACCTGGCCTGGTAACAGAGTGCAGGAAAATTTGTCCGAGAGTACACTGTTACATAAATTCTCATCGGGGAGAACCATACAAAGAAGAGACCTAGATAAAGAATTTAGAGGAAATCCAAATTTTCCATGTTCAAAAATAGAAAATGCCAATCTACTCAGTCAAATGCCTTCTCTGCATCGAGAGAGAGCAAGCCAGCTGGGACTTTCAGTTCCCCAACATGGAGAAGACATGGACTATCTTTGAAAGTGATCTGCAGAATTCCTCCCTTCCGTGAACACCACTTGATCCACATGAATATTGTCGAGAAGCACCACCTTCAACCATCTAGCAAGAACTTTTACTAGGATCTTTATGTCACAGTTTAATAGAGAGATCGGGCAATAACTACTTACTAATTCTGGGTCCTTGTCTGGTTAGTATAAAACAATGATTAGAGCTTCCAGCAAAGTATTATCAATAGTATTCTGGTCTAACATTCATGTGTACAAACGATGTAACCAAGGGACTAACTTTGTACTAAAAATTTTGTAAAAATTAGGGAATAGCCATGGGCTTTGTCAGCCATGAGTGAGGTGATTGTTACCAGAATCTCAGCTTCTGAGATGGGGTAACTAATAACTCTTGCTGGTCCAGATCCAGAGTAGAAAGATTCAGACGGAGAAGATATTCCTTCACCCGAGAGGAATCTGGGAGATTAAGCATGAGGCTATATAAATCCTATAAAATGTAGCAAATTACTCAGTGATTTCCTAGGGGTGAGTTTAAGAATAGCCTGATCTTGAGATCTGGTAGATTTAACTATTCTAGAGGATTCCACCTTCTTGAGCTGTAAAGCAAGCAGATGTCCCACCATTTCCCCGGTCAATGTATCTTACCCTGTTTTAATATAGCATATTCTGCTTTTCTCTGAGAAGGGCACTATATTGATCTTGGTATCAAAGCAATAAGAAAAAATTACTCACCTTAGTAATGTTGTTTCTTCTAATGGAGTCTTGCTATATTATGACATATGCAGTGAGTCCCAACCTTGAACTGCTCCAGAGGTGAAAGAGTTAACTTTCCATGCCAGGCATGTAACGCTGAGCTCGAGCTTGGTTGAAACTCTGTCTGTTGTTCTTCAAACTCAAACCGTCAGATCTTTATGAGCTAAACTCACTGAGGTCCTGTGTGGAAGCTGTAAACCTACACTAGCCAACTGGCTACTAAACATAAGAACACATTTTTTGGTCCCAAAACAAAGACTTAAGTCAGAGACCCAAAATGAAAACACAACACCAAGTCACCCCAAAAAGGAGGTGAAAACAACAAGGTGGGCATCTACTAAGTGCCAACACTGCACTGCCCACCCATATCCCAAAACAGAGGTTCTGAGAGGGGCAGGCGGGGAGGTCATAATATAGCAAGACTCCATTAAAAGAAACAACATTACTAAGGTGAGTAATTTTTCTTCAAACAACATGAAGTCTTGCTATATTATGACATATGCAGACTACACAGCAGTACCTCCATGGAGGAGGGTCAGAACCTACTTAGGAAATAGGATCTGAAGCACAGCTGTGCCAAACCGAACATCACTCCTAGCCTGGATGTCCAGGGAGTAATGCTTGGTAAAAGTGTGAACTGTTTTCCAGGTAGCTGCTTGACATATCTCTAGAATAGGATGTCCCTGGCAGCAGCCAGGAAGCAGCTGTACCTCTGGTAGAATGAGCCCTCAGGCCTGAGGGAGGAACCTTACCCAGCTTTTCATAACATAATTGGATACAAGAGACAATCCACCTGGCAATGGATCTTTTAGTGGCAGGTTCCTTACCAACCTCACCATAAGTGAGGAACAGTTGGAGGAGTCAAACCTGTGACCCTTGGTACGCTCTATGTAGTAACTAAGGGCTCTCTTCACATCTAAGCTGTGCAGCCTCCTCTCACCAGAGGAGGATGGTCAGTGAAGTACACTGGAAGAGATATAGATTGATTAAGGTGGAAATCTGAAACCACCTTAGGCAATAACTTCCTGTTAGTCCTGAGGACCACCTTATCTCTATGAAAGGAGATAAAATCAGGCTCCATTGACAAGGCTTGTAATTCACTTATCGTCTGGCAGAAGTGATGGCTACCAGAATCACAGTCTTCCAAGTCAAGTACTTGAGCTCTGCTGAAGACAAAGGCTCAAAGGGGTTGCATAAGCTGAGAAATGCAAACATTAAGATCCCAAGCAGGGGCAGGGTCCCTGAATGGAGGGTTGGTGTGAAGCAATCCCTTAAAAACTTGGAGAATACAGGATGAGCTGAAAGAAGAGGTTTACTTGCTGAAATAAAAGCAGACACAGCTGTCAAATGTACTTTTAGGGTAACTGGTCTCAGCCCCAAGGTATTTAAATGGACCATATAATCCAGGACTGTGGGTAAATCAGCAGATTCTGGGAAATATGCTTCCCAGAACACCATATGGAAAACCTTTTCCATTTGGAATTATAGGTAGCCCTGGTGGAAGGTTTCCTAGAAGCCTTCAGAATATCCATAACACCTTGGGAGAAGGTTAGATCAGCAAACTCTAACTCTTCAAGAGCCAGGCCTTGAGATTGAGAGATTTGAGGTTCGGTGCTAAACCTTCCCTGAGCACAGGTTAACAGGTTGTGATTCCTGGGAAGACACGGGAAGATGGACTGCTAAGGACAGTAGGAGTGGATACCAGAGTTGTCTGGCCCAATCTGGAGCAATGAGGATCATCTTGCAGGATTGAGATCTGATTTTGACTAGCACTTTGAACAGGAAAGGGAAGGAAGCATAGAGGAACTTCCCTTCCCAATTGAAAGCTAAGGCATCCAGAGGGACTGAGCCCAACACTGGGGGCCTACAGCAAAAGGGGAAGTTGGTGATTGTCTGGAGCTGCAAAAGATCTATCTCTGGGGTGCCCCATCTGGCAAATATCACCTCCAAGACCAGGGGTCCAGTGACCATTCGTGATGGCCTGGGAAATCCTGCTGAGAGCATCTGCCAGGACATTGTCCTTTCCTGGGAGGTGAACTGCCATGAGGAGGTGTTCAGGAGTAAGCCAGAGACCACAACTTCATTGCTTCAGTGCATAAGGCCGTAGACCGAGTGCCCCTTGCTTGTTGATGTACCACATTGTGGTGGTGTTGTTTGTTCTGACCTGTACAACTTTGTTCTGAACAGATTTAGAAAAACTTGAAGTGCTAGAAAAAACTGCTCCGCATTCCAACAGGTTGATGTGGAGCAGAGATTCCTGAGGGGACCACAATCCATGGTAGTGAGGTCGTCCATGTGAGCTCCCCACCCCAAGAGGATGCATCTGTAGTAAGATTAACGAGTGAGACTGAGTGACAAAGGGAACCCCTTGTCTCAGATTGCTCTGATCCTGCCATCACTGTAGGGCCTGGATCAGGTTCGAGTTACTGGGATCAATTTGGTTAAGAGGCCTTTCCTTTGAGACCAAAAGGCTCTCAAATGGAACTTGATGTCCCTCATCTGAAATCTTGCTCCCTACACTACTGCTGTAGAAGCAGCCATGTGCCCCAGGAGCTGAAAAAAAACCTTGCTGGTCAAGGGACCTGCAGGGTGAATAAGGAGCCAGAGAGACCAGGGTCCTTGCCCTGTCCAAGGAAGGAAGGCTCTGGCTTTCTCTGTGTTCAGCTCTGCGCCTATGAAGGTGAGGAGCTGGACAGGCTCTAGGACTGACTTTGAAAGATTCAGGAGGAAACCTAGAGATGTGAGCAGTTGCTGAGTTATCTGTAGATGTAACTTGACTTGGTCTGGAGACTGGCCTACTATGAGCCAGTCGTCCAGGTAAGGGAAGATGACAATTTTTGCCTTCTTAGGAAGCAACTGCTACTGCCAGGCATTTTGTGAATACCCTTGGAGCAGAGGTGAGGCCAAAGGGCATTGCTCTGAACTGGTAGTTGCCTGAGGGCAGCTCAAACCTGAGGTACTTTCGATGGGAGCCTCTGATGAGAATATGGAAGTAGGCATCCTTGAGGTCCAGGATGCTAGCCAGTCCCTGGCCTTAGAGGGGTAGAATAATTCCCAGAGTCACCATTTTGAATTTTGGTTTTGAAAGGTGCTTGTTTAAATATCTGAGATCCAGGATGGGCCACCATTCTCCTGTCTTTTTGGGGTAAGAAAGTACCTGGAGTAAAACCCTTTGCCCTGGTGTGGGGTGGAACCCTTTCCACAGCTCTGAGAGCCAGGAGGAAGAGACCTCTGCCTATAGGACAAGTGCCTCTGGTGGATTTGCAGGTGGAAAGGATCTGGTTCTCATCTTTGGAAATTTTTGAAGCTGAGAACCAGTCCCTGGCTTACTACTTCCAGGACCCACTTTTCTGATGTCAGAGACTTCCAGTCCTGGACAAAGTAAGCCAGTCTGCCCCCACAGGTAGCTGAGAATCAGCTCTGGCAACCCCATTAGGGTGCCTGCTTGGCAGGGGCTTTGGGCTGAGGTGGAAGCAGGCCTGCTTGTACCCCATCTGCCTCTCCTCTAAAGAACCCCCTCTGGACATAAGCAGAAGAGAGGCCTGAGCTTAGTAAAAGGCCTATGAAAAGGCCTGCCCCTACCCCTGGAAAGTTGCCTTTGAGGAGTGGCCTGCCTTTCCTTGGCCTGTGCACTCCTATAGGTGGTCCTATACTCATCCATTTTCTTCATGTAATTCTCTGTCTGCTCCCCAAACAGAGAATTACCCACAACAGGAAAATCCATGGCCTTAGTCTGGGAATCCTGTGACAGGCTAGTACATCTGAGCCAAGCCATTCTGCAGTGCACAGATGTAGCCATGACTCTTGATGACACATCATTAGAGTCACTGCAGCATGGAATTGCACCTTGATGCCTCAATACCATCAGCAGCGACCTGCTCCAGCCTCGTCAAGCTGGCCAGGGACCTGTTTGCTAGAACCATAACAGTATCCCATCTGGATTTCTGATATCTAGCAACATAAGCCATATAATTTGCCTGTCTGAGTCCCAAGGATGCTGCCATGTACTGTTTCTTTGCCATGGCATCAATCCTCCTGGAGTCCTTATCAGGAGATGTGAAGCCAAGGGAATATTTGCCTTGTCACAGGCTGCAGCCTGCACTACCCTAACATGGCTGCATTGTTGTGTAGGAACTCCATATCAGAGCCTGACAATGTGTACCTCTTGTCCATTCTCTTATCCACAGGAGGTATAGTGTGAGGAGTTTTATAATTTTAACTGTCTGTTTCCCAAAGATTTATGCAAGGAATAGACAGTCTCCCTCGACTCTGGGATATCCATCATTTCCACATAGTCAGGATCCTCCTGATCAATCACAGCTTCCTCCATAGGGATCTGGAGGGTTTCAGCCACTTTTTATAAAACATAAAATGAGAAGGGACTCAGAAAGCCTAGGAGGAGACACTCCTGAAGGTCTGTCTGGGGAGATGTCCGGGTCAATGGGCACATCAGACTTTCAAATCTACATTCACTCTCCTCATACTCCTCTTCCCCCTCCTCCAGTTCATAATATTCCTCTAAATCATACTCTTGAACGGTGGAACGCTCAGACGTACACTTACCTAATGATGCTGGTTCGGTCAGAACGAGAAAAGCGACTGGACAATTTTAATCGCTTTGGCTATTTCTTCAGCGGTTGGAGAGGAAAGTTTGGCTCACACCAGCTGACTTCCTAGTCCTTTTGCTGGAACCGACTCCTTGAGTCGATCTCCTTGCCGAGGAAGTCTCGCCCTGGTTAGAGAGGCACTCCCTCCAGTTCGGTTGGAACTGAACCGGGCTAGCCATCCGGTTCAGCGGACTTTTGGCCTCCCTTTCCTGAGCCTACCAACTCTCTTTTCCAGGGTAGCTGCAGGAAAATTTTTACAAATCTGGCAGTCTGCATTGAGGTGGTCAAACCCCAGACAATAAACACAGGTGGTGTGGGGGTCAGCCTTGGCAAAGACTTCCCACAGACACTGCAGTGTTGCTACCAGTGGATCCAGTTTTCTTTTGGGTTTCTCAGACATCGTGCCAGTCCTAACCAAACTTACCCATTTATGGCAATCCATGAAGTAAGACCCTCTTATCGGTTCCCAACGTGTCACGGGTCATGGAAAAACGTAATAAAATCCTTTTTTTAGAACCGATAAGAACCGTAACCACACTCTAAATGACAGATTAATATATTTTAAACAACCTGATCGGTTCAAACCGAACCGATAAACCATTTACAAGTTCCACAGAAAAGAAATTAATGTAAAACCTATCTAGTACTCACAAATACCACATACAGAGTCTGAACCGACCGGTTCGGTTTAAATTTGGTGAAAACCAAGAAAAAGAATACTTTAACCAACAAAATGAACCGAGCAGAAGGAGAAATCTCCGAGGCGACTGTTCAGTGAGGGGAGTAAAGAATCTGACAGTTTGAGTTTGAAGAACAACAGACAGAGTTTCAACGAGCTCGAGGCTCAACGTTCCATGCCTGGCATGGAAAGTTAACTCTTTCACCTCCGGAGCAGTTCGGAGTTGGGACTCACTGCATATGTCATAATTTAGCAAGACTTCATGTTGTTTGAATGCCAAATCTGAGTCTGTAGCAGTATAAGACATGGAAGCCTCAGATGCCAGATTTTGGCTAGTAAGGTAACTGCTTTGTGGTCTCTCTCCCTTTTCCATTGCAAAGCTAATTTAATGAAAGTGCCCTCAATACACACTTTAGGGCACCCCATTCCAGATACGTTTTCTAGTAGAGGCCAGATTGATGCGTGTGTATTCTTCTATTTCTTGATCTATAATTTTTATAATTTTTCATCTTTGAGGAGTTGGTTGTTTAATTTCCATAGAAGTCATGGGAATCTTGTAATAATATAGTCAGGTCACAGCTGACTACCGAGTGGTCAGAGATTACTCCTGGATCTATATCTGCGACTCTTAAACCGCTTAGTAAGAATGGCTTATTAAAAATAATTGATTCTAGAAGAGGATCCATGGATGCTGGACCTAAAGTGAACTCTTTCACTGAGGGATAGAGGTTCTCCAGGGTCGCATAGACCAAGATGAACAATTAGGTCTCTAATAGATCTCTGTGTGCGGAGAGGCCTTGCCTCTTTGCTCCTGACTTATCTAAATCTTGGGAAAATGGAAGGTCCAATCCCCTCCCAATATGCATGGCAAGGATGAGAATGGTGCGAGGGTTTGTAGCAAATCTGAGAAAAGGAACAGGAGTCTATGTTGGGACCATATAAGGCTGCTAGTACCATTGTAGTTCTGTCCATAATTCCTTTGATGATAATATATCTACCTTGTGGATCTCTGAAATTTTCCTTGGCAATGAAGGTGACGCTTCGAGCCACTAGAATAGCTTCTCCCCTACTTTGTGTACTGCTCCCAGCATTAAAACTTGTCCCACATATTGTCTCCGAAGAAGATTGCCCTCTGAAACCAGAAGGTGGGTCTCCTGGAGAAAGAAGATATCATCCATAAGAACCTCAATATGTTTCAAAATCTGGTAGCGTTTAGATTTAGACCTTAGGCACCTTACATTTCATGAAATAAACTTTTGTTACTTATCATTCATATGCAGATTGGTGTCCAATCCGAAAATACAAGTGTTGCCCTTTAATAGGTGAAACAAAAACTCCAGTGCCAACGGTTACCCTCCCTCCTTCTCTAAGTCCCATTACCCCATCCCACTCCCTCAGAACTCTTTCTCACACTAAATAGAACTCCTGAGCATTTACAAACCAGAAAGAAAACTAGTATTGTTCCCCTCCCACCCCAATCTTTACAGTACATGATGACTGCCACGTAGATGCTGCTCTCCCCTCCGCCACCCCTCCTCAAAACTCACCTCTACTGCTGCAATATCTTATCACCCATATGTAAATATATTGAAATAGACAACATATAAATAAGCATATGGGGTCCTTTACTATCATTTCAAATAACCTGAATGCAAAAGAAATTCAAAGGAGACCCATTATGAGTGTACAGTCTACTGACATAGTTGAATACCCAACCTTTCACATAGACAGACCCAGCTCCCATTCAAGTGCAAAAAAGACCTAGCAATCTAATCTCTCTAACATTATCTCCCCTCGTGGTCATAGTGAAACTCATAATAAGGGCTACTGTCTGTGCATCTAATTCTCACAAATTCAGGACCTGAAGCCCACACTTTAGTACATTTATTATTCATGCCAGTAAATGAGCATGTCCTTAGTATGAGTCTAGTAGGAGTATGGCCCCGTAGTTACCTATCTACACAGGCCCTCTAACCATTACCCTGAAATAAACCTCAATTAAACAGCCGTAAATTGGACCAGCAAAAACAATGTACTGAACACTAAAACAAAAAAAAAAAAAAAGGAGACAAGAAACAGACCCTGTAGGAACAACACAGGAAGAAAAAATACATGAAACCAGATTTATGATTTACTCATCCAGTATCTAGCCCCAAAGTCAATTTAGAAAGGAAATAGTGGGAACTTCACAGCAAAAGTCAACCTATGGTCTTTCCATAGTCAGAGTTTCTCAAAGTTGGGTACTTTACTAAATCCTTCCTTTTCTTACTTGGAAGGGTTAGTTCCATTCTGGTGCAGTAATCAAGAATCTGAAGTGGAAAAAGTAACTGTAGTGAGAGGTGATGATCCAGCACTTCTCCATGCTTAGCACATTTATACTCTCTCACCACAAACAGAACTATCTCGAGTTGCAAGACCAGGGTGGAAAACTTCACGATCTTGAGAAAGGTTGGGCAACCTTGTCTTGAGTTCGGTGGCAACAGTTTGTGGATCTTCTAGAGTTACCATTTGCCATCAAGAGAGACCTGTAGGTTCGCAGGGTAGAGCATCTGAAAATAAATATTCGCAGCCAGAAGCTTAGTTACTACACTGTGGTATTCGGCCGTCTTCTGTGGAACTGACTGCAGCAAATCTTGCATGATCGTATCACGAACCCTCCCATAGAACCTCTTTTAATTCTTTTACCTTTGAGAGTAGATGTTGCCTTTCCTGGTAATTCAAAAACTTGAATATGAAGGTTCCAGGCTGGGCACCTGGTCAGGGCAATGGTCTCAGAGCGATGGGATCTCTCAATAATGTACTCCAATCCAAAGGCGATGGGCCTGCAATCTTTGCCACCAGGAGTTGTGCAAATTGTACTGGCAGGTATCCTTCTTTTCCAGGTAGACCAATAATAACAATATTATTACGATGGCTTGACCCTCTAAATCCTCAATTTTAGCTTCCATTTTCGCAATTCTATGTCGGGTGAATGCTATGGCTGGATCCACTTTATCCATTTTCTTGTCTAGGGATGTAATTCTCACTTCACAATCCTTGGTCTTTTACGAGAGCTCTTCTATCTTGTTTGATATCTCCTTTACCTCCTCTGTTAAAAATCTAACCTCATTTCTGAAGGGTGAAATTCCTCCAGAAATCTGTCCAGAGTGAGGAGGGTTGATCTGAAGGTGTAGAAGTGCATCTGGGTGGTTGAGCTACTTGAGCCTTCTACTTTTTGGAGCCTTTTCTGGTATAAGCAGGCGTGGAGCATGGCGAGGATGCTCCGAATGCATTTCTGCTTCCATTCTCAGTAACTCATCAGGCAAGCAATCTTTGAGTTCCCACTCATTCTATAGATTAAATACAGCAGTTTGGGGGTTCAGGTCATTTAACTTATGGAAATAGAAAGTGAGTTTATCAGGGAAGGCAAGCGGAGCATAGCGAAGCACTGCTATCCGGTCAGAAACATCACGTGATCCTCTGCCCAAAACTATGTAACCAGTCCTTAGCTAGCTATAAAAGTTGTGGGACTGGGCCCATTTTGAAGGCTGAAATCATCCTGAACAGCAATGGGTGTAAGGAATGGGGAATAACCAATCATACTGTTTTCAAGCACTTGTGATTGCTGCAGTTAGATCACAGGTGCGTGAAAACACTATGAAAATCAGCAGAAAAGCTATTCTAGCTTACGTGCTGACAGTTTATAAATGTGCATGGTTGTTTTATTTTGTAAACATTAGTTCTCAAAACACCAAAGCATCATCTTTGGAGCAGGATCTAATGAGCTAGAAAGGTTCTGATTTCAAGTCTTGGCTTTGGCATTGTAAAGTAAAAATATAGAATAAACAGAAGAACAGTACTGTATGAAAAATACCATGGAAGTTAGGCTAGTTGTTTAGGAATCCATGAGCCTGAAGATCAAGCGCAATTACAATCTTGGTAACCCACAAGAATGCATTATTTTTCAAGTACAGTATATGACATTTTCTGTTATTTGCTGTTTATGTTACATTTAGGATCTCAAGAAATGTCTTTATGTTAACTTTTTTGAGATTTTAAATGTTTACAGTAGTGCAAAAGTTAACTTCATTAGATGCTTGAAATGTCTGAACTGCTTGCTGGAGGGTGTAGTTTGTAGCATATGTGTGTGTGTGTGTGTGTGTGTGTGTGAAGGTGAATTTTCTTGCTTTGTTTTACAAAATTGTCTCTGCCGGGTGGGGTGAGATCCTTCTTTAAAGAAAGGTCTGGATTGAGGATCAGGAAGTAGATTGTAGAATGTTGTGTTCTGATGATGCCATCATTAAAATTTTCACATAGGTGTATTAAATTGATGATGACATAATTGATTTATTCTTAAGGTGATATGTATTGATGGTGTTGTGTAATGTTGTTTGGAATGAGTCATTCTGCCACTGGAATTCTGGCAGAATGGCAATTCCATAACTTTAGTCAATTTAGTGGAATTTAAAAAGGCAAGGCAAATTTTATTTTATGGTGCCCTCCCTGAGGCTCTGGGCACCTAACAGAACATATCAAGGAAATAAAACAACAAATAAGATACATTTCCAGAATAAACAAAGTTCAGATAAACAACTTTAAAATCAGCTTCAAATAGGAAGCCAATCCACAAAAGCCAGGAGGAAAAGGTGGGCCTTCAGCCTCAGCTTGAAAACTCAAACGAGGAGGCCTCCCAGACTGCAGATGGAAGTGAGTTCCACAGGGTCGCCCAAGGACACTAAAAGCACGGTCACCCAAGTCTGAGCCAAACCCTAGGAACATCCAGGAGGCCCCTCGAGGAGGATGAGTGGAGGGAGTGAGCAGAGGACTCAGGTGTCAGGAGCTCCAACAGGTAACCAGGACCCAGTCTGTATAGGGCCTTGTAGGTGAGCAGGGCAGCCTTGAAAGGACCCTCCACCTGACAGGCAGCCAGTGCATAGCATGCAGGACGGGGTTACATGACTGGACCTGGACAGTTCCATCAACAATCGGGCCGCTGCGTTCTGCACCAGCTGCAGTCTGCAGAGGTCCCTCCCATGACCCCAAAGTATAGAGAGTTGCAGTATTCAAGCCTAGAGGTAACAAAGGCATGTACCAGAGTTGGCAGGTCCTCAGGTGGAATGAGGGGCTTGATCCTGGTGATGTTCATAGTGGTGAAAATACTTTTAACTACAGATGATACCTGATCTTCAAAGGTCAGCCTGTTGTCCAGGATCACACATAGTTTATGCACCCTCAGGAAAGCCACCTGCAGAGCAGACCCAGAAAAAGACCTGTGTAGCTCTAGGTGGCAACCCATCTCACCCATGACCTGGCTCTATTACTAGCGCCTCAGTCTTATCCAGGTTTAGTCTCAACCAGCTGGAAGCTACCCAGTTGTCAATTTTAGCCAGACAGTTGATAAGCACATCAATGGCACCAGATGTTCTGGGTACAAATGACGGATAGCTAGGTGTCATCTGCTTAGCAGTGAAACTCTATGCTGTATTGTCAAATGATCTCACCCAGGTGCAACATATACACTGTGAACAGCATTAGTGACAAGATCAAGCCCTGTGGTGTTCCACAAGACAGGGGCATTGGGGAGGAAGAAATTCACCATCACCACCCACTGCACTCTATCAGAGAGACAGGACTCAAACCATCTGGCGACAGCACCACCGAGTCCACAAAACTCACAGAGCTAATAGAGAAGCATGACGTGGTCCACAGTGTCAAAGGCTGATGAGAGATAGAGGATCACAAAAACTGACCTGTCTCCTCTATCTCTAGCCCTAAGCAGATCATAATGCACCCTAACTAGAGCTGTTTCTGTGCTGTGTCTAGCCCAAAAACATGAAATGGCTCATAGATATCAAAGGACACAAGGTGATCCTCTAGCTGCTGTGCCACCAGTTTCTCGACAAACTTGCTCAATAATGGCAAGTTGGAGATCAGATTATAGTTCTCCAGGACGTCTGGATCAAGGAAGGTTTATTAAGGAGGGGTCTCACTAGTACCTGTTTCAAAGCCACCAGGAACACCCTCCACCTTGAGCACTTGACAATCCTGGCCAACACCGGCCAACTGCCTCAACGATCCCATTAAGACACATTTTGGGGTTGGGTACAGTTCGCAATATGTGTGCTTCAGCTCTAAGATTACCTCAGTCACTTCCAACAGTTCCACTGGCCTGAACTCCTCCCACACAGACAGAGATCCTCTGTTCCTCCCAGCCTGGCTACTGTGAAGCAAATGCCTCCCTGATGGAATACCTGACTGGATAGCCGACACTCAGTCAGAGACAACCAGAGCAAACTCTTCACATAAAGTGGATGAAAAAGTCTTCCTTGGCTGTAGACAGGCAGGATGGAGAAGCCTATCCACTGTCTAAAAATGCTGAGGAAGGTCTGTTTTTCCCTGCAGCAATCTGTCTGGACAGGAATTCTGCATTCTTATGGGAGATTTCTCCCTGGTACTCACCATAGTGAGCACGAGGGCCAATTTGTCAGCCTCAACTGGGTCTTCTGCCAGCAATGCTTCAACTTCTGACCCTTTATCTTCATTGCCTTGAGATCACCATAAAACCAGGGGATCTCATGAGAGGAACTGGGTCACATATGAACTGGAGCAATGACATTCAGTGCTTTGGATACCACTTTATTATAAGTGGCCACTGCTTCACTGGTGCCAATCACACAAGCTGCGTCTACTCTAGGTAGGTCTGCTAATGCCAATAATCCTCTGGATGAAAACCCCTTAAAGGGTGGTAGCTGACCATCTCTGCAGTGGAAGGGCTTTCAGGGGCCCCCAAACGTGAACTCCATGGTGCAGTGATCAGACCAGAAACCCAATCAATCTTGAGGCTGTAAATCACAAGACCTAGCAGGGATACCAGATCAAGTGTATGGCCATACTGGTGGGTCACAGAAGCAATTATTTGTGTCAGGCCTAGTGATGACATCAGCTGGAGGAAGTCATAGCAAAACACGAGGATTAGTTGTTGACCCAGGCATTGAATTCCCTGGGATTATGCACCAGGGGACTCCAACACCTGGTTGACGATGAAGTCCTCTGCCTCCTGTAGGAATTCTCCTCCTGACCCAGGAGGACAGTAAACAAGGACAATCCTGCAACCTGCACCTGGACCCCATGCATCACAACACACTAAAAGATCTGGTATTACCAATTGGATGCACCGTGAAGCTCAGGCTGGATCTAAAAATGATGGCCCTCCCTCAACCCTGCAAATCTTCCTTGGGCAGTGCACTATGGAGTACACAGTGGGGAAGGTAGCCTCTAGAACCTGGTCATCATTGTCACCCATCCAGGTCTCCATGATGCAAGTCATGCCGACAGAGGAAATCAAGTCTGCAAAATGGCGGGTCTTGTTCCCCATCAACCTGGCATTGCAAGTACTACTCGAAAAGGATTAGAGGGCATGGCTGGCCCACTAGCTGCCTGTCCACTCAGTCTGGTGGGATCCCTGAGTATGGAGACCAAACACATCTGGCCTCTCTCTAGGCTCTGTTTGAACCAGGGCATCTCCTGTACCTGATAACTTCAATGCTACTCAGCACCCCTCCTCAGCTGCCTTCCACCATTGTTGGCCCACCTGCCTCTTCATAATCCTGACCTCCCTGCAGTGCCTGGCTGCAATTGATGAAACTGAGAAGTCAGTGAAGGGCAGAGGTCATGAAGAGAGAAGCAGCATAGGTGATTTGTGCTGGGCTGTGGTCCCAACACATATCTACCTGGCATACCAGCCCAAACCGAAAGGGCCCTATCTAAAACAGTCTTTAACTAATAAATGCAAAATCTAGTTATATAATAATAAACTATAACTATAAAACTACTCATGGCTCCACTCACTCCGCTTATACTAACTCTATGTTATATACATACACCCCAAATACCCACTGCAAAAACTAAAATGTTTCACCCCACCCAATTACATAAAATAAATAACAGGGTGAACACAAATGAAGAAGTATGGGCTGCAGCAAATTCACAGAGAAACAAGTCCAATATAGATGGAATTAAAGTCCACACCAAAAGTCAAACCAGTCCTAGGCTGATACTGTCTTGAAATGCAACTAGAACAACGGTACTCACACCACTAATGCTCAGAGAACTTTAATACTGTACAACAATAAATATGAAGTGGTTTTAATCCTCAAGGAACCCTTCCAAGAATACACATTTGTGAGCAACTGTCCTCTGACAAGAGCAGCTTTAGATGTAGAAACCTTCAAAGATGTAGGCACTCATCCCCACAGGCAGAACAAGTCCAAGAAAAGACCAGCTCTCACCAAGTCCTCTGTTCCTGGCCTTCTAAGATGAACACAGAATGTTCTGTCCCTGGGAAAAGGTAAGACAGGCAGGAAACCCACTGAGAAATCCAAGACCAGACCAGCTCTCACCCAGTTCTCTGTTCCGCTGAAGAGATGGGAAAAGTTTTCAGCGGACCAGAAATGGGTCCATTGGAAGGACAATCCTTGCCCCTGACATGTACAACAAATGGGCTGCCTCTCTAAAGTTTAGGATCTGCCACAATGTTTCATAACAGATAATGAGAGACAGGTGGGGTTTTCCCAGGGGCAGTGGAGCTCCTCTTCCTACCACACCAGTTACCTCCACTGCTCAACCGCCATCCACATCAGCAGGACCCTCAAACACCCTCAAGTTGGCCCCCAATGATGGATCCCAAATCTCCAGTAGTCCAGCATCAGACCGGTGCTCTGATCCTTTCAGCAGCAGTGCCGGCTCCACTTCCTCCTGCCATCATGTGAGTGCCTCCGATTCTGAGATTTGCTCCCTAATGGAAACCGAGTTTAGAAGAAGTAGCAGCACAACTCTCCAGTACTTCTCTGAAGTACTGCCTAACTGAAAAACAAAATCTAAGTTCTTGCTTCTGCCTCACTGTGACACCCTGCCTAAAGCTAAAACCCCTTGCACTAATGCTACCTAAATAAAGCAAAATACAAGAATGAAAAGTCTCACCAGCAGCTGATTTTAAGGTTTAAATTGTGGTTGAAAATGCTATCATAAGAAACATTTGAAAGTGTTTTTAGCATTTTTGCAGCCTAGGCATCAGAGCCCAAGCTGACAGCAGCCCAGCATGGCCGCCATCTTGCCAACCTGGCAAGCATTCCATGCATTTTTTACTGAAAAAAAAAGACTGCAGTTCCACAGTTTGTTTGTGATATTCTAATTGCACTTTTTCAACCTAGCAGAAAGCCATTCCACGGTTCAAGTGGTACTGTTTTGTACTGAAATTGCAGAACAGCATTCTGTATGCAGTTTTCAATGACATCACTAGCGCACAGAAAAGCATACTACAGATGAAAAGGGTAGTCTATATAAAGTGCAGAATTAAGCAATAATGAACAACAGGGGTTATATTAGTGTTCTATTACTCAACCCCTGGGGACTACATGTGCACGAGGCAAAGCCGAGTGCCATATACTCCAGGGGTGATTAACTGGACATTACCGCACCCCATAGTTCATCATTGCTGTTTTTATAATTGGGTTATTAGTTACTGTGGTTCAAATAATTTTAAAATGTTTGTGCTTATTTTGTATGAAATTAATGTAAAATAGTCCCTCTGCCAGGCTAAATTGCTCAGGATTTGGTTTGTTTGCTGTGATCTGGATCAGTTTAGGCTACATAAGTATATACAACAAGTATTGTCTTCTACTATCACAACATATAGCTTTGTAGGAGGAACAATACATGATGAGTCATGAAAAGGGGTGGGGCTAGGTGAGGGTTAGAATATGGTTTAGTGTCCAGTTTTGCCTCTTCCAAAGGGGGAACATAAGTAGCCCTCCTGTTTTTCTCCTGGAGGTCTGAAGCAAATGGAAACCATGTAGGTCAGAGAGTTTGTCTTCTTGTGGGTTTGCTAGAAGTTGAAACTGGAGCTTCTCGTTCTCCTGAATGTAGACAAGAAATCATAAACTAACTTTCTCTGTGCTTTAACCACAGAACAGTTAACCTGGTATCTGATTTGTAGTTTCTAACTGGTTCAGAAATAATCTCACAAATCTCATCAGAGATGGAGTTAAAGTGAAATGACTGTGGTAATTGCCCTGCTTTTTGGAAGGCTCACTTTCAGTGGTGTATTCTGATTGGTCATGCACACCACTGGCCTGCCTTCTCCAGAGACCAGCCTCTCTCAGATTGCTGCTAGGTAGTAGGACACAGCTCCACAAAGTGTTTTGTGGATGGTGCAGAGTGCGAGTCACTTCCGTTCCACTGCCAAACTCTTGCATTGGGACTTACAGACCATGGCGGCGAAAAGCAGGCACGTTTCCTTCAGTCCAACAAGATTCTGTCTCACGTGTATACATGGCTCTCCTTTTTGAAAACCATTTGAAGCAGCTCCTGTGGATAAAGTGATCAACATCCGTGCCTTCCTTGGACACTGTGTTGCACCTGCCTCCATTTTTTTGTGAGTTTGGCGAATAATTAAGCCAGGAGGGGCAGCCACCTGCTTGGCTGTGTTTTCCTTCTTGGCAGGGAGAAGAAAGCTTCTTTATTTTTAACTGACTTATTGAAATGCTTTTTTGTTCTTCACTTGTTTATGCATTCTAATGGGTTGTATAACTTTTCCGGGTCTATGTGATAATGGCGAATGCTAAAAGCGATCACCGTTATCGCTCAGTCAACATGCGAACACTTTTCGGCACTCAGACAACTGTGGCATACCAGCACAATGTTTGCGGACATATTTTACTTACTTTCTGTGGGGAGCTGTACCCCACAACCTCCCCTCATGGGGGCTTTGCCTCCTGCACTCTCCTACATAAGGATTCTCAACTCCATGGGGTGCATGTTGTGGGTTTGTGAAAGTAATAAAAATAAAAGGTTCATGCCAGGTGCAATAAAAATAACACCAGTGCCTGGACCGAACCCGGTACCTCAGCCACCCCAGCCATTAACTAATCCCCGACACCACAACACAGCTCAACTGGCAACCACAGTGCCACTCCCTACAACCTCTCACCCCTCCCAGCAGATGCTCGTTGTGCTCACTCCCACCCCCACGTGCATACGTATACACGATATCCTGTCGCCTAGTTCACCCTCCCTCCATCCGTTGCCCTACCTGTCAGTTGCCGTGAGTGGATTATGCGGGAAGGTGTCACCATAACTGATGGCACCCTTCCTCATGTGCCCACTTCATGGATTACCAACATTTCAGGTTGCTGTATTGTATATGTGGTTGGATCTGACCTGCACCTGTAAATGTGCAGAGAAAGTTATGAAGTGATATTCTAACTGGTGTTAATCAGGATTAGGTATTAATATACAAATATGCCTTCAGCTTCTTAAATGTTTTGCCTCTTTTAATCTAAACTGAGAGTGGAAATTTGTTTGAAACTTTAATGAACCAGTTTGTAAGATGTGTGATTGCTCAACCTCCATGAGGTTTCAGCCAGATTGTATGGCAGGAGTGCCCAAACTGCAAAGAGAAGACATGGTTACTCTTTGTTTTGACTATGTAAGTACTGCAACAGAATTAGGACCACTTTGAACAGTTACTTTTGCTTACCTTCTTCCCCACACATATTCAGTTGAGCCTTGCTGTAATGGCATCCATAGGTTACAGAGGTAGAATGCTGGATAGGTAACTAGGATCTTCATTTTGAAAACCAGTGCTTCTGTAATCAGGCTGTACAAGTATATTAATAAGTAGGTTAACATAAGGCTCTCAGAATGCTGACAGCCAATAAGATTGTAACTTTTCTGAGACCCTTATAATAATACGTGTTAATCAGTGGATTCATATGCTGCTATTTTAGCACATGTGCTCAAAATTATATTATACAATGGTAGAAAAATTCAAAAACCTGATTGGCTGCTGACCCGTAGAGACAGTAATGTTATTAGACAATAACATTACTGTATCTGAAAACGAGCACAAACATGACTGTACTACACTAAATCATATTCCTCCCTGCTGTATTACCCCAAATCCCACATGGCTCCCTGTACATGTGGAAGACTCCCCAAATTCCTGCCTCCTAACAGGTCACAATAAAATCACCACCCTACCCAAGTCTCAATTTATTTTATAACTCCAACTTCAGAAAAAGGGAAATTTTTAAATCAAACAGCTCTGCCTGCTATGTTTTGAAACTGCAAGTTGTTCAGTACTTGCAGCTGCCACTCTGTGCAGTTCGTGGTTCATATAATGCACGTGAGGAAGGGAGGGGTACTCTTGGTCAACCGCTTGTTTGCTGGAACATCATGTTCAAGTAAAAATATAATTTAAACTAGAAGAAAGCCAACAGTATAAAAAAAGAAAAGAAAACAGCTCTTCCTTCTCTAGCTCAGTGTTGAGATAATGTCAGCACATGCAGTTTGAGCTGTGCTTTACACTTCCCACAGGGTGCCGAATGGATTATCAGTCACATAAAAACTGACTGAATTTCAAAGGAAACAAGAGAATATAAAACACAATCCCCTTAAGCACCATCCACTACCATGTGGAAGACAACTGCAGCACTAGGAAGGGCAGAGATGAAATTGATGTGGTACCAAAAACAAGAGAAAGCTTGGGAACTCAGCAGACAAGATCATTTGGCAAGAGTTCCACCATGTGGTGGAAGAAGTACTCTGGATTTTTTTAAGACGTATACATACACCCACAAAATTAAAAAGAAAAATGCCTGAAAATTTATTTTTTCCTTTGTTCTCTTTTAATTAACAAACAAACCATTGTATAATAGCAATAAGGCACTCCAGGGTTTGTGTTGTTGTGTAATAACATCCTTCTTGGGTGTTTAATGCACTTGACCAATGGATTAATGCTTCAACCACCTGAGGTGAATATTACACAATAACATGCACCTTGTCATGCCTTATTGCTTAATTCACTTTTGAGAGTGAATATTTGTACAGATAGAGACAGAATGTGAGACAAGTCACGGCAAGGCAAGGCAAAGTTTATTTATAAAGTGCCTATTCCAAAAGCCAATGAGAACTGTACAGAGTGATCCAAGTCAACAGCAATATTAAAACACTATAAAATAAATGTACAGTATTTAATCAGAAAGGCTTTCCAAAGTAAATAAGTTTTCAGAGAGACTTTAAAGGCCTTCACTGAGTTAGCCATACAGATATTCAAGGGGCGTGTATTCCAGAGCAGGTGAGCCACAACTCTGAAGGCTCTTTCCTAGTTAGTTTCAGTCTAGATGGGGTGGCAATGAGCAGGCCCACATCGGTGAAGTGGAGAGGGCACATTGGGTGGTAGGGAAGCAGGAGCTCTTTTAAGTAGTCAGGACCAAGACCGCATAGACACTTGTAAGTCAACAAGCAAATCTTGAAGGTGATGTGCCATCACATCAGCAGCCAGAGCAGTGCACACAGAACCAATGTTGATTTATTTATTTATGTTTATTTATTTGTTTATTTCATTTAGTTAGTTTCTGTTGACAGGGTAAGTGCACTAGACAAATTTTTCCCATTTTCAGGCGTAACCTGGGGAGAGGGATACAGATGAATGCCAACTGACCTTGAACCAAATTAAGCTGTTGGTGGTATTTTTAGTGAAAGGGGAAAATTTGGCCAGGGCACCAGAATCCTACTCACCAGTGGGGAACCTTTGTCATCCTGGCATTCTGCCAAGATAGCTGCTCAGGAGGAGTCACTGAAGGTGGTGGATGTGGCTGAGTCAGAGGAGGTCTTCCTCCTCTGAGCTGCCTTTGCAAGAGGCCAACATTACTAAGGAACCAGAGATACAAATGGATGAAGATGTCACAGATTTTTATGTGTCTACAGAGGACTTGACAAATACAGATCTAATGGAAAAAGATGGAAAAACAGCAAAACCTAGGAATGTTGCACAAACAGAAAAATACTGGCTCTCAGAAGAGGAGGAAAATTGGACCATAGACAGTGCCAGATTCAAAAGGTTTACAACAGCTCCAGTTTAATACAGCTCCTACCAATGGACTGCAGCACTGTCAACTCAGTGAAAGACTTCTGTGACTCAGGAGCATCAAAGCAGAAGACCTACAATGTGAGCTCTGAAAAGAATCTTCCCAGGTAAAATTCCTCTTTCTATAGTAAATATAAATGCGCTGGCACTAAAACCTCTTTTGGTAGTGGGTGCAGAGAGCCATGTAAGTGGAAATGTTTAAATCTGGGAATGCAAATAAGAGCTGTTTTCTGTAAAGCAATGGATCCGCTAACATTAAAAATACATGTACAATGCCTACGGAGGTTTCAGGAGTCTTTTTCTGAAACTATACAATCAAAACCCATCAAATTGAGGAGAAGTCTCTACCTCCAAAACTTTGGGACCAAATGAACCTGAATTGAAAGATCAGGCCCTTCTAATCAAGACAAATATGCCAATAAATTACCAAACCAATGATGAGTCTCAAACTAGGGCTACAATCTTTTCCTTTTCAGCCAGGGGTCTAGCTTGAAGAATACCAAAAGAAGACAACAATAAAAATAAGCGGGATGCAGTGACTTTATCTAAGCGGAACCTCCTATCTATAGTAACAATTTGTAGCGATCATTCTGCAGGTGATATCCAGCTAAACCTAATGCCACATCAGCAGCATCGGCAATCCAGACTGCCTTCTCCATTCAATCTATGGAAGGAGACCCATTTTCAAATTGGTCACCTGCTAAAGTTCTAAAAGAAGCTGGCTGAAACAGTTCCCCTATGGCATCTGGCTGCCAGACTCTGACTAGGACAAAGACCCCATTTCTCCAACCTCTCCTACATGGAATCCTATCCCTGAAGAGCATGTATTTCAAGAGAACTCTGCAAATAAGTTGATGGAACAAGAAATAATTCCACATTTGGACTTAGGAATCCTCTTTTAAACATTCAAACCCCAATAAAAGTTTTGGATCAAGACTTGGTATTAATGAACTACCCCATTCTACAGTGGCGATTAAAGAAACAAGAGGGTGCACCTTCAGCAAGATTATAAAACAGACTGAGAAAACGTTTACAGGGGATGGTCAACCTCAAAACCACTTCTGACTGACCTTTTACCAAAATAAAAAGAACCTGCCCCAGGAGGAATGCTGTATGGATAAGATACAATGGAGGACTGGAGGACAGACCAGATAGGTTTTATATAGGGAGGAAACTACTTAAGGACTCCTTACACTTTTCTCCAAGAGATGTTTTGCATTTATTAATATATCAGGAGAGGACAATTTTGATATAAGCTTTCGTTTCTCATATGCTCCTGAAACATTTTGGCAAATGACATAACCAGGTTAAGTTTTCTCCATTATGGACTCCCTTTTGTGATCCACTAACTAAACCTCTAATTAAATATGTCAGCCAGAATGTTCAGGAATGAAGGAGTCCATGTGGGAGACATAACTGACTGGCTAAATCAAAAATGTGAAGTACTTAGCTCTCCGGAGGCCATCCTAGATTCTGAATTGTTCTGGACTGGAGGGTGGAAGTATAAAGTTAAGTTAAGACAAAATGACAGCAGGTTAGAGCATATTTCTAACTCCTTTTTGATGGGCTGAGACAGAGGTGTCTGTTTTTATGCTGGTCAGCCATGTGCATACTACAAATGTGGGGCTAGAACCCACCTCTCAAGTGTGTGTGACAGACCTAGGTGTGATAACTGTGGAGAAGTAGGGCACATTAGTTAACAATGTGCGAATTTGACAAATGTGACTTATGTGATGAAACTGGCCATGTTTTCAAGTGTCCCTGGGCAGCAAAAATAAGGCCTCAGTCATTAGTGCTGAGCTTCTAATCCTAAAAGCACAGGATGAGGCCATCACGGAAGATCCTCCAACCCAACCCCAAGAGAAGGAGCAGAAGAGGATTGCCAGGATGAAATAATCTCTGAAGAGCCTGTCAACATACAAATGGCTACCCCATTAGATTGCTTATTCCTGTTTGTTATCAAGATCCCCTGGGACATCCCAGGTAGCACAAAACAGCCTCAAGCCAATCTGAAACCTGCTCCTGCACCTGGGAGAATGGTTACAAGAACTCAAAACCTCCACTCCTATTGCACCAAAGAGGTACCCTTTGAAACTTCCAATATTTATGCCCCTTGTGCCCTACCTGAGGGAATCAGATGTGGAACTAGGTGAGCCAGAAAACTTAATCTCTCTCAGTCTAGACCAAAACCTAGACTATAAAGGAAAAAAAAGAAAAGGAGGAAAACAAAACTCCTGATACCCCTCCCAAGTAATACATCTCTCATGCTAGACTGTCAATAGGATCACTAATGTATGTAGCCTGACCAATAATTCAAAGAGACATGCCGTATTCTATCATCTATAGATTCCAAATTGACATCTGTTTTATACAGGAATCCTGGATGTCTACTTTGGACCAGGCACATCTTTTTCTTCAGAATGTCTATGAGGACCTTCCTACTGGTCTTTTGGTACAGAAAAAGCTGACAGACTAGGGCTATTATTTACTCCTTCTCCTTCACATAAAAAGCTAGTAGATGTCATCCCAGGCAGATTATTAATTATTGATGGTAACTGGGAGAACACTGTCTACCACCTTATTAACATCTATGGGCCCCAAGTCAAATCAGAAAGAGTGACTTTATTTAAACTCTGTAATCTACTCCAGTACTTATTTTCCTATCATCCTGCTCCAAACACAGCGATAGTCCCAAATAGAAAAAATCAAAGCTGACATAAAAGAGTTTCAATATGATAGAACCAAACTTTGAGAGCAGAGATTCAATATGGAACCCAACACAACTCTATAGGAGATCCATTTGAATATTTCAGAACAAGAAATAAGAACATGGGCGTGCATATATTAAAAGACAGTAATGGGAGGTTGATAGATTCTTATCATGGGATGTACAAAATTATCTTGGACCACCTACACTCACATAATATGAATATGATCCCCTCAGAGGAAGAGACAAACACCTGTTTAGCAGGTATTAATGTACCCAATGGCCCAACTAGATTGTCAGAGCTTGCATCCCTTATTACAATACCTGAAATCTTACAAACAATACAAACCCTAAAATTAGGAGCTTCTCAGGGCCTGATGGTCTATCTTATGAACTATACAAACATTCCCTCCCTGTTTGCAGATTGCTTAAATGCTGTATTCTCCTATTTTTTATTTTAAAACCATACCCTCTTCTCACCTCAGGATTAATTGTATTCTTATTCAAATCAGGGGATAGAACCTGTATCAAGAATTAGAGACCCATATTTATCCTAAATTCTGACTATAAAATCCAAACTCAAATATTAAACAACAGGCTAAAAAAGCAGTTGAGAAATTAATACATGTATCACAATACTGTGGACTCCCGATAGACAGAAAGATACAATACTCTCTGATGATTTTAAGAGATCTTATTGAATACTATAATACCCATCAAAAATGATGTATCCTCTCCTAGGACCAGTGTAAGGCATTTGACCGTGTTCACCACCCCTTTTTCCACCTTGAGAAAATATGGTATACCACAAGAATTTATTAGTGGACAAAATTGTTGTACTCCTCGGTATTGGTTAAACCAATTATAAAACAAAACATAAGTAAAGAAATAAACATTTCAACTGGAGTATGACAAGGGTTCCCCTCAGCCCTCTACTCTACTCTATATTTTCTCTCTGGATCCACTATTAAGGAAAATCCACAAGAATACACAGTGGCAAAGACTCAGGGACTCACCCTAGGGGATATACTACTAGCCCAAGTCTATGCAGATGACATTGTAATATTTATGTCTAATCATGCAGATATCCCCTATTACTGCAGGTAATTAGTGATTATTCTAAAATATCTAATTCATCATTTAACTTAGGAAATGCAAATGCCTCTTCCTTGGCCCAGCCCTCAATCAGAAATAAATATAAAGGAATCAAAATCTCCACACCCCTTAAAATCTTAGGTGTGACTTTTGGTCCCAAAACCTACCTTTAGATTATTGGGAAATAGTTCCAAAAGGGTAGAAACCAAGGTATCCAGATGAAAGACTGGAAACTGTCAAAATAAAGATAATACAGGTCCTCAAGTGTTTTATTATGCCCTGTCTGTTTTATGTAGATATGATCTTTCCCCACCAGTTGTGTTAGAAACAAGATTGTATGCACTTTTTTCAAATGTTATGGTGCAATAGATTGAACCCAGTCAAAAGATGCTTTACATACCTCCCCAAGAAACAAGGAGGCCTGGGAATGATTGACCCAGTTATGTTCTTTCGCTCCCTTTTTATTTTTCTTAATTTCAGAACCTAGTTCCAGAACTCTGAACCCTTATGGTCTAAATGGAAAAGAAATTCCCTAGGTACATATTTGTCCCAGTGGACAAATACTCCCCTAAAGTAACTGTCAGAGTTAGAATTCCAGAATTTTTCAAACTGTTTGCAGGTAAATTATGTAAATGGTGTCTGACCCCACTACAGATTTTTAACAAACTGAAAGCTTCTTATATTCATTTATTGTTACCAAGATATATCCAAATGTACCAGAGTTTAAAACTGCCCTGTTGTCAAAAACAAGCACATCCTAGCTCAACATAATAACCCAGAATACCTCATCATATGTGGGAAATATTATGGCTTACTGCATATGGCAGACTCAATATAAGAGGTAACAATAAATATAAGGTTCAGAAGAAATGCAACTGCCCCTATAATACATGTAAAGTGACAGAGGAGTCCATAACGCACTTCTTCTTCAACTGTTCTTATGTCAAAATCTATGGCTGTATCCAAGGCAAGATGGAAGTTACCATGGCTCACTGAATTGAACTATGAAAGTTTTGTTATAGGTTTAGTCCGACATAATATAAAGAGATATGATCAGGAAACGTTATTTGTCTTTTTTGTTACTTAAAATTCTATATTTGGCAAGCCAGATACCAATGGGTGTTGTACCAATGATTATTGTGTTATGAGACTGAGACATACTGATTGAGAAAGCTATGGGTTTAGTCTATCTGAAAGACAACAGCATTCATACTTCTGCTAAAGTCATGAGATAGTGGAGGGCCTTACTTTTGAGTAAAATTTAAATGAACCTTGCTAGAGCAATAATTTAGTGTTTGATAAAGAATCATAAATGTTTTTCATTTTCCTATCCATGAGTTGAAATATTATCCCCAGTTGTGTATGCTATGATTTTTAGATTTTTCTCCTTCTTATTTTTGTACATATCGTGAAGTAATGCTATTTTCTTATGTTTAATTCTGTGAAATTTTATTGTGATATATATGTTATGATGTTTTTCTAAATAAAGAATTCCCTACTCTTTTCAAGAAGTGCTATGGGATCTTTAACATCCACCTGAACTACCATCAGAACAGGCAGATGGGACCTCGGTTTAACATCTCATCTGAAAGACGGCACCTCAGGAGTGCAGCACCCACTCATGCTGCACTACAGTGTCAGTATTGGGATTTAACCCCAGTGCCTGGTGTGGGATAGAACCCACAGCCTTCTGATCTTACAAAAGCCTCAAAGTGAGTGTGCTACCTGCTGAGCCACTGACACTGCTCCATGAAGAGCTCCCAATCATCTGAGCTGCATCATTCTGAACTAGCTGAAGGCATTGCAACAGACCCCAGATAACCCTAGATATAGAACATTACAATAATCCAACCACAAGTGACGAAAATGGACGATATTGCTAGGTCATCAGGAGCAAGAAACAGCTTGATCCTGGTGATATTCCACAGATGATAAAAGCCAGACTGGACAACAAATGACAACTACTGTTCAAGTGTCAATTTGCTGTCCAAAATGACACCCAGATTCTCCACTGTATCAGTTGCCAAGAGGGGTCAGCCTCCTAGCAATGAAGGGTCAGTCATCCCCAGCAGCTATGCCTTGATAACTCTGCTCAATCAATATGACCTCTGTTTTGACCAGCTTAAGACTCAGCCAGTTCAGGGCCATCCAGTCAGTCAAGCAGTGACGCAATACTGAGGCCACCATATCATCATCAAGGAACAAGAAGTGTACAGCTGGGTTTCTTCTGCATAGCAGTGAAACACAACTCTGTACCATCTGATGATATCCTCGTGGCATCATGTACACGAAGAACAACCTGGGGACAGGATCAAGCCTTGCAGGACTCTGCAAGGGCAGCACATAGGCTCCCAAGGTAAAATTCTCTAGAGCAACTTGCTGTGTCCTCCCAACCAAGTAGGATTCAAACTAATACAGAACTGTGCCACAGAGACCCACTTAGTCCTGCAGGAGATTCAAAAGCACTTCATGATTGGCTGTGTCAAAAGCTGAAGATAGGTCCAAAGTACGGAATGGAACATTGCCCTCGAGCCCTCACTACAAGGGGTCATGAGTTACCCTAACAAGAACAGTCTCAGTACTAAGTTGGAACCGAAAGCCAGACTGGAGAGGTTTATAGATGGAGAAAGAGTCCAGGTGACCTGTCAGCTGCTCCTCCTTCATCTTCTTGATAACCTTTCTCAGAAAGGCGAGTTTGGAGACAGCGTTGTCATTTGCAAGAACATCAGGGTTTAGTGAAGGTTTCTTCAGAAGGGTTCAACCCTGACTTTTTAAGGCTGGGAGGAAGCCCCCCTCCTAAGGGACTCATTAACAATCTTAGTGAGCACTGGACCCAAACTCAACACAGCTGAGAATCAACCATGTAGGACCTGGATCCAGAATACAGTTGGTAGGGCACACATTGGAGATTACCCTGAGTACCTCACCCTCTGAAACTGTTTGAAACTCATCCCAGGCAAGCAGATCTATGTCACACAAGGAATGACTATTGCTGGCTCAGGCTGAGCCACCCAGGGAGATACTTGATGTAATGGCTGACAGCTTGTCAGTAAATAATCAACCAAACACCTTACATTTCTCTGCAGAAAACTCCTCAATGGACTGCATAAAGAGAGGATTCAGCAACCTGTCTACAGTGCAAAAGCTGAGCAGGTTGATTTTCCCTACAGTAATGGACCAGAATAGGAACTGATTGCCCACTGAAATTCAGCATAGTGATTTTCAGCTTCAGTTTGCCCTTCATAGACCAAGGCCTCCTCCAGAAAGGTTCCAGCCTTCATCCCTTAGTCTTCAACTGATGCAGTTCAGCAGAATACCAAGGTGCACTATGACAGGAGGTCAAGGATGAATGTAAAAGGTACAGTAGTGTCCATAGCAGACATGAGCACCAAGTTATAGTGCTCAATGGCCACCTCTGGGCCCCTGCACAAGCCAGCAACATACTTGAGACATCTAATGCCTCTTGGAGTTTGTGAGGCTCCAATTTATATTCAGGATGACACAGATATTCTCAACAAAGGAGGTATTTGACAGGGTTCCCACACTGGAATGACACTGCATGATGATCTGATCATGAGACTGGATCAACCTTGACCTCACAAAACTTCAAGTCCCGATGAGAAGATCAAGTCCCATGTGTGCACAAGCTGCTATGTAGCAGAGGTAATACCCTGTGTTAGTTCCATTGAAAACATCAATTAAAGAGCTGCTGAACAAATCACAAGGATTCATCATCAATCCAGGCATTGAAGTCCTTCAGAACCAACAGTTTAAGAGCTTCCAGCAAATGTTTGGCAATAAAGTCAACCCTCCTGCAGGAACTCATTTCCACCTTCTGGGGATGGTAGATGAGAATGATTCTGCCACTGGCATTTGCACCACACTAAGCCATCACATACGAAGGACCTGAAAGTTCTCATGGGGAGTGCAGTGACTCCCAGGGTGGATCCAAAACAGAGTCCCTCTCCCCTCTCAATCCCTCCTTGGGCAGTGCACCATGGGTGAGTGGGTGGGACAAATGCCTTCAGAACAGGTCCAGAGTCATTGCCCAGCCAGGTCTTTGTGATTCAAACAAGATCCACCAAGGAATCAGTGATGAAGCCCTCCATCCTGCTGTCTTATTTCTCAGTGACCTTGCATTACAAATAATGGCCTGAAGGGAGAAGTAGAGCTAGCCTGTCAGGCTACTACTTGCTTGACAACATTAGGCAGGGCCCTGGGGAGGGAACCAGGTACTGTATGTCAGTCACTGTACTGATTCCATACCCTCCTGTGAATCTCCTTGACACCACTACACCAATACTTTCCTCCCATTATCATACCTGGGATCTCCTCTGTGGGTTGCCCTGCATTAGCAGGATTATTAGTTTTCTGCGGTGGCTGAGAACCTCTGCAAGGGAAACTATTGGGACTCCTACAGAAGGATGAAGCAACCACAGGTGATCTCCAGAGTAGATATGCCTAGCAACAATGCCTCTATGTTTCCTAAGTGATAAAGAGTCAGAAAGCAAGACTACAGAGCTAAAGGTATACACCTTACCCAAAACCACCCTCATAAAATTAAGTAGTCAGCAAAACCCATCCACCAACCCTATGCAATCATGCCATATTTGCACATAAACACACACAAGTCATACCCCAACACGCTCCAGCATTAATAAAATAAATATATGAATAAATAAATAAACCAAAGTCTGAGATGTGAGCCCATCTCAAAGTCTGAGAGAAGTAAATTAATGAAGATTAAAAATCACTGACAGCAGTAAGTGGTAAACACGGCAAGCACGGGGTGGATAGGAGTGCTGTATCACAGCAACTCCAAATCCCCAGATGAAATCCCACAAGGTTCAGGAATCACCCTGTCATAGAGATTCCAAAACATTTAGTTTCACTAAAGCAAGATGCTCACACCACCCACTTCAGTGCTCTCTGCTAAGTCAAACAGGACACTAAGCAAGTGGCAGCTCCAGCAGTGCAGGTATCTGGCTCTGCTACTGATCCAGTACTCATCCAGGGAACACAAGCAAAGAGCGACTAGAGCTGACAGTCTTGTGGAGAACTTCATCAGATGCTCAGCAAACCCTGAGAGCTATAGAGTTAGGGAGCACTCCTGAAGGCAGATGTCTGTCAGTCAAAGGGTCTGCAGGGATGTGGCAGGAACAGCCAGCCAACTCCTCACACAAGGACAACTTCAAAGCATGCAGCTAAAACACAGTGTGTCCACAGTATAACCTGTTTAACAGTAGATGATGTAGCAAATTAAATAGCAGTAGCAGTTCAAAGTTTCCAGCCAGCCTGCTTATGAGGTATAAATCCAGAAAATGGAGTTGAAAGATAAGTCAGTATAGGTCACAGTGTGAACTGTAGTTTTAAAGCCAATGAACTCCTTAAATGTCATGGCATAAAACTGTGGTTTGTAAGACCAGTAAAATCTTTGATAGTCAGCAAATGTTTATACAACTGTGAGAGTTGTAAAGTACTGTAAGTGTTAAGAGATTTAACCGAGATTAAGCTGAGGCAAGTAAATACCCATGGGGTAGTAGCACTTTCCCAGACAGGAAATGTCATGTTAAAGCAGTGGCGGGATCAAACAGACTTGTGGCAGGTTGAAACAGATCCGTGGACTCCAGCATGGCGCTTTATGGCAGGCAAATTTGGACTCAAAACTCAAGCAGTGTAAAACATTTTTAAAATAACTAAAAAAAAACTTAAATAAACTAAAAGCTAAGACATTACAAAAGAGCCTTGCCAAACATTTAAACATTTGAAATAAGCTCTGTTAGCACAAAACTAACAGACTGCACAATAGTAGAGAACTCACACACAGCCACCCAGTGCAGTGGCCATCTTTCCCAGAAACTCCCAGAACCAGTATATTGAGATATACAGAAGCAGTATACTGTGAAACAGAGTATGAGCCTCAATGCCTTTACTTAAAGAAAAATTTCTAATATGTTGGATATGGCTGCTTCCAGTAATTTAGAGGAAATGCAAATAAGGGTCTGGCTTTACCCTTCTCACTGAAGGAGACAAAGAATGCAGAGCAAGTATATGACAAGAAAAGAAAAATATGGAAAGACTTCCCCAGTCTGACAAATAGTAGGGAACAAGACAGGCCGGGAATGTAAAGGAATTAAAACATCTGTGGGATGGCATTCAACACACAGAGCCCCATATGCTTGAGATACCTGAGGTATTGTCATGGATGGTGACAAGAACAAATAAATTAAATTGCACTGCTCTTAGTGAGTGATAAACTTTTCCTTTCAGTTATATTACATGCCCTGCCCTCTCTTTGCCTTGCTTTTGATCTGCTTTCATATTGGATAATCACCTTTGCCATCATCATCCTACTTGTTCTCCTCAACTGCCCTTCTCTGAGTGGAAAATGGGTGCTTTTGTATTTTGGACTAGTTGAATGATACTCTGGCTCCAAATCCACATCATGCTTGTTCATTATGGAATGCAGGAATTCAAACTTCTACAGAATTCCTCTGGCACAATGTTCACACCTTCACACACAACACAAGATCTTTGATGTAGCCTATATCTCACTTTGAGCTATGGCAGGGAAGCAGAAGAGAATGGCTTTTCATTAAAATTGCTAAAAATCACCATTAGAAGTTAATCTAAAATATGAAGAAATTGATGAAGAGTTAAAAACTTTATAAAAAGAATTGCCTATATTTAAAAGTCACCCTCTGTTTGTGAAGATGAATGATAAAATGCAGAAGAAACTGACAAAACATGAAACAGAGAACAAAGAAGAGGAAAAATGAAAGCTACCTAGAGATGAAAATAAGATTTTAACTGGTCAGAAATCTGAAAACCAGTTTAGATCTAAAACTAGTACAAGTCAAAGAAGCAGGTCAAAAGCTCAGTCACGCAACAGAGGATGAAAAGAATAACACACAAGAAATAATTCTAATAAAAGATCCTGCAGTGAGAGTGAAACAGAAAACTGTCAGTCCCTTTTTGCAGACAGATACTGTATCATCCAAGCAGTAGCAGCAACAAAGGAGCAATAACTGTAATAACAATTCCAAAAACAAAGCAAAAAACAGAAGAGCAGAAGGGCATAAAATGCAAAAGATGGAACTGCAACAGACAAGGATTCATTGTGCCAACTACGGAGCACTCAGAAAAATCCATAATTAGCTGAACAGACATTAAGTACTTACTGGAAGTCAAATTGCACTACTCTAGATGGGTTTAAATTTCATAGTAACACCAGTCAACAAGTTCAGTTTAGATATAGAGTTGCACAAACTTTTCACAAAGTCAAATTGAAATATTTCTTTTTGTCTGCCCGATATACAATGATGAAAACTCAGAAGAGAAGCTTATCGATAGTAATGAGGGCTGGAGGTGAGCACCTTAAACAAAGTGATTCAGCTGATCATTTGATGAATATGGCAATATATAGACCAACCCGCCAGCACAGGGGCAGGGCGCCCATCAGTGAATCTGACGCCCAGGTTCAGGAATGGACTCGGGATGTCAGAGGGACAACTGGAGGAGAGGGATTACAGCATCCTAGGGACTGTTCTCCTTCTCCGGGGGTAGAGGTCTTGCACACTGCAGACCCCTGGTGGAGGCTGCAAGCACCGCCATGCCAGCGCCATCACTGTAGGGGTAGGGCTGATGCAGGACATCATTGCACATCCCTCCCTGGGGAAGCACTATAAAACAAAATGCCACCCCTTAGCATGATGACCTGCACCACACCATCTTCACTGCCTTTGACATCCGCTGGGGGACCCACTCCTGTGGCCCTGACCTGGGGGTAAGCTGGGGCTTGCCTACAGTGTCCATTGGGGGCCCTCTCAGCAGTCTCACCCAGGGGTGTGTTTCAGGCATGGTGAGAAGGCGAGCTGAGCAGGTCTGATGTTTGTAAGGGGCAGACAAAAAAAGAATATGGTAATTTATATTTTATTGAATGAAAAGATCCAGGATGATTTGAAAAGCAAACAAGAACAAAGAAAATAAATGTTTAGAACTAAGTCCAGTTTTGATCCTGTAATGATATGAAGCAGTGTGATTAATACATTTGAGAAAACAGTTCAATCAGAAGTGGATAAAATCTTTACTCAAGAGTGGCCCAAATATGACCCTGATAGTAGCAAGAAAGAAGGAAGCAGCATTAAAATCATTGAGAATGGGAATGATGTCACTGTGGAAAAAGCTGATAATGGCAGGAACATACTGTACAGTAGTTTTGTGGCCAATATAAATGTATAGAGAATAATGTCTAAAACACCTCTCCAATACTAACTTTTATAGGTGTCTGTCAGCAAGTCAAACTGAGACCTTTCAAAAGGACTTGAATGATTTTGTTGAGTTTGTGCTAATCAAAATTGGGTTCAGCAATCTGAAGGTCAGTTCATTAGACAAAAAAATAAAATAAAAGCAGGGCATCCTCTTGCCTAAAATAAATTCAGTAATGGACAATTTGTTCAGATTTATTGATGTCTTTGGAAAAGCATTGTCAAGTCAAGTCATGTTTATTTATAAAAGCGCCTTTGAAACCAAGGCGCTGTACAGAAATAGATAGGACAATAAAATCCATATATTTAAAAACAACATAACTAAGAAGAATAAGCCAAAGTAAAAGGTATGTCTTTAAAGCAATTTTAAAACTATCAACGGTTGGGCATTCTCTTAACCAGCGAGGTAGAGAATTCCACAGGGTTGGAGCTAGAAGGCAAAAAGCACGAGATCCCGATAACTTCAATCGAACCCTGGGAATCTCCAGCAATCCTCGCTGGCAGAATGGAGAAGGCGGAGGGGCAATAGGGAATCAGAAGATTTTTCAGGTAACTGGGTCCCTGGTCGTGTAGGGCTTTAAAGGTTAGTAAACCAACCTTAAAGGTGATCCGCCATCGAACAGGCAGCCAGCGCAGTTCATTGCGCACAGGCGAATATGACTAGTTCAAGAGTCCCAGTCAGAAGCCTGGCTGCAGCGTTCTGCACCAGCTGAAGACGGCAGATATCAACCCCTGGTAGCCTTAGGTAGAGGGAATTGCAGTAGTCCAGACGGGTAGTGACAAAGGCGTGGACCAAAGTTGGAAGTTCCTCCTGGGAATCAGATGTTTCACCCGGCGATATTCCTCAGATGATAGAAAGAGGATTTGACAACGGCTGACACCTGAGATTTCAGGGTCAGACCATCATCAAAATAACGCCCAGATTTTGCACCTGTCGAGAGGTAGAGAGCAGTATGCCAGCAAGTAATAAACCTGATAGCTGTCCAGCACCCAAACCCACCCCAGGATGACCTGGATCCACAACCAATACCTCAGTCTTATCCGGATTGAGTCTCAACCAGCTCGAACTCATCCAAATTCTGATCTCATCCAGGCAGTTATTAAGTACAAAGAGTGCATCACTCTGATTGGGGAGAAAGGACAGATACAGTTGAGTATCATCTGCATAGCAGTGAAAACTCAGACTGTATCACCTGATGATTTCTCCCAATGGCAGCATATACACTGCAAACAACATGGAGCTAAATGGAGCCCTGTGGTACCCCACAAGGCTGGGAGAAAGCATCAGAGGAATGAATTCCAGTGACAACTCTCTGAGACCTGCCAGTGAGGTAAGAACAAAACCACTTGTGGACTGAGCCAGACAGCCCACAAAAGACCCACAGTCGCTCCAATAGCATCCCATGGTCTACAGTGTCAAATGCAGCAGATAGATCGAGAAGGACCAGAATGGTACAAGCCTTTCGATCTCTGGCCATTAGGAGGTCACCAATACCTGAACAAGGGCAGTCTCAGTACTATGCCTTTTCCTGAAACCAGACTGGAGAGTATCATAGACATTATGAGATGTGAGATGATCATCCAATTGCAATGCAACTGCCTTTCAATAACCTTACCAACAAATGGCAGGTTAGAGTTAGGCCAGTAGTTAGCTAGACAGTCTGGGTCCAAGGAGGATTCTTTTAGGAGTGGTCGAACTACTGCCTCCTTAAGTGGGTCAGAAAAAAACTCCTCTCCAAGGATTACCAGATAATGTCAGCAAGGATTGGGTAGATAACTTCTACACAACCTACTAACAACAGTGTGGGACCGGATCCAAACTACAACTAGTTGGTCTCATTGTTTGGATGATCTTCACAATGTTCACGAATTCCGGGCGGTGAAAGTCTAACCAGACAGGCCGAGGATAATACACCACCAGTCGTCCACCACAATCCCCCATAGGAGAGGTTGGACCGATGCGGACCTGATGCTGGCAACCTTATCTGCAAAAGTGAGCGAACTCCTCGCATCTAAGCTGAGAAAAGGCTTCTAGGCTGAAGACAGACTGGATTGCACAGTCTGTCCACAGTCGGAAAAGCTGAGCTGGTCAATTTTTTCAGCAGAAATCTCTCTGGACAGAATTCTGCCTTATTACGAGTGATTTCTGATTGGTAGCTATCATAATGGGCCAATAATCTAAACCTGTCAGCATCAAGGCCCGATTTCTGCCAGGCTCTCTCCAGCCTTCAGCCTACTCTTAATTCCTTCAAGAAGCCATCAAACCATGGACTTCTTGGGCGGATAGTGAGGCCGAACACAAATAGGTGCAATTTTGTCCAGGGCATCTCCCACAGCCTTATTATAGGCTAATACAAGACCATCTGGACTCATGCATTCACCCGACAGACTCAATAGATCCAGAACCGCCATTAGGTCATTGGGGCCAATACCCTTAAAGGCAGTACTGGACCATCTCCGTAGGGGCAGACCTATTAGAGGGGCCCTGAAACTGAACCTTATGGTGTAATGGTCCGACCATTGTACAGTATGCACAGTCCAATATCCGAGGCACAATGGACATCCTGGGAAACTCAATAGCATTACTTACCAATCAGATTTTGTATGGGTAACATGAGATATTGAGTCTTTATAAACTTCAATAGAAAATAACTTTGATCTTTGTGCTGTTAAAACATGTTAGACAGATGTGATATTTTAGTATTCATCCACCCAGAATTCCTATTAATGGGCCTTGAATCAGTTTTAAAAAAGTAACTACTTTTTGTCTGATAGTAAATTTTACTATTAAAGCAGGTGAACAGCTCTGGGAAGTGCAGTTGCACCTTCCTCCCAAATTTGGTTCTCGCTTGGGCAGTGGATGCTTTTCCTCAGAACACACCTGTCTTGATATGCCCGGTCATTAGGGTGCCAAGTCACGATTTCATCGTCCCCTCTTTGCAGAAGGCTGTGCCCCATGCTCCCCTTTCTAATTATTCTAACTCCAGGGAGGGGACCTTGGGAGGGGATGGCAAATTCCCCTTGTGACACCCTAATGATGAGCATGTTCTGATGGGCTCACTGACGGCCAGAAGGGCTTTCATCCTATCAGACAATTATCCATTTGCAAACCATCCTTTTCTGTATTCGAGATTTATTGCTGATATATTGTCTGAAGCAAAGGGATCTGTGGCTTGCCTCAACAACAATAACTGGGGTTTAAATTTTGCAGCACAGCATAGTAAATCCAATGTTAAGTTTTTTAGGTCTGAATTTAATCTCTACATATAGCATTATCCCAACAGAAGGTTATGGGGAGGCCATCACAGGTAATGTGTTATTTCATGCTTCCAATGCTCACACTTGCAGCCCAAAAACGGGATTCCATTTAGACATTTTCTCTGTCTCCAGAGAAATTATTCCAATATTAATACTTTTAAAGTACAGTGGAGGGATCTAATTGAACATTTTCAGGCAAGAGATTATTCTATAAATTTACTAGTAGAATAATTTTCTAAGGCAGAATCCCTTAATAGAAACCCCTTCTTACACTAAATACTAAATAAATCAGGATAACAATCAGATAGTCTTTGTATAGGAAGTTAATAGAGTGTCTAATTAAGTGGTGAATATTATTCATCGGAATTCGCAAATTCTCCAAACAGATGATATATTAGTCAGTCACATTAAGGAAGCACCAGTGACTTTATTTGCTAGATCACCAGGCCTGGTGGATAAATTATGTAGTAGCATTTGCTCCTCTAAAACAATGTTCTTTGTTTTTGATACTGTGATTTCTTAACCATTACCGAAAGGATCCTAGTTCTGTGGAGGTTGTTCCATTGGTAAATATGCTGCAGCTGGCAAATAATTTGTACTTCCAGAAATGATGGCCAATTATGAAACTACTTTTTGTTAAATTGTAAGAGCTCACTCTGCATTTGTGTAATTTGGTGCACTTGTCATTTACTGTACATTAAGATAACAACCAGAGTGGTTAAAATCTGGGTACTGGAACATATACAGTTGATTCATCAAGACAGAAATGAAGTTTGGTGGCAAATCATATCAAAGAAGTTCATCAAGGAACTCTGATTCCTTAAAGTTTTTGGTACTTGAGCATGTGCCATTTCACCAGAGAAGGGAGGCAGGGAAAATAAATTGTCAAGAAAAGAGGTTAAAAGGATTAGCATATTAAATATAGTGGTACCCCATGACCTGAAGGAGATTTCAGATTTATCAAAATGTACTGTGTGCACCTTATTTAACTAGGATGGTTTGAAGGTGTTTCAGTGAAAGGGTTTTGCTACATGCCCTTAATACACTATTTTGCATTATACTGTGGGTGGGATATTCAAGGGGTTGCGCATGATGCAACAGTGTTGCACCATGTGCAACCCACTGATCTCCACGTGAAATTCAAAGGTGGAAGTTGCACCGCGCAATCCCATGTGCCATTGTGCATCAGTAGTGTGTGTGATGTGTCTGGGCATGCCCATGCATATTCGCACATCCCGATATTCAGCCCGGAATGTGCGGTGCATATGCAGGCACACACCCACCTTTGGCGCACACACAGGGGCAAAAGACCCACTCATAAAAGAAGGAGCAAGTCCTGGCCACCCACAGGTGAGCTGCCATATTGCAGGGCACAACACGGCAGTCACCAGATGTGGGTGGCCACCTGACCTCCTGAGCCAAAGTCTGGGCATCGTTGCCCCCCACCCGATTGCAGGCTTTTGTATACTGTAATAATCCCTGGTGGTCCAGTGAACCCGCTCCCCAGCCCGATCATGGTCTCAAATAGAAAAAATAATCCCTGGTGGTTCAGTGGACCTGCTCCTAAACCCAATCACTGGATTACGTATACTGAGAAAGTCCCTTGTGGTCTGGTGGACCTGAACCCCAGCCGATTGCAGGCTTCAGAAGCGTAACATCCCTGGTGGTCAGTGGTCCCCCACCCGTCCATTCAGACCACCACCTGGCTCCTCCCCAGTCAGCAGCAGGCAGCAGCTCCCCACCTGCAAGCTGCCTGGCTGTCCACCAACTGACAGCATACAGTGCGGCTGTCGCCTCTTG
This sequence comes from Neoceratodus forsteri, assembly GCA_016271365.2. Classification (NCBI taxonomy): domain Eukaryota; kingdom Metazoa; phylum Chordata; order Ceratodontiformes; family Ceratodontidae; genus Neoceratodus; species Neoceratodus forsteri. The sequence goes on along the minus strand of CM028131.1, from coordinate 1,025,810,599 downwards.
GTCACTGCGTGTGCCAATGGGCGTGCAGACCATACTATACTACACAATCCCAAAATGTAGATGAAACCATTCACATTTCGGGACTATGTGGCTCCAATGCAGTCTGCATACCCATTGCCCACACAGTGGACCAATGGGCTTCTGGCATGCTATGCAACTATCAGTCGAGAAGGCAGCCGGGTGGCTTGTGGTGGGGCTGCTGCCCCCGCTGACTGGGGGAAGCGGGTGGCAGGTCTGGCGGGTGGGTGGGAGGAGACTGCTGGACCACCAGGGACATTACTTTTCTGAAGCCTGAATCGGCCGGGTTCGGGGCCACCGGACCACCAGGGATTTTCCTATTATATGTAAGCCCATGATTGGCTTAGGAGCAGGTCCACTGGACCACCAGGGATTCTCTTTATTTACAAAGCCCATGATTGGGTGTTGGGGCATGATGCCACTGAGGGTAGGGGATGGTCCCAATGGCTTCAGCCTGGCAGGGCACCAGGTGCAAGTCACCGGTATCAGCACACCTGCATGCAAATGGGGCCATAATGACATGCAAATGGACCCATTTGTGCCTTGCATTCTTAATGGCCTCATTTTCATGCTGACATCTGAATATAGCTCTTGCTGTGCCTAGCACAGCTGCACTTACGCTGGTGCAGCCCTGCTCCTCAACTTCCACTGCGCTGGCTCAGTTCCACTGCACCGTGCATAGTGCGGGCACTCCCAGTGTCATATTCAATGGTGCTGAGCCATGGTGCAGCACCATTGAAGAGCACCTAGTCCATGCCGTGGCATAGCCCAGTTGCACTGCATCCAGCTTGTGCCCCTGCCTGGTGCATTTCTGAATATCCCACCCTGTATATGTAACTTCAATATTATTGGTGTTTTGATTTAATGCTGGGATTTATTTTTGACATTTTGTATTAGATTATTATGAGATGATTGTGCAGCACGTGAGGATATCTTTGGTAAGATGAAAAAAGAAATATCATATCCTGGAAGATGTATGTCTTCAAATTTCATTCTTTTATTTGAATTGTTCTTTTGCAATATAATTAGTGTTCATATAGAGAGCTAATGAGTTTGATAGTATTTATGAACATCTAATCTCAAGGTAGTGAAAATAATTCTGTAGATGTTTACATTTAAATAGGGGATGCGGTTGTTCAATTTTGGAATTACTTGTATACTGCAGCTTATGCCAGGTTTTAGCTAGATCATTTAAAGAATAATCCAACTTTATCTAGTGTATTATTTTATTCTAATTTAGTGGGTTTAAAATGAATGTAACTTTGTGAGTTGTGTACCTTCTACCCTAGCAGTTTTTATAGGTTGTGTATTTACATGTATCAAAGAATTGTAGCTGTCAGACACCTGTTCTTATTTATTTATTGAAGTTTATTGAATTTTGTTGACCGGTAAGCCCACTGGGCCTAGAAGTCCCTTTTTCAGGGGCGACTGGGAGGGGTACAGATGGTAAGCAACTGAAACTGAACCAGAATAAGCTGTTGGTGGTATTTTTAGTGAATGAGAGAAATTTGGCCAGGAAATTCCCTATTCTTTTCAATAAGTGCCATGGGATCTTTAGCATCCACCTGAACTACCACCAATCCAGGCAGATGAGACCTCGGTTTAACATCTCATCCGAAGGTGGCACCTCAGAAGTGCAGCACTTCATGTTGCACTACAGTGTCATTATTGGAATATTAACCCAAGTGCCAGATGGGAACTGAACCCACAGCCTTCTGATCTCCGACCTCAGAGGCGAGTGTGCTACCTGAGCCACTGACACTCTACTGTCACTATACTCTTAATACTGCTTATTGAATCATTTTCATTTTCATATCATTTTGTTTAAACAAGGGCCTTTGGAAAATATTGTCCATTTTCAAAGGCACCTGTGGTTAGAAGCACAGGCAAAACATCAAACTGATACAATTGCAATATAAAATTCTGAAAATATTACGATGATTCAGAAGAATGTACATGCTTCTTAAGTTGAGATACATATAGATAAAGCTTCTCAATATCCCTTAGGTGTTTTGGCATAGAATCATTTGTTTTATGTTTAAGGGTACTTGTCTAGAGTTGTGCCACCCTCGTATTTCCATCAGACCACTTTGTGCATCTGAATCGCAGTTGGATTCAAAGCTCACTAAGTTCACTTAGGTTCTGGTGAAGAACAAAAAGGCCAGTCCCATTGTAGCTCCTATTGTTTAACCATAATAGCATTGCTTCACAGAAGAAGACATACGTTTCTCCAGCTTGTTTTTAAAAAGTTTTCTCACTGATTACTGTTGCAGAATTGAAAGAATTCCATGAGTTGATAACCCTCTGTGAGAAAAAATATCCTCTTTTAACAGTGTTGAACTTTTGACAAGCAGGTTGTAATGGATGACCCCTACTACTGACCTTTGTTTGCTTGAAATCGAGTCCAGTTTCAGTCATTAAGAGTTGATCTTGCAACACTTCCCATGCTAACATTAAGTCCCATTGCATCCTTCTATTTTTGAGGGACATTAGGTCTAGTTTGTGCAGCCTATCCTCATAACTGAGATTACCTAAACCATCAGTTTACTTGGTGATTTTCCTTTGCAATTTTTCAATGTGTGCTATATCACTTCTCATGTAAGAGCTCCAAAATTGAGATGAGAAGTCTAGGTGGGGATAGATATCAGATCCATAAAGTGGCAGAATGATTCATCTATAGTTAGACTTTATATTTCTGTGCACTTCCTATCAGATTTTATTGGTTTTGCTAAATACCTCAGTGATTTGTTTATTAAAACTGAAGTCATTAGACATCACTACTCCCAGATCTTTTCACACTTCAATTTATCAGTGGTTTACCACACAGATAATACTCGTGCAATGGGTTATGCAAACCCAAGTGCATCATGCCACACTTAGTTAAATTAAACTTCATATCCCATCTGTTAACCCAAAGTGAGACTTTGTCCAGTTCTGCCTGGATGTGGTAAATTTCATCCTGATTCATGCAAGGCCCACCGGTTTACAATCATCTATGTATTTAGCAACCCATCCATCCAGATGAGTAGATACTATAGATCTGAGATAAAGATTTGAAAACCCAGTGGGCTGAGCACTGATCCCTGTGGCACTCTACTAGATACAGGGCCCCATTCTGAATAGTGACTGCCTATCTACTTGTTGAACATGATTTGTAAGCCAGTTAGCAATCAAGTGACATAATTAGGAGTGATGGCTAAGTTAGATAGTTTTTCAACAATGGCCCAGTGAGGCACTAGGTTGAAGGGTTCCATGTCATAACAGTGATCACAAAATAGTGAGCACTGTCATGGTGAGTGTATATCACTGAAAGCAAATTGGTGATATACACATACCGCAAAAACTTCAGCAAGTAAACAAAGTGTTTATTCAGCGGGAGCTGTGCCCCACACCCCTGATTTAGGATTACCAGCTCCAGGGGATGCACATTGGGAGGTGGCAACCCTCCAAAATAAATAAAAAACACCGGCAGCAGTAAAATTTTGCCCCTGGTCCCCAGCTCCGAACCCAGTACGTGCTGCATCACAGCTAGACACCCACACCACCACACACATGGCTAGCTCGGCTGCAGCAGGCATACTACCCCAGACAAACCCTCATCCCAATCCCTCCCTTCCCTTCTCTATCCCTTCCCTTCTAGTCGCCCTCCCCTACAGTCATGGTCGCATGGGGTCACTACTCTTACAGGATAGCCCAACAGGATAGCACTGTAAATGAGGCACTGTTTTGACAGTCACTCATTTACAGTTGCTAGTCATATGTCAACTTATATGTCAACTTGCAAATAGGAGCAGCGACGTAATACTTAAAGAAGGAGGGTAGAGAGAGACCCACGTATTTTTGAAGCTGTGAGTTTATGGTAAGCTGGTCTAACTCCCTTCCTTTCCAAATAAATTGGTTCAATAACCTTTGCAACTTACAAAACCATAATTTAGGTAAGTAAAATCCAGCATGCTTAAAGGATAAAGAATCTGGGGTAATACGCTCATTTTGACCATATGAATTCTGGCCCAAAGAGAAGAGGTAGCATTCCCCATCTGGCAAGGTCCATTTTTATAGTACTTAATAATTTAGTAAAATGTTCTCTTAACATTGTTGATACTTCCCTAGTGATTTTAATACTCAGATAAGTTAGAGAATGGAAACCCAATTCAGATCATATTCCCTTATATCTACTTGTAAGCATTTCCCATTTAAAGGGAAAATTATGGTCTTGGAAAGACTGAGTTTGTAATGGACACCTTTGAAAAAATTATATTTCTTGTAATAGTGCTGGGATACTAACCTGAGGTTTTCGATATGTAGTAATAAATCATCAGCATAAGCTGAGATATGGTGTCACTTTGTGCCAATTAAAATACCCTGATTCTTATGGGAAAGTAATATTCTTTGAATTAACGGTTCCAGATAAAGATTAAATAAAAGAGGAGAAAGGGGGCAGCCCTGCCTGGTACCACATAATAAGGGAATGATTGGGACAACACCCGTTACACCAGACTCGAGCAGTCAGAGAAGAGTATACCAATTTGATCAATTTTATAAACCCTGATGAGAATCCATAATGTGTCAATGTAGCACATAGAAAATCCCAAGAAACTCAACCGAATGCCTTCTCTGCATCTAATGCTAGAAGAGCAGCTGGAGTATCTGAGTTCTTGGTATAAACTATTAAATGGAGTAGTCTCTGCAAATGGTCATTAGAGGATTTGCCCACCATGAAACCAACCTGTTCATCACTAATCAGTTTACTCATGAGAGGTCCTATATGGGTTGCTAAAATTTTGGTTAATATCTTAATATCGAAATTCAGTAGTGAGATAGGGTGATAATTCTCAGGACACAGATAGTCTAGGCCTGATTTAGGAAGCAGAGTAATAATGGATTGAGAAAATTATTTTCAGAGAAGCCAAATGTGTACCTAAAGTTGAAGAATTTTGTTAGGAGGTATAAGTTCCTCGCTAAAAACTTTGAATAAATTATTCAACAGACCAACAGGTCCTGGAGACTTATCAGAGGTGAGTTCTGTGATTGCTTGCTTAACCTCCACTCCTGAATAGAAAGCTCCAATAAATCAGAATCGGCTTGTGATAATTTAGGTAATTTAACCATTTTGAGGAACCTTTCGAAATCTTCTGGTGACACTTTGTCTAATGTTGGGATTGCATAAAGACTTTGAAAATATTGCTGAAACACAGAAACAATTTCAATTGGGTCACTAGTTATGGAATTCTTCTGTGTTATTAGTAGTGCAGCTATATACCGTGTGGACTCTACTTGTTTGAGCTGCATGGCAAGCAGTTTACCTGCTCTCTCTCCTGATTCTAGATATTTAAATTTGGTCCATTTAAGGGCAAGTTCTGCCTTTGAGATATCAAAGCTGTATATTGAGCTTGCAGTTTATGTAACTGAACCCACTCCTCTTCTATTGAATGGCGGCTAATATTATGTTCAATAGCCTTAATAGAATCTAACAAAATCTGAGCTTGAGCATTAAACTTTTCTTTCTAATTGTTGCTAATCTGATACATTCACCTCTAAGGGTACATTTGAGAGCTGCCAGACTAAGTCTATTTTGATAACTGACCCGATATTGCTACTTAAAAATGTGAAATAAATTCTTTAAGATGATTGCAGGTATTGGAGTACTGTAGAAGCTGATTGTTGAAGCGCAAAGAAAGTCTCTTTTGGCCCAGATCCAAACAAATAGCTAATGTAAACAGGAGAGTGATCAGATATTACTATAGTATGAATACCTGCATCAATGATGTTTGGAAGGCTATTTTAACTGAGTAAAAGTAATCAATTCTCGAACATGTTCAATGTGGAAATATTTTTATTTTCATTTTATCCTGGAGTCCGCTTTGTCACCATCAGCCCTGGTCACAGCCCCTGGGACTTCCCTGCCATCTACTGCTGCTGTCCCCAGTCATCCCCAACTTACCCACTGGAGATCGGGGCCACAGCATCAGTCCCCTCATCTGTGCCACAGAACAAGTATCTGGTTGGGGATGCAGCAATGGCAGCTAATCAAAGTCCCAGGTAGGGCTTCATTTAGACCACGGACCCTCCCGCCTTTTTCCTGGTTTTCTCCAAAGTGAGGATGTGCAATGATGCCCGGATCCACCTTGCCTCCCTATTGCCAAGCGCCGGTAGCATGAGTGACTCCCAGACTCTGTCAGGGTCCTCATTTATTAGCTTTTGTTTTCTGGGCAAGTACACTAGACAGACAAGTGCTATTTTCAGGAGTGACCCAGGCACTCCCCATCCTCCCCGGAGAAGGAGAGCCATCCATGGGATGCTCTATCCTTCTCCCCAGCTAGCCCTCAATGACCCAGGTCCATTCCGAATCCGGGTCTCCATAGCATAATGGAAATTCAACTGCTGCAAGTGGGCCAGCCCTTAGTGACATATTTTAAGGGTCTGCTAAATGCTGAACTTGGGAAACTCTATGTTTATTAAAATGAGGCTACATCTTATAGAAATCTGGGCCAAAAGTGGAGTAGTGATTCTGTGCTTTGCGTTCATGAATGAGTGCATGCCCAGTATCATCGCTCTGCTTTGAAAGCCATGACATTAATAAATTGTAGCCTCAATTTAATAAACAAAGACTTTCTATCCTCAGCATTCATCACACATTTATAATATGTTATTAGGAGAACGGGACCATATGGGCAAAAGCGAGACTCCAGGGTTTTAGGCAGTCATGCTTTTATTGGGGAATTACATGGCGGCATTTTCCTTTTGAATTTTGGGGTTGGATTGATTTTAGGCACATGCAGCTGACTGGTACCTTTTGCAGAAGTTATAACAGGATTTACTCATGCATCACAGTACCAGTCAGCCAATCAGATGCATTAATTTTACTTTGCCATTGTATAATACCAGATATACCATCGGACCAGGAGACAAACTAATTTTAAACAGATTTAATTTGTTTTCAATTCCTTAATAGTGACTTCAATCTCCTGTTGTGAGGATGAGTCAGATAATACAAATGTCTTATCATGCTTAAAAATATATCACAAAAATATTTGTTAAGCCTGTTGCCATATAGACAGGTGTACTGGCCTAATCTTTCAATTTACGATGCAGAGTTTGATATCTCTGCAGATTCCTATGTAGATAGACCTCACCTTTCAGAATTTGCTTGTTACCCCGAGAAAATTGGTGGATGACCCTCAGGGGGCCTATTTCTGATTTTTGACTTTGTGGCCCTCCGGCCCTAGCTCGGCCTAGGAATGCTCGATTCACATTTCAAGGTGTCATTTCTACATTTATTGCTATGCCAATTTGGGTGGAATAACTTAGAAAATCCAAAATGGCCACAAAATCAATATAGCCACCATATCACTAGTAAATACTTGATTGCCAATAATTTCCAAATCCCTAGCTTCCAAGATACCGATTTTCAATGATTCATGAACGGGAGTTTATTATTATGTTTACTATAAAACATATTAAATTAATGAATAAATCTGCTTGTTTGTGCCATTGACCCTAAACTGCATCCACTCTGTGAGAATTTGCCACTTTGTTCACAGGATTGCATAGAATGTTTATGTACATTGTATGCCTGTCTAGTTTGTATTTCCAGTTTTAATTTTAGTTTCTGTTTCTGTTTCAGAAAGCCCTCTAGCTGTACCTGTTGGATTGGTCAATCCATCCGATTTCTTACCTGTGTTCTTTGTGAGACCCAAACTAGAGATATGGAACTGCAAAAATATTAGGAGAGAATGGGCTGGATACCATCAAGGCTTTTGCAGAGAAATGGTCAGTCACAAAACCAACTTCCAAGTACTGTGGGAAGGCGGTACACAGGAATCCACATATTCTTCAGTTGACAAAAATAAACTCACTTGATTATTCTTTGGCAACCTTGAGAGAGATGGGCTCAGAGATAGTGATATCACCAAGGCATCTACAAAGATGGTCAATCAGAAATTAAAAGATAGAAAAATTGAGTCACTTGATAATTATGAAACCATTCCAGAAATCTTCTATGCAATAGCCCTCTCTATAAGCCCTTCTAAGAAGATTAATGCTCTGGGTTATGTGACCATCCCAACAGAAATTCAAGCTACCAAGACACGGTCCATTGCTAGTGACTGTCAATGCCTCATTACTGGAGCACATATCCAAAGTCGATAGTTCTATCCATGGTCATTCATTGTCTCACCAAAGTAAAGAGCAGTCAACCTTCTACATCATTAGGGGCTGGTATTTCTTACACAGATGTCAGAAGATGACAAAACAAGAAATTGGCCCGTGATAGTAAATCTGAGAGAGAAAAAGCACTGCACATGATTCTGCTTAGACAGCTAACTCATGTCACAATTGATAACTCAGATGGTAAACACTAGACATTAACAGGAGTCTCAACAACACATGACACTAACTCAATGATTTACGTCGCTGAATTTCCGTCCTGCTGTCATCTATGATTTGCCAGTACAAGAACAGAACATTCCAAGCAGCTCAACAAGACAAGTCCAGGAAACCTTTGAGAGCTCAGAACCTATTGACTATAGGGGATTATAAAATAGGAAGAAACCCCTCACTGATTGTTCCATCCTAGGATGAGGATGAAAGAAGTACCAAGCTTGATCTTCATTTGAGCAAATATTGTATTTGGGCTCTGGCAGCAAGCATAGAATCTTCAGAAGATGAATCTCTTCCAGTCCTAGGATCATGGACAGCTTTCAATAAAAAAGCAACATCGACCACTACCTTCATATCCAAAACTGATTTCCTGCCCATTGTACCATGTGAACCAGGTGATACAGTTTGCAAATATTACCTTGATTTTCTCATGGATCTAACAGATGACCTACAAACTGACCACATCTTCAGCTGTAGCGATCATGCAGTTTTCAATAAGATTGCACAAATAATGTGGAAAGAAGAAAATATACAAAAGTGGTTAATTTACTGGGAGGATTTCATGAACTGAGGGTGATGCAGAAGATCCTCTACAAGCAATATGGTGGTATGGGACTTCATGACTGGTAGGTTCAGTCGGGATAATAGCAGCTGGACCTGTTGACCAGGCCTTGGAAGGACATCAAAATTCTAGACCGATGAGGTTACATAAACAGTCCCTCGAGGCTTTCTTACAATTCATGGGATCCAAGATTCATGACTCACTAACTGACGGACTATGAGAAAAGCTCATCAACATGAAAGATCTGTATTGGCAGAATCCCTGAATCTTGTTCTCTTGGATGAATCTTTCCCTGGAGTGCAGTCATGAATGCTGGAAACCTCTGGCACCATGAGACAGTGGGTGACAGGCTACATTAGTGACACCAGCTCTCTTCTCACCTACTGTAGTTCACCACATACAGAGACAAGAATCTGAACTTGCATCTGTAGGCTCAATGAGATATTCTACCTTTACTGTTTGCATTCAACCATCAAAACTACTCTCGGTATTTGATGTGGCATCATGTAAACCTCATCAGTCTGAAAACTATCAGTAAGAGCATACAATGAACAGCAGGAATGTGGCATTGGGTCTAGTATGTCGGTGAGGCATTCTCCACGATAAGTGGTGACCAAGTGACTGAGGTCTCAATCAACAGAGAGGTCAAGGTGAGGGTGGACCCATGAGAGGTGGTTACAGTACATCTGAGGAAGCTGCTGACAACTTTATTTTGAATTCCCACAAACTCACTAAAATTAATTTGTCGCTGAAGGAGAAGATGCTTTTGAAAACATCAGCCACACACAATGAGTTGACATATGGTGCCATGAAGAAACATGATGGTCAAGTGAAAGAGCTAGTGAAGAAACTTCACGCATACTCAGATCTGTGTCAGGGTGTAACACGACACATACATAATCTTGCTGAAATACTGCTGGCAATAGTAGAGGGCCTTTTGAAGGCAAGGGTTACAGGGAAGTTATGTTGAGTGCATTTATAAATGACTGCCTCCTATCATGGAAAGTTAAGCCCATTAAATGCAGTGGAATTTCCACAGGAGTGGACAAGAAGAAAAGAAACCCAGAGTGGAATCAGTCTTGAAAGAAGACTGTCAGGCTCTCAGTATCATTGTTGCAAAGTGCCCCAAAAGAAAGATGTGTTTTCCATCTGCTCACAACATATGCTCCTGCAATAGCAACTCTGGAAGGAAACCTCTACAACCTAATACCAAACATGTCTTAAGAAATTATCTCATCGATGAAGCAGAAGCTCAAAGTTCTTCCCTCCTCCATTATGCTCAGTGTACATATGTGATGCCATAGCGATGGTCATAGCAGTTCCTGCACAGCGTGCATGGAACAGCCTTTGGAAAGCACTTCTTGTTGCATTAACACCTCCTCTACAGCAAACCCAGTGGAAGTCATCGTCATTCATGATAATTATGGGTATGATCAGGAGTTATTGGTGAAACAGCAAGAACAAGCTGAGCAAGCGGTAAGAATAGGAGGAATGTGACTTCACATGGGATCAGATTCACAAGAGATGCCACAGGAAAGGTGTTTCAGCAGTACCTTCACAACAACTACAACAAAACAGATCTCATACAGAGCTTCAATGAGTATGTTAGACAAGAGGATGTCAGTAGAAACTTAAGATACCCACTTACTATCAGCAATGGCAGAAACACTTATACTATATACCTAGATTCAGAAGAATTTCTGTTTCCTGCAACCATGAGGAGGCAGATACAAGGATAGTGCTGCACTGTGCTCTTGTGAAAGATCCAGTTGTCATCTGAGCCAAAGATACAGACATCCTCGTCCTGATGGTTTATGCTTTTGCAAAGACCCTTCCAGCTTCACCATGGATGCTCCAAATCGACCCCAATGTATTTGTAAATATAGGATCTATTTACAATCACATTGGACACACTACATGTCTCAATTTGGCAGCATACCACACTGTCTCTAGATGTGATGCAGCGAGTTACTTCTACAAGGTATCAAAGAAATTAGTTTATCAATGTTCGCACAGAGTCAAAGAAAGAATAAATCTTCTTTCAGGGCTGGGAAGCACATGTGCTTCACAAGACACTGAACAAAATGTCAAGACCTTCATTCAACACTGTATGTACAATGGTACAGGAGGAGAGGATCTGGTAGACATGGGTAAGGAAATACAATAACCTGAAAATGAAGACTAGACAAACAATTCTACCAGACTAAGTGAGCCTGTATCAGCACATAAAGAGAGCAAATCTTGTAGCCAACTATTGGCGCCACTGCAGAGCAGGAAACCCTGAAAGTTTACCCTTGTTTGTCAGGATGGAAAAGAGAGGATGAAATGCTGAAACCTGTGTGGTTCACTGGGTTTCAGTTACGTGACATCGTCATAGAAGAAAGGGCAGAAGGATAGCCGGCCAATGGTGTGCAGATGATGAAGGTGAGTCAACACCTCAAAGACTCACATAGAAGACCAGACAAAAACCTTCAACTACAGTGCCAGTGACTGATTGTACAGGAGATGATGACACTGAAAATGACACATCAGCAGCCAATGAACAAACTTCTGTGCACGAATCTTCAAGCTTTGTGAGTAAATGTGACAGTTCAGATCCAGAGTGGACTCCAATATAATGACTTCAAAACTGGACATTACAACCTAGGTGTACTGTTGACCCAAAATATTCATAGTGTTCAGTCAAATTGTTGATAAAATGACTTAATTCTAAACAACAAATCAGCACATACAACATTTAGATTTTAAGCATTACTGTACATACTTAAAACTATTTTATCAGTAAATTGCCTAGTGAATTCAATTGTTTTATGTAGTATTAATGTGTGCATTTGGTCCTGTGTCTAACAGGGAGCCTCAAAGCAATATATAGATGTCATAAATGTTCATGAATAAATGTTTGATATATAGATGTTCATGAATCATTGATAATCGGTACTATGGAAGCAAAGGATTTGGAAATTATTAGCAAATCAAGTATTTACAAAGCAATATGGTGGCCATTTTGGATTTTCTAAGTTGTTCCATCCAACTTGGCATGGCAATAAATGTGAAAATGACACCTTGGAATTGTAAATTGGGCATTCCTAGAGCTGAACTATGGGGACTCAGGGCCCTAACATCCAAAATTAGAAATAGGTCCCAGGGAGCCATCCACCAATTTTCAGGGTAACAAGCAAATTCTGAAAGGTGAGGTCTGTCTACACAGGAATCTGCAGAGATACCAACCTCTGCATCATAAATCGAAAGATTAGGCCAGTACACCTGTCTAATACTGTATCCACTGGAATGCTTATCTTGTTATTGTTAATACTTAGTGGGCCTTCTTTACATTGAGGCTTTCTCAATGAATTGATATAACTATAAATATTTTACTATTGTTTTGTTGGCTTGAAATGCCAATGACATTGCCATGTTCAACTTTTTTGGTTATATTAATAGAGCAAAGTGAGGAAAGCATTAAGAGAAGCAGGAAACTAAAACAAATGAAAACATAAAGCCTGCCTCAGCTGCTCAAGCAAGCAATCTGCCCTTTATGGTCTTTAAATTGTGTTTGTGTTTATTATTTGCTTGATTTTGGAGTGTTAAAAATTTATGTGACAAATGGAATTTGCTATTATGCAACTTTTTATTGCCAGCTTACACCATAATCATGCTGCATGTTTCTAGTTTCTTTAATATTGCTCTGACTTTCAACACAAACATCTCTCATCCCTTCAATTCCTGCTTTTATCTACCTAAAGGTCTATCTGCCTCAGGTGCATTTCTTTATACTCCTCAAATGTATTACATTTTGAGAAAGCCTGAATGTTTCTGCTTATGCTTGTATTTTGTAGTCAGTAATTGTTCTGTAGGTCTAATGAAGTGATGGTTTACAGTATAATGTATGGGTGAGACAAATACCAAACTAATGACGTTTAAACAAGTCTGTGTCTGAGTAGTAGTTGTATTAGCATCAATTAATTGTTAAAGTACTGTTTTGTCTTGTTAATGAGCACTTGTTTACACTTGCACTTTGTTTAAATTAATGGTTGTATTTTCATACAGGTGTGCTAATTGCCTACAATTATACTTAATGATTTTACATCTTTGTAAAGGTGATATGTGCATGAGACAAACTTGTAGGATGATTCTTCCTGATGAAGCCTCACTGTTGGAGGCGAAGTGCTGGGTAATCATTATTATGTTGTCTTGAGTGTGCGCAAGCAGCATCTTGTGGTAGTAGTAGCAGCACAGTGATAGGTGTGTCAGTGTTGGTGAATGCAGGGAATGATTTAGTGGTCGTCCCTCATTCCCCAATTAGCCAGCATGCTAGCACTAATGCAAAATTATGAAAGTGCCACCAACTTGAAAGAAATCTGCCACTGCAATCAGACACAAGCTCATCATGCAGCGAAAGATGACATGCCTCCCGTATGTGCCTTTCCTGGTGAAACATTTCAATAAACATGGCAGCGGCTCCTGCCACCACCACACAATCTGCAAACAAAGCCAACATTGGGGTGTAATCCTCATGTCGGCATGTCCCCACCCCACATTGTGTGGCACACTGGGGCCACCCAGTGTGCTGCCAGCCACACAAAGCTGACTGTTTTGGCATGTTCCTCGCCCAGGAGCCCACCCCAGTGTGCCCAAAAACTGTGTTGCGATGTCTGGTTTTTACCTGAAAAATAAAACGGTCCATCATTGTCCGTGGCACCTCCTCCCAACCCACACCCACCCTCCATGCACCCCACCTCCCCACATCCCCCATCACCCCATACTTACCTCCAGATGTCCAGTGCAGCACTCTTTGGTGGATGTCTGGACTCTTCAAAGCTGAACTGCAAAATGAAGAAATGCCGTAAGCTGTATAGTGGCATCAGTGGGGGTAAACTTGGGTGGATATCTCAGCCTATTTTTTTTAATCAGCTTCCAATTTTCAACATGGGGTTCTTGGGACCCACCATGAACACATGCACTGCCATCTCATTATTCGGTCCCGAAGGTGATTTCATGGTCACTGCATGGAATCACCATTTGGGCCAATTAACAAAACAACAGTGCCACTGTTCATGAGGTGGGATCAAAAAGACCCTATGTTGAAAATTTAGTAAAAAAATTCAAAAATAACTGTGTTACAAGTGTGCTTTGTGCAGTTTCCACACGCCACGTAACTTTGACAATTTTAATATTTTCACAGATGATTTTCAACATTGACATTTTTCACACTCTGTAGAAAGTATAACTGCCATTTTCACATCCTGCCCAAAATGTGTTTTGCACATCTGGCACACAATGGCACGGTCGCTGTGGAAAATCAACTTTGAGACAGATTAACAAAATTACAGTGCCACTGTTCATGAGCGGAGGTCCCAAAATGCCTATGTTGAAAATTTGGTTAAAAATCTTGTTGTGAAGGTGCGTTGTGCAGTTTCTATGTACACTCATGACTTCACCAATTTTTCATATTTTCACTCCAGATTTTCAACATTGCCATTTTCACACCTCTCATGAACAGTACAGCTGTCATTTTCACATCCTGCCCAAAATGTGTTTTGCACCTGTTGTGCCAAATGGCTCAGTCGCTGTACAAAATCACCTTCGGCTAACGATCTGATAGTGCCACTGTTCATGAGGTGGGGTCACAGAAAGCCCATGTTGAACTTTTGGAGGAAATACCAAAAATGCCCAGGACATTAGGGTTTCCAACCTTAACGCCCCACTCTGTAGAGACTGACAGGCATTAGGTGTGACTTAGGATTGTCAGCTGTGATGCTCATGCCATTCCACCCCCACCCCACCCTGCAGCCAGTGACAGACAACGAGCTGTGCCTTGGACTCTTCAACCCCAAAATGCACTCCATTCTCCTATACTACACCCATCTCAGTATATTTCCTTATGGAATGGGCGAGCATAAGGCCCCAAGACCCTCAAGGCACACCGTGACACTTTTCAGTGTCTGCAGGGTAGGGTGAGATGAAATGGCATGAGTGTTATAGCCAATGGCCCAAAGGCACACCCCAATGCCTGTCAGTCTTCCCACTGGGTGGGGCTGGCATCAGTTCAATTCTTCACTGCCATTCCTATTATGCATCTCTATCTCCTGCACTACCAATGCCAATGCCAGCAAGACAACATTCGGCATTGATAAATGCTTGTTCTAACTGCCTCAGTGCTTTAGCATTTGTTCAGTACTATGTAACTGCACCTTTTGTAGATGCTGCCTGAGGGGTGCACTGAGCAATAAACACTTCAAAGAGATTTAATTTTTGTGGTGCTTGGAGTATATCTGAAAGCTTCAATAATGTTCCTGTATGCCCAAGGTTTGTGGTGAAGGAAAGTAGAAGAGATTGCCCTGGTAAGCTGATATGGATAATAGGATTATTTCATATTACCAAAGAAACACAAAAATATAAATTATGAATACTACTTTATGATTTTCTTAATTTGTTTATGTGCATGAGGAGGGGCTCATGAGAGAAAAGAATGTTTAATTATTTATTTATTTCTTAAATGTAAGGGAGTTTTACTTTTCAAAGCCTTGTTGAAGGTTTTAATCATTAAACATGAGTGATGAGTTATGGGGGCATAAATTCTGTGTATGATATGCCCAAATTCCAAATCTCACTGCCAGAGGTTGTACCTGACCTGTATTTCTTGGGGTTAACATATGGGGCTCAGAATTCATGTAATGAATCAGGAAGTAGGAAATGTCCACCCCTTTATAAGTGGGCTCAATTTCCAAAGCATGATGCAGGGCTTGAGTCACGCCTGCAGCACGACACTTAGGTTCTGGGGTGCACTGAACCTTTGCTGCAAATGCACCCGATTCTCAAATCTCAGATGCATTTGCAATAGTTGCCACGTTTTCCAGCAGCTTGTACAAAATATTTAGCACAAGCCCTATAAAACAGTCCCAGGAATGCCGTAAGCTAAACCAGAAAAGTTGGTCTTACTTGTGGCACCTGGCACATGGGATGAAAATCCCAACTGCCAGCTGGGTGATTGCTGCAAGCCTTGTACACCATATCAGCATCACTCCTGGAGCTTGTGGAGATCAGTGCTTTGAACATTGAGCTCAGTATCTCTGCAACTTTCCTATGGGGAAAAGACCAACCCATGCAATATATGACATTTTAACACCCTCCCCATTGTTCTATTTTTTTTCTCTCTTTAAGTTTAAAACTACTGAACCAAATGTTACTACACAATTTGTCATGTCTAAAGATGGCTGAGCTATTAGAAGCCAAAATAGGGTTTGCATACAGTAGAGGGGCCTTCTCAGTCCAGTTTCCTGATGTATTGTTTTTGAAAGAGAAGGTCTTTTGTTTGCCAGTGAAAGAAAAAGGAATCCCTCCATTGGGGTGGCATCATGGAGTAGCTGGAATGCTGGACAAAGCCATATTATGAGCAAGGTTTTTTGTCAGGCTGAGGCATGATGTGGTGAGGCAGGATGGCTTTGCTTCTCCTCAAGGGTAAACCCACATGCTGGCTGGTACTCCAATGGTAGGAGAAGGCAGGCAAGGCATTGCCTTGCTCTCAGGGAAGTTTCACCAACTAGAAAAATAACCACATACACTTACGGAATGTCTTTAGTTGTGACTGTTAATAGCCTTGGTTGCTGTGTTATTCTAAGCTGTTTATTTCTGTATTCAACATGTGTTTAAACATCCAAGAAATATCATTGTTTTTATCTACATGTTATTGAAAATTCTTGCATTCTTGTTTAATTTACTCTTGTAAAGTGCATTTATGCTGTTGATATTTTATTAATACTGTGCTCCTTATACAACTGACTGTTATGCCTCTGTATTATCCTTTTGTTTTGATTGTATTTTCCTGGTAATGCCTGAAAATAGGCAAACTGTCTAGTGCACTAACCCAGTAAGTAACAAAATAACAAAATCAATCAATAAGCACATACATAACATTGTACCATTTGGGTGCCTCTCTTTCTTACATACGTATAAATAAATTATTGCAAACAATACTGTAATGCATCCATTATGATGTAAGCACAAAGCATCAAAAGCTGGAAAGTCCCCTGAGCCTTGATGAATGTGTGAAGTGGTATGATATTCCTTGATGTTTGATGAATAATGCAATGCAGAATGTGCAATGTCCTGACTGTGACACAGCCTGTCTAGGCATAGAACAATTGTCATACACCAATGCTTGAGAGAGGATGCCATAGTTATGGCAATGCCAGTGTTGTATTGTGTGATCATTCAACCCCCAAGGTACCACACCACAAACTCACCAAAGCTCCAGGTACTTTTTAGCCTTGCACTTGATTTTCCTACTTTTGATGTTTTGTGCTTGCACCCATGTTTTTGCAATTAATTTCTTTACTTTTTAAAAAGATATAGTATATAACAATCACTACACATCACTTTTTCTTTTCCTCATTCTCAACCCATTTTACTCCTTCCACAAATGACCCCCAACCCCATCACCTTCTATCTCTGGGAGTCGGCCTCTTACCACTATTCCTCCATAGCTTGCCTCCTGTGATTGAGATTTTGGGTTCTGCAAGCCCCTCAGGATGTTTAACTTCGTTGCAGGAAGGGTGCCAAATGGCCACTGTTGGGCCAGCAAGGGGTTGCTGCATCATCCTGCTCAGTCTAGGTGGTATCTTCAGTGTCTCTCTGAAACACCTGGGCATGGACAGCAGTGCTGAGTGCATATAAGCATGCTCATATTGCTCTTGGGGTGTCCACCCATTGCGGCTCCAGCTTGCACCTCCACTTCCTCTAGTAGCCAAGATGGCAATAGTGAAGCAGAACTCAATCCTCCATCCTCCCCAGAGGAGGAGACCGCCTATGGGATGCTCAGTCCACACTTTTGGACAGCCCCAGATGATTTAGGCTCACTTTGAAACCTGGGTCATTGGCACTGCAAATAGGGTGCCACCACAGCGTCAACAGGCCAGCTTAATTGCTGCACATAACTTTGTACTGGCAAACATTCCTAGGACTGACAATGCAGCCTTTTGCCTGCACCGTCAATACTTTTTGAACTGAATATACTTTATTGTTTTTCTTGTTTTTGACAACAGACAAACATGTGATAGTATAATACAACCTCATAACAACTAACATTACTAGACAGTCATCCCCTTCTGGTACATACAGCAAGTTGATTAACATTATTTAAGACAGCAAGATTTCATACTATGTTTACATTATAAGTTCCTGTATATAACATTTGTTAAGTTTGGTATTATACAATGCACATGCAGTGTTACAGCATTCCATCTGATGACTATATATCTAAGTAGGCAATACTGCAAGAGCAAGACATGCAGTTGGCAAACTGTCCCTGCAGTCTCTGGACTGACAATGCCAGCAGAATATGCAATAGTTTTACAACCACATTTTTGACTTATGACAAAGGTTTCTTATAACCACATTTTCAGTTCATGACAACAGTTCTCATAACCACAGTTTTGATTCGCAATAAGAATTGTTAGGAAACAATCTTTATTACCTTAAGTATTTATAAATTAAAAGTGAGTTTTTCAACAATAAAGTGAAAAGTCAGCCCTTGGCCCTGTATCTAATGAGCCTGAATGTTTCAATTTTCAAAATTTACTTATTTTAAAAGTTTAAAAATCATAATGATCATATTTTTGACTCATGACAACAGTTCTTCTGGCCACAGTTTTTGATTCACAACAACTTTCTCATGACCACATTTGGAACTTATGACAGTTCTCACATTTTCACCTCCCAGCATGGTCTCACATGCTGTGTTGCAAAAACACCTAAAAATACAGAACTGAGTGAACAAATATTCTATTTTGTTAATAATTTAAAATGTAGATTTCTTTGACAAAAACAAATACGAAGGTCAATCCTTGGTCTCAAATGTAATGAACCTGAAACTTTGAGGTTTCAACTCCCAGTCATTTTTAAGCAAAACAAGGCAATGTTCTTTATATGATACAGCGATGCCCAATCCTGGAGGCTCTGTCTGCCTTATATAAATCAAATAATAATACGGTAATGCAGGAAGTACAACTGCAACCTATATAAATCAAATAATAATACGGCAATGCAGGAAGTACAACTACAAATATGAATGCAATTAAAACATAAATCCATGTTAGTTACTGATAAGCAAATACAAGTGTATTAAAATTGTATCTTATACATGTTTAACCTTCTAGAAATTTTTAACAGCCACACTAAACTTTTCAAATTTTCAAAGCTCTGAGACCCTGGGCCAACTATTACACATGATAATTTTCATGAAAATCAGTTAAACGACAGCTGAGCCGCTTATCACACTGAAACCAACACACTAAAACTGGAGTTTTAACATAAAAGTACCCTCTCAGTACACTTCTCACGATCACATTTTTGACTCAAGATAACATTTTTGTTGTATTTTACTGTCTCACAAGCTGCCACAAAACCTTATTAAAACCGACCTGCTCATACATGGCCAAATCTTTTATTTCCTTAATAATTTAGAATATAGACTTTTCACAAAAACAAGTCAAAAGTCAAACCTTGGACTTGAATCTAATAAACCTGAAAATTTCATGTTTCAATTCTCAATCATTTTTTAGGTATCAATGAACAGGAAAGTATCTTAAAAGTCATATTTGAGCATGATTTCAGCTTACTAGAAATTTTAAATGGCTAAACCAAACCTTACCAAATTTTCAGAACTGGGAGATCCTAGGTCAGACATTATGCATGCCACTATTAATGTACAGTAAATTAATCAAATGATAGTGTATTGCAGAGTTATAGGTCAGGAAGCTTAGGCAGGCCAGGAGAAGTTTTAAAATTCACAAGTAGTACTTTATGATTATTAATGACAATCAAATAAAAATAAAAATAGTACAGGATAGTGCTTGATAAAGGCAGTTGAGACAGGCAAAGTCCTATGTCTGAGAGTATCTGTAAATCTAAATCTGGACAACCAAAGCATTGCTCTTTTCATATGATGTCGTATTGGTGTTTTAATTTCTGCATCCTGTTTGTAACAACTAAAAAGTAACAAGACTTTTGTCAATTTCTTTTCTGTCACCAACCTGAGGCATCCATCTAATCTGGACAGGTTCAATAAAATAGAAGATTCTGTCCCAGGGTTGGTATCCTGTTGACAATTTTGTAAACAAGCTTGTTAAGGTCAAACTACATCTTATTGTCAACCATCTGTTTTCCAGCTTGTTACCTTTCTAATAAACTCAAATAGCTCTATCCATCATATCCCCTTCCTGGAACGAAAACTCAGACACATGTCTTGGAGGAAATGTCCGCAGCCATTCGTTTACTGATTAACAATCCAGATTGACAGCAGCATGCGCTCTCAGGAGGATCAACTGCCCGTGGTTGTAGGGCTAAGGCTGCTTGGCTGCCCTCGTCAGGCACTGTTAGCCTTGCAATATAACTGTACCATTTGGAGGCAGACCATGACCCTACCTCCAGGTCAGGTACCCAGTTTCTGCCTCCATGCCAAGTGGGGGATGGTCACAGGCCCTTCAGGAGAATTCAGCTCATCACCACCCCTTAACCACCATTCCATGTCATAGTGATCCTCCTGAGATGCCCTGCTAACCATGACTGCAACAACTTGACATTCATCTTTACCCTGACTATTTAGTCTAGCTTTTGGTTTCTCCAGCTTCTGACTCAGTTTAACACCCTATTGGAGGAGTTGAAAACCCGGGAAAAACCCTGTTGCAGGGAAAACTAGGAAAAGCCACTCGCCAACCCCTAATGCTGTCACCCTGATGGGTCAAAGAGGGGACCTAACTGCCTGCCCCACTACCCTGCTTTATGAGAGCAGGTGGGTGGGTGATCCTTGAAGGGGCAAAAGAAGAAAGAGGAGGGACTGCTAGCTACAGTCCAAGAAATTCCTCTTCTCCTTCCTCCCAAAGGATGCAATCCCCTCCCAAGAGGGAGGCCTTGGTGGTCCCCTGTCCAATCCATGGACTCTCCCTAGCCCCTTCGGGACCACCTCTGCTTTTCCTCCAACCATCTTCCCAGGTCTAGGGAGGATGGTCCCAGACAAATATAGCTGCTGCTGCCATCTGTTGCAGCCTATGTATTATCTGGTATACATCCGCTCCTTTCCGCAAAAAGAAAACACAGACACATGTTTGGAGGAAATGGCCACAGCCATGCATTTATTGATTAACAGTCCAGACTGAGAACAGCATGCACATCTGCAAGGATCAACTCATGTGGTTGTAAGGGCCAAGGCTGCTCAGCCACCCCTGTCAGGCACTATTAGCCTTGCAGTATAGCTGTACCTGCTGGAGGTGGACCATGACCCCTCCCTCCACACTCGACCAGAGGTGAGATCATGAGCCTTCAGAAGACTTCAGCTTGTCACCACCCATTAACCACCATTCCATGTCATAGTGATCCTCCCAAGATGCCACAGGACAGGCAATATCCAACCCCCACGCTGACTGCTCTACCACTTCCTCCAAGGCCCATTCCAGCTCTCTTAGCCACAGTTCTAATCCCTCTCGGTCAAACATCCCATCTCAGCTACCATGATTTGACCAGAAGCCTGAATCTGACTATGTTTCACCACAGTACCACCTAGCGCTCACATGACCTTCTGTGACCTTCCATAGCTCTCTGTTGATCCTAATGCAGACCCTGTTGAGAAGCCACCCCTCCCATTTAGCCAGCTAGACCTTTGGATCAGCTGAGACCAGATGAGCAAGGCATGCGGCCACCACTCCCTAATGGTTCAAAAATCCTCCTTCATGGCCAAGTCCATGGTCTTCACCTTCCCAAGTTGGCCCTTCAAGATGTACCACCAACACCTCTGGGACACACTGGGTCCTCCATTCTTCCCTCAGCCGGAGAAGCAACTCTTCCCAGTTCATGAGTTCCAACACCAGCCATTGGATGTGAACTCTTGGTGACTCTTCCTCCAGGGCTGCCTCCTGCCCTGGTTGTCACTCTTGCTGCCGCTTGCTGTATGAAGGCTGGGCCACAGATCCAGATCAAACCACCAACCTCCGAGGACCCTGGAAGAAAGAAAAACTGTTTTTGCAAATGAGGGCATATGTACTTCAAGAACACTGGTGACCTCCATCACCCAAGTGCATGAATTGGCCATCCACCCACCCCAGACTCCTGGCATTTGTGGCAGCCCCGATTCTGAAAGAGTGTGTGCCATACTTCGGGTTCAGCCCTACCTCCCGGATGACTCTGGCCAGAATAGCTGTAAACTGATAAGCTGTGACAGGCCCTCCATCAGATGCTGAAAGAATGCACCCCTATTCTGGGCTTGGCTACCATATATGCCTGCACCCTGTCCTGGACCTTCCAAGATGCCCCAGGCAGAGCCTTCACCAGAAACCAGTGTCCCTTCTGCTACTGGTCTGTTTCACTCTTCCTCAGCCTCACCCAGCCCCTGCTTTGTTGCTAGAACATCTCACACTTTCAGCCCTATGGTCTTTGTACTCCAGGTGGCTGGGATAATTCTGAGACCCGAAAGCTCCATAGAAGGCCACCGAAAGCATGGTGTCAAACAGCAATGCCTTGAATGGCATTCAACAGACCTTGGCAGTGCCCCAGGATGCTCTCAGGATCACCGGTGATGGGAGCTCGATGTCCTGGTGGAAGCAACCAACTTCCCCACCCTTCTAGCACTTTCTTCACCTTGAAAGTCTCCATGATGTCGGTGACCCCCAGGGCCCTGGAGTCCCAGAACAAGTCAGCGAGGCACCTGGCCACCACCCCCAGCATGACAGCAATGATGTATTGGCACAGCTGCTCCACTGAATGGGCCAATCCTCTGGCCAGCCCAACTGTGCCACACCCCAGGCAGCATTCTACCTCTCTGCGATATACTTCCCTTGTCCTCGGTGCAGTGGAATTACATTTCCAAGTCAAGATGTTACTACCTCTACAGGAAGGGGTACCGTCTGTAGGCCACTGCTCGCTGCTGGAGACAGATCTCGAAACCATCACCTCTGTGAATGAGACAAAGTATCAGCAATCCCACTGTCAACACCGGTATGTGAACAGCCTTAAATGTGGTGTTCAACAGCAAGCATTTTGGAACAAAGATGCGATCAAGTTCTCCATCAGGCCCTTCGCCCCAACTGCCCATTAATGATGTGTACCAGCCCCATATTGTCTGACCTGAATAGGACCTTGCAGTCCCTTAGCTGTGGCCCCATAAGCACAGGGCAACCATGATGGGGAAGAGTTCCAGAAGCATGATGTAGGTGAGCAGACCGCCCCCATTCTGATGGTCAGCTGCCCACAAACCACTCTCCTTGAAGTATGCCCCAAACCCCAGGGCTCCCACTGCATCTGTAAACAGCTGGAGCATTTGCCCTTTGCCACTGGCCTGCCATACTGCCACTCCATTGAAGTGACCAAGGAAGACATTCCACACTTGTAAGTCCTCCCAGAATCCTCTGTGACCCACAGCCTGTGGTGCAGTTTTGTACACCCTCTTCCCAACTTGGCCATGTACAACAGAATGGTACAGCCCATGGGGATGACCCAACATGCAATAGTGAGGTGCCTCAACAGCTGCTGTAACTGCCACAATGTTACCTTCCTTGCCTCCACCATAGATTCCACCAACTGTCAAGTGGATCGACCTTCTCCCGAGGCAAGCAGTAGAGCCTGTTGACAGTGTCGATCTCAATCCCCAAAAGACCAAAAAGCCTGGTTGGGGCTCCACCTTCCCTGGTGATAAGGGGACCCCAAAGTCCTGACAGATGCCCATGAATGTCACCAGTGTTTCCCCACAGACTGCTGTCCCATCTGCCCTGCCGAATAAAAAGTCGTCACGGTAGTGGACTACCATCTGATTCCCTGATTGCCTCTCCATCACCCAGTGCAGGAAACAATTAAATGTCTCAAATACTGCTCACACCACGATGCACCCATGGGCATACAGTTGTCCACATAGTACTGGCCCTCAGACTTCATGCCCAGCAACTCCCTGCCATCTGGATGGATGGGAGTAACCTGAATGCTGACTCAATGTCAGCCTTGCAGGAGTGCCCAAATGGCTCACCCCACACACTACTTCCACCGCCTGTCAAATGATTCTTATTGCACCACCGTATGACATGGATCAATGTGGTAGTTCACGAAATCCCCTCCAGATAGGACAAATGATTTATCATCCTGTATTTCCCGGTGCTTTCTTTGGCACCAGTCCAATGGGTGATACCAGCAGTGTGAGGCTCTGGGGGCTCTGAATGGCCTTGATTATCCTCCCCAGCTGCTTCTCTTCTCCAGTTTCTCCTGTACTACCTGCAGATGGTCCCACTTGATTTCAGATTCTCTGCCTCTTTCCCCCTCAGGCCTTTGTATTGGAGCCTGAAACCCACCGTGAAACTCTCTCTCAGCAGGTATGCAGCCTCCCTGTCCAGGTACTGGGCTAGCTATGGCTAATTCTGTCCACCCTTATCAGGGTAGGCAGGTTTGTCATCCTACTGCTTCTGTGGCTTTTGGTCATCCCCTGAATCCCCTTTTGTGGGAACAGGGTGAAGCTTACTGGATGAAGAGGTGCTGCTGCCCACAGGCCATGCATATGTGCCAAAAGCAACATGCTGCCTGATTGTAAGTGTAGCATGCTTGCAACCCTGTGGTGCCTCTTCAGCTTTCCATGATGGCACAGGCCATAGTGGCAAGCCACTATCAGTGTGCACCACTCCTCATCCATGCATGACATCCACCAAGAGAGTCATGTCCACTTCCCCCACCCCAGAGTATTGTCATCCTGTCTCCTCCACTGAAACTCCTCATTGTACTCCAGCAATGCCACCCCTCCTTCCTATGTTGTATCAGAGTAATCCTGTTCTAGTATGTGTACAATCCCAGCCCCAGATCCTTATCCACCTGCAGGATGGTACCCACGTAGATGGGGAAGGCTGCAATCCAATTTTTGAATGTACGAGGCATCTTTGGTGGCTTCTTGTCAGCCTCCTCTCCTGTCTCCTTTTTTACTCCGTTCCACTGGTCTGTTCAATAAGGAATACATGTCCATGTACTCCCTACTCCTGATTTGCTGCCTAACCTTATCTGTGAGGTTAGACCCTAACTGCTTATCCAAGCCTACAAACGAGCTGGGGGAGGGCCTTGGGAGCAACCTGTGCTGTGGGGACTGCGGTCCCTGTGGCTGCATCCTCTGCTCCTCTTTCTCTACCATGAGGTCCAGCAGCTTGTCCAGCTTGGCCTCAGCCCCCATCTGCCCCAGCCCACTAGTTGAGGGGGTCCCTCGTCCCCTCCACAGTGGCAGCTATCTGCCTCCATGGTGATGAGACCACTCCCGTGATTTCAGGCCAATCCTGCACCTGCACTCCATCCCCTAGTGCCACATTGAGTACCTGAAGCACCTCTCCATCGCTCAATGGCCTTACCTCAGTTCGATACTTACCTTTGTCTGGTGTCCTTGGGACCTTGGCAGGATGTGCCACCCTCCCTTTTTGGCTGCTTTTTGGTGGTACCTCCCAACCATTGATGTCAATGGGCCCTCCAGCCCCTCAAGCAGGCTTCCAGTCACACAACTCCCTTTCTCATACATCTCCCACAGCTCCACTTCCAGGCCCTCAGTGGCCTTTGCTGATGTTTCTCTGCCAGGTTGACATGTCGCACCTGTAAGACACTGACAATCCCCCTGGCCCAAAAGACTGATAAGTAAGGCCTTACACTGTGTCCTCCCCAAACCAGGAGACATTGGGAACCACCCCTTTTCCCCTTCCAGCAGCCCATCTGGCACAAAGCCCCTAGGAGGTGGTGGCCCTCCATGCCCACCTCCTGCAGCCGAGCTCAATACTTTATTAATTATAACTGGCTGCCATGTTGCTCTGTTGAACTTGGAAGTAAAATGAGTCATCCCCATAGTACCCTTCCCCAGGTCACACCAAGTGACAAGCAACCTGCTGCTCTGCATGCCTTCCTGGTGAAACTTTGACAAACAAATAAGATTCCCACATCTGGCTAGAACCCAGGCCAATACCTAGCAGGGCTCAGTCCCCAGGGCTGTCTGATCATCATGTGTTAGAGAACCAAACACCTTCCTTGCTCTCTATGCTCCCTTTACATTTTTATTATTTTGCTTTGTGTGCCATCCACTGTGATTCATTACACAGTAGATGCCCTTCCCAAGAAGGTTGCCGAATGCCCATGAGATCTCAGCCACCCACACATGCTTCCCATCCCCAAGATGACCACTGGGATTCTTGCAAGAGCTCACACTGCAACCATTGTGATGGGACCTCCCATGATGCCATACCAGGCCCATGAAATTTAACCTGGGGCTGCGCTGGAGGACAATGCCCATTATACAATGGCAAGAAAGAATCCTGGCTTTGATAGGTCAGTTGCTGTCACAGCAGGAATGTTATCCTAGCATAACATCCCTACTGATTGTTTGTAGGATATGGACCTTGACCTCTTTTTTTCTTAATTCATTGCCTCCACAGGTGCTCTCTGAAGTTGCACCACTTGTCTCCTGTATACTGTTAATAGTAAATCCTGGGCCTTTCTAAGCAAAATCAAGCTATAGTCAACATACCACAAACAAATCCTAATAGCTCAAGAACTGTAAGTGCTAGACACAAAGTATGAGTGGTAAAGTTATTCAGCACAAAATTACTTTTCCGTGGTGGTATGCAAAGAATAATATGTAATTCTGTTTTTTTATGCTGGTTGAAACAGCAAAACATTTTTTTTACTAAAACAGGCAACATAAGCCATATACACCATACCAAAACAAATACAATAACTCCTAAAGTATACTTGATATACACAGTATATCAGTGGCAATGTTTTTCAGCACAAAATTACCTTTCCAATGGTGTTATGCAGTCAAATATATATTATATTCTGTTACATTATAAATTAAAATATATAAGTGACTTCTCCAGATGTTGCCATGGCACATAGGAAGTCAGTAGCTGACTTCTGTAGGCTCCTCAGGATACATCAGTGTATTTTACTGATACCTACAGGTGTCAGCTAGGAGACAATGAGTCAAGAAACAAAAATATTTTTACACACTGACAAAACATTCTTTAAATTTATTTTTAACTATAAACAATAAGCCATTATATAATGGGAATAATGCCATTCAGGTGGGTGTTATGCTGGATAATATCCTCTCGGTGTTGGACACCTCAGACAGTGGCCCCGGCCCAACCACCCAAGGTGAAATGTTATCCCAGCATAACACCCGCTCTGTCAGGCATTATTCCTTTATTATGCCCCAGGAAGCCTGGCACTCTGTGCCCAAATGACCCCATCTGCTCCTCTCACCCGCATCCCCAGAGGTGCTAGAGTGATCAGACCCTCTGTGGGCCTCCTGCATATCCCCACCATCCCAGGATTGAGACCTGAAGCCCATCACAGACACGCTGCTGGCTCGCCTGAAATGGTCGGACTCTCTTCCTGCATCCTGCGCCTCACCCAGCCTAGCACCAGGCCAATGCAGCCACAGAAGAATCTCCCCAGGTGCTCATCCCAGGACGGACCATTCCTCTGCTGCCCCAGCTGGGAATGACTGCCCTGCATCCTCACACCATCCCACCAGATAATGAAGGAACTGCCAAGAAACCACAACAGAGCACCACTGGAGCTGCAGGCACCCAGATGCACTGGATCCCAGGTAAAATGTCTAAACAGCACTGGAGACAATCAGCAGAGTTTGGGGGCTCAATGAAAGCTATTCCTATGTTTAAAATATTTTTTTTAAACAAAACTCCCAACTGGCCCAACAAAGTCCACAGATAACTAAGGTTGCCAGCTGCCTAGCTCCCAGTGACCCCAATAGGACCCCAAAGCTGAGTATTGAAGGCTTTCAAAACACAGCCTGCTCACTTGCCCCAGACCCTGCAACATGACTACTGCATACATCCCCATTGGTCACTCCTGGGTGCCTATCCATTGTACTCTAGAGCAATCCTACAGCCTGAGGGCTCCCATGCTGTTATTCTCCCAGGCCCTGATTGCACCCCAGCCCCCAGGCAGAATACCCCTAGACCTGTTAGGTCCTTGCCTGGTTACACTAGCCAGCTGGACATCTTGATCCTTGAAGGGCAAAGGAGAAAGAGGAGGACTGCTGGCTACAGTTCAAGAAATTCCTTTTTCTCCTCCCCTCACAGGATGCGACTCCCCTTGGGAGGCCTTGGTGGTCCCCTGCCTAATCCTTGGACTCTTCCTAGACCCCTCAGGACCACCTCTACTTTTGCCCTCCCACCTCCTTTCCTGGTCCAGGGAGGATGGTCCCCAGACAAAATACGGCTGTTGCCATCTGTTGCAGCCTATGTATTCTGCAATTAATTTTGAACAATACATTTGCAGGCCAAAGGGATTCCAGTTTCCATAAACATCCACACATACTTTTTGACTTCAGAAGGAAGGGAAGAAAGTAAGACTAGAAACAGCAAGTGAAAAAAGGAGATAGCTGGGGGGTTGTGGGACCATCAGAGTGGCCAGTTCTTAGGTTTCACTTGAAAATTTGATTGCACAATCAGACAGACAGAAGAAACAGAGAAGTGGTAGTAATAGGAGAGGACAAATCAGATCTTTGCTTTTAACTCTCTCTGCACAACAAATGGGACAGAGTCTTATTCAATCCCATCACACACACCCTCTTTAACAGAAAACCTGTTTTTTTTTTGCAAAACAGGTATCCAAAATCCTCTTGTATTTGTATTTTAACTTTACCTTATACATCTACAGTTCTTTGTATATGTAGTATCACCTTTTCAGAACACCATTTACTGCAAACATTTCCAGTTTAAGACACACATTTTTACAACCTTCTGAATTCTCAATTCCTGAACATATCTTGACAGAAAATCAGCATTGACATTCTGTTTTCAGATTTGTGCATTTGGATTTCAATGGCTGTATTGTGAGGTACCACATTGTGATCCTGGGATTTTTATCCAACATTTGGTTAAGCCAACAGAGAGGACTGTGATCTATTATAAGTGTAAAGTTATCTCCTAGCAAATAAAACTTAAGGGACTCCATTGTCCATTTTGCAGCAAGACATTCTTTTTCAGTAATGGAGTATTTTATCTCTCTGTCATGAACTGTTCTACTTATATACAGAATGGGATGTTCTTCTCCTCTATATTCTGACTCAGGATTGCACCAAGACCTACCTTGGATGCATTTGTCTGTATCGAAATGATTTCTCAAAGTCTGAACTTCTTAAAACAGGGGCAGAACATAATGCATGATGGCCCAAAAAGCCTCATCACACTCTGGTGACCATTTGCATTGTTCAGGTACTGTTTCTTTGGGAGTTCAGTGAGGGGTGTATTTAAATGGGCAAAGCTGGGAACAAATCTTTGGTAATAACCACTCAGACCTAAAATAGCTTTGAATCACAAATACAGTTTTGTCTCTGTATTCTTTAGCTAGGGAAATTTGCCAGTAACCCTTGGTGAGATTGAGAGTACTGATGTACTTGTTACTTCCCAATCTGTCCAACAAATCATCTATCCTGGGAATAAAATAGCTGTCAAATTCAGATAATTAATGAAGTGTCCTAAAATCAAGGCAGATTCTTACACCTTCTTCATTTTATGGCTGTGGGCAGAGCCTACAGCCATCTTACTATCTGTAGCTGGAAAATGGAGTATCGTGGAACAATTGTTTTGGACTCTTCAATGTATCCTTCCACATCTACAAATTCTGTGCCAACTAAAATAAAATATTCCCTTCTTTCTGTTAAGAATGTTGGAGACATAACTCAAGCTGTTTATCAGATGCCATTAGGAAACTGAAACAGCTTGTTAAATATTGGTTGCCTATTAAACTGGAGATTTGTTTACCTCTTCAGAATGCAACATCTTGCACATTTAAATACTTACCATTTAAGCAGTTTCTTGCTACTAGTTTCACTTTGGAATGTATTGTCTTTTGAGAAAGATTCATACTTCATAAATGTCATTCTTTCCCAGCAAATCTATGAGTTACACTGTTTTTTTAACCTCTAAAGACACTATCTGATAAGCACTGTCTCAGACATATGCCAGGTCTTCAGTGAACTACCCAGACTTAATACGTAGCAATCAGCAGTCATTTTCTACCATGCTTTTTGGGAAAAAATATATTGAGCTACAGAAAACACACACACCTCTGTACACACCATCCTCATGGCTACAACATTCAAAATAAATACTGAATTCTAATATGTTATAAAACAATAAAGAAATTGTTTGTTTATGTCAGTGAACACAATGAAGTTCAGTTAAGACTACATTTCCCTTGAATATTTCTTATCCTATATTTTGTATCCTGGATAGTACAGGGAGATGCTACATCTCATTGTCATAGGGATCTCCATTTACACATTTTTGCACTGTATTTACTCAGGCTATCTCAGATTAGATGCAATATCTTGTTTTCAGTGGAGTCATGATTTTACCATTTTGATAACGTATTTCTTCAGGGTAGCCTGGTCCAGGGCCCCATATTCAAAGGAGATGCACAGTGCATCCTGGTTGAAAAAGGAGATGTGTTGTGCAACTCCAGCAATCTCCATGCATGATATTCAAATATGTGGGATGTGACTGCCACAAGAGAATGGGCCAAGGTGCACACAAACAGTATGCCGTGCGAAGTCGAGGGGTGCGTTCCCATGAATATGCCATGCTGCAGCATACTCAGTGGAATACACCCTCACAGTCCAGAACAGTATGGCCTCACAGTTAGGCCATGAATAACTGGCTTAACTTGGGCAGCCACCCACAGGCAGGCTGAGGAAGTGAACCCAGGTGCACAGCAGCCTGGCAGTCCTGGTAGGCTAGAGGTACCCTCTCCATCCCCAATCGATCCAACTCCATCCCTAAGAGCTGCATAATGTAGGGCCTTCTGGGACCAGTTGCACCAGAGGAAACCATGGTCCATATCCATAGCTTAGAGGACCCCACCCACTGCCTCGGTAGTGTAGACACCCCTGCTCTCCCCATACCCAACCTGTTGTGAAGATTGGCACTGCCCTCCACACCCTGCCATGGCCAGCCACTGACTGCATTGGAACTGGGCCAGGGACCTGCACTCTGGAATTACCCAAATGGCTGTACTGTGCATTCGGATACTACACAAGCTGTGCATCCTGGCAAACCATAAGAGGAATTGTCATACCTCCAATGCATCTTTGTCAATGCTGTATCTTCCTGCTGTCATACTCTGATGCAGGCCCACACTCTACCCATTCCCTGTGTAACATGCCATCCTCCAGACTGCTGAGGTATCCTGGGTGCCATGGGGTTATGTATCCTGCAATGCCATTTGCAGTGTACACTCTAGGGCTATAGAAATTGTGTCTGTTGGTTCCCCAATTGTACAAACAAATGGGAGGTCAGCTGTAACATGCCTGTTCCGGGACCTGTGTGAGTGGATATAGCATCGGCTGTCATTCCATTGAGCAGTGCAATGGCACCAGGACGATGGATCCACATGCCATTGCCTGAGATGTAGGGCCACTGGGCATTATTGCCCTCACACAGCTCATTCCTATGTTTGACACATTCTAGCATCCCACTGCCAGTGCTTCACCACCAAAAAATAAGATGCCATTTCTTCTGTGAACTATCCAGGCTGAATATA
Source organism: Neoceratodus forsteri (assembly GCA_016271365.2). Lineage (NCBI taxonomy): Eukaryota > Metazoa > Chordata > Ceratodontiformes > Ceratodontidae > Neoceratodus > Neoceratodus forsteri. Next base: position 1,025,779,077 of record CM028131.1, on the reverse strand, counting down.
TAGCAATCAGCAGGCATATTCTAGGAAAATACATTGTAAAATGTGTAAAAGGAGGACCACATTGAAATTGCCTCTCAGCAGATCTGCATTGTGCAAATTCATTACAAATAATGGGTAAAGCATCCCAAAAGCCTCCACAGCCATACCAGCTCTGACCAGAGTTTTTAATTAAAATTACAACTGGTAATGATCAAGCACTTCTTGATTCATCAATGATACCCATCTCTCATTTTTGTATTTCCTTAACCACTTCTGCTCTTAACCACACTGGTAATCTGTATATCTTTTTTTCTGATAGGGCAAGCATTCCTGTCACTATTCCATGCTTGACCCTTTGTTTGGCCTGGCACTGTTTCATAGTTTCATTGTAGTTGTTTACAGTTCAGAAGGCAGAGCCTATTATTGAACTTGCCACCCGAAGGTGGTTTTAGTTATCTGTATATTCAAATGTAGTGTTACCCATGTGTTTATCTAATGTATTCTTAAAGATATCCATAGTTTTACTCTCAACTATTGAGACTGGTAGTGTATTCTATAAATTAACTATTCTCTGGGTGAACCATCAAAGTCTTTTTTTGTTTGACAATTTGCTCCTTTTAATTTCATATTATGTGATCTTGTATGTGATGCTAACATTTTCTTTCAATGCCTAAGGTTTCTATTAATCCTGGTTCATTGAGGGATTTATAGATCATACATAGGTCTCCTCGAAGATGTCTGTATTGGATTGAATACAGGCTAAGTATTTCAGTCTTTCACTATAGGGTTTATCAAACATGCCTTTAAGTTTTTTGGTCATTTTCCTTGGAATCCCTCGATTTGTTTCTTTTGCATGAATTGTGGTAGGTGCACAAAATGAGGCACAATAATCCAAGTGGGATCTCACTAGGCTAGTATATAGTGGAAGGTTAACCTGTGTTTGTCTGCTTTTAATATTTTTCCATATACTACCCATAATTCATTGACTTTTTTTACTTTAAGTATTGTATTGTTTTCAAAAGTTAACTTACTGTCTATGTTTATCACAAGATCTTTTCATTATCTGTTATTTGAAGTATAACATTATTTAGTAGTACTCTTTTTTCAGATTGTTATGACCTAAATGGATTACTTTGCACTTCTGCTTGTTAAATTTTATTTTATTATTTCTAGCCCAAATTTCTAGTGCCTCTAATTCTTTTGCAGAGTATGTGTTGCTTCAAAAGTATTAACAGTACTTCAAATTTTGCAATCATCGGGCATATTTTGATATCCATATGTTATCTGATGTCTGCATTGATGTTATTAGAATATTGAAGAGAATAGGGCCCAGCACAGAGCCCTGTGGAACTCCGTTGTAACTTCAGCCCATGAGGATAAGGCCCTTAACTGTTGTACGTTGTTTACGATTGCATAACCATGAATTGATCCAGTTGATTAAGATATATGTTTTGTTTAGCCAGATGTTCCAGAAGAATTTATGAGACTTGTCAATGCCTTAGCTAGGTCCAGGAATACAACATTCACCTGAAGTCCCTTGTCTAATGCAGCACTTGCATTCTCGAAGAAGTTCAGTTCATTTGTTAAACATGACCTTCCTTTTTAAACCATGCTGTGTTATATCATATAAGTTATAGCGATTAATGTGTTCTTCAAGTCTATGCAAGATAAGTCATTCAAAGATTTTCCTATAACAGAAGTCTGGCTTATAGGCTGATAATTAGAAACTTCAGATTTATTTCCACTTTTGTATATTGGTATAACCACTGGTTCTTTCCAGTCTAGTACACTTTCACCTGCCTCAAGTGATAGATTAAATAATTTACACAGTGGGCCAGATAAACAAGAGGAGGTTTCTTTTAAGAAAGGGGTGTATCCCATCAGGTCCAGCTGATGAGGTGACTTTTAGTTTCTGTAATTTTTTTAGTTTCATCTACTGTAACAGGTTCAACAGTTGTATAATTATGGTTTGCATTTAAATTATTATTAAATAGTTCCTTATTAGAGAAAATCTTATGGAAGTACTTATTAAATTCCTCTGCTATTTGTATTTCATTACTTATTGTTCCTGAGTTTGTTAGTAAAGGGCCCATGGTTGCTTTGGATCCTCTCAGTGAGCCAATGTAATTATATATTTTTTCTTGTTATCCAGTGTATTGTTAGCTAGTTTATTTTCCATATTCCTTTGGTACTCCTAATTTCTAGTTTAACTTTATTACCATAGTTTTGTACCTTGCTCCATTTTTCTTTGATGGTTGAGCTTTGTATTTTTATAAGTTTTTGTTTTTAACAATCAATTTCTTAATGTTATTGTTCCACCAGGCAGATTTCTGTATCCCTTGTTGTATTTTTTCTATTTGGAACCCATTTATCTATGCAGTATTTCAGTTTGATCAATAAACTATTCAGGCTTGATGTACATTGAGCCCTATCCATTCAGAGTTCCAGTCCCATATGTTCAAGTATTGTTTGATTTTGTATAATCAACTCTAGTAAAATCTTTAGTTAAAGTGTTCCCTTTTGTGTCTATAACTCTAGACTGTATATGAAACAGAATCATATTGTGATCGTTGTTTGCCAGTGGTTCAAGTATTCTGCTGTTGCTTACTAAAGTCCCTATATTAGTTAATACTGACGTCAATGATATTATTGTTTCTAGTACCGTCCTGTATAATTTGATCCACATTTTGATTAACTGTTATATAGAGAATTCTTTCTCAACATTTCTCTTCCAAGTATGTTTTTTCAGTCAATGTTGGGGAGGTTAAAGTCACCCATTAAGATGTAATTTGTTTTTGGCTCAAAACTTTTAATCAGGTTTAGAATTCAATGTTCTGGTCTTTATTTAAGTTAGGAGATCTATAAGCCAATGCACACTTTTAGGGATGGTAGTTAATCTCTGTCGATATTATTTCACTTTCATAGCTTGTTTGCATATTATTTTGATAACAGTGGAATGAGTACTCTTCAGAGATGTATAATACAATTCATCCTCCTTGTTTATCCTTCCTGTTTTTGTTATTTTGTTAAATCCAATATATCATTATTCCAACTGTCATCATGGAACCATGTTTCAGTGACCCCAGATATAAATTTTTCTTTGTGAATTATATATCTTAATTTATCCATTTTATTTGACAGACTTCTTGCATTTAATAATAATACTTTTTAGATCACTTTTTTGTTGTTGTAGGTGAATAAGGTTATTGGTTGTTACTATATTATTTAAGGAGTCTGTAGTTATAATTTAGGCTGTATTTCATGATTCTCATTCTCGAAGGGTCCCACCCCAATCTAGTTTAAATATTTATCCAGTGAGCAAATAAAATGATGGCTAAGTAAGTCACTTCCTTTTTATTTAAGTGTAGTCCGTCAAAGGAAAAGAACTCATCGTTTAGATAATAATCTTTCAGTGAGTCAAACAATGGATCTCTTGCTTAAGAGTCCATGTTCTCAGCCAATTGTTAAATTTATGGATCTTTTGGTTAATTCGGGGAGGCTTTTGGTATGGGGAGGACTTCAGAAATTATGATTTCACAACCAAGATTAGTTAACCTGTTGGTTAAGGCCACCACGTCTTGTTTATTTCTTCAAGAAAGTCTTTGAACATGTTATTAGTTCCCACATCTGTAAGAACAAGGGTTGTGACCTAATCCGTTAACCATTGCTTTGCACATATTTGTTAAGTCAGCAATTTTTGCCCACTGAAAGCTGATAGGGTCCTATGTGATTTGTTTGGATTGCATATGTTCCTGTCTAATCTTTTGATCATAGAGTCTCCGATTACCAAGTGATTCCTGTGGTTCAACTGAGTAATATTGTCAGGTTCCATGTTGACAAGGTTGCTACAGTTATGACTTCCCCATTAGTTTGGAATAATAGATCTATTATTGATATTAGTGTCTGTTACAGTAAGGAGTTCAGAGGTCCCTTGTACTGATGTAGTAGATATTTGGGTATTTTCAGGATTTGTTTCTAGTCTTTCGATTACAGAATATCTATTTGTTAGGGGATATCAAATGTTGTAGCATGCCTTCCTTTTTGCAGGTTTAGTGTATTGGATATTATACCACTCTTCATCCCCATCAGGGTAACCTCCTCTTCTCTAGTTCTTTTGTTATTTTTCTTATTGTTTAGTTCTAGCTCTTCTAGCCCCTTTGAACAAGGGACTGGATGTTCAGGGGTTGTAGAGGTATTAACTAAATTAATTGTGGGTGTCATCAAAGAAAGGGTAGGAAGGTCTCTTTTGTACCCAGTATCAAGTTTTGTGCCAAGTCTATGTGCCATGTTTCTAGTTGTAATAATCTGTCCATGAAGGAATTCAGTTCATTTATTAAGTCATCGTTATGGATACATTTTACACATTTGAAAATTCAATTGGGGTTTGTTTTGTTAATAGATACATTAGGCAGTTAGTGCATTGTATAAGAGTTTCATCTTCTTGCACTGTTATGACATTAGCCATTTTATATTATAATGTCCCTAGTCACAGTCTGAACTTATTAAGTTATTGTAGTTTACTGCCTAATGCTTAATTCTATATACAAAAGGTCAAACACCTAGTAGTAGACAGAGTATTATTGTCAATGTGAATTACCTTCCTTCAGATGTTTGTCTCACTGATGTATTTTATTGAAGTCCCTCAAACCCTCAAACACACCTAACATGCGCAGATGGCGTGTCTTTGCACATGGCTCCATGCGCACCGACATGCATTTGTCTCTACTCAGGCACGCCTGCTCACCGCTGGGCTCTGTTTATATACTCCCAAATGACCCCGTAAGTGTTCCCAGGGGTCATGGAGAGCACAGAACTAACAAAGTGATTAAAATCACTATATAATTAAAAACAAAGTGCAATATTGCTTTAGCCCTTAGTTAGCCCAGATACAGTTGGTCTCAATGGTATATATGCAGAATTAAATGGGTTAGACAACGAGAGTTCAACCCCTCTTCCTGTTTACCCTGTTGGCTTGGTAACAGGGCTCCAGATAATCGCGTTTAGCGAGTATGCAAAGTACAGGCAACACAGTTAAAAATTCAGTACAATGTTGTATATACACAGTTTTTAGAACTAGCAGCACTTTTCAGAGCAATCTACTGTGGTAGAAGTACTTTGAAATGTCTTACCATGACATGCATTTCTGTGGTTTGTCCTGTGGATAAGGAAAACTCACCTATACAGCATTGGAAATGACAGTTTGTTCTGCTCTGTCATAAATTGTATTAATATCTTATTTGGCAGTTTCTGATGGTACTAACTAAGCAACCTTTGGTGTTTTTCAATCTTTTCTTCAGGAAGTAAGCATGGTATATCTTGGTAGATTTTTCCTATCAGGGGTCTCAATCTCATAATTAACTGTACCAGTTCATCTAGCCACTTTATAAGGCCCTTGCCACTTCATTAACAGATTGTTTTCTGTAGTGGGTAACAGAAAGACCTTATTACCTGCCCCAAAATGTTTTCTTTTACCCCATGGTCATAATTCACCTTCTGTTGTTTTCAGATTTCTTCAACATATTTTGTCAATTTGGTTGTCAGTGCAGACATATAACATGTAATAGAACTTTTCTGAGTAGGATTATCTTCCACATTTCTTTTATTACATCTAGTGGCCATCTAGGTTGCCTACCATACAACATTTCAAAGGGTGAAAAACCTGTTGATGCTTGTGACACTTCTCTGTAAGCAAAAAGCAGGTAAGGGAAGCATTGTCTCCGTCTTTCCCTTCAACTTTCACAAATCTTTTTAAAATAAATTTTAAGGTTTGATTAAAATGCTCAACAAGACTGTATGCCTGAAGATGATAAAGGTAGGTTCTTATGGCAGTGATAACTAGCAGTCAGTATAGCTCCTTCAGCAATGCAACACAAAATTACTACCCTAATTAGTAAAAATCTCTTCAGGTATGTGCACCATGCTGAACATTTTGCAAAGTAGGGTTAACTGATTGATAATTAAAGAAATAACAAAGGGCCCAAATGAACCCTTCAGTAATTCCCAAGATGCATTGATCAAACTGATGATACAACAGGTCCTAAACTAACAAACCAAGTCCTATTCTTTAAATAATCTTTACACCATTCAACCACTTTCCTGAAAACCTAGTTGACCCAGTTGTAGGCAAAGCAATGTGTGATCAGTGAGATCAATTCTTTGGTCAGGTCCACGAAGACTGCCCCCATCATAAGACCATTTTCAAATCCTCTGAGGGCAGTGCTCGAACCTGTCCAGGATAGACTCTGTCCCATGATTTTAATGAAAACCATGTTGTTCGAACACATGCAATTGTTAGCATCAAGATACCCAGTAATTTGATTTGCAACTATTTTTCTAGTAATGTGCTAAATGTATTTAATACTGAAATTGACCTAAAATCATCTGTACATTCTGCACTAATTTCTTGGAATTAGACCACTCTGGCACATTTCCAAACTGAAGGAAACTGGCAGAGATTAAGACATTGATTAAAGATGGAACAGAGCGGGTAAGAAATATAAAGAGCAATTAGCGTTACAATAGAAAGAAAATAGCAGTCTTTGTAAAAGTTGAGTGACTACCGACAGATTGCACATTGCTCTCCTGTTGCTCAGGGCTGGGATGGGCACCCAAACCTGGCTCACCAAGACCATATCACCCCTAAAAAGCCCAGGATATGAAACAATCAAAACTGCATCAATAAACATTTGAAGCCCCCAAGCAAGCTGGACCAACTTCAAGCCTGGACCGCTCAGCACAACCCTGACATCCTGTCAGTAGTTGAAACTGTCTCTCACCTAAGATCTCTGATAATGAAGTTGCCCTCCCTGGCTTCTATATTTTCAGGCTTGGCAGGGCTTCCAAGAAAGGGGGTGTCTGTGCCGTCTATGTCAAGGACACTATCAAAGGTCTTGCCCTCCCACAGGTGGATCTCGGACCCCATGGTCAGGTCCTAGCTGTTAAAGCCATACTTGGGGCAATAATAACAAAACCTCTAGCTATTGTCTCTGTTTGTTCCCCAATGAACACAAAAGGCTTCAAGGGTATTGCCAGCTTCATCTGTGGCCTGCCCACTAACTCATGGACCATCTTATTACGGGACTTTCACATCAACTGGCTCTCACCCGAAACATGCACATACAGGGATCTATATCTTAGCAGTTCACCTCATCCAGCTTGTCTCCTCTCCTACCAGGGTTAATTACAAAACAGGCACCAGCCCCCTCCTAGACTGGATACTCTAAAGCAACCAGAATGAGTTACCAATGTGACAGTGCACCCTGATGCTATTAGTGACCACTCCCCAGTCTCATGTAACTGTTCAAACAAATTCTTCAAGTCACCTTCACACTTCACCTTCAGTAGGGTGCTAAAGCGTGGGAATCTTCAGTCCCTGAAACATGATCTTGCCACCTCCGACTGGTCACAAATTGATCATGCTACTGACATTAATACTGCATTGGACTATTTCATAAAACAATTCCGCCAAGTCTGTGATGTGCATGCGCCCACAAAAAGGTCAAAGCAAGGGGTCAGTTAACCCATGGTTATCATCTGACCTTATAAGCAAACTGAAAAAGCGTGATCACCTATGACACCTTGCCAGAGAGTCGGGTAAACCCACAGACATACTAGCCTACAAACAAGCCAGAAATGCCTGCACCGGGAATATGCTAAGCCAAATCAAAACACCACAAGGAGTCATTCACTGCCTCCTGGGGTGACAGAAAAACTTTTGGGTCAACTTGAAGGAAGTCTTAGATAAGGATGTGAAATCAGGTGCTAAACAACTAATATGCAGGGAACACCTACCCAGGACCCACTCACCTTAGTCAATGCCTTCAATGAAGCATTCTCGGACCTCTGAGACACCCCCGGACTTCTTCAATGACCCTCCACACTCCAACACCTCTACTACTGATGCTCGTCCTCACTCAGCCCTCCTTTTACTTCAAGAAAGTTACCACCACACGAGGTCAGGAAATACCTCCTCAAAGTGCTTGGGAAATTGAGACAAAGTGCAGACACACTGGATCTCAAACTGGTTGCCCTTACAACTGATGAAGTTCTCCTTCCCATAACCAAGATCCTGAACATGTCGCTTGCCACTGCAATTCCCACAGCTGTGAAATTGGCCATCATGACTCCTGTGTACAAAATGGAGATAGGGTATTGCTGTCAAACTACAGGCCCATCTCAATTCTGCCACCGCTCTCCAAGTGCTAGAACACATAGTGGCTGACCTGCTGGTTGAATATCTTGTAAAATACTCAATCCAATGCCCAGAGCAGCATGGTTTCCTTAAAGGTCACAATACCTCTACAGCACTACTTGAACTCACTGGGTTAATTCACTGGTCACTGGACCAAGGAACCCTAGCAGTTTCATTGACCTCTCAAAGACCTTCAATACTGTCACCACTCCTCCTCTTAAACCAGTTAGCCTCCATTGGCCTCTCTGCAAAATCACCTCAAAGCTACCTAGAACAACGTACACAAGAGTGAAAATAAACAATGCCCTCCGATTATCTGCCTGTAAAATCTGGGGTCCCACAAGGCTCCATATCGGGACTGCTCCTTTCAGCATCTTTCTCAACAATCTACCATGCTGCTGCCTCACAGCAGATGCTACTCTATGCAGATGATGCAGTAATCTTCTAAACTGCCCAGACCCAGAGAATCTTGAGTGCAAGCTGCAACATAGCTTTGGGATTGTTGAGGAATGGTTCCAGAACCACAAACTTATCCTAAACAGTAAAAAAAAAAAACCATGATGTTCTGCAGCACTCAAATCAAATACAAGTCATACACTTTCAACATTAGTAAATGATCTGGAACTCTGCTTGAACATACCCAGCACTTTAAATATCTTGGGGTCACACTTAACAGCAGCCTGGCCTATGACCAGCACATCAGCAATGTGACTAGGACTGTCAACTACAAAATCATTCTCCTCCACAGGCACAGGCACTGTCTCACCTTGGATGCTCTTAGACTAGCGATCAACAGCTCCATCCTCTGTCATAGACTATGGTTTGGTCATCTATGGTGCTGTTAGTCCCACCACCCTCTGCAGAATATTTGGTAGTTGAACAAGGCCTCCAGCTGCCTACAGGAGCTGACGGTCTCACCCACACCTGTGACCTCATGCACAAATGGGTTGGCTCCAACTTAGTGGGAGATTACACTACCAAACCTGCCTGTTGGCAAAAAGGCGCTACTAGGAATTCTCCCCATGGCACAGCAAACCTACTTCAGCCACACAGCAGCAACACACAATGGACAAGAAGTGCTAGCACTCACCTCTACCATGTCCCTCATCTTTGAACGATGCAGGGTCAGTGCTCTTTGCCTATAGAGCACCCTCTGGTTTAATGCCCTCAGCCATGACATTCCACTCAACCTACTCTGGGCCCCTTCAAGAGACTACTACACCAGTAGCTTTCTACATCCAGCACCTGTGACTGTTACCACTAGTCCCCCTGACTCAGGGCTCTGAGCTACCCATATGTGGTCTCACCATGGTATGCCCAGGCCATCTCTACCACCCTTACCATCCCTACTCCACTTGGTGGCTCAAAACCTGCTTGCCACCCACCTCAAGCATCCACCCTCACGTCCCTCTTGACAAGGTCCATGACTGCAGGAACTCCACTTTTCACCCTACTCCTCCCCTCTTAGCCCCCCTTCCCTACTGCCTACTTCTTCTATCCACTAATTACTGCCTCTGCAAACTGACTCCAACCTTCTACTACCTGCAACTATCCTCTCCTATAACTTACTGTAAACACAACCTTATTGGGTGTCTTAGCCTCTAAAATTTTTTGTTAATTTAACCTTCTTGAATAATCCATTGTAATTATTATATATGTTTTATACTTTATGTTGCTTGAACCCTTGTAATGCTGTCTTCCTTCTTTTGACATGGAACCTTTGTAAAACAGCTCTCAGCTCAAAGGTGTTTAATTCTAGATCCTAATAAATAAATAAAATGACCATCTAACCCCTCCCACAGTCACTAAATGGTAGCATGTCAATTGCGCGAGGGAATATAGGCGATTCAATTTGAGTGAAGCAATTACGGTGACTACTAAATGGCAGTACATTAATGGCATCTGGTACAGTTGAGCAACTGTAAATTACAGCAAACAAATGTATAATCTTCTCCAGTGTCCAGGTGTGGTGTGGTGTTGAAATCCTTGAGATGGGGTCTGGGGCACAGCCCCCATGGAGGAGTGTGGGGGTGTAGCCCTCTCTGCGTAACTTGTGTGCACCTGTGGGTCTGAAGGGCACTTAAATTCCAGGGTCAGAGTACTCTGAAGCATCTTGCTGGTCATTGTAAATCTTCTTGGGTGGTTGCATGATTGCAATGAACAACACAGAAATGAATGCCAGAACAAGAACACAGGTAATGTACAAAACAATAATCACTAAAATTACTGTCACTGCACTTTATGGTCATTCACTATTATGTGGCACCATATTTTGTTGACAGGGTAAGTACACTGGACAAATTCTGCCTATTTTCATGCACAATCCAGGGAGGGATACAGATAAATGCCAACTTATCTTGAACCAGATTAAGCAGTTGGTGGCATTTTTAGTGAATTTAGTGAATATTGTAGTCACCTATAAACCTCACCCAATTGACATGTAACCTCACTAAATCTATTTGGAATAGTTGATAATAATTCCAATACCTCTGATCCAGTGACCCTATGAAAATAAAGAGTAGGCCTTTCAGTTTGAGATACAGTAGATTCATCAACATCATCTGACTGACGTGAAGAGCCGGTTTTCTAGCAAGTCAAAACAGAAAATTTAACAATGAGTAAATTAGCAATTTCAACAAGGTCAGATACTACACCTTCTGGGGTTTTTAACTTCTCTATAATGGACTTTTCTTTAGAAGTTAGTAAGTGATTAACAGAGTTATAGAATTTCTTTGAAGTCATTTAATGAGGAGTTCTCTGAGATGAGTGAAGGTTTCCGAGATTGTCAACTGAAATGTACTTCAGGGACCAAAATCTCTGTCAGTGGGTCTCCTGAGATGTCATATCATTTACGGATTTCTTTTTCACAAGCGCATAGTTTTCTGACTGTGCAGTGTCCATATTGCTGTAGGCAAGTTGGACATTTCCTGTCAGATAAGGCACCAGCCTGATTGCCCACTGCTGTTTTGGCCATTGGCAGGCTCCAGTGACCCTTTTCAAAGCTTGTCAGGCATGCTTCAATATCATCTGAGGGATACAGCTTTGTAAGTTTAATGTCTTTTAAGTTGTTTGTGTTTTGTTGATCAGTTGAACCTGTACCAGACTCTCAGCTTTGATAGTTTGCCAGGCATCCAGTCATTGCTACTCCTGTTACTGCATCTCTTCTCTTCTTTGTTTCTCAGTCTCTCTTTGTTATATAGCCCACTATTTGAAGAAGGCAGGCATGCTTTCAGGTTCTGCCCCTACCAGTTCTTCGTTTTTAACCTGTGTGCCAGCTGTACAATCTCAGTTTGGACTTTTCTTTCTGCTTCTAGTTTGACTGTCATTCTTCTGGTAATTGTCCCTGGGCTTGCTATTGTAGGACCATACCTTTCTTCTGTGCTTCCTGGTACCAGGTCTAGTACCCATGCACAAAACTCCTGGCATAGAGTATGCACAGCATGAATCTCACTTCTAACACCAACTGTGTTAGAGAAATAGGTCAGGAAGTATAGGCAAATCAGGAGAATATTTAAAATTCACAAATAGCATTTTATTATTAACAATAAAATAATCCATAAAATGGTACATGATACCTCTTGATACAGGCACTTCAAACAAATAAAGTCCTTCATCTGAGGTACCTATAAATCTAAATCTGGAAAAATAAAGCATTGTTCTCTTTAAATGATGCCTTTGCCTGTCAGTTTAATTTCTGCATCAAGTTTTCCAGAAACAATGTAACAAGATTTTGTCAATTTCTTTCCTGTGACCAACCTGAAGAGTCCACCTAGGTTGGGCAGGTGCAACAAAATAGAATATTCTGTCCAGGGCTGGTCTCCTGTTGACAATTTTGTAAATGAGCTTGTAAAATGTCAGCAGAAGTAGTGAAATAAGCGGTACCAGGATTCAAGCATGCATGGGATAGACACAAGGGGACCACAGTAACAGGACTGGGGGTTATGGGAAGGCCGGAGATCAAGTATGGTCTGTGGTAACACAGTAGGTAGGGAGCTCTAGGACATACTAGGAGGGTCAAGGAGTTCTTTTCTGCTGACAGTGTCTATGTTTCTAAGCTTCTATACATCTCAGGGTCAACCACCTGTGCCCCAGACTTGTTACCTTTTCTAATAAACTCAAATAACTTTCTGCAATTCATTTCATAGTATCAGAGCAGCTATGCCATGGTCATGATTGCTCACTTGGTGTAGTGTTCTATCCACTTTATGTGAAATAGAAAAGGATTTTATAACAGCTTCGAGAGTCCTGGTGCTTTGCTGTGGCTGAGGGTACTTATGAACTGCTGCTTGCTCTTGCAGTTCATTTGAAACAATGCATTTTCAAGCAAAGGAATCCCAATTTCCCATTAAGATTCACACATACTTTTCAACCACAGGAAAGCAAGGGAGAAAGAAAGAATAGAAACAGCTAGAAACAGTACATGAAAAAGGGAGACAGCTGGGGCAATTGTAGGATCATCAGAGTGACCAGTGCCTAGGTTCCACAAGAAAACATAATTGTGTAATGAGACAGGCAAGAGACAGACAGGTGGCAGAAATAGGAGAGGACAAAACAGAACCTTGCTTTAGTGCTCTCTCTCTCTCTCTCTGCATAACAAATGGGACAGGGTATTATTCAACTCTGTCACGCAGTGGAGTATTAACAAACAAAAATAGGGGTTTAACATAGAAGTGCCTTTTTCCCCCTAACTAATTGGCATTACCACAATAATATAAAACATACAGAATATATAATGAATGGAAGTGGAATAACACATTTATCTCATGTAGTGAGTGTCAAGGCCCATAACTCATGTGTGGCATGGCCACAAGTTAGTTATTAGAGTCATAACTTGTGTGGAGACAAATTTGTTATTCCACCACCACCAATTATGTGTTTCATATTTACCACAGTTTTAATGTTTTTAATAGTGTTTTACCTTGTTTTAGCTTCAAACAACCTTTCTTACCATTGTAAACTCCCTATCTGGAGCATTGTTCTCTGTGTTGCATTTCAGAAAATTCTAAGTGGAAATAATACATGTTCTAAGTGAAATAACGTGTTCTCAGTGAAAACAAATATTTACCTCACAAAAACTTGATTTATTTTACCAATTAATTTGCCACAAATATGGTATAAATAAATAAGTCAACAAATAAATAAATATAAATCTGTGTACTTTGACAGAGGAGAAGTGATGAAGGCAGTGCCTCACCCTAAGAAGAAATAGTTCACCCAGAGGCGCACTGAGGGAGATGGAGGAGCAAGAAGGTAAGGTAGGTAGTACCTACCCAACACCACAGCAATCACAAAGTGTCACAAAACATGCCTTGCACATTATTTCTTGTACATCATTTAACATTGCTTACTGTAAGAGACAGCTTGGGGGACTGGCTTGAGACTGAGGTTTCTGAATCAGGAATATGCTGGTGCCAACTTTTTAGTTCCTCTGAGGACAATTTGGGTATTTTGTAGATTTATGGTTTAACGGTTTAGTGGATTTGTAAGTGCTTAGTATCGCTGAATTATGTTGCATGCTCCAAACACGTTTTTGTGGAGTAAAGCAGTGTGCTATGATGTGACTGACAGCACAAGAAGAGTCAGAGGAGGGTTGCAGCAGAGGAGGTTATAAGGAGAGACAGACTTAGCCCCACTTAGGTATATGCTTGGAGGCAGTGCAGAACCCTATACATACTCCATAACTGAGGAAGGCTTCTAGCTAAGCTTCACTGGAGGAGAGATTTCATTATACACAAACATAATCATGATTTCAAATCATGCACACATATATCATGTAGATAGAGTTTGTGCTATGAATATCAGCCCTTTGGCACATTTCTCTAAAGAGACACAAAGGATTTTCACTCATTGTAGTGACTGGCTGTGGGCAAAACAAATTGCAGTTCCCTTGTTAGTTGTTACCAAAACCATTTAGCAGATTGCCAAGGCTTATGCTGTTGAGCCAAGGTATTGAGGAAATTATTACATTTAAGTAAACCCTACTTTTAAATGTTTAAAGCTACTAATATTAATTTTGGCTCTTTCATAAGGGGCAGAAAATGGACAGAGCTGGATGGACTTCAACTAACATTTTAAACAACCTTTCAGTTGAAGGTTATGGTGCTGTGAGAGCATTTCTGGGAAGAGTTTAGGCAGGTTGTCAGTTTTGAATGGAAGCGGGATGGCTAGATGAGCTACCGACAAATCAGAAGGATTAGAAGTTCATATGCAAATGAAATTAGGGACTAAAAGAGACTGAAGAGGCAATGCTCAGGGAGTTCATTGCAGTGAACTGACCAGAGCAGGTGAGAGGAAACCAGATCAGAGAAGACCAGATAGTTTTTAAGGGTCCTGATGGGCAGGTTAAGGCCAAAACCAAAGCTTCTTGAAGAACAAGTGAGCATAGGAATAGTGGATTACCTGTATCCCAGTAGCAGAGACAGTAGGGTAGTAATTGAGCATATGGAGAAGGGCTTTGCTTGTCTGCACCTACCAGTGTTTTTCCACAGAAGGAAGAAGAACCAGTTATATTCCAAGGAAAACACTTGCATCTCTGGAAGTGACAACTACTTCACTCCAATAACATCTACATAATCTTTTTCTTCTACAGCATTGAGGCTGATTACATGTAGGTGACATTATGCTATACTAAGCTACACATTAGGGTTGATATATAGCTGGTAGTACAAAATGTACAAAGTTTGTAGAAAAAAAATAGCTTTAATTTTACTTTTGTTATGTTTCCATTAATACAGGTTTTCAATTGGAATCACATTTAATGTTTTTCCAATATATTCTTCACATTTTAGAAGAAAACACTAAAAGCAGTTGCCACTGAATGTCAGCTACAAAGAAATGTTTGTTTTTCAGTGGTTTACATACTGTTGATTTTCGGTGAGCTATGTGACTACCATTTTTTTTAAGAAAATAAAGTATACTTTAAAAACACATTGAATGTTAGGTTTCAAGATGGCAACTACTGCTGTGTTGCATGATTTCTAAGCTGTCTATGTTTCTTTCTTCATTTTAGTAAACTTTACTGTTAAAACTTCTTAATTTGGGAGACAGTTACAGATCAAATATGTTTACAACTTACAGTACTTCAGGCTGTTGAGCAGGAAAGAGATTCCATTTAAGCTCTATTCATATTATTTGACTGATTCAACTGACTTGAAATGTATATGAACTTCTAACATATGAACATAGAAACATATGAAGAAGCTAGTAGAATAAGGCCATTTGGTCTATTTAGTCTGCCCGTTTGCAGGGTCCACGGCTAGGCTACTGACCCTGCCGCCCATCCTCCCATCATTTCCATCTCCCCACCCATGACCCTAACCTGTCTCTTATACAGTATCTGTCCCAGCCTCTTGAAGTTGCCCACTGTCTTCCATGAGACCACCTCCTCCAGTATCTCATTCTAAGTGGCCAACACCATCTCCATGAAGAAGTGCCTCATAATCTCCTTCCTAAACCTCCACCCTTCAGCTTAAGACACTGTCCTCTTGTGTTATGGCTGCCACTTAATCTAAAGAGACCCTCCTTATCAACCCTATTTATCCCTTTCAAGTCCACTTTCTCTCCCTCTTCTTCTCCAGGAGTACTTGTTCAATGCCCTCAACCTTTCCTCGTGCACTTTATCCTGCTGCCCTGTGATCATATTTATTGCTTCTCCTCTGGACTGCCTCCAGCAGTCTAATATCTGTCTTGAAGTGCGAGCACCAGAACCATACTCACACTGCAGATTTTGCCTTACCAGTGACCTGTACAAGGCAGCATAACCTCTTCTCTCACTTACTGCTGATCCCCTAGCTGTGCATCCCACCATCTTATTTGCCCTTATTGCTGCCTTCTTGCACTGCATGGAGTGCTTCAGGTCACTAGTGATCATCATCCCAGATCCTTCTCCTCCTCCTCCATTGCAGATGCTCAGATCCCTTCTGGTAGTACTCCATCATGGAATTCTTAGCTCCATCGTGCATAACTTTGCATTTTTCTTGGCATTCAAGCCAAGCTGCCAGATCCAGACCTCCTCTCAAGCATTTTTTGATCATCCTGTAGGTCCTGTATCCCTTTGGGTGCGCCCACTTCTCTGCTCCTGACCAGCATTTGAGGACCACCTGAATGACAAAGGCATTTTTGAGGTACTGTATATGTTTATTTTACAATATTATTTTGCTCTTCAACACAGCACCAAAAACTGAAAACTCGATAATTGCATGTTTAAGTTTTTTTTGACTAATTGCTGCAGTGTTTTGGTCAGCACATTGATATACACAATGAATGCCTCAGGATTAGAGGAAGCCAACTCAGCAATGCTCTCAAAACAATGGAAAAGGGAACAAGAGGTAAACCCTGTGAAAAGAAAGCATATTAGTCTGATGGACAAATTCCTGAGTCCTGACCAATAGGGAAGGTTTGGGAGGCCTAATTACCAGATCAAGCAGCATCTCTGATCCTCCAAAACTCTGACTGCTTTGTCAGCTGAACCTAACCACTCATTTCAACAATTCATGTATATTAAGGGTAAAGTTGAAAAGAAAATGATAAGTTATATGTTTCCAAGAGACTTTAATCTGAGATATTTTTCTGGCTAATTGCCAACTGCTGTTCAAGGAGAATGGATATCAGGGTTCTGTGTGGATGTTTTCCAGTAAGCTGTCCTGCCCCAACCTGCTACTAATATGGACTGGATTTGTGCCTGTAAAGAGACTTAAAATGGAAGAACATTAACTTGTGTTTATCATTAAATGCTCTGTGGGTGGGATTGACAAGCACACTATTCAGGGCTGATCTTTTCATTGGTCTACTGGGTTGGGGGAGCTTAGGGTTGTATGATAGAGTTGTGTTCTACTACAGTATATGTTGAAGCCTGTCTGATATATGATTCTTCTGGGAGGGAGATCATTGTCATGTAGACATAAGCAGTTGAAATGTAAATGGGAAGTGTTGTTAAATGTTTTGTAATCTGGGAAAAGGTGTAATGAGCTATAAAGATCAACTGTAATCAAGGAATGAAAGGAACTTTGTTTAAGGTTTTGTTAAGGTTTTTCTGAAATGTTTGTTTTGCTACGTTTGATTTTTCTAAAACCTTTGTTGTTTATGTTTGCATTGTTCTGTTAAGGTTTTGCAAGCTGGGCTATTTGGGATCAACTGCTTAGAAACATAGAAAACATAGAATTTGATGGCAGATAAGGACCGCTTGGCCCACCCAGTCTGCCCATTTCTCTACCTACTGGATAAGCTGCAGATCCTAGTTAACCAGCAGCCTACTTCTTCCTACCCCACCCCTAGAATGGCCTTATGACTGTCCCATGCATGCTTTAATTCCACCACTGTTTTGACTCCACAACCTCCACCGGAAGGCCATTCCATGCATCCACAACCCTCTCTGTGAAAAATGCTTCCTTAAATTACCTCTGAGCTGCCCCATCTTCAAATTGTGCCCCTTGTTCTTGCACACCTCTTTTTCTGAAAGATACCCTCTTGGACTTTGTTGATTCCCTTGAGGTACTTGAACGTTTCTATCATGTCCCCTCTCCTCCTTTCCTCGAGGCTATACATATTAAGCTCCTTTAGTCTCTCTTCATATGTCTTTCGGTGCAGATCTTGCACCATTTTAGTTGCCCTCCTCTGGACAGCTTCCATCCTGTCTATGTCTTTCGGAGATTGGGTCTCCAGAACTGTATGCAGTACTCCAGATGGGGTCTGACCAGCTGTCTGTACAGAGGGATAATAACTTCCTGTTTTCTACTGGTGATGCCTCCTATGCATCCCAGTATCCCCCAGCCCTCCTTGCTGCCCTCTCACATTGCTTGCCCACCTTTAGGTCATCTGATATGACTACCCCCAGGCCCCTTTCCATTTTTGTTGTTGTTAGTATCTCACCCCCATTGTGTACTCTTCCCTGGGTTTTGTTTTCCAGGTGCATTACCTGCACTTCTTAGCATTGAATCTAAGCTGCCATACATTTGACCATTCCTCTAACCTTGCCAAGTCCTTCTCATCCTTTCCACCCCACCTTGTGCATCAACTCTGTTGCAGATCTTTGTGTCATCTGCAAAGAGACATACTTTTCTTCCAGTCCCTCTGCAATGCCAAACATAAAGACATTGAAGAGGACCGTCCTAATACTGAACCCTGTGGTACCCCACTAGTAACCCCCTTTCTTCTGAGTGGAGTCCATTTACTATTACTCTGTGTCCCATTCTCCAGCCAATTCTTTATCCAGGCTGTCATCTTGGGACCCACTCCCAGGCTGGCTAACTTGTATATTAATCTTTTGTGTGGGACTGTGTCAAATGCCATGCTAAAGTCTAGGTAGGCCATGTCCACAGCCACTCCCTGATCTACTACTGTACTTTGGTCACCCAGTCAAAGAAATCTATCAGATTCGTCTGGCATGACCTTCCACTGAGAATCCATGCTGCCTAGGGTCCTGTGCCCTCTGGCCTCTAGATACTCAACAATTCTTTTCTTCAGAAGTGATTCCATCATTTTCCTACCACTGAGGTTAAACTAACAGGTCTGTAGTTTCCTGCTTCTGCCTTGCTCCCACTTTTGTGAAGGGGCATCACATCTGTCCTCCTCCAGTCCTCGGGTACCACCCACCCTCCCATGATTTGTTAAAGAGAGTAGTCAGATAGACAGCTTATATAGTCAGATAGACTGCTTATATAGAGGTACAGAAGTTGGTCATGTGACTAAGTCCCCACTTTCCCATCTGCAGCCTATACAAATACACTCATAGAGGGTATTTGGATTCAGGAACTGTATCCTGCACAAGCATAATTAGCTGGAAAGCAGTCACTGATACAAAGAGGTTCTCAGACAGGGGAAACACTCCTTTAGTCAATCTAAAGCACACCTAAGGTAGAGAATACCACTCAGGTGAATAAGAAACTAGATAGAAAAGAAAAAAATCTTTCCTAGGCAGAACTAAATTTGCACCACAAGAGGCCTATGATTGCAGCTTATGAATGCTGCCCTGAGTTTATGAACACTATTTTGAAGTCCACATACCCTCCATTTGGTATGTAGTTACTCCATGTTATTGCATGGTACAGCTGTAAGCTGCCTGCAGGGTTCTAGGGTTTCTATTTTGCCTGCCCCTTATGCAAAGGCACAATGGTCACACCTATAATTGTGATGCACGTCCTGCTTCTACTGTTCGTCATCTCCTGGATTGTCTGTTCACTGAGCCCATACAGGGAAATCAGGACACTGTAATATCTCATAATGAAGCACTTAGGATCCCAAAAGGGACGTATCTGAAAATGCCTTGTCAGAATGCATCCCTCACTCCTCCTGACAATGGAAATGCAAACAAAACTGGGGTCAGACTTATCGCAACCGCCATACCCTGACTCTCCCAAAATTCACTTTAACCAAAATCACTCAAGCAGTGAAGGGTTAAGACTAGGATATATATTAGCCTCTCATGGAAAAAGGCAGTAGTATTACCGACTACTGCTACCAGGAATGTGCATCCCAATCCTGGACTTCAAACTCCCAGACTAAGGAAGGAAATGAACAAGAGGGGCTGAAGGTAGTATCTATGAATATTGGGAGCCTATTGGCAAATGGACACAGTTTCAAGCATGGACGTACATGCATTCTCTGGACAGCATCTGTCTCACTGAAACTTGGCTAACCCCTAAAATTAAGGATAATGCTATTTCCTTACAAGGATATGCAGTATACAGGCAAGACAGGGCTGGCAAAAGGGAGAGAGGAGCCTGTTCTCGTCAGAGATACTATCCAACGGTGCTTGTTCCTCTTGTCAGGAGCTCTGGTGATCATGAATTGCTGGCCATTACCTAACACTCAGTGTACAATCAAGTCCTCACAATAGCCACAGTTTACATACTCCCAGGAAAGCAAAAGAGGATTTGAAAAGTCATTGAGGTGCTCAACCAGCTCAAATTTAATAATGAAGTCATGATAACTGAGGACTTCAATCTTGACTGGCTCAGCAAGGAGACGGATCCTCAGAAGGACCTGGTTACTAATCTGGACCTCTCACAATTGGTAACTGAATCCATTAGGCACAACTACAAGTATGGTAATAGCACAATCCTGGACTGGGTCCTGGTCAGCTGCCCATCAAGGATATCTGGGGTCACAGTTCACACAGACTCCTGAGTGACCACCGCCTGTCACCTGCCTTTGGTCAAATAAAATCAAGAAGGTTACTCCAACTTTGATGAAAGTAGGGTCTCAAGAGAGGCCTGCTTACTCCTTCAGGGCAGCACTTGCTCAAATCGACTGGATGCCCCTGGACAAAATCCAGGACATAGACCTAGCTCTTCAGTTCTTACTGAGAAGTTCAAGGCTACTTGTGACATATTTTCCCCAGTAAGAAGGAGAAAACCCGAGGATCCTGTAATGGATTGATCACCAGGGAACTGCTTGACTGTATGAGGGACCGGACAACCTGTGGAGTAGGGCCAAGGATACAGGCAAGAGAAATGATTATCAGAGATACTGGGCAGCCAGGAATAATTGTAATAACCTTATAAGACTTGCCAAAGCAAAGTTCTATAAGGACCAGCTTGAGCGGTCATGGGGTGATGGCAAGATATTTTGTGGAACATAAAGGAACTATTAGGAAAGGAAGATAAAAATTATCCCACAATGCTCAACATAAATGGGACTACCACCCAAATCTTGTTCACCATTGCTGACTTCCTTCAATAAAACTTTTACAGACCTTAGCTCTGTACAAACCCTGAACTATCTTAATGCTTCTGAACCTCTTCCAACCACCCCAGCAAGGAATACTAGCACCCTAATTTCTATTTTAAATGCATCTCCATCAAGGAGGCTAGGAAATATGTAAAAAGATACTTGGCAAAACCAGACAAGGAAGCAATAAACTTAACATGAAAATGATTGCACTCACCTTGAAAGAAGTGCATGCCCCATCACTAAAATATTCAGTAAATCCCTCACACTTGCTAAATTCCCTCAGTTTGAAACTTGCTCTAGTGACCCCTGTTCTCAAAAGTGGGCATCGACAGGCACCTCTAACTATAGGCCTATGTTGTTCCTCTCCCACCTCTCAAAAGTTCTGGAAAAAATAGGGGAACCAAATCACAGATTATCTACAAACATATAATCTTCAATGTACACAAACAGCATGGCTTCAGGAGGAGCCATAACATGTCAACTGCTTTGATTTCTTTGACTTTGTGCATAGGGCCCTGATTGAGGCATGTTTGTGAGGTCAATTTTTATTGACCCACAAAGCTTTCAACACAGTCAACCACTCTCTTCTTACACAGCAGCTGCAGTATCTAGGCCTGTCAACCATCTTTGTAAGGTGGTTCTATGACTACCTCTCTTGCAGATCACAGAGCATTAAAATAGGGCTTCTGTCTCTACAGCTAGAGAGGTCTCCTGAGAGTCCCCAAGGGTCCACACTTGGTCAGCTGCATTTTAGTTTATTTCTAAATGCACTCCTGGTGTCTGCACTAGTAAAATCATTCTGTAGGCTGATGATACAGTCATTTTCAATTGACACGCCCATCCTGCTCAACTCCAGCAAAATCTCCAGGCCTTCTTTCCTAAACTTGAAGACCGATTTCAACAACAAAAGCTATCACTCAGCTACAAAAACTAAAACCATGCTCATCTCAAGCTATCAACACAATGCAAGAAACCCTCTACTCACCATTACCAACAAGGCAGTCCTACTGGAGCAGGAAGACTGCTTTATATACTAGGGGTCATAATAGACAACATACTGTCCTTCTCGAGGCACATTGAGCAGGTAGTAAAAGCAATCAGTATCAGGCTTGGGGTTTTATATAGCCATCATCAATACATTATGCCCTAGCCCTTCTCCTCTCATCACCAGCTCTATCTTATCAATAATTGACTATGGTCTGGTACTGTATGGTGCTGCCTCAGAAATTGCCCTAAAACAGATGGTTATGGCACTCAATAAATCATGTAGGCTAGTCCTTGGGGCAGATAAACTTACCCACATGTGCACCTTATGCGAACAAACTAAGTGGCTCACACTCCGAAACAGTGTCAAATTACAAACTTGCCTACTAGGTAAAAAGCCCAACTAGGCCTTTCACCCCCCTGCATCCAACACATCATCCTACGGCTCACCAGCAGCATAACACAATGGGCATGGTTAGAGGTACCCTATGCATCCCCTTCATGAGAACATCCTCGCCAGTGCTCATTCACCTACAGGGCCCCTTTGGCTAAACGAGCTCACAGTTAGAGTAAACAATACAAAGAGCTTCTCACCTTTAAGTATGAGCTGAAGAAACTCTAATCAGCACTAGAACCTGTGAATGTAGACATGCATAAGGCACTTACACCCCTCAGTAAGGCATTCACCATACACATAAGTACTCCACCGTGGGAAATAAGACTCCCTAACTTCACCCAATATGATTTTAATCCACCACAGATTAGCCTTTACTCCCACCTTGTTCTTCCAAGCCCTCTCTCTGCATGCCTGAGCTCCACTAATTCAATCCCACCCCATGATTCTCAACCTGCTCCTACCCCTCATTTCCTCTCCTCTCCTCATCACTACTGTCTCGCTAGCCAATCCTGCCCTTACCTCATACTCACTTCCACTTTAATTCACCTATAACCGATTGCTTTCCTAGCTCCGATTTTTCAGTGCATCTCCATGACTGTGCCTGTTGATCCCCGCCTCCCACCCCTCTCCATCTTCCCTTTACCTGCAACTATTTTGAAGAATTTAGGACCTGAAACTTGCTACACGCCTGTTCCCAAGGCAGCTGGTTATACCTCTCAAACTTGTTAATTGTGACTGGTTGTAATCAGCTACAAAGCTACTGTCATATCCAGCTAGTATTCCTATGTTATATACCTGTATTTCTGTCTGTGTGAATTGTTCCATTGTAATTGTTGTAACTGTTGTATTGTCTCTTGATGTGAACCTCTGTAAAGGAACTAATAGCTCAAAGGTTAATTCCAAAGTGTTAAATAAATATATAGAATTATTCAAATTACTAGAATTAGGTATACAAATGTATTTATTTTCTACTAGAATTAGGCATATTTCTTTTAGTTTATACACTTGTTATAGATTTTATTTTTATTATGGTCAAACATGTCTATCTTAAGTATGCCTCTTCAAGGTAATATTAATACCAATGTGTTATTCTTTTTCTTTTCAGATTGGAGGTTTGAAAAGCTTGATAATGTGAAAAATGGTTAACTGTTTTAAAACTGCTTGGAGAATTATATATATACATACTTGAGTATATACATATAGGCCCAGATATTCAAAGGTTGCGCCATGCGCATTAAGGTTGCTCCGCGCAAGTCTGAAAATGTGCCATTCTCGATATTCAGTTGAGGCAGATGTGCCCCAAATCACACTGAGCAAGAGTGCAATGATAATCAATGCATGAGCAACTGAAGGGAGGAACCATGCATAAATGGCGCAGTGTGATATTCAACAACATGTGCCATGTGCAATAGGGAAGCAAGCAGAATTGCGTGATAGCGAAATGAGCCAAAAAAAAAGGAACAAGGGGAGGTGCAAGAACGCTACAGGAAGGCACATGTGGCTGACCGCTAGGCAGACACACGGCAGGACAGGGAAAGGCCACCCTGAACCCACAGGCACAGGGAAGGTGTGGGAGCCACAGCCAAAGACAGTGCAGAAGGGGAAGTGCCACACATCACTGAGGCCACCACAGGAAGGTGTTCCTGGTGCAGGGGAAGTAGCAGCTAGGACAGTGAGTGGAACACAGAAACAGCTGCCGGGGGACACAAGCCACGGACATGGCCAGTGCCACCATCCAGATGGAGGCAGTAATGAGGGGGTGAGAAGGCAGGCAGCAGGGGCGCAGCCTGAGAAGGGCCCATTGGTGGTATGCCCCAACAGGCAGTATCAAGCCCACACCAGCTTCGAGAGCTGTACAGCGATACTGAGATCATGAGCCGTACCCCTGAATCAGGCAATTCTGAGGCAGCTCTGTGAGCAGTGCAGTGATGTGATGCAGGCACCCATACCACGGAGCCATGGTCTGTCAGTGGAGACTAAAGTGACAGCTTGTATGTGCCTGCTCACCACGGGTACCTCCAGAGACCAACAGGGGACACCACAGGCATAACCCAGTCAGCCGCATCATGCCACCTCACCCAATTCCTCAGCACACTGCTGCCACATGCTACAGAGTACATCCATTTCCCAGCACACTGGCAAAGTGCACAGCAAACATACAGAAGTTCCACAGGGTAGCACGTATGCCTGGCATGCTAGGGGCAATAGACTGCACCCATGTGGGTCAACCGCACACCACGGACCCGAGGGCCATATATCAATCGAAAGGGTTATGTAGGCATCAACTGCCAGGTGGTGTGCGCGCCAGAGGGCATATAATCAGTGTCTGTGCCGTGCACCCTGGTGGAACACATGATGCCTCATCTGGCACAAGTCAGCACTGTGCCACAGATTCGAGAGGGGACATCCCCACTGGCCACTTAGTGGGTGAGTATGCAAACCACGAGAAAACATAGAGCTTGGGAAGGGCATGGTCAGAGATGACATGGGTAGGGCCTACATGGCACAAGGCAGGGCAACGCTGATCACCAAACTAACCTCCACTCTACACACAAGTGACAGTGGATACCCACTCCATCCCTGGCTGCTCACACCATACTAGTGGCCTGCTGACCCCATCACAGCAAGACTACAAGGAGGCACATGCCACCACATCCAATGTCACTGAGCGGGTGTTCACGATGCTGAAGGCACATTTCTGTTGCCTGGACACCTTCAGCGGTGCCTATAGCACAGCCCCTCAAAGGTCTGTGGGCTATTCCTGGCCTGCTGCATCCTGCACAACATGACCGACTGTGGGATAGCCGTACAGGTTGAAGAGGGGACAGCGATGGGGACGATGAGGACGCTGGTGAAGATGGTGATGGACAGACTCCTCTTGGGTGATGGGACCCCTGACTGCTCCGGCTGGCACAGCTGCACTGGGACACCATCACAGAGGAGCACTTCAGCCAACCCAGGTATGTCATGGGCCATGTGCAACCACCAGTGTCAAAGGCACAAGCCGCAAACATGCATGGACACACACCAGGGTGCATGCTGTTATGGGAAGTGGCCTAGCATGGAACCGCACACACCGCCAGGGATGGGCGAGGTCTAACATGGCACAGAGTCATACACACACACACACACACACACACCACTCACAAGACATGCACAAAGGTAGGAGGCACACCGACCTGGACCACCACCCCTAGCAACACACACGCCTACAGACCACCATGCCCACTGCCTGTCATTGTGCGTGTGTCAGATGTTGGGCACCATTGCACAGTGGCATACAGCGCAATGCAGGCATTATCATGCACACTCCACAGCGGACAGCAGCCAGGAGGGTGTGCAGATGGAACGGTGTGTTGTGCAGGGCTCGGTACCCCACCCGCATTGCCCACTGAACGACACAATGCACACAGGGCAGCATCAGACTGTAGGCATGCTGAGAGACAGGTCAGTCACACCACAGTGCCACAGCCACCACAGATGTGTGGTGGCCCCACCAAGACCCACCAGCAGTAACAGACTGACCACTGGCCTCATGGGTGGCACCGATGGTCCTCAGGGTTTCACTCGCGTGAAAGTGACCATGCTCGACAGGGGTCTGCAGCACACCCAACATGCCTGCGCCAGGTGTGCTTGGGATGCCCACAGCTGAACCCGTTCAACAAGGATGGTGTCGCACGATGCCAGAAATGGGGGGTGGACATTGCACTGCATGGTATTCATGATACATGGGCAAATAACTGTGTGCCCATTGTGGCCATAACAGCTGTGAATGCCTGTGTCTGCCTGTCAATGGCAGTGGACACATCCTGCCGCAACCAGTCCATCCCTGCCAGGAGCAGAGCGGTGTCTGTGCTGTGCCACTCCTCTGCCTGGTGCAGAGCTGCACTCAGTGCATCCACTGCTTCACAAGCTGCATCTGCTGATTGACTGATGCTTGCAGTATATGGGTGTGCTCATCTAAGAGGTCATCTGCCTGATCAGCATGCTGTCCCTCAGGGTGTTCACGGCCCTGATGCTCATCTCCCTTGAGGGTGGGCACTGCACACCATGGCTAGGCCTGGCATGTCCACAGGTGGTGCACTGATGCCCCCTGATGCTGTACCCTATGGCCATTGGCCAACTGCTGATACTGCCTCTCTGACTGCAGCTCTTCAGGGCTCTATGGTGCTGCTGCAGTGGCTGCAACAGTCCCACTGTCCTGGACACACCAGTGCTGCCCCACTGGTGCAGACAGGCACAGGCTGGGACTGTGATGACACGCAGGCCTCCACAGCAGCACCATCCACAGCCATGGCCGCGATGTCACCTGCTGTGTGGCCATCCTGTGGCCCACACGTATCACTGCTCATGATGTTAGGTCCATCATCATCGTGTCAGAGCTGGCACTAGTCTGAGTCTCAGCATGCTGCATCCATGGACGCTGGCACACTGGGACATGGGCAGGGCCTCCACACCTGCTCCACCAACATCAGTCCGACATCCACGAGGCCCACTGTCACCCTGACCGGTGTATTCCTATGGAGATGGATGAGCCTCCTCATCTCCATGATACTGGCCTCAGAGGAGAAGCCCACCACTGCTGACCCATGTAGATGCTCAGAAGCTGTAAGGAAAAAAAGTAGCATTACTGCATGACCTACCTTGCCCTCTAATAGACAGACCATGACCTACCATGTAGTGACGAGCTACCATCTGTCTGAATCCACTACCCAGAACACCCTCAATGGTGCAACGCTGCATGCATAGACCACCAGCCCAGGAGGAAGAAACAGATAGGAGCTGATGCTAGCTATCCAAAGGATGGCAGACAAGGGTGAGGTAGTACTGGTTGGAGACTTCAATATTCCAGACGTGGACTGGAGCATCCCAGCAGCAGCATCAACTAGGAGCAGATTTATCCTGGACTCCTTCAGGGTGCCTTCCTCAAGCAACTGGTCATGGAACCAACTCGGCAGAAGGCAATACTGGACCTTGTGCTCACAAACAGGGACAGTGTGATGGGGGTAACAGTGGGGAGCACCTGGGAAACAGTGACCACTCAGTCATTGTGGTTTGAAATCACAGAAAGAGCAGAACCAAACCACACAAAACATGTATCCTGGATTTTAGGGGCAGACTTTGGGAAAATGGGAGATACTTGAAAGAGGCATTAAGGGAATGGGACAGGAATCAAGGGTTGAGGAACAGTAGGCAGTATTTAAAATGGGATTATAAGAACAACAGAATTATGCATTAAGCAGGTTAGCAAGAGGAAAAGGAAGAGGAGACCATTATGGTTTTCCAAAGAGGTATCAAAGAAAGTGAAAGCCAAAAGATTGCATTCAGGCAATACAAAAAGACACAGGCAGAAGGGGATAGGGAGAAGTACCAGGAGAAGCAAAGGAGGCAGGGAGGTCAGTAAGGGAAGCCAAAGCTCAGACAGAAGAACACATTGCAAAATCAGTGGGTAGGGGACAAAACCTTTACAGGTACATAAGTGAAAAAGAAAGACAAAGGGAGGGATAGGAGACTGAAGGGGAGGATGGGAGCCACGTGGAGGATGACAACAGTAAAGCTGACATATTGAACAGGTATTTCTGCTCAGTCTTTACTGAGGAAGGAGGAGGGTAATGGGTCTGAAGGGAGTACAAGGGTGAGAATGGTGCAGAAATGGACACAGTCCCTTTACACGAGAAAAGGGTCCTGAAGGAACTGGAAGTAATAAGAGTTGATAAAGCAATGGGGCCAGACAGGGTGCACCCCAGGGTCCTTAAAGAACTAAGAGAGGTGGTGGCTGAACCTCTGGCTATCCTGTTTAGCCGATCACTGGAAACAGGGAGGTACCCAAAGACTGGAGGACAGCAGATGTAGTCCCTTATACAAAAGTGGGAACAAAGAGGAAGCAGGAACTACAGACCAGCAGCCTCACCTCGGTAGTGGGGAAGATCATGGAAGCACTACTGAAGGAGAGATTGGTGGAACATCTGGTTATCAATGGACTACAGGACCCAAGGCAGCATGGTTTCACCAGGGGAGGTCATGTCAGACCAACCTCGTTGAATTTTTTGACTGGGTGACTAGGGAGGTGGATCAGGGAGGGCAGTGGATGTGGCCTATCTGGACTTCAGCAAGGCCTTTGACACTGTGCCACATAGAAGACTATTACACAAACTGGGGAATATGGGTATGGGCAGGACAGTAGTGTGGTGGGTAGGTAACTGGGTGGCAGGACACAGAGGGTGGTGGTAATGGCTGTCACTCCACAGAGGAAGAGTGACCAGTGGGGTACACAGAGATCAGTGCTTGGACGGTCCTATTCAACATCTTCATCAATGACATTGTGCAGGATCTAGAAGGCAGAATTTCACTGTTTCGCTGATGACACAAAGCTCTGTAACTAGCGTAGACACACCAGAGGGTGTAGACAGAATGAGAAGCCGACCTGCAGAAACTTGAAGAATGGTCAGGGTTTGGCAGTTGAAATTCAATGCAAAAGTGCAAGATAATTCATATGGGGCAAAAATCCTGGCACAGTATATCAGTTGGGGGTGAGGATATAGCATGCACCAAGCAGGAAAGGGATCATGGGGTTGTCATCTCTGATGACCTCAAGGTAGGGAAACAGTGTGACAAGGCAGCAGGTAAAGCAAATAGGATGCTGGGATGTAGTAGGCAGGGGCATCACCAGCAGGAAAAGGAGGTCATAATCTGCCTATACAAGACACTAGTGAGGCCCCACCTGGAGTACAGTGTACAGTTCTGGAGACCATACCTACGTAAGGACATAGACAGGGTAGAGAAGGTTCAGAGAAGGGCAACAAAGATGGTGCATGGATTGCATCACAAGTCCTATGAAGACAGGTTGAAGGAACTGAACATGTACTCCTGGAGGAGAGGAGGGAGAGGGGATATGAGAGAGACATACAAGTATCTTACAGGAGGAACAGGTGCAGGAAAACACTATTTTTAAACGAAAAGATGTTACAGGACTAGAGGGCATGGGATGAAGTTGGAGGGAGGACGATTCAGAGGAAACATGAGAAAGAATTTCTTCACAGAACGGGTGGTGGACAAGTGGAACACCTGCCAGAGGAAGTGGTGGGGCTGAAACAATCACAGGATTTAAGAATGCATGGATAGACATAAAGGAATTTAGAGGTCAGGTAAGGGCAACAGACTTCTAGGAAAACAAACTGAACTTACAGCTCAAATGGGCAGACTGGGTGGGCCATAGGCCCTTATCTGCCGACACTGTCTATGTATCTATGTATGCTGCCAGCAACCTGCTCTTCCTGTGGGTCAGGCGTTGCACCTCCGTCTGTCCCCCACTGGTTACAGATCATACTGCCCCTGATGGCAGCCACCTCTCTTTATTCTTCACCTGTCCGCGTTCATCTTCTTTTTGCACTCCTGCGCTGAGCACTGGTGGCTGCCATGCAGATTGACAGCACGTGCCACCTCCTCCCATGCAGCAGCACAGGCCTGTGGTGTTCCCTGGTGTCCACTGGAGAAGTGGCTCCTGGTCAAGATAGGCCTCAAACAGGCATCTGTCTCTACCTTTGTGAAGTTTGGCCTCTTCCTTCCACGACTCTGTTCCTCTTCGCCCACCAAACGATCGGTCATGATTCATCCTGTGAGAATGACAGGTGTTACCTGTGACTGTGCAGTCCCATGCATGTCCCAAACACCACAGTTCACACTCCCAAACAGCATGCAACTCACCGCAATAGACTGCAGTAACCGACTATGGCCAGTGCAGACCAATGTCGCATTTTTATAGTGCAACCTATGCAAATGGAGGCGCAGGCGATCTGTAAGTGGATGCAAATGCAGTGACTGCGCCATTGAATGGCTGATTAGATGATCTGCATATGCCACTGATCATCATGCTGTTGCACTTTGCGCTACTGTGTTGAATGTGCTGAGCCAAGGGCACAGTTCTGTAACATGCACAGTACACACCTAACTGCACTTGCCTGGGTTGATAGACGCAGATGCCTGCGCGTGATGCTGATGTGCTGTGCATGGGAAGAAATGAAGGCATGGCCACCATTGTGCCAGTGGCGCCTACAGTGCTGTTCACAATATGGCTGTGACACTGGGGCATCGTAGGTGCACTGGGACAACAGCGCTGTAGGCCACTACAGGAGGTGACACAGGCACCCAACTGCACTACATGCATTGGGTTCCAATCGCACTGTGGCTGTCTGTGTGCCAGAGACCCTTGACCCTGTGCCCAACCTTTTGCCTCCTAGGTGCCATGCATCAGGCATGGGTGCACCACTATTGCGCTGTTCGCGACAGCATGACAGGGAACTGAAGTGCACGGCACAGCATCTTAACATGGCAGGATCGTGCTGCTGAGCACCATTTTGATTCAACCACACAGCAGAGATGGTTGGAGGCATGCAGTCATTTGGAGCCAGGTTGAGCTAGCCAACCTGGTGGCTATAGTTGAGCCCATGGAGGCACCCTGGACGGGGCCAGGATTGCGATCTGGCAGGAGGTGGCCGATGCCTAGAGGAGGCCACGGTATGGGACGCACAGTGGAGCAATGCCACCATCATTATGGGACCTGAGCACAGGAGCCTGGACCTGCTTGCCACCTGTGGGCATGTGCCAGGAGGCACTGTGCCACGACCAGGTAGGTGCAACATCCATACACTATTATCGCCCATATGGGTATCACAGTTGCATGTGTCCGCACATGGGGCCATCCGTGTTGATTGTGGTGGTGGTATCAGGTGTGGGTGGATGGTATGGCTGTGTGGGATTGACACACATGGGGGTGGGGGATTTTGCTACTGGATTGTACTGATGTTCTCTCTCCATGTTTGCACCTTAGGGTTCAAAGAACGCGGCAGAACTGGAACCGGGGTGCCACATGGAGGAGCAGCGGGCCAGGATGGATGATGGTGGTCAGCGGTGAGTGGACCAGCCTGATGATGGTGAGTGCCTTACATCCGTGATTACTATTGCATGATGTATAACTGGGTGGGCAGTGGGGCATGGCCACCATCCATTGACACCACTGCCATGCATGCAACTTGTTACAGTCAGCACTGTCCAGTGGCACTGCATGTCTGAGAGTGCATCAATGGTGGTCCATTTGTGCACCGGGCACATGGCTGTGGCACTGCCTTCACCGCATAGCCAAATCACTGTATGGCCATGGTGGTGCTGTGCAGGACATGGGCGGTGGGTGTGCAGTGGTCCACATGGCTGTGGCTGCCTGGGTGGGCAGGTCTTGTGACACGGTCACTGTGGGTGGTTGCACACCATCACAGGGGTGTGGCACATGGCTGTATGCCATGCACAATGGGTGGGCTGCAGGGGCTGGACAGTCACACTTATTGACTCTGCTCCTTGTCCTAGGTGGAAGGTGACCCAGGAGATACAGAGGGGTATCCGTGAGCTGCTCCAGGTGGCAAGGGAGACGTTGAGCTGCATTATCGAATCCACCTCCACGGGGTGAGGAGGAGGGGAGAAGCAGACATCGGTGCCATGATGAGGAGGACCGGGTGCATGCTTGATGTCCCCATGCCCTGACTACCACCTTCCCCTTTGACCCACCCTCACACCCCTTCTTCCTCTCCCATATGTTCACCCCAGCCCATTACCTGCCCCCACCTGTTATGTGGCCTCCCCGTAAATATATGTAAATAGTTTTTATTACATCTTTTAAATATATGCATTTTGTTATGACAACTGTGTGGTCTCTGATTTGCATGGGCTACATGTGCTCAGCTGCAGTGGTGTGCATGGCATCAGGATTGGTGCATGCATGGGCATGTGTGTGTGTGTGCAGAGGTGAACCGTGTTACATGAGGTCCCTGCACCCTAACTGGTACCCTCAGAGGTACATCGTAGAAGCTACCTTTTAGGTATATGTCATACTAACATTTAGGCTAAGGGCATCTACCATACAAGAGTAGATGTCAGGATATGAATGCATATTGTTATAATACACTTTGCTTGCTAATACATATATTCTGTCATGTATTTTCTGTTATTTCTTACTTGTAAGATGCCAAGACACCTGTGTCCTTGGAGTAATTATAATATGTAGATGGCATTGCCATCTTTTGCGATTTATACCACTACACTGAGTTATGTAAGACTCTGTATAAGAACTCTTTGTTCTCAAACTGATGACTTTACAGAATTGTATAATGCTATCTTGGACCGTGGAGCCACCTCTAATTTAGCCAATAGGGCTCATCTCTGTAACCAGAAATGTTTCTATCTTTGGTAACCATAGTAATTATCATAGGTATATAATGTAATGCACAAAGCCTTACACCTGGAGACCCGAGAGACCCCAAGAGACACAGAGAAACCTTGAGGTGTAGAGATGCTTAGCACTGGCTCCTGGTTCGACTTAGTAAGAACTGCTTAGGCAACGTAGATTTATCCCTTGGTAGTAATAAACTTGTTTATTACTCTAATGCAACGTGTCTGTGATTACTTGCATTCCCAATATCATCAAGAATCTGAAAGTGAGGTTTAGACCTCCCAACAAATTGACGACCGTGTGCAGGTGCTATTTGATGTTTGTAAGTTTCACTTGTTGCTGAAACCTTCCCTATCCCATGTGGACAGTAAGTGTACATTCCCGTATCACCTCTCCTGTTTTAAAACCAGTTTGTAGTAACTTGCAAAGTTTGTCTGACTTTTTGGGTGTGGTCGATGCTGTCTCGACCACCCATAGCAGTTTTGAATTGCAAGACCACAACCAATACAGTAACCCAGCTGTGTATAAAGTACACATGCTGTGCATCAATATGCAGCACGGTGCCTTTTTACAGTTTGAATTTTCATTCCCTCCACACAATGGCCACAGTATCAGATATCTGCGCAGAACTGAGACTCGATGTCTCAAACTTCCTTGCCTCCCATGGAGGATGGGCTGAGTTCACGGGACACAAATCAATCCGACAGCTATACTGGGGATTTCAACCCAGTATGCAGAGATGAGACAATCAACAATAAGCCGCCATGTTAAAGGGCTGATGGTCATGGCTCTCTACAGCTTTGGAAGCCTCTGAAGTAGGTTTCAAACCTTGATCTGCAGATTTCATCTCTTAAGCAACAGATGGGTTTGCAGGAAACAGAATGTATTAGACTGCAGCAGAACTTGAGTCTGAACTCCAAAATCTGTGAAATGAAAGGATTCACTATTGCATCATTCAGCTCAAGCTGGAGAATAGGAAATCTGTATGTTGAAGCAGGAGTGTGAAAGTTTGAGACAGGATAAGAGTCAGGCAGTGCAAATGAATGATTTGCTGAGTGCTGGTAATGCTCAGTTGAGTGATGAAATCGTGAGCTGCAGGATGAGATAAACCAGGTACATAATGATTTAGAAGTGGCTTACAGGACAATCGCAATTGAGCGATGCGTATAGAGTGTTGCAAAAGCAAAAACAAGATAGAGGTTGATATGGATGCTGCAAGTGTGAGTCACGATGAATGTAGAACTAAGATGGCGACACTGCGCCATCAGCGAAAGGCTCTGGCTGGACATATTATGGCAATGGGAGGCGTAGCTCTGCCTTTCATTCATCATCAGAAGGGAGTTATCCCGATGATGACATTTCACAATACAATGCCCAGTCATGCCCCCATTATGGCTTGAGACACCACACCCAGTCATGCACAGCATGGCGGTCCTCACCAACTCCCCATGTCACACGCTGCCGACGTTGCGACGCTCATCATGGGAGATGCCAACATGGCGGCCCCCATGATGGGGGGCAGGCCCAAGCCTGGTCCTGACAGCAACTCCGTAGACGTTATTAATGTGAAGACAGGCGAAATAGAAACCATGATTGAAACAGCAATAGGCAATGTACCTCTTCCTGAGAGGAGTAAACGGGCTATTAAACCCAGATTAGGCAGCTCCTGCAAGAGCTGGCACTCAGGAAGGACTGTCTACACTGCGGCTGAAGTAGCAGCTCGTGCTGCCTGGACGGTGCTTGAAACAATCTACCTTGCCTGTTCGCACACTAATCCCCTACAAATGGCCTACTCTGTTCAGCAAATTGCTGACAGCATTGGTCGGATGAATCTGTCCAACAACCTCAGCTGTCACTTGGAGAAGGTGTGTTCTAAATGCAAGATGCTTAGCCTCGCTGCAGAATATCAGGTCCAAATACTATGCCAGACCATCGATCCTGGTTTGGGCCAAACTCCCAATGCTATTAGCCAGGATGGGAACGCTACCTTTGACGAGGTTGCAGCTGAGCTCATTTCTGCTCACAGCCCAGGTGCAGTAGGAATGATGCTTGCATACCCTGTGAAGCAGAATGCAAAGAAAGTCCAGTGACTTACCACCAGAGAATTTGGATGGCCTACTGAGCAGGAAAGCACCTGGCACAAGAAGCTGCGGATGTAGATCTTATTGAATATAAGACCCTGTTCATTAGGAACATGATTCAGCAGTAAGAGAAAAGGTAGAGCCAACCACCTACCCTAATACGGATAGGTTTGCTGATATCCTTCAGAAAACTGAGAGAGTGTATCAACTCTATATCGGTGATCTAGCTCTGGTTCCAAAGGTAGCTGCTGTGGAATCCATCCCGAGGCCACGACACACTACACAGTGGAAGGGCAGGCCCAACGCCAACAGGCTCAACATCAGCAAGTCCCTCCAGCTGATAATCAACAACCCCAACAGGCTCATCAACAACAACCACAACAACAACAGCAGTGGGTGGGAACTGGAATTGGCATAAGAAAAGGAAGCATAAGGGTAGAGGTAAACCACAACAACAGAGAACAGGTCCTTCATATAGGAGATAGCTGGAGAATTGAAATCCGAGAGCTCCTGAGACAAGTGCTCTCTGTGGTGGATGCTGTCTCAGACAGGCCCTTGCAGCAGTACAACCAGTGGCCCAGGTCCCAACCAGCCATGGGGACACCAAGCGTGCAGGCCCTCAGGCCCATACAGGTCTGAACCCAGAAGCTCCTCCCTATAGCATCAGTGCAACATGGGAAGTGATTCACGTGAGCCAGGCCCAACCTCTGCATGCTTCCGGCAGTACGGATTGACAATTACAGGCCCCAGTCTGGATTGTAAACAAGCTAATCTTGGATACAAACGGAAGGCCCCAGCACGAGGCCGAGGTCGGGGCTGCCTACTTGTAGTTTTGTTAGATACGTGCAGCTGTATCTATGCTACATGATGAATACCCAGACACATCCCTTGGTCCACTGGACGGAGGACCAACATGTCAGAGTTGATGGTACTAGGCTCCCTGCATACCGTTCTCTGCCACTTACCGGTAGAGCAAGGTCATCTAAAGGCCTCACACACTTTCCAACTAATGGTATTGCATGATCATCCTAGTATTATAGGGATTGACTTCCTTGCACCACACAGCTGTGTGGTGGACCTAACTAACATGCTACTGATACAGATTCAGGGTCAATATCATACCATTTTGATTCCTGATTCACACGCTATGGCAACGATACCTGCCAATGACAAAGAGTATGATGTCATAGATTTGTTCAAGAATCATGAACTTTTCCGAAGCTCCTACCTATTTTGCAATGACATTTGGAAGTGTTTGCAGTCAACAAACATGACTGTGGTAGAATGCACACCATCATTGAAGTGCCAGGACCAGCACATGAGAGGCAAGGCAATATCCTTTCCCAACTGAGGCCTTGCCTTCCCGCGGAGAAAGCGATCAAGTCACTACTCAAGCAAGTAGTAATCAGAACTTGTGTTTCCACTGCCAACTCCCAGTATGGCCCATGAAGAAACCCACAGGTGCCTGGAGACTTACTATTGACTACAGGAAACTGAATCAGGTCACCCCAGTTGTTCCCCAGCTGTGGCATCAGCACCAGATGTGCTACGACTTCTGACCTTGACTTGAAATGGTTCAATGCTGGACATCTCCAATGGTTTTGGTCATTACCATTGGTCCTTAAGAGTCAATATAAGTTTGCCTTCACCTTTGAAGGAAGACAGTACACGTGGACCTGCTTGCCACAAGGATTCCATAACAGTCCATCCCTATTCCATCTCCACATGATGGATGCCCTCGAGAGTTCTCTACTCCCCAATGTCTCTCTAATATGTGGATGACCTGTTGCTAGAACAGCCACACAGGAACAACATTTGGATCTCTTGGACGAACTATTGACTCTCATTCAGAAGGCAGGCCTAAAATGTAATCCAGCAAAAGCACAGCTGTGTCAGAAAGAAGTACTCTTTCTGAGTCTGAAAATAACTGACCAAGGTTAGAAGCCCTACCTGGATGAAGGTACAGGGATTGCAAGACTTGCCATTACCTACCAGTGTGGCAACTCTTGAGTTTCTAGGCATGGTAAACTATTAGAGAGATTTTATTTGTGATTTTGCTCAGAAAGCTGCTCCTCTGTATGAATTACTGAAAAGGATGCACCATGGACTTGGGGCCCTATACACACTCAGGCTGTGATGGCACTGAAGCAGGCCTTGGCCTCCGCCCCAGCACTGGTCAACCCTAATCCAGCACTACTATTTCATCTGGAATGTGCCACCTCTGACATTGCCATGTCAGCAGTGCTGGCCCAGAAGGTGCATGGCATCTTGAGACCCATTGCATATGCCTCACAGCTCTTTCTGACCCCAGTGGAACAGTATGGCCGCACATGAAAGGAACCTTCTGGCCACCACTGGGCTGTCAAGCACTTCCTGTATATCATTGGGTACTCACGCTGATCATCAACACCAGCCACACCCCAACCACCTTTCTGCTCCCGGATAGAGTGAAGGATGGGTCAGTCTCTAACACCAGACTGATGCACTGGTCACTTCTTCTCCAGGACAGAGACATACAGGTACAACCAACTAAAGTTCCATCTGTGTTAGCTCATGGCCTCCTTTTCCAGGAGAACCCCATGACTGTACACTACAGTCACCTGATCTTCCTGATCCAGGTCATTTCCTCCCTGCCACGCCACAAATACTTGATAACACTTCTTTGTGCCATTTCTTTACTGATGGTTCAGCATCCTACTATCAGGGAGAACAAATTGTGGGGATGGGTATTTTAGTGATTTACCCTTATGGAACACTGTTAAAATATCTAAGCGCTGTGACTGTAGCATCATCGCAATATGCAGAAATGGCAGCAATGGCCTGTGCCCCCAAGTTCATCCAGCATGGAACCGAGATACCATCATCTTTATAGACTCTTACTGGGTTTGTTGTTCCTTAGAATTTCTTCCTTCTGGCAGAAGAACTCCTTCCTCTCCTCTGATGGCAGCCCAGTGAAGTACAAGGAATTGGTAATATACATACGTTCACTGGCACAAAAATTTGCACACAAACCTATGTACACAAAGCTAAAGTCCATTCTCCATGACCCCTATCATGCCTTCACGACACAGCGGACACCCTTGCTAAGGAAGGAGCCAGGGGACATCTGGATGATGGACCATCCAGAGGCTAATGCAGCTGTACACATTGCAGCACTCAGGAAGAAACCTGAACCTTTTCCCTGGACCTCTCTGCAGCCCAGCAGCTTGACACTGAACTCAAAGAGGTGTTTAGATTCCTTGACAAAGGTACTGAAGAGCAACTTCCACACACAACCCCTATCAGAGGCATGAAGGTAAGTTGCGCTTGTCACCAGATGACAAGCTCATTTGGTTCCAACCAGATGACTCCACCACTAACTTGTGGGTAGTCCCCAGACATTTAAGATCTGAATTTTGCACCAAGTGCATGACACCCTACTGGTGGACATCAGGAGCAGAAAATACCTCCAATGACTCAAGACCACTGCCTGGTGGCCTGGTATCACCAAAGATGTTAAACAATACATAGACAACTGTCTCATTTGTGTGCAAAACAACCCCATCCCTACCAAATGAATAAACTCTTACCACAAAGACATTCTGCGCCTCGGCATGCCATTCAAATTGATTTCATTGGCCCTCTGACCAACACTAGCAGAAATAATAAATATGCTCTTGTGGTAACTGACCTTTTCTCTAAGTGGGTAGAAGCTTTCCCACTAAAACATGTAGAGCGAAAACTACTGCCTAAATCCTGGTGGAACAGATTTTCTCAGGTGGGGTCTACTCTCAAGGTAGACTCTGACAAAAGAACCAGTTTACAGGTGAGTTGATGAAAGAATCCCTTGAACTGCTTGGAGTTCAACAGAAGTTCCACATACTTTACCACCCTCAATCCTCAGGTCCAGTAGAGAGCCAACTGATGGATTAAGCAAATGCTTTCCAAATTCACTGAGGACAATCTCAAAACCTGGGATTCCCTATTGCGTTACTTCTTAAGGCAATTGGGGACACCCTCCAGCCACCACCCAGCTTACACCCTTTGAGGTGATGACTGGTAGATTGATGAGATTACCTGAGCTCCTGTTGTTTGACCTGCACCCACCACTGCAGACTGTGTGTCTGTGGATCAATATGTGGAAAAACTTGGAAAGACCTCATACACACACACTTTATGCTGCCAACTGCATGTGCAAGGCCCAGCAACAATCAAAATACAGTTTGACAAACACGCACAAGAAGTGGATTGGCAGGTTGGAGATCAGGTAATGGTACTTCGATTTGCATCCCACCCACTCCTTCTCCAGCAAGTGGAAGGCCCATACCCTATTGTCAACAAGATCAGTCCAGCAGTCTATCAGTTAGACTCATTCCACAACAACAAGTTGACTGACAAATGATTACATGCAAACCAGCTGAAACTGTATAAAGGAGCATAAATTACTTTTCCTCACCCCACTGGGCAGAATAGTAGTAACATACTAATCTTTTATCTTCCTTTTCAGATACACTGACAAGATGGCTATCTTGTTCCGTTATTTCCTCCTCTCAGGAGTTATCCACTGCATCCAAGGCATGGTACAGGACCTCCTATGACACCTCGATCCTCCAGCACCTCCTCCAGAGGGGTATCCATCAATATACCAGATAGTATGATCACTGTCCAGGAAGGTTCCGATGCTTACCTCACTGCCTCAGTTGTTGCTCCTGATAAATCTACCCTTCAAAGTGAGTGGCAAACCACATCACAAGGACAAATTCTCCTGTGGCCAAACTCTCAAAGGAACTGTCCAAGGTTGGCCCAATGCTAAATTATCCCAGATGGTTCACTGTCCTTGTTACAAACTGTATTAAGATATTCTGATTTGTAAAACATAACTGCCTTAATAGATCCTTCTTACTGTAATTCTTTTTCCAGAGATTCTGCTCAGAAATTCTGTGCTATACACCACATGGCTTCTGCAGCCATGTACCTCTCTTATTACCACCCACTGACAAGCAGCTTTTGGAATGTCCAAAGAATACCTCTGGTCCCGTAGTGGTCTAACAGCCACTGCCCTCCCAGGTTCTTTGATTAATAACTTACAGTTTATGCATATACCTGTTTTGTTTAATCTTACTTACTGGACTATGAAAGAGTTTGGTACATGTCACAATACTAATACATCAGCATTTTATAGTACATTACTGTTGATAGTTTAGCTGCATTTCAGATTCATGCACTAAGATCCTATTGCCGGGTCCATTCTACTGAACATAGAGGCAACTTCAGGGCAAGCCTCTCCTGATAATCTAGCTCCTAAATGGAACAGACGTGAAGTTGACAGTTCTGATGTTACAGGTGCAACAGGTATTGTCACAACGCTTTTTGGTATGGCTATGTCTATCTGGAACAAAGCAGACATTGCTGCTATCAAAGTCATTCTGCCAAATTCTCCACTGGTTTGGTCAACAACATACTACCCCATTATTGCATGGTGTGGATGGCCTTAGTCAGAAAGAAAGATACACTGCATACAACATGCACGACATTGCTAAGGCATTCACTGATTCTAAAGATAAGATCAACACACTCATACAACAGAACAACAAAGAAGCAGATAAATAATACTTTGCTAGAGAGACTCTGCTCTGTTTATGGCTCCTACATCATCACTACCATCAACAATCTCTTCCATGATCTAGAATCTGGAAGAATACCTGACATTATACATGAAAGACGCATCTCCAAATGGTATTGTCCAAGATGTAAAACCACTAGCTGTGTTTTCCATGTGTATGCAACAGAATTTAACCATTCCCTCTCCACAGCTAGGAATTTGGGGTTTGTGACCAGACACCCTAATACTGGTCCTTGTTTTGCAGCTAAGCAGTGTTCCATAACAGATACCATATTTACCATGTTTGTTTTTACACTGTCTCCTTACAACGCTTTGATCCCACTACAGCTTTGTTGGACAAACTTGCACTGGTCCATTCCATTGGGCATTTGGAGGAAGACATCTACAGAGAATGCCTGGATTTACCACTCTCTTGGTTTATCATTCTGTCCTGGATGCCTGGGTGGCTCCTACAGACTGCTGTGTGAAAAAGCAATATATTTACTTGTGCCAATGTGATGTATTTGATGTTATTCAACCTGTTTGTGGTTGCTCTCCTGACAGCATTGATTGGACTTTCACTATGGATGATGACATCACCGCAAATGGCACCGACTTTGACTTGACTTTGGCCCGGATAAGCTCTACCAATCCCTATCGTGAGGAGGTTCATCGCCTGTCAACACGGATTTCAAAGATGACCTAAACTTGCCCTGTCCAGTTGCAAAAGTGGAGACTGCCTACTGTGCGCCACAGTATAACTCTGATGGCAAGTACCGCGTGGTCAGAATTATAAATCTTACCCCAATTTTTGTTTTATTCTCACCAGAAGACTATTATTGGACATACTGTTATAACCCCATCCCCTCCTGGATGCAGATATTATTGATGGTAACCCTGATTATCTGCTCACATTGTCAGAATACTTGCCATACTTTAATGTACACATAGACCCTCTCACACTACATTGAAATCACTTTTAGACAGGAAGGACACACACCTCATCCACATCAGCAATAATATGACCAAAGCCAATGAAGCTGTCCTCGCCTTGATCAATGACAGAGATATGAATAACGATTAACTAACACCTGGTTAGAGATTACTTTTAAAGGTTTTGTTATTATACAAGCATTTTTAATTTTCATTTGATTATTATGCTCTGCTGCCTATGGTGCACACTACGCCAACACTGTGAGCAGCTCGACTTCCTTTACAAGGCTCACACGCCGGGTATGTAAATGACCACTGCTCTTGTCCTTTCCTAGACATTTGCCTGTGTTGCCCTTGAAGGCAACAAGAGGAATGTTACACAAGTCCCTGCACCAAATTGGTACCCTCAGAGGTACATCATAGACAGCTAGCATTTAGGTATATGTCATACTAACATTTAGGGCTAAGGGCATCTACCATACAAGAGTAGATGTCAGGATATGAATGCATATTGTTGTAATACACTTTGCTTGCTAATACATATATTCTGTCATGTATTTTCTGTGTATTTCTTACTTATAAGATGCCAAGACACCTGTGTCCTTGGAGTAATTATAATATGTAAGATGGCATTGCCATCTTTTGGTGATTTGTACCACTACACTGAGTTATGTAAGACTCTGTATAAGAACTCTTTTGTTCTCAAACTGATGACTTTACAGAATTGTATAATGTTATCTTGAACCGTGGATCCACCTCTAATTTAGCCAATAGGGCTCATCTCTGTAACTAGAAATGTTTCTATCTTTTGGTAACCATGGTAATCATCATAGGTATATAATGTAATGCACAAAGCTTTACACCTCAGAGGCCTGAGAGACCCCAAGAAACACAGAGAAACCTCGAGGTGTAGGGAACACTTAGCACTGGCTCCTGGTTCATATTGGTAAGAACTGCTTAGGACAGCTGTGATTTATCCCTTGGTAGTAATAAACTTGTTTGTTACTCTAGTGCAACGTGTCTGTGATTAGTTGCATTCCCAATATCATCAAGAATCTGAAAGTGAGGTTTAGACCTCCCAACAAATGACCTCCCAACAACTGCCTATGGTGTGGGCAGGGGATCAGTCACTGTCTGTGGTTTTGTGTGTTGTACTCTGTGCACTGGATGCCTGTGTGCAGTGGGCCAGGGGCCTACACTGAGTGCATGACACTCTGTCAGACCATCCATGGCCTGTGCAGCTAACACCCTTGCATGTCTGTGATATGCATGGTCTGCTGGTGTGTCAGTGGTGGCTGTCCATGCTGGATAACAACTGTACCCGGCACAATGCCAGGTTGCCTTCCATCACCAGTATGGTGCACTTCTGCCTCCGGTGGCACTGTGGCCTCTGTTGTTGTTGTCCCTCCATGCTGTCACTTGTGTCTGTTGCAGAGGATGTGCTCCAGTGTCTGTCACCTGTGCTCTGGCAGCATGCTGGTGGTATACAGCTTTATGGTGCCTGTACAGGGTGGCTGGCACACCTGTGCAATATAGGGGTGCTGGCAGTGTGCATACATCAGCCTGTGTCCACATGCCAGTGGCTTGGTTGACCCACTACTGTGTCCCTGTGTTGGTGTGCCCTTGTGTATGGGTGGGCATTTGTCCATGCACTGTGTTGCATCCTGTGTGGTGCATGCCTCCATGCTACCCTGTGTGTCTGTGCTGGCTGTTGTGGCCAGTGCTGGGATGGGATGTGTCCTTGAGAGGGTGTGCAGGGTGCTGTACTGCTGGAGGTGCAGTCTGGGGCATGCCCTGTCACATGTGGGGTACCTCATGTGCTGACACATGGTTGGTCTCTCAGCTGTACCTCGGGGAGAAGTGAAGGGTGGCACTGTGTATGCATCTGTTGCATCACTGTCTGCTGCCACCTGATGCAGGGTGCTC
The DNA here is from genome assembly GCA_016271365.2 of Neoceratodus forsteri. Classification (NCBI taxonomy): domain Eukaryota; kingdom Metazoa; phylum Chordata; order Ceratodontiformes; family Ceratodontidae; genus Neoceratodus; species Neoceratodus forsteri. The sequence goes on along the minus strand of CM028131.1, from coordinate 1,025,736,120 downwards.
ATGGTGGGGCTGCCTTTCATGGCTCCATGGTGCACAGGGTTGCATTGTCACAGTGGGGGTGGTGGCATGCATGGGATGTCCTGCACTGTTGGGTGCTTCTCCTGGGCAGTGTGTATGGGGATCATGGTGCAAGGTGTGCTCTGCATTGGTGGGATGGTGTGGTATGGGGTGGTTGGCCTCCTTGTGTGCCAGTCACAGCTTGCGAGTGCTGGGGCAACATGGCCCAGCTGTGGGTTGGTTGCTGGTATCCATGGGCCAGTGGTTATTCCAGCTCTCCCCAGTTGTGCAGTGCATGGGGTGTGGGGGCGATGTCTGTTCTTCTGTGTGTTCCTCTGCCCATCCGTGGCATGGGTGGTGGCCCCTGCATCCCTGGTTGTGCTGTTGCATTGCTGCCTTGCTGCAGGGGCATCTCTGGTTGTGCTATGGTGCATCTGGACTGCTCTGCTGAGCATCCTTTGTTGTGCTATGGTGCATCAGATATGCTCAGCTTCACATCCCTAGTTGCGCTATGGTACAGGTGGTGTGATATTCAGTGAGTCGGCCATAGGAGCATCTTGGCTTCGCAGTTTTTGAATGTCGCACTTCTTGTGCATGGGTGCAGTGGACTTGTGCTTGCTCCTGCTGTTGCTCACTTTTGGGTGCAGTTTGAATATCTGAGCCATACTGTATATATTCACAGCAAGTAGGCATTTTTAAATATATTGTTTTGGTCTGTGGTATAATATAATTCCCCACAAGGCTATAAGTTCAACCAAATTGATATGGATAGGTTTCTTTTATTTCACAATTGAAAAATCTTGCACTGTTTGATTTACCTCAAATTTATTATTACTTATTTAATTATGTTCACAAAACAAATCTTATGATGAAAGATCTGTTTTTCTTTTATGTACTTTATGTAACAATAGGACATTTGTAAGGAATTCTGCTCAATATATAATACTGAAAAATACATAAATAAAAACTAAAAAACATTTACTGTGATTTTGCTTGTAAACCTGTATCAATATGATAAATTGAAACTTAGAAATGAAATCAAATTTTATCTTTTCTAAAACACTTGCAAGCAATTTTATGACAGATTTCAGTTCATAAACTCTGCAGTATAGCATAGTGTAGCATAGCATAGTGGCAAAAATGTAAACTCCTCACTGTTGGTGAAGGATCATTTCATTCTGAAGGAACATTTGACAGCACAGGGATTCAGAGTGGAGCAAGTTAATTGTAGGTGGCTACAGCATGAATGTAAGCTAAAAAACAATTGAAATCTTGTAATGCATGGAATAAATACAGAGAATATTATGTAGTCATACAGTGCTAAGTCTTAAGTCATATTGGTTAACTAGGTGGTCTAGAGCAGGTGAGAATTCAGCTAGTAGTCACCCATAGTGGCAATATTCAATAGCCTGAGTGTCCACCTACTGGTAAATTGGGTGATCTAAATAAAGGTGGAAATAAGTCTGTCAAGTTATCCAGAGAGGTAATATTCAGTAGGCTATGTGTTTTACTATGTAAAGGCTAATTGGGGAATTTGGTACAGGTGGAATAGACTTAAGAACAGACCTGTGCAGAATGCATAATTTTGCTGGAAGAATGGCAATTTTGCTTTGGAATTTTTTTCTGGAAAATATGAATAAAGTCCATGGAATTTCAAATGTGCTTTGATTAAACCTTTAGAATAGCTTTCCACAGTGTACATAAACCACAGATTAGTTTTCTGCAGTTTATAGGAAACTATACATACAGTATACCATGGGACACCAATCCATGGATTACGTAAACCACAAATTACTGATCCACTTTTAAATGATGGTTAATATATTTGACCAGTACCTCTCCATTTATTGATTGATTTGTTGGTAATGGGAGGGCGAAGCAACAAGGTGGCCACTGGCTGCTCCACTCCATCTTGTCCTGCTGCCTTGGTAAAATTCTTTTAGGTGTTGTTAACATTTTTAATGATGGTTTTGGATCTCTTTGCCACACTTGGTAAAAGACTCTATATATAAGGTTCATTAAATTTTCTTGGAGCTAAAACAAGTCAAGTAGTTGGTGTTCTGACAAATTTCAAATTAGACTAACACGCATTTAATATGCGGCTTTACCAAACTGGCTGTCTAAGCAGTTTCTGTGTTCAAGTCTGGACCTGGACAATTACCAAGAAAAAGGAAGACACCTGTGATTATGATGGCACTGTAGTGCTAATAAGACTGCATTAAATTTAAAAGGTATGCAGGTATTGCCTTGAGGTTGGAGGCAGTTAGCAGTTAGCTTGACTCCCGAAATTTCTGCACTCAGAGGAGTGGTTATCTTTGTTTGTTTTCACAGGTTTTATGCTGCCTAAGCTTGAGAAGTGAGGCTGAAGAATGCAGAGCTGCAGAAATCCTGGAAAAGTTTGACCTTTCATTGGAGGAAAAGGGGCTTTAAAGCTGGCAGACCCCAGAGGGTAGGAAATTCAGAATAATTAATTGAGCACCTAATGGACCACCTTCCCAGAGAAGGAGACAGTGTATGTCTTAATAAAATGCTGACAATGATTTTATGGTTGACAAGAGTGAATATGAATGCATGGACAACTGTGGAGACTGACCAGAAACTATATTTTCACCCACAGGGAAAAAATACCTTTTTTTCTTTATTTGGTAATTTTATGTATGCTGACCCTTTAAAATAAAATGCTGCTGTATTTTTAAGATGTTAATCTTCAGACTTGAGAACTCCAGGAAATTTGGAAATAGAGGAGCTTGAGTTGTAGTCCAAAGAAAACCGTAAGCATTATTTTTTTCCTCATATAAATTTTTAGTAATGTAAGTCATTTTGTTTGCACTAAGAAGCATTTTATTGACTCCCTGAACTCAATATAATGACTGGTGGGCATGATATTGATTTGTGCCTCTAGGCGATATGATTTATTTTGATTCTAATGCTCTTTCTTGTGCATGTCTGTGCAGTGGAGATGTTGCTGGGTTTCGTAAGTGCTGGGGCAGACTATCTTGGTACTCATTGGTTTGGTGGACACTCCTCTGGATTGTTTGTTTTATTGAACTTTTATTTTATAAATGTTATATTTGAAAGTAAAAGTATAGGCACCTAATGCTTAATGGAGGTTGAACTGGAGACTGGGAGACTAATTTGAAGCTCTATCTTTGCATGAACAGGGCTTTGTTTAAATTAATACCCCTAATTGACAGGCCCAATTGATATATATAAAGATCCTGTCCTCTGACCATCTCTGTCTCTGATATCGATGGGGACCCTATAGAGACTATCACTTCCTTTCGTTACCTTGGCATCCACCTGGATCAAACCTTGGACCTGAAAGCACATATACAGGAAACCTGCAAGTCAATTAACTGCAAATTGGGGACTGCCTACAGAACCAAATACCTGCTCACCCCTGCTGCTAAATTGGCGATAGCCAGAGGCATTCTATTGCCAACCCTTACATATGGGTGTCCCATCCTGTCCTTGGCCACCAAATCTTCACTGCAACTATGGGATACTACCTTCAATAATGTGTGCAGGTATGCAACCAAAGCACCTCGGCTGCAGCATCATTGTCTCTTATATCAGGACCTTGGTTGGCTCTCTCCTTCCTCTACCAGGCAGTACTACTTGTACAATTTAGTTGATTCCATCCTAAGGACGTCCAAGCCTGCTATCCTGTCTGATCTCCTCAGGCCGCCATCCCACAAGGAATCTTAGATCGGCTGATCAGACCTTACTATCCATCCCTTTGTCGGACTAAAAGGGCATGGGCTCCTTCCATCATGCTGCCCCACCTATGGAACCTACTACCTCAGGATCTAAGAGATGTCTCCACTCATGTGACTTTTAAGAGCAAACTCAGGACTTTCCTCACTACTATGGACAAATGTGTTTGCTTTGACCCTACCTGATCCGCTGCATTTGTACTGTTTCCTCATTGCTAGCACTTTTGCCTGTCCAAATGGGTGTTCTATACTGTGCCTTGTAATTAATGTTTTATTTTGTGCCTTGTAATTAATGTTGCCTTAACCTGTTTCTTTATAAGCCTAATGTTGGCTTTGTTGACAATTGTAAGTCGCTATTCTACTCCATGACATTCTTATCTTCACTTCACAGCCTCTCCTCACTTACTTCCACTGCTGCTCCCCCTTCTTCTGTTATATCCTCTTCCCCTTTTGCCACTCCCCACCAAACTCACCTTTACCTGTTCCTACCTCATCCATGCCCTCCTTAGTCCCCACCCTCCTGGCTGTGCTTAGTCACCTCTCTCCACCTACCTGCCTACTCCCACGATCTACAGACCCCCTTCCCTGCCCTGCTGTCTCTTGGTTCCACTGGCTCGCTTGGCTTTGACACTTTGCCGCTATTGCGTAACTCCTCTGCCTTTATGCCCCTTTTCACCGCATCCTCACTCTCCCTGCCGTCTTCGGTTCCACCAGCCCGGCGGTATTTTCCTACCTCCTACCGCTGTTGCCATCTACTGCCGCTCGCCTACCACCTCTCTTCACCTGCCGTCTTTCAGCTCCATAGGCCTGGCAGCAGGTTGGTACCTCACCCGCTGTTGCCGTATCTGACGGCACCTCCCTTCCACTTAATCTCTCCCTCCCATCCTTTTGCCAGTTTTCCATTCCTTGTGTCTTTTCTACTGATGCCTATCCTCTTATTTTCTGCCTTCTACTATTCACATTTTGAGTATGTTCCATGATCAAGTGCTAAAGTATATTTTGTTTACTAATGTATGTTACATTGCCATACGTATCTCTCTGCATTTTTGTACTCGTTGTCTTAATAATCTGGCTGTACTCTTTGTGTGTTGTAATTGTACCTCCCGGTCGTGCCTGAAACAGTCACTTGCTGATAGCACACTTACCGGTTAACAAAAACTAAATAAATAAATAAATATATAATGGTGATTTCTCTGCTAAATGATCAATTACTTAAGAGGATCCGGTCTTAATATTCAATATACTGGATAAACAATACTAAGTATGACAGAATTCAGGAGGAGCCATACAATTCATATGTTCTAACACAAACCAGGACTGGACCATGAGACAGTTAGCAAATGGTTAGCAGCTGAACATCAGGACAGGATAAAAATTAAGGAAATCTTAGCCCTTTTTAAAATAAGTTTTTTAAAAGGAGTGTGTGGGTGTATGTTCAATAGTTCCCAAAGATAACAACATTCCATTAAACTTACAGATTTATTTGTTTTTTCTTCTTATAACTGTATATGATTTATAATCTATAGAAGGATGTATTTATTGCAACTAGTATCCTGTTATATTGACTGCTTTTATAAGTGGGACACCAGCAGTAAACGTGGAATTAAGACTCATTGTAACATTATACAGGTTTTAAGTATTTAAATGCTGTGGCAAATCTACATTGTAGTGACTGAAAATCTATTTTTAATAGAGATGAGATTTTATTGTGAAAGTTGTAATGGCATATGCAGAACAATAAAGCTTATGCCTAAATGATTGATTTGTTTGTTTATGTATATGCTACTGAATTTGTTAATGTTATTGTATTTTATGATGATTGTTTGTTATGTGGTCTGAGTCCTTGGGATAGGATGCTATGTAAATAAAATTGCCTTGCCTAAATAAAACTCTGTAGACCAGTTCTGGAATTTTGGAATTCAGTTTTTGGATGGAATTCCATGGAATCAGGTGAAATTGCTAAAATTATGTAGAATTCAGAAAATACTGCACAGCTCTGCTTTGTAGAGACCCAAAGACATAATTATGTAACAATACAAGGTTAGGAACTTGTAGTGAAAGAATATAAAGCATAATCATATGTTTAAAGTCCATTTTTTTATTTATTCAATGTTAAGGATCCTGGCATGGTGAGGGTCAACAAACCTAACAATTTGCCTACTGTTTGTTGTCTATGTCATCACTGTAAAGTCATCTTTACTCACTGGCTTGTCAGTCTCCATCTTCATTGTCCCGAGATTGTTCACCCTCTCCTGTCATGGGGATCTGCAGAAGAACTGTTTTGGGGTATCTAGCTGAATATAAAAATTCGATAAGTCCCTAATAAGGTGCATGTTTCAATGTGGTGAAGTTAAGATCCCTGAAACATACAGCAGTACCAGTCAGGATGCACTGCAATACCTTGTAGTATTGCTGTGGAGTGCTACAGTATAAAAGCATGGAGCAATGCAATTCCATGCAAGTTAAGCACTTTTGTCATGCAGTTTTTCTGACTTGTCATTCACTACTGTGTACTGTGCTGCATCCTGGCTGTCTCTGCTTTAATTACTTGCCTATGTGCTTAAGGGAAATTATTTGGAAGCAAATGTTGGGTGAGATGATCATAAGATATCATTACTTTTATAGGAGAGCTGCCAGATGGATTTTTCATTGTCAAGTTTACTTTATTCGATCTACTAAAAGTCATTACTGAAACAGAGAAAAACATTTTATAGCCATCCTGCAGGTACAGACAGTTCAGAATATACATGAAATTTACCAATCTCTTATAAAAATACTGTACACTATATAGAAATCAGACCAAATTAGCAATGTATGCATATTCCAGTGTTAGTCAAACTTAGGTTATTACCCTAGGTCATTACAATATTGCAAAGAAAGAAGAAACATAAATCAAAACTTTGAATAAAAACAGCACCATTACACAAGTAAAAATAATGCATGGGGTAGATGTCATAATAAATATCCAAGAGCAATATAATAAATATCATTCGAGTTGTATCAGCAAAAATCAATTCAGGATCTACTAAACTGACTTATCGCTTCATAGTTTAATTTCAATTCATAGTTTCCAAACTTATGTAATCTGAACTAATCTCAAAGTTCAGATTGGATTACCACTAAAAAAGAACACAAATATTTGATGAGATAAATTGTTAAATAAACCCATGTGAGTCCTTCACACTATCTAGCAGGGTAGAATTAGAACCAAGAAAAGAATACAACAAGATTCCCTTTTCCCAAGTATTGGGCCTCCATCAGAGCATGCCAGTCATCAGTTACACGTGGCACATTTCAGGTATTATCTAAGATCAACTCTAACTTGTATTCCTAATACAGTTCACTGGGGTTCTCCCTTATCAACCCCTCTCCATGCCAGTAATGGCCATGTCTCTTTGGATTCATTTCACTACAAAGCACTACTACATCATTGTAGGTTCTGAGTACTAATCCACCCTGGCTACATAGCCTGGGGATATTCCATTTAAACCAATTATGGTCAGAGTTTACCTCACCTTGCAATTTAGGATCCTGAGAAATCATTATGCCAACAAAGTGTGGGGTATCATAGGTCCTGTCCCAGTATACGACATCAGGGCCACTAGCACTTGTTAACCCCAAATTCCCATACTTACTGGACATGCATGTAACTAGCAATAAAACTGATAGAACCTCTCCTTGTTTCTGGTAAAATTACTGAACCAATATGGTCCAACCAGGCCAACTCCAAACCATAGGAGAAATGACAAAACAGGGCCTATCAAAATAAACATCCAGTGTACTAATTATCCTAAAAAATTTAATTGTTTTAGCCTCAAGACAAGGAATAGCTATCATGTCCTGAAGACACATGTAAATTTCATCAACTATATACTCACTTACATAAATAATATATGCCCTCAGTATCTTTTTGTATTATCTATTTTTCCACCCCCATGTTCACTGGTCCTCCACTCTTTCAGGCTCTGACAAATTCCCACCGACCTCTTCTGTCCTTGCCCAGCCCTCCTCTAGTCCCCAGATCGCAGCCGACCCCCAGGATATCCCAGTGTATCCCTTCACCGGGCGGGTCCCTCTCCTCCGAGGGGAAGGCACCAGGGAAGGGTAGCCCAGCACATCCTTCTAGCCCCGGGTGCTGCAGGGGAACAGGAGGCACCGGAAGGCACTGGAGGCCCAGGGAACAGAGAGCCATCATCTGGAGGGCCAGCGAGTGATCTTTCCTGGCTTTCTGTTGGGGATAGCGTGGTGGCGTCACGGTATGCCGATGTCCTCCTCCCCAGTTAGTATTGGGCCGTGCGTCCTGTGATACTCCCAGCCTCCGCTGGAGCCAGCAGGTGCCGGACCAGTCCCCTGCCCTCCCCTGGAGAAGGAGAGCTGTCCCTGGGATGCTCAATCCTTATCCCCCAGCTGACCCTCCAGTGACCCAGGCTCATTCCGAACCGGGTCACTGGCATATGAAGGGAATCCAACTGCTGCACTGAGGGCGGCTGCTCTCAATATCTAAAATTACTCCAAACCAAAGAGCACCCCAAAGAATGGGGCTTATAACATTTTAACTAATAGAAATGTTTAACAGCTATTGAATGAAAACTTAAAATAAAATACCAACACATTTAAAATGTTAAGTTTGAAAATGATCTAATTGAATAATTGTGTAACTAAGTAGTCACTCCTCATTAAGAGCTTATTAGAGTATATAGTGCTAAGACTCAAATAGCATGATGTTTAAGTTACACACAGAAGAAATAAACTGTCACATCATATACACAATCAGGGCTTCATATTCATACAGAGTACTCCTAACTTATATCTAAAGTAGTCCAAGCCTGTTTCCATTTCTCATTCCAAGAATAGGGTCGCTAAGTTCAAAAAGCATGTGTTATAGGTTGCTTTTTGTTTTTAGTTCAAAATCACATTATAAAAAACTGTGGAGGGTAATCAGTGGCTGGAAAGCAGTCCAACTGCAGATAAAGTCTGTCTAATAATGCAGTAGTTTAATGTAAGTATTACATTGGGTAAAATCCAAAGGCCCCTCTATGTAAGAACAGTAACCAGTTCCTCTTAGGAGGGACACCTGCAAATGTAGCTTTCTCTCCTTCACGGAATCTTTTCAAATGCCAATATGCATAAAAAGCCAACAAAGACCAACCCTCAAGTTGTCATCAGCTGCAGGAGCAGCTCCAGACAAGCCTACTGTAGCCATAGAGCTTAAGATGAAAACAGCATTGTGCTTCCTAGCCCCTCTCCAACACTGGCAATATGCACCTGCAGTACACCTGCAAAAATAAATCAGAACATGAGCTCCACTAAGCGCAGTAACTTTGAGGTTTATAATTCAGGCACTAGTAACCCTGACGCCTAGGCAACACTGTCATACCTTTAGGAGGTCTAACAAGCTTGTCAGCACTCAAAAACCACTGTAATCCCAAACATCCTTCTCTGTGCTCAAGCGCCATCCTAGTTCCAGATTTCACCAGGATTCTGACAGGAGCACTTCATGTAACTGCTCCTTGCTGCTGCATGAAGACCATGACTGAACAGCTCTCCCACGGCTCAGAGACCAACTGCTCCTCAAACAGGGGTTACAAGCTTCAAGACACCCTGCAGAGGTTACCTGACTTAATCTGCTTTTCAATTCAGAGTTAACATTCTGATTTTAGGATTTTAGAATTCTGCTTGGACACAATTCTGCAATATTAGGCAGAATTTCAGAAATTCTGTGGACTCCTGTTAAATAGGAAGTTTAAAATTTTGCAGAGCTCTGCCCAACAGTGGGAGCCACAGCAATCTCAGTCCTAGCCAACACCTCAGCAACAGCCATTGTGAGGGTCAATCCTGCCGGATGGATACTCAGACAACAAGTGGACCCAATCCTTATTCCCCTAACTCAGAGCTCGATCATGTCCATTTGAGTCCCCTAAGACTCTTGACAAGGGCTTTCAAGGTTACAGTGGAATTTGATCTACCAAGTGGCAAACTGTTTATCTGTACCACCATCAGCCTAATGCTTCTGTGTTAAAGCCAATCCTTTCAGCGGTTTAGGAGCAAGTTTTATGTTTTGTTTTTCAGGGACAGAGTTAGCCCTTGTAGTATGTAGGAGACAATTCCTCTTTAAGATGTCATTGTGAATCTTACAGTGCTGAATAGGAATGCTGGAAGTTAAAACGCAGTAAAGAAAATTAAAGTAAAAAAAAATACCTGTAATCCCCTTTATTAAAATGTTTGCACTGTGGCCACACATAAATAAAAAATAACACATTGCATTACCAAATAAGAATTCTAAGCTAAATGGAAACAGGGGAAAGCCAAGTACAAAAAGAAAGAAGCTAGTAGTATTCTATAACACATAGACTTCTTTGTATTTTAAGAGTTCTATCAATTCTTTCCTTGCTGTCATTGTATTGTATCAGGATGTTGTACAGATCCCCATATTCAAAAGGTTTGCATCTGGTAAAACCAGTTCACAGTGGTGCAGATGGCCAATTGTGCCAGGGTGCCAGATTCAGCAGTTTGCACTCTATGGGTCAGACATGCTACCATCTGAGCACAAAGTTAATGTATTCAGCACTGAAAAAGGAGAGGTGATGTGAATATTCAGCACAGTGTGATATTCAATGGTTTAGCCTTGTGCTAGCAGCATTTAGCATGACAATGCAGCACAAATTAAGACCTATAAAAGCGGGCCTTAACCCAGTGCAAACCTCAGAGGTGGGGAGAAGCACTGCAACACAGAGCAGTAAACAAAATGGCAAATATTGGTACCTGCATTAGGTACACATTGCATACCTAATTCAGGCAGTCATGGAAGATGAAAAGTGGGCAAACTCCCCTTGGGCCCTGCTGCCCCAGAGGTATTATGCTGCAACAGACAGATCGCACTATAAGTCACATTCAAAATCCCCAGTAATGAATAAATCATGGACCGAAACTGGCTCAATGGGGCCATGCTCATGCAGCTATGTGAGCTGCTGGATGAGCAGCTCCAGACAGACACCCACTATAGCCATAGAGCTTAAGATGGAAACAGCACTGTGCTTCCTAGCCACTGGAACATTCCAGATACTGGTGGAAAACACTGCAGCGGATGCCAAGAAACCAGATCAGGGATCCAGGAGCAGCTCAATAGGCATGACACAGGGATGGCCTGGAGGTCCAGGGAGTACAGAGACTGCCTCATTGCAGACCTCTCAGACCCAGACAGTGAGTACAGAGTATGTAGGAGACAGTAATGGTTTAACAAAATGTATTAGAAATGTCAATAAGTAATTACAAGACAAAACATGGATTAAGGGGACTGAAACCCATCCAGGTTGGGGTACAAAGTGGAATTTAAAGGCCATCCAGGTGGGGGTAGTTACAGAGGGGATGAAAAGAAATATAATGCCATCCAGGCAGGGAAGGTTTACATTACCATCAGAGGAAGGGTACAAAGGTGGATGAAAATCAATAAAAAGCCATCTAGTTGGGGAGTACAAAGTAGGCTGAAAAACAGTAAAAATCGAGGAAGGGATTAAAATTTTTAAATCTATCCAGGTTGGGGGTTTACAATGGGGATGAAAAGAAATGCAAAGCCATCCACATGGGGAGGGGAGTTTACAAAGGGTAATTGAATGATATACAAGGCCATCCAGGAAAGGTTGTTACCAAGGGGACTGTTGTCGAGGCACAGGTCAGGAAGCATAGGAAGACCAGGAGCAGCTGTAAAATTCACAAGTAATGTTTTATTGTTATCAATAACAGTAAAATAAAAATAAAAATGGTTCAGTATAACTATTTATAAAGGCAGTTCAAACAGACAAAACAAAGACCTTCATCTGAGAGTATCTCTAAGTCCAAGTTTTAGTCCCTCTCCCTCCCTCTCTCTCTCTCTCTCTCTTGTTAAGAGACATCTTATTTCTCACAAAATGTTCTTGTTAGTTTCTTTGCAGAGCAGGCTTGCAAATAGAACAATGCCCCAAGCTAGCCTCCTGCTTACAGCTTTGCAAAAGAGTTTGCAAAGAAGCCTGAGAGGAGCTCAAACTGCACCTCAGGTTAACCCCTAAATTCCAAATAGCCTTTTGCAATCATTTCAACAGTATAACTGTATACATTTCAAATCAAGGGATCCAGTATCTCAGTCTTACAAAAAGATTCACATATATTTTACAGCTGCAGATATGCAAGGGGAAGAAAAGACAGAAACAGCAAGTGAAGGCAGAGAGATAGCAAGAGGCATAGAATCGCAAGACTGCCAGAGTTATCAGTTTCTAGGTCTCACAAGAACATTTGGTTGTGAAACCAGACAGACAAGAGACTAAAGGAAAAGATAGAACAGATTGTGGCTTTAAACTCTTTCTCATGAACAAATGGGACAGGGCATTATTCAACCCTGTTACAGGGATGAAAGGAAATATAAACCATCCTGGCAGGAGAGGTCATGGTTATTGTGAAGGAGGAACATGAGGTGGCACATCCAGGTTAGGGCTCAGGGGACAAAAGCATCCTTGGTGCAACCCATACCACAACCATGTACATGGAGCCGATGCATGTGATGTGTCCAGGAGGGTAGTAGGAGGATCATCCATGCAATGGGGGACAGATGAGGGGGCAAGAGCCACTCATGGTCATGGCCCTGTTGGTATTTACCCTCTGAGGAGCAGGCCATCACCAGGAGTGCATGACATCAGGCAACAATGTGCTGACTTGTGAGGTGTGCTGGACTTCCTGGGTGTTCATCATCCCACACTGTGTGGGGTGGCCTTACACCAAGGCATCTGCATGGCATGACACTCCCCACCCCTTTGGAGTGGCCAGTGCTGTGGTTGGCACCCACGGTGCTAGAGACCATGGCTGAAGCCTTCAGCATTGTAGTGACCACTCCATTCAAGCCAGCCACAAGGACTGCTTCAGTCTCTCAAAGCCAGCATCCATGACAGCAGACAGGACTGCTGCAGACTATCAAAGACAGTCATGTGCTCCATGGCAATCCTCCACATGCTAGTCATGGTCCTGCAGCATGTGGCACAACATGTGGCCCATCTCTGCCTGCAGGCCCTCCTGGGCCCCAACAGTGGACTGCAGCAGCTACCTGTTGGCTGCCTCCTACTGCCAGTATGGACTGTCCTGAGGTACAGGATCAGACTACACCCAGTCCATTGTGTGGGCCTGCTGTGCCATGGTCAGTGCTGTGCTGTGAACCTGTGTCCTGGGTGGCACAGCAAAGGATGGACTGGGGACTGGCCTGGAGCAGCTGGGCTATGGCTATGTCAGGGGCAGGGTCCTGGGATGGCACAGCTGTGGCGTGCTAGGGGCATGGTGTGAGGTGGCATAGCGGTTGCTGTGTTGGGGGCATTGGCAGGGGGTGACATGGCAATGACTGGTCTGAAGAGGTGTGGCTGGGCCCATCAGCAGGGTGCCAGCTGCCTGGTCAGAGCTGGACCTCTCTCTCCTCTAGTCTTCACACAAGTCTCTTCTTCCTCATTTTTGTACTCTGGTGGCTCCAGCATGGGTCAGCCTCAAGGCAACAGCTTTTGTGATGAGCCTGGGGCATCCTCCACTAGGGTGTCCACCACCATGGACTGAGCTGTTGAAAGATGCGAAGGGAAGGGAAGGAAGGGAGGAAAGGGAGAGAAGGGAGGAAGAGGAGGGAGGGAGGAATGATGTTGTACAGTAATGCACATATTTATGTACTGACCATAGCAGCATGCAGGCCCAGTGTACTGTGTGTCACCAAACATGACATCCATGCAGTGCAGTGCCCATGTGCCCCAGTGCTGTTCACATCACACATCTCTCATCACTGGTGATCAGACAGTATACAACACACTCGTGGCACAGCAAGGGATTACCCCACATACATCTATACCACCAAGATCCTTGATACCATCATGTGGTCTATAACCATTGTGTAACACATCCAACAGTCAGGGTCAGATGGGGTACTGGTGGCCCACCTGAAAAGTAGATACAGTGGCCAACCTGGAAAATGAATAGGCAGGGTGCAGGGTGACACATACAGGTCAATATTCCATATTAATGTGCTACACTAGGTCTGTGTTTGCCTCTTGCATATACCTACAGTGCCACAAATGTTCTATTTACTGATAACAGATGATAAATGCAGGGATTTGTAGAGTGCAGAAGGTGGCCAGGAACCCAGCAGAGGGGAGCACATGGAAATTTCAAGGTATTCTGGTGAGTCACTTTGACTCTGCCAACAGGTATGCCACAGCTGACAGTTCACACAGCAGTAATGACCCATGCATGGTGTACCATGGCCAATGCAGTATGTATACATTGGGGCTAATGTAAGACGTTTACACAGAGCACAGATCTGTGGAGTACATACTGTGCTTGTACAATTGTTTGTCTGGCCATGGCCTATGCCACCATGGCATCCCCTTCCTCACAGGCATGGAACCCCAAAAGCACTGATGCTGCACACACAGGTGCAATGTGATGGGAATAACACTGTCATTCACATGGCTGTGGTGGTCCAATCTGTCTTTCATAGCCCCTCTCGGGAACCAGTGACTTTAACCTGGGCAAAGCTCCAGCCATTACTTGTTCCATGGGGTAGGGGCTCTGCATTACTGTGCTGGGCCCTGGCTATCACCTCCTTTGTATGTCTTTTCAGGTCTGTTGCCCTTTTCTGATATCCTCCCAAGTCTAGTCTCTTCCTCCTATGGCATTTACCACCTCAGTGATTTGGTCCCAAGGCTGGTGGAATTGGACCTGGTCTCCCCCACCGTCCTGCTTATCAGGTCCTCCTTGACCACGAGGCCTGGGCCAGGGGCCAACACCTCTTCCTCCTCAAACCTCCATTTTCTGAGTCTCCTTCCTCCATTATGCTGCTTGTTGGAAATGGATGATGAACAGCATTGAGCATTGTATACACACAGCAGAACACAGAGCAAAGGTACAGTGGCATGCAGACCTCAATGCCCCTGGCCAGACATATATGTGTTCCTGCATGGGCAGGTCTAACACACAGCTAGCTGCCTGCCTACCACTCCATTGGCAATGTGCAGCTGCAGCAACAGTCAAGCACCGATACAGCATAATCAGAGTGCCATTATCACCAATGTCCCAAATGTAGGCATTTCACAATACACTTACTCATACCTACCTGCAGTACCTCTGTGGAATCTATGTTGTGCCCTTTGCTCTGTTTTATACTCCAGGAACAATTAAGCATGTAAATAACTGAATGCAGTCCAGTAATGGCATGCAAATGTGGATTTGGAGCACAGCATGTGAAATTAACTAATTCATGTACACTGTTTGAATATTGCAAGTTTGCCCTAAATGCTATTGTCTTTGCACTAATGCTATGTCCCACGTGGTGCAGACATGTTGTCATATGTCATTACTTATGATGTAATGCTGAGCAAACCAGTGTGCAATGATTTTGCGTTATGACATAGTGCATGTGCAGTGTGGTACAGCCCGTGTGCACCATGTGCATGTGTGACTCAGTTCCTGCCACTTACGACCAGCCTTTCCCCACCTGGAAACACACAAAGCACTGTTCTACTTGACATTAATGCAGCACAAATGCTGAAATGTGCAGTGCTAATGGCCAGCCTAACACAAAGAACCAGTGAAGTCATGTCAAGACATGTCAGCATCTGGGTGTGTTCCCCTAGTGCAAGAGCTACACTAGACAGCCTAGAATGGCAGATAGAAAATGCAGGGCAGAGTGGTGAGGCAGCAGGATACCTGATGGACAGTGGTGGAACTGGTCAACCTGGTGGTCATCAGGAAAGAACATCTTCTGTGTGAGGGAGAATCAGTAGACAGGCCCAGTTGTGAGGTTTGGGCATTGGCGGGCAGTGCCTGACATGCAGGACAGGAAGAGCCTTGACAGGGGTTCAGTGCTTCCACTTTTACAGTGACCTGTCCCAGAGGGAGCCAAGGCACCTGCAGCAGCTGTGGTTGATGGTAGACAGTGGAACTGTGCCATGGCCAGGTGAGTACAGCTGGATGTATGTATAGTTGCTGTCGTGTCTGGGGTGCTGTACTTTTTATGATACTGGATTGCTGGGTTACTGTCCCTGAGGAAATGCACAATGTACCTGTGTGTACTTCTTGAGTCAACTCTATCCTATTGGAACTAATCTGTTGTATTGTCCTATGTTACCAATGTAGGTGTATGGGACCACTGTCCCCTGTAGGTTCCTCCACTGCTCTGTACAATACAGGACCCCTTGTGGGCCTTTGAGCCATGCACTTGCCATAACACCAAGGGTGTGTGATATTACAGTGACATGTGGTCACTGTATGTCTATTGGTGCTCTGTCAGGTTGGATGAATATGTTTTGTGACATAGGGGTTACTTGAAGCCAAGGTGTTAGGTGTACCAAACAGCATTTTGCCAAAGCCAGTGTCTGTTCCATGTACACTGACCATGTTATATAGTATGGATGCTGGTACACATAAGCCACCTAATGTATGGTATACTATTGAACTGAGTGGGTGTGCCATTCAAGGACTTGCCATTATGTTGGGCTACACCTACAGTATGATGTCAACCCTACTGTTGTACTGGTATGATTCCTGTGCCCTTGTTGTATGTGACCTGGCATGCATCCTACTACATAATATGAGGTGTACATGGTGTGTAGCTAACAAGTATGGGTATAGTGGACAGGTGGCATGTAATGTTAGTGACTCTGGAACAGCATGTACCACTGTTGGTGAGGAATGATGGCGATGACGAAACACCAACATAGATTCTACCCTCCCGAGGTACTGCAACCTTGGAGTTGGTTATTTAAGTAAAGGGGTGGGGAGGCGAAGCTCACTTAAAAACAGTTGCTGTTTGGGTCTTGGATGACATTGCTTTATGAATCCACCTCGCCACTCCAGAGTCGCTAATATCACTTAGAACCAGTGGACATGGGTGGCGAAGAAGGCTGGACAGGGCCACCACACAGACTTTGCACACAGTGCTAGAGTTATAGCTACAACACTGGCAGTAGCATGGAGACTGTGCCCAATCCATGGTCATACTTGCCTGTGTGGCATGCTTTGTCCATCTCTGCCATGCACAGGTGGATGCGGTTGCACAACACTAGTATATAGGAGTGTATACTGTTTAGGGTTCATGGTAATGTACCATGTGTTCTGCTGCATGCTATTGATCACATATCACCTTTGTTTCCCTCCACAGGCAACAGGACCTACTTGGCCCAGCCCAGAGCCAGTCAGGATACTGGATGGCAGGAAGGGCTCATAGCCTTGATGGTGGATGGTTGAGATCAGGAAGGCTGAGCAGGCCTCACCCACGCCGACGTAAGTACCCTGCACTGTGTGTTTCACAGTCTGTGCTGCTGTCTACACTATGCTGCATGCTTGTGCTGTATGAGGGGGGATGTTCATGTGTGTCTCAACAGGTTGCATTCATGCCTGTGGGGGCAGCACCTGTGCACTAATGGTTGAGGACACTCACCTTGCCCTTGGGGCACTGTCCCACCACTGACACCGTTGTGCATCAGGGGCTGTGGCACCTACTGGTTTGATCATCATTGTGACAGGCATGCTGCCCTGTGTATGTGCAGTGTGCCTTGGCATGCATTACACCATGTGGTGGCATGTCCTCTGTGCCACAGCCTTGGTAAACTGGACCAGTGATGGTGCTACACACTGCCCCATGCAGTATTCCTGTCACGTTTTGTCAGATCTATTGTAACACCTGGTCAGCCCTACAGTAGGTATGCATATCTGTCTTACAGTGGTAGTGACTGGCCACTCTTTTATTGGTACACACCACTGGCAAGTTTTTGTGGTATACAAGACCTGTAGCAGCCTGCCCACAGCAGTGCTATCTCCAGTGCTGTTTGCATTCAGTGCTATGCCAATGCATAACACCAGAGCTGGCCTTATTTGGCATAGGGTTGATAGCAGGAGGGTCATTTATGGGCTTTCAATGTACCCTACCATGAATTTGTTTGATGTTCTGATGCATAGTTGGTAGTGTCTACCCAACACAGTGATGTCTATAGTGTGAGTATTCCATGGTACATGGAAGTGCTATGCATATATTACAACACAACTGGGTCATCACAGGGTGGATGCCCTGCACATGCTCAGTATTAGGGGACTCACGATAGTTAGGTGGGCCCAGCATCTGCTAGGAAGGAGAGTGCCTCCATGTGGCTCTGCATCTCACCCCAGTGTTATGATAATTGTGGTATAGTGTGTCAGGTGCCCACTCATGAAAATACTGCTGCACTCAGTGTTGTCCTACCTGCTGCACGAATGCTACATGACAGTCCAATACATATACAGCTGTGCTATGTGTACCACTGGTGTGTACCTTGGCCCCTACCTTGCTGCCAACCATAGTAGCTCATGGATGTTAGTCATTCAGCACACCTGTGTCAGTCTTTGTACTGGATGCCTGGTCTGCAGGGTGAAGTCTGTGTGGTGTAACACATAGCCACAGGATGACCTGCTGAGGAGACAGGTCCATCTGCTGTGACTTCTTGTTCCATCAGTGGGAAAATGTACCTGCACAATAAAGGGCCTTCCAGCAGCCAGAAGCTAAGAGCACCACCACCACAGTCTGTAGCCCTTTGATGGGATGGGTCATTGGACTTTTTTTTCTTTTTTTAACAGGCAGATGCCCTTTTGTTTTAGTTATTCTTGATGGGTGGTGCCCCTTTTATTTATTATTGATGGACATTTGTCTTTTTTATTTATTAGGTGCCCTTTATTTTATGTAATTTAATGATAGGTGCCCTATTTCTTTTGTTTTGTTGTTATGGGCCATTGCTCATTTGTGTTTGTTAAATATTTCTGCTACCCTTGCTGTTGTGTTGTGTCTTACATTGGTGCCTCCTCTCACAATCAAACACCTCCCTGGTGTTGCACCTGTTTACAGTGCTATATTCTGCACTGCATGTGCTCTATACTGCACCTATGCTATGATGTTGTGCTCCATCACCGCTTATGCTGTTGTGCTGTGCATGTACACTGCACTAAGGCCCACTATTCAGAGGTGCTAGCTGGTGTGCTACTTCTGAATAGCTCAGTGACAGAGTACTGATGCTAGCCCAAGTGCAACCATAGCACAATTGTAGCACAGGTGCAGCTGACTGAATATGAGGCCGCTAATGTTTATCTGTGATAAGAAGTGCTCACTAGCAACATAATGTAATAGCTGGAACTTTAGCATTTGATAGAATTGAAGAATGTGCTAAATGTTTGAAAGCTGGCCGCCCAGTGGAGCTGAGGGCTGAGGCATTGGATGCCTTACCTCACGCTACGCCGACAACCCATGTTCAAGAGTGAGCACAGGCCACTGGAATCAGTAGGGAAGGAGAAAGATTGAGCATCTGATGGACTTCTTTCCTCCTCCAGGAAAGGGCCACCAGCAGGCAGCGTTCCACTGTCCCCTGGCAGTGGCTGGGAGGCAGTGCATTGATGCTGTTGCAAGGGGAGGAAATGGGACAGACGCTTGAGGAGTGCAGGCAGATGCGTGCACTCACTCTCCATTGGTGTCATTGCATCTACCTCCTCCTAAGGGGAGAAAAGTGGAAAAGGTCCTGGCTGCATAGCATGAAGCTGTCCCTTGCAGGCACCACCCCGAGAAGGCACCTCCTGGCTGGATCTGTGTTGGGTGGGTTGAGATGCTCCTCAGCACCCTGCTATGAAGGGTGTTGTGGGGCTCAAGGGAGGGGGTCTGATCCTTGGGGACAGTGCTGGGGGACAATGGGTAGGGTGAAGGAGTGCCAGCCAAGATGAGGAAGAAATATCAGATTAAAAATAAAATGTTTGAAAGTTTATGTTATCTCAGCAATTGTTTAAGCAAGCAATAATAAGCAACAAGGTGGATGGTATTGGCTGTATCAGATCTCTTCAGGGTGTAATGAGGCCCAACACCACAGGTGGAGGGCTTTATAGCCCCTGAAAGGTCAAGTATAGCCATATTGCCCACCCTGGAGGTGTTATTACATATAGAAAATGGGTTTTGGGTGGCATTTTAGAGTAAATATTTCAAATAATTTGCAAAAAGTGTAAAAAGTTAATGGAAGTAAGTAAAAGTAATTTTGTTTAAGTAGTCCCTCCACTGCTGGCATTGGCAGTGGAGGATGCTAGTCTGTTGAGTGTAACACTACCAATACCATTACATTTGTCTTTATTTTGTACTGCTTCCTGTTAGCCCTTCCTGAGTTGGGGTATGGTTCTGCCCTGTCCATTGTCCCTGAGTACCAGTGCATTTTAGTTTGCTTTTTAAAACTGGAAATGCAGCACAACACTGAGTGGGAATGACAGTCTGATTGGGGTGACAGCAGTGGACACAATACTTGACTGTACCACAGATGGACACGAACAGCTGGGCTGGAGCAGGATAGGAAGTGGGTGGGTGACCAGCTGTACTGTGGATCTGCTGAGGAAGGACAGAAGGTCGGGAGCTGCAGAGTGAGGGAGGTCTAGTGAGCTGCCACTAAAATAAAATAAGCCTGTAAAAACAGATAAGTTATGCTACTGTGTTTTAAATGGTTTTGCTTTGAAGTTTAAAGTGGGGTACTGAGAAAGATTAGCAGGTGAGTCTTGCTAAGCAAGTGAAAAAATGGTGGCAAAATGTTTTAGAAAAATCAGATGGCACCATGATTTATTTGTGAAAAGGCAGCCTGGCATAGGGACTTGTTATTTCCCAGTCTATCAGCACATAATGTACCTTTCCATGGATCTCAGCCAATCAGACCGGGAAACCTCCATCCATTTCTAATCAAGCATACAGAATCATCTCATGAATTCTGATGCCCCATGTGGAACTTAAACAAGCAGAACTTAAATTGTTTAAGCTTTCCATTATCATCACGTGCTTCTAATTTCCTCTGGATGGACTAGCTTCTGTGGCTCTGTTAAGTCAGTTTTTGATGCAGGTCAGCACTTTGATGACTACAAATTGGCTGAGATACGGTACAACCCTGACAAGTCCTCAGATTGATAGGTATAAGCTATAAGCAAGCATTGTCCAATGCCAAACATTTGCTTGCTTGTATGTGCTGTGTAGTTGTTGACATAATTAAAAAAAGAAATTCACACTTAACATTGTCTATTTCTTAGCTTGTGACTTAAATTTTCAAGATTGTAATTTATTAAGGAACCTATCAGGAATTACACTTCTGATAGGAACTTAGTCATCACCCCCACGAGCAGGAATAATCTCTCCCATGACCTAAGAAAACACATACAAAATGGTTGGAAACTATTGGGAACTGAACACAGGGCCATGCATCTGCAGGCCCAAAGCAGAAAAATTAGCAGCAAATAGCAGCATGGGTGACAGATTATGGAAAAGAGTTTGCATCAACACCTGAAGCCTGAGGAACAAAATAAGAAACCTGCAGGCAATGATGGCAGACTCTTGAGTGGACCTGGTGGCCTCACAAAACTTGGGCCTTAGAGAAACAACTGGGACCTTTTGGTCCCGGCTATGGACGATTCAGTCAGAATAGAAGGGAGGGCAGTGTGGAGAGGTAGTATTATATGTAAAGGATGATATAAATGCCATCTCAGTAGATAGCATCAAAAAGGAGGGTGTGGTATACTTATGGATGCTACTCAGCTTGGCAACAGGAGATGATCCACATAAGTGTGGCATACTGGCCTTCAGGCAGGCTGAGGACAGGGATGAAGAGCTGAAGCAGCTGCAGAAGCTGAGAGAGGGAGAGCAGCTACCCTACAGCAGGGAGTGATTTACTGAGTACATTGAACTGAATTCTTAATTCAGAGGCCTGTAATAGTAAGTAGAAGTCAACGTTTTGGTTCTCTGTTTTGGAGTTGTCTTTACATAGTGTAACTTTAATTTACCAGGAGGTAATCTAACTGGGAGAATATTTGCAGTCATTTGTGACTAGAGCTGCTACTGAAACTCTGTGAAAGAGGTGTCTGATAAGAAGAGAAACTGAAGAAGGCTTGAGGGACTGTGAATCACAAACAGGAGTTGACTGTGGACTCAGTTTGCTGCAGAAGCTGAGAGAGGAAAGCAGCTACCCTACAGCACAGAGGTGATTTACTAACATTGGACTGAATTCTTAATTCAGGGCCTGTAATGGTAAGTAGAAGTCAGTGTTTTGGTTTTCTGTTTTTGGGGTCATCTTTACGTAGTGTAACTTTAATTTGTCAGGAGTTAATCTAGCTGGGGAATATTTGCAGTTATTTGTGACCAGAGCTGTTACTGAAACCCTGTGAAACAGGTGACTGATAAGGGTGGTGCTGAAGAAGGCTTGAGGGACCGTGGATTACAAACAGGAGTTGACTGTGGACTCTGTTTGCTGCAGAAGCTGAGAGAGGAGGGCAGCTACCAGCTATCTTAAACTAGAGCTGTGTTTTGCCCTGTATGTTACAGAAGAAAGCCATTTTATACCAGACTGTTGACTGATTTTTAAGACACCAAGTACCAAAGGAACAACCCCCACCCCATTCCCCAACCACCCCAGGTACTCTACCTTTATAGTGGAAGGCCATGCCACACCTACTTAAAGAAACAGGAATAGTTAGGCAGCACAGCAGAAACAATAGCCTAGCTGGTATATTGGCAGAATTAAAAAAGGTGTAGCCAGCGACTCAGGTCCACAAGGGCACATACAAGAGGAGGAGAGAGACGCTGTAAGTCACTACAGAAGGAGAGAAAGACAGGAGAGGAGAGGAGAAGAGAAAGAAAGAGTTACCTGCTGGAGGTCAGGCTCTGAGCAAGTAACAAGGAGACTACTGAGGAATACAGGAATGTCCTGTCCCAGAACAGGAAGGGCAGGAGGAGTGGTAAGGGCACAGGCAGTTAGAAAATGGGGAAAAACAAAAAAAAAGAAAACAGAGAGAGGAAAGAGTAAACACACAAAACAACAGTTGAAAGGCCACAACAAGACATGATGGAAGTAGTGCAGTGCAGTGGCTGTGGAGTGTCAGTCTTCTGGGAGAAATTTGGAGGATGTGGTGTTGTCCCATCTGCACACATCTCTGAGCTGAGGAAGGAGGTTGCTTGTCTAGAGACTGAGTTGGCCAGGATTCACGGACCCCTCTCCCACCCAGGGACCACTAGGGCCACTGCTGCTGCCTCAGAGGTTGCCAAGGAAGAGGAGCAGTTGGACAACAGTGGGCTCAGGGAGGGTGAGGGCGGTGGAACAAAGGCACATCCCACCAGTTATACCTCTCACACCAGATGCCATTTGGTAGAGTGTACCCCTTCATGGAGGCACCCACTGTGGAGACCAAGGAGGATGCTGGGAACCTCCAAAAAGGAGACCCACAAGAGGGTGGCATGGGACCCACATGGGAAGGAAACAACTCCTTTGGGGACTCACCTGTTAGGGGTAGAACTGGGGAAGGAGGTAAGAGGGAGGTAAGGTGCATGTCTGGTGCTATGGCTTGAGGGACAGGGAGTTAATCCTCAGGATCACAGAGCAGCTGCATGGGAGGGAGCTGGACTTCATTGTTCACCTAGGGACAAATGACCTGGCTGGGAATGGGACTGAGCAGTGCAGGGGAGTTTGTGGAGTTGGGGAGGGTCTTGGCAAGTAGGACACATGGTAATCTTCTCAGAGGTACTGTCTGTCTATGGCATGGGTGAGGCTAGGTGCTCAGCACTATGGGATTTAATCAGTGGTTGAAAACTAGTGCAGAGGTCAGGGTTTTGGCTTCATTGGGGACTGGGAATCCACCGGAGAGATACAAGCCTCTACTGGTGTGATGGTCTGCATCTGACCAGGAGGGGAACCAGGATCCTAGGTGATAAGTTAAATGCTTCATTGGCAAGCATTTAAACTATCCAAGGGAGGGAGACACTGAAAAGAAGCAGGAAAATCCCCCACAAAACAGGGTAGTTAGTGAGGTAAACACCAAAATAGAAAAGTCAATAGGAGAAGGGCTGGGGTAAATGGAGAAAAGGCAAAGGCAGTAAGGACAGGGATTGGGCTAAAGGGGTAAGGCCATCAAAAATGGAGGGAAATGAGTACCAATGCCCATAGTCTGAGTAACAAGCCTCTGAACTAGTGGCCTTGATGGAAGAGGAAGCCTGGATATCATGGCAGTTACAGAAACATGGTACACAGAGAACCATGACTGGAATGTCAACATACCAGAGTACGTAATCTATAGGAGGAACAGGGAGGGTAGAAGAGGAGAGGAGTAGTTCTCATGTAAGGGATCAAAGCAATGGAACTAAAGGGTAAACAGGAGGAGAGGAGGCACTGGGTCACCCTGAGATGGGAAATAGCACCACAATCTGCACAGGGGTTGTATACAGTCCCCATCTCAAAGGGTAGGAAATGGACAAGGAAATGATAGAAGGCATCCTTAGATGGCAGAAAAAGGGGGATATTGTTGATGGGGACCTGAATATGCCAGATGTTAACTGGAGTATCTTTGCTGTAGCCACATCCAAGAGCAGGGTCATTCTTGATGCCCTGCAGGAGGTATGCCTGAGACAGCTAGTGTTGGAACCCACTCAGGAGGAGCAATCTTAGACCTGGTACTTCAAATGGGGATGGAGTGAGGATCTCAGATTTAGAAGTAGGTAGCTATCTGGGATCAAGTGACTACCAAACAGTGTGGTTCACGATAAACACAGCTGTAGAGTCAAGCCACACAAACATGAAGGTACTGGACTTTAGGAGGGCTAACTTGTAAAATGGGAGAGTGCCTCAGAAAAGCACTAGCAAACGGGCAAGAAGAAGGGTGGAGGAACAATGGGAAACATCAGTTGCTATCACAAAGGCAATACCTTTGTGTGAAGCAAATAAACAAGTCAAAATGAAGAAAAAACACCATGGTTCTCAAAACAGGTGGCAAGGAAGGTTAGGGAGAAAGATAGCTTTCAGGAAGTACAAGGAAACACTGAAGGAGCAGGACAGAGAACTTTACCAGTTAAAGCAGAAGGAAGCTGGGAAGGCAGTCAGAATGGCAAAGGCCCAAACTGAGGAAAAGATAACCAACTCAGTTAAGAAGGGGATAAAACCTTTATAGGTACATTAGGAACAAAGAAAGACCAAAGAAGGGATAGTGAGGCTTAATAAAGTGGAGGGTAGGTGGGCAGAGGGTGACAGTGAAAAGCAGGGATACTGAACAAATACTTCTGCTCAGTATTCACAAAGAAGAGGAGGGCGGTACCTAATCCAACCAATAGAAGCATTCTGAATAGAGGGTCGATACCAGTCCTTTCACAGAAGAATGGGTTCTGAAAGAACCCTGAAACTGAAGGTGGACAAAGCAAAGGGACCTGATGGGATTCACCCTAGATTTCTAAAAGAACTTAGGGGAGACCTAGTGACACCACTGACTACCCTTTTAATAAATCATGGTAGGATGGTGTGGCACCTGAAGACTGGAGGAGGGCAAATGTGATTCCTTCACAAAAGTGGGAGCAAAGAAATGGTAGGAAACTACAGACCTGTTAGTTTGACCTCAGTGGTAGGAGAAATGATGGAATCACTTGAAAGAAAGAACTGTTGAGTACCTAGAGGCGGCAGGGCACAGGACCCAAGGCAGCATGGATTCACAGTGGGAAGGTCATGTCAGTATGAATTTAATAGATTTCTTTGACTGAGTGACCAAGTAGTAGACGGGGGGGCTGTGGACATGGCCTGCCTAGACTTTTAGCAAGGCATTTAACACAGTCCCACACACAAAAGATTATTAAACAAGTTAGCCAGCCTGGGAGTGGGTCCCAGGGTGGTAGCCTGGGTAAACAATTGGCTGGACAACAGGACACAGGGTAATTGTAAATGGAGTCCGCTCCAAAGAAAGGGGTTTACTAGTGGGTACCCCAGGGTTCAGTACTGGGACCAGTCCTTTTAATGTCTTTGTAAGTTACATTGCAGAGGGACTGGAAGGAAAAGTATGCCTCTTTGCAGATGACACAAAGATGTGCAACAGGGTTGATACACAAGGGAAGGGGTGGAAAGGATGGGAAAGGACTTGGCAAGGTTGGAGGAATGGTCAAAGTTGGCAACAAACTCAGTGCAAAGAAGTGCAAAGTAATGCACCAGGAAAACCAAAACCCAGGGGAAGAGTACACAGTGAGGTGGGGGAGGTACTAATGAGAAGACAGTAAAGAGGGCAGGGGATACTGAGATGTATAGGAGAGGAATCAACAGTAGAAGACAGGAAGTTGTTATTCCTCTGTACAGGCAGTTGGTGAGACCCCATCTGAGTACTATGCAGTTCTGGAGACCCCATCTCCAGAAGGACATAGACAGGATGGAGGCAGTCCAAAGGAGGACATCCAAAATGGTGCAGGGTCTGCACCAGAAGTCATACAAAGAGAGACTAAAGGAGCTTAATATGTATACCCTCGATGAAAGGAGGGAGGGGGACATGATGGAAACTTTGAAGTACCTCAAGGGAATCGACTAACTCCAAGTCGGTAGCATCTTTGTGCAAAAACAAGGGGCACAATTTGAAGGTGGGGGACAACTCGAGGGCAACATGAAGAAGTATTGTTTTTATGGAGAGGTTGGTGGACACATAGAATGGCCATCCTGAGGAGGTTGTGGGGTCAAAACAGTGGGGAATTCAAGAATGTATGGGACAGACATAAGGCAGTTCTAGTGGGGGTTAGGAAGAAGTAGGCCATTGGTTAACTGGGATCTACAGCTTATCCAATAGGTAGGGAAATGAGCAGACTGGGTGGGCCAAGCGGTCCTTATCTGCCATCAAGGTCTATGTTTCTATGAGCTCATAGAGGAGATCAGAGGTGTAGCACGAAAAGGAGATACAGTGGTGGTAGGAGACCTGAATATTCCTGATGTTAACTGGAGCATCCCAGTGGCAGGTTCTACTAGGAGCCAAATGGTGGTTGATGCCCTACAAGACTGCCTATTTACACAATTAGTTAGTGTCTCGACAAGCCGGACACCATCCTGAATCTTGCCCTCACTGACTCAGAGGTAGTAAGGTGCTACTGGGGTTGGGCAGCCAATGGCTGACGGTAACCACAACTCTGTGAAGTTTGAGTTAGCTCTAAGGGTAGAAAATTGTTTTCCAAGACAGAGGTTTTAAACTCTAGAGGAGACAACTTAATAAAATGAGAGATGTAGTCAGAAGCAAGCTGTCAAGGATCCAAGATCATTTAGATGTGGAAGAAATATGAGGTCTGGTTAAATTAGCTATTGTAGAGGCTACAAGAATGTGCGTAAGAACAGTGACCAAAAGAACAAACACAAAAAAATATACAGTTCAGTAACCAGGTAAGGACTGCACTCAGAACCAAAAGGAAGACCTATATGAACTATAAAAGAACTCAGGAAGACAGTGCATGGGAAACCTACGTTCAGAAGAACAAAGATTTAAAAGTATGGTGAAATCAGCTAAAGGCTGCAACAAAGCTTCAGCTTGTGGAAGGGGTTAAAGAAGGGACAAACACTTTTTGATATGTCACTAATGTCAACAGAGCAAGGGGCTATGCCCATAAGTTGCTCCTTATGCACCAATGTAATATTTCATGTCCCCTCCTCCTTCTTTAATATACTTATCCATTCCTTTTGAAGGATTCTTTAGTTTTACTTTCTGCTATCCAAGCTGGTAAGCTGTTCCAGAGATTCACCTGTTGACTAAAAAGAGTTTCTTCTTAATGGTCTTATATTTTGTCACTTCTGTCTGCAGTGGGTGACCTCATGTTGCTATATTATTACTTTTGTATTCAGTTTTAAGATTATTTCTCAATGTTTCATTTTGTAGTATGTTGTAGAGTAGTAATAAGTCTCCTCTTCCTTCTGGCTCCAGTGTGTGCAAATTTAAATCTGTCAACCTGCCATCATACGGTTTGTGTTGTAATTTTTATAGTTTTATTGTTCTGTGTTGAACTATATATACAAGAAAAAAGAAAGAAAAGGGAAGAACAGTTAGACTCAAAGACAGTGACAGTAGTAGAGGAGGATAGGCAGAAGGTCACTGTTCTGAACAACTTTTTTTTGCTTAATGTTCACTGAGAAACCCAAAGGCCCAGTACCAGACAGTGGCTTCAAGTTGTTGACAAAGGTGTTCCACAAATGGAAGCACCATTAATCACCATCAAGCAGAGTTAGAGAGGCTCTGGATCAACTCAGGGAAGACAAGTTGCCAGGGCCTGATGGAATACACCAAGGGTGCTAAAGGAACTAGCAAGTGAATTGGCAGGTTCCTTAGCACATTTATTCAGCAGACCACTTCAGATGGGGTTGTGCCAAGAAAGTGGAGAAGAGCTGATGTGGTATCTCCATAAGGGAGGGAATTGGGAGGAAGCAGGCAGCTACCAACCAGTCAGCCTTACATCAGTAGTGAGGAAACTGATGGAACAAGACTTGGTAGAATACCTAGATAAAAACAGTCTGCAGGATGACAGGCAACATGGGTTCATAGTGGAAGGTTGTGCAAAATGAACCTAATCACATTTTTGACTGGGTCACTATGGAACTATACAGAGGCCACCCAGTGGACCTCCTCTACTTCAGTTTCAGTAAGACCTATGATTTGGTGTTGCACAACTGCCTGTTAAAAATGTTAGAGGATCTGGGTGCAGCCAAGTGCATAGTCAGTTGGGTACTGTAGGTAATTGGCTTAGGGACAGAAAACAGAGAGTAGTGAGTCAATGGTATGAGATCTGATGAAGGTGCCATCACTAGTGATGTGCCCCAAGACTCAGTGTTGGGCCAGTCCTGTTCAATGCCTTTATCAGTGATATCACCATTGGTATTCGGAGCATATTGCCCTATTTGTGGACTATACCAGCTAGGAGGAAGGTTGACAGTGAGAAGGCAGTTAGGGACCTACAAAAGACCTACAGAGGCTGGAAAGATGGTCCAGCATCTGGTGCTGAAGTTCAACATAAAAAATGTAAGTTAATGCATTTAGGTATAGGGAACCCAAGGGCAGAGTATCACCTCAACAGAGTCCAGCTCAGTGCCACGAGGAAGAACAGGACCTAGGTGTCATAATAAGCAAAACCCTTAAACCGAAAGCCTATGCAACACAGCTTACAGCAAGGATAACAAAATGCTGGGGTGCATAGGTAGGGGATTTAACAGCAGGAAGAAGGAGGTAAAACTGCCATTCTACAGGTCCCTAGTAAGGCCCCATCTAGAGCACTGTGTCTAGTTTTGGAGTCCACATCAGAAAAAGGATATAAACTGGTTGGAGGCTGCCCAGAGAAGAGTGACCAAAATGATCCTGGGCCTTCAAGGGCACTCATACGAATCAGGAAGCATTAAATATGTTCTCACTGGAGACAAGGAGGAGAGGGAGACATTACTGAAATACACAAGTTCCTGAGAGGAATGAAAAGGTGCCATCCTTGGACTTGTTTAACAGAATCTCCAACTCTAACACTTACGGACATGAGTGGAAGTTAAAGGGAGGGAGCTTCATGAGGGAGCTTAGGAAACACTGTTTTCAGAAAGAGTCATGGCGCTATGGAATAAACTGCCAGCTGAGGTAGTGGAAGTAAAGTCTGTGACATCATTCATGCTGGGGTGGAACAAGGCTAAAGCATGATCAAAAGCAACTGGAGCAGTAGGGGCATTGGCAGAAGGTGGGTTAGGTTCTGAGATCTGAGAAAGTCCAAGGAACACATGGGCAGATTAAATGGATCCTTGGTCTCCTTCTGCCATCTTTTCTGTTTCTGTCACCTCAGGATCTGAACACGCATATACCATTTATCAAATAACATATAAATGTGATTTTGCAGAGCAACCATGAAAACAGGTTTTGAGGGAATTTGAACATGACACCTGTCATGTTCATGAAATGGAGTAAAGAATAAGTATGTTGAAAATGTGGGTTCAGAAAGTAAAATAACTGCAATGTTGTGAGTAAACAATGAAAAATGTCAATGTTTATTTATAACATTGTTGTATTTTGAGATTTTGAACCCAAATTTTCAAAATAGTACTTTTATGACACCACTTTATGAATATGCAAGGTCCGATTCTCAAACGAGTTGGACTACCACAAGCCCTGAGGCAACAAACAAACAGTACATAGGGCTTGCAGCAGTCCCTGGCTGGTAATCAGGATTCTCAACCCCATGCACTATATAGCATGAGTTAGACCAGCTTTGCTGGTCTAACTCGTGGACCTTTACAGGGTTTGCACCAAGAATTTTGTTCTGTTGTATTCATTAATGTAATGTACCTCCTGCCCTCTTCCACTAAAACTGTATACTGTCTTTGTAATCCTGTCACGATATGTCCTGCACTGTATTACCTGCCTGTATGTGCAAAATTATATGTAACTAACTCGGGTCGCCCCTGAGAAAGGGACCTTTGGGGCCCAGTGGGCTTACCCAGTTAACAAAATGTAATAAATTATAAATAAATAAATTTGGTGCAAGCCTCCATAAAGGGATAAGTGTCGCAAATGCATGCAACCTTTGAGAATCGGGGCAAGGTGCGACAATGTGTGCAGCAGCATGGTTTGATGCAGGTCTAGTGCAACCCTGAGCCATCCTTTGAGAACTGACCCAACAGGTGTAATTTATGAATCCTGGCAAAACATCATTTTGCAGCACAAATGTGAAAAGATTTCTTTGGCAGGATTTAAAAATACCAGTCATGCTCATTAGGTGGGTTAACACAGGGGCCATTTTGACCATTTGGGTCAAAATTTGCAAAAATAACAAAGTTATGAGTGAATGTTGAAAATGTCAATGTTTCTTCATAACCTTGTTGTTTTTGAGATTTTGTCATAATATTTTCAAAATAGTCTTTTATGACCCCACCTTATGTATATAACAGGTGTCGCTTATGAAATCCTGGCCAAAATATCATTATGAGGCAAAAGCCTGAAAAGACATTTTGGGTGGGATTTAAAATGACATCTGTCATGCTCATGATGTGAATTAGCAAATAGGCTATGCAGACAATGCGGGTCAAAGTCTATCAAAATAACAGATAAATAAATGTTGAAAATGTCAATGTTTTTCATAAGTTTGTAGATTTTGAACATTTTGACACCACGTTTCAGCATAGTGTTTTATGACGCCAACCTATGATGGTTCCATGTGATGTGGGTGAATGCAAAGAGTGAGTCCATATCAGCAAATGGATAGCAGCGAGGACTGGAATGGCGACTGTGCTTTTTCTGTGGGGGCTTTGCCCCCACACCCCTTTATTTAATATCTAACTCTGAGGTCATAGCACCTCAGAGAAAGGGAATGCCGGTTTTGTCATTCTGGTACTCATCATTTTCCATTCACTGTAATTTGGGCTCACTCTTTTGCATTTGTCCATATCACGGGATACCCTTATGATCAAAACAGGTGGAATTTTGTAAATCCTATCTGAAAGCTGACTTCACTGGTGACAGAAAAATGTGTTTTGGAGGGATTTGAAGAATTACACCTCCTTGATCATCGAGGTGGGGAATAAAAAAGTCTTTGTTAAAATTGTAAGCAAAAATGTTAAAATAGCGAAGTTATGAGTAAAAGTTCAAAAGGCATTAAAGGCCTTTAACTGGACTTAAGTAGTTTTTAGTCAGCTTGCACTTGGGCACCACAGGAAAAGGAGCTTTGTCGGTCATGAAAGGATTACTTTGTGTGATCCTTCTAAGGTAAGTGGGGGTAAGGGTGAGGTGGTGGGTGCTGACAGGTGGTCGTGGTGGAAGGATTGTAGGGGGCTAGAAGACATAGATGGATGATTTTCTTCTTTTTAGATAAAAAGAGGATTTTTATTTTACAGGATCTGATAATGGGATTGGGTGCCACAGTGTTGGGTACTTGTTTGGTGGCACCAGGAGGGCACCATGGTGTCTTATACAGTGCTGGTGGGTATTAGCATGAACTATGATTTGGGCACCCCAGTGTTGGATTTAAGAAATGGGTTGGGCAGGGAGGTGGGGGCATACCAGTGGAGGGATTGAGTACCCTCCACTGTTTTTTTTAAATGTATTTTATGATTTTTTTCCCCTGTTTTGTGCCCCAGACCCAGGACCCCTGCAGACACATACGTGCATGTGTGTGGAGATGCACGCCACACACTGAGTACTAGCTCAGCCCCTTCCACCCCACCCTGGCATTCACCACCACTCCCCTCACCTACACCTCCCACTAGAACCCCACCCAGTGGGAGTGGAACTACTGGGGGAGAGGACAACCACCACCAGAAGGGATAGCTGCCTACCACAGTTCAATCACGCTAACACCCTCCCCCGCGCTGGCTCCTGTCAAGTGAGGTCATTCCCGAACCTGGTTCACCAGCATTGCCCAAGGTGAGGTGTCCTGTGCCTCAGCCCCCAGCGCCACTGGGCCCCCGTCACTGATTTTACTGAAGAATGGTTGGGTAGAAGGAGGAGGTTATACTAGCAGTGGGGTAGAGCACCCACTGCTGGTTTTAATGAACATCTGGGGTTGGGTATACCAGTGGCATGGTTTAGCACTGCTGCTGAGTTTCTGTACTGGCTGAGTCAGACGGAGGTAGGATGCGGTGGTGAGGATGAGCACCTGCCACCAGTTTTCTGTAGTGGCTAGGTCAAGTGGGCTATACTGACAGCAGGATTGAACACCAGCCACTGGTTTTATTGAAGGGTTGGTGGATATTGACATAGTGAACACAGACAGGGAAAAGCTGTGGTTGTAGTGCAAATCTCTGCTGTTCCCAAGAAACAAAGTAGTAAACAGTAGCACATATGTGGAACGACAAGTTGGGGAAAGGTTTCAAGAAGGAATTAGGAGTTGCACAAGAAAACCCACTTCACCCGTCATGTGATGGCTACATATGAGAGAACAGCATCTCCTCACTACTCCCTGCCAAATCCACTTATTTTAATATATTCTGACCGACTTTAGCATTCAAAACCACTTGGTTGGCTAACCTAGCCTACACTGCTGTGGGTCCACTTTTAGCGAGCTTACCTGGAATAATGGAAGTGGAGATGAAGAATCCTCCACTGCACCATATACCTTCTCTGACGATGGAAAAGGACAAAGCATCTAAGAGACCCAAACACCAGGCTGCAGCAATGAACAAGACCCCATTGGCAGGTACCACGTTAATTGAGGAACGGTTCTGAAATGATGAAACCTTCCAAGATACAGTCTCAGCATTAACAGGAGAACTGCAATGACTGCAATCTTCAGTTGATTCTCTTTCCACCAGGATGACTGACTCTGAGACATGTCTGACTTCGTGGAAAAATGGAAAGAGAAAGAAGAACCGACATGTCGGTTGTATGCCACAAGCTCCGTTACCTCAAGGATAAGTTAGAAGACCTTGAGTGGCAGAGCAGACGTAAAAAAATATAATCCTGTTCGCTTGCCAGAAAAGGAGGTAGAAACAACCCAGTCACTTTTATTCAAAAATTCTGTGGCGAGTGGTGGGCCCTCTCTAAGGTTCCACATATATTGTGGAATGAGCTCACCACCACTGCACCCGCCACCTCCTTCAAGAGCTCCTCCATGTCCCTTCATATTCAAATTGCTCAATTTCTTGGACAAGCAGCATATTTTGTCCAAGACCAGGAAACTAAAGGATCTCAGCTGGGAAGTGCACCATCTGCGATTAGCTCAAGACCTGCCTCAGTCAGTACGAGCCAAGAGACAGGAACTGCACCCCATCGTCTCTATGCTAATTGCTGCGGGAAGCTTTATTGGGTTCAATACCCCGCCACTTTGCAAGTAAAGCATGCTGACCACTGGAAATCATTCAAGACTCTGGTGCAAGTGGATTCAGAGCTCAAGAATCTGCTTCCAGACTTATTCAAGTGAAGCCTGTCTTCTACCTTGCCCTTACGATCGCTGACTGAGTTCACATGGGATACAGTAAATGTTACTTTTTGCTACTTAGATTAACTTTTGCCTGCTATGGTGCCCAAAGCCTGACTTGCAGTTCCCTGGTACAGTAACATGGGTCATCTCTTGGACTTTACTGTACCCAAAGAAGTAGCTACAAACTGCTCTGAGTTCTTGCCCATGGATGCCCCCCATTCAAAGAACTGTAGCAACCTGAGGATTTTCCGGGGGGTCCCTAGACCTTTTCTTTTGTCTCCTGATGGACTCCAGGCTTTGAGTCAAGTGAGGACTGAGTAGGGTGATCATACACACTACACCGTGGTATCCCCATAGTTCCAGATCGCTCTGTCTCCCACTGGCAGTGCATGGTTTTCTGGCCTAGCTTCCTGGACTTTGCCTGACCATAACATGGGCACTTTAATTCCTTGAACTTGATTGCTTTGGACTGCCCTGTCTAAGTCCGTGAAGGAACCTGCTACCAAATAGTCATTCCTGAATGAATAGAGCTTCAGACTTTAAAACCCTAAACCGTATTACCTTTACTTGGAGCCCTGAGCATAGAAGAGAGAGGGAGGCAAGACCTTGTAATTACCTGGTATATAAATTACCCACTGGCAGTTGAGCCAAGGGTTATACTACTCAGTGCTAGTTACAGGTAGCACATTATTTGGTTTTTCATCATATCTCGCTTGTAAAGTGAGTGAACGGGGTTAAAGCATTAGGGTGGTAGCCACCGTGTGTTAAATATCTAGTAAGTTTCTTATGACTTGTTGATATTCCTGAACATTTTTCTTATAGCATAGTTGCTAGGTTACCAATGTTGAAAAGTAGGGTTAGATCTAGATTTATGTTTTATGGTGGTGGTGGGGAGGAACCAAGAGAGTGGGTCTCAATTGGGTAGCTGGAAATGGTAATCACTTTGACCATGCATATTTTGGTGGATCGGTTTTAGAACCAGGAAGCATTACATATGTTTAGAAGTTTGGTGTTTATCTTTTGGGGTGATTGGGAGGGTTTCAAGGGTGGATGGAGGTGTTCATGCTTGGTTTGTGGGGATGTTATCTGGGGTTATAGATGGGGTAGGGAAAAAGGGTCGGTTGGAGTGTCTGCGACCTTCTTACATTTTGCATTACATTTCTGGGACAATTATACTGAAGCGAGTAAACCATACTATGCTCTCCCAGCTGTCCCAAGTGCAGATTTATTGGCCACAATGAGTGGAACTTATAACTTTTTAATTGGAATGTCAAGGTGCACAAGATAGGCATAAACGCATAATGATTCTTTGCCACCTTCAACAACTCCAAGCAGGGATAGCTTATCTGCAAGAAACCCAGCTTTGCAGAGAAGAGACTCTCTCTTTAGGTGGAGTTAGGTAGGTCAAGTTTTGGATTTAGCATCTCTTCTAAGCAAAGGGAAGTCATTATTTTAATTGCTAAGTCAATTCCATTTCATCTAACACAGGAGTCATAGGACCCTCAGGCACTATATCATTGTCCGGGTACACTTGGTACTCACACAGTTGTTCTTGGCTTAATTTATGTCCCAAATGCTGATTCTTCTCAATTATTCTCCCAATTTAGTCCCCTCCTAACCTCTGACCCCTGTTACCTACTCTATTGGGCGGAGACTGAATTTGGCTCAATTGGATCTAGACTGATCGGATACCAAAAGAGTCAGCCTATCTCCAGCTCAGAGGGCCCTCTGTGATTTAATGTGGGATTGCACTACTAGATGTATGGGCAAATCCTTAACCCTACAGCTAAACAGTACACCTTCTATTCCCTCCTCATAAAACTTTCTCCAGAATTTATTATTTTCTTGTAAGCTTGTACCGCTTGCCAGGCATACTAGCAGCAAACATTCATTCAAGAGTGCTTATTGACCACCCACCCATTAGCATCACTTACCTATTGGGGCCGGTGTGCGCTTAATATACCTTATAGTGCCTCAATGCACAGCTGTTACAAACCCCAGACTCCTCATCCCATGTCCAACAATTTATCACCACTTTCCTGTATTCTAGTAAAGGTTCAGTGAACAGGGTAGATACAGTCTGGGTGATGCTTAAATGTTCCCTATGAGGTGAGTTTATTTGTCTCTCAGTTGTCTGGGCCTGGAAGGGCAGGGCTAACTAGAGGAGATTCTGAATGATATTCCCACCTGGAATATTCCTGACTTGTTCCTCCCAAGATGCCAAGTGGGCCAGACTGCATTCCCTATAAACCCAATATGCAGGCATTCTGGTGCAAAAAGCTGAACTGGCCTGACACCGTACTAAACTGAAATACCTTGAAGCCAGAGAAAAGACAGGGAGATTCCTTGCCCTCCCGATTACATCAGGTGGAAGTGGTCAAGTTTGTCCCAGTACTACAGCCTAACCCTAACACCACAGTCATAACCAACCCTAGAGAGATAGTTACAATCTTCAGTGCCTATTTTCAAAACCTTTATGCTATAGACCCAACTATAGATCCCTCTACAGAATCCATCTCAGCCTATCTAGAGTCTGTGACTCTCCCAACATTACCCCACTCTCTGTAGTACATCTGGGTGCACCAATTACATTAGCCAAAGTGGGTGGGTTATTGGGCAACTGCTTCCCGACAAAGCACCGGGTCCTGATGATTTAACCAATAACTTTTACAAAGCTTGTATTCTCCAGGTGGTCCCACTTTGGTGGACATTTTAACTTTGGTTTGCTGAAGGAATCAGTAACCCCTTTTTCTGGAAGCACTAATCACGCTTATACCAAAGCCGGGCAAAGACCCCTTCCTGGCAGAGAACTATCGTCCGATTCTCTATTGAATTCAAACGTGAAAATTCTTTCCAAAATTTTGCTACTGTTTAGCCTCAGTGATGGGGTCTATTATTGGTCAAGAACAAGTCGGCTTTATGTTGGGCTGATTCTTAGGAGACCACTTTAAGAAACTCCTCC
Source organism: Neoceratodus forsteri (assembly GCA_016271365.2). NCBI lineage: Eukaryota > Metazoa > Chordata > Ceratodontiformes > Ceratodontidae > Neoceratodus > Neoceratodus forsteri. The sequence goes on along the minus strand of CM028131.1, from coordinate 1,025,699,780 downwards.
ACCTGCTTTCCACCTCTGGAGAGACCAGATCCCCAATGGTTCTGGTCTTCCTGGAGTGAAAAGGCCTTTGACTGGATCTCTTGAACTTCTTGTTTGAAACACTGCACCACTTTGGCTCCTGCATATTTCATCAATTGGGTCCAACTTTTGTACTCTACACACTCTGCTAGGGTCTGGTGCAATGGATGTTTATCAACCTCCTTCCCTTGCAGCGTGGCTCCCAACAGGGATGTCCGCTCTCACCTCTTCTTCTTAATTTCTACCTAGAGCCACTGATACGGAGGTTGGTAATCTACCTACCCTTCAGGGCATCCTGGTAGGGAGTAGGAGGTACACCTCTCTGCTTACACAGATGACCTTCTCCTTCATCTGGAAAATCCTCAAGCATACCTCTTGATTTTACTTCAGGAGATAGCTAGTTTTTCCACGGTCTCCTTTACAAACTGAACCTCTCCAAGATCAAAGTATTTCCACTAAACTGTAGGGTATCTAAAACTGACATTCTTGATTTGGGGCTTTCATGAGAACCTAGGGTACTGACATATTTGGGAATAAAAATCTCCTGCTCTGTCCCAACTATGATTAAAGACAATTTATCCAGTTTACTGTCTGTTCTGAAATTAGATCTAGACAGATGGTCTGCACTTTCCTTGTCCTTATGGGGACGGATCAGTATTCTCAAAATGAATGTCCTACCTCAGTTGTTATACCCACTGGGCATGTTGGGCTTCTACCACCCTAATAGTTGTTTTATCTGCCTCAAAGGATGTTTAACTCTTTCCTTTGGAAAAATGTAATCGTTCATAGAGTCTACAATAAGCTAACTGCTCCCAAACTGTGAGGGGTTATCGCTACCTTCCATTTTTGTATTATGAGGCCCAGCATGTTAGTAAATTGCTCCAGTGGGGCAAGAAACACTCAACCTGACCCATTAAATATACTCCTCTTTGGATGGACATTGAAGGGTCCTGGTTATTAGGGCGGTTGCTTTCTGGCCAGTCTGCTTTATTTGCAGCCCTCCCAGCTTCCTTGGTCCTTGTGCTCTACACCCAAAGAAAGGTACCTCAGAGCACGGAACCAACTCCAGACATATTTGTCCCTGTTCTGGACTAGGTCAACTACTCAGCCAATATTTAATAACCCCACTTCCAGATTGACCTCCTTTCCATTCCACTATCTTTTTCTCCCAGTTGCAAGCCTGTACATTAGCTGACCTACTCCAAGAAGAGGGATAATTGACTGATTGAGAAAAATTTATTTTTAACAGGATACAAATTGTTAGGACGTGAGTCCCATTTTCAACAATGTCTTGTATAACAGAATAAAACATTAAAAATAAAATAAAAAAAAAAAAAATAAAAATCAAAATAGAAAAAAGGGCCGCTACAGACACCAGGTGCATAGTACCAACCACGTTCATGAAATTTTGTTTAAAAACAGGTAACCACACTCAGGAGGTTTTGAAACAAATGTGCAAAATGTATTTTCACAGCATAACTTGTAACCAGTTCAGACAGACCACACTCCTCCTAACATCAACACTTCATGCACATGTGCTTTACAAGAAGCTAATAGTGCATATCAGGTCGATAATATATTTAGTGTCACCAATCAATTAAAAACATATATTAAATCACCATACTAACACACGTGAAAAACACATCAGTTAACACACATGATAGTACTTGTACATACAGCATATGTTTAAATAAAGAATGCCTTTCACATAGTCACATCTATGGTAAAATACATTATTTCATTCTTATTAAATGCTAGCCTCAATAAATTATTTACAGTGTGAATTTATACCAACCAAAGTAAAATGATCTCTATAGTCATTGCACTATCTCAATATTGTCATTTATATCTTGATGTATGGCATGCAATCTAAAAATCCAATATCCTTCTCCATGGGACAGCTTATTAGGTAAATTACTCCTCTTGGACCCAATGTTACATGTTCGATTCCAGTGAAGGTCCATTTATGCTCTGAAGGAACAGCACTATTTTAACATGTGCTGCTGTTAAACATGTTAGATTTCCTGCATTTGTTGCCCTGATGTGTTCCTCCACACATTCCTTAAACTTCCTCTTCATTTACCTACGATATACTACCACAGCATGCTGCTTGATATATAATATTTGTGGTGTCACAATTAATAAATTGTAAGATTTTGATCATTTCTACCCATTTTGAAAAGATTTTGTTACATTAACATATGGACTATATTTACAATGGCTGCATCTAAAACAATCAGGAGAGAGTACTGGTAACTAAGACTGAGTCTGTGCACATGAAGAAAGAAGGTGGGAATTACTGGGCATAGATGTATGTTCTTGTAACGGTTCAGTGGTGGGATTCAAAGGTGTAACCACTGTAAAGGGCTGCAAGCTATGCATAACTATGTCAAATATATTTCTACTTCTTTTATACACCATAATGTGGAAATCTTTGAGTCCATTCTTGTAATTTGGGCTCATTTGATAGGATGTGCCAATTATCCTTTATGACATTTTCTACTGCATATGATTGAACATTTAGTGTTGTTGAAAATTACATAGTTTCTTAGCAACATTCTCAATCCTATCACTAGTCTTTCTAGGCATTAAAAGACTTTCTCTTGGTGTGTTCATGGCTCGATTGCAGCAGCAGACACACAACTTTGAGCATATCCTAGCCTTAAAACGACTAGTCATGTCTTCTAAATGTGCATCAAAGGAAGCTCCAGTGCAGCAATTTCGCCTTGCACGCAATAATTGGCTAGTCAGGATATTATCAACCATGTGCCTAGGATGACATGAAGATGCCATGAGTACAGTGTTGCAATTCATTGGTTTTTGATATAACAAGGTATCAAGCCTACAGTAATCATTTTTCAAAATAACAATATCTAAAAAGGAATACTATACAAAGCATATGTGGCTGTAAACTTTAAACAGGGACTTGAGTCATTTAAATATTCAACAAACTACAACAAATCTGTTTCTGTACCTCACCATATTATGAATAAATCATCAATATATCTCGATATAGACTAATATGCTTCGTAAAATTCATTTTGCTCCTGATCATAAATCAAGTTTTCCTCCCAGCTTCCCATAAATACATTTGCATAATTCTGTGCAAAAGTGGCACTCATCACGGTGCCGCTAATCTAATGATAGAAGGACCATAAGAAGGCAAAGGCATTTGATTCTAAAATAAGTCACACTAGACCTACTGGAAAATCAGTTGGAGGATAATTACAATCTATTCTCCTATCCAAATAATCCCTTACTGCAGTCAATCCTCTTTCATGAAGAATCACTATATAAAGTGACTCACATCGATTGTGATGAGAATTTCATCATGCTTGATGTGTATGTCATCCAACAGCACCAGTATTTCTCCGAGTTCTTTAAATAAGACCAAGATCCTGCACAAATGTTTTAAATATGAATCCACATAAATAGATAAAGGCTCTGTTAATGAACCAATACCAGTAATGATAGGTCTACCTGGGGGATTTACAAATTTTATATATCTTTGGTAAAAGAATATAGTCTACCTCAAGGAAATTCCTTAATTAAAAAGGACCTAGTTGAGGCGTGGTTAGCGCTCGTTGTAGATGGCGGCTTAATCGGTAGCTCTCATTGCACGGAGCCTAGTACCGATTTATACACTTTGGGAGGATATACACAAAAATAACGGACCAGGCTGTCAAACTCGGTATTATTGACACAGGAATTTTGGACTTTGGGGCATTCGGCAAAGCGGATTGTGAGAGAGATTCGTATCCCAGCTACACGTGATCTACATGATGGCGCAGTTACTAAACGAGTGAGAGGAGCCTCTATATGGGAAATGTTTGTGTCCATCATGGCAAGTATAGACAACCTCACATTAGCAGCTAATAATTCTGCTCCTAATTCAGCAAATTAATGTACATGTGACACAGTGGAGCAAAGGGTAATACGCAGGAGGACTCATTTCTTAACTACTCAGCCTTAATGAGAGAGCAGGCCACTAAGATTAATCAGCTGCAAGATAAAGTGGAAGATCTGAAGATAGGAGTCGCAATAATCTGCGCCTATTGGGATTCCCGGAGGGTTGTGAGGAAGGGAAGGTTTTGCCATTTATACAACATGTACTGCCTGAAATCTTGAAGTTCCTGAGGGTACTAAAATTACAATGGAGAGGGCTCACTCGCATGGCCCAGCCTAGGCCTGCTCAGGGGAACATCCTCGCCCCATCCTGGTTCGGATTCTGAATTTTGCTGAAAAAGAAGCAATACAGGCTAGGGGAGAGAGCTCAGACAACTACAGTGGCAAGGAACAGGATTATGATTTTTCAAGATTATTCGAGGGAACTGGCCACTCGGGCAAAACTTCACTGAAGCTCAAGGAGGCTACATGCTTTAAAGATCCCTTTCACATTAAGGTACCCAGCCACACTACAAATCTCTATGAATGGTACAAGTCTGCAATTTTTATCTTCAGAGCGCTTTGGACTATATTGCTAATTCCTGTCCTAGAAGTTTGATTCTCAATCTTCTAGCCTGGCTGAAAATGTTCAAGGTATCCCCATTTCAGCTCCTGTTACTACAGTTACCGCTCCTCAATCGGTACCGCTGGTGGATTAGAACCCAGGAACTTGAAAGTACGGAAGAGACCTCCAGCTTCCCGCATACTAAAAGGGATCATCCTCAGGAAAGGAAGAACAGCACCGACAATCTGACTTCTCCCCTCCAGATACACCAGGAGAAGTTCAGTTAGAATATGTCAGTCCTTACTTTGCCGAAAACCGTTCTGCATTCTGAACAATTTCCGGAGAGGAAGGTAGTGAAGCAATGGTCAATGAGGGTGGAAGTTTTCAAGAAGACCTCTTACGGACTGCCTTCAGGGCATGGACAGTACCAAAGCTAGTACATCATCGGTCTTTCTGGCCCTAGGGTCCCCCGGTCAATCTACGGATCAAGAACGAGAAGAGGGAAACAACTGAAAATTTCATGAGCAAATGGACTTTTCCTAGGATTATACTGTTTAATGTTAGATAAGTATCTGAATTGCTGATTGCTTATGGAAATAATATTATGGGTGGAAATAGGTATGCTTCTAGTTATACCTGGGTGTAGCCCTTTGGGGTAATGTCTATCAGAAGGTTTTATGGCAGTTGTTATTGTTGGCACATTTAGGGGAATCGGTTGGGGTAGAAGAGAATGATTATATAAACATATAATAGGGAGGCATATTTGTGGCTAAGGGATGTATGTAGATATGCCTGTGATAGGGTAGATCCCCAGGGGCTTGACCTACCCCCTTTTTTTCTTCCTTCCCTGTTTGTCTTTCAAAGGAGGAAGTTTAATATTTTGTCAAGATAACATTTCACCCTCCATAGTATTTTATTGTGAGGACCTATGGGTGGGATTAAGTGACTCAATGGGTCCATAGAGGCTATATGTAGAACTTAACACTGCCAAAGGGATTCTATCAGTTTCGTACTATGGGGTAATGATTAAGATGTGCCACATAGTTTTAGTCAGAATATGCAGTACTTGGCTTGTTACAGGTGGGCCCTAAGGAGTGTTGGTAAAGATTCATTAGTAGAAAATGTTTAGGAGTATTAGAAACCTAATTAGTGGAGATGTCTTATAATATCTTATGTGGACATGGAACTGGTATGAGGGTGTTCTGAGTTTCCCACTAAGAGCAGAGCAATAACTGGTCCTAAAATTCGTTATAGGACTAGTTTCCCAAGAGAGGGGACTGTAGGCAGACCCCTTGTTGGCTCCAGCAATACGGACTTTGTTGGTTGCTTTGGTCCTCATTTAGAGAAGTTTGATATATGCTCCATAGTGAATAGAGATATTCTTCCTTCTGAGAAATACCTGGTTCCCCCAGGATCGATAGGATATACCATTGGCTAGGTTTCTAGCCGGCTTAATTCTACCGGTTCTTCTAATAATAGTAGGTAGTTTGTTTGTTAGGTTGTTATTTAGATAGTGTAGGAGTATAGAGTAGTTGTAATTAGGTTAGATAATTCCGCCTATTGTTGGGAGTTAATGTTTGCCTTGATTGGCACAGACATTTTCATATCTGATACATAGATAGAGTTAGTTCTTTTAATAGTTTAGACTAAGGTACATTGAGGAAGGTAATAAAATGGCTGATATAGTAATGCATACCTGGAATGTCCGTGGGTTAAATTCTCTGATTAAACGTAAGAAAGTTCTCGCATACTTGAAACGTAAACGTTCTCAAGTGGCCTTTCTACAGGAGACTAAGTTTAATGGGGAAGATCATACCCCTATGATGAAGGATTGGGTTGTCAGCAAGTGCACTCCAATGCCTTGACCAGGAAACATGGAGTCCAGATTTTGGTGCATAAATCTCTTCCTTGGAAGTTAACCCAGACACGTGCAGATTCTGATGGCAGATGGGTTATGGCTACGATAATACGCCCACAGGTTTAATTACTGTATGCAATGTATATGCCCCCAATGATGATGCTCCACTTTTTTTCATAAGTTGGCAGAAGCAACATTAGATTTAACCTCCAAACTGTCCGCTACTCATTGGTGGGGATTTTAATCTGACCTTGATGCCTATGTTGGATAGAAATGATGGGGAAAGAGGCACATCCTAAGAGTGTGAAGGCTCTCCATCAAATGTTGTCTGACCAGGGTTAGTAGATCTCTGGAGATTGTTCCACCCCAGAGTTAGAGACTACACATTTCATTCTGTTCCCAATGATTCATATAGTAGGCTTGATTTTTGGCTTGGCTCTGATAACCTGACTACTAAAACTTTGGAGGTTTCCATCTCCCTTGCTGCATCTCTGATCATGCTTTAGTTCAGTTACTAGTACAATGGGACCCAGTGCCCCCACAACTAAACAGTGGAGAATGGACCCACTTCTGGTACAGGACCCTGAGTTTACCCCATGGCTTGTCAAGGAGGCTTCTCTTTTCCTTGCAGAAAACCCTATTGAGGACACCTCTACATGTACAACTTGGAGGCTTTTAAAGCCACGCTATGAGGTAGCATTATGGGGTTTTCAGCTACTAGATGCAGACAAAGAGAAGCTCAACTGCTTGACCTTGAACGGAAATTGGCTGAGGCTGAGAGTAAGTTTAGTTGCTGCCTTCCCCAATATTCATTCGCCTATAGGGAAATCTATATCAGCCATTCGGTTTGAAATTAATCAGATTATGAACAGGAAAGCGGAAGCTGCTATTTTACGTCTTAAACATATGTTTTGGGAAGGGGGCAAAGGAGGTAAGGTACTTGCTTACCAATTAAGGAAACAGCAGGCTAGCAGATTTATCCCTGGCCTAAAAATGATTTAGGCTTATTACGTACTTCTCCAGGATATTAATGAGATTATGTCTGCATTCTATACAAAGCTATATTGCTCCACTCACACTAAGCTTAATTTGGATACTCAGGGCTTTAAATTCGCTGAGCTTGCCCAAGCTGCAGAGCCAACACACACAGGGTTAGATCTCCTATCTCTAAGGAGGAACTGATGGTGGCTATTCAAAACTTAAAAAGGGTAAATCTCTGGGTAGCAATGGGTACCCCGCAGAATTTTATCAGACTCTGGGCCATATTATTGCTCTCCTTTGATTCAGGTTTTAGGAGGTCGAAATTAAGGGCTTTTTCCATCCTCTATGCGGAGGCAACTATTGTTGTGATTCCCAAAAAGGCAAGGACTCCACAATCCGGGAAATTATCATCCTATTTCACTTATAAACTTGGATAGTAAACTTTATGCCAAAATCCTGGCCAACAGACTTAGTCCTTTGCTGGCTGAATTGATACACCCATCACAAGTGGGATTTATACCAGGCAGACATAGTTCAGATCATTTAAGAACCCTGTTGAATTTGATTCCTCTGGCCAGGTCTCTTCATACCCTCTTGGCTGCCATTGCAGTAGATTTCGAAAAGGCTTTTGACTCAGTGGAATGGGACTATTTATATTTGAGCCTTGCTCATTTTGGGATTAGGGACACCTTTCTCTAAGAATAAAAGCTATATATGGGGCCCCTTTTGCCAGAGTTAATACCAATTCGACCCTTTCCCAACCTTTCCCTTTGGGTAGAGGGACGAGACAAGGTTGCCCAATCTCTTCCTTACTTTTTGTTTTGGCGATAGAACCATTCGGCTGCCTTTCGCAATCATCCAAAGAGTAATGGTTTGACAGTGGGGAATATATCCTATGTAAGTTTTATGTATGCTGATGACCTTCTTCTTTGTTGGAGGATGCTCATACTGCTATCCCTGCTTCTGATTTGCTTGAAGAATTCTCCAAACATTCTGGCCTTTCGCTGAATTGGCACAAGACAGAGATACTCCCTGAACGAGCACTGTGTTCAGCAGGACATGGGTGTGGAGGAGCTAGTTTGGGCCCAGTTGGGATCACATATTTGGATATTTTTCTCACTCTCTTTAGAGGTTATATGGAAGGCCAATATACAATCCCTTCTCTCCTCACTGAAGACAGACTTTGATAGATGGAGGTTACTTAAACTAACTCTTACTGGGAAAGTGGCGGCAGTGTCTATGATTGTGGCTCCCAAATTATTTTATTTTCTGAGACATTTACTGGTCCCTTTACCTGCACGATGGTTTCAGAGAATTGACAAAGTAATTGGGGATTTTTATGGAGGGATCTAAACCTAGATTCAGTCGGGCTAAATTAAGATCACACTGGCGGGGGGAACCTCCTGTGGTTTGAAGGATACCATCGGGCCTTTCTGTTAGCTCAAACGATCACCTGGTTAGACCCTTTCCCTCTGTCACCGCAGTGGGTACAGCTAGAGACAGACATCGAGGGTTGTGTCATCCCTTATCTCTTCTAGTACAGAAGGATAATTTCAAAAAGCTAAGATTAATAAGGGTGGAAAGAGAGTACATCTCCTACGTCCCCTACAATAGATTCGGCCAGGAGAAACTGGGTTTGCTTTCATCGGAGACTTAAGATGGCACCTCTTCCTCTTTCTTATGTGCCTATATGGCACAATCCAGACGTCACCATAGGTGGCAGCAAAATTATGTGGGGGCATTGGGCAGTATTGGGTATCACTAAGTTAGAGATTTGTTGACCCTGATCATAAGAATATCCAGACATTTCAGTCTCTGAGACAGCAATGGGAATTCCAGCAAAATATTTTGGAGATACCTCCAGATCAGAGATGTTATCAGACAGCTTTGCGCTCTTCATCGAGCCGGGTTCAACCATCTCCATTGGTTAAGTGGATGTCATGTACTAAGCGACTTGCGGGTCAGTTATATGCTACCCTGCATGATACTCTTCCATCTCAATCTGAGACAGCGAAGATTAGATGGGAGAAGATGTTGCAGACTCCTATATCATCTGAGGTTTGGGATAAAGCCTGGATAGATGTTCATTCCGGTTTAGTGATGCCAAATCGAGACTAATTCAAAACAAAATTGCACACTCTTGGTATAGAACCCCAGTCATTCTGTATAGAGCTAAAGTAATAGAGAGCGATAATTGCTGGAGGTGTCAACAGCCGGGGAGACTTACTGCACATTCTGTGGACATGCCCCAAGATCCAACCTCTCTGGTGAGAGATTCTGGTTCTGGCTTCTCAGGTTCTCCAACAGACCATTCCCTATGTCCCTTTTGTATCTTGGGGTTAAGGGGGTATTGCCTAAATTGTCACCGTTAAAATTGAGATGGCTGGCCTTGTTAGCATTACAAACCAAAAGAGCTATATTATGCCAGTGGAGGTCTGTGGTGATTCCTACAGTAACAGTAATATTGGGGTCTTTGGCTAATCTGGCCAAACTGGATAAGATATCCCACCTACAGAACTCTAAATTATCCTCATTCACAGCCTGTTGGGACCCATATCTGAGATACTTAGTGCAGGTTTCTCCTCCAGGGGAATAGGGTGATCAACCTTGGTTTCTTCTGTTGGCTGTATATGTAGTAAGTCGTGGTGGGACTCCAGCAAAGGTAAAGGTAATGGTGCCCCATGTTTTGTGGGGATGTGATATTCCCAGAACTATAAGTGTTATGATTGAATATGTTTGGTCTGCTGGACACACTGAAGTTAGCTTATGAGTACGGATTTATGCTTTGGTTATTTTGGTATCTTTACAGGAGCGAAGCGCCTTGCAGAACATATCTACACTCTATGTCTTAGTGTCTGATTGCCTTGAAAAGGAACACCTCTGGTAGCAAGTATAAAATCATTTCTACAGTGTAATACACCCAGTATAGTGAAGGATCTGATTCAACCCAAAGCTTTGGTTAGTACTCTTTATAGGGTTGATAGTGGAGGTTTTGGGGTACCCGGATTGCTTGGCTTAAATTCTATGGTATGTCTATACATAATAGAGCATGTAATCCAGTGATATACAGTAATCTTTATTCTGTTAGCTGAAATGTTTCGTTTATATAGTTTACTTTTAAAGATTCTTGGTTGCCTTCATATGACAACTAGACCAGTATACCATTCCAGCACTTGTGTGGGGGGTTAGTTGTATTTTGTACTTTATAACTGATCACTGTATTTTGTAATGTGACCTTATGTTTTGTTTTACGTTCTGAAATATCAATAAAATTATTACAAAAAAGAGGACCTAGTTGGACTATCAATCTATATTTGTTCAAAGACAGAAACTATAAATCTATCAATTGCTCCTTAAAATGTAAGGTAGGATCTGAACTTAGGTGTTTGTAATACCGTACATCTGATAACTGTTAAACCTCTCCCTATTATACTTGTCTGTGTCCATTATTACAATCCCTCCACCTTTATCGGCAGACTCAATAGTAAGAGTCTTATCACTCTTAAGCATTTTAAAGCAGAGTTCTTGTCACTTGTTAAATTAACATAGCGAGGAGAAAATGCTGTATTGGCCTGTGTCTCAAAATCACGCCACAGGCAAGTTGAAAAGTATAGACCAGAGGATTTGCAGGGGTATAAAGGTAGAACAGGGTCTGAATGAGCAGCCAGCATCACTATATATATTATTTTCACCAATTTGGGACATATTGCTAACTTCAGTGACCCCATCCAAATCACTTTCACCTGCCCTACTGGTACTGTCTAGTTTTGAAAAAAAAACACTTTAAATTCAGATTCTAATAAACTTTACCAAATCAACATACAAATCAAAATGCCTAAGGTAGCTCGTGGGTACATATTTTAAACCTTTGCTTAATGCAGACAATTCACCTTGTGTAAGAACATGGGATGATAAATTTACAACAGTACTTAAGTGCGTAGTTCTGTAGCATGTCTGATATCCCCTCATCCTCTGGGTCATTGATTCTGTTGGTTCTGTTGCATTTGGAAAGAGCCCGGTGTCTGAGTTTTCTGTATGTTCGGTGTTGTTGTCCCCTGCCCTGACCCTTGTAATGTTGTTGATGAACATTTTAAATATTTGTATATCTTACTACGCTTGCCCCTTCTGGTTCTGGAGTGTGGAAAGTCACTCTGGGGCCCTGATGTAAGATTGTAATACTCTGATTGGAAGGACATTCATCTGACATCACCAGATCCTTAAAAACAAGGATGCAGCATCTGACTCATTAGTTGAAAGTTCTGAATTCACTTCCTGATTTTCAGCCCATGGAGCCTTGCCCTTTAAAATGGAACATAGATTGTTATTGCCCTGTGCTTTTTCATGCTGCTTCCAATTAACTACCCAATAACTGACATAATTATTTTCATCTCTTATCCATTTAGTTTCCTTCTGGGCCCTCAGTTTATCATCAGTTCTTGTGATCAACCTCATCAATACTTGTTTAAACTCAGAAAACTGAGGATGTTGTGAGAATTTACTCACATCGATTTTCTTGACTTTTAACATCTCCATTAGTTTACTTTTTGATTGACTGAATATTTAACAAACAATTTAATAAGTCTTACAGAGGAATCATGAAGTTTGTCCTTCCAAGGGCCAAAGAAATCGGGGTCAGTTTTGCCAAAACTAGGAAATTTCTAAATATGCAAACCGAGGCACCTCCATGCTGCCAGGTATCTCTCCATAGTTGCTTCTTGCCAGACCAAATGTCTAAGTTTCAATGCAAGTTTTTCATACCTGACAAAGGCATCTCGGATTGTCAATGGTGCTGATCCATTCATACTGTTGGCATATTGTTGCCGTTGATGGGATTGTAACCCCTATAGTCGCAACTTTCAAAATAAGCTTAAGTCCAATAGTGTGCATTAAACTGAAAAGGGATCCACCATCATATTTTTATCAGGTGCTTCAACAGAAGTCATATTTTCAGCTGTATCAGACCTCCTATATCGAGCATTGCCCAACCACGAAACTTCAAAATAGAAAAAAGGCCGCTACAGACACCAGGTGCGTAGTACCAACCACGTCCATGAAATTTTGTTTAAAAACAGATAACCGCACTCTGGAGATTTTGAAGCAAACGTGCAAAATGTATTTTCACAGCATAACTTGCAGCCCATTCAGACAAACCGCACCCTTCTTACAAGAAGCTAATAGTATGTATCAGGTCGATAATAAATATTGTGTTACCAATTAATTAAAAACATATTAAATGAATTTATTAACACACTTGAAAAACACATCAATTAAGCACACATGATAGTACCTGGACATACAGCATATGTTTAAATAAAGAATGCCTTTCACATAGTCACATCTATGATAAAATGCCTTTATCAGGTATGAAAAACTTGCATTGAAACTTAGATGTTTGGTCTGGCAAGAAGTAGGCAGCTAAAGGTTACAGGTTTTTTCAGTTATACAATATTGCAGAACAAGATCAGTTATAAATTGCATTGAACGTGTTACTGAGAGTTGTATTTTACAGTTTTCAAGAGAACAAATAAGTTTGCTGATAGAGGAGGAGTAACAGGTTTGATATTTACAGTGAAGTAGAGAATTAGACAGATATCTTGTGAGTGCAGCCAAAGGAGATATTGTTAATAGGTAATTATTGCACACAAGACGAAATTGTAGCACTGAAGCTTCCTTTGATGCACATTTAAAAGACATAACTAGTCGTTTTAAGGCTGGGGATATGCTCATAGTTATGTGTCTGCTGCGACCGAGCCATGAACACACCAAGAGAATGTCTTTTAATGCCTTGAAAGACTAGATAGGCTAGATAGGACTGAGAATGTTGCTAAGAAACTATGTAATTTTGTGACAACATTTAATGTTCAATCATATGCAGTAGAAAATGTCATAAAGAAAAATTGGCACATCCTATCAAATGAGCCCAAATTACAGGAATAGACTCACAGATTTCCACGTATGGTGTATAAAATGGGTAGAAATATATCTGACATAGTTACACATAGCTTGCAGCCCTTTACAGTGGTTTCACCTTTGAGTCCCACCACTGAACCATTTCAAGAATATACAGTACATCTATGCCCAGTTCTTCCCACCTTATTTCTTCACATGCAGACTCAGTATTGTTACCAGTACTCCTTCCTGTTTATTTTAGATACAGCCGCTGCAAATATTGCCCATATGTTAATGTAACAAAATACTTTCAAAATGGGGTAGAAATGATCAAAATTTTATGATTTATTAATTGTGACACCACAAATATTATGTATCAATCAGTATGCTCATGTGGTAGTATATACATAGGTAAAATGAAGAGGAAGTTTAAGGAATGTGTTGGGGAACACATCAGGCAATAAATGCAGGAAATCTAATATATGCAACAGCAGCACATGTCGAAAATAGTGCTGTTCCTTCAGAGCATAAATGGACCTTCGCTGGAATCAAACATGTAACATTGGGTCCAAGAGGGGTCAGTTACCTAATAAACTGTCCTGTAGAGAAGGATATTGATTTTTAGAATGAATGCCATACATCAAGGTATAAATGACAAGCTTTAAGAAGTGCAATACCTATAGAGATCATTTTACTTTGGTTGGTATACATTCAGATTCCTATCGCTAAGTGTAGCGCTAAGTTGTGCATCACTGTTATGTAGATTGTTTTTCCAATCCATTCTTCTGATTTGTTATCAGCATTAGTTGTTACTAAATAATTTATTGAGGCTAGCATTTAATAAGAATGAAATAATGCATTTTACCATAGATGTGACTATTTGAAAGGCATTCTTTATTTAAGCATATGCTGTATGACCAAATACTATCTTGTGTGCTTAATTGATGTGTTTTTCACGTGTGTTAATATGGTGATTTAATATATGTTTTGAATTGATTGGTGACACTATATGTATTATTGACCTGATACACACTATTAGCTTCTTGTAAAAGTGCATGTGTTTTATGCTGTGAAAATTAAATTTTTGCACGTTGTTTAAAACCTCCTGAGGTGTTAACTGTTTTTCAAATAAAAACATAAACACACAAAGACCATAAGACAATACAAACATTTCATTACATAAAAAATGATTTAGCTATAACACGTACAAGTAATCCATGGGTAATCAATTAACTTGGTCTTAAAGATAGTCAGTTTATTCAACCACTTCAATACAGATAGTAAATTATTCCAGTAACCTGCAAAACTATTTTGTAAGGTGACGTCCCCATCTTATTAAAGGATCTGTGCACTGGGATTTTTGAAGTGATGTCCTCATAGTGGTCCTGTTTTCACTAGGGGGACTCAGCATCACAAGATGAGAAAGTGGATGCTTGTCCCTTTGATGGAATATCCTGTGGCATGTTATGAGCCATAAGTATTTTCTTTCTTGTTCTGGCTGTAGCCACCTCAATTTACTGTAAACTTTACACTGGTGGGTCTTAGAACTACTTTTAGTAATACATTTTTCTAACCTATAATAGGTTTGGTCTAACTTTTTAGCACAGTCTGGTGGAATTCATATAGGATTGAGCCCTATTCTAAAACTGGAGTAACTGCTTTTACCAATCTTTCCCTAACTTCCAAAGAGAGGCATCTCAAGGCCCTTCTCAGTGCCCCCAGCCTTTGGTTTACCTTCTTTATTTGAGTGAAAATATGCTCAGCGATACCATCCCTGAGTCTACCAGGACCCCTAGATACCTATAGCTGGGCACATTTTCAATGGGGTACCATCTAGTAGTTGGATCTGTAGCACAGGCTTGCCCATCCTTGCAGGTCCTATTGTAAATACCATACATTGAGTTTTTTTGGCATTGAGGAGCAAGCCTGAGCTACCCATCCACCTTTCCATTTGGCTCAATATCATTTGTTAACTTACAGGCCTGATTCCAGTTAAAGAACCAAGACCTCTTCAAATTTCTTCAGCTCAAAATGCAGTGCTTGCTCTTTCTGGGCCCCAAACCCTGGGGCACAACACCATTGGAGGGAGCTGCTTCCCCACTGGCTATGGCAAAGCAACCGCATGCAGTATCTGTATTATACAAGCATCTCCAGTCCCTGGACCCACACCTCCTCTCTGGTATCTGCTGTTACTGGGCCCAAAACTTCATATACCAGTGGATGGTGAGTTCTGGAAAGCCTCATGGTGTAACATATATAGATTTATTAAGCAAGACTGACCTCGACTTGTGCAATTTCACATAATGCATAATCTATACTTCACCCCAGTAAAATTGCATAGAATAGGTAAATTTGCATCTCCATTATGTACCAGATTCCATGAGGCTACTGACTCTCTCTACCACCTGCTATGGAAGTGCCCTAAGACCCAGTCCTTCTGGAACTCCATTCATCAAGTTTTAGACCCAGTTTTGGGTTTGAAGACTCTTTTAGTCCTGAAAGCTGTTTATGAGCAATTTTTCCCTCCGTACCCCATGTGTCAGAAAGGCTCACCTGACTTTGATTGCTGCCATTGCAAAACTGGCCATGCTAGCTGGCCCGGGTGGTGCTGAGGGTTGAGGCCCTGATGCCACATCTCGCCCACGCCGGGACCCAGGTTCGGAATGGACTGGGGCCACCAGGGTCAGTGAGGGGAAGAGGGATTAAGCATCCATGGGACTGCCTCCTCTTCGGAAGGGGGTTCAGTTGTTGATGTGCCTGTGACCTCTGGTGGAGGCTGGGGGTGGTGCGCTGGCACTGTTCTGGAAGGGTGAGCTGGGGCAAGGCACCAGGATGGAGCATGTGTGGATGCATGCATGCTCCCCCTTGGTGTCCTTGCATTCCCCACTCACGCAGGCCAGAAAATGGGAAAATATAGTGCATGGTCGCAGTGGCTTGATGGCCATCTTTGGGATGCCTGGCCTTTGGGGGCACCACTGCCTATACTGGATCCAGTCTCGGTGGGGAGTGAGAGGGACTCACCACCACCCCACTGTGAGGGGCAAGCTGCAGGAGTAATTTGCAGTGGGGCTTCAGGGGCCAGGGCAGGACCAGATGGTGGCTAAAATAAGATGGATGCCAGGACATGGAAGGCAGATCAAGGTGTCATCAGGTAAGAAAGGAGGTTTTTCTTTTTCTTTCCAGGTGAGGTCACTGACGGAGAGGATAGTGGGTAGGGAAGGGGGTGGGATTTGTTATTAGTTATTAAATAATGGTTGCTTTACATGTTGTAGTAGATGTATTACACTGTTGTTCTTATGGTTTGCTGTCTGTATTTGTATCACTTTCAAAACTCAATAAAGCATATTTAATAAATAAAAAAAAGAAAAGAAACCCATTTCAGCCTTGCATTTTCTCACCTTGTTACTGGGCAAGGACTTCAAAGGAAATGGAGGAGAAAGGCAGAGAGGGTGGAATTAGGAATGAGAGTCAGTATTCTGAAGCTGTGATAGGTAGAGAGATACACCTCTGAAAGCCCTCTTACAGTTCAGACTGATAACAGTATGTTGGCATGTTTGGCACATGAACTTCAATTTATAACATGCTCAGCAGGTGTCAGTGGTTGTCAAAAGTAACTAGTACCATCTGAGGAATATATCTGGGTCATATAGTTTCCTGCTTTCTACTTCCTGGAGATCTGAAAACGATCTGCTGGGCATTTGTCACTGGGTACCTCGACTACTGCAGTGTGCTCTTGAAAACCTTTCTGAGAGTCAACTGCATTGCCTTCAACTTGTGTTGAACACTGCAGCTAGATGACTGACATTCATTAGGACATCAGAGCATTTTATGTCTTTGCTGCATGAACTGCACTGGCTGTCTTTTTGGTGTCATGTTAATGCTTGTTTATTTATTTAAATTATACCAGGCAAGCAATACAGAGAATCATGTAAGTTGTGTTTACAGATGCAAGTTGGCGGGGGTAATAAGGAAAAAGGGAGATGAAGAAGAAAAATTAAGAAAAAGGTAGCAGCAAATTTGCCATTATTTTGTAACAAAGCAAAACATACAATCAGAAATACATAATATATAGTAAGATAATATCCATAAATGCAAGCATTGAGAGGGAGAAAATTAATTTTGAGCAAGTGCAAAACAGGGCAAATTGATGCTTGGTTTTAGCATGGATGTGTTTCAATTCAAGGAGCAAGTTTTGTCAGATGACAAACTATTCCAGATTCTAGGGAGCATATAACGAATTGTAATCTGGCAAGCTGATTTTGAAGGAGACAGAAAATGGACGTTAATTTGCAGTTGTCTGTAATTTTCCTACACACAAAATGAAATATCCTCAAATGATCCATATTTAACTGTATCTGAATAATATTCAATGGGAAAGCTGTGGTTTGTATTCTCTTCTTTTGTGGATGATATTCTGTATCTCTTCATGGAATCGATAATTTGGAATTTTCCTATCTCATGGCTTTTGTACAGAATGCTAAGCATTAGCCATTGCTCTGTCTGAGCAGTGTACTGAGTTCTGTACACACACCATGACATAGTAAAACTTCTGAATGAGTGATACTATGAAGAGAACTGTATAGAATGTTGCCCATAAGAAAGAAATATACAAACTTCAGTTTTCCACATCAGCTTTTATTTAAATGTAGTTCAGCATTGCCTATAGTGTTCACCTAGCCACCTGTATTTGACTGCTTCATGCACTTGATTATTCAGTTACCTGTTATTATTGTCAGTACCCTGAATTTCTATCAGTTAACTTTCCTTGTGCTCCTTGCTATTTGGCATGTGCCATATTGTTTGACTCATCACTCTTCGATCACAGTGTTGCTAAATCCACTGGCATGTAAAGAATTATACACCTCTAAATTATTTCACTAAATTCATTGTTGTGCAAAAATATACTCCTTGGGTTATTATGTTGCTTAATACTTTTAGCACTGTGTGCACTGTAACGTTTTAACTAGTTGTACTTTCCGGTCGTGCCTGAAAATAGGCAAATGTTTGCCAGTGCACCTCACCTGGTAAACAAAAACTAACTAAACCTGAATCATTCTGTGGCATGAATATATTTTTCAGAAAATAGGAACATTAAAACCAGCTACTAGTTAGAATAATTTTAATTATTTAGACTTCAGTAACTTGGTAGAGCCTTCTAAGACAGAACACATTTACAGGGTGATCTGGACATTTCACAAGACAATACAGAGGTACATATTGCAATGTGTGAGTGCATTACATTCCAGTTCAAGAAAACAATTACATTTGCAAAGGTCAAAAAGGTACTATTGGAGCAAATGTTTAAAGGACAAAGTGTTGTTGCCTTCCTCATGTAGGCGAGTAATGTGTTTTAGAGTTTAACAGCAACATAAGCATAGGAATGCTGACCCACTAAGATTCTAAACTGAGGAACTGAAAGAAGTAGCTGATGCTAATCTGAATGCTAGATGCCTTTCCAGGAAATGTAGTAGTGTGGATGAGCAAGAGGGGTGCTAGAGCAAAGATTGTATAAATGGTGCTGCTGAGCAAGTAGTGAAGCCTGGCTTCAGAGGATGTTCACCTGAAGTCACGGTAGTTATGCAAGGCTGCATTCTTCTATCAGGATCAAGGGCAAAATGCTCCATATGATCGATAGAGACTTAAATCTAGACATTTCCCTTTTAAACAAGGAGGTAGAAATAATGGCCCCATAACTGAGGAGGGGTAGAAGGCTAGGTTGCAATGATCCAACAGGCTTCATCACGGAGGCACAGCCTAATTCTGTAAAGTAACCCATGTTTTCTATTTAGCTGAATGGTAAGATGGTCCAGGTGAAATCTGAAGGCTGGACCAGTATCACAGTAGATCCCAAGATATTTAAAACTGCTGACAACCTCCAATTTTAAACCAACTTCAAATTTTGAACCATCTAGTATGTGTTTGTCAAAGGCATCAGCTCAGCTATTTACTCTGGTTGTGGATCTGAAAAGCATGGCTTATGGCCCCAGATGTTCAGTGTTACAGGTGTTCATAATTCATGGTAGAACTTTTACCTCATCAAAGTTTAAGCAAAGCAATAACCATGACGAGGTGGTTTATCGCCTGATAAGAGCACGTCCAGGTGTACTAAGCACGAGGCGCTGCGCCGAGTGCCTTATTCCACTGGGCGTGCTCTTATCAGGCGATAAACCACACCTGGAGTGTGTTATTGCACTTATAAAATGGGTCCCATAGTAAAGAAACCAATTAAAAATGCACAGAAAAAGAGTGCATAAATATAGAGTAAAAACATGAGCATATTAGTAGAAAGAGAAAAAGTAGTCCTTATTGTATTGGAATATTGCTACTTCATTAAAAGTAAGTACAGGGCTTTTGTGCTTGTCCCTCGGTATACTATATAGCCATGCAGTGAAGCTCTTGTATAGCAGGGTTAATTTAGTTTTTATTAACGTATTTTTTCTTGGAACGATTGCCCAGTCAGTTACAGGGAGCGGTGAAGATCAGTAACCTCCCTCATGTTTAAACTGTTTTACAGACAAGCACACACCAGTGCCCGTTGCTCCTGCCATTCCTTCGTTACCTGTGCCACCATTTACAGTGCACATCACCACAAGGAAACAATTTATTTTAATTGGTTTGCTTTCTCCTAACAAAAAAAAATAATTACTGACCCCAGCAGCAAGACAAGTTCATGTGGTAAGCGTTATGAGTCCCGCGTGGCACGGCTTTCAAAGTGTCATACTTGCTCCTCGAACTCACCAGACCCGATGCTGTACTGCTCTGTACAATATCCCACAAAACCGTTAGTTTATTTAAATCTCCAGTTCAGACCAAGCTGCTGAAATGCGGAAACCAAAAGCGCTATCACGGGAGTCCTAAGTATGCTAGTAGCGAGGACATGCTCACTCCCAGTCTCATCATAAAAATCACTCTGCAGTACATAATTCCTTTAGAAACACGAACATAAACGACGGTTTTGTAGGATATTGTACAGGAGCAGTACAGCATCGGGTCTGGTGAGTTCTGGAGGAGCAAGTATGACAGTTTGAAAGCCGCGCCACGGGACTCGCAACGCTACTACATGAACTTGTCTTGCTGCTGCTGTCAGTAATTATTTTTTTAGCAGGGAAAGCAAACCAATTAAAATAAATTGTTTCCTTGTGGTGATGTGCACTGTAAATGGTGGCACAAGTAACGGGGAATGGCAGGAGCAACGGCACTGGTGTGTGCTTGTTCGTAAAAACAGTTTAAACATGAGGAGTTTATTGATATTTTCCTGTTGTGAGGTCGCCCAGGGAAGAAAAGTGCCGGTTGGCATAGATATCAGCTGATAAGGACACGCTGGAAGGTCCTTTCAGCCAATCAGTTTGCAGCATTTTTGTGACCCATTTTATAAAGTGTTATAAACATGCAAGGCACTTAACATAATAGAAATGGCCTGTCTCAGAGCTTCTGACCTCCTATACTGTCCCTCATATTCTCTTCTTGGGTTGTTTAGGACTTCTGACAGTTCCACCTTCTTAGTTAATATTAATGGGAGATTGAGCATTTGAAGTGGCAGCTCTTAGCATATAGAACTCACTACTGACACATTTTAGAGGAGGAGCAGCAATAGTTATTTCCATTTTTATATTTGATTGCGTGCATGTGCAAGAAACACGTTGTGACAGCTTGCTGGAATAGCAGGTTGTGGAGGTGCAGTGATGTTGTGGCCAGTGCTGCCACTGCTTTTGGGGCTTGTCTCTGTGGCACTAATAAATGAGCATGCTGTCTATGACAGCTGCTCAGAAGCGTGCCACCAACTTGAAACAATTTTGCCACTGCAGTGAGGGAGCGCCTCATGCAGGGCATGCCTTGCCTGGTGTAACATTTCACTAAACATGGCGGCGGCTGTCACCATCCACCTCTTACAGTCCCGCAGAAATCAACATTGTGGGTGCCTAATCCCTGTCAGCATGCCCCTCCCCAGTTCATTTGCTGATGGAGGAGCCCAATCCCCATCAGCATAATGTTGCCCCTCCTGTTATTTGTCTCCTGAGGGTGGTGCCCAATTCCCCTTCGGCATCATGCCCCAAAACACAGACATGTTTCTTTGCTGAAGAGGGCCTAATCCCCATCGGCTTCAGTCCCCCCTCCCCAAAATATAGGTGGCACACTGGGAGTGCACCCAGCATGCCAAATGTACCTGTAAAAAGAAAACTTTCCCAGAAAGTTTTATTTTAACCTGTAAACAAGAAAACGCTCCCTCATTGTCTGTGGTGCCTCCCCAACCTGCAGCCACCCTCTGTGCACTGCACCTCCCCACACCCTCTTCACCCCATACTTACCTCCAGGGCCTGGTGTGATGATCTTCAGTGGAGCCGAACATGTCTGCACTCTTTAAAGCCGATCGCGAACTGAAGAAATGCTGGTAAGCTATATAATGGCATAAATGGGGGGGTTCAACTAAGTGGATATCTCAGCCATTTTATAACTTCGCACCAAATTTTCAACATGGGGTTCTTGGGACCCCATCTCATGAACTACAGTCACTGCCATGTCGTTATTCGGTCTCCAAAGGTGATTTCACTGTTACTGCATGGAATCACCTTCCAGGACCAATTAATGAAACAACAGTGTCACTGTTCATGAGATGGACTCCCAAAAGCCTATGTTGCTAATTTCAGTGAAAAATTTCAAAAATGACTGTTATGAGGTGCATTGTGAAGTTACCGTGCATGCTCATAACTTCGAGAATTTTTTATATTTTAACTCCAAATTTTCAATATTTCCATTTCCACAACTCCTTATGAACAGTACAGCTGTCATTTTTCACATCCTGCCTGAAATGTGTTTTGCATCTACTTTTTACAATGGCATGGTTGCTGTGCAAAATCAATGTTCAGGACAGATTAAGACTATCATAGTGACAGTGTTCATAAGGAGAGGTTCCAAAATGCCCATGTTGTAAATTTGGTGAACAAATTCCAAAAATGACTGCTTTACCAGTGTGTATTGCTCAGCTTCTACACAGCCATAATCATCAATTTTTATATTTTACTCCAGATTTTCAACATTGCCATTTTGTACACCTCCTTATGAACAGTACAGCTGTCATTTTGACATTTTGCCTGAAACATGTTTTCACACCTGTGGCACACAATGGCCCAGATATTCAAAAGGTTGCACATGGTGCAACAGTGTTGCACCATGCACAACCCACTGATGCACCTCGGTGAGATATTTAAAGGGAAAAGTGCACCTGCACAAATCCCAATGCACCAGGGGCATGCCCATGCTTAAACTGCACAGCCTGATATTCAGCCTGGGCATGCAGAGTTATGCAGGTGCAACCCTACCTGCGCCTGCACAAAGTTACACTTAAAAACCAGGAACAAGTCAAGGGCCACCCACAGGTGAGTTGCCGCACTGCAGGGCGCAACACAGCAGCTGCTACCTGTGGGTGGCACTGGACGTCCCGCCGCACCTGGCAGCACCCCCATGCTCGATCGGGGCTGGAGTGTCCCGCAGCCCGATCATGGACATAACATTATGTACCCCCCATTAGCCTGATAGCGGGCATAACATTATGTTCCCCATTAGCCCAATCTCGGGCATAACGGTTATGTTCCCCTGGGCAGCCCTATTGCGGGCATAACTGAATGCCCCCGAGTAGCAATTGCAGGCATTAAGACACCCCCAAGAGTCCAATATCCCTGGTGGTCCAGTGGACCGAGACTAGCCTGATCGCCAGCATCATCCTAACCCCCCATGTCAGAAATCCCTGGTGATCTGGTGGCCCCCACCCCACCCATCCATGGAGCCCCATCACCCCGTCTCCCGGCCAGCCAGTGGGCGGTTGCACCCACCACCTGCAACCCCACCGCCCACAAATGACAGCTCAGTAGGGCTGCACACCCATTGGTTCAGAGCATGATCCAATGGGCATGTGACCATACGGTACAAAGGCAGTCTGGATATATGAATGAATGAATTCATTCACATATCTGGACTGCCTTAGGCGAAAGGGTTTCACACCCATTGGCTCATGCTCTGAACCAATGGGTGTGCAGCCCAAGCTGTCAGTCAGTGGGCGGCAGGCAGCAGGCGGGAGGGGTGCTGCCACCGCCGACTGACAGGGGAGCGGGTGGTGGGGCTCTGTGGGTGGGTGGGGTGGGGACCACTAGATCACCAGGGATTTCTGACATGGGGGTTAGGATGATGCTGGCAATCGGCTACTCCATGTCCACTGGACCACCAGGGATATTGGACTTTGGGGAGGTCTGATGCCCGCGATCGGGCTACTCAGGGGTTATTCAGTTATGCCCATGATTGGGCTGCTCGGGAACCTAACCGTTATGCCCGCGATCAGGCTAATGGGGGATTGACAAATTTTTGTTTAAAAAGTTATTGTTATTTAGTTTTCCAATTAATAAAATTGCAAAGTCTAATAGTTCAGTCTTTTAGCAATCAACTATCAATTTATACAGAGAACTCAATACTTATTACAATGATAAATTCAAGCAGTTCAGATGTAAAGAACTTTTATATCGGAGGTGAAAATGTTTTCAATAAATAATTATTTTAGCAAGAATTGATGCATTTATTTAAGCAGCCAATTATTTATATGTCTCTTGCAATGATGCTTTCTTATTAAGAAAATGTTCATACTTAAGTATAAAAATTTCTTTACATGCTGCCCCAGTGGCTTGGCAGGTTGAGGCATCCAGGACTCCTGCTGACCCACTGGCAACCTGGAATTAGGGAACAAGTTCCATCTGGGAGTGGGAAAATTGAGTACCCAGAGGATAGCTTTCTTCCTCAGGGAGGGGGTGCCTGTTACTCACCACTCAACTGCCATCTAATGGAAGCCAGGTTGTGACACATGTGAGTCCTATAACTAAGGGAAAGGCAGGCATACAGAGTGCTTGGAGCTCCTCCTCAGAGGTGGAGTATGCTTGGGCACACATTGCATGTATGCCATGCCTCAGGGGAGACAACTGGAGGAAAATGGAGGTTGGACTTCATGAAGCCCTCCCGCTAGCACTGGCTGCCTTCCTGGTCTCAGAGAGATGGGTGGAGACTCAGGATGGCAGGACAGCAGCAGGTACTGGGACAGGGCTGATAGAGCTGCCCAGCCTGCCAGGAGCAAGTGATAAAACTTATATTGAAAAAATGTATTTACATCTGAACTGCTTGATTTTATTATTCCAATTAACACTACATTCTCTGTACACATTCCTGCCCTTGCAATTGTTTATCACAGTGCCTGATAAAAAGGCATATGTAGCTTCAAAAACTTGTATAACAAAACATTGTTAGCAAATAAAAGTATTACCTCCTATTTTTGCATGAATTCTACTATGAATAATGAATAGTTTTGATACCAGAATGTCTGCTTCTTTAGTATGAACACCCAACCATATATTCAAATTCAAGTATTCCTACACTTCTTGTCTACACCCAGAGATGATTGGCAGTAATCAGCATAGTTACCATAATAAGCATGGAAACAAGCTAATGTTATGCCTGTTTTAAGTCTGGAAATTATGCCATTGTTTCAAACTACAGGTCCATCTCCATCTTTCCCCTGAGCAAGACTCTGGTGAAGGTCATTAGTGATCAACTGCAGGAATACATTTCTAAATATAGTTTCCTTAACAAGGAACAACATGGTTTTGGAATTTGCACAATACTACTACTACTACTACTACTTTGATTGAGCTAGCTGAGGATCTTTGTGGAGCCTTAGACAGGGATGAAAATGCTGGAGCATCCTTTCTTGAGTTATCAAAGGCCTTCAGTCTTACTGACCATTGATTGTTGATATTGAAACTTGGGAGGTGGGACTATCAGTTGATGCAATGACATGGTTCTCTGACTATTTGACTAATCCAACCCAAAGAATAAAATGTAATTATTTGTTGTCTTCAAACTTGCCTTTGGACACAGGGGTCTGTTTGGGACCTTTTTGTTCAGCTTTTTATTAATACAGTATCTAATATTGCCAAGTACTCCCATATAATTTTAGATGCTGATGATACTGTTCTTTTTCACTTGGGAAAACATTAATAAGATGCAGACGTGTTTGCAATCTTATTTTAAGCTAATCTGGGACCGATTTGAGCAAAATGACTTGGTTATTAATGCAAAAAAAACATAAACAATGATTTTACTGTATTTGGGAGTAGACATAGTCTTGGTAAATGTCCAGCTTTGACTATTACGACCCCTGATGGAAGTGCATTGAGCAGGTGCAAACATTCAAATATTTGGGGGGTCTTTTAGACCCACTGCTGTCTTTCACATGACACGCTTGACTACGCTTGTAAAAGTATCAACGGACGCATTGCTCTTCTTTATTGAAATAAGAATAATTTAACTGCTGAATTGAAAAAATACTGGTCAATTGCCTGATCTTTTCTGCTGTTGACTATGGACTAGTTGCCAGTTCAGCAACTTGTAATACTACTTTGGAAAAATAAATGTTGCTGTGAATAATGCTTGAATTTGTTTAAACTGTAAAAAGGATGGTCATGGGAGTCATTTATATACCGCACTTAATCGGCTGCCACTTTATTTTTGAATTGATTACAATTTGCAGTTATGTGTAGGAAGTCATTTTGGGTCATATCCTCTGCAGGGCTCAAATACTCTTTAATCATGTTAAAGACTACAGGTACCCTATGGAAGAACAAACCTGGGACAAAGGACTTTCTCTATTAGAGCAGCAAAGGTTTGGAATTTGTTGCATTTGAGATCTGCTGCTCAAGTACTTCAAATCCTTTTAAAAATAATGTATTATATTGGTTCACAAATAAGATGGTTTGTGATTGTAAATTATATTGTTTTATTTTATAGTTTTGTATTGTTTGTATTGTATAACTACATGACGTGGACAGCTTTGAGAAAGGGCTATTTTAGCTCAAGGATTTTCTGAATGTAATAAACTAAACTAATCTAATTATCCAGTACATTTAATTAGTTGGCTCTAGTTACAGTAACTTGTGTGCTACACTTTTTTTTGAAGGGAGGCAATTTGTAGTGTTCTCTTAATACAGCTTAGTTAAGGTCCTGAATTCAAAAAATTTCTGAGTTGTCTTCTCCCTTTCTTAGGGCTGCAGTGGGAATAGCCCTTCAGTCCTTTACGATGAGTTAAGGGACTCTGCATCCCTTCCTAAGATTTTAAGAACTCAGATTAAGTAAACCCTTCCACAACCATCCACTGTGTGCTGTACTGCCCCCACCTCTCCAGTCCCAAAAAGCTAGTTTATCTTTTTATTTTCTTTCTGCTGTGATCATCATAGTGGCTGCGGCTCTTCTGTTAAAGCTGACATTGGGGTGCCCTATTCCCATGTTGCAATGTATCCCAACCATTAATGCGGCACACTGGGAGCCCACCCAGTCTGCTGAAATGTGCTATTAAAAAATAAACTTGTGAAAAAGAAAACTGTCCACTGATGTCTTTTCTTCAATGCTGCCTCAACATTAGCAGTGGTGCGACTTTCTGTTAAAGCTGACATTGGGGTGCTCAATTCTCGCGTCAGCATGTATCCCCAATTAATGTGGCATGCTGGGGAGCCCAGCCCACTGTGCCAAAATGTCTATTCAAAAAATAAACCTGTTAAAAGAAAGCTGTCCCCAGTGTCTTTTTTTTGATGCAGAATCCTGCATCAAAATTTTCAATGCAGGAATCTACATTGAACTGGCTTGCCCTCCCAGAGTCTTTTTGCCGACATCAGGGTGCCCAAACCAAGTTGGCATGTCTCCCCCGACATTGTGACACATGGGAACCCACCAATGTGCCCAGACAATTTTTTTTTTATATTTAATCTTTCCAACACTGGGATGCCCACTGCCAATGTTGGATGCCTCCAGCCCCAAGCCCACTTTTTTGCTAACGGGGGTGCCCATTCCCCTGTTGGCAGCATGTATCCCTCCCCAGTCATGTGGCACACTGAGAGCCCACCCAGTGTGCCCAAAAGTATTTATTTTGTTTTTAACCTGTAAATAAAGAAAACCATCCCCTGATGTATTTTTTAACCTTCAAAAAGAAATGATCCCTCTGTCTCCCAAGTCCCCTCCCCATCCCCATCCTCCCACTGAGCACCCACTTCCCGCACCCCTTTACCCCATACATACCCGGAGGTTGACGCTGTCATCTTCTCTCTGGACTGGAACACGCCTGCACTCTTCAAAGCTGACCATCAAACTGAAGACTCAAAGGTAAGCACTGTATTATGGCAGTCAATGGGGGTTGCAACTTATGTTGCTATCTCAACCATTTTAGGAATTCTGGCCTCAGATTTTCAACATGAGTTCTTGGGGCCCTCATTATGAACACTGTCACTCTCATTTCATTACTCCATCCTGAAAGATGATTTTGTGGTCCCTGCACAGAATCACCATTCAGGACCTATTAATGAAAATGACATGACACTGTTCATGACGGGGTCCCAAAAGCCCACGTTACAAATTTGGTAAAATAAATTCCAAAAGTGACTGCATTACAAGCGTAGCATTGCACAGTTTCTATGTACACCCGTTATTTCACCAATTTTTAATATTTTCAATCCAGATTTTCAACATTGCCATTATTTCATACCACCTTATGAATAGTATAGCTATCATTTATCATATCCTGCCAGAAACGTGTTTTCGCAGCTGTTTCACAGAATGGCGTGGTTGCTGTGTGGAATCAACTTTTAGGTTAGATTAATAAAATCACAGTGTCACTGTTCATGAGGTGGGGTCCCAAAAGACCATGTTGAAAATCTGGTACAAAATTACCACAAAATGCCCAAGTTACATGCGGTCATTGAAATTTCACTATGTATGCACGAACTGGCAAATTTTTATATTTTCACCCAAATATTCAACATTGCCAGTTTTCACACCACCTCATAAACAGTATAGCTGTCATTTTTACATCCTGCCTGAAACGTGTTTTCACACCTGTGGCATTGAATAAAGCAGTTGCTGCATAAAATCACCTTTAGGACTGAGTAACAAAATGATAGTGCCACTGTTCATGAGGTGGGGTCCCAAAAGCCCAGGTTGAAAATTTGGGTGAAAATACCAACAAACACCTGGGGCATTAGGGTTTCCAACAGTAACACCCCACCCCCACCCTGTAGGGACTGACAGGCATCGGGGGTGTGACTTGGGGTCATCAACCATAATGCTTATGCCGATTCCACCTCCACCCTATCCTGCAGTCAGTGACAGGCACTGAGCTGTGCCTTGGGTCTTCAGCCCTAATGATCACCCCATTATCCTATACTGTACCCAACTCATCTTATTTCCTAATGGAATAGAGTGAGCATAAGGGCCGAAGGCCTCAAGGCACACCGCAATGCCTGTCAGTGTCTCCAGAGTGGGGTGAGGTGGAATGGCATGAGCTTTATGGCTGATGACCCAAAGGCACACCTCAATGCCTGTCAGTCTCTGCAGGGTGGGGGAGTTAGCATTAGGTTGGAAACCCTAATGCCTCAGTAAGGAAATAAATCAGGGAGGGCAGTGGACGCCACCTATCTTGATTTCAGGAAAGCCTTCAACACCGACCAACACAGAAGGCTGATTACTTGGTTTACCTGGTTTACTTGGTTTCAAAGGACAAGAGAAGGCTACAGCCCATCGAGATTGTCCCCACCACATTGGTGGGATAATTATACCTTGAAGTTGTTAGACTCGAGCCAACAATCCAGCCCTTTTTGAAGACTGTATTAGAGCTACTGTTCACTAAGTATTGTGGAAGGAGATTCCACAGTTTGGGGGTTCTTACTGTAAAGTAGTTTAACCTTTTTGTTGTTTTAGCTTTAGATACAAATATCTGGTTGTTATGATATCGTGGGAAGTCCAGCTGGAAGAGAAATGTAAGCCACAGTGGTGCATTAACTCCTAAGAATTCTTGATTTTGTACAATGGAGAAGGTCACCTCTAGCGTCTTGTGCGTAGTGAGTGTAACCCTGTAACTCTTAATCTTTCCTCATAGTCAAGTTTGGATAAATAAGGGACCATTCTTGTGGCTCTTCTCTGCACCCTCTCAACCCTGTCAATGTCCTGCCCCAGGTAGGGACTCCAGCAGAGGATCCATAGTCCAGATGGGCCTGACATAAGCTCTGTACAAGGGATTATGCATTCCTGTGTCCTAGACACAAACGAACGTTGGATTTGAGTGAGCAAGGCGTTAGATTTCTAGCTATCATCCTGCAATGATTACTAGAGGATAGTTTATTATTAATGATTACCCCGAGATCACGCTCTAATGGTGACACATGAAGGGCCACACTGTTCAGAAAATAAGTCTGCCTAGGGTTGTTCTTACCAAAGTGTACAACATGACACTTGTCTGAGTTGAGTGTCATTTTGTTTAAAACTGCCCATTCTTCGATGGATTTTAAGTTATTCCTCATGGTTTCTCTGTTTGTCAATGTAAGAACAGAGCCACACAGCTTGGTGTCATCAGCAAATTTTGAGAGAACATTTTCAGGGCTAGCCTGCAGATCACTAATAAAGATGTTAAACAGGGTGGGTCCCAACACAGACCCTGTGGGACCCGCTGGTCACACTCAGTGGGTGGGAAAGTGAGCCATTAATTCTGACTTGCTGATATCTTCCATTCAACCAATCTGACACCCAGTTGATTATGTAGTAAGAGAATCCCATATCATTCATTTTGTCAAGTAGGATGTCATAAGGGACTTTGTCGAATGCTCTACTGTAGTCGAGAAGTATCACATCCATAGGGATGCCATTATCCAATGCCGTATTGACATGATTATAAAAGGAAACCAAGTTAGTAGTACAGGAGTATCCCGTCTAAAGTCATGTTGTGTAGTGTCAGTCAAGTTACCCCCATAGATTCTGTGCTCTAGCAGATTCTTAATAACTTTCTCCATGATCTTGCTTATAACAGAAGTCAGACTTATCGGACGGTAATTTTCTGGTCTAGAATGGTTACCCTTCTTAAAGATTGGGACTACAGTAGCCATTGTCCGGTCCTGAGGATAATTCTCTCATATAAGGATTTGTTGAATATAATTGAGAGTGGTTTAGTAGTAGCAGCAGCTGTCTCTATTAGAAATCGGGGCTGATGTTATCAGGACCTGGACTGGAATTAGGTTTTAGGGATAAAATTGCTTTTAGTGTATCATCCTCAGTGATGATGTAAGAGGGGGTAACATTGTTCGCAGGTTTGAATCATTTAGGAACCTCTTTATTGGTAAATACTGAGCAGAATTGCTTGTTAAATGTGTCTGCCATATCTCTGTCTGTAGATATAATTGTGTCATGTATGCATAGGGGCCCCATGTGTCTATTATTTTTTTTTATTATTAAGGTAGGAAAATAGTGATTTATAGCTGTTTTTGGTATGGGCCAGATGAAACTCAAGTTTTTTTTAGATTGCAGAATAGCTTGTTTTAGTGATTTTAGAGTTTCCTTGTATTGAGTGAACAATAATTTTCTGTTGTCACCCTTACTGTTTTAACTCGTGCAAATAGCCTCTGCTTCTTCTTAATTAGAGCTTTGATAGTTTTGTTAAACCACAGGAGTATTTTCCCTTTTTATTATATTTTTTGTTGTAGGAACATATAATTTTCTGAGTTATAAATGGAAGTTTTAAAAACTCCCAGGATTCTTCCATGGTAAGAGGATAGTGCTGTATCCCAAGGAATTGAGTTTAATTGGTTATTAATAGCATTGAAATTAGCTTTTTATAGTTTTTCAATTCAGTACAGTTGGTGATATGATGACAAAACGACAGTGTAAGGGAAATGGTGTAGCGATCACTTGATCCTAGTGGGGCACCAATTATAACTTTGGATATTAAGTTCCTATATTAGTAATAACCAAGTCCAGTATATTGTCACCTCGTGTTGGTTCTGTAATGATTTGTTCAAGGCCCATATCAAGCATGAGTGATTAAGTCTTTCGCCTGAGTACTTCCAGTTAAAGAATACCAATTTATAGTAGGCAGGTTGAAATCACCCAGTATAAGGATTTTTCCTTTAGAGGCAATATCTAAGATTTCATTATTTAAGCAAGTAGAATATTCTTTATTTGATGTCGGTGCCTGTAGCATGTCCCTACCATCAGCTGTGGGTAACCCTTGAACTGGATGTTAACCCAGATTGATTCAGTATCGCTTGTTGAGGGATTTGAAATGAGGATATGTTGTCTCTACATATAGACATACCTCATTTGTCCCTGGCGTCCTTATGATACAGTTTATACCCTGGGATGTGCTGGATCCAAGAAGTATCAGGATCCACCAAGTTTCTGTAATGGAGATGAGTCCATATTTATTCAGTTGACACATAGCTTCTAATTCAGCCGTTTTAACCTGATTTAAAGATCTAGCATTTAAACTGAGTACCTCACACTCAGAAATGTCTGTAGTAGGTTTCTTTAGAGAACAGGATATTCTGTCACTGATCTCTCCCGGGTTATAGTTTAAAAGTTTGTTAATGGCTGTTGTAAAGCTTTTGCCCAGGAGTGAACTACCCTCAGACTGAGGTGGAGTCCATCCCAGCAGTACAGTGAGTCTCTTAGATAGAAGGTTTCCCAATGTTAGACAGAGAATGTTCTGTCGGAACACCATCATCTGAGCCAGTCGTTAAAGGCCTTAATCTTTTGTATTAATAATATCAGGGCTCTCGTCACGGGTAGAATCTCTGAGAAGCATGCTATGCTATTTTTTCCGCTAGTACATTATTGAGAGCTATAATGTCCTGTTTAAGTTTATCAATACTACCTCTATTTATATCATTTGTACCTGCATGTACTATGAACACTTGATTTTCACCAGCCCCTTTCAGTATATTTTTTGTAGTAGCAGTGATGTCGGAGACACGAGCACCTCGCAAGTTAGTGCAGGTATGGTTGAATTTGTCCATGTTACATATAGGGTGATCCAAGTGTTTAATAATTGAGTCACCAAGAACAAAGATTTGTTTAGTTAGTGGGTGAGATTCTATGTTGCTAGAATTCGGTGGTAAAATAACTGAATCGTGATTTTGGTCTTTTGTTCGGGATTTATTTTGTTTGGGTGTGGGGAACACCGTACAGTTATTCTCTCTCCTACGGGAGGACTACTGACTAGGGGTCATTGCAGGTGATATTGATAGTGACATCATGGGATGAAGCATTTATGTTCTGCTTGAGTGGATCATATTTATTGAATAATGGTAGCGGTAACATATTGCATCCAATCTGTCCCCCTACGTTGTGATTTACCCTTGGGTACCATTGCCCAACTATCAGACTCCTCTTGAAATACAGCAGGAGTAGAAGAGGTAATGACATTAGTACTTATAACAGTTGCTGTCTCGTCCGCAGATGGGGAACTAAAGATAAAGACTGTCCCAACGTAGAGTCAATATAGTCCTCCAATGCTTCAATCTTGGGACCAACTGTTGTGGAAGCCAGTAAATGGTCAATTTCTTCCTGGAGGGCTTCCGCCATTAAACATTTATTACATACAAAGTTGGTAGTCTGGGGACCAATGGCATACATAGCGCATGACAGGCAATAGTTATTTGGAGCCTCCATGTTAGTATGTCAGGCAGAACACCAGGTGAAGTAACTGTGTATTATAGCAAGGATGAGTTTACTTACAGTTTCGGGGCCCTGGTTCCTGCAGTCCACGGACCACGGCAGACACGCAACGACACACGCGTGTCTCTGCGCATCTCCTTGCGCTTCACACTGCTGCCGTCCTGCTGGGCCAGGCAGCTTACGAAAGAGTGACCCAGAAGTAGAACTAGGGGTCAGGTCCTCGATGTGCAGTACAGTAAAACCCTAATACTGGGCGGTTTAACAAGTGGCCTATGAATGACAAGAGTAACAACACTAATTACAGTGCAGAGCAAACATTAAATCAGTACAGAAAGCCCACCGTAGCTGGTTTAAGGACTGTTTATAGTTGTCTTGGTTACCAGCTCTCTTCCTGTTTCCTGCCTCATTGGCAGTGTAGCAGGCTCACACAGTTAACAAAATACACACTTTAAAAGTAGTAGGTCCTACCAGGCACAGTCTGGGACCTGTGCAACCTTGCAGGCAGTAGTTTTGTGCTGTGCTCGCTGCAGGGCAAGCTTTTACACGAGTGGTGACCCGAAGTAGAACTAGGGGTCACAGGGTCCTCGCGATGTGCAGCACAGTAAACCCTAATACTGCAAGATTAGCAAGATGGGTAGTCTGGCCACAGGGCAAAAGCTGATAAACTGGGTTAGAAATTGGCTGAAGACAGAAGACAAAGGGTGGTAATGGGATCCAACCGGGGACAGGGTGACCAGCAGGGTACCTCAGCTATCAGTCCTGAGACCAGTCCTGTTCAATGACTTCATTACTGACATTGTGGAAGGCTAGAAGGAAATGTCTGTCTGTCTGTTTGCAGATGACACCAGCAACTGTAACAGAGTGAATACTCCAGAAGGGTGGAAAAATGAGCAGGGACATGGAGAGGCTTTTAAACTGATCTGAGGAGTGGCAACTGATGTTCAATGCAAAGAAGCACTAATAATGCACCTGGGAAGTGGGAAACCTGGGGAGAGTTACAGAATTTGGGGTGCGGATGATCAACAAGGAAGAAAGGGATCTAAGAGTTATCAGTTCTGATGACCTAAAAGTGTCAAAACAGAGCACAAATGTTGCAAGGAAGGCCAGTGGCATGCTGGGGTGCATAGGCAGAGGTATCACTAGCAGAAGGCATGAGGTGGTGATGCCATTGTATAATGCACTAGTGAAGCCTCACCTACAGTACTGTGTGCAATTCTGGAGGCCGCAACTGTGCAAGGACATTGACAGGGTGGAGGCAGTCCACAGAAAGGTAATGAAGATGGTACATGCTTTCAACACAGAACATATCAGGAGAGATTAAAGGATCTCAATATGTACTCATTGGAGGAAAGACGGGAGCAGGGGAACATGATAGACACATTCAAGTATCTCAAGGGCATAAACAAGGTGCAGGGGCAGACATCTTCCAATGCATCAAATGTTCAACATTGACAAATGCTTGTTTTTATTTCAGGTATAACAACATAAAAAAATAATATATGAATGAATGTAAGTAGTCTTGCTTATCTATGATCAGTAAAACCCGCTCCTTCTGTCCACAATTGGTGTCATCCATGAACACTTTTTAAATATCTGCTAAATAATTATCTCTTGGTTTAGGTTGTTAGTGCCTGGTGCCTGGAGTTATGCTCACAAATTTTTCTTTGGGGCCTCAACCTTGTGGTGCACTTCTGTACAGGAAAATCTAACTTTGTCCTTTAACCCGCTGGGTCTTGTGCACAACTCTCCATTTTCTTTTTTACCATGTGTGTGTGTGTGCATGTGTGCATGCATGCGTGCGTGCATGCATGTGTGTATATTTCAAGTTAACACATTTCACACATTACCTAGTATTGCTTTATGTATGACTGTAGCTCCCAGCACACCCTCATCCATGTCTGAATAATATTCCTTGGCTGCACTGCTTGTGATTGCAAACCACAGGTCTGGATTTTAGAAAAATGTGCTTCTACAAATCTGTCCTTAATTTGTGTTCTCCTGCCTCTCACTGACATGATTGTTCCTGTGTGGTTGAAGCAATATACTGAGATCTTTGGCGACTGATTTGTTCGCTCCACACAGGTGCAGTTATTATGTGCTTGACTGAAATCTACATTGGTCTACTCTACCATCTTTACATCTCATCCTCCCTACCCTTGGAACCAGTGCCTGCTTCCCTCCATAAGTTCAACTGCTATGTAACCACAAGCATGCAACTTGACCTCCCTGTTTTTATCATTCCACTGAACAGTACCACTCCTGAAAATGAGTTGCATTTGAATCCTGTGGATCAGATGTATAAATAAATAATAGAATATTCCAAATATGTTAGTGCTATTATTCTTTAGGTTGTCCCTGACAGTTAGGTCCCGAACCATTTATTTATTTATTTTTATAGATAACCTATTGCCGTAAGTGCTCCAGTTGGTAATCAAACACACTCCATACTACTGAAACAGACAAAACAGTTGTTGAGACTCCATTCTCAGCAAAACATACCATGCACAAAGAAAGTTGATATAGGAGTTCACTTTCCAGAACTCCAGGAGTAGAATTATTTTATTTTGACATTCACGTTCCTTGGATACCATTGTTGACAGGCACATTCTAACTTTTATCCGTGTCTAGCTTCTGTCAATTTCCTCAGCTGAGAAGGCTGTAGTAGTGGGAGGCTAGATGACATTCCTGTCTATTCACAAACTGAGTAAATAACAATAGCTGCTTTTAGGGCTGCAGTGGTGTAGCCCTGCAGACCTTTACAATAAGTTAAAGGACTCACATTCCTTCCTAAAATTTTAAGAACCCAGAGTGAGTAAACCCTCCCACAACAATCCACTGTGCACTGTACCACCCCAGCCCTCTGTTCCCAATTCATCTGTAAACCTCCCACAACCACCCACTGTGCCCTGTACCTCCCCACCCCTCAGGTCCCAAAGATCTAGTTTATGTTTTTTTAAACTGCTGTGATCATCATAGCTGCCACCCCCATATGCTGCATTTAGCTGTCACCATGCCTGTCTATGTGTGTGAGCCTTACTGGTGTCTCGTGTCTGTCGGTATGTCCCACAACTGCACATCATGCCCCACCCCAGTAGCTTTGTCATAAAAGCCATTGTATTTTAATAGCACTCATTATGCTGGTCCTTATAATCTCTGCAATATTAATTCATAATTATAATGTACTTCATGCCTCCTTATTTTCCCAGTTGCCCCTCACAACTTTTCTCTGCACAAAACAAGAATGCAAAAGCTACAGTAATATATATTCACACGGTACCTCTGAATGCCACTTTGGCTATCCGATAGCCCTTTCCAAGTATATTGGTGACCATTTTGAGGTGAACTATTAAAGTCATCCGAGTGAGCCCTGTACTACAACAGCAGCAGAACTGGGAAGAGATAGGAGACAACAATGACGAGGCAGATTACAGTGAGCTGCCTTTCCAGTGGTTCCGATGGAGGATGCTCGGTGAGTTCAGTGCTGTGGTGGTCTGCTGCTGCCTGTTTACTGCAAAGACTTTTCATTCTGAGCTGCTGTAGTGAAGTCAACTGCTGCTGTTTGCTCTTCGTTGCCCTCTGTTCCTTGAGACTTCACCACAGACTGCTTGGGCAAGAATCCGAATAAAGGATGCACTTAGAGGAAATCGTCATAAGGGAATTGAAGGGGTACAGGGTTTTTTAATAGCAACAAAAGAAAAGTAATGCAGTTTTTATTTCAACAAATAATATATCCCTGGTATTTATGTATATTCTCACCGACACACCATACATCTAAATGACACCCTCCCCAGCTGTGAAATTATTTTTGATACAGTATATGCATGACAGGCATTCTAAAATGCAGTTCCTTTTGTTTGCAGACAAGGCACCTGGAAATCCTAGCTGGTCTGTTACCTGAGGAAAGAAAGAATTTGCACTTCATACAGGACTTTGCAGGATAATCACTAAAGAGCTAAATGATGATGATTATTATTTTGCTTCACAGGATCCAGTGTAAAGGCATGACACTAAATGTTCCCACATGCATTGCTGGCATCAGTACTGCTACATCAGGCAGACATGAGGTTAACTTTAAATGGGTTGATTTCTGTGAGCTAAAGTAACTATTGGCAGCCAGAATTTCAGTGGCTGTTGTTCCTATAGACCTTAGAAATATTAGCATGTGATTCCATGTTGTGAGAGCTGCTTCCAAACCCAATATGACCCACTAAAACTGTATACATTGCCCCTGCCATTTGCAAACTGACCTGGGGCTCATTGCATCCAGGGTTTATGTATTATTCACTGGCAGGCAGAGTCCATGTGGCTACGTGTGTATTATTTTAGGAGGGAGTACACAGGCATCAAGCATGCAAGGCTGAGACATGTTTTATTTTTTAAATCTCAGTCTAGGAACACCAACCATATTTTTCACACTTGCTGTACTACACACAACTGCTGAATATCGTTGGCGAGTAACCCAAAAATAACTGATTTTCGCTCACCATTTGCATGGGTTTTGCTGCTACACTACATTTACTGTGACTATGAGCAGCAGATTCTCAGTCAAAATAAATTAAATAACATTTGCACAAATTCAGTAGGATTAATCTGATTGTTATTTAGTCTGTCATTGCTTTGTTAGCCTGGCCAAAAGGATTTAATGTTGAGAGTAGATGTAACACTTCATTAAACAAAATCCTGACAGCCCAATACACATACCGCTACACTTTTAGTGAACTGTTTTATTTTTTAGCTCTCTGTTTGAATTTACTTTGAAAATACTGCAATTTGCTAAGTCAGTTAGGGTAATTTTTTAACCTCCTTAGTCTGCCAGAAACTTTGTTTAGGCTATCTGATGATCAGGCAGAGACAGAACGCTGCTCCACTTCAACAACCTGGGCCTCGAGAAGTATGTCACACTTCCGACAGAAGAAAATGCTGGCACCAGGTTTCAGGATTCACTCAATGCTTTACTTTATTAGGCTAAAAAAACACACAGTGAACAGTGAACTCTTTGACCAGTTTCATTGTCTCAGGCTTGGTCAAACATCCTTTGACCAAGCCTAGACAGCAAAACTGGTCAGGAGTTTGCTGTTCACCATGTTATGTCCTTTTGTACATTAGTAAGCACAGCACTTGAGTGAACCCTGAAACCGGTGCTGGCAAGTTTCTTCAGTTTGATCTACCTGTCAGCTTGCTCCTATGGAGATGTTTTTTTCAGCATTTATGCATTAACTGCAGTTGAATGTTTTGCCCATGTAGGACTGGTTGAGCTTGGGTGAGCATAATCCATCCGAATATCCATATAGATGGATATACACACAGTAGTATCATAGCCATAAGTCAAAGTTTCAGCTCAGTTCATTTCTTCATTAGAATGCAGCAGCACAGTTCAAATCCATGGTACAGAAATAACAGTTATGTTGTGGTCAGGTCCATGAGGAATGACGGGCAATGCAGCAGTAAAAGTTGAATGTTGAAACCTCACGTTACAGTGACTGCATTAGCAAGTTTTCCCTGTATAACAAGAGTAACCTGTTTATCTGTACCTGTACCATGCATTTTAACTGTGCTGTTGCATTCTAATAAAGATATGAACTGATCTGAAACTTTAAATTGTAACCATGATACAGCTGTGGTAAGCTCCATTTGCAGTTTGTATTTACAAAGCATTACAGAGGTGCTGTTCTGTCTGCTCTGGCCAGTGTTTGTTTTAGCACATTTTGTTTGTTTGTTTATCTTACTATTACTTGGTGATCCTAATGAACTGGCCACCATTAAAACTTATTTACAGGGGCATAAATTGCTGTAAATGTTTTATCTACTGATTTAGATGTAGCTGTGCTCCACAAGCACTGTATCAACTAAGAATGCTGTTCTACGTTTACATCTTCAGCTTATGGATGCAGAGCACTACAGAGATAGGAAACAACACATTAATAAACCAGCATTTGTCAATACCGAATGTTTGCTTGCTGGTATTAGCATTGGAAATGCAGGAGTTAGACAGATGCAGAATAGGAGTGGCAGTGAAGCACTGAAGTGATCCAACCCCACCCCACCCTGCAGAGATGGACAGACATTGGAGTGTGCCTTTGGGTCATCACCCATAGCGCTCCACGCCATTTCACCCCATCTTACCAGCAGACATTGACAATTGTTGAGGTGTGCCTTGGGGTGTTCAGCTTTACAGTCACCCCATTCCATAAGGAAATATGCTGAAATGGGTGCAGTATAGGAGAATGGGGTGAACTCTGGGGCCAAACAGTCCAGGCACACCATGCCTGTCACTGGCTGCAGGGCGGGGTGGGGCTAGAATGGCATGAGCATTACTGTCGACAATCCCAAGTCACACCCTATAGGGCAGGGCGTTATGGTCAGAAACCTAACACCCTGGGCATTTCTTAGTATTTTCACTTCAAGTTTTAACATGGGCTTTTGTGACCCCACTGCATGAACAATGACACTATCAGTTTGTTGGCCAAAAGCGATTTTGCACAGTGACTGTACCATTTGGTGCTACAGGTGCGAAAACACATTTCAACCTGGATGTAAAAATGACAGCTGTACTGTTCATGAGGAGGTGTAAAAATAGCAATGTTGAAAATCTGGAGGAAAATATAAAAAAATTGGTGAAGTCATGAGCATGCATAGAAACTGCACAACACACCCTGTAATTTAATTATTTTAGGGATTTTTACCCCAGATTTTCAACATAGGTATTTTGGGACCTCTGATCATGAACAGTGGTACTGTAATGTTCTTAATCTGTCCCAAACATTGATTTCGCACAGTGACCTCACCCATTGTGCACTAGATGTACAAAACCACATTTTGGGCAGGATGTGAAAATGACAGCTGTACTGTTCATAAGGAAGTGTGAAAAATGACAATGTTGAAAATCTAGAGTAAAATATTAAAATTCTCAAATTTACAGGCATGAGTGGAAACTGTGCAATGCATGCTCATAACACAGTCATTTTTGGAAATGTTCTACCAAATTTGCAACATAGGATTTTTAGGCCCACCTCATGAACAGTGACACTGTCATTTTGTTACTTAGTTCCGAAAGGTAATTCGAGCAGTAACCACGAAATCACCTTTGGGGACCGAATAACGACATGACAGTGACTAAAATCAGGAGTGGGGGTCCCAAACTATGTTGAAAATTTGGTGCCAAAAGTCACAAAATGGCCAAGGTATCCACCTAAGTTAAAAAAAAACAAACATTTGTGCCATTATATAGCTTACCGGCATTTCTTCAGTTCACGGTCGGCTTTAGAAGAGTGCAGATGTGTTCCCACAATACCGAAGATCATCACACCAGGCTATGGAGGAAAGAATGGGGTGAGGGTGTGTGTGGGAGATGGGCGCACAGAGGGTGGGTATGGATTGGGGAGGGCCACCACAGAAAACAAGGGACTGTTTTTCTGTTTCAAGTAAAAAAAAAAAAAAAAACATTGCGGGAAGGTTTTCTCAGGGACATTTGGCACACTGGGTAGGCCCTAGCATGCCACTTGGGTGTTTTGGGGGAGGACTGGAGCCAGTGGGGATTGGGCATCCCATTGGGAAAAATAAACCTTGACCAGTCAGAGGGTGAGCCGAGGCAGGGAAGTGGGAAGGACAGGACCAGAGGAGGAAGTGGGAGGATTTCTTTGCAGCAGGAGGGTGAGCGGGGAATGAAGAAGAGAGAACAGCAGCAGAGGAAGGAAGTGGGAGGGATTTCATTGGCAGCGACATGCAGGAGGGCGGAGAAATTGCATGACATCAATATGCTAAATACAGTAACCACACTGATTACAGCAGTGGCTTCTTTGAACGAAGACCACCGCAGCCGAACTGCTCATAGACAGCTTGTACATCCATTGGTGTGGTATGGTCACACCTGCTAAACAGAGCACTGCATTGGACAGGAGGGTCACACACACCTCCAA
The DNA here is from genome assembly GCA_016271365.2 of Neoceratodus forsteri. NCBI lineage: Eukaryota > Metazoa > Chordata > Ceratodontiformes > Ceratodontidae > Neoceratodus > Neoceratodus forsteri. The sequence continues at coordinate 1,025,659,150 of CM028131.1, read as the reverse complement.
AAAGCTGTACCTTGTAATATGTTTCTTGCACACGCATGCAAGCAAACATAAAATTGCCATATTCTGCCATCCAATATGTTGCTTTTTACCATCATCAAATTTTTATATAATCCAGGTAAATCCTTGTTTTAGTAGATCATAGAGGTTGCAATACACATACAGGGGTTGCAGAGAAATCATGGCGGTCTCAGCTACAACCTCTAGTTACTCCTAAATGGCCTAAGAAATACCTGAAGTGTGCCATGAGCAGTTTAATGATGTTATATGATACAAATCTTGGCAAAACATTTTTATATATATTTGCAAGTAACCACTGGCCTTATGGTGAGGTTCTACACCCTCAGACACTCAATATTTCATACTAGCAGATCTTGATTTATTTCTGGGCCAACTTTTTATGTGTTTATTTTTTAGGGTAACTAGCCACTGCTGTTATGGTATGGTTATGCAGCCTCAGCGACACAGTGTATATTTCTGACTTCCATACTGGCAGATATGATTTATTTCTGAGCAATAGATCTTTATAATAATTACAATAATACATTTTATTTATAAGGTGCCTTATCCATAACCAAGGTGCCTAACAATTTTAAAAACAGATCAAACATCAATAAAATTAACATTAAAATAGCAGTACACCATTTATCAAAAGGAAGATCAGTCACTGAATGCATGGTGATGCAAAAAGTTTTAAGCTTGCTTGAATCCCTCCACAGTGTGTGCACTCCCGTAACCGATGGGGTAGAGAATTCCAAAGGATGTGGGCTGCATACATAAATGCTCTCACCCCAGATGATTTCAAACACACCCTAGGAATCTCTAGCAAACCCTCATCAGCCAAGCAGAGTGATCATCTAGGGCAGTAAGGAACCAGGAGCTCTTTCAGATAATCTGGGCCAAGCCCGTGTAGGGCTTTAAAAGTCAGCAAACCGACTTTGAAGGTAATCTGCCACTGTACTGACAGCCAGTGCAGTTCCGCAGCATTGGTGAAATATGACAGGACTGAACAGATCTCATCAAAGCAAGGCTGCTGCATTCTGCACCAGCTGCAGGTGGAGGATTTCCACCCCAGAAAGCGCTAGGTAAAGGGAGTTGCAATAGTCTAAGCACAAGGACACAAAAGCGTGGACCAAAGTAGGAAGGTCACCAGATGGAACCAGTTGCCTTATCCTGGCGATATTCTTAAGATGATAAAAGGAAGATTTGATGGCAGCCGACACCTGTGAATGCAGGGTCAGCTCTTCATCAAAAATTACCCGCAGGTTACGCACCCGCCCAGAGGGTCAGAAATGAAACGCCACCAGAAAAGTCCCGAGGATGCAACCAACCCCAACCCCCTATCCGCAACCTGGGTCCACAACCAGCACCTCAATTTTTCCAAGTTCAACTTCAGTCAGCTGGAATCCATCCAATCTCGGATTTCTTTCAGACAATTATTAAAGACTGAGAGAGAGATCCATCCTGGTCAGGTGCAAAGAAAGGTAGAGCTGGGTATCATCAGCATAGCAGTGAAACCTCAGCCCATACCTTCTTATAATGTCTCTGAGGAGTAGCATGTACACCATGAACAACATGGGTGACAGCACTGAGCCCTGAGGAACCCCACGTGACAGAGAAATAGGGCCTGAGAAAATATCCCAGATACCACTCTCTGTGTTCTACCCATGAGGAATGATGTAAACCACCTGAGGACCGTTCCCAACAGTCCACAGCTATGCCTCAGCTGACCAAGCATCACTCCATGGTCCATGGTGTCAAATGCTGATGAGAGATCCAGAAGAACCAGGATGGAATGCTCTTCCAATCTCTAGCCATCAGAAGATCATTGAGCACCGAACCAGTGCTGTCTCGGTACTATGTCTCTTCGAAAACTGGACTGGAGCAGTTCATAGATGTTGTGGATGGTCAACTGGTCCTTCAGTTGTGCTGCCACTACTTTATTAATCACCTCCCTAAAAGGGAAGGTTAGAGATAGGTCTGTAGTTTTCATGGCAGTCTGGGTCCAAGGTAACTTTCTTCAAGAATGGTGTCATCACCGCCTCTTTTGGAGCTAGGAAACTCTCCAAATTCAAGGAGCCCTAGACTATCTGCTGAAGGACTGGACCAATGACATCAATACAAACCAAAATTGGGAAGTTGGTCCAGGGTCCAAACTGCAGCATGTAGGGCACACACCCTGGATGATCCACATGACATTCATGAACTCTGGTTGGCTGAAGGTACTCCAAGAAGGCTGAGGTGCAGTGACCTCTTACTGATCAGAAGCAATGCCCATAGACTGTGCGGTTTGAGTACCGCCTGATGTCAGCCACCTTATTAGCAAAGAATCAAGCAAGTTCATGCACCCTAATTGCGAAAAGGCTTTCTGAACATGCAGACAATCTGGGTTGCACAGTCTGTCCACAGTTTGGAAAAGCTGAGCTGGTCAATTCTGAGCAGCTGCAATCTCCCCAAAAGGAATTCTGCCTTCTTATGGGTGATTTCAGATTGATAGGCTTGATAATGATCCATCAATCTAAGGGGTCAGCATCAAAGGCAGACTTCTGCCAGCAATGCTCTAACTTCGTCCTAATCTCTGCATCTCTCTCAAAGTCCCAAGAAACCAAGGGATCGAGGGCAAAGGGAGAGAGGACAAATGCGGACTGGAGAAATGGAATCCAGAGCCACTGAGATGGTCAAATTATCGGCCGTCATGAGGTCTCTGGGTTACTGCTTGCCAATGAGAGGGACGAGAGGTCAAGCACTACTGCTAGGCTATGAGAACTTATATCTGATAAAGAATGGTACCTAACCATCTCCACAGGGTTAGACCTATGAAGGGGGTGCTAAACTAAACCCCACGGTGTAGTGATCTGACCACCCAACTGGTTCCACCCATGTCAGATGTTTCAATCCCTAGGAGGAAGACTAAGTCAAGGGAGTGTCCATGTTTATGAGTAGCAGTGGTAACCATCTGTGTAAGGCCCAGAGATGTCATCAACTGGAAGAAGTGCTAACCAAATTGCGAGGAGTTAAATACGTCGACCCAGGCATTTAAGTCACCTAGAATCATCAGTCTGGGTGACTCAAATGCCATATCGATGACAAAGTCCACCACTTCCTGAAGGAATCGCTTCTCATCACGGGTGGACGATAAATGAGGGTGATCCGATAACCTACACCTGCTACTATGGTACACTCAAATGATTCAGTCTCCTCAACTATTACACTCGTGAGGTTAAGTTTGGTCTTGAAACAATTTGCAACCCCCATGGTCCAATCTCGGCGGTGTATCACCAAGTACCAAGCTATAGGTAAAGCCTCTAAAATAGAGCCAGAGTTCTCATCCAGCCAGGTCTCGGTGATGCATGCCAGGTCCACTGTTTCAACAAGAGCTGCAATAATTGCAGCCTTGTTCTTGATGGACCTGGCATTGCAGAACACCACCCGAGCTGGACGAATCTCCTGGGCCACCCGAATCACCTGCCCACCACAATCAGTAGTGTCCTTGGGTATGAAAACCAGACATGGAGAACCACGTTCTGGGTTCCTTTTTGCCCAGGGTGTCTCCTGGATCTTACCACCCTGATCATGTGACTCCCCATTCATCCTCCACTGTTCGTAGCCCCACTCGCTCCATATCCTCGCACAATACCTAGTGCTCTATAGCGCTGGTAAGTTGTGAGGCTGAAGGAGTGGAGTGAAGAAAGGGCAGAGGGCATGGAGAGCAGAGGTGAATAGCGCACAACTGTGGGGTAGGCTTCACACATTCCACATGACTCAATAATTAAACAAAGTCTTCCTTAAACCAAATAATACCCTCCAAACCCCACCCCTCACCAAAGCAAAATTATCCTAAAATAAAAAACAAAGCTATAAAATCAAAATAACAAGCCAAGTGAACAAAATTAATAAATAAAATAAAACTAAAACAAACTCCCAAATTACTCAACTAACCCACCTAACACATAACAAAACACAAATAAAACACCACCCTATCCTACATTAATTGAACAAGTCGCTCCCACACTTAACTCAGAAACTATTGCAGTCCCTCTCACAAGCCATGCAGAGCACAAAATTATGAATTTTCCCCTCCCAAGCCCTCTCATGGCCGAAGGGCAGGGAAGTCAGGCACTCTCACTGCCCAAATAGAAAGTCACAGTTTACTCAGATGATGTCCAGACTAAGCCCTTTTCAGACTCAGTGTCCTCTCACAGTTCCAAGACTAAGGGATAAGAGGGCACTCTCACTGACTTCTTAACAGAGTTTTAAACAGTAAAAGATAAAAAGGTCTGACCGTGTCTTTGAAGGAAGGAGGTCAAAGATCCGCTTCAGAAGATATTATCTGAAGCGAGCAGCCTGATAAATCAATAAGGGACCAGACTGCAAGCCTATGGCCGATGCTATAGATCCCAGCCACACCCACTTACTAGCAGGTCCAACAGAGACTTCCTAGAGGTACACAAGCCACATTGCTGGCTACCCAACAAAGTAAGACTGGGACCCCGCTCAGCCACACACTGCAGTCGGTCACCCAAAGGATCAGGAACCAGCTCCTGCTTCAAATCAAACTTGTCCAGTTATACACACTGCTCCTAGAGACCTCAAACAAACTGACAACAGTCCAAGGGTAATCCATGGCCAATATCCAGGGTCTTCACAAATTTAATCCAAATCCCCTTCACCACAGTATCTCTTCCCTTAAAAATACAGCTCCCCAAGGATCTCATCGGCAGATTACACTAGCTCAGCTGCACCCAAACACTAGCTCAGCTTATCAGTAAATTGAAAAGCAGCATCCAACGTTGAATTGACCCACAAAGTCCACAGGGGCAAAGTGGCCCAACAAATAAGCATACAGGTGGTAACAGGTGGGAGAAATGACAGCCCAGTGCACTCTCGAGACAGTCAAATAAAGTCCTCCCGATATTGCTTGTAGAAATGGCACACTTTACACACCTTTGCTCCCCGCCAACTCGGAGTTCAAGACAATGGGGAAGATTAAACAGTCCAAGTCAGACAAATGAGGTAAACAAACCAAATCTGTAAAATCGATAAAATAAAAGATGGTAAAACCGAAACAGTGCAGCTGTACACAGCTTGCCACTTCTATTGTGGTTATGCAGCCCCAGATTCTCAGCACACGTTTCTTACTAGCACATGATTAGTGGCATAAACATGGAGAGATATAAAGAATTACCTTGCAGGGTTGGCCTGGTACTGCTGTGCACTCCATACAGCACCACAAAGCAAAATGATCTATCAAATATTCTTTTACATTAAGTACTGATACTGATATAATAGATGGATATATGTTTATTGCTTGCAGCTTCAGCCAGAAACTTTGTTTCATTGCAGTTAGCGCAATGGTGCTGTACAGCACAGCCATGCTCATTAAAATATGGTGCTCTTGATTTTGGTCATTTGTCTCTAATTTCTGGATTAGATGTTCCTGATTTTGGCCCCAGCAGGTTGAGAAGAGTATGTCTTTGTGTCATTTAATTTTCATTTAAAACTTAAAACCAGGTCCCTATCAAATTAATTTAAATCTCTGATAACAGCTGAGATTAAAGTATTAGAAAACATTTAAATGGTGGATCTCTCTGTATTCAAAGCAGAAAGTAATTCTAGTAATTAATTTGATTGCAGAATTGTGTGTGGGGGGACTCCATGGGCCAAGGTATCCATTTCTGCTGACACATTTCTATGATTCTATGAATCAATAGATTGGGCATGCACTGAATCATTAAATAAGTAACTCAGACAAAGCAGTGACTTGTTTTAATCAATGCTGTATTTCACTCTGTGACAAGCATGCACCAACATCCAAAACAAAGTATTTTAGCTCCCTGGCTTATGAATTTAAATGTAACATGAATTAAAAAGATAAAATGTGGAAAATGTACCATATTAAAGTGCTTCTGTTGACTTAAAAGTAAACTGAAAATTCATTTACATCAGCAATCTCTAACTATTGTAAAAGAATAGGCAATCAATCATCCTTAAAAATCATAGAGCCCAACATTCATAGGTGTCAAGTGCATCTCAAAACTTTTTGTTGTGCATTGTGCTTCTGCAGGTGCACAAAGTGCTATATTCCCTGGTGTCCAGTAGTTCCTACTCACACCTGAACCACATCAATGTACTGAGTAAAGGCCTCTCTGGCTTGTCAAGTCAACCCCTTGGCAATCACCAGCCTGCCCCTGCAGTGCACTATGCCACTTAACAACAATGCCCAGGCCCCACTCCCAAGCGGTGATCCACCCCACTCTACAGATCATCCATTGCTGGAGGTTACTGCCCCATACACTGACCAGCTATTTCCTGTTTCTGTACATGCATATCAGTGCCATGGTCAGGGATGGTGAGCGATATAGGCCTCAAACACCACCCCATCTGTCAGCAGGCTGACAGGAGCCACAAGCATGCAGCTTAATAAGCTTATTGCTGCACACACCTCTGCTCCTGTCAGATGGTGGGTGGACAAGGTTGTGTGTGGTTGTCTGTTTTACCCATCATCCACTGACCATGGCACTGATAGGCAGATACAAGGGATGGGGGTGTTAGTGCTGCAGGTGGGAGGAGCCTACCTACTACCAAGGTATGGGCTGTGGGGTGGGGGTGCATAATTGTTTGGGAATGTGGCCAGTACTTTATCGTGGTGCTGACTTACTTTCAAGTGGCATGCCACAAGTCAGTGACAGGCCATTGGTCACCAGTTGACTTACAGTAGACATGACTTAATAAGACACTTAGTATAATACTGATACTGTTGTGGTGGTGGTGTCCACATTACTTATGTTATGGCTTATATAAAAACTGCTTGTAAATAAAGTATAATTAAGCTTTCTGAAAATTCAGTGATTTCTATGTTACCACATGAGCGCAAAATAGTTGTGTAATAAGAATGGGTTAGAAAATCAACAAAATTAATGCAACAGCTAAACTTTGACATGTCCAGATTTGGGCATAATATTAACAGCAAATATATTGTGGCATAATTACCAACAGGTAATAATTACAAAAAATAATGAAAAGTAAAATAACATAGTAATATTAAAAAATCTATGTTTCATAATATGGCAAATTTGATCTCAAGGACACCATGTTACCCACATTACATTTGCCTTGTTGGGACTTTTATTCCCATTTTTACCACCTCTGAACTATGCACAATCTTTATATTTAGGTTTACAATACTACCACATGTACCCTATGTAAACACGATATACTGTCATTATAACAATTAACAAAAAAACATTGGGGACATAAATGTCTCACTTGATCTCTCTCTATATATATATATATACTCTATATATAGAGAAGATATATCTATATATATATATATATATATATATATATATATAGAGGAAAAACTCAGTTTAATGCATTAGTTAGGGTTGTTCCACAGTGACAAAAGTGAGGAAATTCAGTGTTAGGGTTGAAAGCCCCTTTGGACCCCCCACCCACTAACCGACATTAGGGTGCACATAGGAGTTGTTGGTCCTAACTCTCACCCCATTCTCCTATACCTCTGCTTCTTTACACATGTGAAGGGGTGAGAGTTATGCGGCAACCCAATGCGCGCCCGATGCCAGTTGGGGTGTGGGCGGGGGCTCCAAGGGGGCTTAATCCTAACACCGAATTTCTCGCTTTTGTCACTGAACAACCTTAACTAATGCATTAAACAGAGTTTTTGCCTCTAATTTCCCTTCTTTTGAGAATGATAATGAGAAATAGTGAATGTAATGCGCGGGAGCATGTGATGTCTTGTTACATAGTAACACGGTGCCTACAAATGCAAATCGTAATGTGCATGGTGATGCAAAGCAAAACAGAAAGATAAACAGTACTGTAGACACAAATGGTTAAAATAAGCATAAATGCAAGAGTATGCACATGGTGCCGTGAGGCAGAATGGTAAGTGAAACAGGTACAGAACTGCAAGCGAAGCGATAAGGGTGACAGTAATGTAAGTGCACAGGCTGGCTTTCCCAAAAGCTGCATAGAGAAAGACAGTGAGTACAAAGAATGTATGCATAATAATGGGTCTCGGAGCAGAAAATGAGGAGTTGGAATACTAAATTGCTTATATCTCAGGAACTGAACAACGTAAAAAAATGTAAAAGTCATATGATGTATGATTTTCCTGGATAGTTTTTACTTAGCCCTGATAAAGGAGCTAAGCATTTTCCAACAAAGTCTGTATCTCTAGCACCGTTCCGAGATATGGGCCCTGAAAGGTGTGGCGAATGCCATAATGTTATCCTATGGGAAAAGAGAAGTTTGAAGTGCGATAACTTTGGCTCCCTGTAACATTTTTCACCAAACCACTGAAAGGCACATCTGAGGGATGCTGGCTTTCTTCTCAAATTTCAGCCCAAAAGACCAAACAGTTATTTTGCAGCAGGGTGGGAAAGATTCCTGTAATGTGGCGGACACCGTAATGTTATCCTATGGGAAACTTTGGAGTGCTGTAACTTTGCCACCCTGTAATATTTTTCAGCATAACACTGAAAGGCACATCTGTGAGATGTTGGCTGTGATCTCCCAAATTTCAACCCCAAAGACCAAACCGTTCTTTTGCAGCTGGGTGTAAAAGTGCTGTCATTTTGCCATCGCCTGGAAAATAAGTAGTGCCTAATTGCAAAAGCTTTGCTAAAATTTGTGACACTTTCATGAGTCTGACACTACTTTGTGAAAGTACTTTTCCAGAAACTTGAAAACCATATTTCTAGGGTGTTTAACCTCAAAATAAAACATGCCTAGCATCCTCAGGGTCTGACTAGGTAAACACAAAAGAATTGTGTTGCTAGAGGGTCCCAAATTTAAATGCCAAGCATTTTTCTGATCACCAACTGAAAACAAAATGGTGGATTTGCAAAGTAAAGGGCCATTTCGAAAAGAAAAACTGCATTCTGAAAGTGTTCAACTTTTTGGTAACTTTTCCCATTGACTTATAATGGGTAACTGTTTTTGAATAACTTTTGAACCGTTTAATATTTTTCATGAACTCTTCAAAAGGCACATCAGGAACCCGCCGCATGTTCCCTGAAGATTTTGGAGCGATCACATAAACTGTGCGATCTGTAGAGGCGACCAAAAGAATTGCAAAAATCATAAACATGCGTGCAGATCATGCTTAATAACTCCGCGCCGTATATCCAAACAGTTCACATGTAAATGGCTCCTCTACCATAATATATATATATATATATATATATATATATATATATATATACACACACACATATTCCAATGCCCAATGCAAATCCAACTAAAGCAGTACTATTTGATTGGTGCTGGGAGTGACTCAATCAGAGTTCAGCACTAATCTAATCTGTAGTAGACTATGCACGTGGCAGAAAGGACAGAAAGACACAGAATGCTATTACAAAATTTAAACTGTAATGCAAGTACTGCAGTTACTGGTATGCAGTTACCCATGGAGACAGAGGTGAGGCATATTGCTAGACTAACAAAATATTAGCAGTGACCTGGACAGCAGCCGTTACTATGATCTAGTAGTTACCATGGAGCTTCCCTGCACAGCACTACTCTGCTTCTCTCCCTCACTTGCAAGACAGGTAATGCTGGTACTTCTAGTGGCATCAGTATTACCAGGTACTGGTGGGTTAACAAGGAGTACAGGTCACTGCAGAGCAGTCTGCTAAAATGGCAAAAACTACCAGCCCTGACTTCTCGATGAGCAAATCAATTTACTCTAAACAAAAATTAACACACTCAAGTAGTGATTTTTTTATGGTAACAGAATATGGCAACTTAGTAATCCAAGCTGCTCTCATTTAAAAGCCGCTAATTTAGAACCTGATGAAACAGTGCACCTCTGTTTTTCTGCATTCTAATACTTAGCTAGATAAATCTTGAAATTTTCTTTGCAGAGGTTAATGTCTTGAAAAGAATTGAATCCAGCTCAGCCAACCTCAGTTAGGAAAAAAGGTAAAACTAATTAAGGAGTAGCTCCGTACCAATTAAGGCAATCAACAAACTAGAGAAACTGGTGAACAACGGAGCCCATTCACCCAATATTAAAAGATTTTTAATGTATTTATTACTGAATTTTTATATATCTCAAAGAGATTTTCTTCAACAAAAATACAGCGTGCAAGGTTCAAATGTTTTGGAACAACATTTCCTTCAGTGAACTTGATTGTATCTGTAATTAATACATTAATATTCAAAATTAAGTATCATCCACATTAATTATACTAAATTTCATCAGTAAGTATATTTTCCACCAAAATCATTCTCACCACAAATTCCTCTTATAAAAACATTTTTTCCTCACGTTATACGTATCAATGAATTCCTATAGAAAAGTAAAAACACTAAAGAAAAATGTCTTATAAAGTCAGTTAGTGTTGAATGCTTATAATTTTAATTCAAAATGACCCCATTAAATTAGTTATGTCACTCTATCCCAGTTAATTGAAACTTGCTACATCAATTACCGTCTTAATCAATGCTAGTACCTTCATATTTCTTAAGTTTCTTATGCTTATTCACAATAGTACACATAAGTTTAGTTTCACATGATTATGTAGATAGAAAGTGAATAGTATACCTGTTATAAATGTTTTCTAGTTAAATCCCAATGCACCCTGCATTAGACAATATTCAAAATAAACATCTGTTTTCCATAATATTTCACATGTCCTCCCTTAAACAATTTCTTTTATCTGTATTCTCACATACATTTATATAACTGTAGAACTATCCTACCTGTTTATTTAGGCGCTTGATAGTTCTATTTGGAGTACTCTGGAAAACAAATAGTTGCATAGGCGTCCATTAGCATATGTTTTTAAGTCACGCCTATATTGTACTGCTAGTAAACGTTTCTACTTGTGTTTATTTTAAACTAGCTTGGTTCTGTCCTTATGGCAGTGTGGTCATACATAAGAATTCCACTTACTTTACATCATTCCAGATATGCCTAGAGTGCTCTCCTCTCCTCCACTGAAACTGACAATGGAGGTGCAGAGGGTCAAAGTGTTCACGCATTTAAAATTATCTGTTTCCTCTCAGGGAATTGGCACGGAGGGTGCAGACAGTCATGTGACTTATGCACGAACCCTGTGAGCCCAACCTGCAGTTGTAGCACCTATACATCGTAATACTACTAGTTGTCCCTGAACATGTTCCTGTATATCAGAGTTTCTATTTGTTACCTCCTCCTTCTTATCTTTTTAAAAAAATAGTGTCAGAGACACTGTTATTAACCTCAAGTACACAGAACAACTATGTCACTTGACTCACAGCTCACTTGGAGGATAGGGAGTCTATACAAAAATCATTAAATATTACCCTGGAAAACTTTTGAATTTGTGAATTTATATGGCAGGTTAGCAAAGTTCAGGCAGGACATTCTGATACAGAAAATTCTTAAGTTGCTTATCTACACTTGATTTTACCCATACATATGAACAGTGATCTATGTTTACCAACTTGTTACTTGCAGAGATTATCTTGCTTACATTACACTGCATTTAACTTCAAGTACCATATTTATATATTGAGACTCACAGGGAGGTCAGGAAGAGTCATGAGCATACCAAAAATAATTTTTAATTTTTATGTATCTAAATTAAAAGAAACTTTACTGGGCTTTCGTCTAATATCAAATACTTCAGAAGGTCAGAAAGATCATAAACATTTCCGGCTCTGCATGGTTTGATGCTCTGGAGGTCAGAAAGGGTCTGAGCATACCAAAATGTAGTTTTTTTGTATCTAAATTAAAAGAAACTTTACTGGGGCTTTGCCTTGTATCAAATACTTCAGAAGGTCAGAAAAGATCATAAACTTTTCTGGCTCTGCATGATTTGATACTATGGGAAGTAAGGAAGGTCATGAGCATACCAGAAGTACCAAACATTATTTTTCTAGATAATGCTTTAATGGGGTTATCACCCTTCTCATATACTTAGCTGGATTAGAAAAGGTCACAGATATGTCAGATTTTATATGACTTGATACTCAAAATACCTCTAAAATAGGGTTCTAAATTATTAGCTGCCAATCTATATTGTCATTAAGCCCAAATCGTGGGTTAGTAGCATCAAATCTGTCAATGTAATATGCTTCCTTACTTAAAATCTGAGTCTGAAAGTCCCCCTGGGATCCTGTGCTACTTTTTCAAGTCCAAAGAATCTCAGGTATGGCAATTGATGTCAGGTTTCAATAAAGTGTCTCCCTACTGGGGACATTTCATCTGCTCTTCTTATATCACTTCTGTGTTCTCCACCTCAAGTTTTAGTGTCCTTTCAGTTTTGCCAATATAAATCTTGTCACATGGGCATTTCAAGAGGTATATTACACCCTCACTCTGACAGTTTATAAATTGTTTAATAATATGTTCATCCCTGGCAGAGTTCCTAATATTTTTAACTTTGTAAGTGTTATGGCAGTGGATGCAATGTCTGGACTCTGAGGGAGAACTGAGAAGACTAGTGGTACCCTCCTGTGTAAAGATTGCATACAAAGTTGCTGTCTCAGAGAAGGAGTGGGAAAGAGGGCAGGTATGTACCTGCTGCAAGAGATCCTCTCAAAAATCTATTGTTACGGTAAGTACGAAACTGTACCTATCTTCATTGAGGTATCTCTTGCAGCAGGTACTACTTTTGGGAGGACTCCCAAGCAGTATCTATAAGGAAAGGTGGTGACTATGAGATGAGCCCTTTCAACATAGTGTAGCCAAATGTGGTTTGGCACCTAGAGGCTATATCTATACTGTAGTGTTTTGTAAATGTCTGTATAGTGGACTGTGTAGCTGCATCACATATGTCCATGATAGATATCCTTCAGAAGCAGGCAGCTGATGTAGAAAGGGCTCTGGTGAAATGTACATGTACAGCGCCTGGTAGTGGTTTGTGGGCTTTATGATAGCGGTAAGTGATACAATGTGCCAGCCAGTTTGATAGTGTCTGTTTGGTCACAGGTTGTCCCTGTTTGTCTGGAGCAAAGGCCACAAAGAGCTGGTCTGACTTTCTCATGGGCTTAGATCTTGTGATATACAATATATCTTTAGAATACAGTATACATCCAAGGTATGCAGTAATTGTTCCCCAGGATTGGTAGATGTATTGACTGGTTTAATGTGAATTCTGAGCAAGTTTTGGTGGAAAAACTGGATTAGCATAATGATACTCTGTCTTTGTGGAAGACTAAATAGGGTTCCAAGCACATGACAGCCTGTCTGATATGCAGTGAGCAGATGTGATGGTTACCAGGAATAATGTTTTCCATGCTAGGTAGCACATTTCAGAAAAATCAGCCAGTTCAACTGGTGCTGCAGTGAGTTGTTCAATCACAAAGTTAAGATCCCAAGGTGGGAATGGCCTGCAGATATGGGTATTCATGTGAAGAATCCCTTTTAGAAATATTCAGAGAGATCCATCTGGGCTATTGTTCAATCCCTGTTGGGTCATGAAAAGCTGAAATGGCTGCCAGCTGAATTTTGATAGAGGAATATCCCAATTTTGTTTGGATAACTCAATAAGGTATTCAGTATTTCTTGAAAGGGCCATGAAAAAGGATTTATTGACTTTTTGCTACCCAATGGATGAAGCATTTCCATTTATCTTGATAATGCTTTCTTGTGGAAGGTTTTCTTGTGGCCAGTAAAACTTGGCCACTTTTTCAGAAACTTGGGGCAGGATTTTCAAAGGGCCCTTAGATCCATGCAAGCTGCGTCAAACAGCCAGCTTGAGTCAAATCTAGGTGTGCCAAACACTGTGTGCCATATTTTGCAAGAAAAGTGTTCTCTGTGACAAAGTCCTCAAAATGATGCAAGAGGTCCACTGCATCAACAAAATGGTGTAAGGGATGAGAATGACACAAGCTGCACCAAAATAAATGGTGCAAGTTGTGTCAAAAATGAATAAGTTGAGTCAAGAAAATTACTCTAGGAATGAAAATGATGCACACTGAGTAAACAATTGGTGTAAACAGTACGAAATGGTGCAAGCTGAATCAAAACAAATGGTGCAAGTTGAGTAAAAATGATGCAAAAGATGAGAATGACACAAACTAAGTAAAAAAATGTCAGATGAAATGGCCAAGACTAAGCCCCAAAATGTTCTAAACTAGCCCTGCAGAAGAATACTTGCCCTTAATAATAGCATAGTCAGGTCTGACCACCTGCTATGGGTCTCTTTATATGCTCTAGTGTCCCTTAGACCAGCTCTGCCTGGTCTAACAGTGACTATGCATCTTAGGCACAAGGACAGGACTTGCATTCTTTGAAAATCCTGAGAAGGGATGGTGCATAATTTTGGTTATGCAGGCATCCTTCTGACATGGCGCAGGCATTTTTTGGTGCAAGCATGGGGCAAGCCACTCTGACACATGCAGACCTGTTTTTAACACAAGCGCTATTTGAAAATCAGAACTTGTGCAAGAATTGATGCATCCTTCTCCTTGTGTCTTTTCTTTTGACTCAAGCTCCCTGTATCATTTCCTGGCCTTGAAAATCAGGCCCTTTATGTCTGTTTATGTAGATGTTTTCAGGAGACAGGCATGCGGGTGCAGTGACCATAGGTTGGGATGCAGGATGGTCCCTTGCCATTGGGTCAGATGGTCTGGTGACAAGCGGAGGGAGTAGAGTCCATGATAATTAATTGTTGCAGCAGTGGAAACCAGATATGTCTGGATCAAAATGTGCTAGTAATATCATTGTTGCCAGTTCCTCTGCAGTTTGAGGAGGATGCTTTGGAAAAGCGGGATGGGGTGGGGAAAGGAGTATAAAATCTGCCTGTCCATTGTAGGAAAAGAGCATCCGTAGTATGTCCCTTCTTGTTCAGTATAATGGAACAAAAGTGAGGCAACCTGTGGTTCACCGGAGAGGTGAAGTGGTCCACCTCTGGTGTGCTCCATTGATCGCATATTCTCTGTAGAAGGGATGCCTTGAGGGCCTATTTGTGGCCCTGTGTATGTTAGCTGAGGTGGTCTGCCAGGACATTTTGTGTGCCTGGAACATGAACTGCTATTAGTGCCAGTTGTTGTTGAAGTGCAGCATCCCAGACCTGGGCCACCTCTCAACTAGAGATGTTGCAAAATAAAATTTTGCTGGCAACATTTTTCACAAAATTGTGGCAAAATGGCAAAATGTTGCCCCCAGCCGCAAAGGGTCCCATTCCCAGTGCCTAATGGACCCTTCCTGGGCTGCTCACCACCTCAGATGTTTTTTAAGTATTTTTCCCAGTGTCTAGTGGTTCTCCCCTCCTCTGATCCTTTCAGAGTATGTCCAGACAGGTCAGGAGGGTGATGAATCTGTCAGTGGAGACTTTCCTCGAGATTGCCACAGCAAATGAGGAGAGAGTTGCAAGACCTCCTCATGCATTTTCAACCAGTTCAGCAAAGTTCCCAGCAAGATCAGTCTTATTTCCTGCAAGTGCAAGCCTTTATTGTCATTGCCATCATGGAGGTCCATCACGGAGGTCCAGCCGCTGGCTCAACATAAGTTGCTCCTTCAAGTTTGGTCTCTTTACCTTGTAGGATTTCTTCCTTCCTGGACTCCAAAGACTCCACATCAAGCTACGATTCCTGATATGACTGGAGTAAAAGGAAAAGAGAGCTGTGCTGCTGTCACCATGCAGTTCTTGGTGCTGCACTCTGAGCAACACAAGGCCTGCTAGGTCCACATAACACAGCATGCGTCTCACAGTGACACAGTTTCTGCAGGGCTACAGCTAATAACGCTGATTTGGTTTTGATGTCCGTTCTTCTTCCTGTTCCCATGTGGACACCTGCTGTAGCTACAAAAGATTCAGAGCATAATACAGGCACTAGTGACTAGCGAGCTAACAATACAGGCACAAGCGTCAGTGGGAGCCTCATTACACAATGCCTACTCTGCATTAATACCCATGACCATTTCCACTCCAATGCAGACATCTACTTCAGTTTCTAAAGATAAATTGGATAATATGACTGTAAGTAGGTTGACAATGTAGACACAAGCTCGGTGAAAACCTCAGAAAAAAGTTGACTCTGTATTTATGCTTGTCCTAATTTCTGCTCCCGTACCGACATCTGCAACTGTTTTGGAAAGGTAAACTTCATAATACAGGTATAAGCAAGCAAGTTGACTCCAGTCGCAAAACCTTTGGAAAAGGACTCGGCACATCTTCTGGTGCACATTCCTGTTAATAACTCTGTGACCGATCCTCCACAGGTAATACTCTATCCAGCTGCAAAAAAAACATTGTCTCTGTGCCAATTACAGCATTCCTTGTCCCTCTTCTTGCAGCGATAAGCCAGCCATGCTATAACAATCTTCAGGAGCCGAGATCTTAGACTCTGCTGTCTAGATGATGATCTTTGCAGCAACAGCTCTCCAGACTGCAAATACAGAGATTCAGCCAAAAGAGTCTAATAACCAGGAGACGACATGTACATCCTGAAACATTCATTAAGGTAGGTGGCAAAGCTATCATTGTTCAACATATGGCTACCATTCCATGCTCTACTATTAATATAGACTGTAGAGAACATGGGGCTGCTCAAATAGACATTGTACCCAACAAAGTTTCAGAGCAGAGAATATCCCATCATCTAGTATACCCTCTGATGACCTAAGCAGGAAGATGGTTGGCCTTCCTCTATCCCAGATAACATGGGCAATGCTGCAGACTTCCTCTCTGACTCTTTTGCCAGTAGCAGCTAGCAAAAGGAGTGAGCGTTTGCCTGTGGGGTGCAAAATTTCACCCACAAATGAAATTTTGCTGTCTGGAAAGTGAAATTTTACTCACTCCGTGGGCAAAATTTCACATTTCACCTGATGAAATATTTCAGAATGCACAAATTACACAAAATAGTTAGCTGGGTGAAATTTTTCAATTTCACACGCTTTGACAGAGACTTTGGGATCTGGTACCCTTGTTTGTTGATGTAGTAGACCACTGCCATGTTGTCTGATTGTATCAGCAGAGGACCTGGGGACAGGTATGGTTGAAAGGTGTTGAATGAGAGCCTTACTGACCTCATTTCTGTTTATCATATAAAATTTTATTGAATTTTCTCATTTTGTGTACATCACATCTCCTGACCTCATTTCTAAGATATTGATGTAGCCTGGCTGTGGCTGTGTCCCACTTGCCTTGGGTTTGATAATGCTGATCAAGTTGGCACCCCATCCTGTGGTTGATGCATCTGTACTCAGGGTTTGGACTGGGAGTGGCATCTGGATTTGTCTGTCCATCATATTAGGGCCATGCATAATGCTGGGGTGACCATAAAATGGTCCTCTTGAGCATCTATGCTTTCATGCCACTAATGCCATAAGGCCCATTGAATCAGTATCATATCTAAATGAGCATTGGGGACAGTAGAAATGGCTGCAGCCATGTGGCCTAATAGTTTTAGGAGTTGCCTTGCCATGATGGACTTTACGAGCTGTATTGAACAGCCAGGGATATTAGGATCTGACTTTTGATTTCTGGCAGGAAAGCCTTTCCTGTAGTTGTGTCCAGGATGGCTTTAATATAATGGAGTCATTGTGAAGGGTCTTTATGAGATTTGTGCAGATTTACTGTATTGCCCAGTTGTTCAAAGGTTGCAAAGTTGCTTGGAGTGAATGGATCAAACCTTCTTTGGTGGTGCTTTTATTTTCCAGTCATCTAGGTAGGGAGATATGAAGTGTCCTCTCCTTCTTAGGGCAGCTGACACTAATGCCAGTCATTTTATGAGTACCCTGGGAGCTGGTGAGAGGCCGAATGGGAGTGCCCTGAACTGATAGTGTTCTCCCAGCAGTCTGAAATGCAGATACCTGTGGTGGGCGGATAGATGAGAATATGAAAGTAGGCATCCTTCATATCCAGGGCACAGAGCCAGTCCCTTGATGTAAAGGGAAGGATAGTGGCTAACATGTAGCATGTAATAACGGTGAGGAAATACGGTGACTGCACTAACGGATATATCATTTCATTTATTTTATTTATTATTTGTTTTATTTAGCTTTTGTTGACCGGGTAAGTGCACTAGACAAATCCTGCCTATTTTCAGGCATGACCGGGGAGGGATACAGATGAATGCCAACTGACCTTGAACCACATTAAAAGCTGTTTCGGTGAATCTTAAGAACAGTGACGGTAAATTTTGGCAGACATTAACGGCAACAATTGCTTCCCCTCCCCAAGGTGCTATGACTTCAGAGTTGATTATATTAGTAAGGGGTGCAGGGGTGAAACCCCTCACAGAAAAACACAATTGTAGCTGTTAATGCCTGCACCAAACTTTACAGTTGCTGTTCTTACATTCACGAAATGCTTTTGTCGATAGTGCAGTCACTGTATTTCCCTCACTGTTGTCATATGGAACTGGCTAAGGTCCCTATTCTGAAACATTTGTATTGGATGAATTTGTTGAGGTTTCTTAAGTCCAGTACCAGATGCAGACCCCTGTTCTTTTGGAATGAGGAAAAAATGGAGTAGAAACCTCAACCTTGGTGTCTGGTGGGGAAGCAGTTATATTTCATTTTTTACTTTGAGTGACTCAACTCTTATAGCAGGATAGGGCTATGGTCCTGTGAGCAGTTTACATGTGGTGGTGGGTGTATTAGTGGATGATTTGTAAGCTGTAGTGTATATCCTGATTTTATGATTTGCAATACCCACTCGTCAGACATTATCTGTTTCAGGCCTTTAGATGGCACAAAAGCAGCCTCCCACAGCATCTGAGGCTGGCATAGGAGAGCCAGGGAGGGTCAGGTGTGAGTCAGATGGACATGATGGCACCTGCCCCCTGCGGTAGGAGGTGGAACTACCACAACTTGAGGCAGAAGAGATAGGGTCTACTAGGTGGTTGTGACTGTTGTCCACCCCTGTTAGACTGTCTGCCTGTTCCTCTTTGATGCCCTGTGTGCAGAATCCAGTTGGGCTGTGAATATGTTTGAATATGTTTTCTGGCCTGAGGTTTGGGAGTATGGTACATGCCATGCACCAATCTCAAAGTATGGTCTGAAGCTTGTAAGTCATCTAAGATCGTTTGTGCGGTGGGTCTAAATAGCTTGTCCCCATTGAAGGGTTTGTTCAGGATCTTCTGCTGAATGTCTGAGGTAAATCCAGAGACTCAGAGCCATGCATGATGTTTAAGATTGATGCCCATGGCAGAGGATCTTGCCAATGTGACTACCGCATCATAGGCTGCTCTTATGAGATGACAAGATAGGCTAGTGCCTGTGTTAAAAGTTGCTAACAGCTGCTCCTTTTCCTCAGACTGAGGTAGTTTATTTGCCACTTCAGCCACTGCTGTCTGGAGTGTTTTCTGGTATTTTAGCATATGGTCCATGTAATTTATGGCTCTTAAATTGAGTGTATCCCCTTGGTACACTTTCTTTCTCATGAGGTCTAGACATCTGGTCTCTTTATCAGGTGGCAAAAGCTTAAATGTTTTGACATTTTGGTTCTATCATGGGCGCATTGATCACCACAGAATCTGCCTGTGGGGTTGCCATGAAAATTAGTGATTGATTGGTGCTTGATAAAGGCAGTCAGCTTTCCTAGGCACTAATGGGATAGCTGCAGGTCTTTGCCAGGCAGTCAGTACTGCATTCTAGTATGAAGGGATGAAAGCTGGTACCACTGTAGCCGGTCTTCTGGAAGGTCTAGGTAGTCCGCCATATTTTGCCGCTGTTTGTCTGGTTCCACTGTAGTAAAACCCATTGCCTTTTGGATTTGAGCCACTATATCAAAAGGAGGGATCATCAGGAGGTGAGACTGAGGTCAAGTGGTCCTGGTCCCCTCAAAGCAGGATACAGTAGAGTTAATGGATGGTAGTCTCAATCAATCCCCTGCATCATAGTCTTCTTCATATTCCTCTTCTATATCCTGAATGAACTGTTCTTCCAAGGAATGGTAAGAGGGAGAAGGTGATGGGTCCTGTGTTAGGACATAGGTGGCCTTCAGCTGAAAACGCTTTGGCAGAGGGAAGGTGAAGAAGAAGGTGCTGGTCTAGCTGCTTTTGCCTGTTGTGTAGGCTGTAAGCCTTGCATGACCTGCAGTACAGTCTGTATCATGGTATTTACATCCATGGAAGGTGGAAAGGTGGTTTTCTTAGGAAGTGATACAGAGGTCTGGGATGCTGTTGTCTGTGAGCCAAGGGTATTATGGAAGAAATGGAATGTGACTGTGGGTGTAGCAGGGCCACAGGCAGGGCTGTCCAGAACCTCTGGCATCCATGTATATACCCTGTGCATAGCCACCTGGGTAGGAGGTGGTAGTTTCAGAAGGACTGTAAGGGAAAATCCCTTTTCTTTAATAACATAGCCCTTCTCCATGGACTGTCTCATCAATGGAGACTGGAAGGGTGAAGTGTTCAGAATGGTGAAGAGGGTATCAATGGTGTAGTAGGTCGGTCCTTTCTTGAGGAACATTGTGCCATTGATGAGTGACTCAGAGCTGCATAGGTGACAGGTGAAGTCACGACAGCTAAGGCAGAATCACTCGTTGTCAATGAGAGGACCAGCTGGGCCATTGTTGATGAAGTCAGTCCATTCTGCATACGTTTTAGAAACTACCATTGATGATGGCCCAGATGACAGCACCATCAAAAGTGAGACCATTTGCAATCAGAAGACGGAGTTTTGTCTTTATGTTTATGTTTGGAACTGTCTTTGTGAGGTCTGAGAAGTTTGGGAGGATGACAAAGATGCTGGGGGTGAGAGCCCTTTTGAGGAGAGCAAGTTTTTGATCCATGTGGTAAGATTCTATCTACTGGAGTCTTCATCGATGAGCAGCCTGATTAAATGCCCTGCAAATAGAGCAGTCAAGGACATTGTGGGCAGCCCCTAAGCACTTATGCAGACTGGATGCTCATTGTAGTGATATATTTTTCTGTCATAAGTGCACTTTGTAAAGAGGGAGTCTGAATGAGACATTCAGAAAATAAAGTGATTGAAAGTAAACAGCAAGCCATTCAGGAAGTTCTTGTCATCGTCGATGTCATTGTCGATGCACTGGAGTTGGAGAGCTAGTGTGCTATGAGCTGATAGCAGGATTAGAACTGAGGATACTGGGGCTGCCCATTCCTTTATACCTGCACAGAATGATGACATCACAGGTGGATGGCCCTATTATGCACTGCTGGTGAAAGCTACCATCTGGAAGCGTGCCCTCTGGAGGGCTCCCAAAGTAGTACCTGCTGCAAGAGGTACCCTTGATGAAGATTAAATGTTTTGATAAAGGCAATAAAATTAGATGACTATTTTGACAGAAATGGGTCTAAAACACATCAGAAAATAAGACAAATAAAAGGAATGCAAGAGAGCATATAAAAGCATAAAAACATTTCCTATCACAGCAGTAAAAGATCGTACTTAAAAATTCAGACTGGAAAAAAATAGGTTGATTACTACTAATGGTATTAATGGCATACGCTATACCTCCCTGACAAACTGGTTTTACAAACAAGGCCTGTGACATCAGAACTCCTTTGTAACCTGAACTTGCTGCCAAAATAGTGAATCATTTGATACAGTTTTGATGAGTATATGAGCTCTCAAAATGGCCCTAAAACCATACTACATATAAGCAACACTGAATGACCAGATAAGGACCCTCAAAACCAGATGATTCAGTCTAAAACTAGATAGGTGGCAACCCTAATGAGATAAAATGTTTTTTCCTCATCACCATCCAGTTCTGTGCATTCAGAACAGCAAATACCAACTCTGTCAACTCCTTCCAGGAAGCACTGCTTTCAGTGTTCTTGCTAACATCTAGATAAATACAGTAAAACTATGACAATATATTTGCACTGTTTTCATCCTGGAATAAAATCACACAAAAATACCAACAAATGTAGGGTGAGTCAGCTTCACAAAGCTCACTAGAGCCATGAAATGAACTTGAGGAGTACTCACAAAGGCAAAGTTGGGTTATACAGTACTGGATAAATGACCACATGATACAGTATGGTTAAAAAGTGTTTTATTTTATGAGTTCTTAAGAACAGTGCATTTGCTGAAATAGTACAATCTAACACCTATGAACACTGAGGCCTTTTGCACTTCTTGTGCTCTTTATTGGCGTAGCCACCATGCGCATTCATTCAAAGAAATAGTGTACTGTTAAAGCTACACTCACTATCTGTAATACATGGCATAGTGGAATATGAATGGATCACAGCATAAATAAAATGTACAAGATCTGAAGGACAGAAATACATACTTCAGAATTCATAAATGTATACATAACAGTATAGTAGGTAGGCTGCTTGGTAGAACAATGGTTAATGCAAAAGTAAAAATATATTAAAACACACCTCATTTAAAAAGTTACAGTTCAGCATAATACAATCAATACATTACCATTGCATTGCACTTGTTTTGAAAATACAGTTGGTTAGTATGAGACCAGAAACAACTACCCCCATTGTTTTTTACAACTACCAAGGGCACATATTTTAATGTAATGGAACTAACATTACACATGTATTCCAAAATTATTCTGGCCTTGGCCAGGCAGTGGAAAACCCTCACTATTTCTAGCCTACAGGCTTCTCACCTCCCTTAGTTACCATATAGTTGCACTGGACTATGAATGCATTGTATTATGTGTAAGACAAGGCCTCTCTGCGACTTACTACCAACTCATATCATGCATTGCTTTAGCTACCAATTGTATAGGTCTTAACTACTCATTAGGTAAATATGTTGATGGCTCTGCCCTATTTTAGCTACCAAATGTATAGGCATTAACACGTGCTCATTGTATTTACACTCTGTATGATTGCTTACCCACATTTATTTTATGTATGTACTGTATGAATGTCTATGTTTTATTCTGACGTGGAGCCTTTGGAAACAAGTCTATGACTCAAAAGGTTGCAATTCTAATTTCCTAAATAAATAAATAAATTCTGGAAAATGCAGTGTATTATGCTAAACTGTGACTTTTTAAATGCCGGGAGGTTAATATATTTTTGCTTTTGCATTAGCTGTTATTCCATTTGCTAGGTCACATAAATAGCTGGGGATGGCATGGCCTGAATATGCAATTTAACTGTCTTGCATTGTTGGTTTTGTAACTTAGGAGATTTAGCTATATGTCCTCTGCTATCTAACTCTTTATGAAATTAGGTGGAAAGACTTGATTTAATACTGAGTTTGTAAGTGAGAAATCTTTTTAACCTGCGTTTTATGTTTACTGTTTAATTCATAGTTTCTGATTTAGTGGAACATTTTATGTGTATCATGCCAGTACATTAGAAACATTATTATGGGGATTAACTCTCTTAAAACTTCACTATGGGATTAATTTGGAAAACATATATATATATATATATATATATATATAGTAGTATTAGATAAGGGAGAAATTATTTTCAGATGTTAGGATGTATAGAGCTAATCCACTCTGTTTCTCTAGTTTAGCATTTAGTGAGTACAAAACATAGTATATGTATTCACTGCAGCCTGTTTATGATTTCTTGCCCTTTAAAAGTGATGATTATGACATTGATAATTTGTGTATATATTTATATTATTTTGACAATTACCAGTTTCCCTGAGGAGGGAGATTTTATTCTCAAAATTTTGGATGATATCTGGCTGTTCGTTTCATGTTACTGGAATTTAAAAAACAGTGCTTACAGCATTTATATGTGTGGTGAGTGGGCAATTTTTCTAATATCATTTGTTGTGTACTTATATTCTTCTACAATTGAGGCACACAGCAAGGATTCTCAGAATAAAATAAAAGTGTGGCAGATCACTCAGTAATATGTTCCATCACATGAAATAAAAATGGCATTATTATTTAGACAGTTCAAATAATAGAAGAAAAAGAGAATGGCCAACATAATGCAGTGTGGCAGACCACTGAGAGATATGTGCGACACATGCAAATAGCTCAAAGAAAAGTAAAACAACCAGCATTGTGTGGCAGATCACAGACATGTGCCAACACATACCAGTGGTTCAATGAAAAGGAAAAGGAAGAACCAGACACCCACTGTAAGACATCTGATAACACATGCCAATGTTTCACAGAGAAGAAAAGAAATAACCAGCCTAGTGTGACAGACCAGAGAGAGATGTATATTGACCCATGCCAATGGTTCTGAGAAAAAGAAGCAGGAATAAGCAGTGCACTGTTGTTTAAACACTCTTCCTGGCTGCTTCCTAGCAACCTATTCATAGATGTGAACAAGAATAGTGGTAGCCAGTAATATGATACAGAATATCTTGACAGATCATAATATATCACAGGACATCCTCATCCATTTCAATTGAGTTCCTTCTGATATATGTTCATATATCTAGATACATAGTGCACCTTGTCACTGGCTGCCACTGTACATGCTAATCAGTTATAAAAGGAAAGTAAAAGTGAATAGAACTGTACAGAATATACAATGCCACCCCAGAATGCCCATGGATTGACCATTCTGATTCCATGGAATTTTGCAGAATTTTCATGAAAATTCAGCAGAATTCTTCAAATTTTAAATTTCAGTTATTTCATGATAAAGTTAAATGCTTGTGTCCAAATAACACCAAATTTGGAACATAAACAGAACTCTGTGATATACAAATGTGTGCCAACCTTCAGATTCATAGGTTGAAAGAGGGTGGAGGTATGGGTGGCCAAACATTTAATCAAAATAAATTTTCAGTTATGTTGAGATCATTTTAAAATTTCTTATTCAAATGTCTCCACAACATCTGGATTTAGAAGCTCCCAATAAACACCACATTTTAAGTCTCAAGTTTCAATGGGAGCTGAATTATAGGTAGCCAACCATTTTGCCAAAATTTAGATTTCTGTAATTTTAGTATAATTTTGATAGTATTCATTGAAATGTTATAATATTTAACAGGTATACAGGTCATCACTACATTTGTATATGTACATAGTTTCAGATTTTAGCTTCAAATGGAACTGAGCTATAGCCTGCCAAACATGTTGCCAACATTTAAATTTCAGTTATTTCCCTCAAATTTTAAAATAACATATCCAAATTTAACCAGTTGAAGCATTTAAACTACTATACCACATAGTCATTTCTGAAAAGTTCATATTTGCAGCTTTAAATGGGATTAAATTAAAAGTAGTCAAACTTTCACAACATTTAAAAACTAAATTTTACAAGAATGTAAACAACAAATTTAAGCCCCATAAACTTTAAAACTAGGGAATGTAATACCATAAAATATGCTAGATTCTAAGACCTTACAAGGAGACTGTGCATGCCAATTTTATTAATGGCTTGCTGATAGAAATTACAAAATAATAGGGTTGTGCATGGACCGAATAGTATTTCCTGAATACCACGAATAGTAGGTTTGCGAATATTCAGTTGGACTTTCTGAATAGTCCACTATTCAATCACTATTCAGTGAGTTAAATTTCAAGATCTCACAGAGCTTTGTTGGCCAGTCATGGGCTGTTTTGAGCTCACAGCTAGGAACACCATGTGATCTCCTCACTCTGAGCATGTAGCATAGAGTTCAATATATAGAGAGACTAGATTACGGACTGCAATGGCTCAGTTGATTCCATGGTTCCACCATATTACAAGAGGAATGAGGTGCCAGCAGAATAGCAGGAACCCTTTTGAAACTTAGTGAGTGGCACCAGCATGCTTTTTGACAACAATCTGCTGATCCAGTTGGGTGAAGCACCACTGACAACAGGGAAATGATGAAGCGGACTCACATTGTGGTGATAAAAACAAGGTATGTTTTTGTCTCTTGCTTGTATAAGCAGTCTGTTACTTGATTACTGTCAGAACAGTATGCTGGTGATGCTATCTATCTACTGCATTTGCAGCACCATCATTTCTTGTAGTGCCCCTGAGACCTTTGTGACCATATACAGATGTCACTTAACTCCAAATATTGATGGAGTTATGGCCTGTTAAAGTTCCAGTGTTATCCTATAGGAATTATTATGTTTTATTACTTGCTTTTTAATGGCCACAATTATTTAAGGGTGCAGCATATGTTATTCTTGTAATAACCCTTGAGACCTTTGTGACCATGTAGAGACTGTCACTTAATTCCAAATATTGATGGAGGTATGGCATGTCGAAATTCCAGTATTATCCTATGGAAATTGTTATGTTTTGTTCCTTGCATTTTAATGGCCACAGTTATTTTTCTATTATGTTTTTATCAGGTGTGTTTCCCCATTTACGTCCATCTCCTTCCCTGGCATGCACACATGTGCGTGGAAGCACTCATCACCGCATTCAGGCACCCTCACAACTGTGACTCCTCACCTGCTGCCACCCAGACCTCCACCTGGTGGCAGCGAAACATGGGGTGGACAACCACAGCAGACACTGAAATAAGGGCACCGTCCACCGAAGCAAGTTACAATAGTTGCAATGTTTATTGCCGAAAATACAACAACATTTAAACAGTAACAAACAAGTGCCATATAGTGCAAACCCTCTCTAAAGGCCCGACTGGATTTGGCACTTTCGCTTCCTCAGAGATGGCCCTTCACCTCCAGTGATGCAAATAAGTACAAATTATTTTAAAGTGACAGGGTACAATTATATATAAATGTTTCTTACATGACAAAAACTATAGAAGTGTAAGTGCAAAGTGGTACTTGAAGGTAGTCAAATACCAGTACATTTTAAACATGTTATATAATTATTTAGTTTAATCCATTTCTAACTGGCACAATATAAGAGTACATCATCATAGAAAAGCACCAAGGCTGCCACTATCTCTGGTAAAGAGCACTGCTGGAAAACATTGGCAAAATGATGGTACTGATTATAAACATTAGTATAAACATTTAATTACTCATAATCAGAACAATCACAATAATATGTATTCAGGGTACTAAACATAATGAGTAATTCCAATATTGTATTATCTCCTGTATTATAAAGTTTCACTAATAACCAGCATGTGCATTATGTCACAGGTGATTACTGTTGCAATTAGACACATTAATGCATACAGAATTAATCATTTCTTCTAAATTGAGCAACTAGGGTAGCAAGGTGCTCACCCAAGATATATAAATAATTGTTGTGACTACAAAAAGAGAATAAATAAAATTCAACTAGGGAGGAAATATGGAGTTTCTTTTAACTTATAGGCTGCACTACCCAACTGTGTAAGCAGCGACTTCAATTTCTGGCTTATACCTAGATTACTTATAACAACTGATTTCACAATGAAAATACATTGTTTTAATTTTTATTTATTATGTCCTTTTTGGAAAATTTTAAGTATGGAGAAATATCAAATTGGTCATTCAGACTTGCGGTGGGGGGCTCCAAGTTGGAAAATCCAATATGCTTCTTTATATAGCAATTTATTCTCCAGATCACCCCTTTGATGCCATGCATGACCCTCTCAATACCCAAAAATGTGAATCAGTGTGTACCTGTAGATGTAACCACATGTTTAGCTAATGCATTGGTATAATCTTTGCAGCGTATGTCACTTAGATGCTCACAGATTCTTTGTTTGAGTGTGCATGAGGGTTTTCCTACATAGAAAGATTTTCAAGTACATGTGGCCAGATATACAACTGAATTTGTGGAACAAATGATGAATTCCTAACATCAAAAACACTATTAGTGTTTACTGGGGAAAACTGTTTTGTTTTAGTTATGATCTTACAGAATTTATGATGTCCACAAGTAAAACATCCTTTTGGGGTGGAGGAGCCAAGTGTTTGATTTTTCTCTACAGGTTGCAGGGAATGGACAAGAAAATCAATAGATTCTTGCCCTCTGGTACACAGTACATGGGGGTAGCTACTATATCTCACAGTGCTCCATCTGTGGAGAGTATAAGCCAGTGTTTATGAATAATGGACTGAATCCTATTTGTATTGGTGCCAAAGGTAGTGATAAAATTGATGTGATCAAAGTCAGTAGGTGGTTTATCTTTATATTCAGAAGTGTAGAATGCGGTGTCTCTATAGCATATTTTTTTGCCTTGGCAATATCCATCTGGCTATAACCCTATCTTGGAAACTTTGTGACATCTCAGAAGCCTAACCTACAAAGTCAGAACTAGAAGAGCAAGTTCCCTTAATGCAGAGGAACTGTGAGCGAGGAATATTCCTGATGGTATGGTGCGGGTGACAGCTGGAAGCTAATAAAGCAGTATTTCGATCCGTGGGTTTTCTAAACAGATCTGTAGAGACTGTACCATCTGGATTCTTGAATATTTTCAAGTCCAGAAAATTAATTTTCTTGGTATCCTGTTGTACAGAAAATGCAAATTTGAATTTGAACCATGTAAATAATCTATAAATTCTTGCAGTTCTGCTGTGTGCCATGTCATACCATCAGGACATCATCAAAATAGCACCTCAGAGATCAATGCTGTGAAAAAAGGGGGTTTTGTTATTGTCATAAAATAACATTCCTTTCCCACTGCCCCAGATAAAGGTTGGCATAATTAGGGGCAAATATTGCCCCATGGCTGTGCCCCTTTATCTGGTGATAATATGCTCTTGAAAATAGAACACATTGCATTTCAGCACATATCATGCCAATCTGACCAAAAGTCAGTTTGCACACTATCCAGTTCTGTGTATTTCTGCAGCCATTTACATAATGCCTCAAGGCCCCCTTCATGGGGATATTAGTATAAAGTGATTCAATGTCAAGTGCACAAGAATCCAATCTTTCTCGAGCTGCAGATCATCCAGAATGTCCAGTACCTTGGTGGTATCCCTAAGATGCAAAGATAAACTTGATACTAAGTAACAAATATGCTGCTGTTAGGCTGCTCGATCCTGCTTCTTCCCCCCATGCTGGCACCCTCGATGACCCAAGGTCATTCCCGAACCTGGTTGCTGGCATGGTGCGGTGTGGGATCCTGATCTTAACCCTCAGCATCACTTGGCCAGTGAGCCACAGTTATTTAAGGGTGCAACATATGTTATTCTTGTAGTACCTTGAGTCCTTTGAGACCATATAGAGACTGCTAGTTAACTCCAAATATTGATGAAGTTATGGCCTGTTGAAGTTCCAGTGTTATCCTATGGAATAGTTATGTTTTATTACTTGCTTTTTATTTAATGGCTACAATTATTTAAGGGCACAGCATATGTTATTTTTGTAGTGCCCTTGATACCTTTGTGATCATATAGAGATTATCACTCAGCTCCAAATATTAATGGAGTTATGGCCTGTTGAAGTTCCAGTGTTATCCTGTGGGAATAGTTATGCTTTATTGCTTGATTTTGTTAATAGCCATGATCATTTAAGGGTGCAGCATATGTTATTCTTGTAGTACCTCTTGAGACCTTTGTGACCATATAGAGATTGTCACTTCTGCATCCACCTCCTGAAGCACCAGCAGCACAAGCCAGCCTCTGGCACCAGTGTACAAGCCAAAGTGGCAAGACCTCTGCATCCTCTTCCTCCTGAAGCACCAGCAATACAAGAAAATCTCTGACACCAGTGTACAAGCCAAAGTGCCATGAGCTCTCCTCCTCCTGAAGCCATTTAAGGACTCCTGTAGCAATTCCTAATAAGGCAACTTTCCTGGCTGAATACTGAATACCGAATAATGAATAATGAATATCTTGGTCCTGAATACTGAATATTCAGCTGAATATTTAGAAAAAGGTATTCACACAGCTCTACAAGAAACATCTGTACTTAAAGTCAAATCCCATGAGTCTTTGTGAAAATTGTAGAACTTCATGAAAAAGTTCATAAAACTGGAATTTGCTAATTTCACTCAGCCTTATCTGGAGGATTCTAATTAAAAGATAGGGTTATGAGAGGCAGGTAGTGCAGGAGGTCACCAGGCTCAGGAGTTAGATGCACAGTTTCACCCAAGAAATCGACAGCTGAGCTGGGTAGCACAACAGTTGTAGACCCCAAGGTTGGAGCAAGTAAGCACATAGTGTCAACAATTCCATCCTGAATGTAGGATATTTAAGGATCACATCCAGTAAATTTATGATCCAGGGAGCCTGATGTACCGTACATGCAAGTCTGGGACTTAGAGGTACTCAAAAAGATGTAGTGGGGAAGACAATATCTGGGGAAGCAGTAAGAAGAATTCTTGCTGTTCCAACAGAGGTAGGCCAATATGAAAAGGAGAAGGTGACTCATGTTTTAAGGGAGTTGCCACTGTAAAGAACAAAGAGGATAACAGTGGGATCAGTAGTTCTACTAGTCAATCTGGCTGCCAAAAGAGAAGGGAGGGTAATAGCACCAGAGAGGAACAGCAGGATTGAAAAAGCTCAGCCCAGCTTATCAAATGAAGTAGTAATATGTGCATTGTTAATGTTAAATGCCACAAAAATAATTCTGGATAGTTCGTCTACATGCTACTACAAATATGTGAGAAAATGTTACCAATATTTCTTTCTACTGTAAATTTAAAATTGCTAAACAAATTTATACAGCTGTGTTAGACACCAGGATTCACTGACTATGGATATATATATCAAATGTTAACTCTATGTCTACAAGAGCATAGAAGTTACAAACATCCACATTTTGAGAGTTTTCAAAAATTTGCAAATATTTACATAGTAAAGATTTGCACCCTGTAAATTAAAAATCTCTAATCTAATTCTCTCCATATTTAATTCAATTTTATTTTTATACTGGAAGGTATGTGAGCAAAATGCCTATTTTCACAAATGTTCAGTGGTACAAAATTTGACAACAAGCTATCAGGAGTGTTTTAACATCAAAAACACAAATAATGAATTAGATCTATTTAGCAGCTGTTTTCTTACAGAAACCCTAGTTAAACAGCTTTCAGGTATCTGCTAAACTAACTGTTGACATTTGTGCTCCCTGGATAAGAACAGTTACAAAGCTCTGCTTTTGCTAAACTAATTTTAAAGCAGTACACATACTAAATCTAAGGCATGGCTACATCACTGTCACATGAGACAGGGGAATCATAGGAGAAAGAAAGCCAATAAAACTATTTGTTATGGAGATCCCCATGGATCGTAAAACTACCATACAGCTAGCAGGCAATTTAGGAAAAACTCCAAATAGCAGACAGAGGAAGGACACACTAGGACTTAACATACACATCAAAACACTCTACATAACATATGTTTTTTGCACATTCTGGTGGACTACTCTTTAAAACAATTTTAACCCCTTCTCCCATGACAGATTGCATTCTGGGAAGATTACCTTGGCAAGATGCTACAAAAAAAACTGAAAACATTTTTATCTGTTTATTGCCCCTACATGTGCCTGAGCTGCCTCTCCTTCAGGCTGCCTAGGTCCACAGTCATTCACCATACTAACTCCCTTTAACCACCTACCTCATATACGCAGCCGTCCACTGAGTAGCCCCGTGTAACCTTCACCAGATGGGTCCCTGCTCCTCCGAGGGGGAAGGCACCGTGGGAGGAGGCACCAGCACACTATTTACTTCTTTGTGATCCCAGGAGCTGCTGAGACATTCATGTGGCTTCCTGGGAGTCTTCAGGGATGCCTGGTAATGGCAGCTGTAATCTGGCTAGACTTCCTGTGCAGATTTTCCACTTTTCTTGTTCCCCAGTGCACTGCTTCCTGTAGTGCCCTGGTCCTCACTAGAGGCTGCTACAGGGGTGAGGCTTAACCCAAGAGCCCTCCCCAGGATAGGAGAGCAATCCGTCGGATGCTCAATCCTATCCTTCCCCTGCCAACCCCTGATGACCCAAGTCCATTCCCCAACCTGGGTCACTGGCGGAAGAGGTAAGGTGCTAGCGCCAACCTCTATGCCACCGTGCCAGCACCAACAGGTTTAATGGAGTGAATGCTGACATCATATTTCTAGTATACATGATTAAATAAAAATAGTTAAGGTTTTTTATGTCAGCTCTGATCAGAATAGCTTTTAAAATCACCAATGGTTTTCTGTTCAGTGTTTTCTAATACATCGCAAATTTAAAAGAAAAACACACTTTATCATCAAAGTATGGTTTCAGTTTCCTACCATACACTGCATTTGTAAAAAATGATCTTGTCACAGACCACAATCAGCACTAACTACTTACAGGATGCTGATACCGAAATGTACAATTTAGCAACTACTTGAACTCTGAGTTGGGTTTCTGTAAGAACACAGCTAGAGTCTGTTAATTATAGCAGTTTATAGCATTGATGATCTGGGCAGTTAGTTCTGGGTTTGAATCCCACAGCCTCGACAAAAAAAATGAAAATTTTCTTACAGAGCTAGATGTGTGTCTAGGTCTCCTTCTGAGGCCCCAGGTGGCTCTGATAATCATTTGTTCCAAAGGATTTTTAAGTCAGTTTGAAGGCATTAAATATATTCTGTTCTGTTCTGTACTGCACATGCATGTCTGTTGGTTGATAAGATCCCAAATTAGTGTATCTGGTTACAGCACACTAGAGCTATCTCATGCCCTCCCACATGAATCAAAAAGTTTGGGGTCGAGGTGGAGGCAGAGGTGGATCTTACTCCCCAAAAAACTAATGCTGCCTCCTACTACTCTGGTTCCAGTTCTTGTACCACCCATTTAAGAAAGAAAATAGTACCCTGCAACCATCGACTAACATGAAAGAGTATTTATTTGAGGGTGGAAAACATTGCTTGGAGGAGGGTAAGGCAGAGGAGACTATTTACACCTTCAGTCAGTTCCACGGACAGAAAACATGACATCACTCCTTTTAGATGATGTAGTACTCCTGTAGGCTCCACCCACAGTCGTAAAAAGGTAAAAACAATATTTGCAAAATTTTGTAGCATTTACAATAGAAACAGTGTATATGACAGGATCATCTAGAATAGAAAAATACAGAGCACACACCAACAGAGCCAATATACAGATACTTATAAACTCCAAGATAACTCAAGGGTTGGTGGACATTCAGGGGTTACCTACCAGGGCAGACATAGGTGGTGGATTGGAGGAGGTGGTCCTTGAGGGAGGAGGTGAATGAGCCAATTTAACTACAGCCCTGAAGTTCAGCGGACTGTTTATTGTAAACCTTAGGGCTCTTGTATGTGATGCAGTTCTGCACATGCTTGATGCAGTAAAAGGGTGTCAATGATATGACAGGCAGCCCCTCTAATACTGCACTTGGGAACCAATGAGATCATTCTATGAGCATTACAAAAGGTTATTCATGCTAATTTCACATATCTAACTCCAAAGGTGCCAGAGTTATACACAGATTAATTTTTTCACAAAGTCTCCCATAAGAAATAAAATGACAGATTTTGGGCACATATAATTTTGAGATGATGCATCATATTGTCATTAAATCTGGCACATTATTAGAACAGCTGTCATTAAGGAATCATGACAAATATAAGATCTCTGACCCAGAAGATGGCTGAGGTATATGCAGACAAAAAGTTTCATGAAATTTTACACAAAAATAAAATGACAGATTTTGAGCACCTATAACTTTGACACTATCAATCTGAATGTCATGATATTTGGAAAGTTATTAGCCCTCTACAAAAAGAGTGTGCATGCCCATGTCAGATCTCTAGCTTAAATAACAGCAGAGTTATGACCAAATTATTCAATTTTAAAAATCCACACAATTCCAATGAAAGTCCATGAAATTTCACAGAGTTTCATGAAATTTCATTGAAATTCCATGAATTTGAATTTTCCCATTCCGCACAGCTCTAAAACTGAACAATAAACAATGTGTGGCAGACTGCTCAGAGATGTGCACCAACACATGTCAATGGTTCAGAGAAAAGGAAAGTGAACAAACAGCATGGTGCTGCCAACAGTTTGGAGACATGCTCAACACATACCAGTGTTTTCCAACCAGCACAGTGTAGCAGTCTATGTCAAGATATGTACAATTAGAGCTACAAACAGTGCTCTTCTATTACATGCTAATGGCTCAAAGTAAAGAAAGGAATGTTATCAACCAGCATTGTGTGGCAGATCACTGAGAGATGTGCACCCATACATATCAAGGGTTCAAAGAAATGGAAAAGTGAACAAGCAGCATAGTGTAGCAGACCACTCAGAGACTCATACCAACATATGCTAATGTTTTCTAAGAAATGGAAAGTGAGCAACCTGCAGAGTGTTGCAGACTGCTCAGAGACATGCACAAACAGATATCAATGGTTCAAAGAAAAGGCATGAACAAGAATTATTGTCCAGCAGACCACTTAGACATGCATCAACACATGGCAATGGTTCAACAAAAGAGAAACTGAACAACCAGTGCAGTGTAGTAGCTTACTTAGAGATGTGTGCCAAGACACATTAATGGTTCAGAGATATAAAGAAATGTTAACAACTAGCACAGTGTGGCAGATCATTCAGAGACATGCACCAACACACAACAATGATTCAATGGAAAGGAATTTGGACAAACAGCCTAGTGTGGCAGACCACTTAGAGGCATAATCTTAAAATGCCAATGATTTAAAGTAAAGGAAAAGTGAGCAACCAAAACAGTGTAACAGCCTACTTACAGATGTGTGCAAATACATGTTAATGGTTCAGAACAATGAAATCTGAACCACCATCATTTTGTGGCAGACCACAAAACATGTGCCAGCACATGGCAATGTGTCAAAGAAAAGGAAAAGTGAACAACCAACATACTGCAGACAGACCATTCAAAGACATGTACCAACCCATGCCAATGTTTCACAGAAGAGAAAGAAAATAAACAACCAGCATAGAGTGAAGGATAGCAGAAAGACATGTGTAAACCCATTCTAGTGATTCACAGAAGAGAAGGAAACATGAATAACCAGCACTGTGTAGGAAATTATTCAGAGATTTGTGATGTACAGTGTTAGCGTAGAAAGGATGCAGAACAGCTAGATGAATATGATATACATTTAACCCCCTTTCCTGGGGTTACTAGAATCCCATCAGTATCACTGTTAGGAAGGCAGCTAGTGATTATCTAGTTAAATGAATTTTCACTGTGTCCCACTCTGCTGCTTGGTTGGTTCAGCTGAGAGCTGGAGAGGTGACGCTATTTAGAACTCTCGCAGCTACTTAAGCCACACATCTTGTGTGAGAGGGGAGCTTTAGAATTTGAAGGAGTTCAGTACCAGAGATCAGAGAGTGAGCAGGTGGGCTCTGATGAGTACCAGTTTTTCTCCTAGTGGAGGACTGCCTTTCCAGACTTGTGAAGTGGTGGAAACCATCTCCAGGATTCCTGTGTCTTTATCCCAAGTAGGATGAAGGGACTGCTGTGGATTTTAGAGCAATCCCTGATCCAACCAGAACTGTTGTGAAGCTGCCTGTACAACTGTGAGTAGATTTCTGTCTGAGAGTTACCCAGGATATGTACCTGTCTTTTTCCTGTGGGATGACTCTCTGATAAAGGACCATTTCACCCATTTCTGGGAGAATTTCCTTCAAGAAGTTTGTGTTTTAAAGATCTCTGACAATAGTGGACGTCCCATGTGTGGGCTTGCCCTTTGTTCAGGACTTTAACTATACACCCTTGTGGTGTTCCTGATGTTAAATGTGACAAACATTTCAAGATAGCATCAATTTCTACAGGTTTAGAATTTGTGAGGTGTAACTCTAAAAGAATGGCTGGGTATGGACATGGAAGCAAAAGGTGGAGACCCCCATCTGGAGTGACCAGTTCAGCACTTCAGGTTCTGAAAGGGCGCCTGTTTTCTGTCAGTGCATGTGGCCAATGCCTGAAGAAGTTTACCCCTCATACGTGGGTTTTTCCAAGTTTACCCCTTGTATGATGGTGTTGTACCTTCCAGTTTTGAGTGCCCCGGTGTGGCCCATGTGCCACACTCCTATCTTTATGCCATATGGAAATGCACCAAGTACTGGCCTAGTGCCACCTTTCCAGAAGAGTTTGTGTGTTTTACAGTGGCTAGATCCACAACTTTCCAGATGTTAAATCCTGTGTCATATGGGAACTGTTCTAAGTACTGGCCTAGTGCCATTCAAGGAGAAATTATATGTGTTTTCTGTGGCTAGTTCCACATTCCAGATGTTTAGTCCTATACTATATGGGAGATTCGAGTACTGTTTCTACAGCTGTGTTCTGCATTGACTTGTGCCAGTGTAAACCCTTGGGGTCCATCTTTGCTTTGTGCTTCCAACTGTGTTTCAGAATAAAGCCACACTCTAGAATCCCAACCTGATATGGTCTATCTAGTTATTGCTTCCTGTGTGGTTACTGGTACCCCCTGTCCAGAAGTGCAAACCTAGCATAGCCCTTAGCACACATTCTCTCCTCAGGACCTGGGGTTTATTTATTTATTATTTTATTTATTGAGTCTAGGATTACAAATACCTTTGAGCCGGGGTTCTTTAAAAGGTTCCACTTTGGTTAATATTTCCAATACAGTAAAACAAAAGACAACAGTATGAGCAAAACAGGAACAATAATCTGAAAACATGTAGTTACAAGTAAATATAAAGAACAAGCAAGTTTTCAGGGTGGTAACAGAGGGATAGTGAAAGAGGTATGAGGAGGTGAGGGGAGAGGAAGAAAGAGTAGGAGGAGTTGGGGGAGGGAACACAAGGAGGGAAGAGAGTAAAGGGGAGAGAGTGGGAGAGGGGAACAAGTGGGAGTCATAGCAGCCAAGGGCATTGTCAAGACAAACAGGGAAGTGCAGGCAGGGGAGGGGCATGTACCCGACCAAGTGCTACGTGGAAAAGAGAAGTGAATGATGCTACAGCAAATTCAAGGGGTCAGCTAGCTGAGATAGTCACAGGAGCTGGAGGCAATGAGAGAGAGATGGAGCCTTGATTTAAATGCACCAAGTGGAGTTTAGGAGATGTCGCTGGAGAGCCCATTTAGCCAGCTAGGTTCCCTATAAGCAAAAGCTCTTTGACCTTCTGTTTTGTGACAGTGGAGACTTGCAGGAGCTATGATTTAGACCCCATGGTATTGAGGGGTTATTTCTAAGGTGCAGAAGAGCACAGACACCAGGGGTGCTAGGCCCATAGTTTTTTTACACCATGGTGCAAGATTGGTACTTTATCTGACTGGTAAGTTGAAACCACCCTGTTTGCACATAGAGGTCATGCGTATGAGTGAGATGGTGGGATCCAGTGATGAGCCGACATGCCTTACTGAGGAGGTGGATACACGTGATAAGAATGGTAGTGGTAGCAGAGCCATAGATAATAAATCCATAGTCAATAATGGAGACAATAGAGCTCTGAACAGTGACTGCTAGGGCTTCTGTAGTAAGATGTTGCCTGTGCCAGTAAAGTAGTCCAAGATGGATATTAGCAGCTTGGTTACATAGTCAATGTGAGCACCATAGAGAGATGAGGGTCTAGGGTGATCCCAAAGTATTTAAAGGATTGAACCTGTTCCAGATCGACCTCATGGCTGGTTTTGATTGATAGTGGTACTGTTTATGCTTGTTGTGAGAGCTGCAGAAAATCATGGATTTTGTTTTTTTAAATTAAGGATCAGTTTGTGCTTTGTGAACCAGTTTTCAACAGAAGCAAAGCCAAGCTGGAGGTTATCTTGTAGCGGTTTGTGCTCCTGGTGTGAGACAAAGATTACAGCATCGTCAGTGTAGAGGATGATTTGTTCTGGGCAGGAATCTGGAAGGGTGTTCAGGAACAAGCTGAAAGGTAGGGAGCCCAGAATGGATCAATGAGGAACTCCTGAATGGACAGGTCCGCATCTGAGAGGGCATCCATGATTTTCACTTTTGTGTCTGGTTTTCCAAGTAACTTTGAACCAGGCTGAAGAGTCAGAGGAGATCCCTGCATTCTGAAGCTGAATGAGCAGGAGGTGGTGGTGGTGGACAGTATTGAATGCCTTGGTCAACTCAATAAAGACAGACTCAGTTAGCTGACCTTTGTCCAGTGAGCTATGAATGGCATAAGCGGATTCAAGCAGGGCCAAGGAGGTGCTAAGTCCTTTCCTGAAGCCATGTTGCTTCCTACAGAAAATATTATATTTATCCAGAAAGGTTTGGTATAGGTCTGGTTGTATCTAGTATGCACACACCTTAGTGTTTTCTACTATATCTGCAAATTAGCATTTTATTGCTTCGCACTCCCAACCAGTAATGAAAGTGAACAGAAATGCACAGGAACTTAGTTCCTGTACCTTTTGCAGCAGGAATAGAGTTCCTGTACTTCTTCCCACTGACACTGGAACTGAAATTCTTAAACCAGCAACATAATGACAGTTCCTGGCCCTGTGACCTGAAATCAGGGTTTCCATAATAGCATTTGACTTGTACAACATAACTGTTTTGCTAGAAATATTTCAATATCTCTAACTGAATCTACTAGTGTCTAAACAGATAGACATGTCTTCACATAGTTATCCTTCAGATTAAAGATCTTCAGCCTGCATTTCATATTTGCCAGTGTCAAGGTTCCTGTACTTCTTGTCTACCACTTGCACCACTGCCCCAACCCATCTCTTTTCCCTAGACTATGGAGGTGTGACTTCTGGTTAAATAGGGGCTGGTGGGAGGTTACATGCAGAATCACAGGAAATCCCCATTCATCCTGCTATATCTAGTTATATACAGTAGTGTATCTTATCATTGGCTACCATTATACTGTGCATGCTAATCATTTAAAAGTAAAGCAAACAACAAGCATATTATGGCAGATCAAGCATCTCAATGTTTTAAAGAAAACAAGTAAACAATCAGTGCACAGAGTAGCAGCTTTCATAGAGTGTGTGCAAATACTGTACATGCTAATGGTTCTGAGAAAATGGAGTTTGCCCTTTAGGGGCAGACCAGGTTATTTTGGTGCACCCTTCCCTTTTCATCAAGATAGTATGCTCAGAAGGGAGGGGAAGGAAGGGAGGCCAGGGATAGAACAATGGCCAAGCAACAGGAAGGGAGGGACAAGTAAAGGTATATAATAGGCAACATTAAGAGTGGTACAGCCACTTTTGCTGGAGTTTTTAATCTAATTGGAAACTGCAGCACGTCAGATTGGCTGAATATCAGGATAGGTTTGTGCATTGGGAGATAACAGGCAAGATAGCTCACAAGGAATGAAGTTTTATAAAAAGGAATATACAGATATAAAGTAATATAGTAATACTTAGAGATATAGTAAATTAATAATGAGATGTAATGACAGGGTGCATTAATTGATAAGTAAGAAGCATGGAAGGTGAATTGCATGTGAAGGGCTTAAGAGGCCTTGACGGTGATCCTTGCTGTGATGTTTTGGAGGACACCTTTCTGAGTGAAGTTTGTCTGTAAACTGAATAAGGTTGCAACACTTTGTGCTGAATTCCCATTTGGTGGTGAACTTGTAAGGTATAGCTTTGGGCATTTAAGAGCCAGCGAGCTTTAACTCCGAATTGTATCTGCAAATACGCCCTGGTGAGAGAGGGTTTTTACGAGAAGGAAGCTATGATTGTGTCATTGTAGGTGGGCGTCACCAAACAAGCAGTGTGAGCTGAAACCATGCCACTACAATGGGTATTGGAAAGCCATTAATGCAATGGGACAAGTAAGGGCCTGGTTTGGTGGTTTTGTGAAAGGATTTTTTGGCTGGTTTTAGGGCTGCAAGAAACTCATGGCAAAAGGGAAGGAGCAGGCAAGGCCTTAGCCTGCAAGGGTTTGTTTCAGAAGTGTTTTTGGGATATGGCAGGAGTCAACTGGAAGTTTTTGCAAGCAAGCGCTGATGCGGAACACCGCTACAGGCTGATGCTGACACGGAAATGCCATTAGGGTGGAGAAGTAAAGATCAGTGTTTTTGCTCAAGGTTTAGGGTATCAGGGCTTTCAGCTCTTCTGAAACTGGGAATCTCACTGCCGAGTGACAGGAGGACATTTTGAAAGGGGCTGGGAGTGAGGCCAGCCAGAAAAGGAGCAAGACCAACAGGCATTGTTTGGTGGTGGCCTGAGGGCCAAAAACAAACAGGAGAGCTGGGAATACACTAGGGTGGGGAAGGCATCCGCAAAGGATGTGAGGAGGACAGCTCCTGGGGAACAAGAAGCGGGGCAATAGAGACAAGGGATGGCTGGGGAGGCCGGAGGACTGAGCAGGGGAGCGATGGCGCCGGTGATAAAGAAGGAGTCTGAGGCCTGGACCCAGGTTAGCACCAGAAAAAAAGCATGGGTGTGATGTCACATGCCAGGGCTACCACGTGGAGGCAGACAATAGAAGCATAGGTGCAGGACAGCGCTGAAGAAAGACGCCGCATAATGTCACATGCTAAGGGAACCATGCGTGGAAACAAAAGGGAGTCATGGGGAGCAAGGAAGGCCTAGGGAGGAGTTAATGCCGGGCATAGGCTATAAAGGGAGAAGAAGCAACCCAATCAAATGGGGGGCAACAGAAAGAAGGGATACAGGCTCGAGGATGTGAGGACACGAGAAAAGGGCTGTGTAGGTCTCTGAGGCCACAAGCGAGGGAATGATGGAGGCAGTGGGGACGCCATCCCAGCAGGCCAGGAGCATGATGAAGGAAGCCAGAGGAGAGTGGACAAGGAATGGGGTCTCTAAGGAAGAAGGGGGTAGTGGATTTCTTTCAAAAAAAAAAAAGAAAGAGAAGCCACTGGTAGTTTAAAAAAAAAAGAAATGGGAGGAAACAAGAAGGGAAGGTGAATCGAGAGCCTGGGAAAGGCATGGCAGCCACAACAAAGGACATGAAGGAACCAAAGGGGGTTAGGGACAGGGTTGCAAAGTCATGCAAAGGGAATAGGTAGGGCCTGGACAGCTACCAGGGCAGCTTTCAAAGTGTTTTCGAGGCCTGGGGAGGGGATGAGAAAGAGAGGTGGATGGAAGACAAAAAAACAAAAGCAAAAAAAAAACAACACAATCACCATGGGTCAACGGTTTCTATTGGAGGAACAGGGCTAGGTATAAGGGGAATATTATGGGCGAAATTGTCTAATGAAATTTCTTTTTCTTTTCAGTTCTTTCCACAGTTTATGGACAGCAAAGAATATGGCTCCAAAGAAGAACAGGCCTTAAAAGGAGGATGCCTACAGGGCTATAGTGGAGCTGGCAGAGAAAGCCAATAGAATTTGGGAACTGGTTGAAGAGAAGAATCGAAGAGACCTGGGGAGAAAAGGAAAGTGGAGAAGGGAAAAGGGGGCAGAGGGAAGCGACGGGCTGAGGGGCCAAGCAGCCCAGCCAGGACACAGCCACCGGCAGAAGGCCCCAACAAGGTGGCTAGTCCAGCACCCTGCACCCTGTTAACCTGGTGCCACCAGTACCTCCCAGGACCAGTCTGGTTTTCCCACAGGGGAACCCAGACCAGATCCCCAGCTCACAATGGTTCCTCCGCAGCCACTAGTAAAGCAACCACCCCTTCAACCACAAGGCACCATACTTGGGTGCCAGGATGATGGCAGACAACCTGGAGTGGACAAGGCCACAGGTAACACACCCGGCTCTGTGGGGACAGCATCAAAGAGTATATAAACCAAATTGTTTCAGCACTAGGGACAGGGAGTCTGGGGCAGATGGAGTCAGCACTAGCAGAGATCAGGTCAGAAAAAGAAGCGCCGAAGAAAAAGAGGAAGGGGTAGAGAAAGAACGAAAAGGGATGAGGGATATTGGAGCTCCTGGAATGAGGGTAGGTGAACACGCACTGCTGGCCATGAAAGAGAAAAATATGGAAGGAAGAGTATGTGAATATCTTCACCTTGGCAAGCTGTGAAGCAGCAGCAAAATATGAGGAGACAGAAAATATAGGGAAGAGTGAGATGGCAGCAGTGGTGGTTTTGTTAGGAAAAAGGAGGAGGACAAATTCACTAAAGGGAAGACCTGGGAAGGGTGGTTTGTAGGTTTCACCCACATTCTCAGCCATAATATTGGAGAAGAGGCCTGAGTTGGGCATTCCACTCATCACATACTCTTTGATAATAAGGAGAGAAAAAGAAAGGGGGGTGGGTGGATATACTATGATGAGTTCTTCGACAAAGAATGGTGACATATGGGATGTAAGATGGGACATGAAACAGCTAGACTTATTGACAGACTATGTAACTGATCAGTCCACACCAGAGGGGAGTTTGGGAAAAAGGGCCTTGCCCCAGAGATGTTGCTTGGCCCACGATAGGGCTTTGCCTTGGCCACAATGCCGCTTCCAGCACACCTGTTCAAATGTGGGGATCACATCCAGCGACCAGATGCAGGATGACATGGGTCCAGGGAGCCCAGGAGTGGGTGGGCAAGGGTCAGGGCAACAGTTTTTTCATGAAGGACAGGGATATAAAGGGCAGACATGGAATAGAGGGGGAGAGGTAGGGGACAGGCAAACAGAGGGAGTCAGAATCACTGACCAGCAAGGCCAGATATCAACCAGAGGAGGAGATCTTGGCAGAGAAAAGAAATTACAACAAGGGAGCAATTTAAAGAGCTAGAACTCCCATCAGGATAGAGGCATGAAGAGAATGGTTAGACAGATACCCAGACAGGAGAACAGCAGAAATGATTAAGAAAGGTTTTGCACAGGTTTTCATTACAGTGGAGGGCCTGAGGCAAGCCAGGGAGCGAACAATCTGGGTTCAGCGAGGGGAGGGAAGAAATGTTAAGACAAAAACAGAGAAACAAAAGGCAGCAGGGAGAGTAGAGGGACCATATGATACCCCCATTGAAGAATATGAGGATTTCTCCTTGGGTTTGGTCCCAAGAAACAGAAGGGGAATACAGGGTGATTCATCACCTATCCTTTCCGGAAGGTGATTCGTGAACAATTTTGTCGGTGAGGAATATAGTAAAGTGACATATTCCACGCTGGAAAACGCAGTCCGGATTATCCAGGCAACTGTGGATGCATGGATGGCAAAGACAGACATAGAGTCTGCTTTCAGATTACTTCCGTTAGAAAAGAGGATTGGGACCTGTTGGGGTTTAAGATTGGGGACAGTACTATTTTGATAAGGCCATGCCCATGGGCTGTTCTATAGCATGTGCGACATTCAAGCATTCAGCACATGTTTGCAGTGGATATTTCAAGAAAAACTGGGTATAAAACAGTGATTCACTATTTGGATGATTTCCTTTTATAGGCAGCGGGAGAAGGAGACAGAAGAAATGTTAGCCAGCTTCCAAGAGCTGTGCAGAGAACTGGGGTCCCACTGGCACCTGACAAGACAGAAGGCCCAGTAAGGTGTTAGAGTTTCTGGGTATTGAGATAGATGCCCCGGGGAAATATTTCGCTGCCAGACAAAAAGTGAGAAATTGAAGGAATTGATTCAGACACATACCAGTAGAAGAAGAGTACAACTAAGACAGGTACAACAAGTGTTGGGACATCTGAACTTAGCGCAGGGCTATTGGGCCAGGGAGTGTTTTCACCAAAAGGTTGGCAAGGGTTACAGCTGGAGTGACCAAACCACACCATTGGGTAGACATGACAAAAGGAGTCAAGGAGGATTTTAAAGTGTGGGAGGAATTCCTCAGGGACTATAATGGCTGCTCCTTCTGGCAGGAGGAATGGGTGTATAACACAGACCTTGATCTTACACAGATGCAGCTGGGGGCCTAGGGCATGGGGGCTATCTGAGGGCAGATGGTTTGCAGAACCTTGGCCATCAGACTGGGTGAGGGATGGTAAGGTAAAAGATATAACATTGTTAGAGATCATGCCCATCTGGGCGTGCACCCTGGTTTGGGGAGGAATTACGGATCAAAAGTTACATTTTGTGTGACAATAGAGCAGTGGTAGAGGTCCTAAACAATAGGGGAGCTAGGTCAGAAACGGTCATGCAAGTTTTGCAAATTCTGGTACTAAGGGCATTGCAGTTGAACATGTCATTCAGAGCAAAACACATAGAAGGGGCACACAATACAGTGGCTGACAGCCTTTCCGCCTGCAGCTGGATCATTTCAGGAAGCTGGCACCAACAGCGGAGGATCAAAACGCCCATACCAATGAACATATGGGGCATTGGCAAGAAGGAGCAGAAATGTTGTTCCGCAGTTCATGGGCACCACGGACTCTGAGGGCCTACGATGGGGCCTGGCGAGTGTTTCAAATATTCAGGGCAACACACCACATGGAGGTAAGTATGCCGCTCACAGAAGAACAATTGGGGAAGTTCACCGTAGAGCAATGGCAAAAGGAACAGCCCATGCCACAATGGGGGTCTACTTGGCAGGGATTAGTGTTATCTGCAGTCTAAAAGGATGGAAGGACCAACAAAATCAATGCTCATTAGAAGAATGATGCAGGGATGGGGTAGGTTAAAACAAGGGACGGTGGATGATACAAGACCAATAGAGGAACAGTGGCTGGCAAAACTGAAGGATATGTTACCGGTAATATGAGATCAAAGGCTGAGGCCCAGTTATTTCACACACATCTATATAGTAATGTTTGCAGGGGTCATGAGAGTGAGTGAGGTGGAAGGCCACAGCAGGCAAGACGAGAAAGGGGATTAGGATGGGAAGATATAAGCTGGGGGCATGAAGGAGATACAGATCATGATTAGAGATCAAAGAGATCAAAGGGACAAGGTTGC
The DNA here is from genome assembly GCA_016271365.2 of Neoceratodus forsteri. Taxonomy (NCBI): domain Eukaryota; kingdom Metazoa; phylum Chordata; order Ceratodontiformes; family Ceratodontidae; genus Neoceratodus; species Neoceratodus forsteri. Next base: position 1,025,614,829 of record CM028131.1, on the reverse strand, counting down.
ATGGTAACACTAAAGAAACATGTAGAGGGTGCAGCGTGCCCAGTGCAGGCTTTGTGGGCTTTCACAGCAGAGCCAGGAATAGGGACAGGAGATTATTTGTGCATGGTGATGGAAGTAGAGTCACAGTTATCAAGTCACAGCATTGCTCAAGAAAGGCATGCACCCTGGGGAGGATCTGATTAATTATTCTTCCCACTCCTGAGATAGAGGCTGCCTCACAGTGGGCAGCATCAGGAGATGGTGAATAATGTCTTGGAAAAGGGCTGGTGGTCTGTCAGTTATAAGAGATACATTCGAACACTGCAGTGTGGAGACTAACGATCACCTATGTTTTGTTACAGATATGGAGCCATGGGAGAGGTGATATTATGGTAACAAACTAAGACCATATGTAAAGATATTTATTTTGTTTAAACCCTATAGGAAGAGGAGGAGCATGAAAGTCTGGATCTGCAGCCACTCTTATATATATTGGGTAGAAAGGAGAGCTGAGGAAAAGGCTGGGGAAAGCAACTTTACCAGGATGTGAAACAATGTAAATTGGTATGAAGCAGCATCCAAGGGATGATGGGCACAACTGCTCTCACCTGAAAGAGCTGGAAGGAGCGGTGACCCATTCCAGACTTAATTATTATACATTTAGGGGTAATGACCTTGGGGCAAGCCATGAGTAGACACATACATACAGATAAAAAGGGACTTAGAGACAATACAGCAATGGTGGCCAGGGTATGTCTGGCCTGGTTGATATGATACCAAGAAGGGTTTGGAGACAGGAGCATAGCCATAGAGCTGTGGAGAGGGCCAGGAGAAAGATGAACAGAAGGGTAGGACGGTAAGGAAAATGGGAGGACAAGTAATACTGCTGGGTATGGAAGAGTGGGTAGAAGATTTCTACAGGTCAGATGGCATGCACCTGTCAGTTCTAGCCATAGATATGTTTAATACAGAGATGATGGGTTTTATAGAGGCATGGAGGAAGCATGCGAAAAATGGTTAACAAAAAAAAAGAGGAGGACTGGGAAGGAGGTTCCCTGAGGAAACAATACCCTAAGTAAGGGGAAAGCTAGTCATCCAATGCAAGCTGGAGACCAGCTGATGGGGAAAAGAGGAGGGGAAAGAAAAGGAATAGGATGAAAAGAGGAAGAAGCTGAAGGAGAAAAGCGGTCTCAGTTTTCACCCTACACGAACAGAAAAGGAGAAGTAGAAGGCAGCCAGGTTTTCAACTGGGGGAGCAAAAAGAGAAGAAAGATGGATGAGCACGGATTGATATATGGATGGAAATAAATGAAATTGTGAGAGATATAATAATAAAAGTTGAGGAAATGGAACATGGATTTATGATATATAAATAAATTGATTGCCAATCTGAGCACAACAACAAACAATGGTTTCTGTCTTTTGTGGGAGAAAAGAGGGAATCCGGGACAATAAAGGAATGTTAACAATCAGCATAGTGTGGCAGACCCTCAGAGATGTTCACCACACATGATTTATCAAAGAAGAGAAAAAGAAATAACCAGCATAGTGTGGCAGAACACAGTGAGACATGCATCAAAACATGCTAATGGTCTGAAGAAAAGAAAGAAAAGTCCAGCACAGTGAAAGAGACCACAGAGAGACATATGTCAACACATTCAGTGATTCGGTGAAGAAGAGGAAACATGAATAATCAGCACAGTGTAACAAACTACTCAGAGATGCGTGTAAGTACAGTGGTAGCCATTAATATGATACAGAATCTCTGCGAGATCTCGAGAAAGGGTGCGGAAACTTAAAATGCAAAATGACTGTTTGCTGATCCAATTGCTAATGTTCAATTGCAGAAGATAATTGTTGATTAACCTCTGCTCCACTTTACTCTTCCCTAACCTTCCCTTGTAAATAAAATGTGGGTTAACTGTTTAGGAAAATTCTGACTTGTGAGCATGTTTTACTGAGCCTAATACTAGCACAAGTCTTTGAATACAAAGTGTTAAATTTGGTGGTTTGGGGTTTATGTAATCCATGTGTTGGGGTGACTGTGTGGAGGTGGATTGCACAGCATCCCATGGGGTTGTACTGCTAACTGTCTGACCCATTTAGATGTACTCTGGGTGAAGCACCATGCTAGTTTATTTTAAACATGGGAAAAAACCTGTACCAGCAAAATAGGAACCCAGGCCCCTCAACCTGGGTGGCGCCACCCAGGCAGGGGTAGTAGCCCTCTGAGACATGGTGCCAGGGCACAAAAGTAAATAAGGGTAGGCAATTTGGTTCATGTCTCAGGGATTCACATCTCACTGTAGTTTTTGTAGCAGGTATGTCTTGTGAGTTTCACAAGACTTATGGTAGAAGGGGAGAAGGAAGGGAACAGCTTTCATCCAGATGGGTCCCTCCCTGGTTGGCATGAGCCAGGGGTCCAGATGTCCAGGTGCCCAGTTTGGGTTGCAGCCAACTTCATCCAACTTGCATATAGATATTACACCACCAGACAGGGGTCAGTGCACTGCCACCTGGCCACACAACTCACTACTCTCTAAGGTTTGGGCCACATGGAGGTACATTGATCCTCAGTCCACAAAGGTGTGCCCCTTCATGGGAAAGGTTGCAGAGGTCTGAGTGTAACATAACAAGACTCCTGAGCTGTGCATATCACTCTGATCTGTGTTATTGTTGATGGTTTAATAAACATATTGCTGTGGCTGATTCATTCCAAGACACGTGTGTGTGTGTGGCTCTACCAGGTAGCGGGAATGTAAGAGCCTATCAAGACCAATGTGCCAACACTTGCTGATGGTTTAGGGACATGAAGAACAAAAGCTTTATAGTGTGGTAGACCACTCACAGACATTTGCCAACACATGCCAACAGTTCAAAGAAAAAGGAAAAGAGAACGACCAACATAGTGTGACTGACAGACCACAGAAAAACTGTGTCAACCCATCTCAATAGTTTAGAGAAGGGAGGAAATATGAATAACAAGCATGGTGTAGCAAACTACTCAGAGATATGTACAAGAAGAATGGTAGCCAGTAATATGATGCAGAATATGTAGATACATCATGATATTCATTTCAATATACGTACCATATCTAAATATATAGTGCATCTTGTCACTGGCTACCACTATTCATGCTAATCATGTGTAGAAGGAAAGGGAAGTAAACAACCAGTACATTATGGTCGACCACTGAAAAGAAAAAGTGCAAACAGCCTAATGTGGCAGGCCTCATACAGGCATATTCCAACAAATCGCAGGGTTTAAAGGAATGAAAATGTGAACCACCAGTACAGTGTAGCAATCTCTTCGATGTTTGCAATTATGACTGCAAACAATGCTCTGCAATTACAGTACATGTTAATGGTTCAAAGTAAAGAAAGGAATGTGAACAACCAGCATTGTGTGGCAGATGGCTCAGAGATGTGTGCCAGCACTTGTTAATGTTTCAAAAAGAAGAAGAAAGAGACAACCAGCATTGTGTGGCACACCACTAAGGGACATGTACCAACCCATGCCAACGGTTCAAAGAAAAGGAAAGGTAAACAACCAGCACTGTGTGGCAGGCCATCTGGAGGGTACCTTATCAATCTAGCTGCACCAGAATAGCGCCGCATTATCTGGCGCTAATCTGGTAAGCGCCACATGGACAGCAACTGGGATTTACAGTGCCTGCTGAAAGCGCCCCATAGTCACTGTCCATGGAGCCGAGGCAGGAGAAGGGCACCATAATCCAGGATGCTGGCTGAGCTGCTCCCATGGTGTGGAGGGCTGTTGCATTGAGCAGCTCGCCAGCAGCAGTGGAGACCAGGTTCTAACCTGGTTTCCAACATTTTAGCATACATGGCGACTTAATTTTTTTTTTTTTACATGGGACCATAGCTGCACGGAGAATTTTAACTTTTCCGGGATCTCCTATCCTCAGAGTAAGAATTCAATAGACAGGAGGGTAGAGCCCTGATCGGGGTGTAGGGCAAAGCCCCTGAAAAAAAATGACGCCTATTTTACTGCATGCACCATGCCTATGTTATTCTTGTTGGCACTCTTCAGACCCAGTTCCCATTCAGAGACATTCTCCAACACATGCTGATGGTTCACGGAAGAGAACGAAAAGAAATAAAAAGCATAGGGTGGCAGACCACTCACAGACATGTGCCACACATGCCAACAGTTCAGAGCAGAAGAGGAAACATGTACAACTAGTTCAGATTAGCAAACTACTCAGAGATGTTTGCAAATAATTATTAATGGTTCAGAAAAGAGAAAGAATTGTGTATAGCCAGCAACGCATGGCAGATAACGCAGAGACTTACACCAATGCATGCTGCAGGTTCCGGAGAGAGAAAGAAAAGGAAAACATAGCATATTGTGGCAGACAACTTCCAGAGATGCACAAACACATGTCAAGTGTTCAAAGCAAAGGAAAATGAATAACTGGCATAGTGTGGCAGATCACAGAAAAAGTGCACAAATAGATACCAATGGTTCAGAGAAGAGAAACATACATTAAGATAGTATTGTAAGAAAAATGTGGCACTAAACCCTGCAATAGTTCTAAATGTAAGACATGTGAGTACATTTCCACTTCAGATTCTATCAACACTGCCCAAAGCAAACAGTTCAAGATACAGGGAATTATACATGTATATCTAAGAACGTTGTATACTTCATACAGTACAAGAAATGTCCACATGCAGGTTATGTGCGGAAACCAGACAACACCTTTGAACCTGAATGAACTCACATGACATTGAAAGGAAAAATACTGTAAAACTAGTGGGACAACATTTCTCTCAATCTGATCATTCCATTTCTGACCTCTCTGTCTTGGTTCTCAATAGATATTTCAGGAATGCCCATGAGACGTGAAAATATGAGGTCAAATTTCATTTTTCTTAATACATTGAATAGTGGTATGAATTTGGACCTATTGTACTGCTATTATGCTGACCACACACACACACACACACACACACTCTTCTCTCTCTCTCTCTCAGGGCCAACCTTAACTTTTTTTGCACTACCCAGTCAATAGTGAAAAATAAACTGCACTAGCCTGCAGAAGTTTCTCACCAGCCCGCAGTCAGTATGGTTAGCAGTGATTTGTTAAATGAAAGGCAAATAAAATCATATTTGTCCTGCCAACAGTCTGGACACCTACCAACTGATTTTGCACTGTGCCTTTAACTGCAAATCTCACATACACTGTCTCAGTTTCTGTGACTGAAGAGTCAGAGATTCTGTCACTGATGACTGAAATGAACTTTGTTCCCATAATGTTTTCTTGTAGCACCATGAGTTCCACCTCAGCTACATTGTGATAAAGTTGCAGGCATATTTGTCCTTCTGATTTGCTGAACTGATATCTAGCCATTTTATATCATCAAGGCTGCACATACACACAAAGTCTGTGAAAGGATGTCCTTTCTTAGAAATAGCATGGCATGTGCAAAACAGTTTATCCAGATGGTTAAGAGCTGATCATTCATATTCTTCAGCACCCTTCACATTACTTGTCCCTGGAGTAGGAGTGCTGGCATCCTCCTTTTCCTTTGCCCTAACATGAGCTTCATTGTTATTATGGGACAAGACAGAGTTAGTCGGAAGTTATCTGTACTGAAATGAAAATTATTGTTATTGCCTGCCTTGCCCAACTGTATTTCATGTTTGATACACAAATGGCAGAACATCAGATCTTTTGCACCATCATACCCCAGCCAGTCATATTTTTCTAGTCAACATTGTTGGAACCAATGGCTTTGATTTGTGTTTTCGCACGCACAATCTTTTATTTGTTTATCTTCTTCAGCTTGCTTTCTATTGTCAGCTGGGTTATTGACTTCTTTAATGTATTTCCACATTTTTAGATTTGTAGTTAATAAAGTTGTGTCGGAAAGTGTGTGTGTCTTTTTCTTCCTTTTTCCTTTTCTTTTTCCCACCCTGGCCACAGATCCCAATTACGTTTGATTATCCCAGTTCTATTAAAAAATGTTCACCCCAAAAGTAAGGGACAAATTCAATAGCATCGGCCCATACTGTTATTTATTTATTTTATTCTTGCAACCAAATAACTCCATTGGGCACAAGACTCATTTACAGGGTGGCCCAGGAACACAGGAGGTTAAGTGACTTGCTTAGGGACTCGCAGTATGCAAGTGGAGGCTATGGGAATTTAAACTCAGATCTGCTGGATTGACAAAGCCCATTCACAACCTGTTGCTGTCTCTCTGTTAAACACTCCAGTTTTCCTTCCATGACAGCCATGTATTCTGATATGCTCTGCCCACCTTTTGATAATTGAATCATTAGTACTTGTGGTATCCTCAATATTACATTGTGTTCCTTTACCTCATCAGCTATTGCTGTTTCTTTTCAAATGTCAAATGCTGGCAACAATCTGCATTAGTACCTGGGCTAGTAAATGAATGTTAAGGTTGACTCCCTGGTCTTAAGGAATCTAATTAGGTGTAAATCACAAATTCTAGAAAGATGTAATGCATTTGACAGCAGAAATCTATAAATTATCATATCCTAATTACCTACCTGAAAAGGCCAATAGAGTGAGCGAGAGAGAGAGAGGAGAGAGAGAGAGAGAGAGAGAGAGAGAGGTTTCTGTTTTCTGATCCATGAAACCTTTTGCCCTGTTCAAATGTTCAAGGAGTACCTAAGCCACTGCCCCCCAGGAGCAAGTGCACTGTATTTGCATCCAAAATAGTAAATCACCCCAGCAACAGTGTGTGGTACAGTCACCAACCTATGGGGTGAACTATCTGGGCAAATATGATACCCAAAAATTTCAGAAAGGGCCCAGCTATTGAGGCAGTACACTAATCATAGTATAAGAAGCACAGCCGCTCAAATATTATCTAATGCAGGTCTTGCTTCTCGTGAGATTATGACTGTTACAGATCACAAGTGTGAGGCAAGTCTGAAGAACTATTGGTCAGCCTCAACATCAGATGGGCAGAAATGGAGCAATCTGCTGATATCGGCTGGAGCACCAAAACCCCAGGAAAGCAAACAAAAGCACAAGCAATGTAGGTAGTAGCAAGAAAAGTAGTAGCAGCACAGCACAGCAAAAGAAAGAGAATTCCACATCGGCAACAGCAGTGCCATCTAGAAGAAATATGATGAGGAAATGCTTGCAGCAGCATTTAAATTTGAGCAGTTTCAAACTATGGAACTGGGAATTTGCTAATAATGGTTGACAGGTGTGTGTCTTGCTGGGATAACGCCATGCCTCAGGTGGTTGGGCATGAGGCACTTGAGCGAGTGCATCCAACAACTGAGGTGTGACGTTATCCCAAACAACACACACCCTGGAGGGCATTATTGCTATTATACAATGGCTCGTTGTTAAATATGAAATAAAAAATAATTTTAAAGAATGCTTTCATTAGTGTGGAAAATATTTTTGTTTCTTAAGAGGAGATGCAAAAACAGCTCTAGGTCCACAAAATCATCTAGCTCCAAAAATCATCTACAGGTTCACAGTGAGGCTGAGACTAGACCCATGATATTGTACTGAGATAAAATCACAGCTCCAGCCCAAGACTGACCAATCAGAGTCCAGGATTTTTTCTGCTATTGTATAATGTTCATTATCATTCACACTGATTAGTTGTGTTGATTACTTGTAGTGGTCAGTACTTACTGAATAATAGGAACAGTTCAGTTGTTTAAATGCCAAAAACATTATTATTGTAGTAGTTAAGTAAGAAGCAGTAAAATGTTACACTTGTTAAAACTTAGGAAAAATATAGTGTAGTCTATTACTTAAGTAGCAATCAGAAAAAATGTTACAGTTGTAAAAATATTGTACAAGTATAGGTAATACAGTACTATTTTCTTTTCAGCAGTTACAAGTCATAAATGTTACATAAAAGTTGAAACTCCTTAATCAGTTACACAGAAGTACAGTACTGTTAACAACGCAGAAAGCAGGAATCTTCAACATATTGTAAATGGCACTATTTGTTACTGTGGCATTATACCAATGTGTTTGTGGACACATAATAAAGTTCCTATGTTTCCCTTATTTTAGAACATCATTCTTTATTTCTTTACAGTACATATGTAGCCATGTTATAAGTGCAATAACCCACTGCAGGGTGTCGCGGTTACTGGGATACACCTCCAGGTGCTGTGAGGAGATGGCTCGTGGCCTCGTGCCCTCACAATGCACCTGGTGTGTTGATTAATCCCCAATAACTGCACACCTGTCGTGGGTTATTGCTTATTTTTGCCTTGCAGTAGGCCTTGTTACATTGGCTGTATCATTTTAGGGAGTCACGATGATGATTTCTAGGTCCCTTCCTCAGAAGTAGTGCCCAGCTTAACCTCTCCCATGCAATATTCCATCCTGGGGTTCTTGTTCCTGTATGTATCACCCACTCATTAGTGTTATTTGCAAAGGACACATATTGCTCTGTATTCCTCTCCTATGTCAGTGATGAACATATTGAAATAACCTAGACAGTGGACTGATCCATGTGGCACCCATTAATGACCTTCCTCCCTGACTTAACTGTGTTTACCATCACCTCTGCTGTCAACTCTAAACAACAGCTCACCCACCTAACTAGGCCCTATGCTGCACCTAGATCATCTAACTTCTTCAGTAGCTTTATGTGAGGCACTGAGTAGAATGCCTTGCTGAAGTTAAAATAGGGAAAATCAACTACTTGTACCTTATCCACAGCTCTAGTTGCCTATACAAAGAATGTTATCAGGTTGGCCTGACACGACCTCCCACCATGAACCCATGCTGTTTATTATCCTGTAGCTCATTTCTCCAGGTAGTCCACTAATTCCTCTTGATTAGTGTCTCCATCAGTTTACCCACAATGGAGGTCAGACTGACCTGTAGCTACCAGAAGGTTCACACGTTGATTTACAAAAGGTTCACTATTATGTAAACTATGTAAACTTTGGGTTTAAATCAGTTTACTAGATGTTTACATGTTTGATAGAGACATAAATTCATGCAGTGATAGCACCTTTGCAATGATATTATACCTTGCCTTTCCTTAATGTCACACTGAATACTGTATCCTACACTGTATATGCCTTTGTGCTTGACATGTAACCTGGTAGTTCCTTCAGAACTCTATAATACAGTGTATCTGGTCCCGCTGAATAATTTATGTCTAGACCATTAGTTCTCACTCTTGTGAAAGTGAGCCTTCCCCGAGCCATGGAAAAGATTTGAGCCTCCTCAAATTTGGAAAAATCTTGGGCCTCCTTAGGAAAAAAAGATATCATACTTTGCACAGTGCACCCAGGTATAAACTAAAACTAATACAACTGACTGAGTATATTCTCTTTTATTACACTTATTGTTCTCCACCCATAATCCCACACCCCAGTTTATCCTTGTCACCTACTTTTCTGACTTAGGCCTTACTTTGTTCTCTCTGTCTGAAACAACTAACCTAGCCACTTTGTCTCTCCTACCCTACTTGCCTTCCACACTATTCTTCCCTATCCACCCTTACCACAGCTACCCTACCTAGCCTACCTACCCACTCCACCTCCTTTCCACCATTCAGGGCTATCTCCCCAATCTTCTTGACAACACAGGCTCCCTCTCTCCACTATTATCCCTAACTGGCCTACCTTCCTCTCACTTCCTCCCCATTACTCATGGCTGACTCCTCCTTCTTTCTCTCCTGTAATCCCATACCATCTTTTCGAGGTTTTCTCATTGCTACTTTTATCATTGGAAGTTTTAATTACTGCCTGCTGCTAACCATGCCATCTATCTGACTGTGTACCACAATGTCTTAACCTTTGTAAATTACCCTACTCCATGTATATATTTTCCCTTGTGAAACTGTATGCCCGACTGTTGCTCCACAATGTCTCAACCTTGTAAATTATCCTACTCCATGTACTGTATATTTCCTTTAGAAAGCTGTATGTTAATGTATATTGCCCTTTGCATTCCTATTATATGTTTTGTCTTGGCTTGTTGTACGTGCACTGCATATAACTTGTCTCTCAGGACCTCCTTGTAAATTAGCTTGCTCAATGGAGTTTCTTTCCTGCCAATAAACTTTGACTTGACTTGACTCCACCCTTCCCTGTTGTTAAGTAACTTCATGTTCCCTTATCCCCAAGTCACACCTGAAACAAACACTAGCTCAGTGTGCCTTTCCCAGTCACCAATTTATATACAAATAAATACCTACTGTAGAAACAAGCCTTGACTCGGTGTGCTTTTCCCAATCACTAATTTGCATATAAATATCTACTGTAAAACAAACATTGATTCAGTGTGCCTTTCCCAGTAACTCATTTGCATATAAACACCTACTGTAGAAACAAGCTTTAGGTCAGTGTGCCTTCCTCAGTCACCAATTTATATATAAAGAAATGCCTACTTTAGAAACAAGTCTTGACTCAGAGTGCCTTCTAGTCACCAATTTATATATAAACACACCTAGAAATAAGCTTTGGTTCATTGTGCCTTTCCTGGTCACCAGTTTGTGCACAAGTAAAGAAATTCAGCTGCCATTATACATATTTAGTTTGTTTCACCCCATCGCACAAAACACACAAAACTTAAAATTTAAATACTGTACATTCACAGACTTCACTGGGCCTCCCTGGAACAGTTTGGGGCCTCCTTGGGAGGCTTGTCTCACCATTTGAAACCGCTGGCCTAGACCATGCAATTTGTCTCTAATTGTTTCAAGTAAAATGGTTTTAATGTTCGTCTCATTTCTTTTCCTGTTTTACTCCTTTCAGCTGTGCCCTACTAGTTTAAAGCCCTGCTTCTATTTCACTATCCCCTGTCCACTAGTACATAGTGTATCCTTTTCCCATCTGACTGTTTTGCCATCATAACATTGGGCATATCCTGGCTACACTGTAAGTGTAATTATCCCATGCCATCATATTTACAAGGGAATTGCAAGGTATAGCCTAGTGATTTTGTGGTTGCTTGTTTCTTATGCATTTTCATGAAGATACTCTTTTTGCCAGTGATATTTGCTTTTATTTGATGTGCTTTTTGAAGTAAGGCAGATGACATTCTGAGAAATGACTTTGGATCTAAAGCAGAGTATCACTGGTCTGAACACTCCAGCTTCTGCATTATGAAGCCCATCTCAGATGTTAGAAAGGTAAGGCATGGCAAGGCAGCTTTATTTCTAAGGCACCAAATCCCAGAGGCTCTGGGCACTGTACACAATAAAAACAAGATACAAAATAGAGAAATAACATGTGGGCAGTAATAAAATCTTTAGAACAACAATCTTAAAACATAAATATAAAATGTAAAATATGAGATAGCTGAGGGTAGGGTCCGGGAAGATGGCTTAATCCCCAAAAGCCTGACAGAAGAGATGGGCCTTAAGCATCTACTTAAAGACACCAATCAAACGGGGTCTCCGGACTGCAGCTGAAAACATGTTCCACAGGGTTGGCCCAGAGACACTAAATGTTTGGCCATCAGAGGTCTTGAGACAGACCCTAGAACATCCAGGAGGCCCCTCGAGGAGGAGCGGAGAGAGTGGGCAGAGGTCGCAGGCAACAAGTACTCAGACAGTTAGCCAGGACCCAGCCCGTATAGGCATTTATAGGTGAGCAAACTCACCTTGAAAAGGACCCTCCACCTGACCAGCAGCCAGTACAGAACACGCAGGACCAGGGTAACATGGCACGACCAAGATAGTTCCATCAGTAACTGGGCTGCCACATTCTGCACCAGCTGCAGCCTGCAGAGGGTCCTCCTATGACCCTGAAGTAAAGAGCATTACAGTAGTTGAGTCTGGAGGTCATGAAGGCATGTACTGGGGTCGGCAGATATTCAGGCGGAATGAGGGGCTTGATCCTGGTGATGTTCTGTAAGTGGTAAAACCACTCTTCACAACAGATGACACCTGATCTTTGAAGGTCAGTCTGCTGTCTGGGATCACACCTAGATTTCACACCCTTGGGAAGCAACCAATGGAGCAGACCCTAGGAAAGACCAGTGTCCGCTCCAGGTAGCAACCTATCATGCCTGAGACCCGCATGACCACCAGCACCTCTGTCTTGTCCGGTTTTGTCTCAGCCAGCTAGAAGCCATCCAGTCATTGATTTTAGCCAGACAGGTGTTAAGCACATCAACAGCACCAGATGTCCCAGGGACAAATGACAAATACAGCTGGGTGTCATCTGCTTAGCAGTGAAACTCCATGCTGTACTGTTGAATGATCTCACCCAGGGACAGCACATACACTGTGAACAGCATCAGTGACAAGATCGAGCCCTGAGGAACTCCACAAGATAGAGGCATTGCAGAGGAGGAGAAATTCCTCATCACTATCCACTGCACCCTGTCTGAGAGATAGACTCAGAC